>OY829905.1:1143642-3543642 GCA_963691955.1 Chloroclystis v-ata
GTTATAGAGAGCAATATCATAATTAAAACACATTTCTTCAGTTCAATTCCATATGTTGACTTATGTTAACATAAACATAGCTTAATTATTTTGTCATTGGAGAAGTCCCTGTGTCCCAGCTGTGGAAACGTAATAGTACCAGCTTGAGTTATTACCTACTAATTAGCGGCTCATCCACTAATGTTCATTCCTTCCGACTTACCCCGTCGTGCAAACTGTACAGAAAAGCGACGGGATAAAATAAAACACGACGGGAAGGGTCGCGACGCGAGGGTTTAATACCGTCATTCTTTCTCGCTCTTGCATATGCATAATATATCATTCCGTAAGGATTGTAGATTCCGGCAGGAATGAACGTTAGTGGATGGGCCGCTATTGATATATCAATAAGTAAATGCACCCGTTGTAAGTTCCCAAGTTTGGGATACTAGGACTGCTCAGACCTTAAAATTTCTTTCAAATCAACCTCGAAAAATAAAGTATACTAATATACCTAATTACCTTAATACTAATCTACATTTTGCACCTAGATGTGTATTATGAGTCAAATTTCACCGAAGCGAAGCCGGGTTTTCATCTAACATAAAAAAATATTGATTTTGAGTCGACAACATTATATCCGCAAAATTCGGATTATGGAGAATTTCGTCAAATTTCACCAGAGCGTAGCCGGGTTTTCATCTAGTAAAATTTCTTAGATGAAAACCCGGCTTCGCTTCGGTGAAATTTGACTCATAATACACATGAATGAACGTTAGTGGATGAGCCGCTAATTAGTAGGTAATAACTCAAGCTGGTACTATTACGTTTCCACAGCTGGGACACAGGGACTTCTCCAAGGACAAAATAATTAAGCTATGTTTATGTAAACATAAGTCAACATATGGAATTGAACTGAAGAAATGTATTTTAATTATGATATTGCTCTCTCTAACACCTGTCGATTGAGCTTTGTACGGCATCTCTAGGCCAAGCCGTTTCAGATTTATGGCAGTTTAAAGTTTGACAGCTGTCATCGAAAATGTTGCTCTCTTTAACATCTGTCGATTGAGCTTTGTACGGGATCTCTAGGCCAAGCCGTTTCAGAGTTATGGCAGTTTAAAGTTTGACAGCTGTCATCGAAAATGTTGCTCTCTCTAACACCTGTCGATTGAGCTTTGTACGGGATCTCTAGGCCAAGCCGTTTCAGAGTTATGGCAGTTTAAAGTTTGACAGCTGTCATTGAAATCGTTGCTCTCTCTAACACCTGTCGATTGAGCTTAGTAGGGCATCTCTAGGTCCAGCCGTTTCAGAGTTATGGCAGTTTAAAGTTTGACAGCTGTCATCGTAAATGTTGAAATAGTACGGCATCTCTAGGCCAAGCCGTTTCAGAGTTATGGCAGTTTAAAGTTTGACAGCTGTCATCGTAAATGTTGAAATAGTACGGCATCTCTAGGCCAAGCCGTTTCAGAGTTGTGGCAGTTCAAAGTTTGATAGCTGTCATTTTGACGAATGTCATCTAGACACCTATCAGTTTATAAGTTAAACTGTTTAATATCAATTTTGTGAATATTTTGTTCTATGTATTTTATCGATGCGAAGACTGATTTTTAAATTCCTATTATTATGTTGGTATTTTATTTTTTGCAATAGGACAATAAGACATGATGCCAACTGTACTTTAAACAATAGATTTGAGGTTAAAATTACGAGTAGTCCCACTCGCCCAAAGAAATAAACAAGAAAAAACTAATCAGGCGACTGGGACTGCAGTCCCAGCTTTGTCGTGGGACCACTTGCCTGAATCCTCATGAACATCAAGCGGAAAATCTCAAACAAAATACATATTGATTTTTATCGTTATAAATTTTATTTTTACGTAGAACGAGGCAGCTGCCTATAATAAATATTATATTTATATACTAGCTGTCCCCCGCGACTCTGTCCGCGTTAAATTTGGTTTGTATGGGGGCCACGTCTTATCATAACTGTAGCAAGATTTTAAATAGCCTATCCTGTGTACCAGGCGTCTAAATGTTAATCTTCCTAATTTCATCAAATTCGGATCATAAGTTTCAGAGTTTTGGAGAAACATACTTACAAATATACAGAAAAAAAAGTCGTCAAATTAGTTTCAGTATCATATATTGAATACACAATATCTCTGAAAACAAACTAACTTACCCCATGACCGACCCTTACAGATTTATTATTAGTTTAATAATATTATGTAATATATCCTAATACCCTAATAATCCTAATACATTGTATTGACGACCCCCGAGAAAACGTTCTATTCATAGACCGGTACCACAACAATAATTTTATATCCTCCTTTCCTCGATAAAAAAAATCCTATCCAATACTGAAATATTTTTTTCAAATCTGACCAGCGCTGGTCAGGTCAGGAACGACCAGCGCGGATCATTAGCGCGTTCAAACAAACTCTTTAGCTTTAAATTATTATTATAGATATTTAAACTTGTTCGAAAGGTAACGTTGTAGGCTATTTTGCTTCAGATTTTCCTCAATAGTTGCGAGATCATTACCAGTCAAATGAGATTAAAATCTCATAAACACATATTTTATTTTAATTTAAAGTTTGTTCGAAATCACTTCTGGGGTTATCAAATTCAGGATATTTGATTTGATAAGGTCGATGACATTTGACTATACTTATAGAATGATTTAGCTATGGAAAATGACAACGGAGTTTTTGAATAAAGAATAGAAACTCAGCTAAAAGCCGACCCGTCGACAGCTTCGCTTGCTTCGTTTTTTTACGTTATCTACCTGCATATAGTTTATATAACCTATGCCTATGGCCTTTCTCGATAAATATACTATCCAACACTGAAATATATTTTTCTTATCAGACCAACTGTGCCTAAGATTAGCGCGTTCAAAAAAACAAATAAACAACCAATCAATCAAATAAAATCTCCAGCTTTATAATATCAGTATAGATTAAAGGAAATATAACCGGAGCGAATTGTTATCAACTTCATCATTCTAAGTCAGTTTGATCCACTATAGTATAATTTGCAAAGCGCATTAATTTTCGTGATTATTTATTTCTATCTATTATTGTATTTGTAATCGTTTTCAGGTTCCATCAACGGCCTAGCCGGCATCCCCAGCATTCTAATGCCAACAATAATGCAATGGAAAGGCCGAAAATTCTCTTTCATAGCTGCATGCCTCATCATCATAACCGGGTGGATTCTATCCTACAGCGCTAAAAGCGCTACAACGCTACTCATCAGCGAATCTTGCCACGGACTAGGCACGAACAGCATACTAGCTGTAAGCTTACTTAGCCTGAGCGAAATGATCACACCGAGGTATCGAAATATAGCGATTTTATCCTTCAGTATCGTACAAGCGTTAGGTATAACCTTGGTCGGAATTATGGCAGGATATCTTCATTGGAAAACGATCTCTTTAATTATGTGCGCACCGATGATTTTAGCATGCGTAATCGCTTGTATATGGCCAGAATCTCCGTCGTGGCTCGCGTATAAAGGACATTTGCAGAAATGCCAAGAAGCGTTTACGTGGCTAAGAGGTTCTGATGATAAATCAGCTAAAGAATTGGAAGAGCTTATCAACTCTCAGATGTCTAAAACGTCACTTAAGCAAGCTAAACAAGGCCTTTGGATACAGATAACAAGACGAGATTTCTATGTACCTAGTTTTCATATGTTTGTGCTGCTAAACTTGATGTATTGGAGTGGTGTAATGGTAATTTTGATATACGCTTCGCAATTGATTGAACGAGCAACGCAAAGTACAGTCGCGGCTAAATACGGATCGATGGTTCTAAATTGTATATTTTTCATTTGCATCAGTATAACTGGAGCTTTGATACGTCGATTCAATCACAAACCAGTTTTGTTAACGAGTGTATTTTTCACTTCAATATGTTTAATTTCACTGTGCGCAGTGACATACCTTCAAAGTATTGAGTTTTTGCGTAAAGATTCATTGATATTTATGTATTTATTGTTAGCCTATTTTGTTTGTTGTAGTTTTGGTATGAATTCAATTGTTTTTACAGTATCGGCAGAACTTATGCCTGTGAAACATAGGGGTATTGGTGGGGCATTATTTGTCGTATATACCTGTCTATTACATACATCTTCTTTGAAACTTTCTCCATATTTATTCCAGTATTTAGATTTAAGTGGTACATTTTTATTATATACTGTAAATGCTATTGTGTGCGGTTGTATTATATGGAGGTATGTCCCCGAGACTAAAGATAGAACTTTACAAGAGATTGAGAATTTTTATGTTTTTGGTGAGTTTGAGCGACATACTTTGGATGTTAATAAGGCGATATTAAATGGATGAATTATAATAATATGTATTTATTCACTCAATACCCATCATCGTGAATAGAAATCAGATACTCTATCTACGTGTATTCGTATTTAAAAAAATACTTTTACAAAAATATATAGGTAATAAATTCCTTACGAGGCGAACGTTTAATTACGTCTTTTTTGTTGTAGGTAAGTATGTGAAAACATGTTTTCAGGTCTCACACTAACGTTGCACGTAACAGATACTTAACTATATCCTTAATTATATGATGTCACTACATAATGAAGGCAACAGGAAACAGATATAGCCAATATAACCTCGCAGGTACTCGGTTGAGTGCGAGGTGATTCTTCAGATAAAGACGATTTATGTTACAGCGGGTTTTTTTTACAAGAAAACATATACTATGTAAAGTCCTGTATATGTAATCAAAGTCAAAAGTCAAACTCAAATAAAATGTACCACTAACCTTCTAGACATCTCCGTTCAACTGTCGCTCCTGCAAGTTCTTCATCACTTGTAGTATTTCATTCTGCATCGCGCACTGCCTCAGCACTGCCTCACGTTGTTTCCTCTTGCAGAGAGCTTTCTCTCGCTCCACGTTTAAAGATTTATATGTTGGATACAAAGTCTAAAGTCAAACTCAAAGTCGAAAGTCAAAGTCGTAAGTCAAAAGTCGAGAGTCAAAATTCGAAAGTCAATAATAGCCAAAGTCAAAGTTAGAAATCCAAACTCAAAGTCGCAAATCAAAGTCAAAGGTTAAATTCAAATAAAATAGACCACTAACCTTCCACACATCCCCGTTCAACTGTCGCTCCTGCAAGTTCTTCATCACTTGTACTATTTCATTCTGCATCGCGCACTGCCTCAGCACTGCCTCACGTTGTTTCCTCTTGCAACGAGCTTTCTCTTGTTCCACGTTTAAAGATTTACCTATATGTTGGATACAAAGTCTAAAGTCAAACTCAAAGTCGAAAGTCAAAGTCGTAAGTCAAGAGTCAAAATTCGAAAGTCAATAATAGCCAAAGTCAAAGTTAAAAATCAAAGTCAAAGGTTAAATTCAAATAAAATAGACCACTAACCTTCCACACATCTCCGTTCAGCTGTCGCTCCTGCAAGTTCTTCATCACTTGTAGTATTTCATTCTGCATCGCGCACTGCCTCAGTACCGTCTCACGTTGTTTTCTCTTACATCGAGCTTTCTCTTGCTCCACGTTTAATGATGGCGATGTTTATATGTTGGATACTTGGATACAAAGTCTAAAGTCAAACTCAAAGTCGAAAGTCAAAGTCGTAAGTCAAAAGTCGAGACTCAAAATTTGAAAGTCAATAATAGCCAAAGTCAAAGTTAAAAATCAACGTCAAACGATAAATTCATATGAATGTACCACTAACCTTCCACACATCTCCGTTCAGCTGTCGTTCCTGCAAGTTCTTCATCACTTGTACTATTTCATTCTGCATCGCGCACTGCTTCAGCACTGCCTCACGTTGTTTCCTCTTGCAAAGAGCTTTCTCTTGCTCCACGTTTAAAGATTTATATGTTGGATACAAAGCCTAAAGTCAAACTCAAAGTCGAAAGTCAAAGTCGTAAGTCAAAAGTCGAAAGTCAATAATAGCCAAAGTCAAAGTTAAAAATCAAAGTCAAAGGTTAAATTCAAATAAAATGGACCACTAACCTTCCAAACGTCTCCGTTCAGCTGTCGCTCCTGCAAGTTCTTCATCACTTGTACTATGTCGTTCTGCATCGCGCACTGCTTCAGCACTGTCTCACGTTGTTTCCTCTTGCAACGAGCTTTCTCTTGTTCCACGTTTAAAGATTTACCTATATGTTGGATACAAAGTCTAAAGTCAAACTCAAAGTCGAAAGTCAAAGTCGTAAGTCAAGAGTCAAAATTCGAAAGTCAATAATAGCCAAAGTCAAAGTTAAAAATCAAAGTCAAAGGTTAAATTCAAATAAAATAGACCACTAACCTTCCACACATCTCCGTTCAGCTGTCGCTCCTGCAAGTTCTTCATCACTTGTAGTATTTCATTCTGCATCGCGCACTGCCTCAGTACCGTCTCACGTTGTTTTCTCTTACATCGAGCTTTCTCTTGCTCCACGTTTAATGATGGCGATGTTTATATGTTGGATACTTGGATACAAAGTCTAAAGTCAAACTCAAAGTCGAAAGTCAAAGTCGTAAGTCAAAAGTCGAGACTCAAAATTTGAAAGTCAATAATAGCCAAAGTCAAAGTTAAAAATCAACGTCAAACGATAAATTCATATGAATGTACCACTAACCTTCCACACATCTCCGTTCAGCTGTCGTTCCTGCAAGTTCTTCATCACTTGTACTATTTCATTCTGCATCGCGCACTGCTTCAGCACTGCCTCACGTTGTTTCCTCTTGCAAAGAGCTTTCTCTTGCTCCACGTTTAAAGATTTATATGTTGGATACAAAGTCTAAAGTCAAACTCAAAGTCGAAAGTCAAAGTCGTAAGTCAAAAGTCGAGAGTCAAAATTCGAAAGTCAATAATAGCCAAAGTCAAAGTTAGAAATCCAAACTCAAAGTCGCAAATCAAAGTCAAAGGTTAAATTCAAATAAAATAGACCACTAACCTTCCACACATCCCCGTTCAACTGTCGCTCCTGCAAGTTCTTCATCACTTGTACTATTTCATTCTGCATCGCGCACTGCCTCAGCACTGCCTCACGTTGTTTCCTCTTGCAACGAGCTTTCTCTTGTTCCACGTTTAAAGATTTACCTATATGTTGGATACAAAGTCTAAAGTCAAACTCAAAGTCGAAAGTCAAAGTCGTAAGTCAAGAGTCAAAATTCGAAAGTCAATAATAGCCAAAGTCAAAGTTAAAAATCAAAGTCAAAGGTTAAATTCAAATAAAATAGACCACTAACCTTCCACACATCTCCGTTCAGCTGTCGCTCCTGCAAGTTCTTCATCACTTGTAGTATTTCATTCTGCATCGCGCACTGCCTCAGTACCGTCTCACGTTGTTTTCTCTTACATCGAGCTTTCTCTTGCTCCACGTTTAATGATGGCGATGTTTATATGTTGGATACTTGGATACAAAGTCTAAAGTCAAACTCAAAGTCGAAAGTCAAAGTCGTAAGTCAAAAGTCGAGACTCAAAATTTGAAAGTCAATAATAGCCAAAGTCAAAGTTAAAAATCAACGTCAAACGATAAATTCATATGAATGTACCACTAACCTTCCACACATCTCCGTTCAGCTGTCGTTCCTGCAAGTTCTTCATCACTTGTACTATTTCATTCTGCATCGCGCACTGCTTCAGCACTGCCTCACGTTGTTTCCTCTTGCAAAGAGCTTTCTCTTGCTCCACGTTTAAAGATTTATATGTTGGATACAAAGCCTAAAGTCAAACTCAAAGTCGAAAGTCAAAGTCGTAAGTCAAAAGTCGAAAGTCAATAATAGCCAAAGTCAAAGTTAAAAATCAAAGTCAAAGGTTAAATTCAAATAAAATGGACCACTAACCTTCCAAACGTCTCCGTTCAGCTGTCGCTCCTGCAAGTTCTTCATCACTTGTACTATGTCGTTCTGCATCGCGCACTGCTTCAGCACTGTCTCACGTTGTTTCCTCTTGCAACGAGCTTTCTCTTGTTCCACGTTTAAAGATTTACCTATATGTTGGATACAAAGTCTAAAGTCAAACTCAAAGTCGAAAGTCAAAGTCGTAAGTCAAGAGTCAAAATTCGAAAGTCAATAATAGCCAAAGTCAAAGTTAAAAATCAAAGTCAAAGGTTAAATTCAAATAAAATAGACCACTAACCTTCCACACATCTCCGTTCAGCTGTCGCTCCTGCAAGTTCTTCATCACTTGTAGTATTTCATTCTGCATCGCGCACTGCCTCAGTACCGTCTCACGTTGTTTTCTCTTACATCGAGCTTTCTCTTGCTCCACGTTTAATGATGGCGATGTTTATATGTTGGATACTTGGATACAAAGTCTAAAGTCAAACTCAAAGTCGAAAGTCAAAGTCGTAAGTCAAAAGTCGAGACTCAAAATTTGAAAGTCAATAATAGCCAAAGTCAAAGTTAAAAATCAACGTCAAACGATAAATTCATATGAATGTACCACTAACCTTCCACACATCTCCGTTCAGCTGTCGTTCCTGCAAGTTCTTCATCACTTGTACTATTTCATTCTGCATCGCGCACTGCTTCAGCACTGCCTCACGTTGTTTCCTCTTGCAAAGAGCTTTCTCTTGCTCCACGTTTAAAGATTTATATGTTGGATACAAAGCCTAAAGTCAAACTCAAAGTCGAAAGTCAAAGTCGTAAGTCAAAAGTCGAGAGTCAAAATTCGAAAGTCAATAATAGCCAAAGTCAAAGTCAAAGGTTAAATTCAAATAAAATAGACCACTAACCTTCCAAACGTCTCCGTTCAGCTGTCGCTCCTGCAAGTTCTTCATCACTTGTACTATTTCGTTCTGCATCGCGCACTGCTTCAGCACTGTCTCACGTTGTTTTCTCTTGCACCGGGCTTTCTCTTGTTCCACGTTTAACGATGGCGATGTTTCTATGTCCGATACCTTCTTGGCTTGGAGGCGGATTTGCGCGGATATTGTACGGAGCTGAAAGGGGTTGAAATTTCAGGTCAGATCGAGGTTAAAAAGTAATGCATAAAATAAACATCATTGATATCTTACTATAAAACTGTCGTGGTTGGATAAATTCATATTGAGATAAACGGGCAATACACGAGCAGTGTCCTTGATCCTGAAGAAGTCCCACGTTCTGGGACGAAACGGTTGATCAATAGTCTACGTAAATAAGGTTCGTGTATTGCCCGTTTATCTCAATATGAATCATTGATATCCGTTAGTCAAACTTTACGAAGAAGACGTTGTAAGAAGATTGGGAAAGAGAGATGTAATTTGTTATTTTACAATAAGAAAGCTTACAGATTAAACTAGTCGTAGTTTAATTAGTATTTGCTGTGCGTATTAGTAATTTCATTTGACAAGGCAATTTTAAAGTGTGTTTTATAGAATAGTGTTGTGTATCTTTGACGAAACTAAGTGAAATTGTGTACCCAATAGTGAAATAAGCGAGTCGAAAATAGAGGAGGCATTTACCCAACAACGGGTGTTAATGGACTGAAATAGAATAAAATAAACATTTATTACGACACATAGAGATTTATAAAAAACATGACAAAATTTTAGAACTAAAAATAAAAACACAAAGTGATGATAAATAAAATGTTATTTACATGTAGGTTTTGTGCTAAGATCCAATCTTTATTCGCGTTTTCAAAACTACAGGATTTATTCCAGGACTTTGTTTACGTTCACACTGTTGGGACATATGGACTCACTTGAAGAGTGCGGGTCGGTGAATGTCACAAGTCCTTGAAACTTTTCAAAGTTCCCATAGCATGCTGAAAACGGCATGTTTGGCTCACGATGTTTACCTTCAATATTAGCACAGTGCACGACACGGCATACATTATAAAAAATAATCATTTAAACCAACATACCCTTTCCACTCCGTCTGTGATATTCCGTCTTTTTACATTCAGCTCATTCAAAGAAACTTCGACAGTAGAGATTTTCTCATTCAACGCTTGTATTTTGGAGTTGTGAGATTGTGATTTCGCTTCGAAGTTCTCTAGCCTGGAAATGTACGGTAATTTATGAAATAAATGACTTTATTAGGTGTTGTTTTGTCTTTTAAACGTTTGAAATACAGTATTTAGTGTTACAAAACCAGATTAAATAAAAATAAATAAATATTGCTGGACAATTCATACAGCATCTGAACCCCGTGGTAAGCTCGAAACATGTGTAAAGCTCAGTACTCACATACGGTATTACTCAATAGGTTTACTCGAAGTCGAGTAAAAATCAACGTGTGGACCGCAAAACTCACAGAGTTGAGAGTGACTTCTGCGGTCCACAGAATGTAGAGCTTCTTTTATAAACATGCTAATTACAATTTTCAGACTTGATAAGAATAACAAACTAATAACAATTGTTCTAAAATCAAAAGAAAAACGTCAAGTGAAAGTATTAGGGGCCGTCCATTAATCACGTGAGGCTCAAAAGGGGGGGAGGGGGTACGGAAAACATCACGAAACATCACGAGGGGGGAGGGGGGGTCTCGTTAGACATCACGTGTATTAATTTTATTTATTTTTTGTCAAAAAGCGCTATTTCTGAATCGAAATTTTGAACGGCGCGAAAATTGGCGCAATTGACTCGCCCGCCCGACTTATTGCAAATACACAAAATGCCATTTTTTTTAATCTTTTTCCAGTCAAAAATTGATTTTACATAGACTTCCAAAAAATACACGTGATCCAGGGGGGGAGGGAGGGTTGGTCCCAAACCTCACCAAATATCACCAGGGGGGAGGGGGGGGTCAAAAAATGAGAAAAACTACCTCACGTGATTAATGGACGGCCCCTTATTAAAAAAAATTGACTTTTCTTATTGCAAGATCAATTTTTCTGTCTCATCGTAGTCTTTGGCAGTTAACCAAGATACTATCTTTTCGATAAATGATTATTGACTCACTGATTATTGTAGTTATTGAGACGTTCCACATCGACAGTGTTCATCAACAGTCTCGCGTCTCGTATCTCGCTGGTGGACGAGGACACGGCGCCGCTGTATGCAGACACACGGACGGAAAATCTGTGGTTCTCTGTAAATTAATATTATATTATCAAAAGCGTTTACTTATTTACGGTATTTTAATTCATCATTTCAGCTGAGGGACGTCCACAGCTGGACATAGGTTCTCCTTAATGACTTCAGGTATGAACTGCAGCTTTGACAAAATCATTTGTCCATCTTGTTAGACGTCCGACGCTGCGTTTGCGTGTTACGTGATCGGCTCCATCGGTCAACCGGTCTCCTTACTATATGGCCAGCCCATTGCCACTTCAAAGAGTTAATCCGCTAGGCTCATTTCTTTAAACAGTTTTAGTTTCAATCTACAGACAAGATAAAATTTAGTAGCTCTCCTATCAAAATATATAAATAAATAAAAAATATAATATAAAATATGTACGTATATTATATTAAGTTTATCAGAATCAGCACCCGTAACACAAGCTTTGAGCTTACCACGGGGCTAGATGTCGTTGTGTAAAATTGTCCAGCAATATTTATTATTATTTATTATTATTATTATATCGCGAAGCGAAGCTTGCCGCAATGCGACCGCGGGGAAGAACACCATCGTAAGCGAAACGAAGATAAAAATGGAGTGGAATGCGCTCTAATAATTAAAAACAATAATTTTTTTTAAAAACTTTCTTTGGCATTATATTCTGTTCGCCGCGGTCAACACGCACGCCGCGGCTTCATATACCCCATGGTACAACCTTGTATATAGATTATAAGTACTATTATACTAGCACTAAGTTAAAGCTCAGTAGATAGAAAAGAAAGAAAGAAAGAAAATAAATTTATTTGCAACAAAAACATACATATTCTTATAACTAAACACAAACTAATTTATCAAAGATCCTACTAAAATTAACGTGTGGACCGCAAAACTCACAGAGATGACAGTGAATTTTTACTCGACTTCGAGTTAAACTATCGAGTAATACCGTATGTGAGTACTGAGCTTAACTATAAGAAATATTGTATCTCATTATAAGTGAACTTAGATTGTTCGTATGAGAATAAACCTATTATTTGTATTACTTACTAGATTTTATGGGAATAAATAACACAGCTAAAAAGTATCTTACCAGTAAAATACAAGTTGATATTATTGGGCACTTTATCCGAGTTCTTGTAGGTGTGGTCGTTCCCGATGGGTATCTGGTGTATGCGGTAGTTGCGACACAGGTAGCGAAGCACGGGCGCCGGCGCAGACAGCGTGTCCGACACGTACGTGTAGAAGCCCAGGTAACTGAGACAAATAGATAGATATAACCCGCGCAGATAGAAAATTGATTTGAAAATGGCGGCGGGTACGTATGATACGATTGGCAAAACAAGGATAAAAGTATAGACAGCGATAGAGAGTGAGCGAGAACGCATGCGAGCGGACGCCATTTATAAATCAATTCTTTAAGTGCGCGGCTTATAGCATTTATTGGTAAAAAAAAATGGTATATTACATGGTTAGTAGTGACTTAAATCCTGTTAAGTTTATCTGGACACGACGAGTTCTCTAATAAATTTATTTTAATTGTAGATGGCACATATTAGCTATACGTGTAGAAACCCAGGTAGCTGTGACTGTGACAGATGGCACATACAAGCTACTACAGTTCATAAGGTTATTAGAAAATGGTACGGGAAAATTACAAGATCATATTGTAACCTTGGTCCTCGAGTGGGAGTCGAACCCACGCCACCCCGTTTAGCCCTGGTTACTTGTATTTTTAACAATATTGTAGAAGACAAAATTCTCTACAAAAACATTTCATACGGTGAACCGTTTTCGAGATAGAGAGAGCGCGCGGTCATGAGCATCACTTCAGGAGAAATTCGTAGTAAAAAAACCCATAGTGAATGAGATACAAATTACAAAAAACTGATTTTTGCAATATTTGACCTTGAATAACTTTTTTTCCACATCTGAGATTCATGTGGACAAATAGTTTGTAAAAGGTTTCCCAACATTTATGCCAATTTTCAGCGATGTGCGAATTAATGTAACCTTGTCGCCCGGTCAAATTAGCCTCAAAAATAGGGGATTTTTGAGGCTAATTTGACCGGGCTAGAACGACTGAATCGATTCGACTAAATCAGCGAAGAAGTAGTTTAGACCCAGGAAAAGGACATTACAATTATCGAAATTATTATAACGCGGTCAAAGCCGCGAGGTATTAACCTAGTTTATAACATAAGCCAGTTATGTATAGTATGTCCAGTTACATTCTGCAGTTTTTCTTTCCACCCTCAGGTTGTCTGGAAGAAATTGCTTTAAGCAATAAGACCGCCCATTACGCATACGTTTTTGTAGTTTTTAAGTTTTTATGTAAATGTGTTTTATTGGTGTATGAATGTAATAAAGAATTTTCTTATCTTATTTTATCTGATGTCTCACCTGATCTGTTGTATGTTAGTTTTGGGCACGTTGTTAGGTCCGGGCGGGCTGCAGAGCGCGTTGACGCGGCGCAGGCCGAGGTCGCCGCGCACGGCGCTTAGGAACAGGTTCAGTATATCTCACCTGATCTGTTGTATATTAGTTTTGGGCACGTTGTTAGGTCCGGGCGGGCTGCAGAGCGCGTTGACGCGGCGCAGGCCGAGGTCGCCGCGCACGGCGCTTAGGAACAGGTTCAGTATATCTCACCTGATCTGTTGTATATTAGTTTTGGGCACGTTGTTAGGTCCGGGCGGGCTGCAGAGCGCGTTGACGCGGCGCAGGCCGAGGTCGCCGCGCACGGCGCTTAGGAACAGGTTCAGTATATCTCACCTGATCTGTTGTATATTAGTTTTGGGCACGTTGTTAGGTCCGGGCGGGCTGCAGAGCGCGTTGACGCGGCGCAGGCCGAGGTCGCCGCGCACGGCGCTTAGGAACAGGTTCAGTATATCTCACCTGATCTGTTGTATATTAGTTTTGGGCACGTTGTTAGGTCCGGGCGGGCTGCAGAGCGCGTTGACGCGGCGCAGGCCGAGGTCGCCGCGCACGGCGCTTAGGAACAGGTTCAGTATATCTCACCTGATCTGTTGTATATTAGTTTTGGGCACGTTGTTAGGTCCGGGCGGGCTGCAGAGCGCGTTGACGCGGCGCAGGCCGAGGTCGCCGCGCACGGCGCTTAGGAACAGGTTCAGTATATCTCACCTGATCTGTTGTATATTAGTTTTGGGCACGTTGTTAGGTCCGGGCGGGCTGCAGAGCGCGTTGACGCGGCGCAGGCCGAGGTCGCCGCGCACGGCGCTTAGGAACAGGTTCAGTATATCTCACCTGATCTGTTGTATATTAGTTTTGGGCACGTTGTTAGGTCCGGGCGGGCTGCAGAGCGCGTTGACGCGGCGCAGGCCGAGGTCGCCGCGCACGGCGCTTAGGAACAGGTTCAGTATATCTCACCTGATCTGTTGTATATTAGTTTTGGGCACGTTGTTAGGTCCGGGCGGGCTGCAGAGCGCGTTGACGCGGCGCAGGCCGAGGTCGCCGCGCACGGCGCTTAGGAACAGGTTCAGTATATCTCACCTGATCTGTTGTATATTAGTTTTGGGCACGTTGTTAGGTCCGGGCGGGCTGCAGAGCGCGTTGACGCGGCGCAGGCCGAGGTCGCCGCGCACGGCGCTTAGGAACAGGTTCAGTATATCTCACCTGATCTGTTGTATATTAGTTTTGGGCACGTTGTTAGGTCCGGGCGGGCTGCAGAGCGCGTTGACGCGGCGCAGGCCGAGGTCGCCGCGCACGGCGCTTAGGAACAGGTTCAGTATATCTCACCTGATCTGTTGTATATTAGTTTTGGGCACGTTGTTAGGTCCGGGCGGGCTGCAGAGCGCGTTGACGCGGCGCAGGCCGAGGTCGCCGCGCACGGCGCTTAGGAACAGGTTCAGTATATCTCACCTGATCTGTTGTATATTAGTTTTGGGCACGTTGTTAGGTCCGGGCGGGCTGCAGAGCGCGTTGACGCGGCGCAGGCCGAGGTCGCCGCGCACGGCGCTTAGGAACAGGTTCAGTATATCTCACCTGATCTGTTGTATATTAGTTTTGGGCACGTTGTTAGGTCCGGGCGGGCTGCAGAGCGCGTTGACGCGGCGCAGGCCGAGGTCGCCGCGCACGGCGCTTAGGAACAGGTTCAGTATATCTCACCTGATCTGTTGTATATTAGTTTTGGGCACGTTGTTAGGTCCGGGCGGGCTGCAGAGCGCGTTGACGCGGCGCAGGCCGAGGTCGCCGCGCACGGCGCTTAGGAACAGGTTCAGTATATCTCACCTGATCTGTTGTATATTAGTTTTGGGCACGTTGTTAGGTCCGGGCGGGCTGCAGAGCGCGTTGACGCGGCGCAGGCCGAGGTCGCCGCGCACGGCGCTTAGGAACAGGTTCAGTATATCTCACCTGATCTGTTGTATATTAGTTTTGGGCACGTTGTTAGGTCCGGGCGGGCTGCAGAGCGCGTTGACGCGGCGCAGGCCGAGGTCGCCGCGCACGGCGCTTAGGAACAGGTTCAGTATATCTCACCTGATCTGTTGTATATTAGTTTTGGGCACGTTGTTAGGTCCGGGCGGGCTGCAGAGCGCGTTGACGCGGCGCAGGCCGAGGTCGCCGCGCACGGCGCTTAGGAACAGGTTCAGTATATCTCACCTGATCTGTTGTATATTAGTTTTGGGCACGTTGTTAGGTCCGGGCGGGCTGCAGAGCGCGTTGACGCGGCGCAGGCCGAGGTCGCCGCGCACGGCGCTTAGGAACAGGTTCAGTATATCTCACCTGATCTGTTGTATATTAGTTTTGGGCACGTTGTTAGGTCCGGGCGGGCTGCAGAGCGCGTTGACGCGGCGCAGGCCGAGGTCGCCGCGCACGGCGCTTAGGAACAGGTTCAGTATATCTCACCTGATCTGTTGTATATTAGTTTTGGGCACGTTGTTAGGTCCGGGCGGGCTGCAGAGCGCGTTGACGCGGCGCAGGCCGAGGTCGCCGCGCACGGCGCTTAGGAACAGGTTCAGTATATCTCACCTGATCTGTTGTATATTAGTTTTGGGCACGTTGTTAGGTCCGGGCGGGCTGCAGAGCGCGTTGACGCGGCGCAGGCCGAGGTCGCCGCGCACGGCGCTTAGGAACAGGTTCAGTATATCTCACCTGATCTGTTGTATATTAGTTTTGGGCACGTTGTTAGGTCCGGGCGGGCTGCAGAGCGCGTTGACGCGGCGCAGGCCGAGGTCGCCGCGCACGGCGCTTAGGAACAGGTTCAGTATATCTCACCTGATCTGTTGTATATTAGTTTTGGGCACGTTGTTAGGTCCGGGCGGGCTGCAGAGCGCGTTGACGCGGCGCAGGCCGAGGTCGCCGCGCACGGCGCTTAGGAACAGGTTCAGTATATCTCACCTGATCTGTTGTATATTAGTTTTGGGCACGTTGTTAGGTCCGGGCGGGCTGCAGAGCGCGTTGACGCGGCGCAGGCCGAGGTCGCGGCGCACGGCGCTGAGGAACAGGTTCAGTATGTCTCACCTGATCTGTTGTATATTAGTTTTGGGCACATTGTTAGGTCCGGGCGGGCTGCAGAGCGCGTTGACGCGGCGCAGGCCGAGGTCGCGGCGCACGGCGCTGAGGAACAGGTTCAGTATGTCTCACCTGATCTGTTGTATATTAGTTTTGGGCACGTTGTTAGGTCCGGGCGGGCTGCAGAGCGCGTTGACGCGGCGCAGGCCGAGGTCGCGGCGCACGGCGCTGAGGAACAGGTTCAGTATGTCTCACCTGATCTGTTGTATATTAGTTTTGGGCACATTGTTAGGTCCGGGCGGGCTGCAGAGCGCGTTGACGCGGCGCAGGCCGAGGTCGCGGCGCACGGCGCTGAGGAACAGGTTCAGTATGTCTCACCTGATCTGTTGTATATTAGTTTTGGGCACATTGTTAGGTCCGGGCGGGCTGCAGAGCGCGTTGACGCGGCGCAGGCCGAGGTCGCGGCGCACGGCGCTGAGGAACAGGTTCAGTATGTCTCACCTGATCTGTTGTATATTAGTTTTGGGCACATTGTTAGGTCCGGGCGGGCTGCAGAGCGCGTTGACGCGGCGCAGGCCGAGGTCGCGGCGCACGGCGCTGAGGAACAGGTTCAGTATGTCTCACCTGATCTGTTGTATATTAGTTTTGGGCACATTGTTAGGTCCGGGCGGGCTGCAGAGCGCGTTGACGCGGCGCAGGCCGAGGTCGCGGCGCACCGTGCTGAGGAACAGGTTCATATCCCGCGCGGACTCGAATGTGAACGCGACCAAGTCACGGGCGGACACGCAGTTCTCCAGGTAACGGGCGAATTTCTTGTCTTTGAAGTTTATCTGTGGAGAACATAATATAATGTATATGAATATAAATGACAAGATGACCCACCCGCGGCTTCGCCCGCTTCCAATCTTACTTTTAAACCTTCCCTGGAAGGAACAACTACGAACATTTCAGGACCAAAACCAGCTAAATCGGCCCGGCAGTTCCCGAGTTTTACCGAGACTAACGAACAGCAATTGATTTTTAGGGTTCCGTAGCCAAATGGCAAAAACCCTTATAGATTCGTCATGTCCGTCCGTCCGTCCGTCCGTCCGTATGTCACAGCCGTTTTTCTCCGAAATTATAAAAGCTATAAAGCTGAAATTTGGAAAGTAGATGTATTCCGTGAACCGCACTAGGATTTCATAAAAATATTGAAAAAAAAAACAAATGAACTCCCCTCCACAAAACCGTGATAATTTCAACGTGTGAGAGGAAATACTTATTGCATCACTATACTTGTGTGCGTGCTACAACTTTACTGTAACATTGGCTCATCTGTCTGTCAAAGTGATACCGTTTGCACAACCAATGACAAAGATCAATTTATGTGTGTTGTATCTATACACCTTTTTGCATGTACGTGTAACCGCGGTGGAGGGGCGTTCATTTTTAAAATGGTTCATCTCTAACTCAATATGTATATGTGTCTAATTTTCTATATTATTTTTTTCATCTGTGTCTATGTCTAGTCTTTTAAGTTTCCTTTGTAATTGTATGAATTGTGTTGTGTCATTGTGTCGTGGCAAATAAACTAATTCATTTCATTTCATAAAATACAAGTCTAACACATATATTTTATCTATTTTACTCAGTTATCATCCTTAGCAATTCAATTTTATTTATTTTGTTGTACCTGTGTTTTCTGACGGGTCCGTGTAAATCTTTGTTTCAATGGAAATATAGTTATTGACAAAAATAACATTTACCGCGAGAAAATAGCGTATAGTAAAAATATTACGGGGCTAGATGTCGCTGTGTAAAATTGTCCAGCAACATTTATTTTATTGTTTTTTTATTTTATATTTTAATTACCTCTAACATCATAGGCTCATACACTTCATGTTCAAACAGGTGTTTATTTTCTCTGAGCCAACAAACCGCCTTGTAGGCGTCAGGACTGTGTTGCCGTAGCGTTTCCAAACGCTTGTTGTCTACGTTTTCAAGGTTTTGTATGCTGAAAAAGAAATAAAATTATTAACACAATCTTCGTGAAAACTTACGTTTGAGAACGAATATTTTATTTAGTTAACTATTTATTAGCATGGTCATTTCGTTGAGAAATTTACAATGGGTATTTTTAACTCCCATATCAAAAATATACATATTTCCTCGTGAAAATCTATAATAACGCGGGCAAATCCACGGAACGGACAACTAGTCAAAATATTAATGAACCTGGCACCCGTATCACAAGCTTCAAGCTTACCACGGGGCTAGATGTTGCTGTGTGAATTGTCCAGCATTATTAATTTTATTTATTACTAGCTTCCGCCCGCGGCTTCGCCCGCGTGTAAATAAAAAGTAGCCTATGTTCTGTCTCAGGGTCTAAAGATTGTCTGTACCAAATTTCATCAAAATCGGTTGAGAGGTTTAGGCGGGAAAGCGTAACAGACAGACAGACAGAGTTACTTTCGCATTTATAATATAATAAAGTAAGGAAGTAAGGATTAAGGTCATACTTGTTCTGATAGAGCCTTATTTGCGGCATGATGTTATTCTCCAGATCGTATTGCACTTCCAGCTTCTGTTTCTTGAGTCCGTCCATGGCGGCGTTGGTCTTAGAGAGGGCCTTCATTACTTCTGCTGTCTCCATTTTAACTCGACTCTCTGGAATTATTGTTAATTACTTTTAAACTTATTTATAAATACTCTGTAATTATGTGATGTTGGCTGTGTCTGTAATAAATAAATAATATTACTAGGTAAAATAAACATGAAGGAAGATTTACTATACTTTTTTATTGTGACTTATTTTACTGGATTGGTACAATTACAAGTATATAAAACCCCTAAAAATATAATCCGCTGCCAGATTTAAGTATTTATATTGAGGACCATTAAATAATTTATTTTTCATGGTATTTGTACAAATATTCAATCCCTGACTGGATGAAAGTTGTGGTTTATTAGAAACCTTTATTAAATCCCATAACTGGGCACTATTCATCTCAAAAAGTACATTACGTTTAAGGAATTTGGTATAATCACCACGCTAACCAGGTGATACTTTTTAAAATTGGTCATGCAATATTTATTTTATTGTTATTTAATAATTCCTTACCATCTCCAACCTTTTCTTGTAATTTAACTTTATCTGTGTTCAGCTTATCTAACTTCACTTTAGCCTCTCTTAGCTCTTGTTCTAGATTTCTGGAAGAAGATACAAACAATACATCAATTTCTTTCTTCAACCCAAACATAATATTATATGGATGTAAAAGTCTGTGTCTATTAGTACATATTTCACGGCAAAACAGAGCAAAGAATTAACAAGTAGAGATAGTTGAAGAGATGGAGAGTGTCATCGGCTACTTTTTCGAGGACACTCGAGTAGTTTTTGGTCCCATCGGCCATTTGTTTTCCTCTCTATACAGCCATCCCATTGCCACTTTAAAAAACTAATCAGCTGGGCTATGTCGGTGACCTACGTTCTTCTACTGATCTCCTCATTTCCGATTAGACCCCGTAGAGAAACACCGAGTATAGCTAAATGAGTTTTACTAAATGAGTTCAATTACCTGTGTCTTTCCAGTTTCTCTTGAAACGACGTTTCAATCTCTTTCAGTACATATTCGTTGTCGCGCACAGATTTGATAAGTTCGTTCGCTTTGTCGCGAAACGTATGGATTTCTCTACCCTGAAATAAAAACAATATTTCTTTTTTTTTTGTTTCTATACAAACCTAATCGCGTTGTATGTTTTTGTCTAATTTAAGTATTACCTAGTGTTAATTTAAGTCAACATATACGTAAAATAAATAAAAACAACATACCGCCATTAATTTCTGTTTCTCCACTTTCCCAATCCCAATTTTAGCGTCCGCAATAAATTTCTCCAAAGGCGCCATCCTAGTTCTATGAGTATTCACTAACTTAACCGCATTTTTCTTATCATTCGTCTTCTCAATAACTCTTTCTCTAAGCTCTTGGTATTCTAACCAGAGCTTTTTCTTCTCACAAACTTGTATTTGGTTCTCGATGTCTTTGCGCTGTTGCATTGCGTCTATCTGGATTTTTAATCTGTGGAGTAATGTGGTTACATCATAGATATTTATAAAAATATACCATATAATCCTAATTCGTTGTAGGGGAACTAGGATCTGCACTGACTTCTCACTGTGGAGCGTATTGTGCATTGTGCCCCTGCCTAATTTGGCCCTAACCAGCCTTACTCCTTGATATAAAAACTAAAAAACTAACTCCTTGTTGTCGCAATATGATAGCAACAGTATTTAATTTTAATAAAGAAATAAATCTCTTTGATGTACGGAGACCTTTTGACTAAATATACCTTAAAAGAAGCAAAAACAAATAAGCTTATCATTTATTTATTTATTTATTTTACATTAATTAGTACGATTATCAAAACCAATTACACTAATTAATAAATGATATTTAAACATTACAATTATAAATTTGTATAAGAATAATAAGTTAATAAAAATTTTTATAAAATTTCCATAATTAAAAAAAATCATAGAGCTTATTCAAGTATACACACCTCTCATTCAATCTCTCCTGTTCCTGCAAGGCCTGTGCGTTATTCTGCAGTTTAGTGGTGAGTCCTCGTTGCTTGTTCCTCGTATCTATGAGTTCATCTAGCTGTATCACGGAGCGCGCGCCGCCCGCCGCCGACAGCGTGCTGCGGAGGAGCTCCTGGGGGTTTAGCTTGGAGAAGTCCTGCACGCGGTCTTGGGGCAGCAGTTGGCAGAGGTTATCCACCTGGAATAGTTGAAGAGAACATTTATATTGACATCATAACAATGAGACAGCGCTAAACCATGTTCCATCTCCTGAAGAAAACTTCTCGTTTGCATAAATCTTAGTCAGATCTTTAGTCTTTCTTGTCATCTTGTTGTAGTCGAAACGTTGAGAACTTATTAACACCTTTATAAAGATAAAAAAAATATTTATAAAAAGTAAATCCGTTTTTTGGCCATAAGCTCAGTTATATGAAACAATGTTATAAATATTTTTAAGGGCTGTGGATTTTGTTAAATAAATAAATAAAAAAAGTGAGCAATTCCCGTTGTTAAGAAATTAATGCGTAATTTATCTTGATTGTGATATAACCCTTATTATATTCCACTGCCGTGTTTGGTAAAACTCCACTAGAGACAATATCTTGACCAAGTGATCTTAAGAAAATAAATGACAACAACACACAATTGTCATTTAATTTTATGTTTGCATTTTACCCCACTCGCAAGTTAGGAAAATGTAAACATAGATTTAGCTAGCAGTACAACGCTAGATATATATTACCTGAATATTCATAGTAGCTATGAGGTCCTGGACTTGTTTCTCTCTCACAGTTTTCTTGTCAATATACCAGTTGGTGACATCTTGAAGGTTGAAGGTCCGTGTGATGATGACGTTCCTTTGCCCTTCTGCTCGGTACAGCTCTATTTCTACAGTAGCTTGCTGACATCCACTGCGGACATATTCTGATATCTGAAAGGACATAGCAATATAAATTAAAAATCTATTTATGATTTAATAATACTCACTTACATAATATTGTATGCATGAAGTTTGTGACATGGATAGATTTTTGTAAATCTTTCACAAGAAAACTTAAGAATGATAAAGCTATGAGTAAAGATAGTTTCCATATATTGTTATATGCAAGCTTCCAAGCAACTAAAAGTTTAAAAATGACTTAAAATTAGTTGTTAATAAAATTCAACTGTTATACATTAACAATATATAAAATAACCTTTTTGGCACGGCCAATAACACTGGTCTTTCCGCAAAGTCCGAGTATAATAGCACAAACAAAGGTTGACTTTCCTGTGCCATTCGGGCCAATGATCATATTCAGTGAAGGTCCTGGGTATAGTTCAACTTGCCTGTAAGTGCTGTAAGTAAATAGACATAGAATTATTGTATGTAAGCTAAGTTGTAAATTTAACAGTAGGTAACATAGTAAATAGTTTGTATCTATTGCAAAAATCTATGTAGTAAATCTATAATTATTAGTTATTTATAATTTATGTAAAAGTACCCACGCAAAGATTGGTGAAGGATAATGATATGTAAATGATTCTTATGAAATTTCATTTATGTTGAGATGAATCAATTTTTAAAAACTACTAATTATTATAATGCAAATATGCCTCTATCCAACAAAATAATACGCTTGGACATGAATTATTATATTTTGGAACAGGGTAGGATTTTCTGATTAAATAAGCCCTAAAAAACATTAAAAACATCGGTGTACCGGTATCAACAAGTCTAAACATTGTTGATAGGCGCGAAATACTTACACGAAGTTTTCGAGTGCGATCCTGTAAATAACCCCGGGCTTAATGCCCTCCGTGTTAACTATTTTAGACATTTTCTTATTTATAAAACCATGGAAATATAATATTTTTATAACTTATCCAATTCAAATGGAAGAAATTCCAAATTTCACAAAAATTGAGTGACCTGACAGTATTTGACAGCCAAAAAAGTCGCGCAATCGCAATGCTACGCCATTGGTTGGAGCTGGACGTTGATTGACAGTTCTTGTGTGTTGCATAAGTACTGCGTTTTCCAACAGCTACTTTAGACGATTTTAAATTAGTTGTGATCTGAATTGAAATAAATATTTGACTGAATCCAGATCACAAGAGTAATAATATTACGAAATATAAATCATTTCGTAATATTATTACTCTTCATTCAAGAAATCAATCTGCTAAAAAATTCTGGGACAATTTGCCAACGTCTTTATATAAAACAAACAGATAAGTACTTTTAAAACTTCACTAAAATAAAAAATTTAGCAAAACTCAGCTTACAGGAAAATAAGTGTTTTGCGCTCAAGCTTACCTAAAAAGTTTATAGTTATAGACCTACCTCGTATAATTTTTTAACAAGTAAGCAAGCTTAGCTAAGGTAATGGCTAAGGAAGGTTATATTTTATAATGTGAAATGTAATGTCATAACTAGATGCTATCTAGATTAAATTCTATTTAACATTAATTATTATGGTTAATTTAGTTTCCTGCGATTATTTTGTTCAATAATTAAAGGATTTTACTAAAAGATAAATATTTTATTTCTTTTGATTTCAATAGATTGATATAGGTAGGTAATGATTTAGGTAAGTACCTAGGTACTTTATGTACTTTTTTCTCACCAAAATTTTTACCTAAGTGTCTCTCCTTAAGCCGAAGCAACTCGACGAACGAAACTCAACTATACGCTGTATGTACCAGCAAACCGCTGCCGATTCCGACCTGGATGTGTCCCATCGCTTGCGCCAAGGTCTGCATGCACAAAGGCACGCCAAGAATCTGCAATCTGCCGAGCCCAACGCCACTTTAATGTACTAATAGGTACTAACCTAACTTAAATTTGTTTGACAGCAGTTGATGTACAAAAGTTTATATAGAATATTATTATAAAAAAGTTAACTGCTAAGCGAACATCATGGTTATTTATTATATAAATAAACAGATAATTTTAATGTATAATATTAATATAATTATTAATGGGGCTAGATGTCGTTGTGTAAATTGTCCAGCGATATTTATTTATTTATTTAATGTATAAGTAAATTCATCCATAAATGACTCCTAGCGCTGGCAATACTGGCTAATAAATAGCAGTCTTTAGCAAGCAAAAGCAAGCAGTTCGGTTGGTTGATAGCGATAGGTTGGTACTACGTACCTACTTACCAATTCTACCTACTCCAAACAATACGTTTTCGCTATGGGACGATGAGCTCGTCTGTCGTCGCTGTGAATCGCGGTGTTTGTAATCGTGTTTTTGTATGAAAAATAGTGTTAAAATACATTTCTTGAATGATGAAGAGGTTTAAAATCCTTGCTTTTCATTAATTTACTGAAATAACTAACGCGCGTGTGTTATTTAGTGCTAAAGCGTGAATTTTCTGAAGTCGCGCTTACATAGAGGGTATTCATGTTTGTAAATATTGATTTGTTCTTTGTGATTTTCTAAATAATAAATCTGAATTAAAAACGTGAAGTGAAATGAGATAAGCAACAGTTGCTGAAAAATGAGTGAAAGTGGTGCTGGTTTGTTTGTGATTGGAGTTTGAAAAAAGTGTGTTGGATTTTCACCATGGAGGGAACTACGGAGAAAGATTGTTCGCCGCTATGGAACCTATATCAGCAGATCGTCTCGGATATGAAGGTAGGTCATGTTTTCTTTGTGCTAGAACATCTATTTATATATGTACATAATGACAGTGTTGGTACTTGGTATAGTGGTATGGCAAATCTGCGCGGTCCGGCGAACAGAATATCCTACATAATGTCCCGGTAAGGCGCTGGATTCGAACGCACGAAACACGATGGGACGCTCCGATAATCACAGCTTGCTTTGTAACTGATGGTTATTAGTATTTAATACAGATTTGTTTTTAATTGCATGAACATTTTGATTTGATCTAGTTTTATAGATAGTTCCTTGTAGGTATGTGGTGTCATTTCACCACTGTGGTGGTCATAATGGTAATGCATTGAATATGTTAATGAATGCAAACATACAAGTGAAAGAAAAAAACATTGTTTTTAGGGTTCCGTAGCCAAATGGCAAAAACGGAACCCTTATAGATTCGTCATGTCCGTCCGTCCGTCCGTCCGTCCGTCAGTCCGTCCGTCTGTCCGTCTGTCTGTCCGTCCGTCCGTCCGTCCGTCCGTATGTCACAGCCGTTTTTCTCCGAAACTATAAGAGTTACAAAGCTGAAAAATATATATTGTACATAACCATAAAAACTAACAACGAAAATTGGTTTGAAAGAAATCTATCCAGTAGTTTTTTATAATATGTCATAAACTATTTCATGTAAACAATTGCTGCGGAAGCCTACATGGGCGAGTCCGACTCGCCCTTGGCCACTTTTATTTAAGATTTTTGCGAGTAGTTGATGCCTACATAAGCTGATTGAAACAAGGGGTTCAATACATAAGTATAGGTATAATACTTATGTATTAAAACATACTTATGCCTTTTAAAACTCTTGTCTCAATTCTATCTTCTAAGTAATTCTAAATTGGACTAGTGATTCATCTGAGAGTAAAAATAAAATACATAGAAAACATGAAACTAAACTAAAAGTAAGTAATATATTTGACCTATGCATACCTACCTTTAAACTTTGATTATTGAGTTACTACAAATGTAATGCATTCATCATGTTTAATTTACATACAAAGTAAACAAACCTGGATGAGAATATTAAATGGAATAATTTAGAATGCAAACTAATGTCCTATGTGGTCATCGATATACTGGTAAATTACTTAGATATGTAAATTTGAAATTGCATAATAATTAACCCCCAAGAGTTATCAAGTTTTAAAAAGGAATTAAATATATCTATAAAGGATTATATTGGGGCCAGTATCTGGATGTGGTATAATGATTAAACAAGATTTTAAATAAAATAAATAAACAATGATTCAATTCAATGTATCCACAGATGAGATCAACTTGTTAAACTACCAATCATTATGTCATCAAGTCATCAATCAAGGTTGTTTGAACAAGTCTTTTACAGATCTTTAGCAATATTTTTATAGTGCTGTAAATTTTGCAAATTGGATATGTCCAAAAAAGTAAAGATTATGTCATACATAAGGTCAAAGTGTAAAAAAGACTATTTGCTAAGAATAGGTCAATTATTATCTAATAGATTGGTTCTACATCATCTAAGTTGATACTAGTAACTAGTACTACCTAAATAAAACTAAATGAGATCTATTTATTGGCATTATGTTTATAGTTTGTCTAACAAAAGATGGCCCTGAAAAACCCCGGCAAATTCAAAAAAATTTAGTATGGCAATACATTAAATAATGTGATAACTTGGAATAACATAATTTGATACTTTTCTATTATCTATACTAATATTATAAAGCGGAAGAGTTTGATTGTTTGTTTGTTTGTTTGTTTGTTTGTTTGAACGCGCTAATCTCAGGAACCGCTGGTCCGATTTAAAAAATTCTTTCAGTGTTGGATAGTCCATTTATCGAGGAAGGTTATAGGCTATATTACATTTTAAAAAAAATTAGGGATCCGTACGGAAAACCCAAATATGTAACCCAAGATGTAAAAAAAAATCCTTATATCGCATGCGCTGCGAAAAGTATTCATTTTAGAAATTTACAATGTACTACAATTTTGTAGAACACATTAATATCTACAAAAAATGTCGCGACAGCATATATCTAACTATTATAGTTATGTCACAATAAGTGTTTTAATTTTCAATATAATTAATTTTAATGCCGCCGCTAGGAAAAGCTCTATATTTGTATTTTCAAATAAAACATTATCAAAATAAATTACATGTTAATTACGAATATTTCAATATCTCTATAAAACTTTTTAAATTATTCAATTCGGACATTCCATTCGAAAGATATCAGAGTTTAAAAATGTAAGTACCGAAATAAACCAGCCCTTTCGGTAAGACATCATGCTTTGGTACGGGCACTCAGTCAGTACCTACTAAAATAAAGTCTTTAAACGAAAGTAGGTTCGTTTAAGATTGATTCACTTTTATGATAGTAAAAGTATATAGTAAAAGTATATAACGAGAGACTTTTTACCGCGGAAAATTAAATGCTTCCGCCGCGGGAAAATTCGATATTGAGAAATTTAGTATGGAGGTAGTTGCTAATAAAAGTATATGGCGAGAGACTTTTTACGGCGGAAAATTAAATGCTTACGCGGAAACTATATGCTTACGCGGGAAAATTCGATTTGGATTAAATTTGGTATGGAGATAGTTGCAAATAAAAGTATATGGCGAGACGAAGTTCGCGGGGGCAGCTAGTTCTAAATAAATATCCTTACATATTTTTTTTACTCCGATATAAACAAGTAATATTCTTCAGATTACCTACACGCCTAGGGTGCATCTTTGAAATATCTTAGTGTAAGTAATAAATAAAAGTCTCAATTATTTAAGTTTTTTTTTATTCATCGTAATCAAAATCAGAATTTTGAATCATAATTCATAAATTTACTTCAATAAAATGTTTCTTTTTCCAAATATGTAGTAATGCTATTTAGCTATCATAAAAGAAGGCAACAGTATTATAAAAAGAAAATAAAAGTCGAGAACCACAAAAATGGGATCAAAGTATCAAAATGTTTGTGCACTACAAACTTAGGAAATCAACCACATTATGTAAACAATCCTGTTTCTGCAGAAATTCAGCTTCTTTTTCCTGCTGCTTCTCCTGATACTTAGATATCATACAGAATAACAGCCTTCGCTCGCTACCGTTGATTGTTTGAGGCATTTTAACACGCAAAATTCTCAAAATGTATTTTTAATATCCACCAAAACATCAAGGAATAGTATTGCCACACACCGAGACCAATTTTCCCTAATCTTTTAAAGTCAAATTTTTATGGATGTACCACACGTAATTGTATATTTATCCGATTTATGATTTATAAAAAATTAAAGAATTACTTCTTGTGTTCATTAAAGTGAACTATAATTCGTTAGCAAGTATTATTATTTTTTATCACCCTGACTTTACCCCGTTATAGAGCATAATGTCCGTAGGTGGAAACACATGATGTATTGCCATGTGAAAAGTTTCGCAAAAATGCCCAGTGCCAGCTTTTGTTAGACAGACTCTATGTTAAGTTGGTTATTTTTGTTGAATAGCTGTTGGTATTTTTCATATTAAATGAAGAAATTGTTGGGTACTAAGTTAGAAAGCTACTTTATAATCATCTTAATATATTGCATCTCACTACTGAGCACAGGTCTCCTCAATAGAATCTTTTAAGTTTTGCTTAAGGCTGAAGACGTTTGAATGCCCTTATCTCAGAAAACGCTGTGCTGCTGGTCCAATTAGAAAAAAATATTTTTGTTTCGATAGTACATTAATCTAAGTAGGCTATATTTTCTATGTACCTAAGATAACGTAAAAAAAAGCAAGCGAAGCTGTCGACGGGTCGGCTAGTGGCGTATATGTCTATATTGTAAATCCGCCTTATATATATCTATACTAATATTATAAAGCTGAAGAGTTTGATTGTTTGTTTGTTTGAACGCGCTAATCTCAGAAACCGCTGGTCCGATTTAAAAAATTCTTTCAGTGTTGGGTTGGTTTATGAAAAAAGCAAGCGTAGCTGTTGGCGGTCGGCTAGTGTACATACATATATAGGTTAGCGATAGATTCACGGTCTGGTTATCAGGAGAGCGCGGTAAACGAAACGCGACGGGAAATGAACGTTCCTAATTGTTGAAAACGGATAATTGGATACGTTATAATTACAAAATATGTTTCACTGATGTTTTGTTGGACCAGGGACGTTTCAAAAGATGATAGTTTTCTATATTATTATTGAAATAAGTAACTAATTACTTACTTAGTTAAACAAGTCAGAACTTTAATTCTAGAATTTACTGATTTCTTAAGATTTTGTAAATATTGCTTTCAATTTAATACTTTCATGTCTCCATATCCTTCAACATGTAATAATTCCTTTACAAAACATGATCTTTAGCGTTAGGAGTCACCTTGACCTTAGGAGTCACGCGTAAAGGTCCCGAAGTATCGGCTTTTCAACTGAAGCCACAGATTGTTTATCAGTTTGTTGCCACAAAGGGCATTTGCGATGGATAAATCTGTTTTAAATTGGATATATGTTTAGAATAACATTTGTATTGTCTCCGAAGTCTTCATGTATGTACTTAATATAAAGTATACTTAATATAAATACCTATACCATTTCGGTCCAAAATGACGTAGACATACATTTATTTTTTTCTTATACACATAAAAACAATAACATTAAACACTGCTATACAAATAAAATTATAAATAAATAAGGCAAATCAAAATTGCATGCCAAATACGTGCTGTATTGTGATAGAACCTGCAGGCTTTGCATTATAGAATTTTTAAATCAAGCCTCTCATTATACCTTCCATATTTATAGTCATCAACTACAACCGTATATTCCGGGCGATGCGTACGATTAGAAAAGTAAACGGAAACGCCACACGAACTATTAATAGCGAGAAGGAAGTCCAGCTGGAATTAGAAGGGTCGTCATTAAAAAGGCAATGGTGATGTGACATTATGAGCTTTTAGGACGCGTCGGTTGCTTTCAACTTTTTATGGGCTAAAAAGTTAAAAGGTCGAAAGCGGTGTCTGAATAAATAGTAATACAAAATTCTGTAACAAATTTTCACTGTTGTGCAAATTGTGGCTTTATGAATATGGCTATATCTACGGGATCGAATAGAAGTGAAGAAGAAACCCCATTACACGTCAATCGGTTAATATACAGTTTTAGATCTGGGATGTTGACCTAATTACTTAAAGAGAAAGGAGCACAAATCATTATGCATTTCGAGCGCGAACAACAAAAAGAAGAAGGCACATTCGCCTTAATCTTTTTGTGCAATCATTACTTCAAAACAATCGCATACAAACTTCGCATTTGTTCAGAAATTATCATCATCATTATGTATTGTATAACGTCCTACTACCGTGCACGGGAGTTCCCAATTAAACCATCTATAGATCTTGGTGGAATTGAAATAATCACGACGCTCGTATTGAAATACTACGAAATATTCACAAACAAATTGCCAATACATTTATTGAATGAGAAGATTGTACGCTGCGCTGAATGAACAGAACCAGTCTAGAATTCTAGATCCACCGGTGTTCCAGTTGTAAACTGGGTTGATTTGAAAGTTTACACAATGATGGTAGGCTACTGTTCGTTTCAATTACATTTTATATTGTACTAGCTGATCCACCCGCGGCTTTGCCCGCTTTGTCTCCATGTTTTCTCCACTTTTAAACCAAAATTTATTCAATCGGTCCTGCTGTTCTTGAGTTATAAAATTACAATAAGTGGCATTGATGTTAAATATATGTAGATTTGATCATGCTAGTAAGGTTTTTCGTTAGCAACCAAACAAACACTTAGGCTTTATAATATTATTTATTACCAAATACTTATCATCTATGTAATATTTTATGTGTTGATAGATCGGATGAATGCTTTTGTAATAGTTTCCTACACCAACCCACATTTCCACCCACAAGAGAAAACTTTTCATTCACGCGTGGGTTGAAATTGCATTCTAGTTAAGTTTGCCACAACACTAACACAAGAAAAGAGTTTCAAAACCACCTGAACTATTAACTACTGTAGCAATAAACTGATGTAACAGCAAAAAGTGATTTACAGTTGCAGTAAATGGTCCTTCGAGCCGGTTTCATCGACAATATTCTGTAATCCGGATATTGTTTAACAGTCTTAAAATGGCCACCAAAAAGACGAAACCTGATTAATCGTTATAATGTATGTCGAATAGAGATGATGGTGGATGTGTAGGAGTGTGTGTTTATCAGGAGGGCTTCTAGTTGGTTATGACGTCACCAGGTCTAACGTCACAGTCTTCTTTATGTTGATAATAAAACCACGAAGAAACGTCCATTATTTATTCCATTTTACAATGTTTCGGTCCAACGAATCAATTTATAACCAACAGATTATTATTATTAATTTATTACGGACAACAAATGAATTTACTGCAAACAGAGAACTGTTCAAACCGACTACTCGAACAAGAATACATTTATTTATAACAAAGCACTGTTCCGTCCAACGGCTCAAACAAGAATGTCTAACAACTCGAGCAACACTGAATTTAATACAAAGCGAGGTCCGTTCCGTCCAACGGCTCGAACAAGAATGCCCTTTTAGCTCGGCCGACGGTCGTATTTATACGAACAAAGCGGTCGACCCAACAACTTTCCAGGTAGTGGCGTCGTCGGCGCGCCGCAACCCGTAGTGCGATGTGCCTGGTACAAACAGGTACTGAGTCATATTTCAAACGATGTTCTTGTCTGCCCCGACACGGCCATACTGATAGATGGTGCGCGCTCTGCACCAGTCGTTTTTCTGAAAAAGATGAAAAAGTTTCTCTGAGCTAGGTATCCATTCAAAGGTACACTAGCTGATAATTTGGTGCAAGGTTATTTGTTCTGATAATTGGATCTCAACCACCAAATTATCAGCGAAAGTTTAAAAGATAGTACTTAGAATGTTTATTAGAAAATGAATAAGGAAAGCTGACAGTGAGTGAGTTATTACTATTGTTATCAATGTTCATGCTCCACGTATTTACATTGTTTTATAATTTTATGGCCAATGCTTGCACTCCACGTACTTGCATGGTTATTAAGGTACTCTTGGAATTTCTCATAAAGTAGAATTTTTCTTAGAGGTTAGTAGAAGGTAGGAATTTGATCTCAAACACCAAATTATCAGCGATAATTTAAAACATGATAGTTAAAATGTTTATAAGGATAATGGATAACGAAAGCGGACAGTGAGCGAGTTATGTTATTATTTTTATCAATGTTTATGCTCCACGCACTTACATTGTTTTTTAATTTTTAATTTTTAAAATAAGTCTCACGGGCAGGTCGATGCTGTGGTCTGGGCGGCTATACTACACCGTGGTCCACAGGGGATAAAGGATAATTTGAAAGGTCGATGCTGGGGTCCCCAGAGGCACTGAAAATGTTATACTAGGACATACAGTTATTTAAATTGTTTTTGACTCAGTTACACAAACTGATTTCTTATTTGATGTTTAAGATCATAATCCGTATTTTATTACTTAGTTTGTTAGTCATTGTACTTAAAAATGTTTGATATGACGTAATGAGTATTACCAATAAATACTATTATGACTATTATTATTATTATGGCTATTACTTGAACTTATTTTCTTTATCATCATAAGTATAATTTTTGTAACTGACTGTTACATTAAATTTGGCAATTAACCGTTGTCTTTAAATTGATATGGGTTAACCTTGTTTCATTAGTTTATTTATAGTAAACGAAGAGGCTGACCTTTAATTTTATGATTCCATCTGACGTGAAGCTTAAGATCGTCCTGGGGTCATCGCAGGCTTCAAGAAATGACCTCCGCAATTAGAGAATTTGAATTCATTGCACTGTTACTCCCTCGCATTCCAGGACTACGTGGGCAGCTGATTCTTTTTCGCTAAGACATCCTCTACAGAGTGGACTGTCTGTTTAAAATCTACAGTTCGCCAAAATTTTTTTTTTTTTTTTTTCTTTTCTTTCTTTTTCTTTTCTTTCTTTTGTTTGTTTTGGTTGCACATTGCTTAAAGTTTACGTTACTTGCTTAGTAGAAGTGCTGCATGGTAGAATTACAGGATCGTAATCATCCGCCTACTCGGCCATACTGACAGGCAGTGCGCGCTCTGCATCTGCCTCGAAGGGGTCCTCGTAGTGCGGGAATGACTGACAGGTGGTGCGCGCTTTGCACCTGCCTGGTCTGCAACTGTCTGTAACAAAGAGATTTGCTTTTGAGTTTGGTATCTGTTTACAACTCCATCGAGTTGCAACAAAGTTTTAATGAAGAATAGGTAAGGTCTCGGAGGGTAAGAGTTCTGGGGAAAATTTATAAAAATGATCAACTTAACTATGTTTCTGTCGGAGTCTTGCTCAGACTTGCACAGGCAGTCTAGCATGGGAGGTGGATGGCACGGGCTCGCTTGCAGTAGTGTTTTGAGGGCCTAGTGCATCGTCTTCTTCCACCAACACAGCCCTACTGACAGGCAGTGCGTGCACCTGCCTCTCGGAGTATATCATCAAGTACTCGTAGTGCGGAAGTGAATCTGTAACAGAAACTTAATTAGTTCATGAAGAATATTTCATAGAAGGGGTTCGTAGGAATTCTTATTGGAATTTTGATCCAATTATTGATTTGCTCGGCTTTTTCCTGATCAATTTGCGTTCCGTCATTTATTTGATCACTTTATAAAAATGCAGGTAGTTTCAAACTATGATCATCTATTGTTTATTTGCTCGGCTAAGTCCTGACCGATTTGCGTTTCATCAATTTTGTTTTCATCACTTTTTAAAGATGCAGGTAGTTTCAAAACTCTGACGTCAGTATGATCGTCAATTGTTTGTTTGCTCGGCATCTTGGTCTTAGGTCAGTTTTTGCATCTTTTTATAAAGACGCAGGTAGTTCCAAAAGTATGTCGTCAGTATAGTTTAACTAAGCCATCTTCTTGGTCTTGGGTCAGTTTTTGCATCATTTTAGAAAGACGCAGGTAGTTCCAAAAATATGTCGTCAGTATAGTTTAACTAAGCCATCTTCTTGGTCTTGGGTCAGTTTTTGCATCATTTTATAAAGACACAGGTAGTTCCAAAAATATGTCGTCAGTATGGTTTAACTAAGCCATCTTCTTGGTCTTAGGTCAGTTTTTGCATCATTTTATAAAGATGCAGGCAGTTCCAAAAATATGTCGTCAGTATGGTTTAACTAAGCCATCGTCTTGGTCAGTTTTTGCATCATTTTATAAAGGTGCAGGTAGTTCCAAAACTCTGACGTTAGTATGGTTTAACTAAGTCTTCTTCTTGTTCTTGGGTCAGTTTTTGCATCATTTTATAAAGATGCAGGTAGTTCCAAAATTTGACGTCAGTATGGTTTGCCTTCTTCTTTGTCTTGGTCTTGTGGCAGCGTACAGTCTCAAGGCTATCGAGGTTCAGATCTATCGAAGTTTGAATCTCACTTGTTCAGGTCTGTTATCCCACTTGTTCAGGTCTCTTATCCCACTTGTTCAGGTACGTTATCCCACTTCTGATGTCGAATAGAGATGATGGTGGATGTGTAGGAGTGTGTGTTTATCAGGAGGGCTTCTAGTTGGTTATGACGTCACCAGGTCTAACGTCACAGTCTTCTTTATGTTGATAATAAAACCACGAAGAAACGTCCATTATTTATTCCATTTTACAATGTTTCGGTCCAACGAATCAATTTATAACCAACAGATTATTATTATTAATTTATTACGGACAACAAATGAATTTACTGCAAACAGAGAACTGTTCAAACCGACTACTCGAACAAGAATACATTTATTTATAACAAAGCACTGTTCCGTCCAACGGCTCAAACAAGAATGTCTAACAACTCGAGCAACACTGAATTTAATACAAAGCGAGGTCCGTTCCGTCCAACGGCTCGAACAAGAATGCCCTTTTAGCTCGGCCGACGGTCGTATTTATACGAACAAAGCGGTCGACCCAACAACTTTCCAGGTAGTGGCGTCGTCGGCGCGCCGCAACCCGTAGTGCGATGTGCCTGGTACAAACAGGTACTGAGTCATATTTCAAACGATGTTCTTGTCTGCCCCGACATGTATAAGAGGTAGGTACTTAATTTTTTTAGCAAATTCATACGTTTTAAACTGGATACTGACGTGGTGTAATGTTAACATGTAATAAACTAACTCTCCCGGTTTTAATCGAAGGACATTGTGTGAAAAACTACACTTAATCATTGGAAAACTTATTCTATAGTATGGAAATCAATCCTTGAAAACGAAAGTTTTAAACTTCCCTATAGGTAACCATTACCAACCCCATGATAGTGGACTGAATAGAACTAATGGTGAGCCCCCAGTTTGGGGTGCAAATCAGAGGGTGTTTATCGATCGTCCGTTACAAGGTTAGGGTTACGATTGTTGGATTGTTTCCTTTATATTCTATTATGAGGTTGTGTACAGAATAAATTTGTTGCTTTTACAAGTGATTTTAACTTGCATCATGGTCATGGTCTTGCATGCAAGTCGCTCGCTGTTGAACATAAGGATCCCTTATAGATGTTATTAGGCTAGATGTCGCTGTGTAAATCCAGTCATATTTATTTATTTATACAGTTCTTCGTTTTTCGGTTGATAGTTCAATATTGGAAGACCCTGAAAGCGCTGGCGCGATGATTTGGACGCATTTGAGCCAAAGTGGTCGGAGATCCCAAAAAATCGCGAAAACTGGCGAAATCAAGAGGAGACCTTTGCCCAGCAGTGTGACAGCATAGGTTAAATAAAAAAAAATATATTTTATATATTTTATTTACGTTGGGATTCAACGGCGCGGCGTTGGCTAAATGCTATACTAGCTGACTCCCCCGTCTGGACTACTACTCACCTAATTTGAGTTATTATTAAATAGTTCATTACTATCATTAGGAAATATTCTAAAAGTAAGACATAAACTGCAGACGGTATAGCAATAACAAAGAAATTCTGTTCTTGCTAGTTAGGTACTACCTACGTAGCAACAGCGCTTTATTAAAGAAAGTTCACATTTTATGCTCGCTGTTATTAGTTTTCTCATTGTAATTTTAAATATATTAGCTTAGTACTTACTTACTTTTGGAGCTTAGTTCTTACTTACTTTTAAGTTTTATATTATAACACTGAAAAAAAACTACGATGTCTCATATCCTCGATATTAAATCTGTGATACTTACCAAATTTAAAACCTAGTTTATAATAAAGATAAGGACTCATAACAAACAAACAACGCCAAACACCCCGTAAATTCGCCCTAAAGAGCACGACTCTCGTCACAACTCGTCAAGCCAAGAGTACGAGTCTGCTACCAAACAAGGCTTTCCGCCTACAATGAGCTCGGAAAGCGTGAAGCGTAATATTTGCATAATGTCTGTATTAATCTTCAAATACACATCTTAACTACGGCTTGGGGAGCGCTACTGGTCTTTATATTCTAGGCTTTTTAATTTGTTTATGTACGGGACAAAGTAAAAAGCTAATTCAATTGCTTTTTAGGTACAACAGTCGGATCAAAAACTCTCTTGTGTATATGTTAATAGTCTAGTGACTTTACAACAGGACTCTTATGTAGTGTTCGAAGATATTGATGCCTGAAATAATTAAAAGGAGACCTTTGCCGCGATGTAGGAAAATGCATTAGATGAAATTCTCGAAATAAACTGTGAAGTTGATTAATATCACAAACTCTAATAACAGAATAACATGACATAGAAATTATATCATCCGGTTCGAAGCACCAATAAAATTGTGGCTTTAGGGTTATTGGCAATTTCGATATCCAAATAAGGCGAACCAGAAACTTATAAAATTTAGTGCCATATTATCATTTCGGCGGATGTTTTCAGTTGAATTTATTCCACGATGGCTGTGGAAACACAATTTTTATCGAGTTTAAATAAATTTACATACGAAAGTTTATTTGTTAAGGTATTTTTACGGTTCGTGGTTTTATTTCTAACCGTGGACAGATACGGGTGTTGATTACACTAATTGTATAAAAACCCACTTGCGAAAGTGTTCAAATTTAGAAATTTCACCGCTCTACAAAATTTTATCAAAATGCCCGATGACATTTTTATTGTATTTTTTGGTTAAAATTTGCGTTTTAATCACACTTTTACTTAAGAAATATGTGTTCGGTACTAAGTTAACATCTTTTGAGAATATTTTTCATCATCATCATACTTAACGTCAGACTAGGTAGGTACTTACTTGGGACGGTTAAAGTAAAGTTCCGAAGAAAGCTTTTTCTCTCGTGTATTCCATATCCATCCACAATCCCACATAATCATACACATTACCATACACATGTCCTGTGCGTGACTCTCGGACCATTTCCTCATACAAATCAAGCAAGACCCATAATGTCCAGGCGTAATATCCTTTACCCAATGTTCTTCAGTTTCTTTGTTGGTTTTCATTTCAAAACCTAATAAAACGCTCAAGTTATTACTGCGAGGTTTTTGTCAGCAAAATGCTCAGGCTGCTTAACACTATAATGCGGTGGTATGGCGACTGCGGCGGCGCAATCCGGTGGCCGCCGAGCTTGGGCATTGAATGTGTTAAATTAAACCATAATCTTTTCAATGATAAAACTATGATAAATCTATACTCGTATACAGAAAGTGACTTTGACAATGTTAATAATGTATTACACCTGATAAACATATTGTAAAGTTTTTCATAAGCGTAATTGCTAGCTCCCTTGATCCATATTCGACGCCCCTCACTACAATAGTTAATCTAACTGAGGGGTGAGCTGGCCACATGCACGCTGCACAATAAACGACATCAAACGCATTGCACGCCACACCCTCAATATTGTGAAGAGCACAGGTGGTTATTAAAACTTCGATCGATACCGTTATGAAATATACAATGTTATATTCTTTACTAGCCGACCCGATCACAGATTCGCTTAAGTTGTCGAAATAAATTCTTCTTCTGTTATCTTTCTTTATAGGCCGGGATCCGTAGTACATGGAAATCAAGTGATTACTAACAAGCTAATTTTTGGTGAGTAGCTTCGTTTCGATGAGACGTCCAAAGATATCCTATACCCAACTCTCGATTGTGGTAGCTAACAGAGATATCAAGGATTAAAAAATTCAAGGATGTAAAACCGGGATAACGGACCACGAAATTTGTCGGACAATATGTCCGTTAGATTTTATAAATATTAATTAAGTATACAACAAAAAATCAGCTGGTTAGTAATCATAGTAATCATTTAAATTGACCTCGTTTTCGACATATTTTGGAAATGGCGGACTCTTTGATCAAACCATAGGTTTTGTAGGACAAACATGTTTTTATATAATTTAGATAATTATCTTGAGATATAACATATTGTCCTACAAATTTCGTGGTCCGTTATCCCGGTTTTACATCCTTGAATTTTTTAATCCTTGATATCTCTGTTAGCTACCACAATCGAGAGTTGGGTATAGGATATCTTTGGACGTCTCATCGAAACGAAGCTACTCACCAAAAATTTGCTTGTTAGTAATCACTTGATTTCCATGTACTACGGATCCCTGACTATTAGCTATCTCTCTATTAAATCAGCAACTACCAAAATAAGTAAGTCAGTAAATTACCTTTCTAATAAAAATATCTTATAACAAACAGAAAGTGCAATACAGGGATGTCAATCATCTTGCGAAATTCGCTCATCAAGGAAACACTCTGTGCTCTCAAAGAATGAACAATGAAAGTAAGTTAAAGCATGATGTTTGTAAAACCACCATTTCTTACGGTCGTTTAGATAATAGCGCATAATGAGCCCGTTCTAAACGCTTAAACTGAGTTCACTGTTTATGCATTTTATATGGTTTCACTCAGTACCTCTAGGTAGTTCCTTATTTTATAGCTTAGCTAAGCTTTTATATTCGCGTTTTCAATTTCTTTAAAAAATCCGCAGTCCAAAGATTTGGCACAACGATCTCAGTCGAGTTTCTAAGCAGGCGGAGATAAGATTGTCAACTCGGGTAGCGACGGAGTTTTTAATGAGTAGAATTATTTATCGAAGAGCGATGGTATCCTTGACAACCGATTGAGGGGTCTCAAAGCCTAAGGCCACTGTTTCTAATCGATATTATAAATCTTTTACGAGTTTGAATCGATTTCCGACGAAGATTATTTGTCAACTTCTTACAACTACTAATAATAGATCTAGTATATTCTTATATAGAGTAGAGCCTATAATAATATAAGAATATATTTATGATACTGAAAATATATTAACGATGATTTAATTTTGTAATAGATAACCCAGACAATATGGGTTAAGTAATATGCCATTTACCAACTAAAAGTGTGATCGGAAACTTGTGTCCGTTTCTGCACGGAAGTTGAGACATTCAATCTAAAACAGAAGCGATTACGTTTTTTCAACTAATCCATTTATAATGAGTCATATCGTGGGATATCGGCCATACCGTTGGTTGGATTGGAACAATACATAGCCTAGAACTACAAGTTCACTGGGTTAAAGAACTTTCGATATAATGGTGATTTTTTCTGTTGTCACTCTTTTATTTGGTAATGAAATTGCTTGTTTAAATAGCATTTAAGTGATTTTAATAACAATCACTGTCGGCTCGTTTGTATGTTGGTTTGGTAAATTAGTAAACTTTACTTTATCATCTTATAGGCTTTTTAGTACCTAATTACTCAATAACTTTTTTTCATGATAATCTAAATATGATATTGGAATTTAAAAATCGACAGAAATGTTCTCTACAAGTAAATGACCAAAAAACAGCTATTATTTGTTAATACTTACTACTTATAACATACATATGTGGATAGTCTTCAATGGTAAATAAATAATATACGTTAATGTTTACTATTCATCACGAAAGCTTTACTGATCGTCTTGCTCCGTTATCCTTTCTTACTTAGCGGTAATGAGCAACGGTGCATAGCTATTAATTATATCAGCTGCGTACTTGGCGTCTTAGTGGGTCAGTTTTGTATGAGGCTACTTGCAATAATGTTTGCAGAGATACTGAGTGAAGTGAATATTATCGCGTGGGATAAAAATACTACCTACTTATCTACCTATTGACGTAATTACTTTTGGGTGAAGATCTAATTTAGTACTTAATTACACATTTAAGGCTAAAGGTTTTTTTAAGGATAAATAAACATACGATAAAAGCGGGCGAAGCTGCGTGATGTTAGCTAGTAATTTTAATTAAATTAAATTCTCTTCGTGTGCACGCATGCAAACTTAATTTGTATCATATCAACTTAAAAAGAGACTCTGTAACTTTGTACGAACCGCGAAAGTGTTTACAATATTTTTTCTACCAACAAAAACAATCAAAACTTATTACACCGTGAAGGAAATTGAAACATTCGTTTACATATAAAAGTTGTCGAAGCAATCAAGGAAGGTACTGACGAAGTTTTTATATTCTCCCTCACTCGCAATTTCCGATCAAAGTATTGTTTTATCGGTAAAGTTGCCTCGTTTCTTTTATTTAAATGAGGCGATACGATTGAGTTTGGTAAACTGTAGCCTTAAAGCAGAAACACATTTGTAACACCCGACGCCACCCGACGCCACGTGATGCGTGTTGAGTCGAATCAAATGTATGGTTTTCTATAGACCAGAAACACACTTAGAACACGCGACCCGACGCCACGCGCGCACACGCCACCTGATCCAGACGTGCCAGATCTGCGTGTTGCGTGTTGCGTCTGCGTGGTGGGGGTAAACACGCCATCCGACGTGGTCGCGCAGTATGTTTCTAGACAACACTCGACGCCACGCGTCATTCGTTCGAGAACTGTCACTTTATGCCAATTTAATATTAAATTTTTGCATTTATTTAGCGAAATGATGATGAAATGCTAGTATGTCGTGGCGTCGCGTGTTGGTAATATGCACGGTGCACGTCGGGTGTCGACACGTCGCGTCGCGTCGGGTGTTACAAATGTGTTCCCTGCTTTATTGTCTATGTTTTTGCGGGATTAAATTGCAACTCATAGGCGTCTAATTCGTACTCTTTTTAACCGACTTCAATAAAAAGAGGAGTTATCTTAATAAGAGTATTTAAATATTGTAGCCTAGCACAGGTCTTTACGACAAAAGAATTCATGGAAGTCAGAAAATACAACAGGATTTGGGTTATGCAATGTCAACAATCTAATAAGCGTTGGCTTGACGCAACGCAAACCAGGAATTGCTGTTACAATCCTCAAATTAGATTTGGCTAAGCCGAGCCACGTATTTCATAATCCGCGGATTGGTTCGTTGTGATTCTTAAGGTTTTTGTAGACTATGATTGTTATTGTAATTGCATAGGATAGAGAAGCCTGGTGGCGGTCATAGGTGTCGGGAGGCCAAGATCCATTTGGTTCTTTGTCGTGATGATAAATAGGTAGTATATAAAAAGGGTCACTTTCAGGACCTAGGGCGGCAGTAGTAAGGTTAGTTATGCCTGTTATGTAATATATCTTTATGGTTAATAAATAAATTGAAATTGAAATAGTCGGCGTGACTGCTACTATTCGTAGTACCTCTACTGTTTGTCGTGATGACGTGATAAATTGACAAGTTGGAGGGTTATTATTGGGGGAGGATCCGTGCTCTGTCTTACGTCGCATAGGACATAATATGGGTTGTCATGGTGATATCAAAGGTTAAATATACAACCTGCAAGATACATGTCAAGGGTCACTAAACGGGATCTAGGGCGGGCGCTGTAGGTAAGCTGTAGGCTTTGTCGTCGTGACTTTCCCGTTTACGGAAATATAGCGATATGGGTCAGTTCACTGCGATAGTAAGTACTGTTGCTGAATGTAGTGACGAATGCAGAGGTTATTTAGAAACTAGTTGCTCGTCTATTGACTTTAGCCATGTTGAATAGATTCAGGCGTTAATTTGCGGAAAGACATTAAAAATATTTTGGGAAAAATACATATTTAATTAGTACTAATTCCGCATTAAAAACTTTCTTTTGGATCAAAATCATATTTTATCTTAAAGTTTATACAACAAACAGAAATCCTTTTAAAAATGGAAGTAGGTAATGGGGAGTTCATTGTAGATCTCGGGGGATTTAAGTTACCTTGTTTTACTATGTACTACTTCTGCTTGTATTTTGAATCCCGGCTGAAACTTTGTACAATGAAAACAGGTTATGTTCTGATAAAGAATATGGTTCTCTAGTGGGGCATTAATAATATTAATGTGATGCTACTTACATATTTTGTGAACCCACGGATTTGCATGTTATTACGAAATCCTTATCCGTATATATCCAAGTTTAACAATTTTCCTTACTACTAAACCAGTGTGGTTCAAATCCCCACAATCCCTTGTAATTGAGATTTTTATCCGTTCCATTACAACATAATGCTTGCCCTTAGACATTACAGACCGAGAGCTAGCACCAATTTTGGCTTGGTAGTTGAGGCATGTTGACAACGTGTCCGGTACTTCTTCTATTTCTTAGGATCTTATTAAAAGGCTCCCATAAAAACATAATTTAACGCGGACAGAGTCGCGGACACATCTAGTTATATACATAATAGGAGAGGTGCGGGACATTTTTTCAGCTTGCATCAAATACCTTCCCGAAATTGGAGCCAACTCTCGGATTGCTATGGTCGACCGGCTCTTAACGAATCCGGAATGTCACAGAGTAAGGGATTGGTATGCTTACGAGGCATTTTACAAAGGACAAAATTAAATTCCTTATTTCCATGAAGAATAGGTATCTAATGTGAAGGGTTTTTGTGTTGAGTTTAAGTTTAATGTGCTCCTAGTCTCCTAGACAACAGATATTTAAAAGTTTAACAAATAGTTTGAAATTCAAATTAACACCAACATTCCAGATATACAATTGAGCTTTTGACCAAAACTAGATAAGGTTATCTACCATATTACCGTTTTGCATGCGGTTTAGGTTGATAAGGTTATCTACCAAATACTATCTAGTTTTTACATGCATTTTTATCTTATCTACCATATAGTGTTTAGTTTTGGTCAAAATTCAATCAAATATATTTAGATTATTTGACGAGACTAACTTTTAACCATAAAACATATCTTCATACAGGAAAACTTGTAATTACTTAAAGTAACTTTACACAATAGAATAGTACCGTCAACAACCAAGTGAACCCTAAATAGGGCGCAGGCCTTTCCGTGGCAAGGAACCGTAATGTGTTAATGTACGCCGTGACGACTCCGGCACGGGGTTCATTAAACTATGGGCTTTTGTTTGTTATATAAGTTTCTACTCATAAGATAAGCTTATATTTTTTTTAATGCGAATAGGCCGACGAAAATTGTAATACTTGGGATCTCATGGGTTTATTTTTTATTTTTATTGTTAACCTATATCTAAGTGTAACCTGAGTTTACCTGAGAAATAGTATGATTTATTTTATTTATAAATGATACAATTTATTTTATTGATAAATTATTATTATTATACATATTTATTTCACATTCCCGCGAAGTGTAAATCTCCGCTAATCCATGTTAATTGTCTTGGTCTTCACTGTCGCGCGGAAGTTCAGGGAGGTGAATGAAGCCGTACTTGCGAATTGATCTTATTCGATATTTGTTCTGTCGGCCGGAAGGAATGATGGGGTTTGAATTTGTTAGATTCTATAGGCCTTGTTGTTTGAATGAAGAATTTCGTATTAATAATAATTGTCATATCAAAGCTTGATAGAATCGGGAAACTACCTTTCATTTTATTTCAAGCTTTATTTAATAATTTTATTCTTGCTACTATAAAGTAAGAGCTCAGACACTAAAAGCCACGTCTCTAGCCGAACTGAGTTTCATCTTTCCAAGTAAAAAGTGCCACAATGTATAACTTCATAACGGGGTCAAAGTGGTTATTTCCGTAACAGCAAAAATTTTAACCCCTGTTCCAGACGTCGCACTAAGTTTCACAATAACTTTAACAAGTCAGCGGGTTGATAATCTTTATATTTGTTCATATATTAAAACGTAAATCACTATTTTCCTTGGTCATGCCATCACGCGTGAACGGCTGAGCCGATTTAGGGTTTTAAAATGGCCGTAGTAGCAGGGAAGGTTTAAAAGGTGACAAAACATAAAGCTAATCGCATATAACTATGGAGTAGTACTTACTTTTTAGGCCGGTACACACAGCAAGCTTAATCTAAGTTTTACTAACAATAAACACGTTAAACCCCTATTAAATTTGATCCCTGTCATCGGTGACGTCATATTGATTGATGCGTAATCTATTCTGGGTACAGCTGTTCCCAAACTAACAATTTTCTCTACAATGAATGTGTCAAAGAAAGAAGGTTATTTGGAAAAAGTTTTCTGGAGTTGGTCGATCTTTTCAAACCAAAGAAGACTCAAAAGTCTTCACAACAGATATGAAACATTAAGAACATTATTTGTTAATGTTAATATGTTGTTAAATTATAGGGACTTTCGTGGTGAGGCAATGACCAATTACTTATCTATGTCTGTAGTACGGCAAGCGATGATCCGCCTCAGATTTAAGAGATTGCAGGTTCAATATCCCTCCAAAATGAATACTTATTTAAAAAGATATTTCTTTGTATCTGTGTCTGTACTGTATATTTGTTGATGCTTGATACGGAAATGCCCTAGCAGCAACACTGCTGATGAAATTGCTCTATCATTGCATTAGCTTCGCTGGGACGACGCTGTGCTAGGTACTCCATGCATTCCTTGTTCCTAGGTACGTTCTATTATCTCTAACATTTGTATGAGCTATCATTTTAGTCTTTGGATGGTTTTCTGTTATGCATCTGTATCTCTTAAATGAAACTCATATAACGCGTGACTACAAAACAATGTCTATGTTCATTTAATACATTTATATGGTTTCCGACATCCGACACCAGGTACAAATTAGTTTCCATAAGTTCACATGATTGAGCGAATATTTTGTTAAGTTTACTTAATTTCGACGACATTTCACAGAAAGTCAGTCCACTTTGTATTACAATTGTCCGAAATTGTTTCCATTATTATAACGGAATCGTCCGTCTGTTCCGAACGGTCGTCTCGAATGTCGTAATGAGATGAAATTACATGAACTGTCGAAGTTCTGACGACTTTGGGTTTCAATTGGAAGTTTTAGCTGACTCCATTTTTTTATTCCCCACTACTGTTTCTTAGTAACTTTAATGAAAGTAGCTCGTATGAAATCGATACGCACTTACTGGTTTAAGAGTTTTGATAGTTTGATGACTTGTAATTCGTGTAATTTTGAAGAACTTTTAGTTTAAATTATCTAATTATCTATACCATATCGATTGTAGTTTAGTAATTTTTTTATTGTTATGATGTTTTTGTTTTTTATCATGGCCTAAAGTAGATAGTACAAGTTAAATATAACAAAACTAAATTTAAAATTAAGGTTAAGTACTTAAATAGGTATTTTTATTTATCGTTATCTCAACTTTCCATAAGAAGGTATTCTTTTTATCTCGTCTCAAAAGTCCCGCCATTTCTGTGGTTGCTAGTGAGAGCATATCCAATTAATTTCTAAAATAGACTCTAAAGCGTTGTCGCCCCATCCATCAGTCCAGGAAATAGCTCTGGTGGTCTGTTGTCGGCTAACGGTGTGTTCGCTAATTGATCTCACAGCGCTAAAGTTTACAAAATGAAAATGGAAAAGTTTATTTTCAGTAACTTAGCAACCTACAGTATATCTACGTAACATTAAAACCCCTTTTTAAGTTATATAAAACTTTTGTTATAAGGACACGGATCACAACTATTATTTTATTTTATGAATCCACGATTTACCTAAGTATTATAAAGAATTCAATTGCCTAATTTATTTAACTTTTGTCACACAAAAAACACTTACTTTCATAGTAGAACATTCTGATATTTTATTTTTCACTAGTTTGATTTACATCACAACATTTCGAAAATCAAATATAATCTAGTGACAACGTACAAATACTAAGCATTTGTTGAATCGCAAAAACATGTAGCAAAGGTAACTCTTGAATTTATTTTCGCTTTATCCGATTCGCAAAGTATTCTACCGAGCAGCTTGATTTGATTCACCGGGCTTTCAACACCCACCGGGAACCCCTCACCTGAGGGATTCGATTTAGCGCAATGTCCCCGGGGTATTTGCTACCCGCTTTTTTACAGCTTTTGCATTTTAAGGGAACGTTTTGCATCTAATACTTACGCGAGTGAATCTCCCAATTTGTTTCCAATATCCTTATCATATCTTCGTACCGTTTCCTTACATGTGGGGTCCGCACAGCATGTTCTATTTTTAGATCAGCCACTCTCTCTTAATCATCATAAATCATAAATACTTTACTGTACACAAAAAAACAGACATAAGTAACAAAAAGTTGACGACATAAAATACATGCACAATAAGAGTGCTTAATAACAGAGAGTTTTCTGACAAAAACCCTATGCAAATCATTTTTTCGTCACCATCTTCATAAAACCATTACACATTGGGCACTGGTAACAACATAATTTATTTTCCGACCATAAACAAAAGCGCACATCTATCTACTCAGTAAAATATTTAATCAGTATAAAAATTATTTCGTCACACTTTGCTTGTCTAAATTATCATCTTTATGCATCTGTTATGAAAATGGGCGACTTGAATTTAGATAGACTGTTCACGACCCTTTCTTCCACATTTAAGTCGTACTTTTTGCTGCCGAGCTTCGTAACCAACGTTTTTTATATCACACTTTCCCTTCTGTTTATCAAATCCAGTTGCTAAATATTCCGAGTCACAATGAATTTTCCCGCGGAAAGAGGATTTTATAATATGAAAAATGTATGTGAAATTTGTAAACACGTGCTCTAACGGTGAAGAGACACATCGTGAAGAAAACCAGCATGTTCTGAGATTATGAAAAGTTTGAAAGACATGTGACCTTTACCAACCCGCACTCGGCCAGCAGCGTGGTGAATTAAGGCCCAATCTCTCTCGTCAAGAAAGAAGTCCCTGTGTCCCAGCAGTCGAAACGTAATTGAAGTGATGATGATATATTTATCGGACACTCACCCCAATACAATTTTTATTTCTTTACAGAAAGGGCCCGGCCTTTTTTAGATATTCCCAAAGCGTAAACATCGGTCACCTGTTTCCGGGTATATAATATTGTATCTGGTTTATGTTCCGTGTTCAAATGTGGAAGGTATGGTTATTGTTCTTGTCTATACCGATTAGGAGTTGCGATAGATTTACACCAACAAATGTCTAATATGAATCAGTTAGTCTCTAGAAATTCGAATTTCATAATGTCGTAAAAATAGCTTTGAGAAAATTCAATTACGAATCTAAATGAGCTTCCAGAGTAGACCCGCAGGTTCTTGTTAACAGTTTCATTCATTAAAACGAAGTAAGTGTTTTCGAAATAAATAAGACTACAAAAAACTATCGGTTGATCAGATAAATTTATTTGACGTGACCAATGCCCAAAATGCCCAAAAGCAATGTATCCGCGAAATATAAAATATGTGTTGTTTTTTTACGAAATTCTGGTATAGCCGTTCTAAGGCCTTTTAAAAATCGATCAATATCGGCATCGCGATAATCTTTAATGGATATAATTACAAGAAGATTGACTACGGTACCTCCCCTCCGACCTACATTGCATAATCACTTTATAATTCCCTCTCCTACTTGATTGCGCTGAAATTTCTCATTTGCTGATAAAGTGGCTGCTTTAACATAAATAAGGGTTGCTGGTAGAGAAGTAGCAGATACCCTGGGAATCTAAGGAATTTGCTACAGGTGCTTCAGATGTATTTTAAGGATTTTACGCTTTATAGTCGGACTGAACTGATTCTAATTTCGTTTGTAACGACTTGAGTTACGGGTAGATATAAACAAGCGGAAGATAAACTGTAAATTGTGGGATATAATTTAATTCGATTAACTCTAATATCGCTTTAATATGGCTGTTGATGATGAGTAAAACTTAAAGGTATTATTAGGCTCTGATGGGGTAATAAATAACCATGTTATCTAACCCTAACGACATTAATAGTTGTTTTTAATAAAATTAATTATCTATATGAAAGCAGAAGCAAAAGAAACAGACACCTCGTTAAATAAACCTGAAACAATGCGTCGTAAAAAGCTATCGCCTAACAAAGACGATGATTCAGGTGTGAATTTAATATCGCCTATCGACTTTCCAGAATAATAAATTAAGCTTGTAAATATCGAAAGTTACGATGCATCAGATATCTTTAGATATACATATGATAAAAATGAAATTTAATTAAGAAGTAATAACAGGTCTTTATCAATTATGTTTACCACCCTTGGTTCGCGCTAATTTGACGAACAACAGACTGGATAGTTTATTTTTAATTTGATAGCCATTACATACTTTAAATAGCGTTTGATATGGAAAATGTGGGCAAAGACGCGTACCGGACTAGTCATGTATCAAGTTGAAAGTTTTATATTTATATTTGATGGTCTAACTAAAACAAGTGGTAAGCAATCAACTGGGATGTTACTAATTATTTATTTTTGTTTCAGGTAAGCTTACATCCTGAGGTTCCTGACTGTGGCGAGTCGTTAATTAGTTTTTGTAAGTGCGTATTATTTTACTTTGTGTGATAACTTGGGATGAATTTGACTAAATATCTAATATTTTAACTAAATATGGAACATTCAAGGGCAGACGTGTTAAGGTTAAGGTAATATTGGCACGTAACGTTAGCAAAGAACTTACATAACGTAATTATGATTTCAATCCTTCCATTATATTTTCAACCCTTTAATTTTATTTTCTTAAAGCATCGCCATCAAGACATTGTATCATGGCCGATGCCGCTAGATTCTAAGTGAATTATTACGTTTCTCACGCGTATCAGGTTTTTCATAGCCTAATGACAATATCCCTCGTTTCCCCGTACAAACGCGTAGATGGTCATGTCACGTAACGCAGTCACGATTAAGATATTTGTGAGTTTTTGTTGTCGAGAAGAAGTTTTGGTTATTATGCTTTCTTGTTTTTTATAATACCAACCAAATAAAATACGAAAGTAGTTATATATTCACGCTTCAACACTTGAACCGCTGTAGACGAAATATTGTATGGAGATCGTTTCAGTGCCGGTACAGGCCAGCGGCCAGATAATGTAAATTTTGATTTTACCCCAATAAAATATTTTTAGTTTTGCTTTCATTACTTTGTGCATTATATTGAGTAACTTTATCAATTTTACTGTTATATCTTACTTACTGGTCAATAAAATGGTATCCGAAAATAATACGGCTAGCTAGTCTGATTTTCTTATCTTATTCCTCGCATTTCAAACCATGAATTGTTTGTACTGTTTAAAAAAACCGTTTCCATATCATTTGATGTTTTCCATTCATTACCAGAACCCCACACGATGGTCCATTGTGATAATGCAGCTTTTATCTGGACTTTATAGCAGCATTCAACTCTCAAACAATACGCGCCGTGGATTATTTTGGGCTTCAAGAATTCCTGTGATTATATGGTTCGTAAGAAAAATGACATGCATTAATATGTATTATAGCTTGCTATCCTAGTGCGGATATGCCTGAGCTAAATAGCGGTTAGAAGTTCGTTTATTGGCAGTTCTTTGATTATAACTAGTCGTCACGTTCTTATGATTTGCATCAACTTATTTTAAAGTCATACAAGTAAATAAATAATGGAAAGCAATGAAAATGCTAATGAATTGAATATCTTTCCATGGCATCGTCTGAAACTTAATTTCTTATTCTATATTTAAATAGTACACATAGAACAGCAACTATTACATACATATAATGTAGAAGAAAGTAAGTAATTTAGTTAATAATATATTGTCTTTGTAGACCGGTAAACCTCAATTTCTTACAATTTAAAACTCGCGTGTAGCTAATGACAATGTCTCATAGGATTTGATATGTGATTTAAGATAATGTAAAAGCGTGCATGCTGTCTACAAAACAGGACGTTTTTAAAAACATTTAAATTTCAATGAATGAATGGTAGGTACTGTGAGTAAATACATTTTTACTTAATACTAATTTGACTTACTTTCCCTTAAATCTTATACTTTACTAATGGTATTACGAATTTTTTTTCATGTTTGACTGTATTTACTAGGCGAAGCCAAACACTAGGAAACGAGTCTCAGTTGCGCGGTTTTGTGGCACATTTGAAATCCAGTTCGTATTTGGTTTCATACGTTTTCTGCCCGGAATACTAAATGAACCGTGAAAAGTACGCATGGCTTCTTTTAATGAAAACGGATAACTGGGATAATTATGCTGCTGAATTAACTAGCGGGGTTTAAGGAATTTGTTTCCATTAACCCAGTTTGGGGAGTTTAACGGCTTACTTCTTGCCTGTTTTAATCTGTGCTAATTAATAAATTTATAATAAGAATCTGTCTGCGTGTTTGTCCACAGACCGCATCATGTTTTGTCTGTCCTTAACCATATCCTAAACCAGATCTTATCCTGTTCTTTTGGCGTTCTTTGCCTTCCAAATATATTAAAAAGACTTGGGGTCAGTTTTACCAGTTACAGATAAAAGCTTCAGATTACTCCAGTTATCTGACAGATATTTGTACCAAAATTTGTAGTTTATCTTGACAGATAAGTTAGGGAAAGGCTTTATCAGTATCAGCTTAACGTTTTAATTATAATCCCTAAATGTAATCGATAAGATTGGCAACCCCTTGTATAGTAAAACCATTTCTAAAATGAACGCCCCTCCACCGAATTCTGAATTTTTTTTTCTGTGTATTCTGTTTTTCTGTATTTCCTCTCACACGTTGAAAAGTTGAAATCATCACGGTTTTGTGGAGGGGAGTTCATTTTTAGAATGGTTTTACTATACCTACATAGTTTATTGAATATTTTTATCTTCTTTTTGTACAATAAAGTTTAATACATGAATTCACTCAATTCGTAATTGAAATTCAGCTTAAAATCCAGTTTAATCTAGCACTAGGTACGTAAACTATGCATACTGCATTTTGATTTCATCTTGAAAGATGCATAAGAAAATATCCAAGTCTTACTCAACCTTGCAAGATCGTATTGCCTGCAAACTAGCAAGAAAAATGTTGAAGCATCTAATCAAATCAGCTGGCAATTTAACTGTAATTTGAAGCTCGCGATCCAATTCTGTCGCTTCCAACCCCCCTGGCTATTTATCACGACATACTAGCGCAGTCATTTCCTAGCTGCTTTCCCTTGGAATCGAATTACCAATCAGGGAAAGTGGGTCCCGTGGTTAGGGCTTATATGCTCCATAGTTCCATATTTCTATTTGATCCTTCTATATCTGCTTAACGTTCAATGGGATTACTATTTCTGCTAGGATCTGCGACTATAGAAAGTATTCGGTATTGTTCGATTCACATACGGTCTCAATATTATCAGTATTTACCAATATTTGTGATTGTATATTTACTTACCTAATTGTTATTTAATTTTTTTTATCATTGTAGTGTACCTATAGGTTTAAAATGCCCAGTAACTTACTACACCATAATAGCAGCACCCCTTCAGTTAAATTTAAATGCCCTAATGATCGCCCCTCGTATATTGTGTGGATGAATGAGTTACATCACTGGATCTCAAGTCACTCTGCATAATATAGGGACGTATTTTAGAATACTACTAAAGGAATGCCGTGGTATGTGGCCATTCTTTTGTATCAGTATTTTATCTGTGCAATACACTGTTCAGTTTTCTGATTTTTGAGATCTTCTCTAAATACGGTATTCATTAAAACTTATAAAACTCAATGATCTCTGCCACACGTCAATATAGTTTCTTGAGGAAAGAAATCTGAGTTTATGCACAGTATTTTTTAGTTGTGTATGCGTTTATCTACCGAAAATAAAACGAAAACCGGCAACCCTACTCTTGATGTATTGATGGGTCTTTAGGTCAGGAATTATGGCAGTGTGGTTAGTTGTATGATATGATTCTCTTTATGAATGGTGAAAGCTTTGAAGATTTATTGCAGACACTTCGATAATTTTGATAATCTTCATGCAAGTACTATTAGTGAGTTTATTGTTTTTTTTGTTTGTCTTCTTAGTATTAGTTACATTTCTTTACTTTCCAAGTATGTTTTTCACATCATTAACATTCTACTTCTTATAGGTAAGTTCAGATCTTTTAAGTAGCCAGCTATTAGTTTATTATAATATAGCCTTCCTCGATAATTGTTATATCCCACTGAAAGCACGTTCAAACAAACAAACTCTTCGGCTTTATAATATATAAGTATAGATTTAGGCTAAGTGTAAAACATTATACCGTTCTTCAAGGAAAGTCGGTCAATAAATATTTTATGTACACCACTAACTGTCGTGCAAGCTTCGTAAATCAAATTGATTATATTGGTCTTAACTGTTATTGAATAAACAAATTGGTACGCAGTTCGAGCGGTATCGCCGGTATTAATGTACTTTTATCTATGTTTTGACCTTCCATATTGGTTATTTCTTTCATTAACGAGTCTTGGCTTTATCAAAATTCGACGACTAATGTTTATTCGCGAATAAAATTTTATTACTGAAGTACCTACCTATAAATACTATCGTGATACTAAAGTATATATTAAATTTTTTGTAGTAAATTTGTAAGTTAATCATCTCATATATCTTCAAAAATATGATTGTCATATCCTACTCTAGAATATCACACGCACTATATCCAGAAAGGTGGTGGATGTCGCATCTCATTAGAACACGGGATGTTATGGGGTCGCCGCAAAAACTGTCCATGTCAATGAACTCTAGTGTTGGCGGAGTTTATCGATAGTTTTGTTAGTCGATAGTTGTAAGTCGATAAAAGCCTTAAAAATATGAATGGCATCTTCTACGCAAGAAGATCGCATGCACAATATCCAGCACCTCAAAGACAAAGGTGGTGGATGTGTTGCATTCGCATGTTATTTATTTATTTGTTACAACACGAGAAGAAGAAATAAAAACATTTTTATATATAAATAAAGTAGTTAAATAAAGAAATAAGAGGGTAATAAGGTAATAAGAGAGTAGTTAAATAAAGAATAAGAGACCTTTGCCCTACAATGGGACACAACAGCCTCATAAAAAAAAAATTAAGAAAATTCATATTCACTACCAAAAACTCTAAAAAGCAAACATAAGTTGCTGTAATCATCGACATCGAGCGCGTGCGGCGCGTGACGCTGCAGCTCACGACCTGACGCACTGGACTGTATCCGCGCTAATGCAGCCCACTAATGCAGGGCACTGTCCCCAAACCGAGCACAGGTTACTGTCATTACGTCAACCAACCTTCTGTTGCTACTTGCCATCATCATCAGCTTTAGTACTCGCTATCATCAGCCTTATAATCAGTTCGTATACCTCATAAAATATGGGGGTGTTTTCATTGTTGTATTTGGATTCTCCAGCCTCTGCCAACAGGGTTTCTTAATTCTATCTAGCACATTTCACTTACCGAATGGTTGATTCAGTAACTTTAAGATTACTTACCTAATCATTTTTGGTCCAAAATGAATGATTTGTTAATAACTTTGTCAAAGTCCTAGGGACGAAATGTAGAAAGAAGCCCTTTTAGACTAGATTTATTAATCTGATACTTGTCAACAACCGCTTTAAAAACGACAATTTTTTTTTTTTTATGAATTACCTAAACATGGAGATTTAGAAGAAAAGTCCCTTCCATCGAAACATAAACAAAGGCTGAGCACTCCAATGCATCCAAATGTGCATTCCCAATCCCCCATGTAACCCCCCATCGTATGTTTCTGGATAAAAGGACACTCCCTGCTCTTTGTGTCTTTTATGTTGGCTTTCAATAGGTTTTTTGGTATGGAAAGTTCAGTGAACTAACATATTTTAGGGAAATTACGAGCAAGCGCGACATCAATATCAGAAATGGAAGTGGAGTGGTAAAAAGAAGTGTTTTTGTATCAATTACTAGTTGACCCCGCTCGGCTTCGCCCGTTTTTTTTTCACCTTTTAAAACCTTCCCTGGACTACTACGAACATTTCAAGACCAAAACCAGCTCAATCGGCCCGGCCGTTCCCGAGTTTTAGCGAGACTAACGAACAGCGATTCATTTTTATATATAAGAAGAAGATTGAATATGTTTTGACATGTATGTTTTAACCAACATTGATTAAAACAACAGTTATATACAAGTTGGATGAAACTGTTTAACTTTAATTTATTGTTTTTAAGCTTGGTGTTAATAAAGAGTATTTGTATTGCCTTGTTGCATGAAAACAAACAAGAATATTGCTGGACTATTGTTAGAGCGGCAAGCTTGTACTCGTATTATAGTAAGATTTTATATCTGATTTAATAAAATTGAACCTGGTAGAGCTAGAATACTGTGTCGAAAATACGAGTAAATATACACAGAGGGATAGATAATAAATAAAGAAAGATAAGTAATCGTAGATGAAAGTGAATCTAACAATGTACGCACAATACAAAATGTAAATAACCTTCACACTAACGAAGCTAATAGAATAGATTAGAATGAAAACGCACACGAATGACACAATTCATTAATTTAAACCAGGCATGGAGATGAATAATCACCGTCTTTGTGCCTCAGGGCTTCACACGTTATAGCCAGTCTGTCATTTCTCTATGGCATTCAGTGTTTGACGTCTGTGTTTAGAATCCTTGAATTGGGTTGAGCGATTCAGAGATTAAGTTTTCTTATGATAATCACTACGACTACACAAAACTCATAAACAAGATTATTACTCGATGCAGTTGTTTTATTGACTTAGTCCCGTTGATGAAATAAGTATAAAGTACACTCCTGCTTAAGTAGGCACTTACCTTCTTGAATGGGGATGAAATCAATCCATAATTTATTAAGAACCAAAGAAAGTATAACATAATAAATTAACTTTCTTTAGTTTAGTTTCTTTGGTCTGGAAATAGATGTTCTTAATATCTTAGGTCTTAGAATCGCTCTTTAAAATAGGAATACTACGGTTGCTGGGTTTCTGGCTCGTATTGAAACTAGTAATTAGTTCCAGGTAATAAATCCAGTCTACGTAATTGAATTTGCAATGGGTATTACTTATGAAGATAAGAAAAAACTCCTGCCATGTGTATATATCTTATTGATACTCAAGGTTTAGGTTAAAATTTTAAATATTTAGATTCAATATGTCGCGCATCCTTTTTCGCAAGTGTTATCAAATTGGTTAACAAATCGAGTAAAGAACTTCTAGAGTCTAATACCTAGAAACTTGCAACCTACACAGCTGCTCTGGGGGCCAACCACCATCTTTTAAAAACTATCATGTTTCCGAACATTCTTAGAGTAAGCATAAAATAATATTACTTTATATGGTTTATAAGAGGTTATGGTACGAAATCACAAAATAAGATTAGAATAATACTGCTCTAAGAGATCATGGTAGGCCCCCTGATCTCTCGACACCCTTACAGTGCGTTCACCCGTACTTGACTGCTAGGGTGGCTTCTAAGAGCTAAACGACTGAAGATATTTCACTTTCTATAGTTTCGTGAGTTACACTATGTAACATACATCACAACGGGAATTACAGGATTTATAAACGGTACATCATGAGAAGCCATCATAAGGGGTAGTCTTTCCGGGGGAAAAAGCGATTCCCAACGCTCATTAATAACTGAAAATATGCTAGCTCTTACGATTAATAGACCCCCTGGCGATATGAAAGAATCTCTTCTGGTAAAGCATTAAGAGAAAATACAATCCAAGTAAAAAGTCTAACTTAAGTTACTATCTTTAGTCTGCAATTTTCATTCGACAAATCAGTACTACGATGTGCTTTTCAGAAAACAAAGGCACTCTTCTAAAGAGAACTATTTCGAAGGCTTGGCTTCACATCAATAGAACAGGGTGCATTTGTATGACTTGGGAAGATTCGCGCACATGTTATCGTCGGTAGCGTAGTAGCCGCGGGACAATCGCGCGGTTACGGTGCCATATGGTGTGTAGATTAAAGATAAAGTTAAAGAAAGAAAAAGAAAATTTTTATGTAAAATTGTGTATATTGAGTTGTTATAAAGTAATAGTTTCAACAATTCTTATGCGGCTAAGGACATACAATAACTTATTTGCATATTTATATTAAATTACAATACTATACAATAAGAATAAGGTAATATTTTAAAATATTACAAATTTAGCAGTAAAAATTACAAATATAAAGTAAAATTCAACATTCCGGGCCTGAAGGAGTAAAACAAATGCTATCAATTTTCAAAATACTCAGTTAAATCGATTATTATTAGTAATTATAATTAGCGATCATACTTGAAGTTCACACGTATAATCTACATACATAACATAGTATACACAAGCTTAGAGGTTATCACGGGTCTAGATGTTGCTGTGTGAATTGTCCAGCAATAGTTATTATTATTTATTAATCATGCGTCAGGAGACTTAAGTCCGTGTGGTGCCGAATTAAGAATAGTACCTTTCTTCGCGTCATCTAAATGGGCCCTTAAATCCCTAGTCTATAAACCTTTAAAGGCACTTTGAGACCAAGGGTTTTAGTGCTTCTTTGTACCGACTTAGAATACACAAAAGGAGGCTACAAGAGAGCCTGTGTTCTCGAACATGATGTTTTCTTTGAAATGGTAATGTATTGTGAAATAGAATAATGGATCAAGGTATTGTTTATATGATTTTTATGATAGATAAAAAGTTTACTACAAAAGGCTTTATTCATATAATAGATGGTGTAAACAACGTCGGCAACTGTAAACACATGCTATTAGTGACTGACATTGTAAGATACATATAATATGATATTTTTCAATTATACAAAGCCAACATGGCTTCGTTTGTTACTAAGATATGTAACATAGATATGTAATCGGACTTTATACCCCTAACATGGGCTTCGAGCTTACAATACAACGGGGCTAGATGTTGCTGTGTGAATTGGCCAGCATTATTTATTTATTTGGGTCTAGTTCCTGAACGAAAGTCACAGTAACTGAATAGCTATTTGACCTTGTATTGAAAACACTTTATCTGTATTCTTCTGTAAATCCGGAATCATCAACTCAAAACATCCTGTGACCCACTGAATTCCATTTCTACTGAAATAAAATAAGCCTTACGACTAAGACAATACAACCCAAAAATAATACCGATGTTTATCCTCTTCTTAATGCCGAACGATGGTTTTAAGTCCAAGGAATAAGGTTCAGAATTGAGTGATGAGTAACAATAAACATTATAGAGATTGCAATGGTTTAGTATTCAGTTTATGTGTGCGAAATAAAAGAAGCTAAGGGGAATATTAAATAGTATCTAACCCCATATGAACGAACTGTAAAGCATACAGAATGCTGAACTCAAGTTTGTGAGATTTTATGACATTACACAAAATCATATGAGATAACGAACGAATGAATGGATCCTAATGGGTTATTTACAATGATAATAATCAAGCGGATAGCTCACTGGACGGCCAAAGGTACTGAAAAGTTATCGAATAGAGACCGCAGATGGTTAACCGCAGCGTCGGACGGATGTCCACCAACAAGATATGTAGATGATTTAGACACCTCTCCGTTATGTCTCTTGACGATTTGTCTTTAGTATTTCTCATCATGTGGCCGTTAATAACTGGCAAGTAAAGATTTGTCCAGTGCGCGTGCACGGCAAAAACGATGAAGACTCAAACACCAACACCATATCGAATCGATGTCTACATACAATCGAATTCTATACATAACTGAATGTAGGTCATCGATGTTCCTCCCTTAAAACGTGTGTTGAATATCATCTCGCGCCTTTCAGAGCTCCATTACATGTCAAATTGTCCTTCAAACGTGTATAATATGATGAGAATATGTGATTACTGATTACAATATAATACTTCACTCCAAAAATATCTATGTTTGGAGAGAATTTCAAAAAAGTAGCTTTTGGTGGTTTGAATGAATGTGTATTTATCGTCTTCGGGTGCTTATTTAAATCCCTTTGACAGATTATGTAAAAATCGGGTGATGGATATTCTTATTGCGGCACCACATCACCTTGTTTATTCACGATAAATAAAAATTCCACGAACCTTTTGTATGTTCGAGCACGACAACAGACATCCCAATTTCATCAAATTACAGATAAATATCTAGAATGAAGATATTTTACTGTAAAACATTGAAGATTTTATTGGCCATTCGAGAATTGGAACTGTAAACCAATAGGAAGTCGGGGATACGTGACCTATTCTTCGAAGAAATGGGAAATATTTCTACTATTGCCATTCAGTGCAGTGGAATTGGGATATCTTTTAATAGAGATCGGAATTTCCTTTTCACGCCAAAGTAAAACAGGTAATTATTTAAAGATGATGATAAGTATGATGATGACGATTACCTAAGCACTTATATGTTAAAATTCATTTCATCTGTTTTGTGTCAATCCATCGTCACGTCACTTCGTCGATGTTGGAATATCGATGAACTGTCCCTATGAACAGCTTCGTACAATTTGCTGGTGCAGTTGAACACCAACAACGTTATCCATAGTAGCTAACTACAAAAGCTATTGAGTTGAGGGTCAATGACCGGCGTATAAAAAGTTGAAAACACTGCATTATTGCATTACTGCATTACTGCACTGGTATTCAGTACTGCTCATATACATACTAACATAGTCAAACAGATTATAGCTCAAATAAGATAAAGTGAGAGTGCGTAGTATTGATGGCCGTCGAGGCCGAAAAGTTCTCGAAGTAAATCCACGAACCGAAAACAAATGAGATGTCGGATGCTGGTTCACTACTTATAGGTTTTTGTAAAAGAATCTATTTTTTTCATTTCTACGTCCAACTTTAAAATGTCGATGATGACTGTTTATATTATACAACAAATTCTGTCCTAGTCAAACTCATGGACTATAAAACTGAGTAACAGATTAATTTTGAACAAACATGTTCTTAGCCAATCGTGCCGTGCTTAGGAACGGCTGAATTGAAGACGACTTTCCATACTTGGAAGTGTAACTGGTCATTAGGACGACTAGAAGCGTATTTGGAACGCATAGGATTACTTAAAAGTAATGTTTAAATAATATTTATTACAATTTTGTTAAGAAGAACTTGTTCACTTGATAAAAATTAGTAGATCCTTAGCTCTGAACAATTATTTATATTTGAGGATTTTAAAATCCTTTTATTATTATACATATAAGACACATAAGCTATCCGTAAAAAGCTTTTTTAGAGCTCCAAGTAGTATGGTTCGAACAGCAAAATCATAAGATAATTTTCTAGTTCTCATTTGCCCATCAATAGATTATCTTACGATAACAAAATTGGCCCTAAGTATTCTTCAATGGTTTAATCTCAATCATCAAAAGATCTCTGCATTGCAAAACTGAAACAATACGTTTATTGTTATACTCGGACTTCAACATCGGCCACCTGGCTTCGTCTCCCTAAAACTGGGTCATTCAATTTGCATCAAACTACAAACTGAGAGGGCACCAGTACTTCAGCTTTTCATAAAACTTGTCACGGACGAGAAGTTAGGAACAAAACGGGACCCAAAGGACACCCGAGATACTAATACAGCTCTTGGGACAGACGGGTAGCTTTCGACAAAGTTAATATCACGTTTTCAACAAAAGTATTCGTGGCGTAAAATCTAGCTCGACAAAGAAACGTCTCTTTGTCACAGACATATGAGAATCCTGAAGTCAGTGTCAGGAATATTAACCTAAGAGCCCGTGATGGCCAGACCTTCCTTTAATTCACAAGCGTGAAAATTCTTTCATGTGTATGTCTAACATAGGTAAGAATAACCCCCAAACATGAAACCTGGATCGCGGTTCCTTTGGGAGATAACAACCTTTTACCTGTTATCTCCCAAAGGAACCACGATCCAGGTTTCATGTTTGGGGGTTAATCTTACCTATGTTAGACATACACATAAAATAATTTTCACGCTTCAGAATTAAAGGAAGGTCTGGCCATCACAGGTTATTAGTCTATACTAAGAGCCCGGTCTGGCCAGACCTTCCTTTAATTCACAAGCGTGAAAATTCTTTCATGTGTATGTCTAACATAGGTAAGAATAACCCCCAAACATGAAACCTGGATCGTGGTTCCTTTGGGAGATAACAGGTAAAAGGTTGTTATCTCCCAAAGGAACCGCGATCCAGGTTTCATGTTTGGGGGTTATTCTTACCTATGTTAGACATACACATGAAAGAATTTTCACGCTTGTGAATTAAAGGAAGGTCTGGCCATCACAGGCTCTTGGTCTATATATTCCAGAATTCTTTCTAGATCAGCATTATGCAACACCACGCGTCTACCTAAGCCAGCGATATATTAAAACTTTATCGTGACATTTTTCCTAGTTTGTCGAAAGAATTTTAATATTTAACGAACGTAAATCTACGTTATCCTATAGATATATGTTTGAGTTATCGCATGAAGTAACTCGTCTCGACGATAGTTTAGCAACAGGATAATGTGTTGGAAAGTTTAAATTGGATGTGCTGGAGTTGAACAGTTGCTGGTGCAACGGAATGAGCGCCTTTACTTACTGTCTTGAAATTGCTCTTTCAAAGTATTCATTTCAATTAAACTTACATGTTAGAAGATATGTTACCTACATTAAGAGATAACTACAACTTAGAAAGTGTACTTAGAAAGTGTAGTTAGTAGTTTAAAAAAACAAACCCAAAATACTTCAATAAACGAATAGCCAAAGTAAATGTTGCAAAATAACAATAGCGCAAGTTCAATGACTGATTGGTATCGTGACCTTAAAACTTAATCGATGCATCGAATTGTTATCCTCGATTGTAAAATGTCAACGACTGATTGCTTAACCGATACAAGTATACAGGGTGGCCCATTCAAATCGGTCAGTATGGGAAAGTCTGAAACTGTAAGACATACGAAGATTTGTTCTTAGGAACCATGTCACCGATTTTGATAAAAAGAAAAACGGCATTCATACAATTAAAAAAAAAGTGTACCCAACTGGGGAATCGAACCCGGTTGTTTTGAAAAAATAAACTTACACTATTTCTATTCAGATATCGTTTGTGTAGGTCTTACGCAGTAAATATCTCTAAGAAACATAATGTCTAAATTAAATAAAATGCATTTTTTTCACATACTTTAATTTATCATAGTAGGTGTTCAAAGTGACCACCGTTACAATATTTAGCAAGTTCAGGCATGTAAAATTGTCTCTATCGTTGTTTGTACCTCTCTACTTGTTACATACACCGTGTTATGTATCATGTGGCATTGGCATTGGGTTACATTAAAGATGAAGTGTACAAAAAAAGCTATAACACCGTTGAAGAACTAAAAGTAGCCATAGAGTCAACTTTAACGCAGATTCACCACATGAAGATACAAAATGCAATAGTAAGATCGTTACCACGTGGTCACTTTGAACACCTACTATGATAAATTAAAGTATGTGAAAAAAAAGCATTTTATTCATTTTAGACATTATGTTTCTTAGAGATATTTATTGCTTAAGACCTACACAAACGATATCTGAATAGAAATAGTGTAAGTTTATTTTTTCAAAACAACCGGGTTCGATTCCCCAGTTGGGTTCACTTTTTTTTTTAATTGTATGAATGCAGTTTTTCTTTTTATCAAAATCGGTGACATGGTTCCTAAGAACAAATCTTCGTATGTCTTACAGTTTCAGACTTTCCCATACTGACCGATTTGAATGGGCCACCCTGTATAATGGCCAAACATAGCACAGTAACCACTATAGAGCTTTTTCCTTAAGAAAATGCTGCAGATTTCATATATTCATACATCTTTTTATCATGAAATATATCTCCCCATTCTATCTATCATCAAAACAGTCGTGCGCCCGTGTGAACCCTATCGGCCGATATCACACATTACGAGACGGTCACAGCCAGTGTCACAGTACCTACAGTACGGCGGTATTTGCGCTCATTATCTTCAGCGGCGCCGGCGCGGCTGGCGTAGCGGTACCGTGACCCTTTGCGGCTGGTGCAAGGTATAAGGGACTGAACTAATGGGCTTATTGTCCACGAGTCTTTTGAAATCGTGACGATTTTGTGTATGGGTATTGATGCTATGAATTACGTAATCTCAAGAAGAGTCTTAAACTATTATTCGCTTGATAATTTGGAGAATGCGTACTCGTAGTCTTTGAAGAGCACTAATTGTTCTGTTGAAATCACTTATAACTATTAACTTCATAATGAGTAAAAATCCATAAGTTGCTTACCTAACCTGATAACTTAACCTTACTTAGTGTAGTTCTCAGAGTTATTCTACATTTCTATTGCTACTAGCAGATTGGTGATTGGTCAACCATAAACATAGGAGCTTAGCATAACTCTAGTGAAAAACAACCTCATTCTTTAAGTTTGGAACGTAGCCTGTAGCCATTTCAAAAACTGCTTTTATGTACCGACAAAGTCATTGTTCTTAACTTACTGACAGAGGCATAACCGTTGCAACTACGAAAGACAAGCTATTAAATCAAGAACTGGGCTAGAAAATAAAGATTCGAAACTCTGATATATAAAGCCTTTTACAATTTAACTATGTACCTAAGTTGCGCAACAGAAAGCATATAAACAACCCAGTTATCACAAACTGTAACAAACATTTGGCGTTTTGCCAGCGAGCACTGCCAACCTATTACCCGACACGGATAGGATCGATTCAGAACTTCAGACCCCGAAACGTGAGGAGTGCTTCAAGTTGAAGCGACCGACGCTGGCTTTACCAGATGCTATTATACCAAGACTTGGTCGTCCTTTGTGACCAGTGAGACAAACTTCACATAGCGGCCATGAGATTACATATTTATTTTATATATCTGAGATCTCGAAGCTGATCGGCCGATTGACTGAGTCAAAGTCAAAAACTTTATTAAAAAATCTTTGTAAATTAAAACCTACATATATTTTTTTTAATCTTTAAAAAAAGATCTTACATAAGTGTGATCAGGCAATCATTGTTTTTTCCTACAGTGATCTTAGTACCTTCAGTGTATATATTGATCCCTCCCATTACTTACACCACCTGAATTAAAAGTTCTGATAATTGGAGTTATTTAAGCTTTATACAGCTCCCTGAGTATTTACGATGCGATTCGGACAAATATTGGGACGGCAGTGCTGAAAAACGACTCCCAATTTGCATAACAGGGATCCACAAACTGGTCATGGTCTTTAAAAACAACGGTTTATGGGATTTGGGATGCTATCGCTATCACAGGAGGATTTATAGGCTTGTTTTTGATGAGCTTTTTGCCTCGGGTCAGATTTATTGCATTCGAGATAAACCTCTCAAAAAGTGAAGACAGCTTGATTTATTATTACCATTAATTAGTATTTAAGATTAAAATATCTAGATGTAACTATTAATACTTATACCAAATATTGTTGTACGCTCCAAGTGGGCAGACTGTTGATACTACCTAAATTTAAGAACTTTATGTACCTACACAGTTTTACAATAAATAATTCTTTATCTTTATCTTTATTGCTTATTCGAAAAAATCGTCTGCAAAGTGAAGGCTTTACTTCGTAATGACTACACCGTATACAGTTGTAGTTTTTAGCTATTTTATTGATCTTGTGTCAAAATCTTAACTATGTGTTGCCTCTCGCATTTATAATGCTCGCCAATTCCCACAGTATTAGCTTACTCCAAGCTAAGCAGAGCTTGTGTTTTGGATATTACATTACATAATAACAAAAGAAGACTAACTCACGACTCCATGCCTTTGAACAAAATCCCTGAGAATTTCGTCATGAGATTGTTGGTTTAATCAAATAACTATCTACTAAAACTTGGGAGGGAACCATTATAGACCAGGGTTTTTAATTTTTTACAAGGAAAAAAATAGTAGTAGAATGAAACCCATTAGAAAAGGAGGGGAATATGGTAAAAATGAAAGGAAAAATAAATTACGGTCGATCTGAGTTCGGGAAGTGGGAGGGGGTGGGCTTTTAAGGGGAGAAAATGGTTTATCTCGATTTGCGGTGAAACTACTAGTCCTATGAAAAAAAGTTATATGGCAAAGTTGTAGGTAATAAAACGAACTACAACTTTTAATTTACTTTTAAAGGTGAAGGTGAAAGCTGACCGCAATAATGTCCTCGGCCGTTTCCAAATATTACTTAAACAATATTAGGGCTAGAGACGGCATTATACAGCTATGTACAGCTTGGTAGCGAGTGATTTTGTGTGATACCAACGTAACAACCATCCACAACGTGCCGTCTTTGTACAAATAAAAAGCGCCTTGTGAGTTTGATACTGCTAAGACTATTTATTCTTAAGACTAAAGGTAAATTGTACTTTGTTTAAAAATAAAATATGTTTCTAACTTTAACCGTGTACTTTTATTTATAATTTAATAGATTAGACAAATCATTTTAATAAGATCCTTTTTATGAGGTTGATTACTGTTGTTTTACTCACGGCAAAGATTTAAATATTTGAGTCATTTATTTCCATAAAATCCTAAAGATTTATTTATTTACTATTTAGGCACAGTCAACATTAAAATAACAAAAAAACAATGGTTTTATGAATGAGGACTTATACTATGAAATGTGTGCCTATTATAGACTAGCACTAGCAAAACACTTATTAAGAAAGGACACAAACAACACAAATAAATAAGTTATTATGAATATCACTTGGAAGCTTATTAAATAATGCTTTGCTGAGTCTAAAATGCTCCATAAATAATGTTTCTTGCATTTCGCCAATACTTTCCATATTCTGCCTATTAAGGTAGGTATCTTGTTTGGCGTCTAAGCCAAACATTTTTATTTTAGGCTGACTACAATAAACGCATCGTATACATTTTTAACAAATTAAAATTATTTTTAGATTCTCAAAGCAAACCACTTTATTTACATCTATGTCCTACAGCTATTGTTTATGAAATCGCCATTTTGATTCGATACGATAGATATCTACAGCTATTTAGCGATCGCTAGAAAATCTCGAGAGAAACGACTAGATAGCGAAGTTAATTGTCAAAAGCAATAGAAAGGTATGTAAATTTTTGAAAAAGATCACGTGACTAATCGAAGGTTTATGTCAAATCCATACATTTTGTAACGATGGCGATGATCGCCTTACTTTACACTTGGCTAGCCCCCCTGGTCTATTATGTCAATCGAAAAGATTATTTCCATTACTTGTGTGTCACAGATGTATCAGTCACATACTTGCATCCTACAGCATCATCAGTTTAATCTTTGGAATAAAACCAGCTGCTGATAAGAATTATACCCTCGCATTGTCAAGGCGGCCAGCTGTGACTATTGTGTGACATAAATAGCATCCTTATAATGGCTAAAGGATGTCACAATCACAAGTCATTTGCTCCCCTACTGTCTATTCACACTCTCAATGTGAACATATTGCATCTTGTAAGTTATCAATTCGATTTAAATTTCACTTCAGGTCTTAATTTTGGTTTTGAGGGGAAAGATAGCTGATTATTTATTACCGACACTTATCGGAAGTAAGAAAATGTCAGCTACAAAATCTAATAACAGCTAAATAAATTAGGAACTATTATTTGGCCTGCACCGCAATTATTTCAATTATTACACATTACGTTGAAGAAGTAAAAACTGCTAATAATTAAAACAATCACTTATTCACAGCCTAGTTTCGATCAACGCCAATTATTGTAAATTCTTCTATCCTCGTCTAATTTCATCAGAACGGATGATTTTCCATCCTCTGTCGGTAATAAAAAGTTACTAGTTTAGCGGATTCAATGTTGAAATATTGCAAAACTGTATTGTATTATTTTAGCGATATTCGTTGTTGTTAATCTAGTAGTTGCATGGTAGAAAATTAATACTTCATTCTCGATTTGCAATAATATTTTGAGTAGATCGCATCGTGTTTCTCTGTTACTGACTTACTGTTTTTAAAAAGTTCCCACACCTCTGTTTTAAATTTAACTTGTGTTTAAGGTGTGTGTATAGTATTCTTGATTTCAAGCATCACCCCTATTTACGTTCCCACTGCTGGGACACAGGGACATGTTTCTTGAAGAGTGAGATTAGGCTTTAATTCACCACGCTGGCCAAGTGAGAGTTGGTGAATGTACTTCAAACTTTCTAAACTTCTCAGAACATACCAGTTTCCTCACGATGTTTTCCTTCACCGTTAGACCACGTGTTTTAAAAGTCCATATAATTTTTTCAAGATAAATCCAGAGGTGCCCGGTGCGGTTTGAACCCACGACCTTCAGAATGTAAGTTGAGTGAGCTATCACTTACTATTAAGTCTTCTTGATTGCAAGCATCTGTGTAAACAATGTTATGTGCGTCTGAATTAATAAATATTTGATGCAGACGATCACATTCAGCGTGTATAATTTCAAGCGTGACCGCGAACCGTTATGTCTTCACTGGAGCGTCCTGACGGCGGGAAAGTTTCTGCAAACTGAAACGCAAGAATTTAGTATTGATTTTCGCAAAGTATTGAATTAATAGTAAATCTCCCAAGACCTAATTGGGTTACATTGAAGAGACACATGCACGTAGTTTGACGTCAAAAGGGTTGTTATAAGGGACGACCTCTGATGCGCAGCGTGCAAAAGTCCTTTTTAATGATAAACGTACCTTTGAATAGTTAATCTAAAAATCTGATTTTAAAATGGACGATTTTTTATTCAAATTTTGGTCAAATAAACCGGGAGCTTGAACCCTGGAATTCGATCAATACAATTGTATCAACTTGCCTAAAACTAGAGCAAACTCATTAGACAAGACGGTAGAAGGACTACGTGTCTTGTCGAGTTTACGAGTTCCAAACTCAGGTATTGTTTGGGCAACTGTATCAATAGTTGCGCAACAAAAGTTACCGATACATTGTATCTGATTATGTGCCTTGAATACCGGGGTTTGAGGTCTAAGAGGGCATTTAATGTGATCTATTGGTCACTTGTAATAGAGATTTGTAGAATAGTGGATTTTGGAGTTAAGAGACAGTTTTCCATATATTTAATTGGATTGAATTGAACTGAGTAACTCATTATATTTAGGCCTTATTTTTTTCTTAGATCGAATTGTTACGAAATTATCTGTATAAGTCTAGGTTATAGTCAAGAGATCAAATCCTAATGTGGGTGTGGTTTTTTATATCGCTTACCCTATCCCTTCACCTTTTCAACGCTAGTCGTCTAATACGTGTCGCTGACTGTAAAAGTGCTCTGCATTCTCAAGCACCTGCCGTTGCATATTCATAGCTATTGACTCAGTACAACTATTGTCCCGTGACAAAGCTATATAGCTCCTTGTTACAAGCACTCCACAGTGACACTATGCAATAAGAACGAAGCAGGTTACAATATCTGAGATGTTTCGTCTTTTCTTGTTGCCTATTGTTTTCTGGGTGGTCTAGTTTAAGAGTTTTTTGTCAGTAATTGGAGGGGCTCGAAATCAATTCGACGCAGGTGGGAGGACCATATGAATTTTATATTCAAGCAAGTTTTTGGTCCATCTTTATCTTAATACCATTAGACCACACTGTACTGTACCCATACCAAGGGTTTCACCAATGATCACAGTTGGCAAACTACACAGAACGACGCTGCTGCAAAACGTGCTGGCAAATATTTTATCGCAAGTCTGTATTTGAATTTCTCACGTTTTAATTTTAACTTACAAAGCCCTTCGTCACACTTGCCACGCACTTGTCGTGAGTGCTTTCGAGCTAAAGCCCACTTGAAACTCTTTAAAAAGCCTGTAAAATGTAAGCAAGCCCTTTTATATATTCACACCGTATGCCTAACATGAACATCGGGATATAATATCGTGATTTCTTAAGCTTAGAGCTTATCCATGTGTGTCGTGAAGAAACTCTCGCTGTTAAACGTATTCGCCTTGTCTTTTTCTTCTTATCCTTTTTCCCAGCTTATGTGGGGTCGGCACAACACGTTCTCTTTCTCCACTTTCCTCTGTCAGCCGTCATTTCTACACCCACTCCTTTCTTACACATATTATCTTTCACACAGTCCATCCATCTTTTCTTTGGCCTACCTCTCCTGGCATACGCATCTACTCTCGTTAAACTAAACGTAAAAAATCAAACGTATTCGCCTTGTGAGGCCTAATAAAGTATCACCCCACCTCTGTGTTGGAAATTATTTAATATAGATTATTTGAAATTGGTGAGGTCAATCTTCCCATACATCGAAATAAACAAGCTTCTTAGTGTGAGATACACGATTGAGATGACTAAGACCGTGAACGTTGAGGCGAAAATCTCAATGTTCACATTCTTAGTCATCCCGGTTACATCAACTGTATCCAGGTGTTAGCAGTTTACTGTCTGAAAAATACTTCCGAAGGTATACACATAAGATATCGCACAGACGGCAGTATTTTCAATCTTGCTAGATTGAAAGCATACTCTAAAGTATCTCACGATTTAATTACTGAGCTTATGTATGCCGATGATCTGTGCTTTGTGGCTGATACCTCGGATGGACTCCAGGATCTTATCACCAGGCTTGACGTTGCTTGTTGTAGATTTGGTCTAAAAATAAATATCTCGAAAACTGAAGTGATGTCGTTTAATGTCGATAACCTTGCTCCGCTGAATATACATATTGGCGATAAAGCATTAAAGCAGGTCGATAAGTTTAGGTATTTGGGAAGCAGTATAGCAGCCAAAGGCGACCTGGAGTCGGAGATTAATAGTAGACTTGGTTCTGCCATGGCTGCTTTTGGAAGTCTTCGTTCGAAGGTTTTTCGCTCCCATGATATCAAATTGAGTACCAAAATTAAGGTGTACATGGCGATTGTTCTGCCGAACATCTTGTATTCATCTGAAACATGGTGTCTATACCGCAAACACATACGTACGCTAGACAGATTCCATTTGAAATGCCTCCGTGATATTATGAACATCAAATGGTCAGACCGGATTCGTAACACCGAGGTTCTTCGACGAGCTAATGTTTGTGGAATTGAAGCTTATCTGATGCGGCGTCAGCTGCGTTGGTGTGGGCACCTGGCGAGGATGTCCGACGAGAGGAAAGCAAAGCGTATCTTCTTTTCTGAGCTTAAAATTGGCAAGCGAAAAAGTGGTGGTCAGTTCTTGCGTTTCAAAGATGTTCAGAAAAGACATATGAAAAGGTGCAATATTGAATCTTCCTGTTGGATATCTCTTGCTGAGAAGCGCTTGGAGTGGAGACGACTCGTTCAAGTCAACGTTCATGAGTTTGAAGAGGGTAGGAGGCGGGAACTGGACTTTAAACGGGATCAACTTAAAGCGAGAGGACATTTTAGCATACCGTATAATTATGTCAACGGTATCCTGACATGTTCTCACTGTTCTCGTACATTTACAGCTAAAATTGGGTATATTAGTCATGTTAGAGCTAAACATCCCGATTTATAATATTTTAAGTAACAGAGTATAAAGCCAGTCACAGTAGCCGAAAACGGCTAGGTAACCATAAATTTACTGTTTAGTTGAACAAACAGCTCTTTCGGGCCTTGTGTTACGTGTTTAGTATTCCAGCGACGTGCAAATAACGTTTGTGTATCCAGAAAGTTGTTGGCGAGTGTTGATAGGAACGCTCCAATCGGGACTTGTAAGTTTGTATCGCTTTTGGCCTTTCGTGGTTACGGTTTTGTTGTTGTGTACTTTTATGAGTCTATGTTGGGATTAGAATAAGTCTGTTTTTGTGTTAATTAACCTCTATCGGTATAAATAGGTCAGCATCATGGTTTGAGCTATCTTCCAATTATTCTTTGGTGTTCCATAACTTTCCTGGTGTGGTGCCCCACGACAAACCCTTGATGTAATAATCTTAATACAAAATAATTCATTAAATTGTTTCAATATACACTTTTTAGACACTAATAAAACTTGAAAGCTTTATCTAATCCAACCCGAAAACGGATCATTCCAATTTAGATTTCCTTCACAGTTGACAGTTCCAAAAATCCTCGCACAGTGGTATTACGAAAGTTGAGACAGCTGTTGATACGGCCTATTTATTGCTCTCATCTAAAATTAAAAAGTTTTCACATGTTTGGCGGCTCGCCAAACTGATACAAGGTCTGGGGTCTGTCTGATTATGTCGACTAGTTTACTATCGCCTATAGTTGATGATATGGTTTACAAGACTTACTAGCACGTCATTCGGATAATCATTATGCATTCATTCGTTTCGTACTAATAAATAAATATTGCTAGATAATTTACACAGCAACAGTAATATTAAATAATAATGAACAAACGATTGGGTTCAGCAAGTAGATATTGTCTATTGTCTTGCCATTATCACCTCCATCAAAGATTATAGTATCATGACTTTCCTGAACTTTAGACTTGATATCTTCGATCAAACACACCCTAGCGACCCGCAGCCTACGCTCTATTTCCGAACCACGCCTCCGCAAAAGCTCAGATATGATCGGCTAATTACATGTTACGAAATAAACTAGAACGACCCACTTTCTTCACACTTGACCTTGATAAACCTACGCTAGTTTGACTAATGTGAAGTGCTTTGATCGTTACGTTTGGCTTCTGTATCTTGCAGTTACTGGATCAGCTGTAATGAATGGTTTTGAGATTGTATATTATGTTGATTTTCATTATGAACTGTTAATTTATGGTTTTGTTTATGACTGTCGTCTTCTTGATACATATTTTGTCGGTTTCATAGTAACACAGTTTGTGATCGCAGTAAGTTCAGTAAAAAGAATAAAAACTTAATTTGCAGTTTTATCAATTTTGCAATAAAATTAAATGTTATTGATTGAATAAAATGCTTCAAAACTAAACTAAAGTTGGTACAGGTCCAGATCAAATGCTGCGTCATCTGCTGTATAAATCCCTTAGTCCCTTCGTAAAAATAAAATATAATGGCCCTGACTTTATTATATTCTCTTTGGTAAAACCACGTCTACTTATCCTCTAGACATCGGAGGAAAACCTAAATGCCATGGGATTCGCAAGCCTTGCAACTAAATTGCACCTCTGATCTCAAGGTGTTTAGTTACGAGAACTGTTGCGCAATGCAACCCACACTCCCATTGTAGGAAGGGCTAGGGATGGAAACACTTTTATCAACTCGACCCGGGACTTCAGACTTATCGATTGATTGAATTGCGTGGTCCTGAAGTTGATACGGTAAGAGTTTAGCCGGGTTTACGAGAGGTGAATGACCGAGGGTGTAATGAGTAATGGGTTCTATCTAATTTTGCTTGTCTCTTTTTTACATTGCGAAAAAAATATTATAAGCGTGTTTCTAGTTTATCGTGTATTCAACCTTCATTTACTGATCTCTTTTTCCTTACGCTACATAGAAAATCTTATAGGATATGTGTGTACATGTATTAATTTGTTAACTTTCTATAAATAAGCTTTTACCGTGCCAGTTTCCATAACTACACAATAAACAGTTAAATCAATACAACGGCGTAATCTTGATTCAAAGCACGAGGAACGTGTCGTGTCTCGAACACCGAATCGAATGCCAAATCGACATCGATATTGCGGTCACGTTCCCATCACTACGGATCTGCCTACGTTTTAAATCTCAATACAATTGGAAATAAATAAATAAAATGGAAAGTGTTTTATAAACGAATATTTCGAAATTTATCGTCTTCCTTATGGGGAGTATCAGAGCCAATAAAGTACCTATTGATGTCTCAATTCTATCTTCATCTTATTTCAATAAGTTTATTCCCAGTGTATGTTTGACTCTTGCCATTGAATTTAAATGAATATAACTTTCCTCCATTACTTAGTTTGAATCTGATACAGAAACAATAGGCCATATTTAATTAACCTCAATACAAAATTGGGGAGTTAAAGTGAAATTTACCGTCGTGTCTGAACTTTTTTCGCATTTGCGGCTGAAAAGGTCTATTGTTCTCAAGATTGAAAAGCTGGAAAATGGGTTAGGTGTTTGAATAGGGCTTTCTGTAATACTGAAGCTAAATGGTCTTGGTTTACTTTGATCGGGATTGAGGACGCTTTGGCTCTGTGCTAGAAACTTGGAAGTCGCTTTGCAATAATATTTATGAATTATTTTATCAGGATTTAATAAAAATTATCTTCTTGAATGGAAAAACACTTTTTGCTTGTAATTCCGGGATGGTGTTATAATTTTTGCTTTAATTAAATATTTATTCAGATAATATTATATTAAGTATATCAGAAATCTAGTAGGTACCTGTAATACAAACTTCCAGCTTACCGCGGGGCTAGATGTTGCTGTGTGAATTTTGTGTGAAGAATGTCCTATCAAACGAATTCGTGATGCGGGCTCACAACGGCCACCATAACATTATCTCTTGTTCCTATCCACCTCGAAATTTCGAAATCTAACCTTTTAAAGATAAGGCATTATTTGTTCGGATAAGGTTCTAAAGCCCATTCTAACATTCCCAAAATTGGCGCCTCTAAGGCACAATGGTGTTGTTGCCTGTTCTTTGATAGCGGAATTACTTGACAAATAGAAAACGGGATGTTTGAAGTTTTTAATGATGTTGGACAAAAACCTTTATCTTTGAATCTGATTAACTAATTGTCATGTGATAGGTGTGTGGAGGATCAGATGGGTTAGTTCTATTCTTAGGTTGGTACCTCACGACCTTGTCCAGTCTTCCGTAATTCAGGTTAATATGACGATTATAATGATTTTACAACAGAAAATAACACGAAACCACAATATCAAATTCCAGTATCCTAGATACTAAACTCGTAGTAAACATTCGAGCGCTTCGTGTCCCACAAATTGTGTTAAACGTGAGTTACGATAGTGGCCCGTTCGCGTAACTTGCATCTAAACCAATTTCAGCTGATGCCGTTGTGTTGACATGATATTGTTACTCAGTAAATGCATTTGTGTCGTCAAACTGACTAGGTGATTTATACACCAAGAGATTATCGGCTGTACCATTTTACTGCGTCATCAACCCACCTGATAAACGTAAAAAAAAGCTTTTTATTTATTTATGATTCGAGTCGATGATGATTAACTCAGTAATTCTTAAACAAAAAGGGAATCACCCGAGCGATTAAAATCAAAGCAGCTGTTGTAACTTATCGACGCTTCGTAGCCGTTACACGCACGATCGTTATCTGATTAAACGATTGAAAATCGATTGCATTGTGCGAAGCGCTTGTGTAAATTAGGTTAATGATCTGATATTGTTACAAAAAATAACAAATATGCAAAAAGCTCTAGAATTTTTTTATTATTTTTCTAACAATAATGTTTATACAGCTTTCTTTGTTTTGCTTGCATTATTCAAAGACATGGTGCATCTTACGGATTTTGTGTCATCTGACATAAATTTATTTAAATTATACTTCTTCTTCTTCCCTTTAAACAACATATTTTCAGTAACACTGCTTGACCTATCCAGGTCCTATCGTATTACTGGCATTGGCTGTTTTTACAAGACAATACAAGCTGGAAATAGGCTGATGGATCTACTTCCGGTTAGGTACCTAACCTACTGTTGTGTGACCTGGTTTCGTATTATTACTTTAAAGCTCTGCAATTCTGATTAAATGAAACATTTAGTATACATAGGAGTCGGTGATTATTGTGCTCTTCGAGTCTATAGCAAATTTCGGTGGCATCTCGGAGCAGAGAGATTTATAGATAATTAGTACTACCTGATCGATCAATCGTGTCGACTACATGTTAACCTAATTATTTCTCTTTCCTATTTATGGTATGCATGCATTATCATGTATGTATCATTTTAGCCATTGGATACAAGTAAATTTCACCAACTGTTAGCCATTGACCTCACTCATGGATATCTAATTGTTACGGTTGATAGCGGCCTGCTACCACCGCTGACTAAGTCCATCCATCACTTCGGAGGACGTTCTATTATGCTCTAGTTCGCGATCTCCGCTCGAGCCTTTTTTTGTTTGATCCATGTTATTATAGTAACCAGGAAATATCGTCATTGAGACACGCACTCTGAAACCATATATTATGGGATCAGAATAGATTTGTTGCATTCCAACGTAGATGTCATATTTATAATGATTTATTTATTGCTGTTACTAATGGTTATTTTCTTTGTTTTCAGGTATGTAAGATAACGAGCAGCTGGTTGTAAGTTTGGTAAAATTTAATATTTAACCTATCCCGAATCGAAACAAAAGGTAACTTAACTATTTGAGTAATGGTTCGTTACCTATTTATATTTGATTGAAAAGCAAATCGGCGTAGACTGTCAACTGTTTGGTTTAGACCCCTCAAGGCGGGATACCATTATCTAGCGACCTTCATGCTGGTAGATTCAGTAGTACTCCTAATCTACGATGCGTTAGACGTTTATTCTCGAAACTTAATAACACAACAACAGGAAATCTTTGTTAAAAGGCATTATCTCAAGACTAGGCATAAAGTTCAGTACGGTCAACTAAAGTATAGTCCAGTGCCGGCCACCCATTTGTGAGCTGATTAGCTTACAATAACCCTATTACTGCAGGGTCGATGGCTTTCTCACACAGCCTTGAAAGGTTCAAGTGCTAGACAAGGTCACGAATGGATAGTTTGATGTTGGAGAAGATTATAACGTACCGTGCCGGCCAAAATCACGCAGAAAGTTGCGGGTTCGATTCCCGCCCTGATATTTTTCATGTATGTATGATCTACAGATATTTGTTTCAGGTGTTCTGGTTACTTTCTATATTATAACTAAAAATATATTTCATTGTAATTTTACATAATTATGTTCCGACCTTAACTGCTAGTTGCTGAATGGTCCGGTTTGGTTATTGTCCCCTAATTTATTCTGCGTCTGAACCGGGTCTATAAGTGAGCCCCATGGATTCGTTGGATTCATGGCTAGTGCAAAGCCACGGAATAATGATTTAATACATCTGATGATATTATCTCGTTATCCCTATAATGTTCTACGTTTTTACAACATTACCGTAGATCTTGAATCGCTCTATCGACAACCTGCGCGCATGCGGTAATGTAAATCTACAGTCATCGCACCTAGTAGCTACCTACCAGGTTGTATTCCTAGGGTTGTCACATCTCAAAGTCAAACCATAAAAAACCTGAATGAGATTGTTCACGATGTGTTAGCAAAATTAGGATTTATTATACCTACGCGATAAAGAACCTTTCATAATTATCATTATAATATCGTTATCATAACTATCCATGTCACGTCCCACTAATAGCTTAGGTATCCCCAATAAAACCCATTTCTGCTGTTTGGGTAATTGGTTTGATCATCACACTTACCTGGCGTGTTGGTAACGTCAGCTGATAGAGAGCACTATTACTGTTCTTATTAATTCGGTACTATTCTTAGGCCAGCACCATACAGCCGTAATAGTATGATTATTTGTAAACTAGAATAATTTGTAACCCGCTAAAACGTTTGAACTACATTGTAATACTTTGAATAGTTTGAATCATCAATCCAACTAAATCAATATTGATATGTTTACACTCCAGTTAGATTTGATCAAATCAAACCTAGTTAACATTTCGGCGACACACCAATTGATCAGTACAATTGATTTGACGCCAAATAATTCGCCAATGATATCATTTCATTGCATCATTGTTATTCTCAGCTGAATTAATTGTCATTGACTTGATTCTATCGTAATTTAAACATTTCAATAAAGTAATGAATAAATCATTTAATTATATTATACTCATTGTTTAATTATAACAATGAGCATCTCTTAAAGAGGCGGAAAATTATTCAGATTAGATTAGAAAGTGACTAAAATGTATAAGATGACGATTGTATGCCATTATACCCACGCCTTCTAGTTTAGCCCTGGCTGCGCTAAGCACTACGTCATCGAGGATTAAGTGAGTAATACGAAAATAAAAAACATAACAAACAAAATAAAAACATAAGTACTAATAAAATAAAAAAGGAAATTATACAAAGTCTTTTGAACTAAAATGTGATTGATGATGAAAATGTGTTGTCAAAGCGACTAATATCTATCCTAATTACGGCCATAAATACTACTGGATTATTCTACCCTTTAGTAAATGGTCCATTTCCATTCGATTTCGTACTCGTATATTAAAACCCGATATCTTTTCAATTATTCAAGCTTAGTCCATTAAAAGGATTACGCTTGCACAGCCCTAGCTTCAGAAACCCAAGCTGTTTTAACAGTATTTTTATCGCAGGTTGAATGAACATTTGTTTACTTTCATGGTTATTTAAGGAATTCAAAGTTACGCGTGTGATATAACGCGATAAGGTGTCAAGTTATGGAATTATTGTGAGATGATTATGTCAGCGATTCGAATGATCTTAGTAATTTATCTTAGATCTTATAAAAGTACCTAATATTGCATGTTAGTATTTTAGTATTTAAGTTACGAATACAACAATGTAAACCTAATGTATTTTTCTCATTTTATGTGCAATTGCTTTGTTCTTGAGAATAAAAGTCAGATCTTAATGGTTCATCGATTGTGGTAATGTTTATGATTTTTATTTGTAGTCCATGTAAAAAAATAAAGAAGTTGTAGGACATTGTGTCATTTACCAACCCGTACCTACTTAGCCAGCGTGGTGAATTTAGGCCTTATCTCTCCCGCTAAAAGAAAAGTCACTGTGTCCCATCAATTAGAACGTAAACAGGGTTGTTGATAAACAAACGAGGACTAATATAAATGGTAATGTTTATATAACGTGCGCAATTAGAAATGAGTTCTGTAAATGGCGTCCGCTCGCATGCGTTCTCGCTCACTCTCTATCGCTGTTTATACTTTTATCCTTGTTTTGCCAATCGTACCATACCTACCCGCCGCCATTTACAGAATTCATTTTAAATTGCGCACGTTATACCTACCAATATCCTAAAACCTAAAAGTCAAACATTAGGTTACCCAACACGTCAGTTTATTCGCGTTGTTTACAAACGACCGCGAATGTAAACATTTTGCGAACGGGGTCACATGTTACCGAGATTTGATTTACTGAGCTTTTTGTTGACACTAAACAGTATACAATAAAGCGATGAAAAGGTGTTATTAATCTTTTTTTATGCTAAAAACAATAAACATATTCTAAAAATATTTATACAAAAGTATACGCCTAATAATATTCTAGCCATAAATCCTTCATTTATAGAATTCTAATATTTTACACTCGGTGGTGACCTGCATTCACCGTGGACCCACTACTTTTCGTAATTCAATTGTAATTCGTTCCTTTACAGCGCTTGTCTCTCGGCTAAGGCCTCCTCTAGTTCTTTCCACATTGTGCGGTCTTTGGCGCTGCGTGTCCAATCTGGGCCGGCTAACTTTTTGATTTCGTCTTCCCACCTTTATATTTGTCTACCTTTGTTCCTTTTGCAGTTACGGGGATACCATTCAGTCACTATTCTTGTCCATTTTTCCCTTTCTATTACGTATCTTCATTCTAATTTGATCCCGTAGTTTTGATCAATACAAAGTAACAATACAATACAATTTTACAGTATCAACAAAATGTACCGAACCCATATCAAGCAAGACTATTCCGATATATTCCGACACTGGCTCTACGAGTGGGCCAGTAATGCAGCCCAAACGCTAACCTCCAGTTTGCGAAACATAACCGGAAAACTGCTCCAGCTTTTCCTAACAGGCCACTCCGGTCGTTGACTTATACGATTATATACGCTTTATACCGTACGATACGATTCCGGGAACGTATAAGCATGGGATTTAAGTGTGTTAATATTATGTTGGGATATGACTTTAAAACTATTGTCGTTATGAAAAGCTTTTTTAGAGTATTGCAGTTTATTTACTTACAACGGTATTATTAGATATTGCTGTGTGAATTGTCCAGCAATATTTATTTATTATTCAAATAAAACCTAAATTTTAACAAAATTGTATGTCTTACTTAACAGATTTTACCACTCGAAGTGAAAATTACTTTAAACATTCAAAATATATATAAATGCTAAACTCTGATAAACCTGTTACGTAATTGGTTGGCAAATCGGTTCATAAGATATTAATTTCTTTAAAATCTGTCATTAGTAATTAAATTTAGATCGTCTTTATGCTAACCGTAACTTAAGTTAGATATATACTTTAGTTTTAAGTTTTCTCTGTAAGTGAATTTGTTAATTCGTAAGAGAACATAAATACCTTTAAACCGAAAATCACAAGAGATATCTTTGTTAATTCTAATAAGGCAGTATTTGCCTACGTTTTATAGTAGCTTACTTAACAAATAGAAGTAGCCAAATAGGGCTATTACCCATAGAAGGTTCGTAAGTTCCTAATTAAAGTAATGCATTGACCATTAGATTCAGTTTTAGTCGTGAGCTCTAAAAGGCCATTTCATGTCGCGCAGGCATTATTACGGTCGAGTGGGTCCGGACCTGACGATTTGGCCGTGTAGCCTAACCTGGGTTTGTAGTTGGCTGGATCACTTCGAAATACCAACTATTATCTAACTAAATCACATCTAAATTTATCACAAGTAATTCTATTGTATAATTACGGAAAAACTGCGAAGGTTGACTAAAGTTATATATTTTTTATTGATTAAACCATTTTTATTGTACTACTATAACTAGTAGGTAAATGTTTCTTCCTTAGTAACAAAATAGTTTATCTTCCTTAGTAACAAAATAACATCTAAATTGCTTGTTTCGTACCGAAATAAGTATTCATTATAATCATTAATTTGTTTGTCATGAGATATGTGATACCATATAATAACATCTTAAATACAAAAGGGTCTTTATGGCGAAATAGACGCGAACTGAATTTGAATCGTCGCGCCCTTCTGCTATTGGTTATATTAAGACCAATCGCGACACACAAAGCGCCCTCTGCCCTCGGAGTACGAACTTCGAGCGACCAATGAATGAAAAATTTCTCTCTCTTCAATTGCGCGTCATTGAACTAATTACTGGTGATTTTTGTGTAATTTCTAAAAACAAGGATTTTTCGTGGACAATACAAAAACTAAGCAGTGGCATCTAAAATCAGTGACCTATGAACACAGTGTCTAATGGTTTTGAATAAAAGGATCAGCAGATTTACAAGATTAGGAAGGATTGGAACAACATTCTCGCCGGCCGGCAGAATCTCCCATACATCCAAATTCAGGTATATCGCTAAATCTATTTTCGCCTTAGACATAAATTTGATCCGTTCGATCCGGATTTGGGTGTATTGTATTGTGTTGTCACATTATCTCATTGTATCTGAAATACATTTCATATCATTTGTTTCGGACCATTATCGCTGCGACACTACGTGTCCATTTCAAACATGGCCGAGCAAGATTTGTTCGAACGCGAAGTCATTTTAGACGAGCTGAAACGCACATTAGACTTCTTTCCATCAGATGATCTAAAGTTTTTAGCTAGGTCTAGAGATATTGTATGTAGTCAAAGAAAGTTTCTTAAATTACAAACTAAAATTGAGAAAACTCTTATGAAAAATGGTACTTTCGTAAAAGAAGACGAATTGAGTATTCGTAACATGTTTAATGATTTATACTATACAATTATAAGTCATCTTGAATCTTTAAAAGAAAACCAGAATGAGCAGCGTCGTGCGAGTCGCTCATTTCATAATATTTCTACTTCAGTACAAAGTCACGAAAGGTTACCTACGCTACCCTTACCATCATTTGACGGTGAACAAACTAACTGGCCGTCATATTATGATTTATTTGTATCGCTTGTTCACAATAAAAGCAATTACACAGATGCGGAGAAGTTTAGGTATTTATTATTAACATTAAAAGAGGAACCTTTCAATCTCATTAAGTCCATACCAATTACGGATGAGAATTACACAATTGCATTTGATATTCTTATCGCTCGTTATCAAAACACAAGATTAATTGCTTCAAAACATATAGATCGCATTTTAGATATTGAACCGTGTTTAGAATCAAGTTCAAGTTTACGAAAACTGCTAACCACGTACCATGAAAACATACAAGCTTTATGTAGAATGCAATTTCCCATTAATCATTGGAGTTTTATAATGTTAAGTATTTTATTACGTAAGATACCTAACACGTTGCGTAAGCGTTTTGAATTATCATTACAAAATCCTACAGCAATTCCTCAAGTGAAGTGTTTGATTGACTTTCTAGAAAGAGAATTAGCTGCGAGCGATATTTCCGATTTCAATAAACATTATACCAACAAATCACAGTCATTCCAACAAAGTACAAACAAGCCTGTGACGCGATCGACTAGCAATACTTATCAAAATAAGCGTATTTTCACGGCCACCGTTCAACCTGAGAATAACGCAAGCAAAGTGAGCTTTAAAGATAGTGTCGATAAGGTTCAAAACTGCTATTGTTGCAATAGTGAATCACATTATGTAACAAAATGCAATAAATTTCTTAACCTTTCTCCGAGCGATAGGTACAATTTAGTGAAGAGTAAAAATAATGTTTTTCATAATTGTTTAAGCACTGGTCATAATGTTCGTGATTGTAAATCAAACTTTGTATGTCGTTCATGTTACAAACGTCATCATACTTTAATTCATTGTGATAAACAAGAATATAACGCGGTTTCGTTGCCCCTTACTACGCAGGAAAGTGACTTAAATACGTCATGTAATTCAGACGCCGAACCACATATAGTCATGGCTTCAACCAGTCATAGGATCCAGGATGATAGGACGGTTTCGTCTCTTCGGACAAATATGGTACTATTATCCACGGCACTTGTAAATCTATGTGTAGGTTATACGCGAGCTACTGTACGTTGTCTTATTGATACCGGTAGTCAAGCTACTTTCTTGACGGAATCGTGTGCACAAAGTTTAGGGTTAAAACGACGTAACGCGAACGTACCTATTCACGGCATAGGTGAGACGCGCCCTTTGCTACCAAAAGGTGTAGTGTCATTTTTTATAACACCGGTCGATAAACATCAACCATCGATCCCGGTCGAAGCTTTAATACTTTCAAAATTAATACCTAAAATGCCAAGTGTGCCATTACCTCAATCAGAGTGGCCACACATTAAAGGGTTAAAATTAGCGGATCCGTATTTCTACGATCCACAAGAGGTCGAAATGCTGGTAGGAGCGGATATACTATCCCATATACTACTAGGTAACGTCGTTACCGGTTTTCCCGGTTCTCCGATCGCGGTGGACAGCATTTTCGGCTACCTATTACTAGGTTCACTCTCGTTCGAGTCGACTTTTTCTCCCAAACTTTAAGCTTGTTTTAGCTCATTCTACGATGACGGCAACTTGAAAGGTTTTTGGGAACTCGAGGCGGTGCCTGAACGAAAGGTACTAACGCCCGAGAAACGTTTATGCAAAATGTTGGTAGGAGCGGATATACTATCCCATATACTACTCGGTAACGTCGTTACCGGTTTTCCCGGTTTTTCGATCGCGGTAGACAGCATTTTCTTATACCTATTTCCAGGTTCACTCTCGTACGAGTCTACTGTTTCTCCCAATTTTCAAGCTTGTTTTAGCTCATTCTACGATGACGGCAACTTGAAAAGTTTTTGGGAACTCGAGGCGGTGCCTGAACGAAAGGTACTAACGCCCGAGAAACGTTTATGCAAAATGTTGGTAGGAGCGGATATACTATCCCATATACTACGCGGTAACGTCGTTACAGGTTTTCCCGGTTTTTCGATCGCGGTAGACAGCATTTTCTTATACCTATTTCTAGGTTCACTCTCGTTCGAGTCTACTTTTTCTCCCAATTTTCAAGCTTGTTTTAGCTCATTCTACGATGACGGCAACTTGAAAAGTTTTTGGGAACTCGAGGCGGTGCCTGAACGAAAGGTACTAACGCCCGAGGAACGTTTATGCGAACAAATGTATAACAACTCACACTACAGAGATAACACCGGGCGTTACGTAGTCGCGCTTCCGTTCAGGCCTGACTCTCAACCCTTAGGTGAATCTAGGGATACCGCCTCCGCTCGGTTTCATAGGCTCGAGCGTCGACTGGAACATCTCCCTAGTCTCAAAACAAAACATCATTCATGTCTGCAAGAATACCTCGACCTCGGGCATATGGAACCGATCGAGGAAATCACTCAGGCTGATCATTCCTACTATATATCACGTCATCCCGTGACCATAGAATCAAGTGAAGCAACAAAAACGCGCGTAGTATGCGACGCGAGTTGTAAATAAAAACAAAACGGTAATTCACTTAATTATATTTTATTAACAAGTCAGAAATTACATCAAGATATTGTTAATACAGTACTTAAATTTCGCGTACATTCTATTATTTTCACAGCGGACATTAAACAAATGTACCGTAACATTCTTGTTCAAAATTCTGATCGCAATTTCCAACGTATAGTCTGGCGAACTTCACCCCCAGATCCGATCGAAAATGTTCGTCTACAAAGCATCACGTTATTAGTTATTATTATTGTTTATTTGTTCGGGGTTAGTACTTCACCTTATTTAACCCTACGCATAATACAACAATTAGCACGTGACGAAGCAACGCGTTTTAGTCAAGCCTCAACGGTTTTATTAGATAAAGTTTGTGTAGACGATATTATCACGGGCGAACGCGACGAGAATAAGGTCCTATCTCTTCAACGGGAACTTGTAGGTATTTATCCAACCGCCGTTTTTGAGCTACGTAAGTGGTATAGTAACTCGCCAGCGATACTCGCTGCAGTTCACGCGCCAGACGCTCACGGCGAGCGGCTCCACGAGGTTAGTTTCGCACCCATGGAGAATGATCACCAGACAAAAGTACTAGGACTACAATGGAACTCGCATTCCGACCATTTTACGTTTAGTGTGAAATACAGTTCAGATAGAATTACCTTTAATTTACTTTCAAAACATATTAGCTATATTATATTATCCGTTCTACCACGTAGTAAGTGGAGACACATTTCTTCGGCCGACAACCCGGCAGATGCTCCGTTTCGCGGAATGCTATCTTCAACTTTACACTTATGGTTTCACGGTCCTCAATGTTTATCCCAGGACCCATCATCATGGCCTATACGGAGGGACATACGTGACACACAAGAGGAAAGACGTTCAATTCCCATGGTGTTCACCGCGACCACTTCTGAGTCCATTAATAACATTAAATTAATAAACAAGTTTTCAACTTTAAACAAATTAGTTCGAATCACCGCGTACATTTTTCGACTATATAAATACTTAAAATTTAAACTTAACAAAGCACCAAAACAGGTTTCTTTCGCACACATCTCGGTGCACGAATATAATTTCACATTACAAAACGTAATTCATTTACTAAAACAGTCCACTTTCACTGAAGATATTAAAACTATAATTCAGAATAAATACGTTTCAAACCAACTTCAACAAATTTGCTCTTTTTTCGATAAATATAATTTATTATGCGTTGGAAGACATATTCATAAATTGTTATTATCATTTCAATCCAAAAATAAAATGATTTTAGCTAAAAAACATCAATTTACTAACCTGATTATAGATAACGCACATCTGTTTTATCAACATACTGGTACACAGACTATGCAACACTTACTATCACAAAGTTATTGGATATTATTTGCTAGTCGCAACATCATTCGTCAACGAATATATAAAGGTGTACTTCCGTCACTCCAAGGGAAAGTCACTCGCATGCACGCGGTTCATCCTGGTTCTGATAACATAATTCGTGTAGTTACCTTACAATCCGGAAGTACCTTTTTCAAAAGAGCTGTTGTAAAACTTTGCCCTCTTCCGATACAGTAAATAAATAAAATTAACTACTTTTAATACCTAAAAATATAGTAATTAGATAATTTTAATTTAAGTATCTTTCTTTATACATATCGATAATACCTCATACTGATATTATATATATGTTTGTTTACACATTATTGTGCAGGTGACGCACTCACTTACTTTTCTTACTTATTCCAATGTACTTTCATTTCTTATTCCAATATACCTATTTCAATATACCTATTCGAGCATACCTATTGCTCTGCGAGTATTTAGTTAAATTATTCAACTCAATTACATTGATTGAAGGCGAGCGGCATGTTTCGTACCGAAATAAGTATTCATTATAATCATTAATTTGTTTGTCATGAGATATGTGATACCATATAATAACATCTTAAATACAAAAGGGTCTTTATGGCGAAATAGACGCGAACTGAATTTGAATCGTCGCGCCCTTCTGCTATTGGTTATATTAAGACCAATCGCGACACACAAAGCGCCCTCTGCCCTCGGAGTACGAACTTCGAGCGACCAATGAATGAAAAATTTCTGCCTCTTCAATTGCGCGTCATTGATCTAATTACTGGTGATTTTTGTGTAATTTCTAAAAACAAGGATTTTTCGTGGACAATACAAAAACTAAGCAGTGGCATCTAAAATCAGTGACCTATGAACACAGTGTCTAATGGTGGTACATCTAAATATCAGCGGATTTACAAGATTAGGAAGGATTGGAACATCATTCTCGCCGGCCGGCAGAATCTCCCATACATCCAAATTCAGGTATATCGCTCAATCTATTTCCGCCTTAGACATTGCTCTAACATCAGAATAAGAAATTTGAATCTTAAAAAAAAACAAAATGCAGAGAAAATACTTGTTAAAGACACCAGACTGAAAAGACAATATTGGCACTAGCTAAACGTTTATTATGTCGTGTCGTGACCAGGTATTTTAAACAATCTTAAGATAAACTATATTTATACGTGTCTAGTTCCATGTAGTTCATAATAACAGTTCATCTGCCCTTCTCAGCCTCATTGTACGACTATTGTCTTGTCGCGCTAGTCTACATTATTACGAGAACTGTCATCTTAATATCACTTATTCCATCTTGACTTGATTTAACATTATTCTTGTTTCTTTTGCCTTGGTTTTTGAGTTATATATCCGCTATCCACGCTTTGTTTGCGGTTTATATATTTTCCCATGGAGAAATATATTTTCCGTGGCAAAAAGCCACTATTTTACTTGTTTTATTAATTTTTCACCATTTGCACCATTCTTAATAAATATGAACTCAGAACAATGCACAATTCCAAATTCTGTTTGCATAGTTAATAAATATCAGTTAATAAAATAAACTTTAAACTACATAAAAAACTTGTTCAATATTTTTGTCGAAATTGTTGAAGTCAATAATGTGGCACGACTGGTGTTATTGTTTTAAGCTGTGACTGAATCTAGTGGCGCAAACGAAACGAGGGTAAAAAGTACCCACTCGCGTTGATAGGGTTAATTGCGCGGGCTATTTTTCTCCAATTCCGTTCTCGCTTTGTTTTCTCACACTCGTCTCGCCGAGTTATTTTCACGGTTTAATTTGGCTGAGTTTGCGTGTTTTCGGAGTTACTCCCTCCTGTAAATGTCGGGTTGTTGGCCTATTTTGGACAGGGGTTATGTTTTTGTTTTAAATGATTCTGTAACATGACATTTGCTTTTGTTGTGGTAAGTTGTTGGGTTGAAATAGTGGATTATTCCATCAAAAAAATACGAATACATTTCGTTTGCTCTGCAAAAATAAGTTTCGGCTTTGGTTTGTAAGAGGTTTCGCGTGAGTCGCTTTCACTACTAACTTTTTTCGCAAACTTTTTAATGTTTGTAATTGTGACGAGAAAATAAATATTTACCACGACGCCTACAAGACTCACAAAGCTACTAGGATTTCTATATTCGATTAATCACACATTAGTACCACTAAACCCTGCGGGATCAGAAGGTTCAAGCCTTGCCTTTCGAACAAAACCGTTAGTTAATCCTTTATTAATGAACTTCGGTTTCGACTAACGAATGACAGGGCTCTTGCTAAAGTGCGTAAACTAATACAATATAGGTACGTCCTAAATTATAAAGTCCTGCATTAACTATGATTTCTCAGTACTTTTAACATAATTTAGTTATGAAGCCTCTAATGTAAGCTGTTTATTACTGAGAATGAATTATAATAGTTTAACTATGATTTGTGAAAGAATATATGTATATTTGATGAAAAAATAAAGTCTTATAAAAAGTGCTAAGGGGCCGTCCATTAATCACGTGAGGCTCAAAAGGGGGGGTAGGGGGTACGGAAAACATCACGAAACATCACGAGGGGGGAGGGGGGGTCTCGTTAGACATCACGTGTATTAATTTTATTTATTTTTTGCCAAAAAGCGCTATTTCTGCTGAGAATGCCTTATGACCTGTATTGCCCTAGCCTGCAGAAGGATCGTAAGTTTCTTATGGAAAGAATATGTCAGCAGTGTGGGCAGTACTTCTGCACTAAAAAAAAGAGCAAAAGAGTGCCATGGGCACCACACTGCCCACGAAACTGAAACTGTTCGGCCCACGCGTATCCTCACGCTACGAGGCAGGGAGGTTCTCTGCGTAGTGCGCGAGGATGATGGTACCGAGTGGCTTGACGAAACCGAAGTTAACATGTCACAAACCTCTTTGCCAATAACAACTGCTAGTGAAGAAGAAGCTTTACCAGTTGTAACCTTAAATGAAAGTCTTGCAAACTCCGTGGGACGAAGACAACATTAATTAATTAATCATTAATTTTATTGCAAATACATTATTTAAAAAATGTTTTATGTTAAATGTTTTTCGAATCAAAACTCAATTTTTTAAATATTTTTTTCCAGTCAAAAATAGCCTTTATTTAGACTTCCAAAAAAATACACGTGATCCAGGCGGGGAGGGGGGGTGTTGGTCCCAAACCTCACCAAACATCACCATGGGGGAGGGGGGGGTCAAAAAATGAGAAAAACGACCTCACGTGATTAATGGACGGCCCCTAATATGAGCAATAAAAATTAGGTAGGTACTTACTCATAATGTTAAACTAGTTCTTAATAAATTAGATCATAATCTAATCTGGATACGACTGGTTATGTAAGAAGGATGGATCACTCCTTCAGGTAACCTTATCCATCTAATAATGTGGACTGTTAAGCTTGTTCTCCGTAAGGCGTTACTCCTTACTGTTCTGTCGCTAAGCAAGTTATATCTTGAATAACCTTACGTGGGAGTTCGTCTGTTCATTTTCCGATCCTGGCAGAAATGTGCCGTAAATAACTTTTCTCAGAATAGAACCTCTGTAGGTGTTGCTATTTATAAAATTCTTTATTGATATCATTTTTCATTCAGAATTTTTAGTGCTTTAAGTACTTTTATGTTAGCCTACAATATTTATTTACCACTAGATGTTGCTGTGTGTTTTTCTAGCTTTACGCTTCATGGGGCGAAAATGTATGCGACTACCACAAGACCATAGTGACTGGTTTCAGATTCGAAAACGTTGAATGGTGATGTCCTAGCCATTTTTGACCATGGCGACTTCGCATCTAGACTAGCATATAAGCACTGAGACCATTCTTTATTAGGTTGAGTGCCGGTTATCCGTCCTCTCATGTGCTTATATTGGTATTAAAAACTCTACTATATTAGTGTAACACCTACTTCATTAGATAAGACCGGCTTAGGCTAAAAACTTTGTTACCACATGTTCCAACTTTGTTACTACGTAAAAGTTTCACCGTAACTTATGAGTTATGTTATGACTTCGAGTCTCCCAAAGGAATATTACTTATCACTTACATAAATCCTTGCAGGCATTAGGGGACCCAATGTAAGAGGATTGCATTGGACGTTTTTACAAAAAATATTCCTAAAAGTATTCTGAATATCGTATATTATGGAAGAAAATATAGAACTTGCAATATTTGACGCAAGAATCCCTTAATTACGTAGTAACTTATGTCTAAGGTCGAATTTGAAATAACTATGACATAAAAACTCTTCTCTTCACCAGAAAGGGACCCCAAACCTTAGAGGCGCCTGCATCAGACATCTTATAACACAAAAACTGTAGCTAAAAATAAACCACTCGTGTCGGCGCACTTCAAAGTTCTGCTCTTATTAGAGGTAAAGTTTGGAAACCGTTTTAATTATAAACTTATTCACTTGAACTTTTGTCTTGGTCTTTTTTATACTTTATTGCACACCAGAAAAATAAACATTACAAATATAATAATTTGAATCGAAGGTGGTAAAGTAATAAAATAATGATAAAGTTTGTTCATATCACGTTCATATAAACACACTTTTGCATAATTGTTTTTTTTTGTTGAGTATGTATTTATTTATTTCAGAACTAAGTTAGGTAAAGTTACTATGAATATGTCATCTGGTTCATAAATCGTATCGTACATATTGATGATACTAAATAAATAAATCCTTTACACTCGAGTTGTATAAGTCTCAAGCTCCAGAACGTTTATAACTAAAGCGACCAATATCACCATCACGACCATCAGATACCCCAAACTTACCATTATTGTCATCAACACATATAAAACCTTATTTCTATCCATATAGAACTCATTGTCTAGCGTCAACACATTCTCAACTACTTTGCATATTCAAATGGATTTGAACCGTAGTGTCCTTGAAATAAAGAGGAATATAAATTGGGTAAAGTTAGCAATTGAAGCCAGAGCTCAGAATCTTGACTTGATGATGTTAAGATTGTAGAATGGCTTTCTTCGTGTATTCTACTACTAAATGACATTTTAGATTAAATGAAATGATGTATTTTGAAAATGGAAGTATGTTTTCTTCATTCATTTTCAAAAGTGAAATATCTGTGCCACGCTCGCTAATTATATGTTTTTATTGTTTCAGAACACGACACCGATGTGGGAGGAATTCATATCGAAAGCATCTAAACTGCATTCTGCTCTGAAGTAAGTTTGTTTTTACTGTGAGGTATTATTGTTACGGTGATCAGTGATCATAATAATGTATCCGAGACTTACATATTCATAGGCAAATGGCAGGCTACGACTGAAATGATGACGATATTCTGAAAACAATCTCAATTAATTCTTATTCAGGTCGATTTACGTATGATATCATCACAATGACAATTTTATTAACATTTCTTTTTACAACAATTAAAGCGGTATAAATATGATTAATGGTTGTTAGTTTGTTTCTAGAACAATTGTAGTAATTTATTTTTATAGGTATCAATTAAATTAGGGTAAGTTTCCACTAGAAGTGCCCGGTTTCTCAGATTTGAAACCAATAAAAGCAAATCATTTACCTTACCGTGTGTGTGGCTTGAGAATATTATCAACCTTTAGTTATTGTTTAGCTATTTGGCCTTAGACTATTCAAGGCCTGTACCTTAAGGGTTGTTAAGGGAGTTATACTTAGTTATATTACTTATTAAAACCTTGTAACATAACATAATTTTCTAAAGTATAAGAATGTATAATTATTGTCTTATATAATAAAAAAAATTAAGGCATTTATTTACCAGAAGAAGGGCAGCAGCCTCGTTCTGTGTATTGTAACAAATTACAGCGGTCAGGAACCCTCCTGGTAAGCTTATTATTTAAGATTCGATCCCACAGAGAAACCCCGAATATGCACAGCGCCACGAGCGACCCTGCGCCTAATCATAGAGTCTTAACGGGGTCGAAATATTGTCGTGTCCTTTTCAATGTAAACCCGTAAAGTAGGTAGGTACCTACACAGAGAGCAATTTGAGCAGGATCCAATTCCACCAATTGACGCAAACGAGAACCATTGTTGGACGTCCGCGAATTATCGCTAATATAGCTATGGGTATCAAATGCATGTGGTTTTTGCTCGAATTTACGCTAAAGTGGTGCGGTTATCGGGATATTTAGCAAGTTAATGGAATTGGCTATAGTAACATTTGTTTTGTATAAGGCTTAGCTGGTAAATAATTAATTTTATTTGATTTCTGATGATGATATTGTAAATTTAATAAAAACATAGACAATTCTGATAGAAACAAGGAGATAAATCATTTTATTTATAAATAACGAGTGTGATATAGTATTTTTTATGATTTTTCGGGCTTTAATATAAACTAATATCTATGGTGTTATTGCAGGTCCGCTCTGGTGGCGATAGCTGCCTTCCTAGATGCCTTCCAAAAGATCGCAGACGCGGCCACGAATGCTAGAGGTAAGTTCATTACTATAATTTATTTATAATTGATATTTTCCGGATTTCACTTACAAGTTTTGGTTTTGATTAGTTAGCACGGATGGTTGCTATTATTATAATTCCAGGCGCAATCGCTTTCTGTAAATTTATTTATTGTTTGATAAATTACTGAAGGTTTTTGTAATAATTATTTATCTAAATGGACTATTATTAACTGGATATTTTTAACTTAATTCAATGTTTTTTTTTTGCATTATTAGTATATCTACTACCATCTTGGCATCACATCAAGCAGTGCAGTAGTATTGACAATCGTCGGTTGCTAGTCTAAAATGAAACAACGTATAGCAAGGTTGGAATTCCTCTTCTTAAATTGTATAATCCAGTCTTTGTATGCGTTTATACATATAATCACCACAACACGTCAAAAGGTGGCGGCACTACAATCAAATAACAAATAGGAACAGCCACGTACCGGGCCGATTTAACCATCAGAATATTTTTTCAGCGGTCGGTCTATTGTTCATAAAACAGCCAATCCTAAGCTTTGATATGCTCATTAATCCAGCCTTTATAGTCAAACACCTTAGTATAGACCCCCGGCACGCCGTCCATCCCGCATGGGTCGGGTCCGAAGCTGATGACGCCGATCGCCTCGAACAGCGTCTGTCTGTGCATGAGGGGCCCGCCGGAGTCGCCCTTGCACGAGTCCTTGCCGCGCTCCCCTCCCGCACAGAGCTGCCGGTCGATGAGGGGCGCCTTGCGGGTCGGCACTCGGTATTCGGCTTGGCATTTCTGGAATTATCTGCCGGATTAATGACGGTCGAATTTTCTCAAATCGACCACAGGTTCCTGTGATAAGCGCGTTACAATACAATACAATATTCTTTATTACACACCACAAAAACATAAAACACATAACAAAAAATATAGGTACATAAAAAAGTGTAACAATGGGCGGCCTTATCACTAAAAGCGATTTCTTCCAGGCAACCTTTGGATGGACAAGCGTTTAAACAAACAATCGAACAAACTCTTCTGCTTTAAATTATAAGTAGATCAAGATATCAAATACAAGTTATAAATATGATATGATTCCAGATCATGTCATCCTTCTTTCACCTTAAGCCTCGAGCTTACCACGGGGCTAGATGTTGCTGTGTGAATTGTCCAGCAATATTTATTTATTTATTTATTTATAAGTGAATGTGATCACTTATGGTATTATCAAAGTTCCAAACACTTACATCTTTCGGCACAAACGGCAGTTCCACGTCAAGCTTGACATTGCTTTGGAAACTGGTCATTGAGGTCGCACCCCAGCCCGCCGCCCACAGCACGAACGGGCTCGGCGGGTCGGCGGTTATGTCGGTGGAGGGCAAGCAGATCGGCCGGATAAAGTCTGAAATTACAAATACATACATTATAAGTAATAAAATTACTGAATAATTTACGCAGCAACATCAAACCCCGTGGTAAGCTTGAAGCTTTTGATTTGGGTGTTGATAGATAATATAATAAACATACAAAGATATATCCCTTTTGTAAACCATCGTTACAGTAGTGTCTTTCTGTGTACTATTACAAATTTACGGTGATAAATAACCTGCCTGAAAAGTCGTAATAGTAGAAAAGTTTGTTACGATGATGATGATAAATCTATAATACGTACCAGTAAACGGCGCTGGTTCCATAAGACGTATAAGACCAATATCATTGTGGTTCTTCTTATTATAATCCTTATGCGGTATGCTTTCTTCTATTGCAATCTTTGTCATTCCCAGATTACAGTCCATTACACCACCTTCTACTCTCACGCAGTCTGGACCTTCGTTGGAGGTGTCATGTTCACCCAATCTTACGTGCTTCCTGAAAAATTAAATATTGGCAATACTGAAATTGGTTTAATCATCACGCTAAGCACAGTACACAAAAAAACAACGCAATTATTATTTTATATTGATTCTTCGATGAAGTGGTAAAAGTTGGGCACTCGCGTTGCGCCAATCTTCAACAGCGACCCCGTAAAACAGTGCGCCGCAGTCAATACATATCTCGTTCCTATCCATCCATGGAAGACATTGCTTTTAGCGATAAGGCCGTCAATTCTCCCATTATTTCTTATTGTATTTCCCACTTTTATGTTATGTTATTAATGGTATGCAATAAAGTAATTCTATCTATCTCGAAGACTTCGCTTCGGGATACTCGTCAATTGCGGTTGGTGGTACTTTTCTTAGGCACAGGTTGGGTAGGTACTCATCATCATCATTTCAATCATTGGACGTCCACTGCTGCACATAGGCCTCCCTATATGACTTCCAGTTATTACGGTCGGATGCAACTTGCATCCACCGTGAACCGGCAGCTTTTTGGATACTCACGGTGCGCCAATCTTCAACAGCGGCCCAGTGAGACAGTGCGCCGCAGTCAATACATATCTCGAGCTGATGAGGGCTCCGCCGCACAGTGTCATGGCGTGTGTCTTACTCTCGTACTCGATCAGGGCCAGCCAGGGATATTCGTCTATTGTGGTTTCGTTGCCTCCTGAAATACACCGCTATCTTTTGTAACATAATGTGTACCTACTCGTAGAACGCATAGTTTTGCAGCCTCGATATTTCTACTGGGAAATGACTACAGTAATCAGCATTCTGCCACGCACCACGTTCTGATCTCATACAATGTAGTATCTGCGTGGATTCATTTACTGTTTTGCGCGTGTTTAATATACTTCAAAGTAATGTTAGAACACGTATTCACGCGTTACGCTATGTGTGTGCTGTGTGGCAGTGTTAATCGCCATAAGCCTAATTTAGGTTGGATGTAACTCACATGTGTGTAGAAACACAATTTCAGAATCCTAAGTTCTAAGTGACCATGAAACTCATGAACACCTTGCATCGGTCAACGCACGAGCTGTCAAGTACGAAAGATCATAAATTTTTAATAACATTTTCTAAGCGAGCTCTCGCATTTACCGTTCTTCTTACCATGAATCTTGTTGCCAACGGAAACATCTTGACCACAGCACTTCGTACTAGACTCAGGAGGAAATGCAGTTACAATTTTCGTGCATTCTATGTTCTGTTTGCTATAAGCGTCGGTATCTGAAAAATTATATTAAAGCCTCCAGCACACCGGATCCGTATACGTACACGTAAGCGTAGACGTGCACGTACCACTGAGTTGTAATGTATGGGAATGTATGAGACAGGACACACTGCTTGCGTAACGTGACGTGCGCGTGCAGTGTGTCCTGTCTAATACATTCCCATACATTACAACTCAGTGGTACGTGCTCGTCTACGCTTACGTGTACGTATACGCATCCGGTGTGCTGGAGGCTTTATTACGAAAACAAAAAAATCCACTGAGTATTTATGTGAGGCTTTCGTGATTGGCCAAATTATCGCATAATGCAGATCATTAAAAATAAGTAGAATTCTTGTGTTGCCCTATCTACTTGGCTCTTTAAGGTCAAAATTACGTTGACACTATGTACTGGGATTACACAGCATGAACCTGTTTCTTGAAGGTCAAAGCTCTAGGTCTTGTTTTGCTCTTATGTACTTTGCTCTTTTTCTTACTTAACAAGAATTAAAAATTCAATTTTACTGATATTATAATCACTTTATATTACCTATTGAAATGTTTACCAAGCTTCGCATTACTCTTATCTATTTTGGCCCCTAACCCAAAAAGTATTTCTGGTTAACTTACTTACCACATATTAAACAAATGATAGCCAAAACACAAACTCCAAGCTTGATGCTTAAACACGTCATAATTATTTTTATTTTATGTTAAACTACGTTGTGAATTATTATATAACTACAAATGCAAGGATGGGACACGATATGTTGTCGCAATTCTTTGTACTAGACTGACTCTACTGTTGTTAAACCAGTATTTCTTAATATGAACGAACCATGATCACACTGGTTAATCGATTGATCAAACTAAATCCTTTCAACTAATAATTCCAAATCTATATTAATAATTTCGTGCAGGGGTACGGTAGACTCGATCGAAACCTTATTTAAATAACGAAACATAAAAAAATATTGATTCTGAGTCGACAACATATGTCCGGAAAATTCGTATTATGGAGAATTTCATTAAATTCCGACTGTAAAAAATCAAATAATAAACAAACGCCATTTTTGGTGTCAACAAACACGTTCCGTTTCCATAGATACGCCTCACAAAATAAATCCATCACAAAGAACTGAGAATATGTAAAACGAAACGTCTTGCCACCGGAAATCTATTCTTTACCTGATATTGGCCGATTCAACCACAGAAAAAAATATTAGTTTCCTTTTTATGGCTCGATGATATTGTTAAAGCTGCTGGTTCACGGTGGATGCAGGCTGCATCCGACCGTAATACGGAGGTCGTTAAGGGAAGGGAGGCCTATGTCCAGCAGTGGACGTCCAACGGCTGACATGATGATGACGAAGTTTGTATTTTGTTCTTAAGTCAACATAAGGTATTATATGATTATCCTTGAAACAGTTTAACTTATAAACTGATAGGTGTCTAGATGACATTTGTCAAAATGACAGCTGTCAAACTTTAAACTGCCATAACTCTGAAACGGCTTGGCCTAGAGATGCCGTACAAAGCTCAATCGACAGGTGTCAAAGAGAGAGAGAGAGAGAGAGACGTTTTCAATGACAGCTGTCAAACTTTAAACTGCCATAACTCTGAAACGGCTTGGCCTAGAGATGCCGTACAAAGCTCAATCAACAGGTGTTAGAGAGAGCAACGTTTTCAATGACAGCTGTCAAACTTTAAACTGCCATAACTCTGAAACGGCTTGGCCTAGAGATACCCTACTAAGCTCAATAGACAGGTGTTAGAGGAAGCAACATTTTCGATGACAGCTGTCAAACTTTAAACTGCCATAACTCTGAAACGGCTTGGCCTAGAGATCCCGTACAAAGCTCAATCGACAGGTGTTAGAGAGAGCAACATTTTCAATGACAGCTGTCAAACTTTAAACTGCCATAACTCTGAAACGGCTTGGCCTAGAGACACCGTACAAAGCTCAATCGACAGGTGTTAGAGAGAGCAACATTTTCAATGACAGCTGTTAAACTTTCAACTGCTATAACTCTGAAACGGCTGGGCCTAGAGATCCCGTACAAAGCTCAATCGACAGGTGTTAGAGAGAGCAACATTTTCAATGACAGCTGTCAAACTTTAAACTGCCATAACTCTGAACCGGCTTGGCCTAGAGATGCCGTACAAAGCTCAATCGACAGGTGTTAGAGAGAGCAACATTTTTGATCACGGCTGTCAAAATTTAAACTGCCATAACTCTGAAACGGCTTGGCCTAGAGATGCCGTACAAAGCTCAATCGACAGGTGTTAGAGAGAGCAACATCATAATTAAAACACCGTTCTTCCGTTTTTCTTTTTATTATCAATTTATTGTACAGTACAGCTACACTATTATTAATAATCATTGAATTCCATATGTTGACTTATGTTAACATAAACATAGCTTAATTATTTTGTCCTTGGAGAAGTCCCTTTGTCCCAGCTGTGGAAACGTAATAGTACCAGCTTGAGTTAGTACCTACTAATTAGCGGCTCATCCACTAACGTTCATTCCTTCAGACTTACCCCGTCGTGCAAACTGTACAGAAAAGCGACGGGATAAAATAAAACACGACGGGAAGGGTCGCGACGCGAGGTTTTAATACCGTCATTCTTTTTCGCTCTTGCATATGTATCCTGCCGTTCATTCCGTAAGGGTTGTAGATTCCGGCAGGAATTAACGGTAGTGGATGGGCCGCTATTGATAGATGTATATATTTCCTTTATTTCAATAAGCAAATGCACCCGTTGTAAGTTCCCAAGTTTGGGATACTAGGACTGCTCAGACCTTCAAACTTCTTTCAAATCAACCTCGAAAAATAAAGTAGGTAAGTATATATAAAAAAATATTGATTTTGAGTCGGCAACATAATTATATCCGCAAAATTTGGATTATGGATAATTTCGTCAAATTTCACCCGAGCGTAGCCGGGTTTTCATCTAGTATTAAAATAATTTACATAGCATATGTATGTATATTTAATAAAAACTGAAACGTCATTAATAATCTCCTCTGACTTATTCATTTGCGTCACTAGTGTGACCCTGTTTGGGTGAGATATAAAGAGGCGTGACTGATCGAAACAGGTATCAGAATATGTACCACAATATCCTCTTCTACTTAAATCAGGAGAAGGTAGTGTACGATTTGAGTAAAAAACGAGTTCAAAGAATAAAACAGTTCTTATGACAACTCACACTATATATTTATAAGAAATACGCACTGTTTTTGTAGTTTACCCAACAGGGTATTGTCTTATATTAACGATCTTATCTGAACTCAGCATAATGAATGATTCACATAGCTATCCAAGCTAAGCTTTGATGATACTCTTAATCCAATCCTTGTACATAAAGACGTTGGTATAAACGGTGGCTAGGCCGCCACCGCCGCAGATCTTGGGTCCGAAGCTATCCACGCCCACGACTTCATAGTGATTGATGCCCTCCAGCATGAGGGGTCCGCCCGAACTGCCTCTGCAGAGCTGCTCAGCGTCGCCGGCGCAAAATTGCTCCTCGTTGAATGTCAGCTTGGTTATTTTGTAGTCCTCTTGACATTTCTGCAAATACATATGTTAGATTAAGGTAATGACTTATAATAAAAATAATAATAGCATTGTAATTACTCACACTCAAGAAAGCATACTCGTAGTATGTGATGACAGTTCTCAAAAGCATACAACTAATTTCATTTCCTATACAAATTGTTGTACAAGACGCTGTTTGCCACATTTTATAATACCTAATGTATTTTACTTAGTCTTGGAGTCTTACGGTTTTATCCACATAATTGATGGCTTGGTGAAGTTTAACAGGAGACAAACTATGCGCTGTGCCCCAGCCAGCTTCAATCAGTTTTAGATTCTCTGGCGGATTCTTGGTAACGTCCTTACTTGGTAAACAGATTGGCCTGATGAAGTCTGCAAATAAAATAAAATTTATATCATACATACATTACATCATTGTGTAATTATTGGGAAAATTCTACACTTTACAAAATCTTTAAAAAATTAAGCTTCTAGCAACAGTTAGGATGATGTTCATCAAGGCATATTACTAACTTGCTCTAAAACTATTTTATTTTGATAAACGAAGATATAACAAATCCACAAAACGTATACTGGGTTCTATTGAAGTACGGATAGTGTTATTATATTGTTAAACGGGTTTTTACGATAATGAATAAAAACAGTTTTTATTAAAATACCTATGAATACAGAATAGCATACCAGAGTACGGAGCCGATTCCTTCAACCTTACAAGAGCGATGTTGTGTCGGTAGTTGCCGTTATTGTATCCAGACTTCTTGAACTCAGGATGGACAACAATCTCTTCAATGGGGATACTTATAGCTCCTTCATTACATTCCTTATCAACGCCTTCCGAGACACAGTCCAGTCCATCCTTTGAAGTGTCGAATTCACCAAGTCTCACTGATTTGCTAAAAATAGTTGGACTATTATGTAAAAAAGGCCATAATATTAATTGTTGAAGATAATGATGAAATATAAACGAACCTAATTAAAAAAATAATTTCAACAATTCCAACAAATAAAGTGTAAGAATTACCAATAAGTTGGTTATTCCTGATTATTCTAATACTTTCCATACCTCAAAGTTCGTGCTCAAAGCTTGAATCTTCAATACCTTAGTTTCTTACTTAATTAAGTCTTGCCCATATTATGTCTTACCCGATTCCCAATTCCCAAGCCCATAATATATTTTAAGACCCGTGCCCAGTTATATGGGTATGAGTAGTTGTAAAGCTGAGTTGGACGCCATTTCATAGTTATAAGTTTAAGTACCAAGTAAATATTTGTAAAACTATGTATTAACTATGAATAAAGATTTTTTCTTCTTTCTTTCTTTGATACTCACGGAGGGCCTCCAACGAAATCCAAATGATTCCCAGTAACACAATGTGCAGCGGTCAGCACGTATCTGCCGCTGATGAGGGCTCCTCCACATCTCGTCTCTAACTCCTTGCCGTCCTTGCTATATTCGAAGAGCGCAACCCAAGGGTACTGGTCTATGAGGGTTTGGGGTCCACCTGAAAAGTTTTACAGTGGAGTCAATTTCATTTTCTTTATTCTTACTTACAGAGATAAATTCTGCCCTTCTTACGATAAACAGCGTAAGTGCATCGCGTCGCGGCATATTTCGAGGAAATTATTTAACCAGATAGATCTCGCTTAGCTAATTACAATATGCTAATTTTCACAAAAATTTCACCTACGCTGTTTATCGTAAGAACAGCTTCGTTGGTTTTTAATCTTGATACAATTCATCAAGATGTACATCATCTAAAACATCACAAATTTCACTGTATGGACCATCAGTTTTTTTATAAGAAACCCAAATTTTCTTGATGACCAGATCTTATTCTATGAGGCATAACAATCAGTATCCTTACTTAGGATCTTTTCTTTCCCTGAAGCATTCTGACCACAGCAATCACTCTCTGGCTCTACGGGGAATGCTGTCTGGGAATCCTTACATTTGTTGCTGCTCTGTCCATTTACCGATGCTGAAAGGAAATCCTAAATCAATTTACATTTAATTGAGATAGCCCTAACAATTTTTTTGCCTAAACTGTGGTAAAATGTTAAACATGCAATACTTATGAATATTTACGGACTTGTAGCTTTGCCATAAGTAGCAAATTTTGTCAAGATAAAATCATAATAATCATTGTTTGTTGCGTCTTAATTTGGCTTGTTATTTTAAACTATTATCCTCAAGTCTTATGCAAATATCCGATAATAATAATACATGGTTATTTATCGTCTTGTTTATTTAATAACAAGAAGCTTTGTGAGAAAACTTGTTTTAGAAGGTCAGAGGAATAGCAAATGTCCAGGAAGGTAGCACAACGGAAAATATTAATACAATAACGATAATTTGTTACATGCAAATGTAATTGTTCCGTTCATTCTCTGTAATAATCAGCACATACATTTGAATTTTATGATCATTTCAGCTGGATATAGGCCTTAAAGATTCAGATATCTATGTCCATCAGAAGCTTTTACCAAATCATCTGTTTACCTTGTTGGTGGACGTCTATCAAAGGCACAAAACAGAAGGACAATAATAAGATACAACTAAAGATAAACGTTTACTCCCACTTGTCCTGTTGAGTAGTCCTGTTGACAGGACAACTGAGAAAAAAATTCCCAGTAGTTCGGTCAACAGGACAAATGACAATATAATTCTCACTTGTCCTGTGAGTAATAATTAATATAGAAAAAGTGAGAATTGTATGTTTGTCACAACAACATTTTTTTATGATTCAAACTATTTCAATCAGTTGTCAAGTGATAATTGCATGCATTATTTGAATCATAAAAGAGTTTTAGTGACAAACAAAACAAAACTCTTTTTATTTTTTTAATATTAGGTATTGTTTAATTTTTATGTTCTACAGATTTGTGTAAGTATTCCAAAAATAAATACACAACTACATGATCCTATTTGCATTTGAATACTTACGAAATTCTCTCCTAATTTTTATTTTAAATCTATTGTAATGGTATTATTTTTAAGTTACTTTAAGTTTGATTAAATTTAAGTTAGATTGTAGATAATAAATAAATTAATTTTTTTTCTTTCTTTCTTTCTTTCAAATTTACAAACCAATTAATTAAATTAATTATCGACAAATTAATTTTTTGGTTTTCAACTTTCCTAACACTATTATTAGTGAAATAGCTTGAAAAAGCCAATCACAACGCCTTTGTTCCAGTCCCCGCAACCCGCGCATTCCGCCAATTTCGGTGCGCTTGCATCCGAACAAAAGTATTTTATTACAGTAATTATGATTGTTTTATGTTAATACGTTTTTTGTTCCTTTTATAATTATTGTAACATGATGTTATATTAAATTCAAGTACCTATATGTAACATAAACTACAAACTTGGAAACTTATAATTAGCCCTAAGCATCATAAATGTTCTTAGACATGTTATGTTAAACTTAATTTGATTATATATAAGCATAGCTGTTAGTTTTCCTACAATTGTAAAATAAAATAAAATAATCTTTGTACCTACCATTGAAAAAGTAGATTGTTTATAACAAAAGCTTATTTATGATCCTCTGTACACGACTTTCCACAAAGAATAAATGGATTCAATGGTATATAATGGAATTTAAAAAACTTTACCTACTTATGTACATTTACATAGGTAGGTAAAGTTTTTTAATTAGACAAAACTAATTCGTAAAAATTACCAACAGAATTACTCAACAAAACACGTGGGAATAAAAGTCAGGTGTAAAGCATAGTCCTAAACGTCACAGAACTACTGGGAATTTTTTTCTCAGTTGTCCTGTCAACAGGACTACTCAACAGGACAAGTGGGAGTAAACGAAGATAAATACCATAATTTGGTGTAAAATTCTTTAAAAACTCATTAAAAAATCATACCTTGTGCACAGAAGACAGCAATCGTCAGAACAAAAGAGAATCTTAAACTCATGTTTCTCCAAAGGGCTCCGTTTCATTCAAGATGCAATACTCCACTGACTGAGTATTGTCACCTCAGGCTTATAAATAAAGCAGGTTGACAGCAGAAAACTGGATTACGATGTAAAACGGCTACCTTTGCCTATATTCAGAAAACTTCTTCACCATCGAAAAGTTCGCCTAGGGTCAAATTTTGAGGACACTTGCAATGTCAATGTACAAAAAATATGAGTAAGAGTTTTGTTGTCAAGTCAATGCATATCATTATTATTAGAATTGATATAAATTTTTCTCTTCTGGTAAATTCTAATAATTTAACATTCAACACTGTGGCATTGACAAAACAAAATGCGATGAATAGTATGTTTTGGGTGTTATTTTTCATTCATTTTGTGTTAAGATGCCAAGTTTAAGTTAAGAACCGTTATAGTTATCAACTTGTTCTTCAAGGTTAGTTTATATACAAAATACCCGAGGAAAGAAACATGATTTTGATGTTGCCAAGGAAATATTATCTGATTGAAAGAATCAAACATTAAAATTCAATTATAGTTGTATTTCCAGTTAAAATTAATTAAACCTTGTTAGTTAGTCGTTAGTGGTCTTGATAGTATCAAATATACAATGTACAACACACGCTAAAGTTGGAATAATCTGATGTTTGTATAATGTGTCACAAAAATAAAACAAAATAAGTATACCAAATGTATCTATTTAAAAAAACTTCCACAAATCAGACAAAGCACGGTCTTCACCACGAGCGAAGCGGATCCATGAATGACTAATTACAAGTGTATCTAAACGACCATGTAAACATTGTTTTTCGAAGCGATTTAAAAGTAATGCGTGCACATATAGTTTCCATTGTGGAAACTCATTCTCACTGATAGCAGCATAGTGTCCCAAACATTAATAACTATTTATTTCACAAATCGCCTACGCTTTTATAACACTCTTGATCCAAGCTAAATAGAAGAACACCCTGCTGTACACCCCGGGTATATCAGGCAGGCCGCAGGGTGTGGGTCCGAAGCTGACGACTCCGACCACCTCGTGCCGCCTCACGGCGCTGTTCTCGTACATGAGCGGTCCTCCGGAGTCGCCCTTGCAGGAGTCCTTGCCCGGGACTCCGCCGGCGCAGATCTGACCCTCCCAAAGGTTAGCCATGCGGCCTGGGACGCGGTACGCTTGTTGGCACACCTGGAAAATAGATGTTTTAGTTTGTTTCGTCGTAGTAGGGTTACTGAACGTTTCTCAGTAGCGGATGGGTAGACGATACACAAATATCATAGAACGCTAAATTTGCTATTGGCTATGGTTCACAGAATGGCAGTGGCTACAATCACAATTCAATACAATGCGTATAATTGTTCCATCATTAAATTTTCTCCGAAGAAAAATTGGGAGTTTCTTTCAATTAATTAATGTTTTTCCACAGATATAATAAAAAAAATAGTAATTGCCTCATATGATTTGCAATTATCTTTATACTTACATCTCTAGCTACAAAAGGTAAGTCCACGTATAATTTGACAGCACTATTTGGTTGAACCTCAGAAACAGCACCCCAACCGGCTGCGAACAGCGTTAAGCTGGCTGGGTTGCCCCCTGTGACGTCTGAGGTCGGCAAACAAATGGGACGGATGAAATCTGAAAGAGAATTTGTAATAGATTAAAATTTATGTCTGTGGTTTGTGGGATTTGTGTTTAAGCTTTGAGTAATAAACATGAATATTCTTGCTACGAACAGAATCATTAAGTGGTTTGCGTTAAATTCCATCTATTTTATGAGAGAAGAAACAAATGTTTGTATTTATAATCTGTGGATATTTGGTCTAGAGAGAGAGTGCTTTCCATATAGTAAAAATATCTTTATCATCTCCTATATCCATTGAGATCACTCATCTCCTGTCACACAAGGAATTTTTTTCAATCGCTATGAACTTACTACCGAGCTAGATGCTACTTTGTGAGAAGTCCAGCTATTAATATAATTGTATTATACATAGTCTGCTTACCTGTAAACGGAGCCGACTGCTTCAACCTGATCAGGGCTATATCGTTCTGGCTGTTCCGCGCCTGGTAGTCCGGGTGGTGGGTGCTCTGCTCGATGGGGATGACCACGGTGCCGTCGTTGCAGTCGATGCCGCCGCCGTCGGCCGGGGCGCAGTCGGCGCCGGAGTTTGCCGTGTCGTATTCTCCGAGACGCACGTTACGACTGAAAGTTACATCGTTTCTATATTGCCAACTGACGTAAGCAAGAATGTAAATGGTGCGAGGAATATGCCGCCAGCTGATGTAGTGAGTGTTAAGAAAATTCATTGCGAGAGATACGTCGCTAAAATGACGTTAGGAAGTTGAGTATAATTAAGGGTGTTGCCTGGGATATGTCTTTAGGAAAATGCTGCGAGCTATATGTGGAGAATGTGTTACAAGATTTGTTAAGAGACGTGTATATTACATATTAGAGTTCATCCGTTATAACGTTATATCCATGTATGTGTTTATGTTAAGGCTAATTCACTCGTGTCTAAATAATCCGCGCACAGCTCGACAACCTTGCTCCTTTAATTTACAAGCCTTAATCAGAAAGTCTCAAATACTTACGGTGTTCCAAAATTCAAAATAGTCCCAGTAACACAATGGGCGGCTGTGAGCACGTATCTTCCACTGATGAGCGCTCCACCGCATAGGGTTTTGATTGGTCCATTGGCAGCTTTGGTGTACTCGATGAGGGTCAACCATGGGTATTGGTCTACTGTTGTCACGTTGCCGCCTGAAATCAACAAATGCAGGTGATATTTTCAAATGTGTTACATTCGGGTTTCCATTTAATTACTTATCGAATCGACCATGGGTTAAAGGGCTGCTTAGCAGACGATTCAGATTTTACAAAGGAGAAAGAACGATGACTAGCGCTCGTTAGTAATAGGAACCTCTTAGTTTATGTTGTATTGTTTAAATTCTGTCTTTGAAGATTGTCTTCGAAACGTAGTTTATATATTTTTGTAATATTGAACGAACGAACGACCAATATTGTTATTGTACGATTTGTTGTTCATCATTTAATGCTAACAATTTTGCAATTTATTCTTAGTTATCAATTGGTTGGATCTTTTGATAAATGTCCGCAAGTTTTTTTATTTCGTTAAGCTCAACTTTATCATTTTATTAGTCGTCAGACATCAACAATAAAAACCGGGCACTGTTACCTGTTATCTTATTGCCAACATTGGCATCCGAGCCGCAGCAGTTGGTGTCAGGATTGGGAGGGAATGCAGTGATAGCTCCAGCACATTTGGTGTTCAGGGTTTCCGCCAGGCTTCGTGGAGGTCCGCAACAGACGCTGTACTTGTCGGGTCCTACGCATCTGGAACGTGATAGGAACATTGTTAGCTGTAGAGCTACTTTTATTATTGTCTTCTATATCATTTTATACATGGTGTATACGAAGGTGGTATGTATAAAGTAAACAAAGCGAACTAAATGAGAATTAAATGTTTTTTATACAAACTTTTGCTTCCGAATTCTTGATAACCGAATAGTTATTATGAGTGTAATAACGATCGATGTTTGACCAAACCGCGGCTTCGCCCGCTTTCTATAGTTTTTTTTACCTTGAAACATTCCCTGAACTACAAAAAATATTTCAACTCCAAATTTAGCTATCGGCTTAATCGTTTTCGAAGACTAAGGAACAGCAATTGATTTTTATATTATAAACGTATGTAAAACTAAGGAAATGTGGTATAAATGTTCTATAACTTCCTTCAAGTAGTTCCAGCTTTGCTGTGAGTCAGAACGTTTACAAAAAGAAAAGTCCCCAAGGGATCTTTGATCCTAGCCTAGCTCTAGTGATGGTGACTCGCTGTGATTGTATTATAGGTAACTCTTTTAAATACTTGATGATGTCATTACAGATGTGTCTTCTTCATAAAGTAAACTAGACGTATACATAAGAGCGTATTGTCGTTGAAAACAAGTCTCGGACTCCATCGTCCTTGGCATTTTTATCATCAAGATCTTGAAACTTGTTTTGCAATTTATTGTCAGTGCAATGTTATCATTATCATGTTATGGGGCTGACGTATTTTATTTTCCTGGTCAAAGGATCAAGTTGATAAACCTGTTTGATGACTAATCGGGTTATTCGTAAACTCGTTATCATTATAATCTCATTAAGTTATTCATTACGATTTGGTTATTCTGATTTGATACCTAATTTGTGTTTAAAAACGATTATTAATTTACGGTTTAATTACAAATACTAGTAACATAATGAAGATAGGTTTTCCAATAATACATCAAAATGAATATTACTGGCTTTCAAAACTAGTGGTTCTGTGAACAGTTAGATCTATTAGCAGACGGTATGATTATGCGTTATAGTTAAAACGGAGACACTCCGTTTGCCGGGTCTTTTCTGTTTCAACTGCCTGTGCGGAATAATAAATATCCCACCTAAATATTATCACGATCCTTTAAAAAAATAAAGCCACACTAAAAACTGGAATTCTGCCTTTGCGTAAAAATGTGTGACAAATTAACCATTTCGGATTTGAAATTGAGATGATCGTTTCAAGATCATCGAGATTTTCCAGCCAACCCGTAGAAAATCAACATAGGCCCAAGTACTTAATTTAAAAGAGTCTGTAGGTAAAATACCATAATTGGATTGGTTTTACGTATAATTTCCTTTGGTTAATTTGCAGTCATAATATGATTTAATTACTCGTACAAGCAACTTAAGTACTTAACTATAAATCTATTTTCCTTAAGTTTTATAAGGAAAGACTTATGAATTAAGGACATAATGTAGTTAACATTATCGTCTTAAGTAGTAGGTACCTATAAGAAAATTTTCTTGGATTTTACGTATTTCGTTCTATCTTGTGTTTGTGGTCGCCTACTCATCAAGTATTTTATTTAGTGCAAGCAATAGTTGTTTTTCTTTTAAAATGAGCATATTCTCAAGACAAAACTACTTCCATTTTTATTCGTTTTAGTTAACTTTATTTCTTGGTAAATCTATATACTAATAATATAAAGCTGAATGGTTTGATTGTTTGCTTGTTTGACTTTTCGCACTTATCTCAGGATGGTCCGTTTTGAAAAAATATTTTAGTGTTATATAATTACATTTATCGAGGAAGGCTATAGGCAATATATTATGTAAACTTTATGTAAATAACGTAAAGAAACACAGGCTAGTGTACTATAAATTGAAAAATGTGAATTAATCTTCTTACAATAGCATGGCCCTCAGCGGTGCAAGAAATATGCAGTATGTATGTATAGTAAGACTATGGGGATAGATTTTGCTGTGTTGTCCAGCAATATACTTTTATCTTAAAGTTTATATCACGTAAAGTCTTACTTGGAATTAAGCACATAGTTGACATTATCAGGTCTCGAGTAGGGCAGTTTTAGCAGGCTAGCGACATGGGGGCACTGGTAGATGCTGATGCACTGCCCCGGCTTGCCGTCCGGCGTGTAGCACTGCTCCGCTGGCGGGGATGATGCTGGGCAGCAAACCTGGAACAGGGATACGTACTTTAAGTACAACATATCAACTGAAAGGTTCGACGCCCAGCGTATTGAAAAGCTTATCCGACTAAAGAAATGTATATATTATATATATAAGTACCATAAGTCGGGTAGCGCCGTCATTCTGTGTACCTGCTGTACCAACATACAGATGATACAGGATACAAGATTTTATTGGTAAAGATAATTACAAGTCATAAAAGGTACATTCCTATACACTATTAACATATCAATTACTACATTATTAATTTATTATGGTACGTACATATAATTAAATTTAAGGCAGAAACACATTTGTAACACCCGACGCCACCCGATGAAACGTGATGCGTGTTGAGTCGAATCAAATGTATGGTTTTCTATAGACCAGAAACACACTTTGAACACGCGACCCGACGCCACGCGCGCACACGCCACCTGATCCAGACGTGCCAGATCTGCGTGTGCGTGTTTACCCCCACCATGCGTTCCCATGGTGGGGGTAAACACGCCATCCGACGCGGGAGCGCAGTATGTTTCTAGACAACACTCGACGCCACGCGTCATTCGTTCGAGAACTGTCACTTTATGACAATTTCATATTAAATTTTTGCATTTATTTAGTGAAATGATGATGAAATGCTAGTATGTCGTGGCGTCGCGTGTTGGTAATATGCACGGTGCACGTCGGGTGTCGACACGTCGCGTCGCGTCGGGTGTTACAAATGTGTTCCCTGCTTTAAAGTTAAGTTGTAAAATGTATGTTGGTGCACTTGTACTTGGTTGAGGTTGTAATAGGGAGATCCGTGTTGATTAGTGGGAGATAATTAGTTGTAATGATGACTCTGATGCGTACCTTTGGCGAGGTTCCATCGAAACCACACTGCGAGTTCTTCAGTTTCATCAAGTCCTGAGGGGTTCTGTTCGGTTTGCTGATCAAACTCAGCAGTTCGGGGCATTGCATTATGGGTACGCAGTTTGTACTGCTGGAACATGATTCTGTGGAGAGGATGATTCGATGTTCAGAAATCAAAATATCAATTATGATTTAAGGTAATGGTTAAATGAGACTAAGTACATTAACATGTTTCTACAAAATGAATCATCAATAATGCAGATTTACTTATAAGTGATATTTTGTAGTTAGGTACTTCTTTTCGTACTGTTATTTTAGGGTCCCAAAATTGGATTACAAGGATTTCAAGCAATTAATAAGGTTTTCAAGTACATATCTGGGTACTTATAATAGTAGTCGGTTAAAAAAAAAAGCAAAATCAGACGGACAGTGGATTTGAGTTCTTTGATTTGCAATATTTATTTTATTTTATGTAAATAAACATAATTATACCGAAACCTAAAAAACCTCAAGCCAAAGAGGTTCTCACGGATACAAAAATAATGTGTGGTACTCATAATTAGATTACTTACGTCCATTCACATAACACGACGCGGCGACTATCAATCCAATCTTCAACAATAACATTATCACTATATTTATTTATGACACGTCCACACGTCTTAAGTCTCGATAGAAACTGAGCCCAGAAGGCTTGAAGTCACTGGCCAACGACCGGCTGGGAATACCCGTATTTGTAAACCTTGGTCAGTTCGACTCGTTACCTCTTGATCTGTTATGCATGTTGATTTGCTCCGAAAGGCTTTACTTTTTAAATGTTATTTTGTATATGACATTGTTGTCCATTGCGTTTCATTTCACTTGTTAGTAAAATAATTAATAGTTATTTTATATAAAACGATACTATATGTACAATCACACGTTGAAGAATGTTTATAAATAAGGTTCACTAGTCTTGTTTGATGACGTCGCGTATTTTTTGTGGGCATTAGAAGCATTTTATGTACCTACCTACCTACCTAATTATTCAGTATTATCAGGCTTTGTTTTTATTTTATTTGACTTTATTTGTTGTGGTTAGTTCTTTAATACATTATGTATTGTTTATTAATAAAAAATACACTATTTTACAGGATATTTCCTAATGCATACTTTGACAATAATTCAGTTATAAATTTGGATTCATAATTAAATTATAAATCCAAGTAATTACATGCAATTATTAATCTTTAAATTAAATTGGATTGATGTATGTTTAGCTGTCCTAAATTTGTACGAACATACTACGCTAACTAAGATCACCAACTCGCTTGGCCACATATAACTACTACGTAACGTAGGTACGCCCTTGCCCAGTAGTGGGAAGTAAGAGGTATGGGTTGAATGATGATACGCTTTCATATTGATAAGATAAGATAAGCTTATACTTAGGTTTACAACATGAGCATAAGCTTATCAATTTGCCTTTTTATTATATATCTCAGCGTTCTGTCTGATGTCATGTCTAATGGGTATTTCCAAAGAAAAAAATAATTTGTAAAAATAATAAACTTTATTATTTATGTCGTAAGGTTGCAGACTTAATATAAATACCTACCATAAAGTCACATTTATATCACTTGTGACTTTAAAATGTTGCCAAACTTTAGTTTTTCACTTTTTTTCTATATACGAGTATAATAAAATGTATATATCTTATTTATGTATGTGAGTATATCAGATGTCAAGTACCTGTAACACAAGCTACAAGCACGGCTACTAGTATATTATTTATTTAATTTGTGCCTAGACTGCCTGTGTGAATTGTCCAGTAATAAATATATGTTTTCAAAATATCACAACGAAAGGACTGGAAAATAATCTGGCAGAGGTTTTTTGCCCAACTAAATGGTACCTACGGGCTTACAGTAACAGTAGTATAGATTCTAAGCTTTTATATTCCCCTTAATCCAGTCCAAATACTCGAACACCTTGGTGTACACCCAATTCGATTGTGCGGGTTACAGTAACAGTATATACTAAGAGCCCGTGATGGCCAGACCTTCCTTTAATTCTGAAGCGTGAAAATTCTTTCATGTGTATGTCTAACACAGGTAAGAATAACCCCCAAACATGAAACCTGGATCGCGGGTGAATTTTCACGCTTCAGAATTACAAACAAATAATTTTTATTTTTCCAACACAAAAAAAAAAACACAACATTACAAAAAAAGACTATAGAGAAGGGACATGTTGGAAAAATTAGTACTGCCTCAGCATGTGTTGGACTCTAGCAAGCTAGAGTCCAACGCTGATCTTCCGACAGAACTAAATAAAAGCTAGCGTTACGGAATTAAAGGAAGGTCTGGCCATCACAGGCTCTTAGTCTAGTAGTATTATATTCTAAGCTTTTATAATCCCCTTAATCCAGTCCAAATACTCGAACACCTTGGTATAGACCCCTGGCACGCCGGGCAGCCCGCACGGCACTGGGCCGAAGCTGACGATGCCCACGGCCTCGTGCGCCCTGGTCTGGTTCCGCAGCATCATCAGGGGTCCGCCAGAGTCCCCGCGGCAGGAGTCCTTGCCAGGGTCCCCGCCGGCGCAGATCTGCCGCTCCCAGAGGCTTGCGCGACGACCTTTTACTTGGTAGCTGCCTTGGCATGCCTGCAAAGTTATTAGGATCTTATTAGCTAAAATTTATTAGTATCTATTTTTTTATTAAGACACAATGTCATATTAACAAAATGAATATACACCGTGATCGCTAATAACCCGAAAGATTTAAGCTAACGATACTAGAGCCTAATTAGAGTATAAAAAGTTATGTAACATATAGTCCAAAAACTCATAATTAAGGAGATATTAATTATTTACAACAAATGTCGTCAAAAATACGTGGTTTAAATCTTTCGGGTTATTAGCGATCACGGTGTATAAATATTGTTAAAAAAAGTCCCGCGGAAGTAGCTTTTGTCACTCTCTATCCCTTCAAAAATCTTCACTTAAAAAATCACGTCAGTTCGTCGCTCCATATTAATGCCGTGCAAGACAGACAAATAAAAATACGCCCACATACATACACTTTTATTTATAATATTAGTATGGATACTATGTAGCTGTTGACCTCAAGCAAACGTGAAGGTCTGTTGCCAATACAGGCGTTTCTATATCTTCTTTGCATATTATAACGCAAAAAAGTTAAAACTAGTTTCATATTATATACGAATCATTGATATCCTTCAAACAATAACTGGACTGGTATTGTTATAACGTTTCGAGACTGCCTTGATTTACTCGGAACCACCTTTAAATCGTGTGAACTGTATTACGAGTAGGTAATACCAGTTACCTACTAACCAGATTTCGCTTTTCCCGCGGAAATAGGTATTTTTTTCGTGATAAAAAGTAGCTCCGTTTTCCGTGAAAGATGGACAAACAGACACACACTCACACACTTTCACATTCATAATATTAATTATGGATATTCATGTATGTTAGAAACTATCTATGCTAAGTTATGTACATTTCATTCTAATTTAAAATTCGAATTCTTTCTCCAAGTAAATCCAATGTAGCAATATGTATAATTTAACTGATTGGTCAATTAACTTACACTAATAGGCCTGTATGGTACATCCACGTACAATTTGATCGCACTGAAGGCTTGTGACTCGGACACAGCTCCCCAACCCGCAACCGTGAGACCGTACGCCACTTGTGGGTCGTTCAGGGTATCCACGGTAGGCAGGCAAATCGGCCTGATGTAATCTGTAATGATAATACAATACAATACAATGCTTTATTGTAACACCAACAATATGCAGGACAATACATACGAGAAACGGATACATAACAGTGACACAATGGGCGGCCTTATCACTAACAGCAATCTCTTCCAGGCAACCTTGGGATGGAAAGAGAATATTGCACAAGTAAGAGCATTGGCGTTATCCAACATTAGATGTAAACAAATTTGTATATTCAGTTTTAGTCAAATAAAGGACTTAAAAGTTCAATCTAAGTTTTGCATGATGTCCAAAATAAATCATTATTTTTTTATACTGAGAGATAGTTCCGAACAGTATAACTGTTTCTTATTCTCCGTAATGTTAAAGTTTATCAGTTAAATGATTTAATAGCTCTGGTAATAGTCAAAACAATTCTAAGTATTTAGTCCCTCACTCGATAACCTAGAGATAAGTATCCACAGGTTGGAAATCAATCTACTAAATATAGTCTGGTTGAATCTTAATTAGTACAATCCTCTAATACTAACTTTGTGTATGGGCCGATTTAGATGCTTTTGGTTTTAAAATAGTCGTAGTAGCCCAAGGAAGATTTTAAAGGTGAGAAAACATGGTTATTTCCATGTTTTCTCACCGGCCGGCAAAGCCACAAGCGGGTCAGCTAAAAATAGATAAATAGAGACCAATTAATGGAAATACTTTTATGCATTTGAAAAAGATGTAGATTTGTAGATCAACCCTTGGTATTATTTCGTTGAGAGCAAAATCATATTAAGAGCAAATATACTGATGTTCTTAATTATTTTGTTATTAAATTGTATAGAAAGGTGTCGCTGACGCGGCGTACCGTGGGCCGCGCTCATAAGCTTAAATCTTAACCTACCTGTAAACGGAACTGTTTGCTTCATCCTAATTAGTCCAATGTCATTATGCCGGCTCCTAGTGTCGTAATCTGCATGCGGAATGCTTTCTTCAATGGCGATGGTCACAGTTCCTTCGTTGCAGTCCTTCCCTCCGCCGACGAATCTGCAGTCGGGGCCGGGGTTCTTGGTGTTGTATTCGCTGAATCGGACGTTTATTCTGGAAAACAATTAACTTTATTAGGGAGAAACTAAGTGATAATGTTGATAATAATTCTAGCTAAGATTTATTTTGTTGGGTCATCATTTTATACAAAGTATCATATCTGTAGCATAGTTTGACAGGTTTTAATGAATACATTACAAGCTAATGTCATGTCAAAAATATAGATGATTTTACGCATGTTCCCATTTATCATTGTCACCTCCCCTATTATTTTGACATGCCAATTTCATTGCGTTACTTTCTAGTGCAATAAGGAATTAAATGAGAATTTATTTAATAATAAAACTGTGTAGGAAATTTATTTACTTTCTGACTAAACTGATTCAGTATTGGGTTCTTAGAAAGCTGTTTCCAGTAAATAACAAATGTCGTGAATATATCCTTAGGTTTTAAACGAACGTCTGTGTAGCAACTAAATTCTAAAAAATCAGTATACTTACGGGTTTCCATAATCCAGTATAGAACCAGTCAAGCAATGAGCCGCCGTTAGTACGTATCTGCCGCTGATGAGGGCTCCACCGCACATCGTCGTGATTGGTTCATCGTCCTTCTTGTACTCTATGAGCACTACCCATGGGTATTGACCGAGGCTGGTTTCGTTTCCTCCTGTGAACAGAATAGAGCTGTGATGTTCCTGTGTCATTTAAAAATAAGGATTATTCGCAGTAGCACCTTTGTAGCCCTTTAGAAAAGCCAAAGGTACTAACGCAAAGCTGTGCTGCTTGCTACTATAATCGATTTTACATGTCATGACATTTTATTCTACTCGAACATGCGTTTTGGATCAAAGATTAGATCACTAATGTTTTATTCCATGATCCTTACAACGTAATCGTTGTCTGATTCAAAGTAGAAATCCTGTTTAATAAGCTGGTTCAATGACTCCTTGGTGAATTAAACTTTGCTTCGTGCTTGCTAACACCTACCTGTGATTCTGTTGTCTTGCGTGAATTCTTCTCCACAACACCTGCTCTTCGGGTCTGGTGGGAATGCACTGAGTTGACCTCTGCATCTAGTGTTTATATCCTTCTTGACATCGCGGGGAGGGCCGCAACACACGCCGTACATATCTGACCCTTGACACCTGAAAGGAAAATTACTCTTTTAAATATAATCTCGTGATTTGACTGAAACATGAGCAGGTTTCTTTAATTAAGATAAAACAAAGATGTTTTCTTTCCTTTCATTTAGAATTCATCTGTTTAGGATTATTGTTTAGGATTATAAAATCTGGTTTCATAAAAACATCACTTAATGCAATGTTTTCTGTTAAATTAGATCACCATGTTGTTTTTGGGAAACACGTTGGTCGTATTTTTGTCCTGGTCCTTGTTTCTTGCAAATCCTTTGCGGTCATTATTATTGTTATAGCCAAGTGTAATTAAAATTATTTAAAGGAGTATTTGTACCGAATATCATTAATAACTCATCGAGGTGACCTCATCTTGTTATGCATGCGGAATTATTAGTGTTATCGACTTAGGTCTTTCAACTTATTGATTGATGAGGGATACCTAACTAAAGGGCATATCGCCGTTATACTGCGCAAACCAATTAAATGCCCAAAAGTTCAAAATGAGATATCGCGTTTTTAAAGTTTGAGGTGTTGAAATTATAGTTTCTAATCTCTATTGTTATTATTTATATATTAAAAAAAGTACATTTGTTCATGTTCTATTAGTATGTAACCTCAGATATATAAAAAGCTAAATGCTTTTATCAAAATTTGGAGGTAACTGTCACTAGGTCTCCTATTTAATTGGTTTTCCCTGTCAAATGTCAAATCTCTTTATTTTCTAAATTAGTAGGAATATAGCGAAACGCGAGAAATTAGTTTTTACATTTATATAATAAAAGCTACCCATGATTTAAAAACACCTACATAGCTGTCACTCGTTAAGTTACAAGATAAAAGGCGTCAAGATAATTGGTTTTCCCTGTAGAAAATTTTAAGAACTAATGAATTCTGCATACAAATTTTTGTGGTTTCAGGTCTTTCAGTTGTAATTGTAATTTTAATGTCATAAAACTATACAAACACATAGTGCCTTGGTTATTTGAATATTAATAATATCAAACTTCAATAGTCATTAATCAGTGCCAACCAATTCCAATTAGTAAATGGATAAACTTGGACAAATACTTTATGAATGACTGAAATTCAAATAATTCAAATTAAAGTCAAAATAATCAAGAGTGAAGCTTGCTTGATGTTCTAAATTATGCCTAGATGTACCTTTGATCATACTGTACAGAAAATTCCCTGAAATTCGGAGGAACTATTTAAATACCTATACGAAGCTGGCCACACTAGCCACCTACACAGGTAGGCACTAAATGTAATTATTATCTTACTTGCTCCTTCCCACGGATTTGCTCGCTGATGATGATGGTCATGATGAAAAGGAACCTATGTGTTAATACAAGATGTCGGCGATGTCCTCACCAAATTTCAACAAAATTGGTCTAACCATTTGAGCATGAAGAAGGAACAAAGTCACAAGCTTTCACCCTAATAATATTAGAGTAAAAGAGTAAGGAAAAATGTTAAAGTGTTTGTATAGAAACGTTACCATGTCCGTCCGAGACAGTCCGAGTACAAGAACAGAGTTCGGAGGCTATTCCCTTGAAAAAGGCCGTAAGACAGGGAGACGTTCTGTCTCCGAAACTGTTTACTGCCTCTTTGGAAGACGCCTTCAAACTTTTGAATTGGAAAGGATTGGGCATCAATATCAACGGCGAATACAGCACACACCTTCGATTCGCAGACGATATCGTTGTCATGGCAAACTCGATGGAAGAACTCGGCACAATGCTCGAAGGCCTCAATCGAGTCTCCCAACGGGTTGGTCTCAAAATGAACAAGGATAAGACGAGAGTCATGTCCAATGTTAATGTAGAGCCTTCCCCTGTTATGGTTGAGAACTCGGCTCTTGAAGTTGTTGACGCGTATGTATACCTAGGACAGACAGTCCAATTAGGTAGGTCCAACTTTGAGAAGGAGGTCATTCGTCGAATCCAGCTCGGACGGGCAGCGTCGGGAAACTTCACAGCGTCTTTTCGTTAAAAAATACCACTGATTGAAGACAAAAGTCTTCAATCAGTGTGTGTTGCCAGTGTTGACATACGGATCCGAAACGTGGTGCTTCACTATCGGCCTCATCAACAGACTCAGAGTCGCTCAAACGGCTATGGAGAGGGCTATGCTCGGAGTTTCCCTACGGGATCGAATCAGAAATGAGGAGATGCGTAGGAGAACGCGGGTCACCGACATAGCACAACGGATTAGCTCTTTGAAGTGGTAATGGGCAGGCTATATAGCGAGGAGAACAGATGGCCGATGGGGCCGTAAAGTCCTCGAGTGGAAACCTCGGAAAAAAAACGGAAACGCAGCGTTGGGCGTCCACCAACAAGGTGGACTGATGATGGATGCAGGCTGCGAGCGACCGTAACGACTGGAAGTCATATAGGGAAGCCTATGCCCATCCGTGGACGTCCAATGGCTGATATGATGATGATGAACACATCAGGTTATTACAGCCTAATATCCTTCTTAACAAATATTTTAAGTAGGATATAAAACTGTTAAAAAGTTTAGAACCATCACAAATCAGCTTAAAAATCATCAAAATCAAGCCGATAAACAAACAAACCTATTTTTAGTCGGGGGTTAAAATTAATCAAAATAAATCCATGTGTGAATGTCCACTTTCAAGGAATTTTTGTTCAACTAACTGTAAAGGAGCCGTGTTGGCTAAGTGGGACCACACCCGACTTTCATTCCGAAGGTCGTGGGTTCAAACCCCGCCGCGCACCTCTGATTTTTCTTCTTGGAAAATTATGTGTGCTATAAAAACACGTGCTCTAACGGTGAAGGCAAACATCGTGAGGAAACCGGCATGTTCTGAGAACTTCTCAAAGTTTGAAGAACATGTGTCATTCACCAACCCGCACTTGGCCAGCGTGGTGAATTAAGGCCTAATCTCTCTCGCCAAGAGAGAAGTCCCTGTGTCCCAGCAGTGGGAACGTGAATAGGGGTGTTATGGTTAACTGTAAATTTTCTATTTTTTGTACAGCCCAGAGCAGAATTATCTGGATATAGTATTTTTCCTAGATGATAACTTGTATTAAGACGTATGAAATTCGACAGGTAAAACCAATTATCTGGATATAGCCTTTATTCTTAGACGATATTTGTATTGAATCGTATGAAATACGTTGAGTAAAACGAAATAAATGGTTATCCCTGAGGAAAAAAATAAAGTATTCAAAGAGGTCTCTTGGGGGTAAAATAAATTTAATCAATTTAACTGACATTCGTTGGAGACGATTGTGGTGACAGTCAAGTTAAATCGGCCTAATGTTTTGTAGTTGTACACAAATCATAATTTGCTTGATTTACTTGATTATCACATTCTATAGAATCAAAACTAAAAGACATAGCAGTTAATGGGTTTTACCAGACGAAAGATCATAAAATTTTGAGTACTTTGGCATTTTTAGTTCAATTTGGACAAAATTTCGAGTTAATTGGTTTGCGCAGTATAACGGCGATATGTGATATGTTTCTAAATATAGAATTTAATACTTACTTGATTCTTGAGCCAATGTAAGATAGCTGGATTGCAATTACACACAAAGAGAAATAGTGAACAGTCTATACAAATAAAGTGTTTATTAGAGTACCACGTTATAGGCACAACTTTATAACTTTTGCAGTTTTTCTAGGTTTCCGGTATTATGAAAATTTATTAAATGTGTTAATATTTTGTTTTGAATTATTTTTATTGCCATACGTTTTGACTGTCGAAGGTGGATTAGGCTGGCGTTATTACGCAATTACGCACTACTCTCAACATGCCTTCATCACATAATCATAATCACCGACTTCCTCTGCTACAAGCTACAACGTAAGACTGGCACTAGTACGCCTAGCCCCGTCTTTTTTAGCATTTGATTTTTATATGTCATGGAACTACGAGTGAGTGGAGAAGATGATTTGTATTGTAACTTTTTTTACTTACTTTAAGTTCTGAACATAGTTCATGTTATCGTCCCTGGTGAGCGGCGTCTTCAGCATGGCGGCGACGTGCGGGCATTGGAACAAGTTGACGCACTTCCCGGGCTTGGCTTCTGGGGTGTAACATTCTGTCGGGCAGCACACCTGTGGCAAGGGAACATATCATATCTTAAAAGGAGGCTTTGTCCAAAAGTAGATGTCCGACGACTAAAATGTTTATGATGATCCTATCAATACATATTACGTCCCATACTACTCAGTCACGGGGCACGGGTCTCTTCAATAGCACCAATTAGTTCTTGATGTATTTCGTATAATCATCACCCTTATTTATTTTAAATCTTCAAAATAGTAGGTACCTTTGGCATCCGACCATCGAACCCACAAGACAGACTCTTAATCCGCTGCATGTCCTGTGGTGTCTTCGCGCTTTTGATTACAGTCAGCAGCTCCGGACAACTCTGCACTGGCACACATGTTCCGCTGTCGCAGCCTTTTTCTTCTGGAAGAATTAAATACTAGTGTTAATGTCTTTAGCTCTATTCACATCTCCCAAGCGATAAGCGGTTGTAAACCGTCATCTCAGTTCATACCGTAAAGTATGAAATGCCGCTCAGCAAACTATGGAAAGGAATGCAGCGAAATCGACTCTTAATCAAATCGTAACGAATAAAGGATTCGGAAGAAGCGATTCATGATTTCTTCTAAACAATACTGTAAATTAAAAAATATATATACAATTTTAAATGTCTAAATAGGATTGTCTTTTAAGGTCTTTTTAATCAAAAATACACTTATAAATAATAATAGTGAAACAAGGAGATAGTTTAATTTTAAAGAGTCAAAGTCATATTATTTTTTAGTATGTTTTGGTAGCCTTTAGTTGATTAAGAAAGAAGATATTCGCTGTTGCAAGACTTTTTGTTTAAAACTCGTTTGTAGTTTTTTTGCAGAACTTAGCCATTACGTAAGCGTAAAGTATCTAGTATTAATAACCACAAACGTGTTCTATGTCTTCTTCTTAGGACTACATCTGACTCTATCAACTTCTAAACTTTTATTTCTTAACCCCGATTTAAATTTATATGTAGCAATGATTCATTTTGTTTGTTTAGAACTGCTTACTTACTTACTACTAACATAATACATAAATAATGCCGAGATAATTAACACACGATTACTTAGTTCTAATCTAAACATCATAACTTGTGAGAAATACACTACATAGAAAGATTTGTACATAGATAACACCCCGAACGGCCGGTAGAAATAAAACATTTGTTTTGCGGCGGGAATCAAATCCACAACCCTTCCTGCGTCGCTTTTAGGAATATTAACTATGCATAAAAAAACTTACGTCCAAAAACATAAGGAATCGCTAACAATAATCCAAACAGTAACTTATCCATGTTTACGAAAGAATATCATTTGGATTGTAACGCGGCTGTCCGCTGACACAGAGCAAGTGGCACTGATGTGAAGATGTTTTACATAAAGGATTCAACTTGTCCTACCTACCTTTGGTCAGTACTGGTTTACTGAATAACTTATTGGCTGCTGTATGGCTCTTTGTGACTCAGACGTCATAGGTTCAAGTTTAAGATGAGTCTTAATCTCAGCTGTCCAAGTTTTTAATAAGTGTTGTATTTGCTATTGGAAATTTTCATAAAACATAAATTCTTTAATAACATTATAAACATTGGACAAGTAGAATATTTCATTCATAATGGGTGTGCTTAACCCTTAATTTTGTGGTGATTTGAATACCTAGATTGTAAAATTTAGCTTTCTTTTCCTTTCGTCGCTTAGGTATAGTTTTGTATTATTTTCTAAATTAACAGAAAGTATAATGTCAACCTACCTGCTTAAGAAACATTTGCTAAATACATGCGTACGACATCCGAGTGATATAGAAGTAATTTGGTTCATTTAGAAAATGTCGAATTGCACAGTTCTAGATCGCCAAAACGATTATAAACGTTAATATTGGAGATTTTTTATACGAGTGTAAGAATATATTACATTTAGATAATTTGTGTGTTTTTGGCGACTAACGATGTACTGAAATTCGAGTATACCTAGGTACTACTTCCATTGAATTCTCTATTCCGTGATTAATACCAACTGAACTTTGAACCAATCTTGAACTGTTATTCATAACCAGGTGAATCTTAGAAGCTAGGTTAAAGTCTTTGTTGCGCCCGGGAAAACCCCTCGATTAAATTGCAGGCACAATACCATGTGTTGCAATCGTGACGTAGGTAAACTGTTGTTGTTGATCAGCCCATGTGGACACTAAAATGCAGGCTCAATATTCGCATTTATCCTCAAATAATTTTACACAGGAGTTTGATGAGGATATTGGTATTTTCCGGATTATTTTGAATACATGCAAAATGTTATTATAAAGTACAATTTTCTTTGAAAATCTTTAATCGAGTAATCGATGTAGATGCATTGATGTGTTTAACCTAATTAGACGATTAAGCTGCAAAAAATATCGAGGAATCCTTTATTCTCTTAAATACATTCAAGGAAACTACATTTAATATTAAATCTTCGGACTTTGATATTAATTACTTTATTTCCTTATTACAGGAGCAACAAAAGAGATCGGCACTGCATTGACGAGGGTTTGCCTGCGACATCGAGCGATCGAATCCAGGATGAAGATGTTTATCAGGTAAGGTTCAGTGCCCGATGGCGGTCTGCACCGACATAATCTGCCAAATTTACTGCGATCACCGAATCGGTATTTGTAAATTCTCCAAGATTTTGGGACACTTGTGCCCAATTATGTTAGTTAGTTTATGAGTTTTGATTAACGTGATATTGGTTGTTATGAGAACCACTATAGCGCGGCGGTCGAAAGTCCGCCTGCGATTTCGGTTGCATGCTCGATTCCCGCCCTGGGACAAACGTTTGTACTTATACTACGTTCATTTTGGACGGAGCAATTATGTCAACAAACCCGATCAGCTGTTTTTTAGGGTTATCACAACGTAATGATGCAGGCCTAATAGAATTCCGATGATTTCACCTGTAAATTCTATTAAATTTGTTATTTTTTATATCGTTACGGCTATTTAATGCAAAATCCAATTATTTCAATTCACAAAATCATCATTATGTGGTCAAACACGAAGATTAAAATCACCAGAGATTTATGACTTTGTAGCAGTGGCAACCATAACGAATTTCAGTTTTGACGTCTTGGGTGGCAAACAATTGGCTTCTTTTTTTAATTACTTTATTACGATTCCGAATTTAGGACAGCACTCTAACCATACATCATTCATAGAAAGAGCATTATTTTAATTTAGCCGGATTATTGAACAAAGCCTTGGAACGAATGGAACGTAAACACAACACAGAGCGAGTGTTGCTAGCTGGTCTCAGATTACCCTATTTTGTGTAATTTTAGAGCGCATTTCCTTTGTATGAATGAATGAATCCTACTAAAACAAAGTCAAACAAAACTAAAAAATCGAAGTTCTTTGCCACACGCCTTGGCATCAAAAATCACTACAAAGTATAAAACAAAGTCTCTTCCCGCTCTCGGTCCGTACCTATGTAGGCTTAGATCTTTAAAACTACGCAACGGATTTTGATGCGGATTTTTTAATAGATAGAGTGATTCAAGAAGGTCTCAGTAGCATTGCACCCGTGCGAAGCCGGGGCGGGTCGCAAGTCTATAATAAAATACTGGATTTATAAAAGACGAAAAAATACAAAACATTAGAAACCAAATTAAAATAATACCTCTTACATACATAATATATTACTAATCTTATGCACACCCATCATTCTTCAAACTTAGTGAACACCCGGTTGTGCAGCAAACACTTGACGGGAACCGTAAATAATTGTAATGAATGAATGACTATATAATTTTATTTTCCCCGTTTTTCTGACAGAAGTGGTAACACTATCCACGAACATTGGAATTTGCTGTTCACTTGACTCTCTTGCTTTGTTGTGGTTAGTTCAAGTAATTATCTTCATTTAGTGCGCTCTGCTTTTGTTACGTTGTTTTCGTTGAGTTTATCGTTATTTGTTGCTGTTTTGTTTTGGTTGTTTGTTAAGTTTGTTTGTTGTTTTATTACAATGAGCAATGAACCTGGCCCAAGTTCGTCGAAGCTCTTTACTTCGCCCCAAAAGAAACGCCAAAAGCAATCGGCCCTCAGTTCTGCTGAGAAGCAAACAATAATCAACATATACAAACTGGTGGAAGATACTTGGCCTCAAGATCAATATCCCTACAAGCAGGACATGGTAAAAAGAACTGCCGAAACCGCCGGAATTGGCTGCAGTACGGTTCGTAAAATACTGAAAAGTTATTCCACTGAGCACCGTGTCCAGTCACCAGTCCCTCCACGTCAAAAAATAACAAAAATAGATAAGCTCATAGACTTCGAATTGAGTGCCATAAGAAGAAAAGTACATGAATTCTTTTTCCGAAATGAAATTCCAACATTGGACAAAGTGTTGACTTCGGTTAACGAAGACGAAGATCTTCCAAACTTCAAAAGAAGTACATTTAATAAGCTATTAAAAAAGCTAAAATTTAAATACCTAAAAAGATCACGAAAGAGCAGTTTAATTGAAAGACATGAAATAGTGAGGTGGAGACGCAACTATCTGCTTAAAATTGCCAAAATGAGAGAAGAAGGGTGCAAGATTTATTATACAGATGAGACATGGTTAAATGAAGGTAATTATTAATGTATTTTACACTAACACTCATTTTTTTATCTTTCCCAGTAAATAATTACACAAAAATTACAGTACATGTCATATGAAACTTAAACTTAATGGTTGATACGATAATTCTCCGATTTATTGCAATTATATAATGTTAAATTGTTACTTTTTGTTTGTGCAGGTCATACAAAGATGAAGGTGTGGCAAGATACATCTATTACATCGACAAGACAGGCACACTTAGAAGGCCTTTCTACAGGACTGAAAGGGCCTTCTGGAAAAGGAAAACGTCTCATAATAGTTCATATAGGTAAGTTTTCTTTTTAATTTTTATGAACCCTTGTGTACAAAAGTAGGCAGGCAACATCCAATTTGTCTGCTATGATTATACAAGCTAGCACACACAGCACAACCTATCTATAGGATCTATACTTAATGCCATGTATACATGGCATTATAATAGTGTTATTATTGCATCTTGTGATATCATTGATATTTGAATGGTATTTCAATAATTTATTAAAACTAATTAAATTTTCTACGGCAACAGTTAAAAACGTTTTTTTTTTTAGGAAATGAAGATGGATTTCTGGCCGGAGGAAAATTAATATTTGAAAGCAAAAGTGGAGATGGAGATTATCACAAAGAAATGAATGCAGAAGTATTTGAAAACTGGTTCAAAAAAATAATAGATTTAGTTGAGCCAGGATCGGTTATAGTAATGGATAATGCTCCCTATCACTCTCGTCGCCTGGAACGAGTACCAAACATGCAATGGAAAAAAGCTGACATCCAAGATTGGTTAACAAGCAAGGGTATCTCGTTCCAGGAGACTATGATAAAAAGGGAGCTTATAGATTTGATAAAACCAATAAAACATAATTACATGGCCTATGCCACAGACACATACGCAAAAGAAAAAAATATAGAAGTCTTGTGTTTGCCCCCCTATCACTGTGAATTAAACCCAATAGAAATGATATGGGGGCAAGTCAAAGGCTATGTTGCAGCTAAAAATAGAACATTCAAAATGCATGAATTAAAAATTTTATTAGACGAATCTATGAATTTAGTAACACCTGCAGCATGGCAAAAATGCATAGACCATGTAATTAAAGAAGAAAAAAAAATGAGAAGCCTGGATGGTATTACAGATAATGTGATTGATGAGTTTATCATCCAGGTATCCGGAGGCGGAGATACATCAAGTAGCTCAGAGTCTGACAGTGATGATGATTGATCTCACCTAGGTTTAAGACCTTTATGTAAACATGTGAACAATAAAGTGATTTGATTTGATTAGATTGTCCCAGAAGAGAGACACATGTAATGAAAAAATAAAATGTTTAATGAATAATACAAAAATAAATATCCTATAATTTCCATTAAGACTATTATCTTATTTCATCTTCCTTTAGCTTGTATTCCATTCTAGATAGGTAGGTACTTAATGATTTAAAATTGACTGTAGGCTGTCTTGTTTAATTATTCCACTTATATCAGGACACTAACACAGTCCAGTGACACACCCATCAAAGCTCAAAATAGAAGCCACTACTTATAATGGTAGGTACTACTTTGTTCCATACAGCCTAGTTTTATAATCCTTGGTTCAATAAAATGTAAATAAGACATAAAATAAGTATATCCACAATGCCGCAAACGAATCCGCTGGCAAGAGCTAACCTAAATAATAAAATGTTTTTTACCCCTGCATCAGCTGATTGAACTGTCAAAGCCTGTGTTTACATAATTGCTATATTGAAAATGAACGTAGTATAGGTACTATTTGGAAATATTGGTTGAACCAACAATTATTGCATTCATCGCTTATAACAAGGAAAGCAATGTTGCTGAGATAAACTTCCAGCAGCTTTTCCTTCTCATGACGTCAATCAGTTATGGGAAAGATAATTTGAAGGTCTTAAAGGTGATAACATGATCGGTAGAGGAAAGTTTACATGAGGAAATTTTCATTAATATCTGCGTTGGTTGCACAAAATGATAGTATGAATTTATGATAATTCTACATGCGGGCTATTTATTAAAATGCGAAATGTTGGTACTATCATCATAGTTTTCCAAACAAACGCGAGCCACACTACTTATTTTAAAAGTCTGGAATTACTCACGTGAACTATGTCGATATAATATATTGTATATCTGAATTTTCTGTTTTCTATCAAGACCCGCACTGAGCGCTACGAAGCGACGCGCGCGCTGTCTAGCACGAGAAGCTTTCGCGTTTGCCTGACGATGGTCTACTCTTGATAGAAAACGGAAACGTCGGATATACATACGATATAGTCATAGATTACGTTAGTAATTTCCGATTCTCGAAATGAACATCAATAACCGTTTGCGGTTTTGTTCGAATTTTGAGTCTGAAAATATTGTATAAATTTTCCTGTCTTAGTGCTTGTCCAGGAAGGGCGAAAACGCCGCGTATTCATACGCGCGTATTACGCGCGTATGCGCGTCCACAAGGCGCGTACCAACGCGCGTTTCCGTGTCAAAATGTTGGCGCTCCATTTCCCTCGATACGTGCACTCGCTCTAGAGTTCGCGCGTTAGCTGGACGCAAGAAGGCGTCCCTAGTATCTCGACACGCGCGCAATACGCGCGAGTCGAGAGTCTAGCGTAGTGCACGCGTTTTACGCGCGTATTTTGAATACGCGCGATGCTTGTGGACGCGATGTATTGATGTCTAGTACCTCGACAACGCGCGTATGAATACGCGGCGTTTTCGCCCTTCCTGGACAAGCACTAGCGTAGTGCACGCGTTTTACGCGCGTATTTTGAATACGCGCGATGCTTGTGGACGTGATGTATTGATGTCTAGTACCTCGACGACGCGCGTATGAATACGCGGCGTTTTCGCCCTTCCTGGACAAGCACTTAAAACCATTACGCTAGACGTGAAGTGTGCTAGTTAATTTATATTACTCATCCTAACATAAGATTTAAAAGATTCTGTATGAAACAAAACAGGAAGACCACATTATCATTTTAATGACTGTAGATTACTACAATTATCGTCATAGATGAGTACCTACTTACTGTTATGTATGACGAACAGGTAACAATAAGAACTTGTTTACTAAGGGTTACATAGTCATATTCTTGAGGAAAAAATAAGATAATAGCAACAAAGTCTGTATAACTGAATCTTATTCTTCCAGTTTAATATTACCTACCTATGTACAAGGTGTCCCTATCTCTTTCTGTGGGTGTTGTTAAAGCAACTAAAATGTTTTATATACCTGAATACTGGCAGCTGTGTGTGTATGTGTACTGTGCCAACAATCACCAATCCGCCTGGAAAGCGTGGTTATTATAAGTACCTATCCCGATAACTATAACGGGTTCTATTGGGAGACCCATGCCTAGTAGTAGAACGTAATATACCTTTTCAGATGAAGTAGGTAGCTTATTTTCTTAGTGTAAAAGAAGTGGTTGATACCAGTTGAGTGTAATGTTATTTTAAGCCGTGCAGTGTGTATAAAAATAGTTAAATTCAGCGTTTATCTCTGGGTTTTTTTAATTTGCGAATTGTCGTGATTCATTACGTGGCATAAAATTATTATAACCTCTCTGGGTCTTACCAAGTTTTTTGTGCAGTATCACACATCTTATAATTGCCGTCGTAAAATATTTCAACTAAGCTTCGTTTAAAATTATTTTCCTGTGTTCTGTTAAAAATACCCAAGGATTTTGATTTATATCTTACCTACCTGATGCAAGACATCCTAAATTATTCGATGTGTGTCGTATGTTGCCGGCCTCTGAAAAGTACCACCTTATCCTTAGTGTTAGCGATAGGTACGTACGTAACCTAACTATCAGAAGCGTAGTTTTACGAACGTATATTATATACCAGAAGACGGACAGCAGCGTTAGTTAATGTATTCCTCGAACTTACTGTGATCACCTTCATCAGCAGGCAGCAATGCTGGTGAACTGCTGATTATATCAATTCATCCAAGATGATTCTTTTCGATAGACCCGTACCTAACTAGTAGTGGAACGTAATATTTATGATGATGATAAATCTCTTCAAAGCAACAGGTTCAAATCCTGTTAAGTCACATATCGAATAAAAAGTGTTAACTAGTCTCTAAAATAGACCGTTATCTAGCCATAAATCAAATAACTAAAAGGACAAAATCAATATTACACATGGTTTACCGTTAACGTTATTATGTTATATTTATAAACGGGAAATCCACGAACCTAAATTACATGATTATTAAATTGACATTTGTAGTATATTCTGATTATTAACATTTTGTTGGGAGACCCAAATGAATTGGGATACATAGTACTTACCTACAGGGAAAATACGTACAAGCAAATATACGATAAAAGATTCTACGTAAAATATGCACATTTACCGTCATAATGAGTGACGGATAATGCGTTTTTACGTAAAGTATCATAAGCGCAAATCAATTACATTAGTGCATTTACGGTTTTGTAGGAAAGAGGTAATTGTATGTTTTACCTGTTCTGGCATTACGCGAGGCAATTTCTTGATGATCTAGATGCAAATGCGTAGTTCTTAGTTCCAGATGCCCTTATGTATCGCGTACTCATATTACGACCCACTACTAGAAGGCACAGGTAATACCAATAAGAGCCATTATTAATGTAAGCGTGGTACTTATTGGTCGGGTTGGTGATCACAGTAACTTGGTACTGCGATTTTACGGGATAAGACTCGTCTTCTCGACTTTTGGTACTTATATAGTTCTTTAGTGTCTAAGGGATTATAACCTACAATTAACATAAAAAGTGGTATTATTCTTTGGCCACTAGGTACGACGAAATGATCACTTGATAACAACATACTCGTATTATTACAGTACCCTAATGGACACCCTGATAACTCCGCTGTCAGAGCGCACCGACGACTGGCGCAAAGGCAGCTGCGCGACCGGCGCTCTAAGCCGCGACCACGCGCGCGAGTGCAAGCGGGCGCGCACGGAACTGCGACGAAAAGTCGCCGATGTGCAACGACAGGCGCGGAAGGCAAGACGCCAGCCCACTGACGCGAGGAGGCGCGCTGATGTCTCTATGCAGGTAGGAAACATATAACTCTGGATCAGACAATAAATAAATAAATAAAATAAAAATCATTTATTTCAGACTATACACAAATCCATTTACAAATCTTAGACACTTTATACAAATAATGCAATAACCTAGGCACACTACATATTTAATTTACTTATTTTCATCTTAGCATGATACATATGCAAACTGCGCATGTATCATGCTAATGCATGTAATAAAGAGAAGAATGTACTTTTTTTTAATGAGCCTAATGTGTCCCACTGCTGGGCAAAGGCCTGAATGTAAGAATGTACTTAATGCTAAATATTTCGAATCCGGTGAGACTGAAACCATCGTCTCTAGCAGCAGTCATGCTAATGACATGACTGCTTAGCAGCAGTCATTCCAACTGCTATGCGTCTCTGAAACTCCACTCAAGTAAACAATTATAGATAAGTCAAGTTTATGCATATTATAGAGGGCGTATTCAACTGGTAACGCTTTAGTAGCTCATTAAAATTTTCTACTATTTTAAAGGGAATCTGTAATTGTAAATTACAGTCGAGGATGATTCACAGAACAACATTATCATCATAATATAACTGTTTTTCTATTTCTTATTCCAGGACGTTCAAGAACGCAAACAACAGCTGGAAGAAATGGAAGAGAAGGCAGTCAAAGCGGCGCTTATAGAGGAGAGAAGCCGTTTCTGTCACTTCGTATCTCTGCTTAACCCTGTGGTGGTGAGTGAGGCTTCGTGTTCTATACTTTCATCTAATCTGATTTAAGTTCTGTTGTGTCCATAATTTCACTTATCAGAACACATCTCCAAAGAAAAAAAAATTACCAAATTTAAGATTTTTTCCCAAGGGAACATGTCTTTTTTTCGAGTTATATTTCAGTTTGATTGTTTACTAGCTTTTGCCTGCGGCTTTGTTAGCTTTAGAAAAATACAAAAAGTACTGAATTTTAATATCCATCTCTTCAACTATCGCCAATTGTCGCTTCGTTTTGCCTTTAAAGTCAGACGACTAGAGTTTTTATAGAGGAAAAAAGTTCTGTTTTTTTCTTAACTGCTTAACCCTGTGAATTGTGGAAATGATTTCTATAGTAGACTTTATTATAATTATCATTTCACACACACATTTACTCTTGGGCTTAGGTCTCCTAAAACTATCCATAAAGTTCTATAAAACCCTATTTGGCATAGTCAACTGTTTGGTACAATTGAGTACTTATGTCAACTAGAGTTGTGTTAGTATATGTAACTGAAGACCTTCTATTTATTCGTAGGAGAGTGAAGTGGCAATGCTAGCGGAAGTCGGCCACTTGCAGGAAGGCAGCGAACAACTGATCCGTCACACCACCGAGCCGAGAACTTTGCCGCCCGCTAGTTTACAGGTGAATACAGTTCAGTCAGACTGTTCCATAAGAAAGTTGGGGACACAACTAAATTAACTTCTATTACCATATACGATTCTTCTTACATGTTAGGTACATTTACTAGTATTTTTTGTTTCGGTTAGTTCTGTATAAGTGTACCTTATGATTATTATCGTCGCTCGTATTATCGTGATTTCACTTTCGTTGCGTCAAAAAGCACATCTTCGCGTAGCTATTGGAACCTAAATCATCAAACTGAGACGCAACAATTTAACACAGTCTTCTGTGTGATTGTTTGCGTGTGTTTTATTTACTTTTCAAATTTTTTTCACTATAAATTTATTTTACTTATCTTGTTTTATCTATTTTAAAATGTAAATGGTGAGTTAACAAATGTTTTCTTCTTTATTTGCAGGTTATCTGCGACATAAAGTCGTGCTACAGCGGCTGGGCCGAGGCGTCGTCCGCGCCGCACTCGCCGACCGCGTCCCGCCTCGGCAGCCGCAAGTCCAGCCTCACCTCCATCTCCTCTCTGCACAGCCACTGCTCCGACCACCTCGGTAAGTGTCTCAGGTATCTGCGACATAAAGTTGTGCTACAGCGGCTGGGCCGAGGCGTCGTCCGCGCCGCACTCGCCGACCGCGTCCCGCCTCGGCAGCCGCAAGTCCAGCCTCACCTCCATCTCCTCTCTGCACAGCCACTGCTCCGACCACCTCGGTAAGTGTCTCAGGTATCTGCGACATAAAGTTGTGCTACAGCGGCTGGGCCGAGGCGTCGTCCGCGCCGCACTCGCCGACCGCGTCCCGCCTCGGCAGCCGCAAGTCCAGCCTCACCTCCATCTCCTCTCTGCACAGCCACTGCTCCGACCACCTCGGTAAGTGTCTCAGGTATCTGCGACATAAAGTCGTGCTACAGCGGCTGGGCCGAGGCGTCGTCCGCGCCGCACTCGCCGACCGCGTCCCGCCTCGGCAGCCGCAAGTCCAGCCTCACCTCCATCTCCTCTCTGCACAGCCACTGCTCCGACCACCTCGGTAAGTGTCTCAGGTATCTGCGACATAAAGTTGTGCTACAGCGGCTGGGCCGAGGCGTCGTCCGCGCCGCACTCGCCGACCGCGTCCCGCCTCGGCAGCCGCAAGTCCAGCCTCACCTCCATCTCCTCTCTGCACAGCCACTGCTCCGACCACCTCGGTAAGTGTCTCAGGTATCTGCGACATAAAGTTGTGCTACAGCGGCTGGGCCGAGGCGTCGTCCGCGCCGCACTCGCCGACCGCGTCCCGCCTCGGCAGCCGCAAGTCCAGCCTCACCTCCATCTCCTCTCTGCACAGCCACTGCTCCGACAACCTCGGTAAGTGTCTCAGGTATCTGCGACATAAAGTCGTGCTACAGCGGCTGGGCCGAGGCGTCGTCCGCGCCGCACTCGCCGACCGCGTCCCGCCTCGGCAGCCGCAAGTCCAGCCTCACCTCCATCTCCTCTCTGCACAGCCACTGCTCCGACAACCTCGGTAAGTGTCTCAGGTATCTGCGACATAAAGTTGTGCTACAGCGGCTGGGCCGAGGCGTCCTCCGCGCCGCACTCGCCGACCGCGTCCCGCCTCGGCAGCCGCAAGTCCAGCCTCACCTAGACATAGACATAGACATAGACATACATGTCTGTCTATGTCTAGGTGAGGCTGGACTTGCGGCCATCTCCTCTCTGCACAGCCACTGCTTCGACCACCTCGGTAAGTGTCTCAAGCATCTGCGACATAAAGTCGTGCTACAGCGTCATCGTGTCCTTTGGTGGAGATAAATAGTGTCTCCACTATCTGCGACTTAAAATCGTACTTCAGCGTCATCGTGTCCTTTGGTGGAGATAAATAGTATCTCAAGTATCTGCGACTTCAAGTCGTACAAAAGCGCCATCGTGTCCTTTGGTGGAGATAAATAGTGTCTCACTATCTGCGACATAAAGTTTTGCTACAGCGTCATCGTGTCCTTTGGTGGAGATAAATAGTGTCTCACTATCTGCGACATAAAGTTGTGCTACAGCGTCATCGTGTCCTTTGGTGGAGATAAATAGGGTCTCACTATCTGCGACATAAAGTTGTGCTACAGCGTCATCGTGTCCTTTGGTGGAGATAAATAGTGTCTCACTATCTGCGACATAAAGTTTTGCTACAGCGTCATCGTGTCCTTTGGTGGAGATAAATAGTGTCTCACTATCTGCGACATAAAGTCGTGCTACAGCGGCTGGGCCGAGGCGTCGTCCGCGCCGCACTCGCCGACCGCGTCCCGCCTCGGCAGCCGCAAGTCCAGCCTCACCTCCATCTCCTCTCTGCACAGCCACTGCTCCGACCACCTCGGTAAGTGTCTCAGGTATCTGCGACATAAAGTTGTGCTACAGCGGCTGGGCCGAGGCGTCGTCCGCGCCGCACTCGCCGACCGCGTCCCGCCTCGGCAGCCGCAAGTCCAGCCTCACCTCCATCTCCTCTCTGCACAGCCACTGCTCCGACAACCTCGGTAAGTGTCTCAGGTATCTGCGACATAAAGTCGTGCTACAGCGGCTGGGCCGAGGCGTCGTCCGCGCCGCACTCGCCGACCGCGTCCCGCCTCGGCAGCCGCAAGTCCAGCCTCACCTCCATCTCCTCTCTGCACAGCCACTGCTCCGACAACCTCGGTAAGTGTCTCAGGTATCTGCGACATAAAGTTGTGCTACAGCGGCTGGGCCGAGGCGTCCTCCGCGCCGCACTCGCCGACCGCGTCCCGCCTCGGCAGCCGCAAGTCCAGCCTCACCTAGACATAGACATAGACATAGACATACATGTCTGTCTATGTCTAGGTGAGGCTGGACTTGCGGCCATCTCCTCTCTGCACAGCCACTGCTTCGACCACCTCGGTAAGTGTCTCAAGCATCTGCGACATAAAGTCGTGCTACAGCGTCATCGTGTCCTTTGGTGGAGATAAATAGTGTCTCCACTATCTGCGACTTAAAATCGTACTTCAGCGTCATCGTGTCCTTTGGTGGAGATAAATAGTATCTCAAGTATCTGCGACTTCAAGTCGTACAAAAGCGCCATCGTGTCCTTTGGTGGAGATAAATAGTGTCTCACTATCTGCGACATAAAGTTTTGCTACAGCGTCATCGTGTCCTTTGGTGGAGATAAATAGTGTCTCACTATCTGCGACATAAAGTTGTGCTACAGCGTCATCGTGTCCTTTGGTGGAGATAAATAGGGTCTCACTATCTGCGACATAAAGTTGTGCTACAGCGTCATCGTGTCCTTTGGTGGAGATAAATAGTGTCTCACTATCTGCGACATAAAGTTTTGCTACAGCGTCATCGTGTCCTTTGGTGGAGATAAATAGTGTCTCACTATCTGCGACATAAAGTCGTGCTACAGCGGCTGGGCCGAGGCGTCGTCCGCGCCGCACTCGCCGACCGCGTCCCGCCTCGGCAGCCGCAAGTCCAGCCTCACCTCCATCTCCTCTCTGCACAGCCACTGCTCCGACCACCTCGGTAAGTGTCTCAGGTATCTGCGACATAAAGTCGTGCTACAGCGGCTGGGCCGAGGCGTCGTCCGCGCCGCACTCGCCGACCGCGTCCCGCCTCGGCAGCCGCAAGTCCAGCCTCACCTCCATCTCCTCTCTGCACAGCCACTGCTCCGACCACCTCGGTAAGTGTCTCAGGTATCTGCGACATAAAGTCGTGCTACAGCGGCTGGGCCGAGGCGTCGTCCGCGCCGCACTCGCCGACCGCGTCCCGCCTCGGCAGCCGCAAGTCCAGCCTCACCTCCATCTCCTCTCTGCACAGCCACTGCTCCGACCACCTCGGTAAGTGTCTCAGGTATCTGCGACATAAAGTCGTGCTACAGCGGCTGGGCCGAGGCGTCGTCCGCGCCGCACTCGCCGACCGCGTCCCGCCTCGGCAGCCGCAAGTCCAGCCTCACCTCCATCTCCTCTCTGCACAGCCACTGCTCCGACCACCTCGGTAAGTGTCTCAGGTATCTGCGACATAAAGTTGTGCTACAGCGGCTGGGCCGAGGCGTCGTCCGCGCCGCACTCGCGTCCCGCCTCGGCAGCCGCAAGTCCAGCCTCACCTAGACATAGACATAGACATACATGTCTATGTCTATGTCTAGGTGAGGCTGGACTTGCGGCCATCTCCTCTCTGCACAGCCACTGCTCCGACCACCTCGGTAAGTGTCTCAAGCATCTGCGACATAAAGTTGTGCTACAGCGTCATCGTGTCCTTTGGTGGAGATAAATAGTGTCTCACTATCTGCGACATAAAGTTGTGCTACAGCGTCATCGTGTCCTTTGGTGGAGATAAATAGTGTCTCACTATCTGCGACATAAAGTTTTGCTACAGCGTCATCGTGTCCTTTGGTGGAGATAAATAGTGTCTCACTATCTGCGACATAAAGTTGTGCTACAGCGTCATCGTGTCCTTTGGTGGAGATAAATAGGGTCTCACTATCTGCGACATAAAGTTGTGCTACAGCGTCATCGTGTCCTTTGGTGGAGATAAATAGTGTCTCACTATCTGCGACATAAAGTTGTGCTACAGCGTCATCGTGTCCTTTGGTGGAGATAAATAGTGTCTCACTATCTGCGACATAAAGTTTTGCTACAGCGTCATCGTGTCCTTTGGTGGAGATAAATAGTGTCTCACTATCTGCGACATAAAGTCGTACTACAGCGTCATCGTGTCTTGTGGTGGAGATAAATAGTGTCTCAAGTATCAAAGACTTAAAGTCGTACAGCTTCATCATGTTCTGCAGTGAAGTACATCTCTAGGATATGACAGGCTGACGCTTAGAACCATTATTGCTATCACCTCGGAAATTATTTAAATTATTACATCCTATTATTAGCTAAAACGCTAAAGTTTTCTGTGAAACTGAATAATTACGCAAAACTAGCGAGCCAGCAAGGCGAGTATACCATTTCTCGTAATAGGTTATATTGGAGACACCATTATTCTATTTTTTAATCTGATAGACCTTTGTTCAACCACAATCTCACCTCTTAGAAATTGACGATGTGGCCAAAGATGAACTACATACTAGCTAGGTATTGTAGCTATAGTTGACACAATGTTGGGTTGTTATGTTATATTTGCTGTACCTATAATATAGGAATGAATGTTTGATATGCTATGATTTGAACACGTTTCCTTGTGTTTTACAGGTGTATCTGGATCGACACTTAGTTGTTCGACGCCGCTCTCTAACGCATCTTCAATTGGAACTCTACCCGCACCGAATAATGAACAGAATTGCTTATCACAGGTATCAAATGCATGTTTTACTGTCGAATTTAGTTTTAACTTTTATTTGAAGCTTGTTATGTTTGTGTAGGATTAGAAAGTAAACACCTAGATATTTTTTGTTTTTTATTTTGATATTTTTGTTAAGATTAATAATATTAATATAGCATTATGTATTGTATGTTATTGCTAATTATAAAGCTTATAGGTTTATATAAAATACTTATTATTATTTTTTTGATGATTTTAAGCTATCTTATGTAAAGCCACAGATGAAAAATCATGTAAATCTGCTAGAAACAATGTTTTCTGCAGTTTTTATTATTTAATTAGGCAGCTAATTATTTTATTTATCTATTAGTTATATTCTTTAATCTTACATTTTTGTTTAGCTGTTTTTTAAATTTAGTATTTGAGTTATATTTACTCGTATTAAGTCAGCAATTTTATTATTATTTTGTTTGTTTGTTTATTATAGTCGGCTCGGCTCGCGAGCGTGTGCAGCGGCGACTCAGGTTTCCGTTCGCAGGACGCGTTGCAGCGCCGTTCGCTCTACGTTGATAATGTAATGCGCGTTTTTGTTTATATTTATTTATATTTAGTTGCTTTTTGTATTTAGTAGCTTTTATTGATTATTGCCCGAAAGGTGTGAAAAGAGAGGGCTAAAATTATTTCAGTGATTGTAGTGTCCGAGCAGCGGGAACATTATTAACCATTATTTAGACACTCCCTACGTATAATTGTGTATCTGCAAAACACCAATTTGACAGGAGAGCGTTTTAAAGATTTGAAAATGTTAGAAACATTATCAATCAATCAATCAATTTATTTTATTTCAGACAACATTAATACATACATCACAAAAATTAAATTCTTATACAACAAACAATTATTTATATAAGCGCTAAGGGCAGAATATAAGCTTCTGTCCAGTGCTTCATAAACCAACAGTCAGTGTCATTATGAAGTTGTACAGACGATATGAAAAACGCACTTAGAGTAGACCTTATTTTTGTATGTTATAATGATAGACTGGCACGTGTAGATGCCAAAAATGCATTAAACGTATGAGTGTGTATCTGGCAGTTACACGAAGATACGTAGGAAGTATCGATTTATGCAGTTATTTCATGTAATATCATACATAATACATACAATCCATGATACATTTATCATCATCATCACCAGGGTTCGGACAACCAGAGCGTGAGCAGCGAATGCATGACGCCGGCCAAGAGCGCCGCCGACGACGAACACACCGACACGGAGGATTGCGACATCATGAATGCAGGTGACATTACCATTTTATATTAGCTTCCTGTCTTGCGGCAAATCGGAACAAATTCCGGAAAATTCTGGGCAGATATTTGAGCAATGAAATTTTCTTTTGCCATACACTTTGCAATTTTCGCCATTTCACTGTTAAGGAGATTTATCTATTAGATTAATTGGAGATTACTTTTGCAAGGAATAATGGAATTTAATTGTTCAACTAAATATTTTAAATACTCTATTTTCTTCATTTCACTCTCAGAAAGATTTATTTATTCATTTTATAAAACGGGAATTACTCACGTATTTACACAGGAGTTAAACAACTCTCGACGTTTCGACCACATCAAGAGTAGTCTTAAACAAACAAACAAAACAAACAAATTTTAATATCTTTATTATTATATAGTTTACCACGACAATACCCTTATTATAGTAGTTTGTGTTCACCTGTTATTAGGATATATATTAGAATAATTACCTTTATATATACTGTGCTGTAAATGTTTGATATGTATTCTGTTGGTGATCCTTTAATAAATAAATAAATAAATAGTCTTTATCAGGAGGAGTGAGCGTCCCGCCGTGCTCCGTCTCCTTTCAGGTCGAGAGTTCTTTAACTCCTGTGTAAATACGTGAGTAATTCCCGTTTTATAAAATGAATATTATAACTCACGAAAATTTTGAAAGTGAAATAGATTTATTTATCTTTTAGATTAATTGTTATTTGACTTGTTCTCGTGATGTTTTTAGGATTTGATGTTAATAAAGGTGTTCGAGATTTTTCGGTTCTGCTTTTGTTGGAATCAGAGGAGGTATGTTAGCGCGTCGCCTGGGGCTTCTCACTTTCATGCGATGTTGGTGTGGGTGCTTGTACGATATTTCAATCTTTGTGTCTCACATAAAGAGTTATTCTAAAAGCTTTATGTTGTTTTATATAGCTTCGGCGACGTGGCCAGACCTGAAGGATACGGCACAGTTTGAGCGCGCAGCCTCCGCTATAATGGGCGGGCGACCACACACTATATCAGCAGGTAAATATAACAAATCTCCTAATACATGCCTTTGCGCGTGTTATTGATGATTTTACCGGGTTATAATATAGGTACAAATAATATTTCTGGAAGGGTCGGTCATGGAGCCACTAACACCCATATTCTTAGTCGTTTCCTCCAGACTCGACTCAACCTCACTTCGTATTCTCAGTTGTCAAAAACGTCCTCCACTTGATTTTTTCGGCGTTCGAGGCAATGTAGCAAATGTCAAACGTAAGGTAACCAACCATAACCAACCTTGAAACTTCCTCAAGACCACTCAAGACGATCAAGGCTTGTTTATTTTTGAGTGGAGGAATATTATAAGGAACGACTAAGAATATGGATGTTCATGCATTGCATTTTTGTTCCAAGCCGGAAATCGAACCAGTAACCTCTTGCAAGGTCCAAGGCGGACCATTGACCGGGGGTGGTCAGGCTGATTATGTTGTCAGCAAGTTATATCTTTTTTATTTCTTTAAAAGTCTATGTAAGTCATTCAATCTCTATCATCAAGAGAGAACTCACTGTGTCACAGCAGACGATGATGACAATTAATTAATGTTGTATGCATATATTATTGTTATATGTATTTGTTAATGTCTGTATTTCAGGTTACGAGCGCGGTCACCCGCGCGCTGCGTTGAGTGTACATACATTCGAAACTGATTCTCCGCCTGTTTCTAGACCGCCTTTGCCTACTGTAAGTGTATTATAATGTTATACATTGTTATTTTATGTATTCACTTTAGTTTTAGGTCAAAAATATATTCACACACCGACAACTAACCCCTTGACGTGCTCATAGCTCTAGTTACGGGTGCTAGATTTCTAAAATACATTATAGAATATATCTACATAGATAGATATTTTTTTTATTATACGTATATAACACCCATATTATAATGTTTTTAGCGTTGTTCATCCCTGGAGCGTCCCGCGGTGCCGGCGAAGAGCAGTCCCAACGCGAACACCGGCCAGCACGAGTTCAAGCCCAGCAAGCCGTCCTCACTGCCGCCGCATCTCACTAAAGGTATGTACATCACCACTGTGTACCTTCCCACTGCTGGGACACAGGGACTTCTCTCATGATAAGAGAGATTAGGTTAATTTATCATGCTGGCAAGTGAGGGTTCGTGAATAACACATGTACAAAAATCTGTCAGATAACTATCTGAAGCTTTATCTGTTACCGGTGAAACTGGCCCTAATTTGTTTTAACTTTATGGTTTAATCGTCATTGTCTATATCTATTCATCATTTAGTTTGCGTAATAGTTTGTTAACACTTAATATGTCGTTACAGACATGCCCCAGGCCCTGTACGTGAACATGTCGGAGCTGGCGACGCTGGCCGCCTCCCGCGCGCACCAGAACCAACACAACGCGGAACATCCGCATCAAGAGAAGGTAACACGTTAGTTGTCGTTACAGACATGCCCCAGGCCCTGTACGTGAACATGTCGGAGCTGTACGTGAACATCCGCATCAAGAGAAGGTAACACGTTAGTTGTCGTTACAGACATGCCCCAGGCCCTGTACGTGAACATGTCGGAGCTGTACGTGAACATCCGCATCAAGAGAAGGTAACACGTTGGTTGTCGTTACAGACATGCCCCAGGCCCTGTACGTGAACATGTCGGAGCTGTACGTGAACATCCGCATCAAGAGAAGGTAACACGTTGGTTGTCGTTACAGACATGCCCCAGGCCCTGTACGTGAACATGTCACTACTATTCATTAAGTTCAATTAAAGTCTAATTAAACCCACATTAATTTAATTACAAAACATCACAATATGTACGTTGTACGTTACCTAAGCTAATACAACACAATCACTGCATAACCTAGGTATCTAATTGATATGAAAAACTCGCATGTTGGTTGTTTTGTCGAAGTGATACGGCTCCCCTCTTCTTTGTCTTCTTGAACTGAAACAATTCGGAATCATTATTATTATTTTATAGTGATTGACTCACGTGGTTTCTAAATATTATAATTATAACATTTTCTAAATGTCAGAATACAACATTACATTCCATTTTCACTCTGGTACTTTCACTTAGGCCGTGCCGGGAGCACACTCGACCTTAAATTCAGTCAGCGCAGGATTTTTAAAGAAAAATATGTGTGCTTCAACTTAACCAAGAGAAGTCTCTCTCTCTCTCTTTCTCTCTGAGCTCTCCAAGGTCGGTCATACTAAAGTCGAAACGTCGAGAGCTTACTAATACTCCTAGAAGTATGTGTGTAATTATCGTTATAAAAAGACAAGACATATAAAATAAAATAGCTTTCGCTGTCTGTTCGACTTTATGTATGTTTCGATCTTTAAAACTACGCAACGGAATTTGATCACGTATATTAGGCAAACCGAATGCCGGTCACTAGTTATATAAATAATTGCTTATGCTGATGGATTTACCTACATTTTCTCCCAGTTGAACTTGCTGGCCAATGATTCTGAGACTTGTCCCTCCTTCATTTGTTTCTTCAAGAGACGCTCCACCATCCGCAGAGACGAGAACATTGACTGCACATTGCTCGGCTGTCTATTGCGCGATGTCATCTATGGATATTACGTAGCATTGATAAACAATACTAGATAGACTAAATTTTAAAATTTACCCAAATGTTAACAAACAATTGTTGTCCATATATACGTTATATATTAGGTAAAACATGTGTATACAACACAAGATGCAATATACGCGTTATGTTGTTCTTCCCAACTTACCTTGTGTGTTATTATAAATTCTGGTAGGTTCATTAAACAATGGTTTCAAATTATATGAATTAAATATTTGGAGTGAACATAATATGGATTTATTGAAATATCAGGTACTAGGGTTCCGAATTTTATACTAGTATGCACTTACTTATGCAGTAATCTCTTTCGTCAAAGCAAAATCCCTGTATCCCAGCTCTGGGAACGTAAATAGGGGTACGAACGACGCTAACCCCGGTCTTTCGGTATCTACATAAATCCCTTAGTTTGTAGACACCCCCGAGAGGCTGGTACTATTCTTAAACACCTACTGCAATATAACTTTTTAAACTATCATGGTTTTTAACTATATTTGAACATGAAACGGGTAACATACCATGATTTAAATGTTTTTGAGTTTTCCGATATTTCGACACTGTTGCAAGCGCCATGTTCACGGACAAACCTACTGCAAGTTATAAATCACTGACCATAATCTCGACAACATCGAACATCTTCTTCAGCTCCTTCTGCTCTATGGCTGTGAGATCTGTGCGGTCGCTGTCGAAGATGCCGGCTTCCTTCAGCTTCAGTTTGATCTGCTGCAGCGTTATCGCGGGGTACTGGTCACGTATCTCCTCTCCTGCTTTGTATACCGCCTTCTCTTCTCGGAGGATGTTCTGTGTTGAGACACTGGAATCATTGGATTCTTAAATTAATCATAACATCATAACACCCCTATTCACGTTCCCACTGCTGGGACACAGGGACTTCTCTCTTGACGAGAGAGATAAGGCCTTAATTCGCCACGCTGGCCAAGTGCGGGTTGGTGAATGACACATGTCCTTTAAACTTTTTTCAAAGTTGTCAGAACATGCCGGTTTCCTCACGATGTTTGCCTTCACCGTTAGAGCACGTGTTTATAAAGCACACATAATTTTCCAAGAAGAAAAATCATAGGTGCGCGGCGGGGTTTGAACCCACGACCTTCGGAATGAAAGTCGAGTGTGCTCCCACTTAGCCAACACGGCTCGTAAATTAATATTGATAGACAATTCACACGGCATCTAGTCGTGTGGTAAGCTCGAAGCTCGAAGGTGATAGATTGCTGATATACCTAATGATATACACCCAGACACCCGAAACAAATATAATAAACAGATCGTACAAATATTTGTTTCGAGGCGGGAATCGAACCCGCAACCTTCCACGTCGCAGGCAGACCTTCGCCCGCTGCACCACAGAAGTCGGCAATGTATGTAATGGTCAATAATATTGTCATGTGTTACATATTGAGTAAAACCCGGATAGTTGCCGCGGGGGGATAGTTGCCGCAGTTTCAAATTCTCTATGTTAGACGTTTTGACAGTGTTTCTTTTTGATAGTAATTAGAAGCGTCCCCCGCGTAGACCTTATTGTCGCATAAACCGTTAAAGTAGGTGCACGCATTTTGTCTTATGGGCCTACCACACGTGCATGCTTGACCACAGTTTTACTTGCGCAAGTCAGCTTGTACACTGAACACTGTGCGTGTGGTTGGTAAAACGGTAGTATGCGCAAACCCCAAAGCTTGGCTTGATGGTTTTTAAACTTACTTGAAATTCTGGCATGCGCAAGCTATACTTGTACAAACTTGTCTGCGCGTGTGGTTGGTAGTTCAGTGTTCAAGCCGCTCTCAGTTCAGTCGAGTGGAGTAACTGTAGGCGCACGGTCGTAAAAATGGCGGATTTACGTACATACAATCGACAGTTCGCTACTGAATTCATTGAGTTATATAAATATCTGCCCGCACTGTGGAAGATCAAATCCAAGGATTATTCTGACAGGAATAAAAAGAATGACGCATACGAGCAAATGATAATTTTTGTATTTTTATTTTTTTTATACTTTTGTATTTTCTTTTTTTCACTAGCAAACACTTGAAAAATAATAGCAGAAGAAATAGCTCTTCATTGGGAAACATTGTTTCCACGCCGACGATGTCGACAAGAATGTGGCTTGCGCGTACTTAACTGTGCCGTGTGGTAGCCACGTCCGTGTTCAGTCTTTTCATGCGACAAGCATGTGCAAATAAAACTGTGGTCAAGCATGCACGTGTGGTAAGCGCTTTAGTGAGAGAATATCTTCCGCGGCGATACTTTGACGAGCTCCAGAATTATATTGGTAAGTTTTCTCTGTTAAATAATTTTATAACTGATTGCGATTTCAGTCAAAATTATATTTTTTTGGGTGCATTAGAGTTTAAATTACACTGTTTATTAGGTTTTATTGTTGAATATGTTTTATTTATTTTGTAAATAAAAAGGGCAAGTATCCGTATCAAATCGGATAGTTGCCTCACTGTTTTATGCGGATAGTTGCCCTGCGGCAACTATCCGTAGCTTATTTTTTTAAAGTATTTTTTGATGTTTTCGTATTTGGTTTTACTATGGTTTGTTTTAAATCAGATAATACTCAACAGAAATGAAAAATGCCTCGCAAGTATAGACAAAAACCAGGCGTGGTGCCGCGCCACATCAACTGGACAGAAGATAGTATATTACTTGCGTTTGAAGAAGACAATTTATTTAATAATTTGGAGTCTATTATTGTATAATTATAATTTAACTTTTAAAAATTACAAGTTCACAATGATTTTAAGTGTTGATTAGGTAATAATTTAAATTCTCTTAGTAGGTACTTAGTACATAATAAAGGATCTCAGTAAGTCATAAAAGCTGAATATTTACCTAATAGAGGCTAATGCCAGTTCATGCCAATTTTGTTTATTGTTTTATCTTCAAAATAAATAATAACTTAACATTTTTATTTAGGACACTATTTACTACTTTGGAGTCTATTATTGTTATATTTCTTTTACCTACCAATTATTCTTAACCTTAACTAATACTTAATAAAAGATTGTATTTAATAATAAAAACTGATTTTCAAATTAATTTATGTGCATTTTTATTTGAAAAATAACAGATGGGCATCTATCCGCACCTTGGGCAACTATCCCACCCAACCATTTTTAACGTTAGGCTACTATCCGCCATAGTAGGCAACTATCCCCCTTTTTAGAGGTCATTTTAAACTGGATTTACTTAAAATTTATAACATTTATATTTTTTTTATTGATAGGGTATGTTAGAAGAATAATGAACCTTGTTTGAGAATACATTTTTAATAAAAAATGTATTGATACAAATTTTTTAAAGGAGTTTATTAAAAAGTGCGGCAACTATCCGGCTTTTACCCTATGAAGGAATAAAATTAATCTAATTTTGTTGTTTTATCGATTACTTTTATATTGTTATTGTATTGCGAACGCCAATCAAAAACATCGGCTGAAAATAACTACGTTAATTTCCTTTTTAAGCTGCTCAATAATAATTACATTCCGTACGCTGATTAAATCTGGTACTAAACGATATCGGTAAACCCAGTGTCGTAAAAACTAAGATTTATTAAGTACCTTTCGAAACTGCTGTGTAAGTTCCAAATGAATCTGAAAAAAAAAATGCTAAATTATGTAAAGAAACAAAATAATATTACGTAGTTACTCACGCTTGTGTTTTACATACATACATAGACTCGTATTTGCTTAAGGCGTAGATATGCGTGAATTTGGTAAATTTGGGTTCAGCAGAAACCATTTATTTCCTTGTTCTTTAACGGAATTGCTTTGAAAAAATTACACAATAATCTATGCCATATAAGGCATTATCTCCTGAGGCTGAAATTTTTATTTTTTTATTTTAAGTACCTGAAATAATAGTGTAAAATACCGTCTACTTTTTCAGCAAGAACCGTTTAAATCCTAATCTATTAATCATAAGATTTTTTAATTTTCATCACCATATAGAATAAAAGAATACCAATCATCTCCTGAGCTTACTTTTTCGAAAAAAAATCCCAGCGATTTTTAACGAATTTTTTACGTAAAACGACACACGCAATGCGCGATCTTCCCCTTCGCGGGCCCTTCAATTCAGTGCGGGGCGAGACGTTGTGCTGGACGGACCTATGACAATTTTCTCCGTGCGCCGTACTAACTAATAATATTCTGTGCCAGAACCAATTTTATAAGTAGTTTGTCATTTATAACTAGCTGCCCCCGCGCGACTTCTGCTCGCCGTATACTTTTATTTGCAACTATGTATCTCCATACTTTTGTGCCAAATTTCATCAAAATCGGTTGAGAGGTGCGGGAAAGCGTAACAGACAGACAGACAGACAGACAGAGTTACTTTCGCATTTCAATTTTGTATATATTATTTGACGTGTAAAAATTTGACGCATTGCTTCAGATTACAATAATAGTGTCTATTGTATGCACAGATCACCCAAACTAGATTACCGCATTAGAATACTTTTGTTCCGATTCAAACGCACCTAAATTGGAGGAAGATGCGGGTTGCGGGGACTGGAACAAAGGCGTTGTAGCAAATAGCATCATGTAGGTAGGTAGAAATGTATTTATTTTTGGTATACACAAAACCTGTAGACCTAAAAAATTTAAAAATAATATTAGAAAAATTTATCACAAATAATTCATTTGACTGAGTGAGTAAGTAATAAACATATTTAAACGGTTTATGGATAACTTATTTATTTTTACATACAATAATACCGAGAGACCCGCTTATATATTTAAGTTCTACAGATTTGTGTATACCAAAAATAAATACATATCTACCTACCTACATGATGCTATTTTCATTTTAATATGAAATTTTAAAATGAATCATCGAAATTAATTATCGACAAATTCGTTCAATGTTCCCAACCCGCGACCTAAGTGCGACCTTGAAATAGCCAATCACAACGCCTTTGTTCCAGTCCCCGCAACCCGCGCCTTCCTCCAATTTCGATGCGTTTGAATCGGAACAAAAGTATTATAATGGGGCATCTAGTGGGGGTTATCTGTGTTGGCTACACAACTAATTCTGGTTAGCGCTGCGCGTAATACTTTCGATACGCCAGCGCCAGATGCGGTCTCTGTTGTCAACTCTCGTAGTCGTTTCTGCCGCGATTTTCACTGCCTACTCGCTCTTAATCAAGATTTTTGCATTTGCATGGACTTCAAAACAAAACTGAGTTATGTAGTTGGTATGCAACATTGAAACTAGGAGGCTTTAAAATGAATTTGACAGGATTCAATTGATAAAAATAAATTATTAGATCTTGTATTTTTTTCCATACCATTTTCTAGTATTTATTATTTTATCAATATCAGAGCAAGCAAAGCGGGATCTCCAAGCGCAGGTCTTTCACTTACTTAGAAGGAAATATTGAAATATAAATAAATATAATGAATACCCCTACACATTGATAAAGGTTTCATGGCCTGTGTGTGGCCACATAATAATGTTGGTCTACAATGGTAAGCCATAAAGTTTAACCCCTTCTTGTTTTTAATTGTTTTGTAATTTAAATTATAAACAATTTAAATTCACTTACACACATTGCAACAAGTATTTCCTGAGGCACATTGTCACGGCGCGTCGTCTCACAATCACAAGCGTACTACGATAACTTGAGATTGCGCTGATTCGTTCAGTTTTATGCGTAAGCGCTGCTTGGATGTTTATAGTCCGATTGCGAGGTTTTGGTACTTGAATTGTATGAATGCAGGAATTTCAGCACAAATGAATCTCTACGCTTGTGTCTTTCCAATTCGCAATTATTTTTCTATTCCGCAATGAAATGGGTTTATATATATGGGTATGGGTATGGGTAATTACAGAAGCTCATATTTCATTGACACTTGAAACAAATGTGTAAACCATTATTGTATATAGGGAAAAAATGCTTTCCAAAAAATGATGCCTTGTTTAACGTTAACCATAGAGTACCTACCTACCTATGCTTAGAACTAGTCCACAGACTTATAATTTATTATTTTTACAAATATCTCAAAATCAAGTATCAACTCCACCTTCCCCCCTCTGTAGTAACAAATACCATAACAAAACAAGGCCCCATTGTTCCCGGTGTTATAATTGGAAGCGAACAATACGTAACCGATACATTTAATTAAATGTTTGATAACAATATCACATCATCACTGATTTTGTATCAGGTGCAAGATTGATGATCTTGTAACATGGGGTACATTTGTTGTACTTAAGTTATTCTAGGTTTGTTGTAGCTCTGTATTATGACCTTCTTATCTATACTTTATATTAGTTTGTAGTAATATTATAAGGCTGAAGAGTTTGTTTGTTTGAAAGCGCTAATATATAAATTACGAAATTCCTGCAGAACTTATATAGATTTTTTTATACATAACATAACGAACATCCAGCCACTCGAAACAAATATCTGCAAATATATACATTTTTGTAACGAGTTAGGAATCGAACCCTCTTCCTGCGTCGCAGGCAGACCTTTGCCCGCATCTGCAGAGGTCTTCTTATGATTGTTTTTAAGAACAATAAGAAAACAACGAGTAGTAAGTTACTATTTTTAATTTATTATGCCTTTTCCAGGTTTGCTCCGAAAGCAGTGCTAGCGAATCGTCCTTAGAATCGTCCAGTGGGTATGGAAGCCAGGGTGCTTTCGCCGCAGAAGACCACGCCTTACAACAAGCCCAGCACGCTGATGGTATGTACCTTATATGGTTACAATAAGGTCTAGATTTGCGTGATTGTGTTCAGTTTGTAAGTGGTAGTTGTGTGTTGTTGTTTTATGTTAGCTTGTGTGTTAGATGCAGTTTGTTTGTTGTTTGTTGTATTTGATGGGATGTCCAAGAATTTGTTTGTAAATAAAACAATTTACATTGCAACATCCGTTGTTAGATCAAAGTCTGTTTCGGGTTCTGATAAACTTTATACAATACACTGCTTAGCTATTTTTTTTGTGTGCGTGTTTTGTAGTAATGTATTTGTTTTGTATGTCTGTTGTGAATATATGTTTTGTCCGTGTGATTAGATTTTTCATTTATTCTTATTCGCTTTTTATAGGTACCTTAATTTATTGATGATATTGTAAAGATCTTATAATTTTTATGTGTTTGTAGCTTATATCCCCGCTATATTTGAATGTGAAACGGGTAACATACCATGATTTAATTGTTTTTGAGTTTTCCGAAAAAGATATCAAATTTCCTGCGAACACCTAAAGATAGATTCCCACTGGATAAACCGGGTGTATATAAAGTTGACTGCAGTTGTGGAAGTTCGTATATAGGTCAAACAAAACGAACTATTGCCTGTCGGATAGGGGAACATATAAGAGCGGTAAAAAACGCCACACGACAACAAGACGTCCACAAGTCAGCTATCGCTCAACACCTATTAGAGTCGGGCTCAAATCACTGGATCGAATTGCATAACCCCCAAGTAATCTCAACAGAGAGATTCTATATACCAAGATTGGTTCAGGAGGCCATTGAGATTACCAAACACAGGAATTTTAATCGAGAAGATGGCTTCCAGTTGTCTGGGACGTGGAAACCTGTGGTGGAGTTATGCAAAAATCATAAAAGTGTATTGCCGGCCGCCCGGCCAGATACGGTGAGTGTAGTATGTCGCGATCGACTTGCATTCGTGAATGAAACATGTGATAACAGTGACAGTGACATTCAAACTCGCAATAAAAGACTCAGGAAGAGGGTAGATCGTTTCGTTTGTCAATAACGGTCTGCCTACCCGCCGCCGCCGGTGTCATCAGTTTGTCCGTGAACATGGCGCTTGCAACAGTGTCGAAATATCGGAAAACTCAAAAACAATTAAATCATGGTATGTTACCCGTTTCATATTCAAATATAGTTAAAAACCATGATAGTTTAAAAAGTTATATATCCCCGCTGTTCATTCGATTTTAATTAAGTACGATTTACGCAAATAGACAGGAGTAACTTAGAAACACATTTAAAGAAAATATATAAATAAACTAGCTGACCCGCCCGCGGCTTTGTCTGCTTTATTTCCGTGTTTTATCACCTTTTAAACCTTCCCGAGTTTTAACGAGACTAACGAACAGCCTCGGGATTCAGCCGCGGGATGAAGCCATGACCATCGGAATGAAAGTAGAGTGTGGTCCCACTTAGCCAACACCAACATGGCTCCCTCATCACCCTACTATAAATTATATAAATTCCGCATCATAAGTCAGCATCATCAGTCATCACGTGCAGACCTCTTACCCAAATTGCGTAAATCGTATATCCAACACCTTATCATCCACATTGTTTGTTTGTTTATTATTTTCAATTTCAATTTAGTTGCATTACCGCTTCGCATGTTAGTTGAGTCCGAGATCGTGATCCTCCGTCGAGACGAGATAGCCGTGGCGAGAGAGAAGTTGTCTATCTCGCTCGGCAGCCTGGAGGCGGCGGTTCGCTCGCTGGACGCCGCGGGGGACACGCCCCCTTTCGCCACCATCGCGAAGAAACCAGCCCTGCCGAAGAATAGACCGCTGTCTATGACAGGTGAGTGCATCAGGTTGGTGTAATGAGAGGAATGGCAACGCCACATGTATCTACGAGAAGAACGGCAACACCGCATTTACAGGCTTGCCGAAGAATAGACAGGTGAGTGCATCAGGTTAGTGTAATGAGAGGAATGGCAACGCCACATGTATCTACGAGAAGAACGGCAACACCGCATTTACAGGCTTGCCGAAGAATAGACAGGTGAGTGCATCAGGTTAGTGTAATGAGAGGAATGGCAACGCCACACGTATGGATCTATGAGAAGAACGGCAACACCGAATTTACAAGCTTGCCGAAGAATAGACTGTCTGTCTATGACAGGTGATTGGTCATTACAGGTTTTAGTGTAATGAGAGGAATGGCAACGCCACATGTATCTACGAGAAGAACGGCAACACCGCATTTACAGTCTTGCCTAAGAATAGACCACTGTCTATGACAGGTGAGTGCATCAGGTTAGTGTAATGAGAGGAATGGCAACGCCACATGTATCTACGAGAAGAACGGCAACACCGCATTTACAGGCTTGCCTAAGAATAGACCACTGTCTATGACAGGTGAGTGCATCAGGTTGGTGTAATGAGAGGAATGGCAACGCCACATGTATCTACGAGAAGAACGGCAACACCGCATTTACAGGCTTGCCTAAGATTAGACCACTGTCTATGACAGGTGAGTGCATCAGGTTGGTGTAATGAGATTCAATTCAATTCAATTCAATTCGTTTATTTATCTTTTGACACATTACATGTTCTTAGACAAGTCAAATGTTTAACAAACAAATCTTACCACTAACTTAACTAATACAATCGTTTTTTTCACAAAATAAGTTTTTATCTGCAAGAGCTTCGTCAATTGTATAATAACTATTATTAATAAGGTATGTTTTTACATATACAAATAGTTCCATGTCAGATTTATTTCTTATTTCTAATGGTATTTTGTTGTAAAACTTAATAGACATGCACATGAAGCTTTTTTTAATTTTAGCTAGTCTAGTATAATTAGCTACAATGTTTTCCTTGTGTCTTGTATTGTGATCATGGATTTGATCATGTCTAGTTACATGTATGTCATTGTGTCTTAGGTATACAATAAATTGATAAATTTGTTCACAGGCCATTGTCATAATTTTTAGCTCTCTAAACATATTTCTACAGGTATCTCTATACTTTAAACCTCCTATATATCTAATAGCTCTTTTTTGAAGAACAAATATTCTACGAGAGTCTGCTGCGTTTCCCCAAAACATTACACCATAGCTCATTAAAGAGTGAAAATATGCAAAATAAACTAGTCTGGCTGCCTTCTTCCCCCCTAGTTCCTTAATTTTTTTAATTGCATATGTGGCTGAACTAAGTTTTTTGCTAAGTTCATCTATATGCTTTGCCCAAGTTAATTTTGAATCTACCCACAGTCCTAAAAATTTTATGCAATTTGCAACAGGAAGTGACATTTCATTTAGAGCATTACTAATAATAGACTGTGGTAATTTATCAGTTTTTCCAAGGCAGAATTTTATAACATTTGTTTTACCAACATTAAGTAAAAGGTTATTAACCGAAAACCACGTTTTCAGGTCAGGTACAACTTTCAAAAGTTTTTGACTTACTCCTAAATCAGATTTGTCCTTAACTATCAAACTGGTATCGTCTGCAAATAATATAATGTCAACATCCTTACATACTACAGAAACATCATTTATATAAATTAAGAATAACAGGGGCCCTAGGATCGATCCCTGCGGAACCCCTACAGTTATGTCACCTTTATCAGATCTACACCCATTAACTTCAGTGACTTGTTTGCGATCTGATAAATAAGATTTGAAAATATTTAATGCATGATTTTTAACTCCATAGTGTTCTAACTTAGCAATTAAAATTTCATGTGAAACACAGTCAAAAGCTTTGGAAAGATCACAAAATACTCCATAAGTTTTTTGTGATCCCTCCAAACCCGTAAATACATCTTCAATAAGCCTAGTTATAGCATGTTTTGTTGATTTTTTCTTTTGAAAACCATATTGCCTACAATTTAGAAAATTGTTCCTAAGCATAAAATTAACCAGTTCTTCAGCTAGATATTTCTCAAAAATTTTACTTTTGCTAGGTAACACTGACACTGGACGATAATTATTACACAAAGACACCTTGCCTGATTTATAAATCGGCACTACTTTTGCCGTTTTCATTTCATCAGGAAAAGTACCAGTGCTTACACAATTATTAATTATATTAACCAGAGGCTCCGCAATAACACATTCAAGTTTTCGTACTAAGTGAGGTGTGATATGCCAATAATCATTAGACTTTTTAGGCTTTATACTTCTTATTATATTAACAACCTTTTTGATATTTATCGGTTTAAGACTAAAGCTAGTAGTTGAGGCGGGCAGATAGTTATTTAAAAACGAGAGGGATTCAACCACTGAACAAGAGAGTGTTTTCGTTACATTATTAGCTACATTAATAAAATAATTATTGAAATAGTTAGAAATGTCAACATTGTTAAAAATATACTTATTACTAATATCACAGAAAATATTATCACAGATTAATTGACTACTACTACATTCTTTCCCAGTCTCTTCTTTTATAATTTTCCAAACAGATTTTATTTTATTTTCAGATTTGTCTATTTTATCAGTAATATATAGTTTCTTAGCATCACAGCAAACCAACTTGAAAATTTTACTATATTTACTTACATATGAGAGGAATGGCAACGCCACATGTATCTACGAGAAGAACGGCAACACCGCATTTACAGTCTTGCCTAAGAATAGACCACTGTCTATGACAGGTGAGTGCATCAGGTTGGTGTAATGAGAAGAATGGCAACGCCACACGCAGATCTACAAGAAGAACGGCAACACCGCATTTACAGGCTTGCCGAAGAATAGACTGTCTGTCTATGACAGGTGATTGGTTATTACAGGTTTTAGTGTAATGAGAAGAACGGCAACGCCACACGAAGGGATGTATGAGAAGAACGGCAACGCCGCATTTACAGGAGTGTTTCAACTACCAAGACGAGCCACCTTGCGTGGTCTTACTTAATACCTGCGTTCGATGTCATTTAGGTATTTCGAACCCACTGCGCACTATTTATGTTCCATTTGGTAAATAAGCGAATATCAGCGTTCAAGAAACCAAACACTTCGGCTTTATAATATAATAGTATTAAGATGAAAACCAGTCTTCGCTCTGGTGAAATTTGACGAAATTCTCCATAATCCGAATGTTTCGGATAATATGTTGTCGATTCAAAATCAATATTTTTCATGTTTTGTTAATCATATAAGGTTTAGATCAAGTCTACAGTACCCCCTTGACAAAATTATTAATATAGATACTGGACTAAATTATTAATAAGTAGTGATAGAGTAGGTATTATAATATACGTTTGTTGTTGTTTCCAGCGACGGTGTGGTCGCGGCGCGGCTCGTCCAGCTCGGTGGGCAAGCCGCCGCCGCCCGTGCGCCGCTCCTCCTCCATATCCCGGCCGCAGAGACCGCAATACTCTCCGGTAACATTCACATCATTTCTCTAATTACTGTTTACGTTCCCATTGCTGGGAAACAGGGACCTCTCCATGTCCCGCAGAGACCTCACTATTCTCCGGTAACATTCACATCATTTCTCATTATCCACGTTCAAAAGTTTTTTATTGACATAAAACATTACAGTTTTTATATCTATGCTAAATAATAATATAATAAAAATAAAATTACTTACAGTTTAAAAAAATATATCAACAAGACCTGCCTGGAAGAGATGGCTCTCAGCGATAAGGCCGCACATTGTACTTTTAACTTTTAGATAGTATTAAGTTTTTGTATTTTTTTTTATTTTCTATGTAGGTACAATAACGTATTAATTCATTTATTCATTCAACGTTAATAGTATTTACGTTCCCACTGCTGGGAAACAGGGAACTTCTCCATATACCGCAGAGACCTCACTATTCTCCGCTAACATTCACTTCGTTTCTCTAATCATTTTTTACGTTCCCGCTGCTGGGAAATACTTCTCACACTGCTGGGAAACAGGGACTACTCACTTGTCGAGAGATATGGCCTTAATCAACCACGCAGGCCAAGTGTGGGTTGTGAATGTCACACGTCCTTCAAACTTATCAGAGTTCTCAGAACATGCCGGTTTCCTTACGATGTTTTTCTTTACCGTTAGAGAAAAATACAGAGGTGTGCGTCGGGGTTTAAACCTACGACATTGGAAATGAAAGGCGAATGTGCTCCCACTTAGCTAGTTTGTCAATGATGAATCTAATGTTTTTGGAATGTCATACCTAATGAACATTATATCTGCGGTGACTGAATCAGACATTTTTGCATTTGTAATTGTGGTCTATTAGTAAAACTTTCTCAGTATTTGATATGTTGAATAACGTCACATATCAAAAAGTAGGCTTTTTATTAATTAATTGAGTGACAAATACAATATCTTTCCACTGTCCCTTTGATTACAAATTAAGGTGATACCATAAACTAGAGAAGGTTTATTAAAAAATCTTTTATTATATTATGCATACAGCCTCCTTTTATAGAATTTCATTTAAATTCCAATCATTTTATTTTTTTTTCTCGTACAATGTTTTAACATGCATGAAGTAGTAGCTGCTGCAGCAGCTAAGCTTTTATATTTTTATCGATATTCTTGTTTTGCCCACAGGCCAACCAAAGTCCCCAAGGCCAAACTGACGTTGATAACCTGCCCCCACCGCCTGCCTTCTTATTAAATCCGGATGAATCTTCACAAGGTTAGTTCAAGGAGAAAAATGTAATAAATACCTTCAATTTTGTAAATTTTACAGCTCTGTTTATTTCACTTGAACAAAAATGAACTAGCAATTTTACTTACGTTTTTGGTTGACACTAAAATTCCATGAGTCATTTTAAAGTTGCAATGACTTGTGCTACCAGCTTAGTACTTGGTAAATTGCTATGTGAATTGTACAGCAATATCTGTAATTGTTACAGGTCACATAGGTTCCAACGTGGCTGAAACAGTGAAACAGCTCACGGAACTGAAACACACGCCGGCCTCGCCCGGCCTGTCGAGGAGAGCCTCGCAGCTGCAACTAGCGCCCAGTCAGGGGCAGCTATCTACATTCCAGGTCAGATATACTGCAGGTCACATAGAACGTAGCTGAAACAGTGAAACAGCTCACGGAACTGAAACACACGCCGGCCTCGCCCGGCCTGTCGAGGAGAGCCTCGCAGCTGCAACTAGCGCCCAGTCAGGGGCAGCTATCTACATTCCAGGTCAGATATACTGCAGGTCACATAGAACGTAGCTGAAACAGTGAAACAGCTCACGGAACTGAAACACACGCCGGCCTCGCCCGGCCTGTCGAGGAGAGCCTCGCAGCTGCAACTAGCGCCCAGTCAGGGGCAGCTATCTACATTCCAGGTCAGATATACTGCAGGTCACATAGAACGTAGCTGAAACAGTGAAACAGCTCACGGAACTGAAACACACGCCGGCCTCGCCCGGCCTGTCGAGGAGAGCCTCGCAGCTGCAACTAGCGCCCAGTCAGGGGCAGCTATCTACATTCCAGGTCAGATATACTGCAGGTCACATAGAACGTAGCTGAAACAGTGAAACAGCTCACGGAACTGAAACACACGCCGGCCTCGCCCGGCCTGTCGAGGAGAGCCTCGCAGCTGCAACTAGCGCCCAGTCAGGGGCAGCTATCTACATTCCAGGTCAGATATACTGCAGGTCACATAGAACGTAGCTGAAACAGTGAAACAGCTCACGGAACTGAAACACACGCCGGCCTCGCCCGGCCTGTCGAGGAGAGCCTCGCAGCTGCAACTAGCGCCCAGTCAGGGGCAGCTATCTACATTCCAGGTCAGATATACTGCAGGTCACATAGAACGTAGCTGAAACAGTGAAACAGCTCACGGAACTGAAACACACGCCGGCCTCGCCCGGCCTGTCGAGGAGAGCCTCGCAGCTGCAACTAGCGCCCAGTCAGGGGCAGCTATCTACATTCCAGGTCAGATATACTGCAGGTCACATAGAACGTAGCTGAAACAGTGAAACAGCTCACGGAACTGAAACCACTAACGAATTAGAAACACACGCTGGGTTATACGGACTACATGTAGGCTACATTTTACATAAACTTGCATCTAGGTATTGATATCCCAGTTTAAATTAAAAATGTTGTATTGACTATATCATAACCACAATGTCTCATTTTAATTCACTACAAACAAGAAATCCTCAAGACCCCGAATTCATTCCGTGTCATTCCGTGAAGCCTGTGAAGACCCCAGCAGGATTCTGTGCTTTTAGACGGTGTTAGGCTGGTTATACTAGCAAATCTCATCACGCATAATGGACCGCCTTTGAGTCTTAATGCGGAAAACTGAGCCATCTTAACTAATTCACTAGAAAAGCGTTTTTCGTTTAATTAAAAGTGTATTTTCCAGCAATGCCGAAGCCAATGGGGTTCAAACGCGAGCGTGAATAGCGCGGGGAACGTCAACCCTATCTACGGACAGACGGGACACCGCATCATGGCCTTTGAGAACTCACTGCGGAAGGCCAGTCTACACACCAGCAATGCCGATATATATAGAGAACCTAGCAACGGTAAGTTTGCTACATTTTAAACTGTACTAAAGCGGTGTAACAATTAAGAAATTACTACATTTTAAACTGTACTATAGCGATAAGTTGTCTTTAAAAACTGAGCGACGAATTGATGTGTGATTTTTTAAGTAGTTGAAAGAATAAAATAAATATTGCTGGACAATTTACATAGCAACATCTAGCCCAACATATTCATATCGTTTTGTGGTAGGAAGCTTGTGTTACGGGTGCTAGATTTCTGATATAAGTAGGTACTCTAAGTAACATAAATATACGTAGAGTTTTTGATTATATTACTTTAACATGTTAACTGATATAACGATACATGAGATCTATCTCATTTTTGGATTATTTTTGATTGGTTTGATTATTGTTTTGACATATTTGTGATTGACTCTATTCTTTGTAATTTGATTATTTAATGGCAATTTTATTTTATCCTGTATCTATGTACCTAATTGTCTCATTTATTGTATTAGGTGTGTGTGACCTGTAAAGATAGATAAGTGTGTGTGTGAAATAAATAAATAAATCTATCCGTCCATCTTCAATTTATTACAAGTGTGTATTTGTTTCAGTGAGTTTATACGGAGAGACGAAGTTGAGTAACTCGCCGCACGGGTCAACGCCCTCCACGCCCAGTTATGGGGAAAATAACTCTTTCTCTAGTTTCGGACCTCGCAACGACTCTCCTCATTACGGACAGACGGGTACGTGAATTTTTTTTATGAGAATGGAATTAAAGCATCGTAAAATAATTATATTGATAGAGCCCTGGGCTTATTCTAGATTGTATTTTCTACTCGATTACTTACTTAACACTTTGTACTGTGCACTTACCATTGCGTCCCCGATTTATTTTTTTGAATTATTAACTAAAGTTAATACAGTATTTGTTCCAAAATAAGTACATATTTTGTTCATTTATTTAAAGCCTCATCACCAAGCCTAGGTAAAACAAAGGAAACAATGTTTTTTTACCACCACGAATAACTAAAAAAATTTTGTTTTTTAAGTATACTTCCAAAAAAATTATTCCAGATTATTAGAAAATGGTATGGAAAAAAATACAAGATCGATAGGAGATGGTTTTACCACGAATAACTAAAAAATGTGTGTATTTTAAGTATACTTACTTACTTAACTCCAGGTTTCAAGCTACAAGAGAAGAAGTACGGTCAAAGCAACACGATATACGCGCAGCCGCAGATGATCCACGCGCCGCCGCGCCGGGACACGCTCAGTCCGCTCGCGCTGAGGAAAAACATCGCCGCGCGCTCGCACAGTGCGGACCGACACCAGATCGAACGTGAGTTGAAGATCAACACTATTTGAAACAAAGTAGAGAGCCGTGTTGCACAGTGGGAGTATGCTCCACTTTCATTCCAACGGTTCAAACCCCGCTGTGTACAGTCAAAAATGTGGTCTACCACCATGTGATGGTTGTGATTCGTTTGTACTTCAGATAAATTATATTATATTTATTTTTTTATATTTTGACGACCTCTGTGGCGCAGCGGGCGAAGGTCTGCCTGCGACGCAAGAGGTTGCGGGTTCGATTCCCGCCTCGGAACAACAATTTGTATGATCTGCAAATATTTGTTTCGGGTGTCTGCGTGTTATATATGTATATGTATAATAAAACATATCTATCTATGTATGTATATTATATTAAGTAGGTATATCACAAATCTAGCACCCGTAACACAAGCTTCGAGCTTACCACGGGGCTAGATGTCGCTGTGTAAATTGTCCAGCAATATTTATTTATTTATTATATTAGAAAAGTCAACCATATCGATCAGTACATCGCTCAGAAACTTTTGGCCGAATGTACCTCATTCTTTCTTCTTGCAAAATTTATGTGCGCTTTGAAAACACGTGTATTGCAAAGGGGAACATCGTGGGAAAACCAGCATGTGCTGAGAACTTTGAAAAGTTTGAAGGACATGTGTCATTCACCAACCCGCACTTGGCCAGCGTGGTGAATCAAGGACTTATCTATCTTGTCAAGAGATTAGTTTCTGTATTCTAGCTGTGGGACGGTTAATCGATTTGCCATCTTTCTTTGTCCTGTATTAATTTAAAAGTAAACAACACATTAACACAGGCAGGTTTTATCTATTTTTTGCTATAGGTGCTTTGTCTGAGCTATAAAAATAATTTTAATAAGCTATGAATAAGTCTGTTGATTAACCATTATACGTTTATAAAATCCAGATCTGTGTATTTTACGCCCATGAATTAACTTTGAACAAGTAACTCCCATGTGTTAATAAGTTTCGCAGAAATGTTTACAAAACAAACAATAGTGCATACGTGATTTAAATTGGAAAAAGCCCATTAATAAATCGCGTCAATAATAGAGATTTCCCGTTAATTCATAAGATTAAATCGTCAGAAGAATTCATCATAAATATTGTATAATATTTATATATGGAAGTTATTTCTGTAATAAAGGAGGATAAAGTGCACATCATATTAAATCACGTCAAATTTTTTCTTAATTTACCTATATAATATATACCTAATAATTTACGAAATGTATATACTTAATGTATATTAATTATCATAAGTAATCAATTTTTATTAGAAAACCTGGATGGAAGATTATTTTTAAGCTTATTAGAATCGAAATTGCTATAAAACAAAATTAATGAATAAAATAATATAATATAGCACTAAGTATATAATAATATATAATATTAGCACTGTCACTTTTGTGATAAGTACTATGGTTTCTAAAGTAGAAATCATGTGTAACATTTATTTTTATCAAAAACTAGCTTTCCGCCCGCGGCTTCGCCCGCATTATAAAAAAAAAAAAAAAAAAAAAAGTATTAAAAAGTACCCTATGTCCTTCTCCTGGCTCTAAACTACCCCCCTGCCAACTTTCAGGCAAATCCGTTCAGCCGTTCTCGAGTTATAAGTTCAGGCACTAACACGACTTTCTTTTATATATATAGATTATCTATAAAAAAACTAACGCTGTCCTAGAATTACTTATAGGGGTTTCTCAAGGATGATATTGTCAGTGGTTAACCAAATTAAAATAAACCCGCAATGAAATTCAATAGAAATGAGTACCTACCACTACCTTATTTAAAGTTGGTTGATAAATGTTTGTATTTCAGAACAAGCCAGCCTCATAGCGAGTCTGAGCGCGAAGTTGGCGCCGCAACTCTCTCCCCGAACGAACCGACGAGCCATCTCCACTATAACGCAGGCGGACCCGCCGCCCAAGGGAAAAGGTATATAATCTATTACAAAATTTTCGTGAGTTACACTATTCATTTTAAAACAAAGGAAATCGTCAACCCTCGTGAAAAAGACTGCTCTTGTCTTGGTCGAAACGTCGAGGGTGTGTACACTCCTTAGTTAATACGTGAGTAATTCCCGTTGTTATAAAAAGGTTTATCTATAATAAAAACGATTTTTCATTTGTCATAGAAGGTCATTGTCATATTTAGTACTAGCGGTGCCCGCGACTCCGACTTTGTATGAGGGCCACGTCTTATCTTATTTGGAGCATACATTTAAATAGCCTATCCTGTGTCCCAGACCTCTAAATGTATATCTACCAAATTTCGTCAAAATCGGATTAATGGTTTAAAAGTTATGGCGGAACACACATACAAACATGTTCTGAAAACAAACTAACTTACTCCATGACCGACCCTTACAGATTTATCATTAGTTTAGATTTGGCATAATAAAATTGATATCCGCTTCATTAACGAAACTAAGTTCTAGTTTCGTTAATGAAGCGGATATAAATTTTTTACTATAAAAACTCGTCGTGGTTTGATAAATTCATATTGAGATAAACGGGCAATACACGTAATTTATTTACGTAGACTATTGATCAACCGTTTCGTCCCAGAACGTGGGACTTCATCAGGATCAAGACACTCCAAGGACACGGATCACGACCGCTCGCCGGTCCGCAGTGCACTGATATCAATTTGTTAATACATTCAAAGCTATATGTTGATCTTCTTAATTTTCCAGGAACATTACCAAACGTCCAGCCAGCGTTTCTTGACAAACTGTCGGCCACGTTGCAAGCTCGCTGCAAACAAATGTCGCCTCGCGCCGGCCGCGTCACAGAGATGATCAATAAGACCTCGCAGGTATTAACCACATTTAATACACAAAATAACAATCAATAACAATTTAATTTCATTTGCTTGTAATATTCGTGCAGCTACACGCTAGTTGTATCCATTCCACAGAACCTTTCGTGGCGGCTTGTGTTACGGTACGTTCACACGGAGGCACGATTTCCCGAATCTTATTTTAATCGGATCTGGAAAAAACCTAATGTTGTATTCATGTGCGGTACGTTCACACGGAGACACGATTTTCTCTACCGAATCGGTTTTTTGCAGGATTCGGTTTAGTGGCATAAGCATTTCAATGAAGGAGTTCACACGAGCATTCGGTTTCAAGACACGACAAAAAACCGAATCCTGCTGAAGTTGACATCCGATTGTGCGACTACAAACCGATCCGGTTTTCAATTCTTTTTCCACCTTTTTCAAAAGATTATCAAATGTAGGTATAGGAATTAAAAGTATTAAATTATCATTCAAGGAAGTAGTTAAAAAAATTGTGTATCATTCCTTAACTGCTGCATTAGAGTTGTAAAGGCACCAACTGTTGATCTTCTTTGTACTATTTTAACCACAATCTTTTTCTACGACGCTGACGGCGATAATACCAGTATAGTATAGCAAAACTGTTCACGTCCATCGGTTCCAAATCAACGTGTGAGCGCGCTCTTGCGAATACAACATTAGGTTTTTTCCAGATCCGATGAAAATAAGATTCGGGAAATTGTGTCTCCGTGTGAACGTACCGTTCGGTTTCAAGATCCGACAAAAAACCGAATCTTCCCCTCGTGTGAACGCATGTATTGAATGCCCTATACCACTGCATCGGATCTGGATTTTGCAGTATCAGTATATACAAACCGGATCGGTTTGTAGTCGCAAAATCGTATGTCAACTTCAGCAAGATTAGGTTTTTTGTCGTGACTTGAAACCGAATGCTCGTGTGAACTCCTTCATTGAAATACATAGGCCACTAAACCGTATCCTGCAAAAAACCGATTCGGTAGAGAAAATCGTATCTCCGTGTGAACGTACCGTTACGCTGCTGCAAAATGCTGGAACAATATACCACCTGTTAGAAATACATCTAATAGAAGTTGATGTTGATTGTAATAGGTGTTGTTGTTGAGATGATGGCCTTTAATAAATGTGATTTATGTGCCCATATTGATTGATTGAATCAGATTTTGTCCGAAAAATCACAAAGATTAACTTGGACACGTCATCACTATCAATCATCCCGCGAGTGATTTCTTCAAGGCAACCGATGTATGGTCAATGATGACAGTGGAGAAAAAAAAAGTAGTAGAGGTGTTGATAACTGCCTAAGATGTGTGCTAAGATGTTTGTTTGTTTGTTCCCCCCACAGGCGGACCCGCGCGCGGCGCACGGGTCTCTGATGGAGCAGATAAAGCGCGGCGCCACGCTGCGCCGCAACAAGCAGGTCAACGACCGCTCCGCGCCCAAAATACGCTAATGTACGTATATTTATACTATACCAGTTCAAACCCGCGGCTTTGCCCGCATTTTAATTAACTTTCACGTATGTTAGTGAATTTTCCGCGGTAAATTTTTTGTAGAATGTTATTGGTAAAAATTGCCCATGTGTTATTCTGATATATAAGCTACAATATTGTGAAGTTTCATCAAAATCCATTTAGTAGTTTTTGCGTGAAAGAGTAACAAACTGGATATTCTTAACGCCATTCTTAAATTCTTACAAAATTTCGCATTTCTGTAGGATTTCATCTAGAGATTTTATTATTTCGTTTCTAATGGCAAGTAACTGAAAACTACCTCTAAAATACATCCTATGGATCTTATTTTAGCTTAATAGCTTAATCTTAGCGGGTCAGTTAGTATCCCATTATATAAGGATGGTTAAATATCAACTTTGTCGCGGGAAAATCCAACACGCGAGCAAAGCGTAACAAGGTTACATAAAATATGCAGTTATTAATGAATCAAGTGGTATCAATGAACGGATGACGTACATCGTGTAGGTAAATGAGTGTTTACTATCCGCACCCTAAGGAATGTGGCGGTGAATAACCTATTCAACTATAAACACTTTTCCATTCATTCATTCCCCAAACTTTGATTGGGTTCTATTGAGGAGACGGTTTTCTAAGTGGGAACCTCTGAGCTCTTTAAAAAAAAAACATGTGATCTAACGGTGAAGGCAAACATCGTGAGGAAGCCGGCATGTTCTCAGAACTGTGAAAATATTGAAAGACATGATCATGTGTCATGCACTTGGGCAATTAGGGCCTAATAACTATCGTCATGAGAGAAGTCCTGTGTCCCAGCAGTGGGAATCTAAAAAGGGGTAATGCTGCTCATGAAGAGACCCGTTCCAAGTAGTGGGATGACTATTTAGCTGCTTACTGTTTTGATATATTTACAAACAGGAAAAAGTTATTTATAGTAGTATAGTTATAGTAACCTAGTCGACGTATAAGTACCCTATATAAGAAAATGGTACAGAAATTGCTTGCTTGTAAGTAACTTAATTGAATTATAATAACAATGAAAAATTGTAATGAATAAATATAAAATAATGAACTTTACCGAAACATTAACCTATGATACTTTGACGTCACAAATTACTCATATTTGACTCAAATGCCCATGTATGATCATTGTTCATGTCTAATGAGGGAGTTCCCTTATAAAAGTCGCTATGAAATAATTGCATAAGTTACAATTTCATAATTACAGATCCCTTTCCTTAATTTAATTTAATTCTTATTGTGGAAAAGACTACGAAATAATGGCGATAAGGCCGCCCATTGTACGTGTCTCTTTTTGTGTTTTATTTGTGTGTTTTGTTATTGGTGTACAATAAAGTGTTTTGATTTAATTTGATTTGATTTGACTACGAGAGAGGGTGGTATTATTCATAAGATGGCACCGCTCTTTCACGGAAGTTAGGTATAACTTCATGTATGAATATAATTGTTTAACCGCAATTTACGTATTGAATTAAATTGTACCTACTAGGTATTGACATACCTTACCGTTACCTTTATAGTCGCACATAATATTTCACCTTACCTACCTTATGAATGAGTTATTTGTCAAAGTCCAGTGTTGACTTCAAAAATTACTCACTAATGTAACGTAAAACTTATGATATATGATTAAATAATCTACTAGCTATTCTGCCCGCGCCTTTGTGTAACATCTAGACTCGTGGTAACCTCGAAGCTTGTGTTACGGGTGCTAGATTTCTGATTTACTTTATACAATATACTACATAGGTAGATATTTTTTATAATAACGATAACACCTAGAACACCCGCGGCAAATATTTGTTGATCGTACAAGATTTTGTCCCGCGGGGAATCGAACCCGCAACCTCTTGCCTCGCAGGTGGCGCTAAATGTCGACAGTATAACTGACGCCATAGCAACTAGTGATAAAGGATAAATTCACAGAATCCAGTTCTGTGGCGTAACAAGGATAATATTGCTACGGGTTCTGCATAATCATTTAGTATTTCCAATCCGTAATCAATAAATTTGATAACAATTAATATTACACATCAGTTCGCAATATATTATTGTAATTATAACTTTAATTACGATGAGGCTTTAAACAGATGGCGTTAGTGTTAGGATGCACTAATATTTAAACAAATGGTGGGTGGACATTTTGTGAGACACCAACAACTATCACAATCGTTGGTTTTCCAACTAAAGTTAAATAAATAAATATTGTATCCTATTCTTTTGTATTAAGTATGTTATTATTTATATAATTTAATGCTACTTAAATTAATGTTTAACCGTATTAATTAAAATGAAATAATTGTAAACGATACCGCACCATAAGGCCATACACACGCGATGATTCATTCTTTCTCTTTGTTATTTTATTAGTAGGTTAGTTTTGTTGACGTGCCCATGTTTCTATGAAATTGACTTTAGCTTTAAAATCCTACTAATATTATAATCAGAATAAACACAGGCTACTTTTTCCGGCCCAAAAATCAATTAAAATGCGGCAAAGTTTATTTATTTATTTATTAAAGGAACACCAACAGAATATATATCAAACATTTACAGCACATAAATATAAAGGTAATAATTCTAACATATATCCTAATAACAGGCGAACACAAACTATCGTACTATAATAAGGGTATTGTCGTGGTAAACTATAAAATAATAAACATATTAAAATTTGTTTTTAGAAAATTAAGTAATAGAATTTAAAGTTAATTAAAAAAATAAAAAAACCGCGGGTGGTGTACACAATAAATTTATTCCACTGACCTCTATTTGTATTATAGAGGTCAGTGATTTATTCTCATTTATAATTCTTGTGTTTTTATTTTCAGGTAAATCATCACTACCATAGTATCTTGAGGAATGAACGTGACATTAAACACACCAAATATTGTTTTTCCCCATTTATGACTTCTGAGTCTGAATGACCGCAGAGTTTGATTTTCATGATGAAAAAAAATAATTTTGAGTCTTCCGTGGTGGCCTAAGAATAGTATCATTCCGTCTTTTCGACAAACTGACGTGTCATCTAACTGACGTGTCATGAAACCGACTAAGGGATTCCTATAACAAAAGAAAGCATCACCTTTCTGTGTACTAATTTATGTAATTTATGTAATAGTAGGTACCGGTATTTATGAACCGTTTTGTAAGTGGGACCGCAACACGTGACGTATGGTATACGTAATAAGTGTTAACATATTACTCAGAATAATCACCCTAACAGCCCATATATAACGTCAGACTACTAGGCACGGTTCTCTCCAATAGTACCCATTATAGGTCAGAGGGGTTTGGTATAATGGCACGCTTACCTTGGTGGTTTAGGTTGATGATAGCAGTAATTTGGTACAGAGTAGTACCTACGATGATTCCCGTCTTATGGTATTTATTAATTGGTACCTTAGGTTTGACGATACTCACGGGAAGATTTAAGTAGTACTATTCTAAGGCCGGCATCACGCGGAAAACTAATGCATGTATAAAACGGACATCGTTTATGATTTTTATACCTGACGATTTTCTGAAGTTTGGAATGAAACATTTTTTCTCAAACATTATAAAAGTTTATAGTAATGTGAATAATTGTTAGCCCGCAGGTAAGTGATATAGCTTAATAAAAGGCGAAAGTTTGTAAGTATGTTGAGATGTTTGTAAGTTTGGCTGTCATTTCTATTCCATTTCATCATGTCTGCCACAAGCTATTTTCTTAATAAAATATATAAGTTAAATAAATATATCTTAAATGGTTCTCATTTGATTGCGTCGATTAATTATAAAAATCATTGTCATTAGTATATAGTAGCATCTTAAGTACCTATATACAATGAACAAAAACTGCCTAAACATTTGTCACCTTTGCCTGACTTGTGTAACTGCGTACATAATGTATAAACTGTCAGAGAATAGACGGAAATTATTAGATATATGTTAAAATATATTAACCATAATTATAATGAAAATTTTCTCGAATGTTTAAGGTTTCTGCGTTCTGAAATCTTGTTGAATTATCGTCCCCTTACTACAATATACAATAAGATGATAGGTGTCAAATCGTTGTTTGACATTGACAGATCTGTTATTACGCTTTTGGTGGGAAAAGTATTAACTGTCACATATCTAAAGCAGTGTTTGTATGTAGAGCAATACTTAATACTAAAAACTTAATCATTTTTATATAAATTTTAAAAAACATGTAAAAATATGTCTGCATTGTTTGTAGAATAGTGTTTTATACCGCTTTGTATCCTCGTTAATATATCGACTGTCCTTTTATATAATTATAAGATAACTTAAAATAACATATCTAATCTTATCTTTTATGTATTTTTATATTATATTTTATCGCATAGAATTTTAAGTAGATAATTAAATCTTTGTACGCTAACTAACTATTAGCTTTTAAAAGATTAATTATGTTCCTTTTTGGTATATTTTTTATTGATTTTGTTGATAACTTATATTTTTTGGAGTTTGTTTTCATCAAGTGTAATAGTAATAAATAAATTCAGGTTTTCTGATATATCAATGACATATTATATTTCAAAATTGACAATCTGAGGCAGCTTTGACTCCGTCTATAGATTGTAACTATTGTCTATTGTAATTCTCCCAAATATTAAATTTACTGACTAGGTACTATGAAAATTAATAATAGTTTACATAGAGTGTTATTCATTTTGCTATGGTTAAGTAGGTGTTGTTGACATATCCGAGTTGTAAGAAATTCATGTCCATAATGTGATTGTTTATTTAGACGAAATGTCTAAAAGTATATCTCTTGTTAAAAACCTGATTAATAACTACTAGAAATAAAAAAAACGATAAATGTACCTCCAATTGGTAGATGACTTTTTGCTATAAGATGTTAGATGATACTTTTTGAGTAGGCCGAAAGAAATTTGTAAAATTAATCACTGATCTAAGTCTGTAGTTATAAGATTTCCGTGAAAGTTACGCTAATAACGTATGAAAACTACAAAAATCTGTTTCTGTGGTACTAAATATCTCTGAAACTAAATCATAGGGAAACATAGAGATTAGAGGATCTCTCAGAAAATCAAGTGCATTGTATATTTACGAGTATTACAATAATGGCGCTGTATTTATTGGAAATTTATTTCTTTGGTCTGGAATAATGCAGCGACGCCGGCCCCTTAATAGGCATTTCATCTAGTGAGCCTTCAGTCTATTAACAGTTATTGTACATACTGTTGTTTTTTCGGAATACTAGATAAAGAAGCTTGTATATTTAATTCAAAATCATTGAAAAATATTTTATTGTATATAATTTCTTCCACAATTGAACAGTTTTAAAATGTTTCACATTTTTACCTATACATTGTCATTTCTATATTTTATTTCTAAATTGATCCCGTAGCGAAACCCCGAGCACCTAGGTTAAATTACTTAAGTTATATTTTGTTCTACAATTTAAATTGAGCTTTCATAATGTTAATAAGCTTACATAATCTTTAGTATATTTGAAAAAGTAAGTTTTTCAATGATTTTGGAACGAAAATAATTCTATCATCATCACCAATGTTCTAAAGATCTGCGTAAAATTATTAGCTAAGAGAAATGTGTATTGTAATGATTTGTCAATAAATCGATATTTGTCTTCGTAAATGCTTGTTTTATTTGATTATTAATTCTTATTATACTTGGATGATCAAAGATGGTCGGTTCCAGCAACAGGTAAAAACAGTCAAAGATAATTGACCGAGCAAGCGAAGCGACGCTTTCGTATATAGGTATTTTTGTATTCTAATGTGTATGTTCTCCCCTAGGTTGATAACTGAGCCCAGTTATCAACCGATTCTTATGAAATTTGGTGTGTAGTGTAGGTTCGTAATAAGTGCAGATTTTTTTTGACATGCCATTTTTATTGACTTATTTTTTTCAAATTGCTGAGAATAATCCCGCCACCCGTTCCTCTAACGGTATAACAGTAATGGTCAGATTTGACAATTATGCTGGCCTAACTACGATAGGATCCACGGAGGTAATACAAAGAGGAGATGTTGTAATCAGATTTCCTTAGGAAACAACGCGTGATTTGACGTGACAATTTTGCGGGGTGAAGGGGTGTTAGATCCCACCCACTTTTGTCTTTTCCATCTACCGGTCAAAAGCAAAACTGCTTGCTACGCAGTTTAACTACTTCATAATAGATGTCACAGGTGTAGGATCCCACCCACTTTTGTCTTTTCCATCTACCGGTCAAAAGCAAAACTGCTTGCTACGTAGTTTAACTACTTGATAATAGATGTCACAGGTGTAGGTAACAGGGACGTACTCAAGGGCGTCGCCAAGGGGGGGCAGGGAGGGGCAGCTGCCCCCATGTATTTATGAAAGTAAATTATTTTCAGGTTATGTATGGATGTGAATGACGAATAAAGAAATATTTATCTTTATTGATTATGAATTATGTAAAAACCAGCACTCTGACAATATAATTTTGCCACAGCTTTGAAGCTGAGCTGGCAACCGTTTTGTGTCCCTTGTGTTTAACGCATATTGTTTTATGATGTTATTTGTACACAAATACATTTTTTCTTTCTTTCTTTCTAAAAGTTCTAACTTTCCATTTAAGATATTGGATTCTTATTACGGCCCTGTCTTAACATTACAATTTCCACTGTTGACACCGGATGTGCACAGGACGAACGCCAACAGTAGACTGAGCTAGGCCACGCCTACTATGATGACGTCAGGGCCTTATTGAAAATCCCTGTGCACAGTTGCTTAGGCCGTCTCCTCTTTGTATTACCTCCGTGATAGGATCTGTGCTTATCGCCGCAGTAACGAGATAGGGTTCGATGCATTTCGTGCGTCGACAATTTGCAGTCAACGACCAAATTGGGTTCCAATAGGGTTCCGTAGCCAAATGGCAAAAAACGGAACCGTTATTGATTCGTCATATAATCTGTCCGTCCCTCCGTCCGTAGGTCACATCACAGTTAAATTTGTCCGAAACTATACGAGCTAAAACTATTGAAATTGGTACATCTATGTGGATAGGTCTTTAAAAATAATTAATAAGGTTCCTCACATAATTTATTTTTAAACTAAATAGTTTGCGAGAAAGACTCTTCCAAAGTGGTAAAATATTTGAGCTACATTTAAGTATCGAAAAACAAACTTGGTTGTATCAAGACATTGAGATTATTTTACCAACATTTAAAATTATTTGATGTTAGTAGTTGCAGAAGAAAATAGATAATTTGCCTTTCCTAATACTACAATGCTATTATTATCATTGTAATAATAATTATTAAGCATTATTTAAAGCATTGTGGTATCATCGTAGGTAAGTAAATATTATTTCAAATAGGTACCTTAAAGTTTTCCAACATATTAACCTGTTGTTATAAATAATGGACATCAATTTTATGTACGTGATTAGACGAAATATAAATCCGACAATAAACCGATCACGCTTCACTAATATACCTAAGTATATTCATTAGTGTTACCTTATTATTAATGTATCAAACGTTCTTCCTTGGCTAGTACCAATTATTCTGCTGTCTAAGCTTGTAGTGAAATATAGTGATATAGATAATAGTGAAAAAGTACAATACGAAAAAAGTTTGAATACGTTTTATTTTTGATTGATAAAATTCTATAAAAAAAAATAATTCACAAAAAAAATGTGTTTTGCTAAGATTGCTGTGATTTTGTGCGTAGAATTTCTATTAGCGCAGGCTGGTAAGTTTAATTTATCTTAAACAATTTTGTTAATTTCATTTTTAAAATAAAATAAAAATTACATTATATTAGGTAAGTATATTTTTCATTTTATTTTATTCTTCTTTATTTTCAAACGTCAATAATATTCAATGAAGTTTCTAATAAAAATTTTGTGTTTGTATTTTTGTACTATACCTATACACACATTGCACAGGTATTCAGTATATTATAATTACAGTGTTTACATAAAGGAACACTAAAAAATTACTTACACTAAAACTTAATGCACTCTGTCCATACTATACTTACACATTATACATAATTATATAGACGCATAAATATTAGATACATTACCTATGTATCTAGTTGTCAATATACTTAAGACTTACGAAATAAGCTATCTGTAATACTCTCTATAATATACCTACATAGGTATAGGTACTTACTTAAATCGAATTTTAAAATTGCAAATTTAATTTCTCAACAAAGGACTCATTAAGTTCCTTTAAAAAACGACCTCTTATGTTCTTAAATTTAAAAACGTTTAAAAAGGTATCATCGTATCTAGGGCCAAAGCTTTATAATAGCAGTTCTAGGCACCAACATACCTAGGGTTTCAAATTAATATAAAACCAGATTTGCCTCAAGTTGGTCAGTTGAGGCGCGATCGTCAACCGGACAACTTTAGCAAGGCTTTGTCCTTGTAGTTGTTCCGACTAAATTATCCTATATACCTTGATTGGGGTCAGGATTTGAGTGTTTTAAAAAGTTAAAACATTAATTTAAAAATTAATTCAAAATGTGTTATGTTAAGATTGCTGTTATTTTGTGCGTGGGATATCTGTTAGCGCAGGCTGGTAAGTTTAGCTTAAATATAATTTAAGTAATTTGTTCAAAAGTTTTATTCTTCTTCATTTTCTAATTTCTATATGCTTCTATTAAGTAAGTACCTAAATGGAATATATTTTATTTATAATTTTTAAGGTACCTACTTTACTAAAGCATACTTTATACTGTAAGAATGCTCAGGTCAGGAATTATTCAGTGTTTACATAAAGGAACACTAAAATATAACTAACACTAAAAACTTTAGGCACTCTATATTTATCATTATTATAGGTGCATAGACGCATAATTATTATACACAGTATGTAAGTTGTTACTATATTTAAGACTTACGAAATAAGCTATCTGTGTACAAGACGCACCTAACTAAAATGTATTTTATAAATCATCTTTTATAATGTGGAATAATTTTCCTCTAGTGTCAGACGCAACTTAATTCTGTAAAATGACGAAATTATGGTGTTCTATTGCCTAGACTTTCCTGTTTTAATAACTGTTGAAATATTCTTGTTTTTTACGCATTGTTTTTTGGATTATAAGGAAAAAAGTTTTAAATAACTTAAAATATTTTCAACTATTATGATGATTTACGCGATACAAACCCGTCACACTTTATTTATGAAGTTGATGATATAACACCTATGCATAGAACAAACAACTTCTAGAATACTGTCAAAATTATATTAAATAGTTCATGAAATTCAACTAGTTTTATAAAACACAAGCCGATTTGCCAACAGCTTCGCTTGCGTTTTTGACGTTTTCTAAGGTACACACACACAGAATAATAATATAGCATTCCTTAATAAAAGTACACAACACAAATATTTTTTCAAATTAAACCGGCACCGGCGGTGCTTTAGATTAGCGAGTTTAAACAAGTAAACATTCGATCAAACTCTTTAGCTTCTTCAATACATTACCTAGATACGTATTTAGGGATTAGAAAACACGCCTGCTACGCTGTCACGTTCATAATCATGTTAGAATATCAAACTCTATTATACTATACTAAACTGCATCTAAAAGTAAAAGTATTACTACCTATCTAGTTCTAGACACATAAGGATTAATTTTGTATTTTACGATTTCTATATAACATTAGCTTGTTACTCTTGTCAGGATTAAAACACTGATAGGCAAGGATAAGGGATTTAAAAAAATATTTGTTCTGGGTATTCTGTTCTATAATAAAAATAGTTATATTGTAGTGCATTGTAAATCTAGCACCTGTAACACAAGCTTCGAACTTACCACGGGGCTAGTTGCTGTGTGCACACATCATCATCATCTTCCTGAAATTTTCCCACATTATGTAGAGTCGGCATGTCCTTCCCTTCCATTTTCCAAGTTCAAGTTGTGTGAACTATCCTGTAAAACTCGAGGATATTCGTGAATGGTTCTGTAATATTACTTTCTTTCCAGCTGAAGAATGTGGTATAGAGAAGAGTTCAAACCTCATCCACCACAACCCCTGGCTGGTGTATATCATGTACTTTTCCGGGGAGAAGCTGACGCATGCGCGCTGCGGGGGCTCCCTAATCGACTCGCGACACGTGCTCACTGCCGCCCACTGCGTCACGGGCGCTAAGAAAACTAGGTTTACAAGGTGAGAGCTTTACATTTTTTCCAAATTCCTGAATTAAGTCTAGGATTAAAATACTGCAATTTTAAATCAGTAGGATTCGAAATTGTAAAGATTTCCGTTTTACCCCAAATTTACACATGAATTCCGTTTTACCATAAAATTACAACACAATAGTAATAAATAAGCTAGATAACTAAGATCAGCAATTAATGGATGTCCAATTATTGAAATGATGATGATGAATTACTGTCCACTAATTTTAATTTCCGTTATACCATAAAAATACACACAAAAGTTAGATAAATAAGCTAGATAACTAAGATACCAGACAGCATTAATGGAAGTCCGATTATTGAAATGATGATCATGAATTACTGTCCACTAATTTGAAGTTACTTTATTTTCAGCCTCAGAATCCGTCTCGGTGAATACGACCTCAACACGAACCAAGAATGTGTGTTCGGCGTCTGCAACGATCCCGTGCTGGAGATCGTCGTGGATCAGATATTCGTGCACCCGGCGTACGACGGAAAGGAACACGACCTAGCCATTCTAAGACTGAAGGAACCAGCACCCTATACCGGTAAGTACCGCTAACATATACTGGGTGTTATACTCGTATGTGTAATAAAAATATCCTTCTAGTATCTAAGTAGGTATTACGTGCGCAATTAGAAATGAGTTCTGTAAATGGCGTCCGCTCGCATGCGTTCTCGCTCACTCTCTATCGCTGTCTATACTTTTATCCTTGTTTTGCCAATCGTACCCATACATACCGCCGCCATTTACAGAATTCATTTTCAATTGCGGGGGTTATATTATTTAGTATATCAGAAATCTGGCCCCCGTAACATAAGCTTTGAGCTAACTACGGGGAATATGCGGGGATGTGTGAATTATCTTACAATAATTTTATTCATATATTGCATCCGCAGCATTTTCGAACGGAAAGCTCAAAGCTATCTGGTATTGAAGTAAAAAAAAAAGTAAAAAGTGTTTTCTAAGTGTTTGATTTGGATGTTTCCTGTCTGCATTAGGTATAGATTCTACCGGAACGGGAGCGGAACTTCCGTTGGAATATCCTTTTTGCCAATCGGAATTTCCTCGTTTGATTTCGTGTAACTGTTGATAAATAATTAGGAGTGAGATTAGTTTAAAATGTGATATCACAATCTAAATGTTATTTTCTCGACAGATTTCATCCGTCCCGTCTGCCTGCCAACCGGGGAGCTTACCGACGACGCTTTCTTCACCGCGTCCGGGTGGGGCATCATCCCCCGTCTCGGAGACTACACCAGCGTCAAGAAGATCATCCCTCTGCCCTACGTCCACCACGACATTTGCCAGTCCGCCTACAAACACACACACATCCCCAAAGTAGCCATTTGCGCTGGCGGTGAAAAGGACATTGATACTTGCTCTGGAGATTCTGGCGGTCCCCTAGTGTGGGTCAAGGAGAGAATCGAGCTGTGGGGTGTAACTAGCTCTGGGAATGTACACTGCGGGACGAAAGGCACTCCTGGTATTTACATGAGTGTGAAGGATCATATGGATTGGATCAAAGAGAGCACGGTCATCTGACTGACTCGCGCTGATTATCGACAGCTCATTACGACTGTGTTTGGTGATACATTCCAGTGTTATAACAAATTTTATCTGCGAGCTTAAGATGTTGAAGAACTTTGTAAATTGGTATACTTGAATTCCTTTAGCACAGATAAATCTTGACTTAATTAATAATCACAATTATGAACTGGCAACTGCTTAGAATAATAATTAACAAAGTGCCTTGTTGCAGTTGATTTCCTAATAATTTTTAAGTAATGTTGGAACTTAACTGTTGATTAGGGTAAATGTATTATAAGTTAATTTATGAAATGCATTTAGTAGATTTTATACATTGAAATAAAACATGTGCTTACATAAATATTGGTAATAAGTTATTAATTTGTAAAGTTGTTTATAATACAGAGTACTTAATTTGAGTAAGTGAAGTTTTATCAATAATTGATTATGTTTATAATTTTACTTATAAATAGAATTATGTGCTTTGAAAACAAATTCTGTTAAGTATTTTTGTAATAAAATCATTAAGTCTGACCTCAATCAAGGAATTCGATTTTAGATTTATCGAATTTTGATTAATTTGTATATATTTAATTAAAATAAAAAATTGTGTAGGAATCGAAAAATGCGAAAACTCGACTGAAAAATATAATTTTTTTTATGAAAGAATTATTGTTTGTTTTACCAACCATGATATTTTTATATGCTTTTACATAATTTTGGCTTTCGCTTTATAATTATGGAAAAGCTAAAAATAAATTATCCAGCAGTTAGTGCACGTCCGACGGCTGAAATGATGATGATGATATTCAAATAAAATCAGATAAAAAAGCACTATCCTCACTAAAATTAAATAGAACCTACCTACATAAACTATTTCTTAAAGGATATTCTCTACAATTCAAAAATCTTTGATTAAGCTTTTAATTAATCTTAACTAAATTAATCTTTGAAAAAGCTAAACTGCCGACCAAAAGAATAAAGTGGAACCTTTCTAAATTAATATAAAATCTAGGTTGTTCTAATAGCTTCTTAACACGTTCCTTAATATCAGCACGAAAAACTGAAGCGGACTGTCAAGGCAAAATTATTTCCATATTCAAATTGAAATGAAAAACATATGGATTTAATATCAATTTTGTATATTTTGTTCTATGTATTTTATCGATGCGAAGACTGATTTTTAAATTCCTATTATTATGTTGGTATTTTATTTTTTGCAATAGGACAATAATACATGATGCCAACTGTACTTTAAACAATTGATTTGAGGTTAAAATTACGAGTAGTCCCACTCGCCCAAAGAAATAAACAAGAAAAAACTAATCAGGCGACTGGGACTGCAGTCCCAGCTTTGTCGTGGGACCACTTGCCTGAATCCTCGAATTATCAAATTACTTAACATAGACGTTTTATAAATATTTTTATAGTTAAGTATATGATTTTTTTGACGTGTCCATGTAAATCGTTGTGTTAATGAGTTAGGACAAATTTTTAGACAACAGGTTTTCTATCTACACCAGCGTTTTTTTCTTGGCCACTTTTGATTTTGGTCCAAAATAGTGCATGTTATTTAAATAGTACCTATCTCATTATAAGTAAAACATTGATACCGCATTCATATTTGTATAAATTAACGTTCACGAGGGAAAACCAGAAATGTTGGTAATTTCTGATGACGTCAGTGACTCAAGGAAAATGTTTAGAGCTTCTCGTCTATCCTGTTGGCCTTAAAACTAATAAAAGACTTAGCTTACTATGTAAAATAATATGTAATAAGCGGTACATAATAATGTTATTACTATGTTATAATGGTTATAAATCACTCTGAGTAAGATAACAAGAAATTTCTCCACATAGATTTAAAATTTTATTTTTACAAAAAATGAATGAATAAACATAAATACAAATAAATCCTAATGCGCAAGGTGAACAGAAACAAATCGGTTATGTAAACTGTGTGTATACATTTTGCATTCAAATAAAATAAAGATGAGGTCAATGCACTTTATGCAGTCTTGCCTGCACAGTATCGTCGCATTTTGTATAAATATAACAGAAAAAGCCCATATGCTACCAGCTTATGGGTATTATCAGCGCTGGTCGTTCCACAAGGAGCAAAAGCTTCCTTGTGTTTTTAAGGTTTTTTTTCAAATGTGTGATTATTTTATATTTCTTAGAGACAATTAATTTATTTTCTAATATAATTCTTCCAAAAAAATTAACTGTTTGTCAAAGGAGTTTTTAAATAGCTTTATTTCATTACCTACCTGCCCAGTAGATTCTGAAAATATTATAAATTTTAAAGTTATCGCAAATATCATCTAAGTAATAAGTAAAAAGCGAAAATCAAACAACCAGCCGCAGGGTCTATATTTTATTTCTAAAATTTATAGATATAGGATAACATTGATGATAAATAATCAGTCTTTTTAGATATTAATACTTTTACTACTTAAATTAGTATTTACACAGGGACCTAATTAATCCCGATTAGACATAACAAGGTAACAAGGTTTGTAAACAAGTCAGGTTTTTTCTCACCTTTCAAACCGTCTCTGGGTTAAGCACTAAATCGGCCCATCCGTTCTTAAGTTATAAGGTTACAACGAAAATTGGCATTACAGATCGCATCATGTGCAAAACTAATAGGTCTATTTACGCCTTCTTTTATTCTTGATTTGGAAAGCACTCTGATTGGAACAACAAAATTGGGGTCTTTAAATATTTACCAATCAATTCATTATGTTATTCATTAGGTGAATTCTACCGTTATTTAATAATTAGAAAAGTATTTACATTACTTTAAAAGTCGTAGATTTATATACATTTTTTTATCTGACCAGCATCGAATAGGTCCCATACAATATTATTTATTACAAATTACAAATAATAATTTACAAAAAAATTATTATTTAAATAATTTTCAAACAAAAACTTGAACACATTTTAAATTAGCGACATGACTTTGAAAGTCATAACTTCATGTATACAGTTAATTTAATTTGGTAGTTTAATAAATATTACACTGTAATAATCACTAAAACTAAAATATACATACGTCCTATGAGCATGTTTCACGTTAAGAACTGAATGAAAAAAATGCTAGTACAAACTTTTGTACATCACTTCGAAATCTTTGGCAGAGTTTTCTTAATTTATCTATGATGTGGTGTCCGGCAAACTTCTGAAAGAAATTACCTCACAGTTAATAAATAATGAAAATCATACAATTTAAAACAAAAAAATGTCACTTACCTCTAAGGTTGCCTTTGTACTGCTTTGAGCATTTGCTGCGCGGAACACTTTTCATGGTGGATTTAGATATACTATCGCTGTCTTCCGACTCTGAGCATACTTGGAAGCTTGTCTCTGAAAATAAAATTAACAGTTGAAACCCAGATAACAACTCGATCACAAACTAGTTGGCTCTAATGTGCTGTAGACCAATATCATTAAAATGTTAAAGATGAATTCGACGATGCATTACAAAATAAACTTTACAAATTTTGGGGAAACATGAACAGCTTTAAAATAACAAGCATAGACGCAATAGTTTGAAGGGTTTTTTTAAAAGCATTATTTTGTTGATTATAAGTTTCCATTGATGAATTGATGCTCCATAGCATAAACATCTCGTTTTGAAAACAAGTTTCTTTATCCTTAAAATTATCTCTCTATATTTAGATAGGTTACCTGTATCGTATCTCTGTTTGTGTAACCGCGTGGGCAAGTCCTGGTTCTCGACGTGACCGAATGTGCGGAACCCCACGGCAAACTGCGCGTAAGGACTTATCTCGTACAACTCTGGAAATAAACATGAAACATTAAAGCTTAATTAATTGAACTTAATGGAAAAACATGTTCGTGAAGTGTAAGTGTACAGTGGGCCAAGAAAGTGGTCTACCAGTTTCGACAAGTTTCTGTGAGATATAATGATCGGTATGGTTGACTTTTCTAATTTAATTTAACTGACGTTCCTACAAACGAATCACAACCGTAAGGTATACTTACCACATTTTTGGCCGACTGTACCTACCCTTGGTAAAAAGAGGATAGCATTTGTGTCATTCTGATGTTTGACATATTTTATACAGATTAATTTAAATCCAATTATTAGTTTTTGCGTAGAGGCGAAACAAATCTCTATCCTCACAGACTGTTTAGTTCCTTCTTAATATTATTATGGACACTCCGCGTTGTACAATTTAATAATATCATGATTTTGAGTTTTGTAGTATTACGTATATTTAGTCTATGGTACATATTAATAAGGATACGACAATTCATTTGCTCACCATGCTTGCTATTATTTCGCATATGTATCGGCGCGCTGTAGATTCTGTTCTGCGCGTTGACAGCTGCGTCCTATAAATAATAACATGAGATATTTTCATCCTCAGGTTGTCTGGAAGAAATTGCTTTAAGCAATAAGTCATGTGTAATGGGCGGTCCATAACGCATACGTTTTTGCAGTTAAGTTTTTATGTCAATATTTTTATTGGTGTGTGTAATAATAAAGAATTATCTTATCTTATCTAGTCTTGAATCTAGAAATCATGAAAAGAACATGAGAAGTCCTGTGGCGCAGCGGGCGAATGTCCTAAGACGCAAGAGGTTGCTTATGTCCAGCAGTGGACGTCCAGCAGCTAAAATGAAGATTTATATTTTTGTATAATATACCTTAGTGTTGGCAAGGTTGGTATGCGACGTGTTGGCAGTGAGTACCCCGCTTTCTGACTTGTTGTCCACTGTTATTGAGTCTCTGTATTCGGTGAGGTTACCGTTCCTGAAATAATAACTAGCTTTATTATTGTACTCTTATTGTCTCATTTAAAAAAACTATTACTTATGTATTTTTTAATATAATTTTAACCTAAGATTGGGATCTGAATCAATCTATAAGGTTAAACTTAGTGAGTAGGTAAGTAGTTTGAAAGTAATCATTTAAGCACATATTTCATAACATAACTTCAAATGGAATTTGTGGCTTCGAGTTTTTGGAAATTACTTTTATTATCTACTATTACAATTAATCCAGAGAATGCACGGATGGGTTCATTGTAATTCGATAACCTTCGGAATAAAAATCGGGTATGTAACCCGAATTTAACGAAAAAGGCTTTTATTTCTTTGAATAGATTTCCTTGTATATTATTACTACGGACCAGAACCATAATATCTCCAAACCTCTGCCTCTTCAGTAAGATGTAGACGCAGCTGAGCAGACACGCGGCCAGCAGTACGGAGCTGCACACGATCACCAATAGGTTCAGGTCAAACAACTCGGACGGCGGACCCACCTCGCCTGGAAACCAGTTACTTATTTATAAAGGCACAGCTAACACCACTTCAATTATATTGAGGGCTTATTACTTGTTTTATGAAACATGTTCTTAGTGGGCTAGCACAACATTTTTAATACGAGTACCTTGACATTTTAATGTAGGTAAGTACCTATCTATAAAATTTAAGTATTAAATAAAATTAATTAATTTAAATCTATAAGGTAACAAGTTAGCAGTAGATATCTTAAATTATTGAAACTAAGAGATATAATTATATAAATTTAAATTCATTAAACCTGAAATAAATAAACTGAAGTAGACTAGTAGTACAGATTTGAGATTCTACACCACCAGAAAGTATAATATTTCCTATGTTGTTGAATTATGAATTATATTGGGGTATATGTAGTTGATTATTTATAAGAGAAATACCAATATAACATTTTTATATGTTTTTATCTGTCTGTTTGTTTCGACTAATCTCTCAAATAACACGTTATTGACAGAACTTTCTCTGAGAGATAGCTATGAAATGTGAAAGTAAGAAAGAACAGGATATTTTATTTATAACTCAATTTGCATTTTTTTTTATACTACCAAGTTGGCAGACAAGCATGCGGCCCACTTGGTGGAGAGCGGTTACCGCAGCCTATGGACGCCTGTAGTATAAGAGAAGACTTACTTCCATCCTCATTCTTGGTAGCAAAGCTGTACTGCGAGTTCGTTGACCCCGCCTCGTTGACAGCCGTCACTCGCAGCTGGTACCAAGTGCCCGGCAGGAGGTCCGTGATCGCGAACGAGCCGGTGCGGTACTTCGCTTGGTACAGGGGCATGTTCCATGAAGGGTCGTTGTAGGTCTAAGAAAAAGAAAGGTTGTAGATACTTTTGTAATGGTTCGATAATAACATAAATACTTACTCGAACCATTACAAAAATACAGGGGACACTGGTCTTTCCACTGATTATATAACGCAAGGTTACATTTTAGTCCTATTTTGTTAATTTCTTACATGTCATATAGTTTAAGCTTTATATGATTTAGTTCGATAAAACCATATAATCCTCATGATCACTCAATTTTTAAAGATTTAACTTTATTAACTAACTGATATAGCAGATGCCCCAAATATTTGCACGTATACATATACGTGCAAATAGTTGGGGCATCTGCCCGTTGTTCTGAACTATTCTCCACACTCACCATAGTGTTATGTGCCCTCAGCCAGCCCCGGGTGCCCAGCACGCGGTAGTCTACGTCCCAGGCGCGCAGCTCGCAGCCGCCGTCGTCCCAGCCGGCCAGCTGGACGAACATGTGGGACGAGTTGCTCCAGAACCACTCGTTGGATGAGGGGGCTATGGGCGCTGAAATAACAATGTTGAACATACTGAATCAACCTGAATTATTTTAGCAGGTAAAAATGGCATACCATTTCATAATAAGTTCCACTTATAAAAGACGCGAGTCATCTTAATCTAAGACCTTTTAAAGTCTAGGATTTTTATAATCCCCACAATTACCCGGCTGGTTGATGTTCGAAGTAAGTTGGTACAGAACACAAAACAATATTATCCGTCATCACCATCAGGTATGTAAGTACGAGAACCTTAGTCAGACGCCAAGTTATGAATGAAGACCACGCCATACAGCGTTAAACGTCAAACAATAAATGTAGACACTAGACAGGTGATCTGATTAAAACTAGGAATATTCATTATATCCTTACCTCCACCGACAGTATTAACGTCCATATAAGCGGGCTGCGACGTCCCCACACGGTTGGTTGCCGTGATCCTGAGAGAGTACTTAGTGCCGCACTTCAGGCCGGTTAGTGCGTGCTTCTGAACCCCAGAGAGGTTCGGCAGCTTAGTGGTGGGCCACGCTTCTTGCCATGGCCCGTTGGATTCCTTCCAGGTTAGGCTGTAGGCTGAAAATAATGTACAAATATATCACTATCTGATTTAACGATAGATCTGAAAAGAGGCTTCTCGTATCAGAGGCCAAGACCCACTTTAGACTCTTACAGGTCTTATAGGACATGCAAAAATAGTTTGGTGACGACCGAATATCCTCAAAGTTAAAGAAACAGATCTATTCTTTCTTACCATGTGTCAAATCAAATGTTTCAATTTCAAATATTCTCTAAAATATTATCTATCATAAAGCTCGCCACAATAATACTCACAGATCTTCTGTCCGCTACTCCCATTGGCGGCGTAGTAAGGCTGTTCCCATTCCACCAGCAGCGAGTCCTTGTACGGCGTAGCGCGTAGCAGCGGCGGCTCTGGGAGTGGAAGGACTACCACCACGTACTCTACTGAATCCGACCCGTACAGGTTCTTGGCTAAGCAGGTGTAGTTGCCGCTTAGGGATTGGTCTATGTCTGGAAAAACATTTACAAAGTTAAGACTTAGAATGAAGACATCATAATATGATGTCTTTGTCGCGCCAATTATATGACTTAAATGGAGACACCTGGGACCATATGGATTTTTTAAAATTGTTTGTTCCTAACATTTATGCCAATTTTCAGCGAGGTGCGAATTAATGTACCTAACCTTGAATGTCTATTTTGACTGGGCTATAATAAAATATAACATTGGAGCTTAAAAACTGACAATCCAGCAAAAATACTCACTATTGATCAGCAAACTGTCATCATGGTTCCTGGTGAACCGTGGATGGTGCGTGATGATGTTGTGTTTGTGGTACCACACGGTGCGCGGCGGCGGCGCGCCCACGCACTGGCACACGAGTAGTACGGAGCTGCCCACTCCCACGGACACTGTGCCACCGAGGGACGCCACTCCGGCCACCACTGAAACAGTTATAGATCAAATCAATCCGGGATGTAGGTGAATACAGATTTTTGTAAGGTCTACGTATGAGACGGTTATCCCAAATAGAATCCATTACTCAGTTTTAGGAGACTTCTTGAGATAATCACTACGCTGATTAGGGTAGTTGGTCACTTGGAGAGTTTGGAACACTTGGAACACAAGTGGAAGTAAGCATCACTCGAGTAAGGGAGTATACTCTCTCTGTAACACACTAACTGACCTCTAGTAGTGGGAGTATGTATGAGCCGGCGACTCGGCTCGCCCTCGCCGGCCGCGGTGCTGGCCGTGACCCAGCTCTCGTACGTGACGCCGGAGCTCAGCGCGACCAGCTCTATGGACAGGCGGGAGGCGCGGTGGGCCTGGGGTACACCGGCACTGAAGTGTAACACACTAACTGACCTCTAGTAGTGGGAGTATGTATGAGCCGGCGACTCGGCTCGCCCTCGCCGGCCGCGGTGCTGGCCGTGACCCAGCTCTCGTACGTGACGCCGGAGCTCAGCGCGACCAGCTCTATGGACAGGCGGGAGGCGCGGTGGGCCTGGGGTACACCGGCACTGAAGTGTAACACACTAACTGACCTCTAGTAGTGGGAGTATGTATGAGCCGGCGACTCGGCTCGCCCTCGCCGGCCGCGGTGCTGGCCGTGACCCAGCTCTCGTACGTGACGCCGGAGCTCAGCGCGACCAGCTCTATGGACAGGCGGGAGGCGCGGTGGGCCTGGGGTACACCGGCACTGAAGTGTAACACACTAACTGACCTCTAGTAGTGGGAGTATGTATGAGCCGGCGACTCGGCTCGCCCTCGCCGGCCGCGGTGCTGGCCGTGACCCAGCTCTCGTACGTGACGCCGGAGCTCAGCGCGACCAGCTCTATGGACAGGCGGGAGGCGCGGTGGGCCTGGGGTACACCGGCACTGAAGTGTAACACACTAACTGACCTCTAGTAGTGGGAGTATGTATGAGCCGGCGACTCGGCTCGCCCTCGCCGGCCGCGGTGCTGGCCGTGACCCAGCTCTCGTACGTGACGCCGGAGCTCAGCGCGACCAGCTCTATGGACAGGCGGGAGGCGCGGTGGGCCTGGGGTACACCGGCACTGAAGTGTAACACACTAACTGACCTCTAGTAGTGGGAGTATGTATGAGCCGGCGACTCGGCTCGCCCTCGCCGGCCGCGGTGCTGGCCGTGACCCAGCTCTCGTACGTGACGCCGGAGCTCAGCGCGACCAGCTCTATGGACAGGCGGGAGGCGCGGTGGGCCTGGGGTACACCGGCACTGAAGTGTAACACACTAACTGACCTCTAGTAGTGGGAGTATGTATGAGCCGGCGACTCGGCTCGCCCTCGCCGGCCGCGGTGCTGGCCGTGACCCAGCTCTCGTACGTGACGCCGGAGCTCAGCGCGACCAGCTCTATGGACAGGCGGGAGGCGCGGTGGGCCTGGGGTACACCGGCACTGAAGTGTAACACACTAACTGACCTCTAGTAGTGGGAGTATGTATGAGCCGGCGACTCGGCTCGCCCTCGCCGGCCGCGGTGCTGGCCGTGACCCAGCTCTCGTACGTGACGCCGGAGCTCAGCGCGACCAGCTCTATGGACAGGCGGGAGGCGCGGTGGGCCTGGGGTACACCGGCACTGAAGTGTAACACACTAACTGACCTCTAGTAGTGGGAGTATGTATGAGCCGGCGACTCGGCTCGCCCTCGCCGGCCGCGGTGCTGGCCGTGACCCAGCTCTCGTACGTGACGCCGGAGCTCAGCGCGACCAGCTCTATGGACAGGCGGGAGGCGCGGTGGGCCTGGGGTACACCGGCACTGAAGTGTAACACACTAACTGACCTCTAGTAGTGGGAGTATGTATGAGCCGGCGACTCGGCTCGCCCTCGCCGGCCGCGGTGCTGGCCGTGACCCAGCTCTCGTACGTGACGCCGGAGCTCAGCGCGACCAGCTCTATGGACAGGCGGGAGGCGCGGTGGGCCTGGGGTACACCGGCACTGAAGTGTAACACACTAACTGACCTCTAGTAGTGGGAGTATGTATGAGCCGGCGACTCGGCTCGCCCTCGCCGGCCGCGGTGCTGGCCGTGACCCAGCTCTCGTACGTGACGCCGGAGCTCAGCGCGACCAGCTCTATGGACAGGCGGGAGGCGCGGTGGGCCTGGGGTACACCGGCACTGAAGTGTAACACACTAACTGACCTCTAGTAGTGGGAGTATGTATGAGCCGGCGACTCGGCTCGCCCTCGCCGGCCGCGGTGCTGGCCGTGACCCAGCTCTCGTACGTGACGCCGGAGCTCAGCGCGACCAGCTCTATGGACAGGCGGGAGGCGCGGTGGGCCTGGGGTACACCGGCACTGAAGTGTAACACACTAACTGACCTCTAGTAGTGGGAGTATGTATGAGCCGGCGACTCGGCTCGCCCTCGCCGGCCGCGGTGCTGGCCGTGACCCAGCTCTCGTACGTGACGCCGGAGCTCAGCGCGACCAGCTCTATGGACAGGCGGGAGGCGCGGTGGGCCTGGGGTACACCGGCACTGAAGTGTAACACACTAACTGACCTCTAGTAGTGGGAGTATGTATGAGCCGGCGACTCGGCTCGCCCTCGCCGGCCGCGGTGCTGGCCGTGACCCAGCTCTCGTACGTGACGCCGGAGCTCAGCGCGACCAGCTCTATGGACAGGCGGGAGGCGCGGTGGGCCTGGGGTACACCGGCACTGAAGTGTAACACACTAACTGACCTCTAGTAGTGGGAGTATGTATGAGCCGGCGACTCGGCTCGCCCTCGCCGGCCGCGGTGCTGGCCGTGACCCAGCTCTCGTACGTGACGCCGGAGCTCAGCGCGACCAGCTCTATGGACAGGCGGGAGGCGCGGTGGGCCTGGGGTACACCGGCACTGAAGTGTAACACACTAACTGACCTCTAGTAGTGGGAGTATGTAAGCAAGTTGCAAGTTTCATATATATGCTGACGACGTACAAGTTTATATCTCTTTCAGGGAAGAAAACGTCAATTTAGCAGTTACAGATTTAAACGATGACCTGCAACGAATAGCTAAGTGGGCTGAAACTAATAATCTTGTACTTAATCCACTTAAAACAAAATACATGCTTCTTGGTAGTAAATATAAAATCAAAAATGTGTCTAGTCTTTCGGTTTTAGACGTAAAGCTACTGAACGAACCTATTGAACAGGTAAATGAAGCGCGTAATCTGGGGTTATGTATGGATACAGAATTGCGATTTGAAAAGCACATCACTGACTGCGTTCAGAACTGTTTCTACAGGTTAAAAGTTCTGTATAAAATTCGACCTTACCTCAGTGTTGACCTTCGATTGCAGCTAGTAGAATCACTTGTATTATCGAAACTCAATCATGCTGATACAGTATACGGTCCAAGGTTGCTTGCACGTACACAGGGTCTAATTCAGCGGGTACAAAATGCGTGTGCTAGGTTTTGTTTCACAGTTCCTCCGCGAAGCCATTTGACGCCTTTTCTTAATAAGAACTACATTCTTAAAATGAAATCGAGACGAAAGCTTCATCTGGCTTATCTTCTTTTCGGCGTCATAAACCAGCACAAGCCAAAATACCTATACGATAAGCTAACCTGGTTTGCGTGCAAGCGTTACGGTAGGAGATATTGCTCAAAGCAGCTTGCAACCCCTAATAATCGTTCCGCAGCATTTCGTGGCAGCTTCCGATTTGCAGCCACTAAATGCTGGAATAATATTCCCCCACCAATAAGAAACCTTACAAATAAATTTTCCTTTAAAAATAAGCTCAAAGCGTTTCTCACTGAGGAACAGAGAAAAATTGGTGATTTTCAAATAAATCTTTCAATAATATAGGTAGAACATTGTATACTTGTCTTCTCTGTGCCTCAAGTGCGCTTATGTATCTGAGTTACTCTAAATTATTATTATTTTTATTTTTATTTCATTGTATATGTTATAGTATAAAATCTCTAAATCTCTAATCATTTTTGCAAGTATATTTTTATTTATCCTATCTAAAACTAATTATTATTGTTACAAAAATACTTTTTATTTACTGTGTGTACCTAAGTTATAAAAATATATTACATGAATTAGTTAATATCTATTAATATAATATAAAATATAATGTATGTATATTGTATTGTATATCTGAAATCTAGTACCCGTAACAAAGGCTTAGAACTAGATGTTTCTGTGCATAATGTCCAGCAATATATTTATTTATTTTATAAAAAAAATATTTTGTATTGTTGTGTAAAACACCTACTTGACGTCCGTAACGCCAACAAGATAGGTTTTTGGCTGAAAAACAGCGCTGAGCGGCCACCGCTGAGCACATGTGTGACTATCATGAGTACATAATAAATTAAAATAATTAACTAAGGCCTATATTTATCGTATTTTGTTTTGTTATAATTGTTTATGTGTCGAAATAAATGTTTTTTCTATTCTATTCTATTCTATTCTATGTATGAGCCGGCGACTCGGCTTGCCCTCGCCGGCCGCGGTGCTGGCCGTGACCCAGCTCTCGTACGTGTCGCCGGAGCTCAGCGCGACCAGCTCTATGGACAGGCGGGAGGCGCGGTGGGCCTGGGGTACACCGGCACTGAAGTGTAACACACTAACTGACCTCTAGTAGTGGGAGTATGTATGAGCCGGCGACTCGGCTCGCCCTCGCAGGCCGCGGTGCTGGCCGTGACCCAGCTCTCGTACGTGACGCCGGAGCTCAGCGCGACCAGCTCTATGGACAGGCGGGAGGCGCGGTGGGCCTGGGGTACACCGGCACTGAAGTGTAACACACTAACTGACCTCTAGTAGTGGGAGTATGTATGAGCCGGCGACTCGGCTCGCCCTCGCCGGCCGCGGTGCTGGCCGTGACCCAGCTCTCGTACGTGACGCCGGAGCTCAGCGCGACCAGCTCTATGGACAGGCGGGAGGCGCGGTGGGCCTGGGGTACACCGGCACTGAAGTGTAACACACTAACTGACCTCTAGTAGTGGGAGTATGTATGAGCCGGCGACTCGGCTCGCCCTCGCCGGCCGCGGTGCTGGCCGTGACCCAGCTCTCGTACGTGACGCCGGAGCTCAGCGCGACCAGCTCTATGGACAGGCGGGAGGCGCGGTGGGCCTGGGGTACACCGGCACTGAAGTGTAACACACTAACTGACCTCTAGTAGTGGGAGTATGTATGAGCCGGCGACTCGGCTCGCCCTCGCCGGCCGCGGTGCTGGCCGTGACCCAGCTCTCGTACGTGACGCCGGAGCTCAGCGCGACCAGCTCTATGGACAGGCGGGAGGCGCGGTGGGCCTGGGGTACACCGGCACTGAAGTGTAACACACTAACTGACCTCTAGTAGTGGGAGTATGTATGAGCCGGCGACTCGGCTCGCCCTCGCCGGCCGCGGTGCTGGCCGTGACCCAGCTCTCGTACGTGACGCCGGAGCTCAGCGCGACCAGCTCTATGGACAGGCGGGAGGCGCGGTGGGCCTGGGGTACACCGGCACTGAAGTGTAACACACTAACTGACCTCTAGTAGTGGGAGTATGTATGAGCCGGCGACTCGGCTCGCCCTCGCCGGCCGCGGTGCTGGCCGTGACCCAGCTCTCGTACGTGACGCCGGAGCTCAGCGCGACCAGCTCTATGGACAGGCGGGAGGCGCGGTGGGCCTGGGGTACACCGGCACTGAAGTGTAACACACTAACTGACCTCTAGTAGTGGGAGTATGTATGAGCCGGCGACTCGGCTCGCCCTCGCCGGCCGCGGTGCTGGCCGTGACCCAGCTCTCGTACGTGACGCCGGAGCTCAGCGCGACCAGCTCTATGGACAGGCGGGAGGCGCGGTGGGCCTGGGGTACACCGGCACTGAAGTGTAACACACTAACTGACCTCTAGTAGTGGGAGTATGTATGAGCCGGCGACTCGGCTCGCCCTCGCCGGCCGCGGTGCTGGCCGTGACCCAGCTCTCGTACGTGACGCCGGAGCTCAGCGCGACCAGCTCTATGGACAGGCGGGAGGCGCGGTGGGCCTGGGGTACACCGGCACTGAAGTGTAACACACTAACTGACCTCTAGTAGTGGGAGTATGTATGAGCCGGCGACTCGGCTCGCCCTCGCCGGCCGCGGTGCTGGCCGTGACCCAGCTCTCGTACGTGACGCCGGAGCTCAGCGCGACCAGCTCTATGGACAGGCGGGAGGCGCGGTGGGCCTGGGGTACACCGGCACTGAAGTGTAACACACTAACTGACCTCTAGTAGTGGGAGTATGTATGAGCCGGCGACTCGGCTCGCCCTCGCCGGCCGCGGTGCTGGCCGTGACCCAGCTCTCGTACGTGTCGCAGGAGCTCAGCGCGACCAGCTCTATGGACAGGCGGGAGGCGCGGTGGGCCTGGGGTACACCGGCACTGAAGTGTAACACACTAACTGACCTCTAGTAGTGGGAGTATGTATGAGCCGGCGACTCGGCTTGCCCTCGCCGGCCGCGGTGCTGGCCGTGACCCAGCTCTCGTACGTGACGCCGGAGCTCAGCGCGACCAGCTCTATGGACAGGCGGGAGGCGCGGTGGGCCTGGGGTACACCGGCACTGAAGTGTAACACACTAACTGACCTCTAGTAGTGGGAGTATGTATGAGCCGGCGACTCGGCTCGCCCTCGCCGGCCGCGGTGCTGGCCGTGACCCAGCTCTCGTACGTGACGCCGGAGCTCAGCGCGACCAGCTCTATGGACAGGCGGGAGGCGCGGTGGGCCTGGGGTACACCGGCACTGAAGTGTAACACACTAACTGACCTCTAGTAGTGGGAGTATGTATGAGCCGGCGACTCGGCTCGCCCTCGCCGGCCGCGGTGCTGGCCGTGACCCAGCTCTCGTACGTGACGCCGGAGCTCAGCGCGACCAGCTCTATGGACAGGCGGGAGGCGCGGTGGGCCTGGGGTACACCGGCACTGAAGTGTAACACACTAACTGACCTCTAGTAGTGGGAGTATGTATGAGCCGGCGACTCGGCTCGCCCTCGCCGGCCGCGGTGCTGGCCGTGACCCAGCTCTCGTACGTGACGCCGGAGCTCAGCGCGACCAGCTCTATGGACAGGCGGGAGGCGCGGTGGGCCTGGGGTACACCGGCACTGAAGTGTAACACACTAACTGACCTCTAGTAGTGGGAGTATGTATGAGCCGGCGACTCGGCTCGCCCTCGCCGGCCGCGGTGCTGGCCGTGACCCAGCTCTCGTACGTGACGCCGGAGCTCAGCGCGACCAGCTCTATGGACAGGCGGGAGGCGCGGTGGGCCTGGGGTACACCGGCACTGAAGTGTAACACACTAACTGACCTCTAGTAGTGGGAGTATGTATGAGCCGGCGACTCGGCTCGCCCTCGCCGGCCGCGGTGCTGGCCGTGACCCAGCTCTCGTACGTGACGCCGGAGCTCAGCGCGACCAGCTCTATGGACAGGCGGGAGGCGCGGTGGGCCTGGGGTACACCGGCACTGAAGTGTAACACACTAACTGACCTCTAGTAGTGGGAGTATGTATGAGCCGGCGACTCGGCTCGCCCTCGCCGGCCGCGGTGCTGGCCGTGACCCAGCTCTCGTACGTGACGCCGGAGCTCAGCGCGACCAGCTCTATGGACAGGCGGGAGGCGCGGTGGGCCTGGGGTACACCGGCACTGAAGTGTAACACACTAACTGACCTCTAGTAGTGGGAGTATGTATGAGCCGGCGACTCGGCTCGCCCTCGCCGGCCGCGGTGCTGGCCGTGACCCAGCTCTCGTACGTGACGCCGGAGCTCAGCGCGACCAGCTCTATGGACAGGCGGGAGGCGCGGTGGGCCTGGGGTACACCGGCACTGAAGTGTAACACACTAACTGACCTCTAGTAGTGGGAGTATGTATGAGCCGGCGACTCGGCTCGCCCTCGCCGGCCGCGGTGCTGGCCGTGACCCAGCTCTCGTACGTGACGCCGGAGCTCAGCGCGACCAGCTCTATGGACAGGCGGGAGGCGCGGTGGGCCTGGGGTACACCGGCACTGAAGTGTTACATAAGATATTATAACACAGGTTAAAGTTTCGGTTACAAATGGTATCTTAAAAAATTCAAGTTGACAACACCGACTTAAAAGCAAGTTCAAAAAATTTGATTAACTTTTTTGAAAATATCGGGAATCTCAAAAACATTTGAATCATGGTATGTTACCCGTTTCGTATTCCAATAAATTTGATTAAACCAGTACAATAAATTGAAGCTTACCTAGAAGAAGGTTTCACGTAGACAGTATAATGCTGTATCTCCCCGTTGGGATGCTCTGGACGTTTCCAGCTCACGAGGAGGGAAGTCGAAGACAGCACCAGGACTTTGGTGTCAGCTGGTGGGCCGGGCACTGGAATTAAACAGTTTCAGTTGAGTTTACTATAGTGTTGAAAATCCAGATAGCTTGAACACTCTCGCTTTCACTCGGAGGCCCTGAAGTATTATTAAAACCAAGGTTTTACAAAGCATCATAGAACACTGCATATTTTTATCTCATTTGAAGATTATTTTACATACTTACCATCTTGCAAAGTGGCACAAACAATCGGATACGAGAAGGGTCCTACTCCGAAGTTTGAGAAGCCAGCCACTTTCACCGTATAGTTGGAATACTTGAGTAGCCCCTGCAGGTACAACTCGGTGTGGAGGGAAGTCTGGTTAATCCATGCACCTTCTGCGTCAAACATTACATCATTATTATTCTACCTTACCAGAGAAGCAAGGAACGAAAACCAATCTCACTTTATTTTGCCAAGAGAAGAAAAAATAGCCAACAGTACGGGTTGGTAAATGACACACGTGTTCTTTTAACTTTTCAAGGTATTCAGATCATCTTATTCCTTACAATGTTCACCGTAAGATCACGTGTTTTAAAGCCCACATAATTTATTATGAAGAATAATCCAGAGGTGCGGCTGGGTTTGATTGAACCCTCGATCTTCGGAATTAACCTGAAACTAAAACTCTTACCTTCAGTAGCATACAGCACGGTATACCCGACCAAGGAACTGCCCTGACCAGGCAGGACTATTGGCTGCCACCCAACCCTCAGAGAAGACGACGATACAGCAGTGCACTCCACCGATGATGGAGCTTGTTCTGGTGCTGAAATGAAACAATATTCTATTTGTCAATTGTTTTTTTTCATATTAACTGTTCTAGGAAATAGAACTACTGAATTTTTTCCCGAGAGTGAAATCTTACGACTATTCAGGCAATTTTCAACAAACTTAACAACAATGAACAAAATGTAACTTTTTCACATACGATCATTTTATTGTTATAATGACCAATACGAATAATTTTACGATTTAATCATCACCATGTCAGCCGCTGGACGCCCACTTTCGGACATAAGCCTTCCTTAATAATTAGTTATTGCGGTCGGACGCGGCCTGCATCCATCGCGAGCCAACCGCTTTCACCAGATCATCTGTCGCTTGTGTGCGCTTGCCAATTCGTGACAACTTTTCGGTCGTCAAAAGCCATTCGTTCTCCGGCGCTACAAATATTGTTAGCGATATCTGTCAGATTACTATCTGAAGCTTTATCTGTGACCCTTGAAACAGGTCGTTTATGTCTTACCTCCTTCCCTCGTATCTTGAAACACTGGCAAAGAAAACGGCCCCGAGCCTGCACTTGTATACGCCGATACTGAAACTGCATACCTATAAACATTAAAATTATATACATTTTTTTCCTTACGAAGTAAAAAAGAGTGTTTTATAGAGATAAAATATGTGAGTCTAAAAATAGGATAAGGAAATAGCAACTACTACATTTAAACATTATGAAAACATAATTTTTTCCTTATAAAATGTAAAACAAAACAATTTGTAAATGGTTAGTTTTATAGAGATAAAATGTGAGTCTTAAAATAGGCTAGGGAAATAGTAATGTTAAAGGATAATATAATTTACCGTGTGTTTTTTAATAGTCCAGTCAAAAGTGTCTCTTGTTTGCCGCTAGATGGAGCTACTTTGACTGTCCTTGAATCTGTATCATCTGAAACTAAAAATAAACACTTTTGGTTTGGTATCATCACGTTTGTATTTATTGACTTTTTCAAGTGATCTTTAGGATTTTATGGAAATAAATGGCATAAATCTTTAAATCTTTACCAGCATGTTGGTGATGTCAGTTGGAACTGTACACAGAACGATACTGTCGATACGTCTTTTGCTATCCAGAAGACGATTGGACGACACTTGCGGTACTATTCTAAGGCAGGCACTAAAAGGTTAATCGATATTGAACTAATTACGCAGGAGTTAGGCAAAGGGACAATGTAATACGCTATAGCGTATTGTGCAACTTGAAAGGTGGAGCGGGCGTTTCTTCTTCTTTTATTTTTTAACGTAGCTCAGCTCGCCCGGCCGCGCCGTCGCCTCCACTTGCACGTTGATATTGTTAATGTACGTATCTCACCAGTGCCAACATTGTGCGGCACCGCGCGTACATTGTAGCCCAGGAGCGCGCCGTTGTGCGTCTCCTTGAGCGGCGGCAGCCAGGCGGCGCGCAGCTCGCCCGGCCGCGCCGTCGCCTCCACTTGCACGTTGATATTGTTAATGTACGTATCTCACCAGTGCCAACATTGTGCGGCACCGCGCGTACATTGTAGCCCAGGAGCGCGCCGTTGTGCGTCTCCTTGAGCGGCGGCAGCCAGGCGGCGCGCAGCTCGCCCGGCCGCGCCGTCGCCTCCACTTGCACGTTGATATTGTTAATGTACGTATCTCACCAGTGCCAACATTGTGCGGCACCGCGCGTACATTGTAGCCCAGGAGCGCGCCGTTGTGCGTCTCCTTGAGCGGCGGCAGCCAGGCGGCGCGCAGCTCGCCCGGCCGCGCCGTCGCCTCCACTTGCACGTTGATATTGTTAATGTACGTATCTCACCAGTGCCAACATTGTGCGGCACCGCGCGTACATTGTAGCCCAGGAGCGCGCCGTTGTGCGTCTCCTTGAGCGGCGGCAGCCAGGCGGCGCGCAGCTCGCCCGGCCGCGCCGTCGCCTCCACTTGCACGTTGATTGGGGCTGATGATGGAGCTGGAAAATATTCATAAAACAATGGGAATTACTCACGTATTTACAAAGGAGTTTAAACACTCTCAACGTTTCGATTACAACAAGAGCAGACTTTTGAGGAGTGAGCTTCCTGCCGTGCTCCGTCTCCTGTCAGCTCGCGCGCGCAGTTATCACATTGCTTTATCTCACGTGAGTAATTCCCGTTGTTATAAAATGAATAGTGTATTCACGAAAATTTTGAAGGCTAGAAAATATGTTCATTTTTATCATTAGGAATCAACATTTTTAAATTATATTAATATTAATGATTCTTTGGTGGTTGCTAGTTTTTTTCGTTACGCCAGAGCAGTAGTCTAATGCGCTGGGCAGTAGACTATTGTCGAACACATTCTGAGACAGTGCTTGTTTTTATGTTAGTACTTTTTATGTAATAATGTATTGGGAAAAGGAGTGTAGTTTCTGATTTGTTTCTTTAATAAGCTACATAACTATTTCTGAATATAATGCCTGGATTAGTCAGCAAACACTCACCCCTTTTAGTTTGGTATACAATTTGGTTACATAAGAACACATTTTAAAGTAGCAATATCCATAAGTCTAAATAACTAACCTTCTTCATTAGTACTAAAATGCACAGGTGAAGTATAGACGCTGGTGCCGACCTGGTTACCCGTCGCGACCCGCGCCACGTATGATGTCGCCGGTCGCAGGTTCTGCAGGTCTATGCTCTGTCTGACTTCATTGTCCTAAAACAAAAACATAAACTGAAGATACCGTGCAGTAGGTGTGTTTTGTAGGGGCTGATAATGTTACGGTACGAATTTGAAATGGACTGGAGATGACAACCGCAAGGAAAATTGGGACTGGTGGTTCCAATCGGCCGCAGTATTGCCTACGATCGAGGTTGGCTCTATTTGTATTACTGTACCTGCTCTTGTATATTCTAGTCTGCTGTTTATGTGCATGGGAATAAACATGAATATAAAAGGTTTCAATGCCAATTTTAATTTCAAAAGTATAGTTATACTTAATGTTTATGTTATTAATATTATTTTTTACTTATGTGACCTGTAACTGTATCAATAAATGAACTGAACTGAACTTTCTAAGGAATATATGGAACGATCGTTACGCCTTAGTGTCGGTTCACGACACCACTGGCGTGGCAACCACCTTCATAAAGATGCATAGGAACTATTCGTATCGATTGCAGCAGCATTCCATCTTGGTAATGCTCCTTTAAAAACTCCAGTTACCTTTCTAGTAACGTTAACAGTGGTAGCTCTCTCCCAAGACTCGGAGTAGTGCGAGTGCGAGTACTGCAGCGAGTAGTGGCGCGCGTGCGCACGCAGCGTATCGCGCCACGACAGCGCGGCGGAGCGGGACCGGACCGAGTCCACGCGGACGTCCGACGGCGGGGTGGGCGGTTCTGGAACCAACCAAGTTTAAGTTCTACAGTATGTTTTTGCTCTCGTTAAAATGTTTTTTGTTTTCTTTGTTTTTATTATTCCATTATTTGATTTCGTTTTGGATGTAATTTCTAATATCGTACTATTTATGAAAACTTGCAAGGCTTATTTAGACTATTGTTATGCTAAGTTATATTAAAAAAATGATGTTTAGTTTACCTAAAATGTAAAAATAAAAAAAATAAAATAAACGATGAATAAAAGAAAATGCCAGAAGTAGGTACCCTTTATATGTAGTGGGGTATATAATCACCACGGTTACCAGGCGATTTGGTAATTGCATTATGTAGGTACATAACACGAAGTTAGGTACTGGATTCTTCTGGTACATAGCCGTTTTGACGACATTCGCGGATAGTGATAGTGATAGATAGATACATAAATTAATATTTCTTGAGGTAATTTACCTAGAATAGTGAGATAGACGTTGAAAGTGGACGTGCCGTAAGGGTTGCTAGCTCTGCACTGGTACACTCCGCCGTCGTTGATCTCCGAGTACGCCAGGTTGATGGAGTTCGTCAGCCCTTGAGATGTTTTTGTTTCTGAGAACTTAAGCCTGAAATCACACAACGTTAACGATTTAGTCCACATTCGTCACCTGATTATCAGCCCGCTTACAAAAAATTTCAAGCGTCCCGAATTGTTGACTGCTGTGCAGTCGGGACTAACTATTAAATCTAAAAAAATCTGCTTCCATCCCACTTTATATCTCAGTAATTAAGGAGCGATCTTTATCGCGTATTTTTTGGGATGTTATAAGTTTGACGTGTCTTGGTTTATGATATCTGTGTCTGTCTGTATAATGTAGTGATTATTATTATATTCTCTTTGTCTGTCTGTAGCTTCAGTTTGTTTTGTTTGTCTCACGAACTGATTGTGGAGTGTTTTTAGCTATATTTATTGATTATCGTTTTTTGGAAAGTACCAACTCACATTTCGGGCAGGCCATTAGCCCTATTGGTCAATCTCGTAGTAACAAACCTTTGAGTCTGGAACTCCAGCAGGCTCCCATCATGTGTCCAGGAGACTCTCACGGGGTCATCGCCCTGCGGCCGGCACGCCAGCACCACAGGGTGGCCGAGCCGAGAGGTCACGTTTGTGGATGGAGTCTCGAAGTGTACTGGTTCTGAAATTAATAGAAAAATACCTCAAAATTACAGAGTTACATTCATTTTATAACGAGAATAACACAGGTTACACATTTACAAAGGAGTTTAAATACTCTCGACATTTCGACCACGACAAGAGCAGTCTCAGAGTTGGCGGACGCTAACAAAGACTGCTCTTAAGAGGGGACCCTCTTCTTTGTAAATACGTGAGTAATTCCCGTTGTTATAAAATGAATACCATGGAATAAGTCAAAAGTCAGTTGATAGATCTAAATTATATAGCGCGGTATCTAAAATTAATAAATTTATTTACTCACTAAAGATACTTTCATAATGAGTATAATAATGAAAAGCTCACATTTTTATGGTTTTAAATAAAACGAAAAGGTTACAGTTAGAATCCATAGATTTAAAAAAACTTGTAGATATTAACTCTGTAGAACTGAGAATTGTAAAATAGGGATCTGTAGACTTTTGCATCTGAAATGTAAATCTGTGAAATTAGGAATAATCCCTGGACAGTAAAGCTCAGCCATGCAAATGTACTGGAAGCCTCAAATTAATTTAAACTAGGAAATTACATTGGAATCTTGATTGGTTTTCACGGTGACGCGGCTTCCCATAATTACAACGGTTAACGAGATTTCGTTCAGTAACTCGGTTAATTAATTTTATTTTGTTAGTTTTAATGTTGATTTTGTCGAGTTTTTTTTTTCGTCGTGGTTAAAGTCGTGGGCTCAAACCCCACCGCGCAACCCGATTTTATTCTTTAAAAATTATGTGTGCTTTAAAAACACGTGTTCCAACGGTGAAGGCAAACATCGAGAGAAAAGTGAAAAAACCGGAATGTTCTGAGTACTCCAACGCCAGCTGCCAGTTCCCCAGAATCTGCCATGTTCCTAAAAGGAGTTAAGTACCTACCTTAGAGCTTCTAGCTCCACGAATACTTCCTGTTTAGAAGTATCCAGTCTAGAAGCTGCTAGATCCATATAATCTTCTAGAACTTTTTTATTTTATTATCTATTATTTTTTATTTATTATTACAGAATATAACATAACAGTAAAAATAACAATGCGCTGTATCCATAAAAAACTATAAGTTTTCTAGAGCTGACTGTGCTAAGTCCATAAATTTCGGCAACTTACTATTAACACTCATCCAAACAGTCTTGCTGAGTGGTTGGCCGACGCTGTTCTCCACATTGCAGGAGTAAAGCCCCTCATCAGCCAGAGACACCTCCTCAATCACCAGGGAGCCGTTGGGCAGGCTGAGGATTCCACCGCCAGCTAGCTCAAGAACAGGCTGCCAGGTTCCCAGAAGTGCTGTGGAGACAGTTGTTCAGATTGTATTAGTTTTACATTAGTCTTTATGCAAAGTATAATTAATTAGTTTTAAAGTCCGGATGATGAGACGAGACGAGAGACGTACCTACCTAAAGTTATTCAAAAAGAAGATTTTTGGAACGAAAGTAAAATCACACCTTGCTCTTCTTCCAATTTAATACAATCTATTTTCAATCAATTAATACCAATTTCTGTTTAAAATAATGTTGAGAACAAAGTAACTTAGCTAGGTACTGCTTGAATAAAGAAAATAAATAAAAGGAAAAGGGAAAAATTTGGGTAAAAATCAACGATTTCGATCAAAATTAATAAAGATGAGCCTCGGAAAGGAAAAAAGCGAAATTAATATTCATCACATTTAAATTCGGTATTTTTATCAACCACCGAAACGAATTCGATAAGCTTACGTTTCAAAAATGGATTTTCAGTGGAAATATAATAACGTTGGTTGTAAATACAGAGAGTTATAATTTTTGGTGTAAGTATATCCGTTTTCATAACACTAGATATTTTTTGTGTTTCCTAGATTATCTTACGTATGATCCTAAAATATTATAAAGCTGAAGAGTTTGTTCGTTTGTTTGAACACGCAAATCTCAGAAACCACGGTGCTACTAGAAAAACTCTTTCTAGCTTTCTAGTAGGACCAGCGCTACTAGATGTTGGATTTTATCGAGGAAGGCTAAATGCTATATTATTTAAACTTTAGGTATTTAAATAACGTATCTAATAAAACGGAAGCGAAGCTGTCAGCGGTCGTCTAGTAATTTTGTATTTCAGATATAGCTCATGTGTAAACCAGACTTTATAGACGTATGGCATTCACGAAGAAAGTCCATACCAAAATGTGGATAAGGATGATGATAGTATTAAAGGGTTAACTCACCGTCTTTTTTCATCCAATGTACTTGCGGCTGAGGATATCCACTCGCACTGCAAGAGACGGTCCCCTTTCTGCCGAGAAGCAGCGAGGAGTTGGACGGTTCTTCCAGCCATTTTGGTGCCACTGAAAGATAATAACAATTTACCATGGGTACCACGGGGCTAGATGTCGCTGTGTAAAAAATTGTCCAGTAATATTTATTTATTTATTTATATTTATCTATTATTTTTATTTTATATTTACCATAGATTAAACCATTTTGTCTTGAAGGACACCTCGTTCCTTCTCAAGATCGTTGATTAGAACTTTGCCACGCACCACTAGATATTATATTTTCTAATATGGAATTACTCTAGACTCCCTACCTGTTCTTGCATGTGTGCCTGGGATTTGCTTCTATTAATGTCTAGCAAAAGTGAGTGAAGTCTATCACAAGAAGGCCTTATAAATATTATCCCATTTTATCCCGTAGGTTTCGTAAAGCCGAAGAAGGAATTTATTACCAGAACAAAGGCAGTAGCGTCGTTCTGCGTTCTGTTAAACGTACCAACATTCTGGCGATCACTAACTTGCCAGGTAATTGTGGTTATTAAACCAAATCCTCCATGACCTATATTGAGTTCTATTGTTGTAACGCTTGGCTAGGGTAATGACAGCTATAACTGTTATCATTATTACGTACCTTTAATGTAAAGTTCCGTAGATCGGTTGACTTTAGCTACGTGGTTTGAAGCTACGCAAGTGTAAGTGCCACAATGTTCTAAGGACACTTTCTTGATCACTAGAGCACTGAACAACTCTGAGTTTCTTTCGGTTACCTGTGAAAATATGAAATTATCCGCCATTTTAGTTTTGTCTTCAATATTTACAATTTTAGAAGTAAATCAATATAATAATTTTTATTTGTGCATGTTTAAAAACGTATCAACACTATCTGGTATCTGAGCTTCAGATTTAAACATCACCAAAAAATTTAATCGAATAGAGAATGATGCTTACAAAATCTAGGTTAAGATTTTGTCGTCTCCGAAGACGCAAAGACAACAATTTGAAATTACCTTCAAACTATTTCACTTTCAAACCTTACCTTCAAACTACTTGGTATCCTCTTCCCATCCTTCAACCACTCAAAATGTATCGGCAAATCTCCATTTCTTACATTACAATAGATATTTGCATTCTGTCCTTCTTGAAGATTATTCGCCAACATAAGCTCATCTATTACTGGTGCTTCTACAACTTGTATTTCAAACGCTCGTCTCGCCATTTCTCCAGACGGACTCGTGACGACACAAGTGTATACTGTCGCATGCATTTCTTTACTAACTTCATTGATAGAAAGAATTCCATTGATGTTAACACTAGGAGCATTCCGTCTAAATTTTCTTCTGTATCTTTGATGCTGTGTTTGAGAGATGCTTTTATAGTAGATAGATCTTTTATAGCGGGATTGGAAGAGGCTGTTTGATGATAACGTTTTTCCTTGATATTCCCAGTCTATTTTGCTGATTGGGTAACCGTAGAAAGGGCATCTTAAGTTCACTGATTCTCCGCTTTGTAGTTTTATTGCTGGTAGCGCTCTGATGTATGGTGGACCTAAAATAATTAAGAAATTGAACTAAGAAACTCAATATAACTTTTTAAACTATCATGGTTTTTAACTATATTTGAATATGAAACGGGTAACATACCATGATTTATTTGTTTTTGAGTTTTCCGATATTTCGACACTGTTGCAAGCGCCATGTTCACGGACAAACTGACAATTTGTCCGTGAACATGGCGCTTGCAACAGTGTCGAAATATCGGAAAACTCAAAAACAAATAAATCATGGTATGTTACCCGTTTCATATTCAAATATAAGAAACTCAAGCTTCTATAGTCTAGTTTTTATATTCTTTAAATAAATTAATCACAATAGTGTTAAGTGGGACTTTTTGATTTTTTATACAGCTCCTTCCAGTTAAAACGCTATCAAAAGAGTCATCAAGAACTTTGAAATGGATGTTTTATCGTTTTCCCATTACTTTCATAAACGCAGTAAACGTACCATCTTTTGATTTAGTTAAAGATCTATTATACCTTTTTTATGTTTATAAGTTGTTTAATCATAAGTTTTTTTTTTTAAATGCCTAGTCTATAACTTTATCACCAACTTGCCACCTAAACGTAGTACTTACATAAATGTATGTGTGTAACGACGTTTGTTCAGGTGGAATTTCGCAATTACTTTTGGAAGCATATTTTGTACCAATGTTCATGTATTTATTTCTTCTTCTAGTTCCATTATATCCCTATTCTACGTCGTCAATGTCACGTCTAATAGTTAACGTACCATAGACATCAAGTCTGTTCTCATGGCTGGCCACATGGTCCCCTTCCCTGGCCGTACAGGAGTACAGTCCTCCGTCTTCTACTCTCACTCGGGTTATATTCAGCTGGGCCAACACTGAGTTGTCTGACGTCATCACTTGACCTATTGCGTATCTGGGAACAGTAATTGTATAAATTTAAACGTATTGTTTATATGTACTATTTGATAATTAATTTCATATTTTTAAACGATTTTAGTGTTTTGTCTTGTTACGTTGTTGATCCCTTGTAAAAGTATTGCTGTAAATCATTAGCATGGGGATCAATTTATTCCACAAACATTCAATGAAATGGGTAATGCCGACAGTTTATAACAACAACAACTGATTAATGTCCCTTGTACCGCAATGAAACAGTTGGCTCTATTTAACAGTATTAAAAATATTACGGGAATTACTTTGATATCTTAGGAAATCGTTATTTTTTAATTAATTCATTGAACCACGGCAGTTTTTACAATATTGAGATTGTTGGTGGTAGGTTACCTCGGATCTGTATTACTGGAGACAACAACACCATCTCTTTCCCAAATAAACTGTGGGGGTCTCTCGCCGGTGGCTGCGCATTGCATGCTGATCTGGAAACGAAATTACATCATCAATATATCAATAATTACATCCCACTTGTGGGCAAGGATCTCAAAACTCCACCACAGTTACAGAAATTAAATTACGGCAATTACTCATTACATGTCAAAAATTATGATAGTTTTAAAGGCTGGAGCAGACCGGATGCGTATGCGTAGACGTAAGCGTAGACGCGCACGTACCACTGAATTGTAATGTATGACATTGGAGTGGAATGGAGACAGGACACACTGCTTGCGTAACGTAGACGTGCGCGTGCAGTGTGTCCTGTTAAGATAAGATAAGATAAGATTTATTTGTGTACTACAACATAAAATTACAAATTGAGACTTAAAACTAGACACAACAGAATACACAAAAGGGTCGTCGGCTCAGCATAGGCTGTGCCTGCAATACTGCAGACATAGCGCTGGTTTTCAGCGACGTTATGTTAGAACTACGTGCGAATAAAATCCATACAAGGTTACATTTTTAAACCGATAGGCATTTCCAATTTGTTACATATGAAAATATATAATATAAAAATTATCGTGTTTTAGGTACTTACATCGCCTCCCGGTGTGACTGTTCTTTCAGTGAAATGCTGAGTGATTATCACCCGACTGTCTGCCATCCTTTTTCTTCTGTCAAGCCCTGGGAAATAAAATCGTGCTTATTTTTTTGAGATATCTTATTGATTTAACTTATTGGTGCTACAACAAAAATATTAAATAATAATGAATTTACTAACACTATCTGCGGTCATAACACACGTTTTTGCCGCGGTTTACGAGCATTGTATGTGTTAAATTATGTCACTTCAAATTTAGATGTTAAATCGATGTCATATCGGTAATTATCAAACGAACACTCTATTAGTAGTGGTTCTAGTACAAATTACGATCGTAAGTGGTATTTCACATATTAACTGCTAAACTAATTTTCGTCCTCACTTGTATACTGCTGGACAAACTTCTAACACAATCGCCTAAAATAAATGAAATAATTGAATTGCTTAGGAATTTTGTTTACATTTCTATATCATGATGATTATGGTCTTTTAATTTATATTAACTTTTCCTATCCAACATACCTACTTCAAAAAAGAGGATGTTATCAATTTGCTGCGTGGGTTCAATCACAATTTTCACTAGTTTACCGAATTTGGTAACTACAAATTATGTTACTTGATCTAAGATGCAACTTATAAAGACATCTAAGTTGGAGGCAAAAACGGGCCTCAAAAAATATTTATAAGATAAGGAACTTTAAAAATTGTCTAGATATTGTAAGATTTTGCACGTAAGTATTCGAGTGAAGACCTAGTTAGTAGCAAGTGCTCCAATCATAGCTTTAACGGTCTACCACTTTCTAGTCCGCCATTTTGATGATGTCAGTTGCCTAGCAACGACCCGCGGTTGCCTCGCGACGGCTCTGTGTAATAAACTATGATTGGCCGAAATTGCTTTGATTTGAATTGAACTCATTTAAATTTCGAACGTATGTAACTAAAACTTTTGGCAGTCTATTAAGTATAATATAATTATTTTGAAATTTTTATACTTATATATTATAACAAATACTTATACATTTTGTTTTGAGATGTCCGTTTACAGTAAGTCGTTTCTATCTTAATTAGGTAGTCATTATATTCAACGAGTTACTAAGTAAGACAAAAAAAAATGGAAAAGATGTACTTCATAAAATCAGATGAAAAATTAAATTTTTAGCCCGAAAATAACATAAATTCATAATTATCATAGTTCAAGTTCAAGAGACCATTATGATATGCTGCACTTGCTTCGCTCGCTCTTTTAATTATTTAGTGGAGAAGATAATGTATGCTAAATTAAGGACGGACTGATTGGGCACTATTAGGGGGCGAATTAAATGCTAATGGATGGGAATTAGATCGTGATGGTCCAACTAGGTGACGTGAGGTGCGGGCCTAAAAGTTTCAACCTTCTTTTTCCTCGAATGTTAACTAAGAAGTATAGAGAGTCTATTACATTTTTAAGTTATGATTATGATTACAGTATCGTGTTAGATTATAGTAGAGGTTTGTCACTTTCCAGCTTGCCTCAAATACCTAGCCAAAACTTGGTACCACGTTTTATTACTTGAAGTGAGGTGGAAACCCTGTCAAAATCTCCTAGACGCTCCGGATGTACAGACAGAAAATCCAATATCACCTGTAATACTCCGAAATATGTACATAGAGGTGTAATCAAAGGCGTAATTGAAGTTTGCGGCTCAGAGGAGCAAATGGGCAACATCCGAGAAATTGCAAGCTAGATTCTAGACTAGGTAGGCCAGGACCAAAAGAACAGACAATATTTTGATGTAATATACAATCGTCATAAAGTTTGTCACTGAACAATTTATGTGAAAAAAAATTGTAGGTAACAGTTCCATTTTTACCCGACTTCAAAAAAAAGGAAGTTCTCAAGTCCACTGTATTCTTTTTTATGTAACTCAGAACTTTGGATTGGGTCAAATGGAACCCACGACTTTCGAAAATAAAGTCGAGTGTGCACTTAGCCAATATGGATCCAAATATAAATCGAGCAAAATACATTCAAAACAGTTTGAGTTGAATCGAAATTATTTTGCTGCAAAATGTTCAAGGAAATACATTTTCGTCTTCACAGATTTGTTCCAACAATTCTGAAGCTGAAGTATTCAAATAATAGGATCGAATGAAAATGGCATTCTAGGGCCCATTCATTTCGAATCAGATTCAAGTCTTTGTTATTGAAATCTGGATCTAGATTTAACATGTTCTCTGCTGTATACAATAAGCAGAATGGAATTAGCATTTGAATATGTTCCAAGGTTACAATGGTAACTAATTTCTCGATATTATTTTTATTAAGTTTTTTATAGTCAAAACAAAAAGATATTTATAAAAGAAGAAGAAAAAGTTGACAAAATAATTTAAGCCAATTTTTAAGAAATTAATTAATGGTAAGTTTTTTATTGTCTACATTAAGATAATATAATTGTATTATATTCTATCATAATAACAACTACAAAAAGCCAAGCAAAATAACAAAAACATTACCTTACCACGTCAGGAAAACTCGAGCCATGAATATAAACTTGAATATACGACCGGCGTAAATAAACCGCGGGAATCGTAAAACAGAATTGACACCAGCGTCGGTAAGCAAAGTTTGCACGTTTTGTGAAACTACCCGCAATGTCATCAAGACCCTAATTTACAATGATCATTCGAGGAAATCTTGATTGTGGTTTAGAATAGAGATTATATTTTGACATTAAACGAAATGTATAAATATTGCTGGACAATTTAAACAGCAACATGGAGTATGGTCATGGAGTATTTTTTACGGGTGCTAGATTTCTGATATACTTTAGAATATACAAAATATAATATAGATAGATATTTTATAATGTATTTATTGTCCAAAAATGTTTGTAGAATGGAAAAATATTTGTAGATCATACTAATTGTTGTTGTGTTGAACTCATCATAAGCCTTGTTTCATGACCATAGTGAATTGGAACAGCACGTTTAACTACGTTATTGCTTATCTTCTGATATATAAATCTCTTATTCGAATTGACGATACTCGAGGGAAGTGATAGGGTGAATTAAAAATTATTGAAGTTTAAATTGCTCTTTCATAATATATCTAATAATAACTGATGTTTTAATTCGGTATTCAAATAATTTATTAAAGTTCCTCACAGCCTCCAGCACACCGGATGCGTATTCGTACACGTAAGCGTAGACGTGCATGTACCACTGAGTTGTAATGTATGGGAATGTATTAGACAGGACACACTGCACGCGCACGTCACGTTACGCAAGCAGTGTGTCCTGTCTAATACATTGCTCCAACTATTCCATGCTCATTTTCATGGGCGTGTCGTTTGAACGGGAGATAAATAAAGGCAATAAATAATCTGCCGCTGACATCGGCCGTGTGGAGTGGACCCGGGACGAAGGATGTGTGTCACACAGGAGCGAGCGGGACGGAGATAGTTATGAGATTGAGGTATTTGCGGTTTCTGATGTTGACATTCCACTTGTGTACAAGTTGGTTTACAGGACAGATCATGATTTTAGAAGGCGTCTATTTGAGTAACAATAATATGGTTTTGTAGTTAACACCTAATTTCACCACTCTCTGTTTGTTAGTTTAACATCCCATTAAGTAATTAACAGTCCATAAATATACGTAAACTGACAGTGATTAAATATAACGGGATGTTAAACTAACAAACAAAGAGTAGTGAAATTAGGTCTTAAGATAGAATTGGGCCTATAATTACGCCTATTTACGTTCAGTCACAGATAACCCATTAATCTGTGCGTTCAGTGAACCTTTATTCCGTGTTATTAACATATTCGTCCTTATGTTTTACTTAGTGCTGTATGTGAAAATATAATACCTATAAGAACAAGTGATGGGGCCTTAATTTACCACGCTGGCCTAGTACGGGTTGGTGAAGGATACCTATATGTCCTTTAAACTTTTAAAAGTTCTCATGCCGGTTTCCTCACAATGTTTGCCTTTACCGTTAGAGCACGTGTTTTTAAAGCACACAAAATTAACCAGGAGGAAAATCAGAGGTGTGCGGCGGGGTTTGTACCCACGACCGTCGTATTGAAAGTCGAGAATGCTCCCACTTAGCTAACACGGTTGTAAAAGTCATTACGTGCAACGTTATAATGCTGTTCGGTGTAAATAAGATCTCAGTATTGGGAAGCCTTTTGTTGAATGCGGGAATATTTGTTTTCCCGGCACGCAGTTGTTAATGATTCATAACAAATACAGATGCTACGTGCTGTTGTAGCCACCAATATAATAAATAATGTTTATTTTATGAAATAATAATAATAACTGTTATAAGAGCCGTGCTGGCTAAGTGAACAGTAATGCCAGCACGGTTTTCTTGAATTAGTTTAAAGGACCATGTGTCATTCACCAACCCGCACTTAGCTAAGAATTAAGGGCTTATCTCATGATAACAAGAGAGACTTCCTTGTGTCCCAGCAGTGGGAACGTAAGTAAGGGCGATGATGATAATGAACTGTTTTATATGAAGCTTTTCTATAGTAGTAAGGGGAAATTGTGGATTTCATATATTATTTTTTTATTAAAATTAAACACAAGCGCGAAGATTCGAATTCGCAAGATATTTTATGTTATTTTTTGAAGGAAAGATAACTGAAAACACAGTATATGTTTACAGCTAGCATTTTCTAAGAGATTGTATCTACTACAATAAATGGTTGCTCGATATAAAACCATATATTTATTTAACAAACCTTTGAATGCAGTTTCTTCTTCGGCACTCGGCAATTCCTGAAGATTATGTTTTCTGAAACAAGTAAACGAAAGATAAATTATGTGTGTTGTGTTGATGCGGCTTAGCGTTTTAATTTAAGCGAATTAATGCTTAAAACAATTATACTTTATAATATTGTTATGCAATATTTTAAAGATTGAACCATATATAGGGACGGACAGACAGCGGCTTACTTTAATAATATGTAGTGATAGTAATATAGCTCAAGCAAATTTTCAAATATTGTTTCGACTTTTATATAAATTATTTAGTATTATTATAAAAATAACTATCAATGTATGTAAATGATATTAAGTATATAAGAAATCTAGCATCCCTAACACAAGCTTCTAACTTATCACGGGGCTAAATGTTGCTGTGTGAATTGTAAAGCAATATTTATTTATTTACATTTAAGAAAAATAGTGCATAAAAACTAAGTGTGTTTAAGAACTATTTCTTGTTTGATAACATAACAACGCGATAATTTAACCCTTTATTCCCCCTAAATCATAAAGGTTGGAGGTCACAGGTTACGATTCTACCCCAAGGCGTAAATATTCTGCCAAAAATAATATGATCCCTCGAGAAATCCTGATTTGATGACAGATGTGGATAACTAGAATATTTTCCGGAAATTTTTTCGCCTTTTGAAGATAAATAGCCTCGGAGGTTATCTTCAAATGGTGATGGAACTTTTTAGATTATATTACTCGGTTATATGATTTATTGCTGACATTTTTATTTTGTACATTTTTGTTTGAAAAATCTGAAGAATAGTAAAAATATTTATTTTGGTGTGCTGTTGGAAGTATCGGATATCTCGAATCTAGAGTATAATCTGTCTGTATCTAAATTCTTGAAATTAGTTTGTATTGTACAATTTTTTTAATTATTATCATTTTAATTTAATCGTGCTGTGATTTTATTTAGGCTCATCAACATTTCCGCTCAAAAATTTGAAGCTATTTAAAAATATTTTAGATTATTTAAAAAATATATAATTCGAACTGTGTTCTTGAATCTGATCTTTTTAAGATTAATTTTCTTTTATTAGATAGGTAAGTAGGTATTTGCATATACACAGATAAAGCAACTACAATTGAAGAAAAAATTTCGAATTCAGCTTACACAAAAACTAAGCTTAAAAAAGAGACATCGTGCGATTTTTTTTCTACACTCGTGTGTTATGTTCTACAGTAAAAGTTAGCTTTTACTTTTTATTTTCATGCAATGAAAGTTGCCAGTTTTATCTAATGCAGGCGTAGTTGTATCCTTTTTGTGTAGCGAGTACATTCAGCAGACGAACTCAAAAATATTATACTAACTGTCGTTATTTTTTATTAAGATCCGAAGCGTAAATGAATAAATAAATATTGCTTGACGATTCACACAGTAACATTTAACCCAGTGGTAAACTCGAAGTTTGTGTTACTCGTGCTAGATTTTATCAATTTATCAAGAAGAAAAATTCAGAGGCAGGACGTGAACCCACGACCTTAGAGTGTGCTCCCACATTCCCAACACATTAATGCATGGAATCTCATTATGACTCTGACAAAATTCATTAAACAACAACACCGGGTCACTGAGCCGGCAAAACGTGGAACTTCAATAACCATTTTAACAAGATCTCCCAACTTCACCAATATTATGGTAATACAGAACAATACCAATCTAAGTTCCGTATCGAGGGGTCAGATTACGTTAGCCTGTATTGGATAATATTTTTCTTGTTTTTTTTTCTCTTTGTTTGCAAACAGCATCATATTCAAAGGAGATGGTTTGATCTGTTTGTCATTAAAAGTACATGCTATCATTTTGTTTCTTTATTTTATAACAAAGCGCTAGGAAAGTATTTTCCTTTGTTAGAGGTAATAAAACTCAAAGAGAATTTATTTATTTGTCTCTCATTCTTTTTGTTCTTTTCAATCTGCGTAATAACGGGCTTTAATCAACAGTATTCGATATTTCCAGATACTAACTTTATGCATGATTGAGCCGTGTTGGCTTAGTGGAAGCACACTCGACTTTCATTCCCAAGGTCGTGGATTCGCGCACCGTTGGATTTTGCTTATCGAAAAATGTATGTGTTTTGTAAAAACATGTTTGCTGTGAAGGCAAACATTAAAGAAGGATGTATGGTGATCATTTTAAGTACGATTATCTGATGATCGAAGGGCACAAGAATAACCGGTAAAAAAGGCCAAATAAATTAAAAAAAAACTCCAATGGTTGCTCTAAAAAAGCTCCGAATTTTCGATTCGACCACTGAAATGATGAAGATGATGAAAAATTCTTAGAAGTTAATATTATGCAGTAAAATTCCAAAGGGTCGCATAAATACGAGTATGACAAGCGCTGGTTGAGATAAAATTCCTACAGCACCGTAGTTCATCGCAAATATAGCGGTTCTTTGAAGCAGGAGGCTTGAATTATTCATTATTTTGAGACTGGGACAACATGGGCAGATTTTTGAAATCTGTACATTATCTAACAAACTTTCCACGTTTATCTATGTCTGTACGGTTTCAAAGATATAATATTAATAAACACTAAACCTTAAAAAACGTATAAAAATAAAATAATAAGTAGATAATAAAAATAATTTATTTATTTAAAGTTAAAGTATAGATTTTAAAATTTAGGCACATACACATAAAGGACTCTGAGACCCCACGTCAGTGTCTACGTGAAATTAAATCCACCTTAGTAGCTAAAGGTTAAAATATCAATTCTCTAGGTATATTGATACGTTTTTCAAACTGAGACGAAACTCGAATGAAATGAATTTCTGTTCGTTAGTGGTTTTGAAATGTTAGTATAGGTACTCGTATAGTAAGGGGAGGTTAAAATGTGAGAAACAATAAACGAGGCGAAGCCGCGGGCGGGTCATGTAGTAAATAAATAATAAGGTATACTATAAATACATTTCAGTCACAAGCTGCTTATAGCGAAGAAACTCAAGCTGTTTACTGCAAACTTAGCTGCAGGTAGGAGCACTCTGCTTTATTATGACAGCGTGGAGCACAGATTATTAAAGATTAATGTAAGAACGTCGGTCTTTATATTACGGACGTTTTAATGCTTACAAATACATAAATATTGCTGAACAATTCCTGAACACAACACGTATGTAACACATTACACGTTATCATAATTATTATGAAGTTTCATCCAATAGCTTTTGCGTGAAAGAGCAACATAAAATACTACCTTATAAACTTTTGCGTATAGGTATGTACTTATAATTTATTAGAAAGACAAGTCATAAAACCCGTAATAAAACGGTGACCGGTTTTACTAAGACAAGACTACTCAACCCGATGGCTATGACAATATTATGAAAATCCCGACGTAAATCTGAAAGCTGATTAAACTTCGGCCGAAGCTATTCTTAGGTCAAAAGAAGTTTCGCGAATTCAAATTGTCGGCGCTTTAACGCAGTCAAGATTTTCTCCTTTCAGTATCTTTTAATATCATTCAAACTCAACTTTTAGGCGAATTGGCTATGTGACTCTGAGACTACTATTTAAAGGTCGTGGGTACAAATCCAGCCGCGTACCTCTGGATTTTAAAGGGATTTATTACACAAGCTTGCCAGAGATCGTCTAGAAATCAGATACATAATCAAAAGACTTTCATTTTGATTATTAATAAAATTTGCTTTTATCTGCACATTTGCAATTCTGTTTGTAATGTTGAATATTGGCTAGCAAACATACAAAACGATATTTGGAGCATTCGTGTTTTCATTTATTTAATGTTTCCTCGCTATTAAAAATGTATTCCTTTCATGGTTTTATATTTCTGGCTTTTAAGCCGCTATTGCAATATTGAATTTCATCATTTTTGTGTACAGATATTCTATTTTAAAATAGCTAAATTTTTATATTTTATTTTATTTTAGATTATATACAGAAAAGGTATAGCAAACAAAATTGATGTAAAATAAACGAATACTTTATTATTGATGTATTTGATATGTATGTAATTAATTTACGCAATGTGAATAATAAACAATTCATGCTCTAACTAAAGTACGTATTTGTGATTCTCCGAAAGAGATAATGCTACTTCGCAGAATCAGGAAATACCGAGTAACACACATTTAATAATGAGGTTTTAATTTTAATTAAATTATAATAATTAGTTTTATTCATTTTAATTAAATAGTCCGTCACCATGCATTTAATAAGAGCATTGGAGAATTGGCCGAAAAGTTCCCAAATGGACAAGAAGCTGGTTCATGATGGATGCAAGTCATTTACAAAATAACTAGTAGAAATATTTAGTGACATACAAGCTTTCCAGCAGAGGCATTGCCCGTGTTTTATTGGAATTCTCCGCGTAATAGTTGATTTTGTTGGTAAACATTAATTATTGTGATATTGTATCCTATATTTAGTTTCATCAAAATACATTTCGTAGTTTTAGGTGAAATAATAACAGATATCCATTCATACTTAGAAGAGGTATCTAAAGAAAGAATTTATGGAATAAAATTTGCAATAAATTATATTTTAGATTATTATTATGTCAAGTAGACGTGCGACGGCTAAAATGATGATGATAATTCCCCATTATGTGTATCCATCCCTCCAATTAACCCGTATAATAAATTCTGTACAACTAGTTAAAAATTCACCATTTATTTGCACGCGCGATGGCGTTTGAAAGCCGGCGTTACATCAATTATGTAACGGATGTCCTCTGTGTGCCTTTCGACCCGTTGCAAATAAAATGGATGAAAAGTAAATAATTTATCATATAGTATTCGTTGACTTATATTTTTAACTAACTGCCCGCCCTGCGGTTTCGCCCGCGTTTTCACACAGCAACGTCTATCTCCTTGTGTTACGGGTGCTAGATTTCTGAGTTAATAGAATATACATAAATAGATATAAAATAGCCAGAACACCCGGTAAAAATATATGCAAATCATACAAAAATGTTTGTTCAGAGAAGGGAATCGAACCCCCAACCACTTGCGTCCCAGGAGTACCTTCGCCCGCTGCGCCAAAAAAGAAGTTGAAAAAATAATTCTTAAGACTTAGTAACAACAAAGAAAGTGCCAACTCAGAGAACATTGTGGCCATCCAACAAATTATGAGACAGAATGACAAACAAAAAACTCCAAAAAAACCAATATAAGTTATCATTTTCGATTTACATTCAAGAATTTTTAACTTTTAACGTAACAAAAAGTATATTCATCAGAACCCAAAAGTTCGGAATAGGTGTCCGATGACGTAATAAGGGGGCGAAAACTTTTCTTGTTATAGTGTAGAAATTCCAACAATGTTGGCAACTCTGTTATCTACAGTGTTGCCGTAATTAATTATTTACATGCTGCTGGGACAAAATGAGCGAATTAAGTTACTCGTCTCTAATTATTCTAATGTCAGAAGGTAGCTTTTGAATGCTGCCAAAATAGAATAAAGTTGTAATGGACCAAGAGCCTGTGATGGCCAGACCTTCCTTTAATTCACAAGCGTGAAAATTCTTTCATGTGTATGTCTAACATAGGTAAGAATAACCCCCAAACATGAAACCTGGATCGCGGTTCCTTTGGGAGATAACAACCTTTTACCTGTTATCTCCCAAAGGAACCACGATCCAGGTTTCATGTTTGGGGGTTATTCTTACCTATGTTAGACATACACATGAAAGAATTTTCACGCTTCAGAATTAAAGGAAGGTCTGGCCATCACAGGCTCTTAGGTTATAAGTAAAATTAGAATTATTTTATTTGTTACCTTTTTCTTTATTTTGTGTGAATTGTCCAGCACACATTATTTATTAGTTATTTCTTTCTGGCAGGTAAACAGGTACATAGGTATATGTATCTACATACGCAATATGCGTCAGTCTGTCGGACTTGTCAAGTTCTGTCGGAGCTTACTAGCTCATCGGGCACTACCACAGGTATTACATAGTCATAATGATAAAAATATTAAAAAAACATTTTTAGACAATGGTATAAGTTTTTGATGTCCAAAAAAAATACGAAAAATCGGGAAGTATAATGGACCGAACAGGTTTCTCGTAACGAAAAGGAATATTTAATGCACTAAAAGCAATAGTAAATAAAGTAAAAATTTAGGCAAAGTTGAGCTTGGTAGAACATAAAACCTTTGTGAAAGTTTTATTTCAAAGAACTTAATACGAGTATTGTTACAGGCTTTTATAGGTAAGTTATACTATTTATAACTCTAGAAAGACTGCACTGATTTGGCTTAAAATTGGCGGATATGTAGAACCAGGAGAAAGATATTTCTCCTATATGTTCAGTAAATTATTGATACGTTGAACCAGACGTATCATTTTCAATAATTTACAACAATCTTAGTTTTAGGACCGAATAATAAGTAAATAATAATAATATAAACAAATCTGCATTTAATAAAGCAACTCGATGTAATTTTGATGTTTTGTAATATGTATTAAGTTGTAATATTATTGCCGACGATATGACGGAAGACCAACTGAATGCTGAGTCCTTTTCACTGTTTGGTTTACAAGCCGACTTCGATTGAACAATTTTACTTTAATGTGAAACTTACTGTAAGCCAAACAAAGAAATCTGTGGTGGATTCATATATCGCAACATACGTCCGAATCTCTTCTTGAGCATTTGATGCGCGCCCTAAAACACCATGTTTCTACCGTGGAGCCAAATATCGTGAGGATAGCGGCATGTGAGCGTCTGAATAACACAGTTTTAATACGAGATTTCTGTGTAAAATGTAATGTAATCCATCATACGAGATCCATCAATAACGCTCCAGCCGCAACTAATCGCTTGTCCGTCAGCTATTGATTCAGAATAACCGATATATTCGTGATGATTTAATAACATTATATGTGGCGCCGACCTTAGAACAGTACTTACCACTACCAATCCTGTACGTGATGTTTAAACGGCTAAGGGATTTATACAATAAAATTAGTATTATCTGGGGGCACGGCAGTGTAGATTATCGATAGGGTTTTTCGTTTATATAAAAATTTATTCGAAAGGCAACATTACACTATAATAGTAGACAAAACATACTTCAAATAAATTATTTCTTTGTAGGTTTGCCTTTTAACAAAGAAAACATCACTTAATAAAAAGAAACACTCATCAAAGCAATCATACACTTTTACTTACCAAAGCATATTGACAGTCTCTCAATTTCCGTAAGCAAACAATAATTTAACCGTCAAACATTTTCACAACCTCAAACCTTTCAGGAATCACTGAAACCTTCGCAGACGAAATGATTTACTTATTTATATCAGATCCCGTCATTTTAGTAGATAAATAACATTACGCGGACCAGTGAAGCTGAAAATTGTACGAGAAAGGCGTGGGCGGAGCGCGAGCGGGAACGAACACGAGAATGGAAAAAAAGTTAATAATGATTGTCGAAACATCTGCACATCTGACACGTACACGTTAGGATGAGCGATTAAATGTATCCGTCAACTGGAACCGCGGTTTCAGTACATTGTGGTTCCAGTCGCCGGAATCCTCTAAATTCTCACTTAATATTAAAATCAAACTTAAAATGTAAATACAACGCAATTATTGATACCGAAATGCAGATTTTCGCCATCGTCACTGACAACCGGATACTGAGAATCGGATACACGCTTGCAATTTCGCAATCATTATATCGAAATTATTCAGTCTCCACAGTTATCCTTCGTACTTTAATACACTTATTATCTGTTATTCCGAGGATTAAATTGCATCTGCCTGCGGGCCTGCACTGTTTCTATATTATCTATTTATCACCCGCTGTTTATCAGACCACGCCCCAAAAGACAAGCTTTCCAGTTTCGTGTGCAAATAATCTTTTCGGTTTTATTATGGCGTCGAGCGAAAGAACTGCTTTTTGTCCGTTAGCCTGTATTTCAATTTATATGTTGATTTTATTTCAAAAGAGTCTTAAGGACTCAGGCTTATTCTTTAATTTTTTTCTAGCTTAGTTTTACGATTATGCTCAATGGAATAGGATTATTGTTGAGCTTTTTGCTGCTAAAGCTTAACTGTATACTATTTTTGGTAGATGAATAAAATATTTTCACTCTATTTTTAGTAGAACGATAGAAAATATTTATTCCTCGGGTAAATCCTAATATACGCGGCTGACAACGCTGATCGATGGTTTGGAATTTTAACTTTACCGGCATCGGTTAAATTTATTGTTGTATCATGAAATGTTAAAAATTGTCGTGTACAAATCTGTCAGATAATTTACACTCATTCAGACGACCTCTGTGGCGCAGAAGGTAAAGTTCCGAATGCAAACCGATAGGTTGTGGGCTCGATTCTTGCATCGTAACAAATTTGTATAATCTGCAAATATTTGTTCGAGTTCGTCTGGGTGTTATATAATTATGTATAATAAAAAAATTATATACATCTACATGATGTAGGTATATTTATAAAATGGACAGATGCTCTGGTTACTAAAACTGATTATTTAGTTTAAAGGTATAAGGTATAAGGTTTCTAGCATAAAGTGCAACTGTATTTTTGTTATTTAAATTTGTGAGAACGCCTTTTCTGAGTTCAAATTTTAAGGGAAAACTAAAACATAAGATAAACAAGTCAAATAGATTTACAGTATCTGTTAATTTTATCTTGGAAAGTAAATCTCATTTGTAATTTTAAACGTAAAATACGGTAACTGTTCCTACATCTTAAAATATCCATCTTTCGAACAGCAAACACTAAAAAACGCTACGCAATCATTATGCAAGCCAAAATTCCCTTCCCAATTCCGACCTAATTGCTCTTAAACCCCCATTCCATTATACGCCCTATCCTAAATAACCAAGGTTGACTTTCGTCTGAAGATTTGTGTAAGACATTCCGTATATTGAATGGGATTTTGTTTCAAGATGGATACTCGGATACAAAGAGGATGAAATATTGCGGGATAAATGTGCGGGGACAAGTTTGTTGTTTGCGCGCCAAATGTGAGATACTACCTACTCGTACTGGATTTAGGGTTGTCACTGTTTCATCATAATCACCCCTATTCACGTTCCCACTGCTGGGACACTGGGACTTTCTTCATGATAAGAGAGATTAGGCCTTAATTCACCACGCTGGCTAACTGTGGGTTGGTAAACGTCACATGTGCTTCTAACCGTTCGAAGTTTCAGAATATGCAATTTCCTCACGATTTTTGACTTCACTGTTAAAGCACGTGTTTTCAAAGCACACACAATTTTTCAATAAAAATACAGAGTTGCGAGGTGGGGTTTGAACCCATGACCTTCTGAATGAAAGTCGTGTGTGCTCCCACTTAGCCAACACGAGCAGGTTGAAATATTGCGTGATAAATGTGCTTCGACAAGTCCCTTGTTTGTGCGCCAAATGTGAGATTCGCACTTGATTTAGGGTTGTCACTGTTTGCGCTACGGAAATAGGTAACGTATTTTGACAAGTCACATATTCTTGCCAACCGTCTTTTGGAAGGTCAGAAAAGTTATTTTATTTATTCTATTTTCGTCCCGTGATGTTATAAAAAATAATTTGTCTCGAATTACGCCTAATGATGCCGTTCACTGAATTGAGAGGATTAGAAATAAAACAAATAATAAGGTTTAATTAAGTTATTGTGATATGATATGAAGCCTCTCATTTAGACTGTTACGCTTTTCTTATTAGAACCGTTAGTCAGGAAAAATATTAAGAAAGCTTTAATTAATCGTCCAGTCCGTAATTCCATTTCTGTTTTAAACTTTGGCTCAAAATTAGTTAAAACTTAAACTACAATTAATTGTAATTAGATCTTAGTTTCTATCTAATCTGTAATTCCGTTCCAACCCTAGTTATCCAAATCTCGCAAGTTTCTCATCCAATTCAACTTCCTTTGTATTAATTTGCTCTATAATGTTCACTATTAGAACTTTGGTTTGAGAAACTACTAGAACATTAAACTTAAAGACGACATTATCATCATCTTTCAACGGTTGTCATGGAAACAGGTTTAATGTCCGTTTTGATATCATACATGCCATATAATAAGTTCACCGACATGACCAAGCGGATTAGTTAAAGTGGCGATGATAATAAATCAATGGGTCAAAAGCTCTCGAATTAAACCCGAAAATGCAAACGCAGCGTCGGACGTCCACCAACGAGATAGACAGATGCCATAATGAAAGCTGCTGGTTCACGGTAAATGAAAGCCACTTCCGACCAAAACAACTGGACATAATGTATTTAAGGCGTAGATATGCGTGAATTTGGTAAATTTGGGTTCAGCAGAAACCATTTATTTCCTTGTTCTTTAACGGAATTGCTTTGAAAAAATTACACAATAATCTATGCCATATAAGGCATCATCTCTTGAGGCCGAAATTGTATTTTTTTTATTTTAAGTACCTGAAATAATAGTGTAAAATACCGTCTACTTTTTCAGCAAGAACCGTTTAAATCCTAATCTATTAATCATAAGATTTTTTAATTTTCATCACCATATAGAATAAAAGAATACCAATCATCTCCTGAGCTTACTTTTTCGAAAAAAAATCCCAGCGATTTTTAACGAATTTTTTACGTAAAACGACACACGCAATGCGCGATCTTCCCCTTCGCGGGCCCTTCAATTCAGTGCGGGGCGAGACGTTGTGCTGGACGGACCTATGACAATTTTCTCCGTGCGCCGTACTAACTAATAATATTCTGTGCCGGAACCAATTTTATAAGTAGTTTGTCATTTATAACTAGCTGCCCCCGCGCGACTTCTGCTCGCCGTATACTTTTATTTGCAACTATGTATCTCCATACTAAATTTCATCCAAATCAAATTTTCCCGCGTAAGCATATATTTTCCCGCGGAAGCATGTATTTATCCGCGGTAAATAGTCTCTCGCCATATACTTTTATTTGCAACTATCTCCATACTAAATTTCATCTAAATCAAATTTTCCCGCGGAAACATGTATTTTTCCGCGGTAAAAAGTCTGTTCTTTCTCCCCTGAGAAAGATCTCTAAAGAGTGTATGTGCCAAATTTCATCAAAATCGGTTGAGAGGTGCGGGAAAGCGTAACAGACAGACAGACAGAGTTACTTTCGCATTTCAATTTTGTATATATTATTTGACGTGTAAAAATTTGACGCATTGCTTCAGATTACAATAATAGTGTCTATTGTATCACAGATTACCGAAACTAGATTACCGCATTAGAATACTTTTGTTCCGATTCAAACGCACCTAAATTGGAGGAAGATGCGGGTTGCAGGGACTGGAACAAAGGCGTTGTAGCAAATAGCATCATGTAGGTAGGTAGATATGTATTTATTTTTGGTATACACAAAACCTGTAGAACTTAAAAATTTAAAAATAATATTAGAAAAATTTATCACAAATAATTCATTTGACTGAGTGAGTAAGTAATAAACATATTTAAACGGTTTATGGATAACTTATTTATTTTTACATACAATAATACCGAGAGACCCGCTTATATACGTCGTCTATCATTTTTAATGATATCGATTAGAATATTCATCATTAACGTTACACGTGCTTTCGCCGAGAAGACAACGAGTGCAATAAGCGCAATGCGGAAAAGAGACAAGTGAACGTCCTTCGTACGAGTAGCCATTATAAGCTGACCTCTTCACTTGCGTTAGACTATAGAAACGTATATGAAGTTCACGGGTCTGACACTTGGTCGCAACTAAAGCCGTGTTTCGAGGCGGGGCTTTTCATAATGGTTGATTTAACCATATGTTTGGCGCGCGGTCGTCGCTTGTCATGCGGTATCTAGTGGGGTTTATCTATGATTGTAGGCTACACAACTAATTCTGGTTAGCGCTGCGCGTAATATTTTCGATATGCCAGCGCCACGCGGGGCACGCGGTCGCTGTTGTCAACACTCGTAGTCGTTTCTGCCGCGATTTTCACTGCATACTCGCTCTTAAGGGAGTCTGTGTTTAGCAGTAGTCGTTCGACAGCTGAAATAATAATGAAGTTGACTGAAATAATGGTATACTGTGAGAAAACTGTATCCATACCATTATTATAAATGGGAAAAAGTGTGTATGTCTGTTTGTTTGTACGTCTTTCATGGTAATATTATATATAGGAAAGATAATGTATGTATATCTATTCGTTCGTTTGTCTTTTCATGGCAAAACGGAGTGCCATGTTGATTTTGTATGAGTTAGTTGAAAGAATGGAAACTGAAAGGCTACTTTTTGTCGAAGGCGGGCGAAGCCAGAGAGCGGATCTAGTGTAAATAATAAATGTATGGTGGTAAAATGGCCGTATGGTGCAGGCCTAAAAGGTTTCCTAACAACTCCCTACGCTATGCCCTCCGACGTCTCAGAATATTGGACCGAATCCAAACATGTGACGTGTTCTTTTGGGAAATTAAGATAATGCTGTTTTGCGCTTGTTTCTTGCTTATCTTATCTGAGACAGGTTAATTCGTTTGTGGCTTTGGGAGAGATAGAGATTATAATAATAAATATTGCTGGACAATTCACACAATAACATAATTAAACCCCGTGGTTAGCTAGAAGCTTTTGTTACAGGTTCTATAAATAATAGATTGGAATATTCTTTATTCGGTTTCCTCTTGATATAGATAAAGCCTTCACCGTTAAACCACGTGTTAAAGCGCACAAATTTTTTGCTGAGTTTGGACCCGCGGGGCTTAGTAGACCTTCTGAAGCAAACTCGAATGAACTCATAGCCAACAGGGCTAGATATCTAGGACTGTCTGAAACCCAAAACAAACTGCGGTAATAAGTAATCCAAAATAGATGTAAACGGCCTATTAAAAACCTACCCTTTCAAGCAGACGTAACATCGTTTCTCAGCTTTTAAATTTCACAGAGGCACTTACGGAGCTGAATTTTTCATCAGCTATTTAGAGGTCGCCGTAAACGCGAGCCGCGATGGAACATCGCCTTTATTTATGTAATGTTTCAAGAAAAATAAATACTTAGAAGGCTTTTTAGCTGAATAGGTTCTAAGGTAGTTGCGAGAAAATGGCGGAGTGAACTTTAGTAGAGTTTTTATGTTCTAAAACACGCAGATCTGAACATTGTTTTGTCTATTCACTTTATAACAACGGGAATTACTCACGCATTTACAAAGTAGTTAAATTACTCTCGACGTTTCGACTTGTTTTGTCTGTATTTGTTCTAAGAATAGTTTATTTTTGCTTTTAAAAAAGAGTTTTATAATAAAATAAAATAAAATAAAATATATCTTTATTATCTCTCACAAAAACAGTACTTAAAATAAAGGTTACATAACGTTGTGGATATTTGATGATTAGAAGAAATAGTAATCTATATTGAAATTAAATACATTTGTGGTCGTACTGGAAAACTTTGTGAGAGACTGGTGCCTGAGATAGGTTCGAGAGAACCTGTATTATAACGATCTAAGGTGATCAACAGAATAAGCAGCCCAACCCAGCAGTTATACACAGAATAAATAAGCCTTTAAATTTGTTATAACGTAAGTTGATTCAAATCTGGTTAGTTCATTCTTTGTGATATTGTAAATTTTCATTGGCGCAACGTGTCATGTTTGTATTTGAACTTATATGGAAATAATCTTTGCTTAGAACTTAGCGATCGTGGTGTATTAACTTATAACAAACATTGCGTTAAGCGTTATGCGCAGAAAACCCGGAATGATTTGGAGTAACTTTAGATAAAAACCGCATAAATCCAAATCATTGCACTGATCTCCCAGCAGGTAAGTAGGTATGATTTTTTTACTTCATTCTATATAAATAAACTATGTTGCGATGGTACTTCTAGCACATATTTATTAAAAAGTTTTAAAACCATAATGATTTGAAAGTAAACCCGCAGATAAAAGCCGCATAAATCAATGAGCACTGATGTCTCACAGGTAGCGGTAAATGGGTACGAATGTTTCGCGAAATGTCACGCATTTATCACTCTGCAGCGTATTTGTGCGGTTTTGAGGTGACCATGCGTAAAGAGCGTGTAGGACTTTTTACTTCAAGACGTCTATTTTAGATCATACGATTTATAATTAAAGAAAGTTGACTTAAAAAACCGAACCCGGAAACGATAATATATTGTAAGGCCTTAATAAAGCAAAAAAAAAAATACAAGCAAAAGTTTCTTGTGAGGGATGATATTTCTAACACTAATTTCTATTTTGTCCAAGTGATCGTTGGAATTTAATGGAATATTTATATTCCTCTGCCAAAGCATGTGGTAGCTGTCCAACTAATAATAGCAAATAAACAACTGATCCGTAGCAAAACTAAGTTAATATCTTGTACAATTTATTGAACACTCATCTAAATTTCAAATAACTTAAATATTTATCAAATATATCAGATAAACTGAACGGACTCAAACAGTATCTAAAGATATTTTAACTATAGTAACCAATGTTGCCTGTGCCGTGTGTGTGACGTCATTCATTCGAAAATTTCAAAGCGAAATATAAAATGTGTTACGTCTTATCGCATACATATACAAAGTGGAGATTATTCTTATTTTCCGTGAGCCATGGTCACTGCCACCCCGAGGCACTTTATGTGATTGCGGCCGCCCCTGGATCCTCGCATCTCAAGACGGCATTATGTGTATACTCCTGTCTGTTTACACTCAAATACACATAACTCAGCCGACATCCCTTACAGCATAAAAGCGTCTCGACGACCTCTTTAGCGCAGCGGGTGAAGGTCCGTCTGCGACGCAAGAGGTTGCGGGTTTGATACCCACCTCGGGACAAATATTTGTATTATCTGCAATCGTGGAATCACACCTACTTACGTTCCCACTACTGGGAAGCAGGTATTTCTGTCTTGGTGAGAGAGATTAGGATTCACCACGCTGGCGAAGTGCGGGTTGGTGATTGACACAAATCCTTCAATATTTTAAAGTTTTTAGAACACGGCGCTGTACCTATGTACTCACGACGATTGCCTTCACCGTTATAGCATGTGTTTGAGCACTCAAGAAAAATAAGAGGTGGGGTTGGAACCCACAACCTTCGGAATGAAAGTCGATTGTGCTCCCACTTAGCCAACGGCTTGTCATGTTACATTTCACCCAAATATCCTAGAAACAGATATATCATCTCTGATTTATGCATTGTACAGTCAGCAACGTAATAACCGTGACGCTACGTCTTGTGCTACGGAGGGTAATCCATAATCCTTCTGAGAATGCAAGCGTGATAGGTACAGAATATATAGGATATCTTCACAGTGACATTACTGACCCTCTTTAAGCTAATAAGCACAATGCATATTCTATTTCTCTATTAGTTCTACTTTAACGTTCTTATTAAAATAAATTTGTCACTCTCTCGATCTTATTTAAAAAAATTGTCAAAATTATTAATTTCATTTTGACTCTTACTTTTAGCTATTTTTACAGCTGAAATCTGTATCAATACATTTGAATGACTATTTTGAAATACAAAAATGTACAAAATAATAACATTGAGCAGTTGCAAAATTCATCTTCCATTTCATCATAGTCTACCAGAAGGAAATTACTCGAACAGATGGTGCGTGCTGACTGTACTACGTACGTACCACTGCCGGCTGCAGTTCAATATCAATTATTATGATTCAGTTACTTCGCTAGTATTGTATACGGAACTAGATACGTACATACGAGATGGACCAGGATATTACTCAAAATGGAGGCGTTGGTATATGCAATTTCATTTAAATTGATTTTACAACTAACTGAACTGCTTATTTCATAGTTTTCTAAACCTCCCAGTTGAATAAGACTCAGTCGTTCTTGAGCTTTAGCGAGACTAACGACAAGCAATTGACTTATAATTGTATATGAAAGAGATTGGTAATTCTTTCTGTACCAACTATCACAATCTTGCTTCGTAAGCGTGGTACTTATAAAAACCCCCAAGATCTATTGGGATTGGTGAGACCCGTGTCCATTATTTGGACATAATAAGGGTTGTTATGTTAAAACTAGATTTCCATTCTGCAGCTTCGCCCGCGTAATAATACAAAATCCAAAAGCTTACTTACTTAGTAGGTGTATATTTTCTTAATATTCCGCCTTGTCTTTCGATGTTATCTGTAAAAAAAACAATAAACATTAATAAAAACATACCACATCCAGAAATTTAATCCAACTTCGTATATTCTATATAGAAGGATATTAAAATCGCTGAACTTCCGGCAATCGCAATCTTCGACAGAGCGCGTAATTAAAATGATTGTCAAAATGTCACATCGATAGCTTTTATGTAGAAGCGACAGATTATTTTAATTTGACTCTTCGTTAAATCGCCAGTTTAGTTAGAATAAGAAATTATTTCTAATTTTATTTCGAAACTTACAAAACATTGCATAATGTTCCAAATTCAATTAAGTACTTAGTCAACAAATATATTTGGTTTACATTTCCTTTCTTCTCAACAAGACCTTTCTTTACCTTTCTTCTTATCACCTGAGCAGTGTTATTAATTATACAAGCATGGTATTATTCATAATAAATTTCGAACACTTTCTTTTATATTAAATAGTTAAAATATTATTTTTTCCGCGGAAAATCCGTTTCCTAGGTCGGCACCACAAGGCGATTTAACCCTGCAAGAAAAATAATGTTTAACAATAATAAGCAATATTTTCTGCGTAAATAAACTGGAATTCTTATATAAAATTCAATATAACATTGCTGTCCGCTCAAAGCAGAGCAAACAGGAAATGAGAGGAAATTAAATGTTCGATTGAAAGCGAAGTCTTTTTGTTCTACATATTTAATACTGTTTTATGGAATCGATATTATTGAGTAAGTACAGAGCCGTGTTCGCTAAGAAAAGTTGGAAAGTTTGTTGCGTGCTAGGAGCATCGGAACTCGACTTTCCTTCCGAAGGTCGTGGGTTCAATCCCCGGCGCGCATCTCTGGATATGTTTCACTTGAAAACCAACTATGCATAATTTATTTCATCGGCTCTGCTCTAAAGGTGAAGACTAACATCGTGAGGAAACCCGCATGTTCTGAGAAGTTTGAAAAGTTTGTTTTTCATTCACATAATAATAATGGTGAATTTAGGCCTAATTCCTCTTGTCAAGAGAGAAGTCCCTGCGTCCCAACAGTGGGAACGTATATAAGGTAAATAAAAAGCGTAATTCTTTGAGAATGTAGTAAACATCTTGTGTTTAAAGCTAGGGTCGATCCGACGCTAGCAATTCCCTGAAAAGCAATCCTTTACGTGTTTCATCCAGGCATTTAGCAACTTGAGTTGTGGGTAGATGTGAAACTAAGGAGTTATAGTCCATAAATTTATGGTCTAAAATCAAAAGTGTTGGGCGACAATTACACAAATAATTCTTTATTTAAAAAATATATTACACTCTTCGTTGTAATTTTACAACTCAAGAACGGCTGGGCCGATTAAGGTTTTTGGTTTCAAAATAGTCTTAGAAGGCCGAAAAATAAGCAAACATTGCAAAAAACTGAATGAAGCCGCGCGCGGGTCAGCTAGTTAGCTACTTTTATGTTCTCAGTTGCTGACGCCTAAATAAATAAATCAAAAGGTCAATGCTCGAAAATCTTATCTTATGCTCGAAAATCTTATCTTACATATCTTTCTTAAGATTAAATCATTAGTTTCATTTCTATGCACTTTACTATTTTTTTTTTATAGTCTCGCCATTTTTCTAGCAAGTGTAATGTCGCTCACATTTGCTGCTTGTCTTAAATTGTCACTTTGTATAGAACACTTGCTTGCAAAATAAATAGTCTTGCGTATGAAAGTATAATAAAATATACGCTTTAGCAATTTTTTAACGACGACAATGCACTTTTTTATGAAAATGGTACTAAAATCGAGAACTCCTGTCATTTAATACGAATATTAATTATCTCTTAATTAAGGCCGGTTCACAAAGATCAATAGAAGGAAACCAGATAAATCTTTCAACCTTCCAACTTTCTCATGTCATTGCTAAAGTAGTAATTTTTCTGGCTTATTCCACATTAACTTACTTTATTGTAAGAGTAATAACGCAACAAATAAATACTAAGTCAATATTTCTCGAAATTTATGTAATTATTATATCTTCAAACTGGATGCGTACGTGAAGACGTGGGTCCACCTGGGTCATTATAGGGGGTCATTGAAGGATCAAGAGGCCTTTGCCAAGCATCCTGTAGTCGTATTATATGTTCCAGCAACTCTTGACAAGACTCAATATAAACACATTTCCATACCACTTCAAACCATAAATGTGTTCCCGATAATAACTCCCGTTGTCCCGCAGTATACCGCGCTCGTTACTCCAAAGGGTCTCGCAAACAGGCCGGTGTTTTTCTTCATTGAGGCTCAATTTAAGGGCCTTTGTTTGAGCTCTCTTGCTGATAGGGAGGGCTTGTTTGTGATCTCGGGATCTAGTAATGAACATGGTTAATGTTTAGTTAGTCTGGGGGAGATTCTTTTGAATCGTGCGAGGGTTATTCGTAAAAAATATCACTGTTATCAAAACCATAGGCGCCGGTCTTTTCAACAAAGCCTGGGTTTTTGGGGTTTTTTTGTATAATATACCGTATCGGATTAAAGGCTTTTGTAATATTTTATTACAACGCTTTGTAGAGAGTTATAATAAAAAAAATATTATTGTGTTTAGTAAATCATGTTAATTATTCATTTATTTATAAGAATAGGTTCCAGAAATACATATGGAGTCAGGCAAATGTCTCCGATTATTTTATGATGCATATTAATACAAGGACATTATATTATAAACACAAAGTAACAAACAAACAATTCATTTATATTCCCAACATACCAAAACATAAAAAGTACAAACCAAATATATACATAAAGTGCCTGTTGGAAAACTTACTGTCTCAGCATGTGTTGGACCCTAGCAAGCTAGTAACGTGTCCAACGCTGATCTTCCGACAGGACTACTGCGCTATCCGAATAAAGCCGTATTTTTTTGATGATTTTTACAAAGGCATTTAACGGACGAACTAGAATATTTTCACAACAAACTCGGATTACATCGTACCTTTGTACAAAGGCTATAAGATCCCTTCCATAAACATAGATTCGAAAATTCGTAGCAACAATATCGATACCATCAAAGGCAAAAGTGCTTTGCCTTCCGCTGTGATTCTGATAAGGATCTAATAGTTAAGATTCTGGTAGTGGTTGACTTGAGTTGTTTTGAAATGAATTTTTTTCTTGTAGATCTATCTAGCTTAGCTAAAAAACCTTGTAGGCTATGTGGAAGCACACTCAGCTTTTATTAAAAAATTTTCCTTGAAAATTGATAAGTATGCGATTTAAAAAAGTGATTTAATGGTAAAAAAATCATGAGTAAACTGGCATTTTCTAATACCTGCTGTAGAATCATTATTATCATTTCGACGACCTTTGTCACTTAATTTTAGTTTTTATTTATAATCCATAGAAACCGCAAGAGGATATTGCCTTCTTTGCTACATAGTTCGCAGTTTTTCAATTATTTTGAAATGAATGTATTATCTTCTTGACTGTATCTTCCGAAGACTGGAAAACGATAAAACGTTAAACTGCAATGTTTTATGAAATAAAGAACCTTTAATCAAAACCTTTAGATCTTTTAATAAAGAAATAAATTGTAAGAAGAGCAATGTCGATATTGTTAAATTTTTAGAAATGTAAAGTAAAATGACTTGACTTAATTTAAAATGGGAATATAATTTAATGTATCTACATATTAGTGTTAGCACCCTATTTACGTTCCCAAAGCTGGGACACAGGGGTGTTGATGTTGTTGATGATCAACCACCACATAATGTCCCCACTGCTGGGATTCTCCCTTGACGAGAGAGATTAGGTCTTGATTTACGCTGTCTTAGTGCGAGTTGGTAAAAGACTTATTAAAATCATAATAAGGTAGGTATAATCAGTTTCCCATTAGGAAGCGAGGGCGGTGTGCTAGTAAATATAAATAAATATAAATGTTCGTTTCTTTACTAAAAAACCATAGGTATTCCATTTTGGAAATAAAAATATTGCCAAATTGTAAAAATTATGTTTTGAAAGTTTCATAATTCCTACACGAGTTGCGGACTTTAATTGAGGAAATGCTCAACCCTCGTTACACTTACCCTGTCAACAACTTGAAGAAGTTGTTCGACATAAGTACTGTTTTTATTTATTTTAGATAAAGATAATTTATTTGCAAAACACGAGATTGAACATGCTAAACATGCAGATCTTAAATATTAGACACTGAAGCTACATGCTTGTTAATATAATATATGAAATCAATGCCACTTTTGTTGTAATTTTATAATGAAGAAAAAATTCAAGAACAATCCAGAGGTGCACGACGGGGTTTGAACCCATGACCTAGGAATGAAAGTCTAGTGGGAGCACCCATTTAGCCAATTCAGCCACAAAGTATATCATATTCTTATAAATTTTGCTAGACACAGAACTCATTTGTATAATTCGATAGGTGTTTGTAGAAAATCGCTTCATTTTTGTCTTAACTTAATTTGCCCATTGTATTTGGATTTTCAGTCTGTCAAATAATAATTCCGGTTTCTGATGAGGGTACTTTCATTTTATTGACAGTTATGGCGTTTCGGGCACTTAGCGGCCATTGTTTCCCGCCTTGAGGAATTGAATTTAGTGGTTTTGTGAATTATTTTGTTGTGATGTATTTTTCGGTCTTGGTATAATGTTCGGATGATATTTAACTTCAAGTTCGGAGTTTCTAATTGGTGTAGGTAAAAATCAATATAATAAAACTATTTATTTTAATTTAGATTCATTAGTCGATAATTAAATGAAAAGGGATAAAAGAGATAAAAAATATCGTGATCCAATGGTAGTTGATGTTAAAACACAGATTAAAATAATAACTGGAAATCATTTAGGGAGGATTATGCTCAGCAGTGGACGTCCAACTGCTGAAACGATGATGAATATGAATAATGATATCTATATTATTTATCGTTTTTCTGGTATCACAGATGATAAATATGATTTTCACACAATAGTTGTATTTACATGTACATTTATAGGTTTGCATAAAAGCACACCAACAAATCGCATTTAAACTGAATCGTTCACACAAACCGCCATTCATCACTCTAAATGCAATTATAAAACAAAAGTCCTTTCAGTTACCCTAAATTTGACATCAAAGGTTTAAGGCACACGTCCTCATTAAGGGCAGAACAAACTTTCCATAGAGTATTGAAAGGTATATTCTTCTAGACACGAGTTAAATGTGTCGGATTTTTTGAACATCGATACTCATATCTAGTTTTTTATTCCATATTTCACGGCAAAAATAAATTGAAATGCTTTAAACTCTGAAAACTCGTGCTTGAAATTTGTGAGGAAACCGGCATGTTCTGAGAATTTTGAAGGACATTGTGAAATTCACCGGCACTGAGCCAGCCAAATCTTTCTTCTCAAGAGAGAAGTCCTTGTGTCCCAGCATTGGGAACGTAAATAGGAGTGATGATTATGTCATGTTTGCCAAAAGTTTCAGAGTAAGACCAAAACTGCCTCTACGGCCGCCCATTTCTACGTTTCGTGCCGATCATTAGTGCGAGCCTCATCAGTATTGTTAGGTATAATGACGCAGGTAACATATCTTTTGAACATTGATACTGCGAACGTGGATTTTTAATAATAAAGGAAAAATCTATATCAGCTTAACTCATTTTTTAAGCAATTTATTTGCTCAGCCATATTTACGTTCCCATCTATATGTAAGTTCCCACACAAAGCGGTGTTTGTATCGACGACCTTTAACTAATAATAATGACATTATATTTTTACAAAACACGTAGGCGAGTGTTTCAAACACCTAACTTGAAACAAGTATGAAACTTAAGTAATTATCAAGTTGAAACAGAAACAGATTAACAACTTAACGGCTTGTTTGTTGGTGTTTCGGATTTCAGTTCAAGTTATAATTGAACACCTCGTGAAATTCTATTAGCCAATGATAGATTTCAGAGAATTTAAAGGACTGTGTCAAAAAAATAAACAAATAAAAGGGAAATCTGCGAATCTTCTTTATGTTGGATTTGGTTAACTGTTTCGTCCCAGAACGTAAGACATCTTCAGGACCAACATTGCAAGGACACACGGATGACGACCGCTCGCCGGCGCCGGTCCGCAGTTATTGTTAAGTTTAATCAAAATCATTTTTATATTTTATGAAAAAAATACTTTTATGTAAAGCCTACGTTTCAATATTAATTTAAATCCGCCAAACCATAAAATACATGATGTTCAAACCAATATCCACGAGTACTTGAGAGGCTTAGCCTTAATTAGTAAAGTTTAGGGTCGGGCTAATCTAAGGACCAAATGATCTGCTTTGCCCTGTGGCTTCTATTATTGATTTAGGAGATTTCGTGTTTAATTTTAAAGTTACTGGTACTAAACACAAATACATGTTTATACAAGTTCGGGTATGCGACACATGGCCTTCCAAGTTGTCTTAAAATGCCGGTTACTTCACGATGTTTGTCTTCATCGTTACATAATGCGCGGCTGCGGCATGCCGGGGTTCATTTGCCAGGAGTACTGGCCATGTTCTACTCCATGTGCATCAGCCATGCATACCTGCCCGCAGACTGCATGAAAACCATTGTTGTACCCATAGTCAAGAACAGAACAGGTGATGTTTCTGACATTAACAACTATAGACCGATATCCTTGGCTACCATTATAGCTAAAGTACTGGACCGGCTTCTGGATAAACACCTAGACCAACACATACAGATGCACGATGGGCAGTTCGGTTTTAGAAAGGGACTGTCCACCGAGACTGCTATTCTAGCATTTAAGAATACTGTTAGGTACTATGTGGATAGACGGACGCCGGTCTATGCTTGTTTTCTAGATCTTTCGCGTGCTTTCGACACAGTGTGCTATGACAAACTGTGGCGAAAGCTACGTGAAACGAGTTTGCCTGGGGAACTCTGTTCTGTTTTTGAATATTGGTACAAAAGTCAGACAAATCAGGTAAAATGGGCAGGGGTGTTGTCTGATGCGTATGAACTGGAATGTGGAGTAAGACAGGGGGGGGTGACTTCCCCCCACCTGTTCAACCTGTATGTAGATGGGCTTATAGATGGTCTTAGCAGGCTGCCAGTTGGATGTTCTATTGATGGTGTTAGCATCAATAATATAAGCTACGCAGATGATATGGTCCTGCTGGCACCATCTATAAGTGCACTTGAGAAGCTGTTGGAGATCTGTGAAAATTATGCTACAAGTCACGGTCTCCAATATAATGTCAAAAAAAGTGAGCTTATGGTATTTCCTCCTAAAGGAGTAACCGTTAAAGAGGTGCCACCTGTTGTATTAAATGGATCTTTTCTGAAGAGGGTAACCCATTTCAAATATCTTGGTCACATTGTATGTGACACTCTGGATGATGGACTAGATATAGAGAGAGAGCGAAGGGCGTTGGCTGTCAGAGCTAATATGCTGGTTCGTAGGCTACACCGTTGTTCGAAAGAGGCAAAAATAACTCTATTTAAATCGTTTTGTCAAACATTGTATACAAGTAGCCTATGGACCACATATACTCAAAAAGCAGTCAACACCCTTCGTGTCCAATACAATAATGCATTCAGAATGTTGCTGGGGCTCCCGCGGTTCTGCAGCGCGTCCGGCATGTTTGCGGAGGCGCGCACGGACGGCTTCCATGCGTGCATCCGCAAAAAAGTCGCGTCGTTGCTGTGCAGGCTGCACGGGAGCACCAGCACCATTCTGAGTGCACTCTCCAATAAGTGGGACTGTCCCTTCCTACAGCATTGCAATCGAATAATGATAAATTAAGTTTTTAACATTATTCGATTGCAATGTTAAAATTTTTGTGATTTAATTTTTGTGATTTACTTTTTAAGACTAACATAGGTTTAAGATACTGCTACTAACCCGATATGGACCGAAATTTAATTATCTCTATGTTAAATTCCTATGTTGTCCGAAATAAATGAATTTTATTTATTTTTTTTATTTATTTATTATAATGTGTTTCAAAGCCCACATAATATTTATTTCAAGAAGAAAGACCCAAGTGGGCGCGGCAGGATTGAACACACGACCTTCGAAATTAAATTTGCTAAAACGGCAAAGGAAGCCATACGGAAGTACCTACATAAAAACAGACGAGATTATTTTTGTTTGGGATCTACAACCAAAGATCAAAATCAAACTATGTACTCATGTTGAACCGTTAAACCTACCGTAAACAGGCAGACAAGCCTTAACACAAACGTAGGGATAGGTAAGCCGACACACTTATCGAGATTAAGGCCCTTAAGTGATAGGTATAAGATACACGGATGTAGGGCTGTAGAGCGTTCCAGAACCCTTTTTAGATAAAAGTTCCAGTTTGGAACCCTTCGTGACAACGTACCTAGGGTTATTTGTTTACGCGATCACCCTCAAAAATGTGTACTCGATTCTGTTGGTTGCCGCATAAAAAGAGGTATAACTAAATTATATATTTGTTTTTGTACCTTGGATAAAATATGCTATTATCTTATTCTATCTCGCTTTCTCGTAGTTTGTTAACTAATTCACCTCACCAACTCACACAGAAACACAGATTGCAGAGGAACCTTAATACCTACAGACAGACCATAAACACTTAGAACTTTAGATCGCTTTCAAACTAAAACTTTAGTTTGTTGGTGACTTGGTTGGAAAACCGGAAAGAAACTATGCTATGAACTTATTTTATTTTTCATCAGCAAGGTGATTTTTTATGGGGTCGTTTAGTTTCACTAATATAACATTTGCTTGTTTAAACTGCTTTGTGGTGCCTGCTTAGGAATAGTACCACATTTTTAGCGCGGGTGTCGCATAAGGATTTTAATACCCTAAGGCCGGCAGTGGTTTGGCATTTATATGTAAAATTATTGCGATAAGCAACCTGTTTCGTATGCCTGGGTCTACCAAACCACCCAAACCTATAATTGGGGAGGACCTCAATAATGGAAAATAAAATGTACTTAATATTTTTTTATTTAATTATCATCATCATTTAACGTTACATAAACGAAACAAGTGCGCATAATTTTTTTAGTTATAATAAAAAGCGATAATATTTAAGTGGAAAAATACTAGATACCGTGCTTTATAACTCAAATATTATAATAAAGTCCCAGACACCATTATAAGTCACCGGAACGCTAAAAAATGCGGAAATTATGAAACCTTCAGCAAATACTTAGCGAAGTATTTGGGGAATTTACCCCGTTTGTCCTTTGATCTCTGAATACTACCCCATTATCGGGGTAAAATTTTGTAACGTCGCGAAACCCTAAACTTTGAACGCTTGGTTACTCTTTAAGGTTAGGACGACACGATATCTTAATGAGTAAATATTTTCATTACTCTACAAAACGTGTTTGATAATATCGAGAGAGTGACATTAAATACACAGAAAATTAATTAAATACCCATTAAAATTGCGATGTAAATAATTTAAATAAGTTTTATTTTTTCTATAAATCTCTATGTTTACTTATCAGAAATTAGCACCAGTAACACAAGCTTCGAGATTACCACGAGGTTAGATGTTGTGAATTGTCCATTTTTTTTTTTATTAGCTACATAACAAGATTGTGAGATTTCTAACAAACTTAATTTGATAAGGCGAGGTCTTCCTTTTTTTCAAAATTCATCAAAATTAAGTCAATTTTATTTATTTTATTTTGATTAATCTACGTCGTCTATTTTGTCTATTGAACTAAATAACTTATATTTAATTTTAAGCTTCAAGATTAGTTAACGAGCATATATATGTTACTTAAAACAAAATTATTATACATGACTACATATTTATTATTCATTTTAATATTATCTTGTTGGTGTCGTGGCACGTCGTATCGTTGAATGTAAACGATCGCAGCGGATCCGATCTATTGTTTTAAAGGACCGACTTGATTTCGGTTATTTGTGTACTTTATTTAGAAATACCTATTATTAAGGGGCTTTCAACGTGTTCAAAGGGAGGATCATTTCTTTTTGGCATTTTATAAAGGATCATGAGAATACGTAAACAAAAGAGTATCTAAGCCACTTTTACTAAACGTATACTATAAATAATATTTAAATAAAACACATTTATGACGACCTCTGTGGGGCAGCGGGCGAAGGTACGCGATAACGCTGTAGGTTGCGGGTTTTATTCCCGGCGCGGAACGAAAATTTGAACAATCTGCAGAAATTTGTTCCGGGTGACTGGGTTTTTACATGACTATTTGAAGATTTAGGCGGTAATACAGTATCAAGCCAAAAATCCCAAGCTTGTCTGATCTATAGGTATTGTATTCTAGCAAGAATGAATGAATAATTGAACAAGAATGAATAATAGAACGAATGAACCGCAGTTGCCTGTCTAAGCCATTTCCTTCGTATTTGTTTCGACTCAGTTCAATTCTGTAGTTCCTTATTTCCCCATAGACTGCGCTGTGGAGAAAAATTGATTCTGAGAAAATTAACTTTGTTACGTTGGTATCATGTAATTTTATTAATTTATCTGCATACTTTTTAATTTGCTTCGTGTCTTGGTTTACGAGAGTTTAGGCCTGGTTTCAAGTTGGAATTAAACTTTTAGTACGTTTTAGAATAGAATAGAATAGAAAATGCTTTATTGCACACCACAAAAACAGAAACACACAAAACACACTTAAAACTAAGGCTGATTTTAGTCTCACGCTCACCGTCAGCGCTCATAGCTCAGCCCGTAGTTTTTCAGCGCTGAGGCTCAGCGTGGCTCGTTTTAGTATCGTACTGACCGCCTTACTGTACAGACGACGACCAAAATGCGGAGTGTATTAATTATTGCTGCTTTGTACTATCTATCCCAAAAAAATAAAAACCGGCGGCGACGAAGACTCTATGTTCATCCATTAAGGGGCCAGCGGAAGACGAATTTCCCATACAAACGTAATACCAAAATTATTTGTAATTCGGGCATATTTCCATGATATTATTGCATTATTATTATTTAAATAGTATTTATCTAGGTTCCTATGGAGTTATTTTTACAAAATACCTACTTTAAATGAAATTAAAGCCAATCGCTTTTTGCAAATTTTTTACGTTAAAAATGCATGTTTTCTTCTTATTGGTTTGGTATGAAAAACAACAATATCTTAAAAATTATTTGCATAGAAACATAGCTTATATTGTTAAGTCACCGAATAAAAATACTTTGTGAGGAATACAAAATGTTTTCAGTCATCATTTTTGGTATTACGGAACACATCCAAATTCATACCAAATTTTCAACAGCTAGTATTGCTTATCGCTCGCACTAACTCACACTAGTGCAACGCGTATTTACAAGAACGCTCGGAACTCTTTCGTCGTGAGGGAAGGAGTCTATCAATAACCAATAAATACTCTAACGTAGTGATTATATTCTCTTTGGAGTCTATTATATTTATTTTTTTCTAAATCGGTGTCTAAAAAGTTACTGTGACGTTACTGTGACTTTGGCTTTGTTTACAAATTTTGATATTTTTCTATTTTATAAATTGTAAGTCCCATGTAATGCTTTAGTGTAAACTGTTATGATTTGTATTTGAATTACGGTTTGGTAGCTGATAATGGACTCGGAACGTCGGGGTGTATCTCACAGTAAGTGCCTAACTTATATTATTGTTGCTTGTTATATTTAAAAGTACAACAAGTAAAATCAATCTACCATCGTACCTACTTACCTATAAAAACTTACCCACTCAGTACCTACCTACCTACGTAGGTAAGTACTTATCTAACATGTTGTTTAGGTAATTACTTACTTATATCTAAGGATAAGTGAAGAAGGGAAGTACTAGGTACGTACCCAGGTAGGTACATGTACGAAACATTGGATGTTTCATTTAGAATCATTTAGTCTTAGATTCCCGCCGCGGGACAACTACATATTTGTATGATCTGCAAATATTTGTTCCGGGTGTCTGGGTGTTATATAATGTATAATAAAATAATATCCATCTATGTATGTATATTATAGTAAGTACTTATATCAGAAATCTAGCATCCGTAACACAAGCTACGAGCTTACCACGGGGCTAGAAGTTGCTGAGTGAATTGTCCGGCAATTTTTATTTAATCTGTTGTTTCAATGTATAAGTAGGTCTTATAGCTATAGTAAATTGATTAGATTATAATTTGTATAAATATTTACAGAGCCACGACAATCAAGCAAAAAACGCCTGTGGTTATCAGTTCCCAGGAAAAAGAGGTCCCTTCCCGTAAAGAAAAGAAACACACGAAAAAAAATAAAAATATGATTTTTGATATGATCGAACAAAGTGATGACATGTGATGAAACACTAGAGTTATTATTATGTTGTACGTTTTAGTATAACATTTTAGTAGGTACCTATGGTAATTGTGTAAATTTAGGTTATAAAGCACTTTGGTTGCCTGGAAGAAATCGCTTTGAGCGATAAGGCCACCAGTTCTATGAATAAATAAGTTCTATTGCTATTCTTTATAATAATGTTTAAATTAAGTTTTTAAGGTGATGAATAAAAGTATTATCTGTCTAGCAAAATAAATGTTTACCGCTAAATCCTTTCTTTTGTTCTCTAATCATAATTTTATAATACTCGTAATTTTGTAATCCTAAATTTAGTAGAAGCAGAATATACATGTAGAAGCAGAACCGTATGACGAACCTACCTACACTCCAGCCAAATTTTGAAAGAAAAAAACGCATTGGCAAACTAAACATTCAATGAGATTTTTTTAACATACCGGTTTGATAACTAACATAATCTCAACACGTATTGTTTGTGCAGCAAATGTTTCAAAAGCGAAGCCGGTGCTGTCAAACGATTAATTAAAACATTAGATATCTTTTTCTATGGTCATGACATGAAACATCAGGTGAGCTATCCTAACTACTCACGCACACAGTCAAACACTGTGGTTGACGTCATCGGCTAATAGAGATAGCGATATGCGAGCCGATTTTCGCACGCGCCTCAAATTGAAATTCCCTGCAAGCGTCACCGGGCTCTTAATTGAGCAGAGAGCCGTTGCAGGAGACTTTGTCTTGTTATATGACAGTTTGAGGGTTGACGAAAGTAAATTCTTTAATTAATATTTTCGAACAATGCGTCCACAATATCCTCCCAGGCTTTGTTTCTTGCATCTTTATTTTTGTAGAGTGGATCGGATGCATCCCACAATACCTTCCTCAGGCGTACCTCATCGATAACTCGACCTGTATCCACTTCGCGATTTGCCATGATTGTACGCCCTGACGACGTCCGCTCCGCTCGACACAAGAACGCTCACTGAACGCAGAGGCGCTCGTGCGATCGTCAGCGCCGACAGCTACGCGAGGCCGACGCGCGACGCGTACGGCCGCGTAGCTATCAGCGCTGACCACCGTGCGCGCTGATAGCTACGCGTTATTTAAAAACGCTTCCAGAAGTCCATATATCTCGGACATCAGCGCTGACGGTACGCGTGCCGTCGGCGTAAGACTAAAATCAGCCTAAAACAAAAGTAAGTTCTTTGATATACATAGAGAATTTAATGAGAGGTACTAAAGGAACTTCTTTCATAATTGTAATTTCATTTAGAGATAACTACTGCCCATATAAGCCATAAGGTTCCGGCCTATGAAAAGTACCAGCCCACATATCCCATGGCTGCCGCCAATCCTCGTGATTTTAATTATCATCATCACATCACCCCTATTTACGTCCCCACTACTGGGGCACTAGTTAATCATTATAAAATTAAAATATAGGTACCTATTTTTTTCTCTTTAAACTCAGCGAAGAATAATATCACTGCAGATAACAAGTGGTTTCTAGTGCAAAATATTCTCATTTCCCACAGACAGCATTACCCGAAAATCATAAACGTATCTTCATTACAACAGACAGGCGCATGCATATTGTATGAGCTGAACAGACAGACAACGTTTGAATTTCATATTAGTTTCATGTTAATTGAGTTAGTTTCTGCTGGGCTATAATTTAGACATTAGGCTGTCCTTCAGGGTTAAAAGAGTTACAGAAGAAATTATAGAAAGCTTGGTCATTCCCATTTATATGAATAGTAGATGACGAGCAGACGTTACTGCTTCGCTTGATTTTTTTTATTATCTACATTGATTTGCTCTTATTATTTATTGATTAATTATTAGTTCATTTTAAAATTTAATTTATTTCATAAAAAAAATGTTGTAAGTATTAAAATTTAATAAAGATTAAGTTATATAAAGAATTTGATGAATCTCTCTAATTGTTTGTTTGTTTGAAAGCGCTAATCTCAACCGCGGTTCCAATTTCAAAAATTATTTTAGTTTTGGAAAGTCAATTTATTGAGGCAGGCTGATGGCGATTGTGTATAAACTACTTATATGTAGATAACGTAAAAAACGCAAGCGTAGCTGGCTTAATAAATAAATAAACATACAGATTTAACACACGAACAAAGTATAACAGAAAGCCTCATTCTTATAACTTTAGTAACTTGTCAAGACTTCAGGTTCCAAAGTTTTGATTAACGCAGATAGTAATACAAAGACGAAGTTAGTACATAAGATCTGCAACACTCAGACTTAAGGACAAACTCTGGACAAGTATGAGAACATCTGACGTAAACTTATTTTAGTTACCAGTGCTGATGTGAATAGGTGTTTTCAATGTAGTGAATAAGTTGCAGCTGAAATTTACCGTGGGAATATACTGACAAATTCGAGGAAAAAAAATAGGAAAACAAAGCCATTTAAACCACATGCTTTAGGCAAAACTTTGAAGGACATTGTGACAATCACCATTTCGTACTATGCCAGACTGTTATATTACTACTAGATGAAAACCCGTAGGCTTCGCTCGGGTGAAATTTGACGAAATTCTCCATAATCCGAATTTCGCGGATAATTGTGTTGTCAACTCAAAATGAATATTTTTTTTATGTTTTGTTATTCATATAAGGTTTTGATCGAGTCTGTCGTACCCCTTGACAAAGTTCTAATTTTAGTCAAGAGAGAAATCCCTGTATCCAATCTGTTGATACGTAAATATTGATGCTAAAGTCAACCTTTACCTACTAATATTTAGCGGCGTTATGTAAATAGATTTAAACTTCTTTTGATCTAGATCTAGACCTAAAAGCAACTCTCTTAAGGCTAAGCAAATATAAAAACTACGGCTTAGGCAATTATAATCGCTACAAAGCTACTTATTCTCTCACAAACAGAATCATATATTATTCACTTTATGCTAATGTACCTAATTCTTATGTTCCCAGTCCAAGTTATAAGCTGAAGCGACTGTGAATTGAGAAACGTTGTCTTATGTAAGCGATTTGTAAGCTTAGTAATTATGTTACGCATATCAGAATGGGTAAAAATAATATAAAAAACCTATGTGCAACCACAAAATCGTTTGCGGTGCTGGCCTATAGTATGTATGTGGTATTAACCAGGACAGGTAAACATCGTGAGGAAACCTGCATATTCTGAAAAGTTAAAGTGTGTTACTGGGCCAGCATGGTGCATCAAGGCCTAATCTTAAATAGGGGGCTTAGTTAGTTACTTAAGATGGCAGTTTTCCGCATTTAGACTCTAAGCCGGTACATTATGCGTGAAATATGTGAATATTAATTAAAAAATACTATTAATTAAAAAATACTATACACAATAGTGTTGATTTTGTGCAAAACGCAATAATGTTTACTCTCAGCTGAGAGTGATAAGAAATACCTATAGTTAAGAGCTCTTAACTATATTTCTTATCACTTGAACCAAACTCGCATACATAATTCACAAAAACGTCTGCCGCCTAATGTATTAGACGTTGTTTAATATTTATGGGATCCTGCAATCTACTAATGAATTTCACAGGCAGTATGTTTGTTTAATGTACATGATTTTAGCTAGATGGATTGATACCCAGTTAATACGGATGATTCTCACTTAGATGACGTATATCGTTTGTGATAAAAATGAAAAGAAGTGGGAAGTTAGTTTATTGTATTACGAGTATTAGCAATGCTCGTACTAATTTTTATCCCGAGACAGGAATCGAACCCCTTCTACGTCGCTTGCGGACGTTCGCCCGCCATCTAAGGAAGTCAATAATGAAGATTAGTATATTATGTAACCGATTAATATAGAGAAGGATTAAGTCAAGTTACAAGACTGTAATAATTTAGTTAAATAATATATCACGGTGTAAGCTTTGGCTAGGCTAAACCTGAAAATGATGTTTCTTTGCTTTACGTCACACCCATATCAAAATAGAGGACGGATGATAAATCCTGAGGTTCTACTCCTAAATTCAACAAACGATCTTACCATGATTTACTGTAGGTAAATAATGCAATTGTTGCTCACTATTCTGTACTGTAGGTACTAATGTAATGTAACTAAAATGTCATTAAATCCTAAATATGCAAAACCTAATAATTTCTTGCATACCTCGAAACTATTGTCAGTATATTAGAATATCCAGAGATAAGATGATTTATCAATTTAGTAAGCAGCTATTTAAAAACCCTTGCTAATTGAGACACTTGTAGTGCTTGGGTTTCAACAATAATACAACGTACTATAATTTTATATTTTTATAAAACAAACCTGACCCTGCTCTCCCAGCATGATGCCAAGGAATCATATTATTTTCAAATCTTCTAGTCGCAATAGTTTTCTGCAGTAGCCCCTAGGCTTAGCCTATGACAGATTCGAAATATTGGTGGCTTTACAATGTCTGCTACGAAGGCTTACTGCGAGCCTTGCAATCATAAATAATGCTGGTATTTATACAGCATATCTACATTCCTTAGCTTCCTTGGGCTACAACGAATATTTTAAAACCAAAAACACCAAAAATCGGCCCAGTTATTCGTGACTTATAAAATTACAACGAAAAGTGACATTGATTTATATGTAGGTATATCGGAAATCAAGCATTCGTAACACAAGCTTCGTGCTTACCATAGGTGACTTGTCCAGCAATATTTATTAATATATATCTAGCCTAACTTTCCGCCCAGCGGTTTCGCCCGCGTTATAATAGATTATCCCACAAAAATATAAATCAATTAGTCGCACTGACAACACCAATTTATTGAGATGTGGTACAATTCTGTGAACCACATGCCAATAAATCCTCCACGTAAATCCAATGATTCGGAATTCAAAGTTACCAACTTTACCAAGTCAATAACTTTGAAAGTTCCGAGGTTCTAACACCCTCTACAGATACACAAGATGTATTCATGTATGTACATATGTATATGTGTACCTGGGTATCTGCATAACCCAGAGCCATGCAATAATCTTGAGTGCTCCTTAAAAAGGAAGCTTCACACTTGCCAAGACATTTATGGTTGCACTATTTCTTCTAAAGTTAAATTTTTGCAATGAAAATGTTAGGAAATAAGAATATTTTTCTAGATTTAAGATTGTACAGACCAAAAATCGTGTTAGCTGAACCAAAAAGTGTAGCGATAAATAAGCGAGGGAGGCTTGGCATTTTTTTTTTATTTATTTAGACTAATTAATGCTCGTATTTGTACATTATAATAATTAAAATATATTATAATGTACAAATATGAGCATTAATATATTATATTAATTGTACTTAATTCTTTTATATACACTTACGTTTAGTGACCTTGCACTTCCGTAACTATTTAGTACTCGTATATCACATAGAAAAATTTATGAATAAAATATATGTATACATTTATATACATTGTTTGTCATTTATTGACATTTTCTCAAAATACCTGTGTGAGGCACCTTTTACGAAAATGTTACGAACTTTGATTTGAATAGTGTGCAAGCCTCCTTCAAAGGTATTGCTATTCACGTTTTATAGAACCTGCAGAGTGTCGGTAAGAATTCACAAGAATATACACGAATAACGCCCTATCGAGGTTCGAGAATTTAGTACAATAAAGGTAGACTTTGTTGCATGTTTTATATTATACAGGGTGATTGGTAGATGGGTGCAAAGCTTCTAGGGGATGGTAGTGTGGAGTATTTGGAACCATTTAAGCCATAGTTGTCTTAACCGAAGTCGGACTATTTTTTTTTTATGAATTTTTTACGGGATACAAGGAAAATACCCAAAATTTTACAGTTAGTTGCTAATAACTGCCAGTTTAAAAGGCCAGTTAATTATTTTTTGTTTAATTTAATTTAAGCTATGTGTAAGCAATCTACCAAAACTTGTTCTTAGGTATCTGAGTCATTAGCCATTTTATTACAGACATTTCAAACTTACGAAAATGTTCTGCGATTTACGAAAACCATTTTTGACGTTATTTAAAAAAAAAACTAATGGTGCTATTTTTGTTCAAACCTTTTTAAAAACATGTGTGGTTATTACTCTTTCTTTTGGGGTATTAATTAAGAGGATATCTCAAAAAATTTTGAAATTATGATACAAAAACCAAATAGAGGCAGAACATTTTGAGCAACTTTAATGATAAAAAGCAGATTACCGAATTGCTGAAAATGGCATACACCGCGTGATACCTGGGTACCACGCGGTGTATGTGTGTATGACTCCAGATTCCACCCAAGCAGACACAATTCTAAGGTCGAGGAAGAGATTTTGGCAGCATTCTAAGCGGATCCTACTACCATCACTAGCGTAGTAGCTCAAAATCTTAACATTTCACAATAGAAGATGTGTATGTGGAGTATGCACAAAAATGATAAGTATTTATTCCATGGCCCGGGTCTGCCAGGTTTGGAAGAGCAAGATACCGGGAAAATAATCCAATTCTGCCGTTTTCTCCTCAACAGAGACATCAACACATCTTCAATGTGTGATTCTTAAAATCAATCTTGTGGACAAATAAAAGTAAATTTTCCAGAGAGGGCATAACAAACTTTTACAACCTTCACCAACAGGCCAAGAAGGGCAGAAATCCATACTGGAAAAAGCAGGTGTCAGTACAGAGGAAATTCTCTGTCAGTGTGTGGGCTGGAGTAATTGGCAGAACTTTGATTGGGCCCCACTTCTTACCAGATACCTTAAATGGTAATAATTATTTGGGATTTCTTCAAAACGATCTTCCAATGCTCGTAGAGGTGTCCTAATATTTAAAACTGACCAACTGACGTTAGGATTGTGTCTGCCTGGGTTGACTCCAGATTCCACGTGGTGTATGTCACTTTCAGCAATTCGATAATCTGCCTATTTTTTCATTAAAGTTGCCTTAAATTTTCTCCCTCAATTTGGTTTTTGGATCATAATTTCAATATTTTTTGAGATATTCGCTTAATTGATACCTCAAAAGTAAGAGTAATAACCACACATGTTTTTAAAAAGGTTTGAACAAAAATAGCACCATTAGTTTTTTTTTAAACAACGTCAAAAATGGTTTTCGTAAATCGCAGAACATTTTCGTAAGTTTGAAATGTCTGTAAAAAAATGGCTAATGACTCAGATACCTAAGAACAAGTTTTGGTAGATTGCTTACACATAGCTTAACTTACATTAAACAAAAAATAATTAACTGGCCTTTTAAACTGGCAGTTATTAGCAATTAAATGTAAAATTTTGGGTATTTTCCTTGTATCCCGTAAAAAATTCATAAAAAAAAAATAGTCCGACTTCGGTTAAGACAACTATGGCTTAAATGGTTCCAAATAGTCCACACTACCATCCCCTAGCAGCTTTGCACTCACCTACCAATCACCCTGTATATATTTTATAATTTTATATTGCGCCGGGAAGATGCTAAGAATATTGTTTTGTTTATTAGTGTACAGGATATATAAAATATACAAGACAACAAAGTAAACTAATGGTACAATTGGCGGCCTTACCTTAAAAGAGATCTCTTCCAGGCATTATATATTACGTCGCCTAGATATGATATTTTCCCGCGGAAAGATTAAATTTTCCCGCTTGTAAAAGTAGCCTATAATATCCATTTTCTGGTTTAGATACTTCCTTAATAATTTTCAGCTAAATTAGTTTAGCCGTTCTTGAGCTATAAATAGTGTAAATAGTACTTTTGTTAAATAAGTAGATAAGAATTAAGTTAATATTGTTAAACTGACATTGCACGCCTGATTGGCAGAATACATTGTTACTAATAATAATAATAACATAAGATCAACACAACATACATGTATTTATGCAATAAAGATACTTTTACTTTTACTTTACTTTACTTTTAAGACTTATCATTAGCATTTAAATAATAATGATAATAAAAGATGTTTCAGCTTCAAATACAAACAGTATTACTTGTTCACTTGAGAGCAGTTTCCAGACATATCGTACATTCGTGTAAACACACCGAACTGCGATTTTATCGACAAGCAAGAAGCACAGAATGAGGTTGACTTGAAAAGATATCGTTTTGCTTCGAGTTTCAATTGAAATAAAATTCCTACTACTGCACTTGCTTCGAGTTTCAATTGAAATAACATCGTTTTGCTTCGAGTTTCAATTGAAATAAAATTCCTACTACTGCACTTTATCGGACTAACGTACCTACTATATGTACTTTTTTATACCAAAAATAAATATTGTAAGAGTCATGGATAAAGTTAGTTTGTTTTCAGCGATATTGTGTTTATATTAAAACTCAATATATGATAAGTACTGAAACTAATTAGTTGATTTTTTATTTCTGTATATATGTCTCTATAACTCTTATACCAATGATCCGAATTTGATTAATTTTGGTAGATATAAATGTAAATATAAATATAAATACGTCTGGGACACAGGATAAGCTATTTAAATTCTTGCTCCAATTACGAGAAAACGTGGCCCCCATTTAAACATAATTTAATGCAAACCAAGTCACGGGGACAGTTAGTATATATTATGTTTTAGTAAGTTAATAAAAGGCTGAATAAAAATATTTGGAATATTATTTTTAAGAACAAAGAAAGAAAGTTGGCTCCTGAAATATTTTGGTAAAAAATTGTGCAAAGTTTAAAAAACAACATTTTTGTTAAAAAGTTCGATTTGGCCTCGGTACAAGATCCTTTGCCAAACTCATCTAAGAAAATGGATTTTATACAAAGAAAATAACTTATATTGTTATTGTTAAATGATTAAATAATACTTTATATAATACACATAGATAGATAAATAATATATGATATATTATACATAATATAACACCCAGAAACTCGATTGTACATATTTGTGTCGCGAGGCGGGAATCGAACTCTCCAACTCCTGCGTCGCAGGCAGACCTTCGCCCTTTGCGCCACAGAGGTCGTCTAAATCCACGGTAATTGTGAATTGTCCAGCTATATTAAATTATTTCTACACTGTACCGTTCTAACATCAGGAAAGATTACCAATCTAGTACATTTTCGTAATCTAGTACATAGATACAGTCAGTCTAATACATCAATTATTCAACTGCCGAACGGAGGCTTACATAAGCTAAGCAAAGCCGAGCCGGACCAGGTGCGCTGGATTCAGCGGGCTGATTGCATTTGCCTAATGCCTCTAGGGATGTGCGTTGATGGCCGGATATAAAAAATGCCGGAAAAAGCCGGAAAACTGATTTTACATATTTATTTACTTTGAAGACAAGCCAACAGCAAACATAAATTTAACATTTCAAAACTATGATTAATTTATAAAAAATATTGCCAGACAATTCACGTAGCAACATATAGTAAATTATTATTTACTATTATTTATTGTTTTACTATTATTTTGTTTATTGATATAAATTAGTTATTAATGATTTATATACTAAGATATAAATTATTTTAACGTGTCCATTTATGTATATCTTCTGCCGGACAGAGTCTTACTTAAACTATTGATATGTACTATAATTAATTTTGAAAAAGGGGACAATAATAAGGCTTTTTTGTTATCACCATCTTTCCGTCTTTTGTATAGTTTAGCTCGCAACATTGAAATTACTACAGCACAGTTTGAGGTAGGATTAAAATAATAAATTTGTTCGCATTGCCGATGCAGCGTTTAGGTCTGCCCTAATTGGTAATCATATTATAATTATTGGGAAACACATTACATTTGAATATTTAACATTATCGTTTCGCCGTGTGGTGTGGGCTTAAGAAAAGTACCATCCTATTTTGCTCTCCGTGGGTGTCGTCAAAGTGACTAAGGGATTTTTTATACCACAAGCGACTGCACAGCGCTTGAAACTTCGGAATTCTAAATTCAATCAAATACCCGTTTATACATTATTAACTAATCGCGAAAGTTTAACAAGTTTTAATAGGGCTGATGATGATGATTTCCATAAATAAACTATTTTTTATGAATTGTTCACTTTGATACAAAAATTATAATTGTAATTTATGTTGAAATTTAATTCATTATTTAATGTTATTGGTTTCAATAATCGTACTTATAAATGTTAAATTAAAAAATAAATAATAAAATATTAAAGATCATTTAAACAAGTCTAACTAACAGTTCACCCTTTTCTAGTTTCAAAACTAATCTAAACCTCTTTTCACGCCGAAGTAAAGGTCAGTGGGCAATTCTGCTTCCATCTAAGTTTCAGCAAGTTTCTCGCGGAGTCTGGAAACTTGGAGTTTACTCAGTGTTTGTTGGCTGGGTTAGTTGTGTGCTGTGGGATTGAGAGATAAAACTCGGGGTTTTATGTATAACCAAGACGGCTACTTCAAAAATCATAAAGTAAATGTAACAAAATCATACTTGTATTCACTTGGCTGCGAAGAGATGAAGCCAAGTGCCCAACGGCATCCAGGGGTTTTTTAGAATCTTTATACATATTTCCATGAAGTGGAAAATATTTTATTGAAAAACAAGTCAGTAATTTTTTGTACGATCAATCAATTAATATTAATTATATTAAAAATACTAGCGGCCACATTTTGACTGGCACCCTGGTAGATATTATATTCTCCTAATTATAAATGAACGTAAAAATTAAGTTTTAATCAAAAAGAGTTTAATTATCCTGCAGCTAAATCTTAGATTATAGCACGACTATCATTTATAAATATAAATGAACTCGTTCAATTCCGCGTCGGGATTTAAATCCTCGGATTGAAAGTTGACCTTCCTCATAAAAGCACCCATTATGGCTTAAAATAGAAAAGTAATACTCACATAAAACTATTTTTATACCCAACTATTTCAAAAATAACAGCTATTCCCGGTTTCTTGGAATCTCCATACATTCATATTATTCCAACATGAAACACTACTTAGCACTTTGCGAGCTTTATATCAGAAAGTAGTTCATTTATAAAACTTTGCGGGTAGTTTTTGACAAGCTTATGGCTTTAATATTATAGAAGATTTTCCTGGAGAAAATTTTGAAGAAAATGTAATGCAAGTTTGACTAAGATTATTCATCATCACCCTTATTTATGTTCCCACTGCTGGGACACAGAGATATCAGGGATTTCTCCCACGACGAGATAAATTAGGCCTTTATTCACCACGCTGGCCAAATGTGGGTAAATCATTGTCACATGTTATTCAAACTTTTTTTATTATAAGAACTCTTATTAAAAATATCTGCAGACCTGACAAATGTTAAAGCCTCGAGCAGACCGGATGCGTATACGTACACGTTAGCGTAGACGTGCACTTACCACTGAGTTGTAATGTATGGGAATGTATTAGACAGGACACACTGCACGCGCACGTCACGTTACGCAAGCGGTGTGTCCTGTCTAATACATTCCCATACATTACAACTCAGTGGTACGTGCATGTCTACGCTTACGTGTACGTATACGCATCCGGTGTGCTGGAAGCTTTATTCTTAGGTGGAAATCAAACCCTCCTGCGTCGCAGACAGGCCTTTGCCGGCTGCGCCACAGAGGTCAGTTAAGGGAATTTATTTAATATACGCACTATTCCATTAGTGCAAAGCCTCTTTCAATTTGAAAGCCTCTTTAATATAAGCCTTATAGGAGTAGAGAATTGAATTGTAGTTCTGTTTCTGATTTAGTTTCTGATGCGCGAAAATACGTATTTTGGAATTATAATGTCATGTTACTTGTTACTCATATATATATCCAATATGCAACAATCCTTTTACGGTATGCACAAGATTATCTCAGCATAACTCCGCTCATCAATCCTTGAGGCCTCAGTCTCGAAACCAGCGGGCAGCGGGGCGGCGGCGGCGGCGGCGCGGGAGAGGGGCGGGAAACGCATACCTGTTCTCGAAACCAGCGGGCAGATCGCGCGGCACTGTAGCGGTGTAGTGTTGTGTTCGTGGTTGTGTTGTCGACATTCGCAAACGAAATGTCTGAAAATCGGCGACAACATCTTTTTGATTCAAATGTGAAAAATTCAAAGAATATTTTGTAAATAATCCCATTAGCTACTAATTAATTTGTAAACCATAATAAGCATTGTATATAACATAATAAATAATTTTAATATTCACCTACCTTCAATATTCAGTTCATTTTTTATTTCTTCCCATAATTGATTAATTATTCTTCTATTTTTATGGTTCACATCTTTGCTGTTCCATATGGGTCTCCTCTCAAAGATTGCCGAAATAATTTGCTCTTGCACGTCCGAGGACATTTTGATACGTCACAAAAAAAAAGTACAACACTATACTACAATGCAGACGCGCAACGCGGGACGGTCACCGCTCGACTGGAGTGCACCGCTCGTTGCCCGCCACCGCGCCGCTCCCGCGCCGCTGTTTTCGAGACCCGGTCCATTTGACGATACGCATAAGATCCTGCCGCTCCCGCGCCGCCGCCGCCGCCGCCCCGCTGCCCGCTGGTTTCGAGACTGAGGCCTTAGATGTCACAATCAAGCGGAATCCTACTAAAATGTAATAAATGTGAAAGTTTGTAAGAATGTTTGTACTTTTTCACGCAAAAACTACTGATTGGTTTTTGATAATACTTTACAAAGTGCAGCTTATACATATATAGGCTACTTTTTACAGAGTGAAAATTAATTATAACACGAGAAATTAATCAATTTACTGGAAAAGCCGCGGTTGGAAAACTATTATAGCTTACATATCAGAATACTAAATAATTACATATAAAGCCGCGGTGGATAATAGTGATAACACATTACTTATATTTAATTATATTTTTATATTCCGTAGCCTAAGTCATGATTAGGATTGTGCTTTCAAGCTTTAGAATAATGCGGTACTAACCAAATGGATAGCAAAGCCCAGCTGGAATTCTGCCTGCTGATTGGTGGAATCCGGTCAAAGCCAGCCAAAAGCAGATGAAACTAGTTTGTGCAAAACAACTTAAATTCGAATGAATTCTGCGAACGTGTTTCAGTTTTTGCGAATTTAATTTGGAATATGTGTTTCAGTTTTGCGTTTTTTTATTTGTAAACTAAAGTTGGGATTCATTTGACGAGTTGGTTTAAAGTTGTAAATACTGCATGAGAGTTAATTTGCGGCTTTGACCAAAATATCATCTAAATTTTAATTTAATTTTAGATAACAAAGTACCTCTGTGTGGGATGAAAAGTAAACTCTCAAACACAAGTTTTGAATTTAATGGGCCTCATTTGCGGTGCCATTATCAATCAGTGGACGTCCGATGGCTGAAATGATGAATGAGTAACAAGATCCAATCAAACTTAACCATTATTTAAGTAGTAAATATGTTTTCACCTCAAAGTTGTATAACGAGTACTTTTGAAAACTACAGCTTGCAGTATACCAAAAGTAAAGCCTTATAAACCCTCAAAAATATGTCTATCTTTCTAACCTCTTTGATGGTACAGCGCTCGGGCCGAGCAAATCCTTAAGTTGGATCAACAGGATTTGTGCATTTTCTGAGGGTTTTTATTTGTCTTTATATTATGATTTTATCTCGGACAGACACGACGTTTGCCTTTACAGTTAGAGCACCTGTTTTCAAAGGGCTCATATATTTTCAAGAATAAAAATCCAGAGGTGTGCGGTGGGGTTTAAACCCACGTCCTTCGGAGGAAAGTCGAGTGTGATCACTTTTAGCCACCACGGCCTTAATTTCTGACGGTCAGTAATATACGTTAGTAAAAACATTACAAATCAACTTACCATTTCTTGGAATACTGAGTTGCCCCTGCAACCTGAAAACAATAACATCAGACATTGATAAAAAAGTTATTGGTAAAATATAATATTAAATATTTGGACACTACAAGAATTGAAAACTTCTATTCCTCTTCGTATTTTTAATGAGCCTATGGTGCCACATTGTAGGGCAATGTCCTTCCATTTGTCCGTCAAACTCGATTAAAAAATATTAAAATAGAAAAATACTTACAGCAAATAAAAGGCAAATAGCAAGTAATACATAGTAGATACGTTCCTAATAGTCTCTAACGCTCTTACTGACTACGAACAAATATATTGAGAGTAAGAATCTTCAAATCCTATTACCAAGGAACGAGGTAGCAAGTTTTTCCAATCGGCTTACAGTACAGGCGAGTCGACAAGTTATCGGAAAACAGAGAATATTCCGCTTTTGAGTGGCGCTTTCAACCAGTATAACTGATGGCGTTGAAATACTCATTTAATTAGCTTTTAATAAGACGATTTGAATTTTCAAGTAGTGGTGCGTTAACTCGACCATTTGCACTGATGATAATTCGTAATTGAATGAATTGAACATGTACAGTCAACCGCATAAACATATTACTATGAACAGCTTTGCAAAAAATTGTGATGAAACCAAGAGTGTAATAATTTAATGGTTTCTTGCCGGCATAAGCATAATTCATATGACACATGCATAATGATAATCATCTGACAATTCGTCCAAACTTTTGTTCACAACTGTACTTAAGCCAGTTTTCTTCAGTCCAAAAGTCCAGCTTTTACATAAACCTTCACTTTTTGTACAATCGCGAAGTCCATCTTGAACAATATGGCATAGCCGCGCGCTGCGGTACCTCGCCCGCAGTGAGAACCGCGCGCGCGACCTGAGAGGAGACGGGGCACGGCGGGACGTTCACTCCTCCTGATAAAGACTGCTCTTGTTGTGGTCGAAACGTCGAGAGTTGTTTAACTCCTATGTAAATACGTGAGTAATTCCCGTTGTACAAAATGAATAATATGGCATAATAATAATAGACGAATCAAAATTTTTAAAAGTGAGCCAACGTGTGGTGTCGGCTTAAGAAAAGCGCCATCCCACCTCTTCCCGAAGTCAACTAACGGATTTATTTACTAGAACAAGGGCAGCTTGCATCGTGTCCTTATCTATACTAATATTATAAAGCTAAAGAGTTTGTTTGTTTGTTAATTTGTATAATGTTATGTTAATTGGTGTTGGATAGTATATTTTATCGAGGAAGTCTATAAAGTACATTTTATCGAGGAAGGAGATAGCCTAAAATAAATCATTCGTAATATACCCTTAAAAACCGTTAATAATTCAAAATCCTTACAATATGTAGCGTCCTTTTATCTACGAACCTTTTTGCAAACCAAGCTGCCATCTTTCCTATTTTATAAATAAAAAAAAAAACTATTTGAATTTCGAACAAAACCTTTCACATGCAATGTCCTTACACATTCTCATTACAATATTTAAATTCTTAAACGTTCTAGATCTAAAATCGGCTTTATATCTTCATAATAACGGTGACATTCCCTTGGCAAGGTTTGAGACTTGATGCTATCACTTGAAATTCAATCTAAGCTTAAAACACTTAAGAACCAAATTCCGCTGAGATTCTAGAATTTTCTTCAGCAGTTTGTGGTTTTTATTTGTAAAGAGATAAGGTTGAATTTACTTACGTGTCGGTGGCAGGCTGCGTGTGAGAGACAAGGATGGCATCTGTAAACAAGCATACAAACAGAATGAGATAGTGTATGTTTAGATTTTGCTCAAAGAGACTTGAAGAGAACTGTAGCGTGTCGCTATTAAAATTGCGCTGAATTTAATATTTTTAGGGATGACTACCGAAAAGGTTAACCACAAAACTATAACTTAGTTTTTGCTGACCATCGGTCTGCCTGTGATGAAAATGAGAAACATCTAAATTTATCAAAGTCAATGCTACGCTACATTATTGTAATTTTATAACACAAGAACAGCTGGGCCGATTTAGGTGCTTTTGAAATACCTAGTCTTAGTAGGCCAGGGAATACGAGATATCTTATTAATTTTTGGAAAAGAATTGTTATAATGTCGTATTCGTATAGTAATATCAAACTATCCTTACTATGAACGAATTGTAAATATTGATTCGTCATAAGATGGATGATAACCAACATTGTTTGTTACTTTTCACAAAAACTACAATTCAACTATTTTTTGTTTATAAATGTTAGAAGATCAGACCAAAACATAAAAGTTTGAAAACATTTGTATGAGAGATGTATAATCCTTTCATTTTCCGATCTCTCTTCAGTCGCTTCGTCATGTGCCAACTAAGCTTTCTAACGAGGAAAGTTGTTTGTAGCTAAAAAAAGTCAGACAGAAATAATGTTTTAGCAGTTTTTCTCATTTTAGTTTAAGATTTAGGAAGAATTTAAATTAAGAAAAAGAAGAGGAATTTACGTCTTACAACACAAAGGGTACGGGTGTTCCGAGTATAAATATATTACCACCACACTTCTAACGGGTTACTAACCAACTTGGTAAACGTGAAAAAATAATATGAATAAAATAAATAATGCAGGAAATAACCTCTTCAGCCAAAAATAGCCACAATACACGCCTAAAACATACAAACTTTATATGAACGAAATCGAATAAAAATGTTTACTAGGGCAATGCATTCAACGGGTGTCGCTTTGCTGAGGAAGAACCAGCTGGGTCATTTTAGTAAAGTTGGTGTTTCCAAAATCAAGTAGCAGGAATTCAATTGTACCTATAGACCAGTGCTTTTAGACCAAAAATGGTCAAAAACGGGAAAAAATAGTAGTAGTATGAAACCCATTAGAAAAGGAGGGGAATATGGTAAAAATGAAAGGAAAAATAAATTACGGTCGATCTGAGTTCGGGAAGTGGGAGGGGGTGGGCTTTTAAGGGGAGAAAATGGTTTATCTCGATTTGCGGTGAAACTACTAGTCCTATGAAAAAAGTTATATGGCAAAGTTGTAGGTAATAAAACGATCTACAACTTTTAATTCACAACTTTTATACATAACCTCAAAACTTATGTGAAAAATTCAAATAACCAAGTTTTTTGTTTTTTTTATTTATCTTTTTCAAAAATTGTTATTTTTCTACGAAATTTGGTGAAAACTTACCTATTTGTGAATTTATTGTGAATTGTGAAAAAGTTGTGAATTAAAAGTTGTAGATCGTTTTATTACCTACAACTTTGCCATATAACTTTTTTTCATAGGACTAGTAGTTTCACCGCAAATCGAGATAAACCATTTTCTCCCCTTAAAAGCCCACCCCCTCCCACTTCCCGAACTCCGATCGACCGTAATTTATTTTTCCTTTAATATTTGTCATATTCCCCTCCTTTTCTAATGGGTTTCATCCTACTACTATTTTTTTCCTTTGAAAAATTAAAAACCCTGGTCTACTACTAAATCAAGTCATTTTGTGTTCATATTGGGTATGTCTTAGAAAATAAATATTTCCGCGGCAAACTTTATTATAACGCGGGCAAAGCCGCGGGACTACAAGCGAGAAAATAAATTAAATTCCATCATTACTAGTTGTCTCCCGTCTAAGCTCAAACCTCAAGGACTTAATACCACTTGAACAGCACCAGCTGTCTCATCTCAGCTGTGTCTGTTTGCACGGACGATGCCTCTGTTCATTAAAATGCATGAAGTTATGCAAAGAGCAGATGTGTTCTGTCGCAGAGCAGACTGATTTTATTTTTTCCCTGCAAATATACTTGTATAACGTGAAATACATCGTAATTGAGTCACTCAGAGCCGTGTTGGCTAAGTGGTAGCACACCCGACTTTCATTCCGAAGGTCGTGGGTTCAAACCCCGCCGCGCACCTCTGATTTTTCTTCTTGGAAAATTATGTGTGTTTTAAAAACACGTGCTCTAACGGTGAAGGCAAACATCGTGAGGAAACCGGCATGTTCTGAGAACTTTTCAAAGTTTGAAGAACATGTGTCATTCACCAACCCGCACTTGGCCAGCGTGGTGAATTAAGGCCTAATCTCTCTCGCCAAGAGAGAAGTCCCTGTGTCCCAGCAGTGGGAACGTGAATAGGGGTGTTATGGAGTCACTCAGGTCAAGTAGCAATCGTGAAACTCTTAAGTATTTATAAATAAATAAATAAATATTGCCGGACAATTCACACAGCAACATCTAGCCCCGTAGTAGCTAGTGGGGTGATTGTACGAAAAACCCCGAGAACTATAATAGTTTTATTGGATGACGTGTGTAATAAGTTGATCTGGCACCCTGTGTGACCCACAGAAGTGCCCTTATCAGCCCTATTTACGTTCCCACTGCTGGGACACAGTAACTTCTCCATTGACGAAAGAGATGGTCTGTAAACTTTGAAGAGTTTGAAGGATTTGTCACACTCTCCAACCCGCAATTGGCCAGCGTGGTGTCTCACTCCTCAAGAGGGAAGCCTTTGTGTCCCAGCAGTGGGAACGTAAATAGGAGAGAAGATTTTATGATGAGCTTTCACTAATTCATCCGTCCATCAAGTTGAAAAATGACGCAGCGTTTGCTAAACCTTTTGTCACTATTTAGCATCATTTAAGCCCAATAATCTTCCACCAAAATATCTAAATTTCTCATATAATCTACACAATCCCACAAAAAACGCATCAATTTATATTCGATTAAATATGATATACAACGTGTGCCGAAAATGTATGATCTCCCAATACGTCACTGTCAAATGTAAGGCTCAAGAAATATAAGGCATTGATATGAAAAATACGATACATTTATCATGCTGGTTGAATGGTATTTTATTAGGATCACAGGAATTTTCAGGTTGTTTGTTGCGGATATACGGATTCTTGGAGCCTTGTTGGCTAATTGGTAGCATTCTTGACTTTCATTCTGAAGGTCGTGGGTTCGAAGAAGAAAAATCAAGAGATGCGCGGTGGAATTTGAACCCAAGACCTTCGGAATGAAAGTCGAGTACTTAACCAGCACGGCTTTATTAATTATTTTATTTGTAAAGTAAGAGGTTAGAAACCCAATCGTTATCTTATCTAATAAACAACAAACCTTTTGGTAACAAACACACAAACCTTTTGAGCTGAGGAAACATTCAGAGAAATGTTCGGAAAACTAATTAAAATAGGATCAAAGGTACCCGACAGGAGCCAAAATTATTGCAATAATATTTCGCCGACGACGTATAGTCTAGGAGAGCCTGGTTTTTATTACGTCATACCTATTTACTGTTAAAATAACAATCAAGTATTTTAAATTTTTATAGATTTATGAAGTAAATAAGTTAGGTATTTGAATATACAAAGGAGAGAAGAATACAACAGTAAAACTGCTGTGCAGTTTGGCAGAACTAATTGTAAGGACTGTACCTACCTACTTTTTTAAGATAAATAAATAAATACAAATACAGATTACAAACTTGTTAAATCAAGGTCGATTCAATCGAACGTTCATTATTAAGTTCATAAATTTATTCACTAATAAATTTAAGCAATACTTTTATTCACAATGATAAAAGTATCTAGTATGCATGAGGTTCGTATATTTTTGATAAAGTATTGGTTAGTGACTAATATGTTTTAAAGAAAAACATTACATTAACTTATGAACTTATGACCGACTGTGTAATTAATAAGGCATTTCACAGGATTTTTACCATAATAATTTTAATTAGTTTAGCCACGTTAAAGTTAATTCATCGATATATTATACACAAATGTTATAGCGATATTATCGAAGTCTAAAACTTAAAGCATAATCGATATGACGTAACAAATATACAAACGCGCTCTTCGCGTACAAGATCCACCCAGCAAGATAAAAATTGTAAAAATAATAATGATAAAACCTCTGTAGTGCTGGACTCATTAAAATTTGCACGCCCAGTGCGCTCACAAGATTGTATTAACAACGTTTTTTGTTTCATGTTTCACGGTTTCATTACAGCAGAAACAAATGAGTTTTGAATGTTTTTTGACATTTGTACTGTTATTTTTTGTCGTTTAATTAAGAGGCGGTTTATGAGTTGTAGAGAATGGATTTTATTTTTATTTTACAAGCGTACTTATATCATTTATGAAATGTTTCTATGAAACGAAAGTTCTTAGTTACTTGAAAAAAGAGTTTTTAATACTTAATTTTGTCTAGTGCCACCATCATGTTAGTTAGTAGTTTTTGTTTAATATGCATTTTTATGTTTTGTGTAGCTAATAAATAACTATCATCTTAGTCTTTTATTATCATCTAAGTCTTTAATATTTAGGCTCGCATGTATAAGGCTTGTACAGGACAGAAGACGCTGGGAAATATTACGGAAGGCTGTATAGCACTGGGTAATAATCCCGGGCTAAGATGATGATGAGCTATAAAAACTATGGCCAATATCTAGAATAAATACCATTCATATAATAAAAATAAATACCTGTTATAGTCAATACGAATGTAAAGATGATCGCTGCACGGGTTGCCATTTTGTATTCTGAAACAATAGTTAATATTCAAATAAGTTATATGTTTAAAATGTACATATAAAATTTAATCAAAATAGGATATCAACTATATCTGAGGAGTCTAAACACTGTTTCTAAACATAAAACGGGTATATTTCGACACTGTTTCAAGATGGGTTTCAATTGTCAGGAGCGCGGAAACCTAACATAAATTTACCATTATTTAATAATTTTCTATTAAGTTTCTGCATGGGGTGGTACTATTCCGAGGCCGGCAGCACACGTCTACCAATAAACCGTATACGCTATGCGCTGACATAAAGTTCAGTTGTGCGAATCATAAAACTATGTCATAATATCACACATAAAACTATATGGGACACAGAACGATTAGGACAGCCATGTTCTTTTCTAAAGTCAACAGTTTTTTTGTATTATTTGCAGCTTTTTTTCTCGAAGAAAGCCTAAAAATCTATCTATCTATTATGCACAACAAGTTCTTTCTTTCCTATTCCCTCTGTCAGACGTCGTATCTACACTTACTCCTTTCTTATGTTTTAAAAGCGTACATATTATCTTCCACAAGACAAATCCAGACGCCCGCGTCTGGATTGAACCCACGACCTTAGGCTCTTGCCCAAGCTGCATGCTACACTCATGTGTACATAGTCAACACGGCATTTAATAATAATGACTTAGCTGTTCTTCAAAGACTATAAAGCTGAGGGTTACGAGCGGGCCTTGAGATGGTTTTGCGAAGAGCATTTTATATTTGATCTGATATTTCATCCGTTATTCCGTAGTTTTGTGTTTTGATCATCATCATTGTTACAATCATCCGCCATCATTAAATAATCAAAACTTTAAATCAAGAATGTTTAAATACTTAAAAGAACGAGTACTGACATAGTCATAGATTGGCTCGCTACTTTGAGAAATAAGAACAGGCTATATAACGACGACCTATGTGGCGCAGTGGGTGAAAGTCTACCTGCGACGTAGAGGTTGCGGGTTCTATTCCTGCCTCGGAACAAACTTATGTGGATGGGCTGGTTCGGAAAAATCGAATAAATGATGTGATACACATTCAAACTTAATCTTTACTCGTAAAACAGTACAAAAAATGAGGTATATGTAAGTAAAAACATTGATATAATTCACTATCATTTAAAATTCCATAACGTTCAATCACAACAAATATTCAAAACATAAATCAAGAATCTGCCATCACAAGCCTCATAAAATAAAAAACCGATAAATTACGTTAAAAATAATTTAAAAATGAAGACATCCTTCCCTATGGCTCTATATAATAAAAAATAATTAAAGTCCCAGACAGATTTCCTTATTAAATTTTAAAGTCAGCATTTTTTTTCCATCTTGGCAAGGCGGGGAATGTCCTGCAGATATTAAGTCGAGATTTCCTTAAGGATACTCTTGTTCAGCAGGGTTACCACCCTTGTCCCAAATTGATGTATGGTTAATATTAGAAAATGAAATAGACGTGTTGGCTAAGTGGGTGTAAACTCGACTTTCATTCCGAAGGTAGGTTAGGCCTTAATTTGCCACGCTGACCAAGTGCGAGTGCTGCTCGACACATGCCCTTGAAACTTTTCAATGTTTTCAGAACATGTCGATTTTCTCACGATGTTTACCTTCACCGTTAGAGCACGTGATTTCAAAGCGCACATACTTTTTTTTGAAGAAAGATCTTGAGGTCCGAGGTACGAACCCACGACATTCGGAAAGAAAGGTCGAGTATACTCCCAATCAACCAACACGGCCGATACTTATTAAAATATATTCAAAGTATTATAAGATCTAGGAGTGACACCCCTAACATTAGCCTGCCCAGTGAGACGCCCTCTTAACTGCGTGTTAAGTTCTACTTAAGATGCTAAGCCGAACACTCAAACTTTCCTATGTTTGTTTACTTTGATACTTTCGGAAAGAGTTTTTTAATATCCCCCAAGAGGGATCCAAAGGATCAAGACCGGGTGATTATGTCGCTTTTTATCGACGATTGGGAATAGGGTAGGTACTTTAAAATGAAGTATTTGGGGTTTATAAGTTACTAGAGTCTGTCTCGTGTCATTGCCCGGGTCAGGACCTATTTTTTCATGAAACACACCATATGGGAAAATAGTTACTAACCCGGAAAATGCGTAGAAATTTGAATTATGTATTTTAGGCACATAATTCAAATCATAATTAATCAGGTGAAGATCTGAATAAATTGCGAAAATTGGCGAAATCAATAGGAGACTTTTGACCATCATTATAGGTTCATAAATAATTGTAATATATGAGTTGGAATGTTAAGTGGTTTTACCATTAAAATGTATGTTTTATTTATTATTATGTGGGTATTTATCGTAATATTAACGGCTGTGGCAACTACCCCGACCCTTCTATAATCCACCCTGTACATTGTACAAGTAGGTACTAAAGCATTCGGACAGTTGACCCTCTTAAGCTGTCATTTAAAACGTTAATAAGTTGTGACGTTTTGTAAAAGGGTTTGTTACGAGATTGGATCCAGTTATGGTGATAGGAATAAATACCTATATACTCGTATAAACAGAAGGATATATGGGTTTGGGAGTTTTTAAATAATTTCGTTCATAGTTGAGTGACACATGGTGTTTTTTATAAAGGTCTAAAAACTACAAAAACGCAAGGAGCTTATTATTTGTTTGAATCATCTAAGCTTAATCATTATCTTTAACAACCTAATATTACAATAACACATATTAATATTAAATTTTGATCATGGATCTTTTCAGAAGACTCATTGCTCCGTGAACGACCACAATAAACATACAAAACATTCGTAAGAACAAAATAAATATAAAAAGAAAAATCTGTGCCTAATCTTTCTTTAAAGATTTTATAACTAATTTTAGCATCATACTGTAAGCTCTCACTACTATAGCTTAAAAAAGAAAATTACCAGTAAATTCTTTACGCAACCAAAAATCCTTTCAACCCTTTGAAAGCCCAACTCATTGAGTATTCCCCATAAAAACAAACCGCGAGCGATGGACGGTGATTAATCACCATCATCAATAACGGAAGCGATTAGCGCTGCGGGTGTTATTCCGGAGAAATCCGGAATTTGGTGAGATTCACACAAACACGGGTTAACGTGTTGATTGAGATAAGTGAAATATTGTTTGGTGTAAAGCCATGTTCAGATACATTATACGGTATTCGAGGCATTGCAGAAGTAGATCCTTATTGATAAGATTGAAAGCAAATCTTCAAAGGGCAGGGCTTCTATAAACTCGCCATGTTAGCTCTGGAAAATTCCTCTGTCAAAAATGTATGTCCCATCACGCACCTATATGGCTTTTTTTCTAAAATAGTATGTATGGTTAAGGTAAACATTGTGAGGAAACCGGCTGTTTCTGAGAACTGTGAACAGTTTGAAGTACATGTGAAATTAACTATTTCGCACTTAACAGCGTGATGAATTAAGGCCTAATCACTCACGTAAAGAGAGAAGTCCCTGTGTCACAGCAGTGGAAATGCAGTTCAAAAATTTGCATATATTACGAGGCAGAAATCGAACCCTCTTGCGTCGGAATAAATAAACTTTTACAACAGAGAGACATTATAAAATGAGCATCCCCAAGCTAAATCACTACACAAAAGACGAGTTTACACTTGGACTGTTCTGTGCATCAAATGAGGACCTGGGATAGATTTGTCGATGGCTAGAGTTGGGTCGAATATAGGAAAGGTGTCGATAAAATTGGTAAAATAGAGATAAAGTTTATGTAAGTGAGAAATAAAAGCAATAAAGAGTATTTGTAAAAATATCCAGGCTATTATTTTCGTTTGTTATAATAGTGTTACTACAAGGGAAGGGGTTATCCATAATTATTTACTGTAAAATAATACAAGAGCCCATACTATACAAATTTTTTAAATGTGAAAGTGTGTCTGTGACAATTTATCCGTCTTTCACGGCAAAACAGAGAGACGAATTGGCGTCATATTTAAGTGTAGATAGTTGAAGGTATGGAGAGTGACATAGGCTACTTTTTACCGTGGGAAAAAAATATATTTCCGCGGGAAAGTATAGAACGTGGGCAAAACCGCGAAACTGTAGACCAAAACTTAAAAAGGTTCGTGGATTTTCCGTTTATCCCAAGAAGCAATGAAACCGTCCCAACTCTAGCGCACTCACAAATATTAATAAACCATCGATGCGAGAGGACGCGCGAATGCAAACGTATAACTGATAATAATCTCGGTTTCTGAGCTTGACAGTACTTTCAGAGTTCCGTAAGTGTACAAAACCTCGTTGGTTATGTGGGAGCACACTCAACTTTCATTTCACGCCCGTGGGTTCAAATCCAGCTACGTTACCCTGAATTTATCATCTTAAAAAGACCCCGAAGCGAACTTTGAGTTGAGAATAAGAGAGTTGTTGGTCTTCCTCTAAAAAATAAGTAAAAATACAATATTCATTTACTTTAGTTTAAATTACTATTAAGAGAATAAAAAGTATCCACGAAAGAGTATTGGTTTAATTGAACTTGGACTCACTCCGGATAAAGTTACTTACACTTGGCTGGTTTTATTGTTTGTGTTACGCTTTCGTTCACAATTGTATGTAGGAATAACAATTGTATGAAAAAAGATCACGTATTTTTGTGTTTATCTATTTTAAGAGATTGTTTGCTTGTTTGTATTACAATGGATCTGTAGGAGATAATAACAGGTACTTATAAAAGATATATTTTATCGGTCAAATAAAATATTGACAAGTATAATGACAACAAGATATATAAAACGCCTGGAATCCTTCTTTTGTTTGATAGAGTATAATCCCAGGTGGTCCGAGGTGGTCATGGTCTGATGATGGTATCCTTGAGATATTTGTTGATTTTTTAAAGTTTTATAGAAATTGTATAAATTGTTTTTTTTTGTAAAAAGTTCAAATATTATCAATCTAACAATTAAATTAGAATCAATTGATAAAACCTTAAATAAAAGTCACTTGGTACAGGAATGTTACTAACTGACGAGTTTATGAATGACAACTTTGCAAATCCTTTGTTGATGTAGTGAAATTTTATCAGCGTGAGATCGCAACAGCTCTTTATTAAATTCAACAGAACTTATAAGCAATTAACAGACAAACAGCTGCTTCTGATTGGTCACAATTAGAGTATATTTCCTCTACGCTCCAAATCCCGCACTCATCAGCCAACCCCGGATAAACTGGTTTCCGAGCAAAACTCCCTCGTTTCAGATCCCTCAATATTTGGTGAAACTTCAGTAATTAGCAAAGTTGCCGTGATACTAACACATGTGCCACTAATAGTTCGCTAGTGCTGGGAATTTGAGACTGGTCTTGGTTTTTGTAGTGAACATAAACAACGCATTTATTGTATTAGTTTACTACAAAAACCTAATTATATTATTAGCTATTATAAGCTATATTTAAATCAATTGCCATAAATGAATTGCTAATCGTTAGTTTCGCATTTTTGTCATCCAGAATTTCATAGAAAAAAACCGCTGTTTTCTCGTGGTCCCAGGATTTTGTCCCATTAATGGGACCACGAGGGACAACTGTTTCTCGTAGTCCCATTAAAAAACATTTGTCATTTTTTTATTATCAAGTTAGTAGACAATCATGCGGCCGAACTGGTGGAAATAAAAACAAATTCAATTTCCACCAATAACACAAGTAACTGTATAACGTCTCAAATATCATATTCATAACAGACTGACATTGTTACAAAAATAGATGCAAAGCATATATAACAGACAATGCCTTTTATCCCTAATACATTATTAATTTAAACTCAAAAAGAGGCACATCTGCAACATTCATAATAAAAGGACCGAAACTGTCAGACCCATCACCTCGGAACCACTCTGACATCAGTTTGGTAACTCGAAAATACGCTACCTCGCTCGGGTAAGGACATAATTTGAAAGTTCAGCGTTTTTCTTGTGCCATGGTTCGTAAAACACGACCGTATGTCGACTAAATTGCCTAATTTAGACCGCTTGAGGTTTCATACGGAAGGTTTTTGTGATGTCTTCTGGGTTTTACCTGGAATTAAAGATGTACCCTTTTATCTGTTAAAAAGGTCCCGAGTACTTAAAAAGACAGACATGATCATTCCGGGAACGGGACTCAAATTTTTCAGTTCAGACTCCGTGAACCAGCAGTGATGTTGAACGGTGCGAATTAAGGTTTTCAGATTCAAGAACATTACGGCCCCATTGGCCGCCTGTAGGTTCTGCTCGCTACCTATCTGGTGCTACCTAGGGTGTTTTTACTAAGACTGTCAAAGAAATAATAGTAGTGTAATCAATTATTTATTAAAACAAAAGATTTCTAATATTTTTAATAGAATCAACATACATATTTCTATACACAGAAAACATCTAGAACACTTGTAACACTGACACACAGTTCACTGACTTACCGTTACACAAGCTCTAAGCTTGTGTTACGGGTGCTAGATTTCTGATATACTTTAGAAAATACAATCTATCTATGTCAGATAAATATTTTTTATTATACATGAACAAACAGTGGCAGATCGTACAAATATTTGTCCCGCGGCGTGAATCGAACCCTCTTTATGTCACAGGGAGACCTTCTCCCGCTGCGCCAAAGAGGTCGTCAGTTTACTTAATAGTTTCAGTAGCATCACGGTCTGGTAGAAAAGCACTCAACAGTCACCACTATGAGTAGACTGATGCATCGTATATGAAGTTTGAAACTCATTACGCCGCTAAAGTTAAGCGCAGATTACGCTCAAGTTGCTATGCGACAGTAATAATTTGCGGCGGAAGCTTGATGGAAAAGGACGAGGATATACAGCGAGGAAATATTTTGGGAACAAGTTTTGTCAATAGTTGTTAGGGCAGAGGGCTATAACTAACATATTAAAAAAAAACGTTTTTTTTAGAATCGCTTTCGTCCAATAATTCTTATTTAATTATTTATTAATAATTTTATCCAAATATATTTAAAAGGTTATTAAATTAAAAAGTGTGTAGTTCCTTTTTAATTTGGTCCAATTCTGAGAAATAGCACCAATGTGAAAACCATGGTATTTAAAAGAAGTAAATTGCCTTTACGGATTATTTTCTTAAATGAAGATATTTTTATTTAATTTTAATTTAATTTCCTACGTATTATCTTATCATTCTTGTGTAGTAATGAAAACTCATAAGAATAAATCCCAACACGCCCTAAAAAGTTAACTATAAACAAAATCGTTCCCGCTAAACTATAATGTAATATCTTATGCATTAAATCGCCTTAAAATATGAAGTAATTTCAAAAACGTAAAGTCTAAAAGCGACAACAAAAGTTGAATATGAATACATTTTGAATTCCCAGAAGATTATGAACAGACATTCAAGTAGCGAGCGATAAACAAGCAACTTGTACAATTAATACTTGCGCGTCTTGGCTCAAGTTTCAACCGCTAAAAATGTTGCCACAGTGCAAATTACAGTAAGACACATCATAATAAGTCAACTTCTGTTATATGAATATTCTATTCATATTTCGGCACCAAAGAATAAAATCCATAATTTTCTGGAAAATATGTACAGTCACCAGCATTACTTTCATCACATGTTTTTGCTGGCAATCTGTGTCACATATTTTTGCGGCGGTTCATAGTCAGATATTAATGCTGGTGACTGTAAGTATCTTACTAGTTGTCCCGAACGATCGCCCGCTTTAATCCTAATTTTTCTCTTTCAAACCTTTCCTGGGCTACTACGACTATTTTAAAACCAAAAACATCTAAATCGGCCGCTCACTGAACAAATAGTAAAGGTAAAATTTATTGACTTTGCATAAATAGATATTGCTGCACACTGCAACATCTAGGCCCTGTGGTAAGCTCGAAGCTAAAGTGAAATAAAACAAGTCAAATATAATTTTTATGAAAGACATTTTTTAATTAACTTCTTATAAATTGAAGAGTTTCATAAGTTGTTTAATTACACTGTGACAATACGCGGGCTGGAGCATGTTTATTGCGGGAATTTCAGACGATCTAACTTCTCAGCCGCTCAAATAAAGATGTTTGTCCAAACTCTTTTGAATTAACTTTTTGTTGTGTTTTTGTTATTTTTCTGATTTCAGAACGAAAAATTAAATTGGTATTTTATCGTCGCTGCATCGTGTTGTTTTTCAGCTTGCTGAAACAATTATTATTTAAAAGAAAATGGAAAAAATCCGTGACACTCGACTTTCAATCCGAAGGTCGTGGATTCGCCGCGCACGTCTTAACGAGAAAGATTAGACATTAATCCACCATGCCAAGTGCAGTTTGATGAATACAATTTAAAGTGCATTTTTTTAAGTAGAAAAATCCTGAAGTGCTTAGCGGCATATTAAAAGTTCAGTGTTCTTTAACTTAGCCAACATGGCGTTTTTCCGGATCCAAAATTGACCTCTCTCTCATCCTCTCGCTCTCAAATGCAATTCGCACAAAATTCCATAACGCCCGAACCGATCTACATTTCTACGCATTGCGTACAAATCTACCAATTTGAATAATCTGTGGGGCGTTAAAGATCCATCTGGACCCATCAGGGCCGTAATTAGCGGATAACGGCACACGTTTCTCCGTTCAACGTCGGTTTTAGATTAAAGCCTGTAAAATCTCCAATTCAAATAGGGCGACGGAATGTAAATGAAATGGGGTTACCACTGGAATTGGGACAGGGGTTTTAGTTCTTGAAATATTGCAGGTTGGCAGTCTTTATCACTTGTTATCACATCACAATATAAAATAAATAAATATTGCCGGACAAATCACACAGCAACATCTAGCTCGTAAGCTCGAAGCTTGTGTTACTTACGGGTGGTAGATTTCTGATATACTAAAATAGTATACATATGTACATAGATAGATATTTTTTACTACACATATAGAATAGGCCGGGATCCGTAGTACATGGAAATCAAGTGATTACTAACAAGCTAATTTTTGGTGAGTAGCTTCGTTTCGATGAGACGTCCAAAGATATCCTATACCCAACTCTCGATTGTGGTAGCTAACAGAGATATCAAGGATTAAAAAAATCAAGGATGTAAAACCGGGATAACGGACCACAAAATTTGTCGGACAATATGTCCGTTAGATTTTATAAATATTAATCAAGTATACAACAAAAAATCAGCTGGTAAGTAATCATAGTAATCATTTAAATTGACCTCGTTTTCGACACATTTTGGAAATGGCGGACTCTTTGATCAAACCATAGGTTTTGTAGGACAAACATGTTTTTATATAATTTAGATAATTATCTTGAGATATAACATATTGTCCTACAAATTTCGTGGTCTGTTATCCCGTTTTTACATCCTTGAATTTTTTAATCCTTGATATCTCTGTTAGCTACCACAATCGAGAGTTGGGTATAGGATATCTTTGGACGTCTCATCGAAACGAAGATACTCACCAAAAATTAGCTTGTTAGTAATCACTTGATTTCCATGTACTACGGATCCCTGACTAGAACACCCATGCACCCGTAACAAATATCTACAGATCGTACAAATTTTGTTCCGAGGCGGGAATCGAACCCGCAACCTCTAACGTCGAAGGCTGATCTTCGGCCGTCAGAGGCCGACAGAGGCCGGCAGAGGGCGTCAAATTATTTAATAGTATAATATAATAACTCGAAATCGACTTCGAATTTAACGAAACATTAGTAGCCCCCCCGCACCGAATTACTGCCAGGACCAGAATTTAAAATGAGTCGCTCTCGATTCTGATGTCTTGCGAGATTTATATAGCTTTTAGCATTTCTACCGCTCGTTTGTTCGTCTGTTTGTGAATCCGTGGGCGGCCATTATCTGTTAGAGTGGGGATTTATATGCAGGAAGTTTAAGGTATGCTGGAATGTTCTCGAGTAACAGCACAAGCAGTGACTTCTATTAATCGCAACCATACAAGAGGTTGCGGGTTCGATTCCTGTCGGAACAAATCGGGTTTAAGATCTTTATTTCTCTTAAGAACAATAATAATTCACTTACAAGAGAAAATACTAAACTAACATTGATAAATATTATAAATATTCGAATTTTCCTACAATCTGCAAAAATTTGTTCCGGTTATTCTGGATTTTTATAACAATCTTGTATCTTTGTATGTATACTCGTATTTCACTTTTTATCACATTTTAATATCGATTCGGTTTGCAAAGGCCATTAGGATTATGTCATGTTGTTGTGTGCCCTTTTATGGCCTCTATTTTCGCTATAGAATTCCACAGAAGGTTAGGTTGCCATTATCGTGAAAATAAAAACGTAGCGTGTATAGAATACAGATTTTCGGCTACTGAGATTTCGACATGAATACGTGATTCCGTTTTATTGTTTTCCAGCTAAAGTTACGACATGTAGGATAATCACTATGAAACAACAATGCTCAACATTGCCATAAACTTGTAATAAAAGACAACAAACGTTCAATATTTTCAGTTTCAGTATCGAGTATTTATTCAATATTTATCTGCAATTTTTATATTCTATATCCTAAATCTCGCCGGACACCTCTGGATTATTCTTTTTGAAAATTTTATGTGCGTTGTAAACTCGTGCTCTAACGGTGAAAGCAAACATCGTGAGGAAACCGGGATGTTCTGAAAGCTTTGAAAATTTTGAGGGTCATATGTAATTCACCAACCCTGGCCAGCGTGGTAAATTAAGACCTAACGGGACACATTACCCTTAATAAACACCTATTCACCATCGGAGCAACGGACAGCCCACTCTGTAGAGGGTGTCTTAGCGAAGAAGAATCAGCTGCCCACGTAGTCCTGGAATGCGAGGTAGTAACAGCGGAACGAATTCAAATCCTCCAACTGCCGAGGTCACTCCGTGAAGCCTGCGATGACCCCAGGACGATTCTGTGCTTCTGGTCGGAGTTAGGCTGGTTACACTAGCGGACCAACCACGCACAAAGGACCAAATTTGAGTCCAATTGCGGAAAAAGGAGTCCCCAAACTAAACTAAACTAAACTAAACTAAGGCCTAATCTCTCTCGTCAATAGAGAAGTCCCTGCGTCCCAGCAGTGGGAACGTTAATTATGGGTGAAGTAAAGTAATTTTATTTAATTTCTTTGCATACATCCAGCAATTATTCTAAGCTAACGGTAGTTGTCATGCAAATTGGAAAGCACAAGTCAGAATCGTTAGAAGTCGAAACATGCAAATGACTGTTTGGTTATTCGTCGCACGGCTTTAAACAAATTGACGTAAAACTTCTACATCTGTTTACGATTATTTCGGGTTGTCGGGTAATTCAGAAAGTTCGTTTTACGTTAAAAGTTGGTCTTGCTTTAATAAGTTTCGTTACATTACAAAGCACACAAGTGAATTATATACTTATTTTTACTTAATTTTTTGTTATTTATTTTAACTCGTAGTACAATTCAAGCGAACGGTTTGTTAAATTTTTATTCGAATTTCTTATTCTCTGACTTTTCTTCAACAGAAGAAACTTCAAAGTCTATGTATACTTTATTTCTCTTTTATTTTTGTTCTAAACGAGTTTCGGAGTCATGTTTTTTGAAGCGATGGAGTTTTACTCCAAATTCAAATACAGAGGTATTTTAGGCAAACCTTGATTGAAGTTAATGTTTTACTAAAAGCCTTTTCTCATTAGCTTTAACCTCTCTGTAAACTACCTTCTAAATGTATTGAACGGGGGAAACTGGTTGAGAGTATGGATTTAATAAGCTTAAAAAATCTTAAAAAAAAAACACTTGATGATTATTTAAATAACGGACTTTTATTTATATGCTATGGATTAACTTTTAAATATATATTTTATGTATTTATATTATCTGTTTTCAAATCGAAAGTTTACAGCTGCAAAGAAAAATAACTCGAATGCTTTGGTTGTTTACCACGGTTTTAAGACTACCAAACATAAAAAATTCGGGTGAGTAAATGGTTTTCACCATGAAGACATATTTTAAATGACGTAACCGTTTACGACAAAACCGATAGTGTGAGGATACAGACATACGGAAGTGTTTTGAAAAGCCGCCGTAACTCACCACGTATTTCCGGTTTCCGAAGGAAGTTCGTGAAATATGAGCCTCGAGACTTCAATGACTAGAAAAGTATAAAAGTTTCTCTAAAAGTGTAAAATAAATATTGAGGAAGGAAAGGTTGTTTAAACATAAGTTTTGTATTTCTGTTTAAAATTGTGCATGACATTTATATTTTTGTAAAAACATCTGCAGCAACTTGAAATCATCTCTTGTTTTAATAAAATTATATTTTGAGATGGGTAATCTTAATATCTACATTCATTCAAATCTCTAGGTATCTTAAACGCTATAATGAACGCTATGATACGCGATGAACTTTTAAATTAATTAACAAAATTTTCCTTCTGCCTTTGAGAATTTCCCTAAGCAGAAAATCAATTGAAATTAAATTTAATGTACTTTTTTGGTAACCAAATTATTCATACTCGAGTTTACGCTACAATGGCGACAAGACGTAGCAGGGTTACGAAGCCATGGCGTAGCAACTGCTACGAGGCTACGGCGTAGAAGATTTTACGTTGCTACGAACGGCTACGAAACAGATGCTACGATGATACTGGTAAGAGATCCAGACAACAGTCGGTTACGTAATATGTAATGTTTATAATAAGCAAAATAGTTTTTGGTTCTAATAATTTCTATGACCTGCTATTAATTTATAAATAAATTGATTCATTAAATTACAAGTAATTAAAGAAATTTATTTACATAATATTTATAAAAATCGCGAAACCTTATTTTAATTGAATCAATAATTATATTGTACAAAATTAATTAGAAATACAAAGTGAGACACAATTTACAAATAAGTGAAACCAGACTGTCTTGGGATCTTATTCTCTACGGAATAACAGTATACGCACGTACCGTGAAACTTGAGCAATTTGTGAGCTACATGAATATATTATAATCGTCTTGACATCTGTGTGTCAAGTGTCAGTTTTTTACGAAATCAATCGTGAGAAAATTAACGTCCATAATTATTTGTACAGGTTAAATTTTGTTTGCCCTTTTTTGACACAAAACATTTTTTGATATCATACAAATTGACCTTAACTGTTAAGAAAACACGTTTGTCACAATGTCATTTTATAAAGGTCATCAAACCCTCCGTTAATTGGGTCCAGACGTATTGACCAATTATATCCACTGGATACTGAGAAAATAGAAACAGTTAGGCAATTAATTGGGTCCAGACGACTATCGATACTATCCTGTGATCACTGGACTATCCACTGGATATTATTGATCAATACGTCAATTAAAATAGATTTAGTTATGTTATTTCTATCCATCTTATAATTTCCTAGGTATTACAGTGTCCCGAATAGCATGGCTAAAACTTTGATAATGTCAATTTATATAATTATTTTATTTAAAAAGAAAATCATTATATACAGGAAAATGTACAAAACCTAAAGTAATATAATATTATTTAACATATTATGGTTTTACTTTGACCAATATATTAGTATGTTTAAGGTTAAAGATACAGGTCAATGCTATATGCAAGCAGCTTTCAAGCGGAATAATTGGTTATTTATGAGGGTTTCTATCTAATAACGAACCTTCTACTGCTAATTGTGATGATAATGAAGATATAATGTTTGGGTTTTCATCTACTTTTATTTGAGTATAAGCCCGCCACACAGGTTTGTTCGCTTTGGATAATCAAGGTAAAAACAATATAAAATCCTATAATCTCGCAATATAAAACTAGCCAAGTGCGGGTTGGTGAATGAAAAAATCCGAAGGTTCGCGGCAGGATTTGTACTCAAGACCTTCTAAAAGAAAGCCAAGAGTGACTCCACGGCTCCAGCTACTTTTTACCGAGGAAAAAATACTATTTATTTATTAAGATGATCAACACGTTAAGCACTAAGCCATGAATAATTTACTTATAGACAATAAATACTACTTATAAATGCTAACATAATTATAGACACATACACTATAACGCAGAAAGTCCATTAAAACGCGGGAAAAGATGTGGGCGAAACGCTTGTCTTTTGATATCAAATATATAACACTATCTCCCCACCTTGTAAATGTTTTTTTCTTTATGTCCAGGTTTGCTGTAAGAAAACTCTTTAAGGGTTAAGCACACCCATTGTGTATGTTATTTTATCTGTTAAATGTTTTAAATGTAAATTTGTGTACTTACAATAAAGTATTTTTGATTTTTTGATTTTGATTTTGATATAATGTATAGTGCTTTTCTAGATTACCCAATATCAAGTGATTATTGATCATTGCGTATGAAACATATTCCCTGAACCAATCCGACGTGATTCCATTACGATCTGATACCGCTCTTCATAAGTAATGTTCCAATTTGGTAAGTGTTTGTTAGTAATGTTGCTATTAATGTTTAATTGAGTATAATGTTAGTATTAATGTTTAATTGTGTACATTTACCGAGGATCAAAGGATATTATTTGTGTAGGGTTTTCGGGAAATACTAATAGTAATTAGCTTTTACTTATTCAATTATTGATAATACGCAATACGAGTTAGTTTAGTAATGGTGTATCATGTTCATAGTTTTGTTTCTAATATCATAAACACCGCTATTTATGTTCCCACTGCTGGGACACAGAGGCTTCTCACTCTTGGGAATCTAACCAACAACCTACTTTGTCTCAGGATGACTATCGCCTGTAGCGCCACAGAAAAAAGTATTTCAAAACCGTAGTTTCGTAGTTTTTAGGACATTTTATTTTGTCAAATAAAAAAAAACAACCATAATTTTACTAGACAGGCATGTTTTCTCACCTTTTAAACCTTTCCTAACCTACTTTGTCTATTTTAAAAGCACATTGATTTTTATTTTTTATCGATTTCCCATCGATGTTGTTTCTTATCTAACCAAAATTTTTGGGTTGTGACGTTTAAGTTTCACAAAGTATTAAATTAATAGCAGTACTTGCAGGCAGAACATAGTTACGTAATAAAATCTGTTCAAATTTACGGCCCATAATTAAAGAAACTGTTACACACTGTCCCAGGCTTACCTTTTTAGTGTTAACAATAAACTTACTTAAGCTAGGTTTAAAACGTTGTGACTTATGGTCACAACAGCGTGAAAACAGCTAGCAGAAGCTAAAGTAGTTAAAGACCAACAAGATTTCTCATAAATGAGAAAAAATTATGTTTATGAGAAAGTTTCACCTCTTACCCATTAATATAAATTAATATAAAAAAAACAAAATATATATTCTGTGGCCTTTTTGAATCATTGCTTTTAAACGTAAAGGTCGTTTTTAATTTTTATATCCAGAATTTACATACTTTTAAAGATTATCTCTTTTATTAATAAGACAGTAGTTTATTACCATAGATATTAAGCTACTGGCTTAAAATTTATTATAACGATGTGGTTTAGCTAAGTTTTCATATCTTAGGTGAAGTGCTTTAGTAGTTAAACTTCTACATTGAGTTTTATATAAAATATAATAAGTAATAAACCATAATATATTTTCCGAGTGTGTACTAAGATTAATTGTGTTTATTAAGCCACGTGCATTACAAATTTATGTCATGTTATTAGGACACTGAAATACTATGAATAATTACGAAAATTATCATGACATTAATTTGGATTATAAGAAGAGAAAGATAGAGGAAACCTAATAAAAATAAAACCTAATAAATACATAATACATAATAATAAATAATATATTTAAACTTTAGAGTTGACTTAAAATTATAAGGATTGATTACACATTTAGTAAAAATTAGCTTAAAAAATCAATATATTACATAATTAAACTTATAAATAAATAAGCTCTATGCTTACCAGCTCCTAACACAATCAGGGAGTCCACATCGCAACATCCAAAACAAAACAAACACGCAATCGAAACTTTATCGAACTTTTAGAAGACCGATCGCGAAACACGTCCGAACGCTCCGACGCTCGAAAATCAACTGAATGAATGAAACAGCATTGAGATTACAACCCCTACCATTCTCTATTACCCTGAGAGTTATAACCTTTATATACTTCAGAATAGAGTTTAAATTGGGTGTAGTGTTTGATTGTGTTTTGTTTTCTGAGACGTGTAATTTTCGTTGTGACAGTTGAGGTGCTTTGAAGAAAATGTATTACACAGATCTATCTCAGAATGGTCCATTGTGAATGCTTTCTTACTAGTATCTTTTTAACGAAGCGTTTTAGATGAACAAATTTGTAAAAGAATGAAATGGAAAGAGTTTTATACAGCTAATGACTTTGTCTAATAGATTTACGTTAGTTTCTAATTGAGTTATGAATTATTTATGTTCCATTGATGATGCAGTTGTAATTAGTGACTGGAAACTTATTATTAAAATTGTTATTGGATAAGTGTATTATGGACTGGCTTTTATTATGGTTTAAGATATTTATTTCTCAAAAGAATTTACATTCACTTATAGAGAAAACTTAAGCTAAGTATAACAAGTGTGCCTGTAATTGTCTTACAATCTATTTTATCTATTATGTATTTGTTATCTTTGGTTATTTTAATGACTTAACATTAATGAAAGTACCTAGCTATGATTTTACTTCTTACACTCGACTTTCTAACTAAGAAATACAGAAATTATACGAATTGTGACTGTGAAGATAAATTCGAATTCTTATTATAATTTTCCCCAACCGCAAAGTCCCAAGCTTACAAGTTCCGGGCGTATTAAATTCCTTTTTCAAAGTTGGCCACTAACCCAAAAACCTCATAAGTTTCGCTCATGTCTAATTTCCATACGCATCGGTCCGTTTATATTCAACCATTTATAGGGTGACATAGGATAGGTTCTGAAAATATACTAGCTTTCCACCCGCAACGCCTTTCCGCCCGCGTTATAATATTTTCCCTTTGTGAGTATCGCATGTCATTTTCCTGGTTCTAAGCTATCTTTCCACCAATTTTCAGCCAAATCAGTTCAACCTTATTTGAGTTAGGTTCTTGAATTATTATATTTATAATTTAGAAAGTGTCCATCTAACATCCACACGGCGCCATTAGTGCCGGCTCGCTGAGACATCTCCGCTGGAGCTGAACAGCTGACGGCGAGAAGGTTCTATTTACGGGTTATGAAGACAACGGACACTTTTTACCTGACTGCACTTGCTTAGGATAACTTTCTGTTCAATTATTGATTTAAGAAAGATTATAGAGCCGAGTTGGCGAAGTAACTTTTGCCACACTCGACTTTGTAACGATAAACAACCGTTTCACGTTAACCGTTTAATTATTATGTAGCTTCATTTCAATGTGTATCACTCAACATTAAAAATTATTATCTATCCCATGCAGTGTTTAGGTTAGTAGTTATCTTCTAGTTACTCTGATATTTTGTAAATGTTTTTTTACTACATTTTTAAATTTAGTGATAGTTCATGCAATTATTTGGGAATCTTGTTTTAAAAAGTAAAGTAAAGCAAAATTAAAATTTTATTTATTTGATAGAAAAGTAATAAAGTAAATACAGAAAAATATAGTGATCCATAGGCTCTTGAGCTAGTATAAACTATGTTACAGGAGCCAATATACTCGTATAGCTAAGTAATAGAATTTATAAACATAGACACCACGCTTTTTTAATTAAACTTGTGTTATTTCAATTGTAAGCATAAGGCTGTATTAGCGGGATGTGTAATAGTCACTATAAGCCGTCGCCACAATTGGATACTCGCCAAGCCTTTGCGCTTATGGGACGCTTTTGTATCTGTAATAGTTTCTTACTTGTATTAAGTTTGTTTAATTTGTGCAGGTCTTCATTCTTTTTAAACCGCACGTTATTTTTAAAGGAGTAAAAAAAAAACAAATCTCAATATCTGTAATTAAATAACAAATAAAATAAATATTGCTCGACAATTCACACAGCGACATCTAGCCCGTGGTAAGCTCGAAGCTTGAGTTAGGTTCATTATTTATATAAAAAAGTTTTACTTTCAATTTCTCTTTTAAAAAGCAGAAACCAGCATAAAAGCAGCTGCACATTTCTATGAGAAAACTTTATGATAAGACAAGTTTATGTCACTAACGATGTCCTTTTCACTGCAAAGGATTCGACGAACGACTTATTACAACCTTAGAAATGAAGTTGAGTGTACTTGCGATAGGTAATGCAGGCGCTACAACATCATCGTTATTTCAGGACCCAGATTCAGGTAAACTGATTACTCTGGAAATAGTTAAGTAACTACATATTTTCGTACAGACAGACCTTACGAATCTAAAAGGGTTCGATTTTTGCCATTACTACTACGGATGGCTACGGCTACGGAACCCTAAAAACAGTGAGCAAAAATGAGTGGGAGCAATTTAATTATTTTAAAATATCGTCCGCCATTTTCAATCCATAAAACAAATAATCATTAAAGAAACATTTCAAGTAGAAATTGAATCGTAGATTAATTGTTAATAAACATTAATTGTTGCCAAATTAGAGAAACCTAAATACCGAATCATTTAATCGAAAGAAATAACTTCAGTAAGATTCTCGAGAGCTCTTGATTGCCGGGCTTCGTATCTGAGCTGAGTTACACCATACTATACGATTCCACGCAATACGATTCTGATAAAAATAATACTGAAAAGTAGCATTGATTGATTATTCGATTTTAGATTGATTATACATATAATTTCTAACATTTATTTGGAAGCCCCCTTTGAAGTCAATTTGATTGTGTTTGCCGCTCTTGCCAGTTACAACTGCTAGGTACTAGATACAAATTATAACTTCCACCTTAAAAAAAATATGAAAATTACCTAAATCAATCATTTAATGTCTAATAATAATAAATAATAATAGTCTGTCTAATCGTATCGTCACTTATAAAATTGATCTTACAAAATCGATTACAACATTATTTGAGTGCAAATCGAGTAAGTTTGAATAGGGTGGATTTGCCGTCGTTATATTTATCGCAGATTCTAGAAAGTTGTGATTCAATTGCGTTCACGAAGTGGTTTAAAGGAATTCGTATTTTGAATTAAACTATCTGATATCGAACTCCTTACAGAATTATAACACTATTTGACGCAAACGTCGTTAGACAAACACGTTCTACAAAATCTTAAATACAAAAAAAAAACGAGTGGGAGTCGAACCTACGCCAAGTCGCCACGTTGAGGACCAAGGTTAAGTTGTATCTAGTAATTTTTTACCATACAATTTTCTAATAATTTAGAAAGCTTAAGTGAGTCAATCACCATAAAATAAAAATAGAAAGTAGCTATAGATGTTTGTCCAGGGGAGGTTAAAAATATGCAAGCAAAGCCGCGGGTGGGACATCTATTACAAAATAAGAACATAAAGGTACCACACATAGTTTTATGAAGCACCTAAGCAGTAAACATAGTAGTGCACAAATTCTCGCAAACATCGCGATTATAACACGTACTTCTTATTTACGAGCGGGGAATTATGGCGGAATATAAAATCTTAAGTGCTTTCTTCACTAATCCAGGAAAAGTGGTAATAATGCCCTCAAGTGGGGTCGGTTTCGTCGACGGATCGCTAACTGTTGATTTGTTAAGTAGGGTTAAGATCGTGGTATTGGGAACAAAGACCTTTACTTTTCATAGAACGTTATAACGAAACTAAGGTGTTTGTTTATCTTGCATTGTAACCTTTAGTAGTTCTATTATTTTTCTAATTGTTTCTCGCCTTATAGGATGAAAAATAATAATAGATTTCAAAAAAGTTTTCCAGTGTTTGAATAAACTTGTTGGTAACTTTAAGAAATAATTTAAGGCTTCGCGTTTACAATGCCCGCTGCGTCGCAGAATTTATAAAAAATAACCTACAAATCACGATTTAACCTTCGTTGAATCTGGCCCCGTCCATAAAACTTTATGACTCATACTGTCCACTCAATGAAGGAAAATAATACCTTAAATCGAAAGCCTTTGTGGACCTCTGAGGGTTTCAGTCCATTTAGTGGAAATGTTTTTTGGAATAAGTTTTTGGACTTGAACGTTCAATTCTAAATGGCTATGCGATGGACCGTTTAGAAAGCCGAATGGCGCTCGATTTTTGTTATATTAAGTTATGTGTATAGATATAAAAAATTACTTGGATTTTTTTTAATTGACAGGGTGAGTATGTTATTCCTGTTACCACACACATTTAATTGTAGAGACCCGTGCCTAATAAAAGACAGTTATTGTTTGTTGATTATGATAATTGTTCTACATTACAACTAAAGATTTTTTTCTTTAGGTAGCCAAAGTTATACTAATCATGGACAATTGACAAGAAAAAAATTTAAAGCACTTCTTTTAAAATCGCACATAAATTATTCTCAAATTAATAAATCATGGGGTTTGAATTTACAAGCTATGGAATTAAAGTCGGGTGAACACTCACTTAGCCAACAGGTTCAGATTTTACAGATTAGATATTATTCATAACTATCACAAAAACCATGGTAAATTCGAATGCCGTTATATTATAGTTAATGAGAAGTACGAAGTTTGTGAATTCCCCTACTTTCCCTAAAGACACGATGGGCACAGTTTAAACGTTTGCCCAAGCAGTTTGCCCAATCTGTTGATTTGAAATCCCTCTCCGCAAACATTGGCCCGAACTAGTTAAGCGTTTTGAGAGTTCGCAAATACTTGGCCGAAGTTATCTGACTGGAATTCTGGGACTCAAGTTGATTCGGGAAATCAAATAGTTTGAGATCTTATCTGAAATGTTCTAACCATACTTATTCAAGTTAAACTCAAAATTTGTCTGACGACCTTTGTGGCGTAGCGGAGAACGTCCGCCTGCGACGCCAGAGGTTGCGGGCTCGAATCCCGTCTCCGGACAATTTTTTTTAGAATTGCTAACAGTCAAAACATTCCTAATATATATAGAAAATACACAAGTTACTCCGCGTTAACTTAGTATTTAATTATTAATCTATTCTAATTATGTTGTACAAGAATACAAGAAATAAATCTAAAATTTTCTTAATTAACGTCTAGATAAAACAGACATTTTTAGTTCAAAACAAAATATCACAGAAAACACTCCATTCCAACTCACAGTCAGGTTATTATTTCGTTCGCAGAAGCCTAGCCGTAACTCCATCTCAAAGTAATCAAACTTCAGAATGGGACCTTGCGTCGAAGTTTAGGATACGGAATACTTACTAAGCAGGTGTTTCCATAAGAATACGCAAATAATCTTGATACCTTAAAAATTCTCTAAGAATACTTTTTTATAATTAAGCCGTGTTGGTTAAGTGGGAGCACACTTGACTTTCACTCCGAAGGTCTTGGGTTCAAACCGGGCCGTCGGGCGTCGGAAAATAAATAATCTTGATACTTGACGACCTCTGCGTCGCAGACGAAGAAGAAGAAGAAAACTTTCGAAGGTCCACCTGCAACGCAGCAGGTTGCTGGTTCGATTCTAAAAAATCTGTCTATGTATATTATGTAGTACCTACTTATATGTGTTTTTGTTGTCTTTAGTACCCATAAAAATTGTAATAGTTATCAGACCCGTGTCATTCTGAGTTGCAATAACAATAATGTACACTTTTAAACAAATAAAATCTAGAAAAAAGGAAATGCGAAATCTATCTAAAACTAACTAGAATAACAAGTTTCAAACATATAACGATGTCTGAAACTCGAGTTAAAATCAACTCTGAAACATATTATAATGAAATATCTGCAGAACTAAGCTATGGCATTTTGTGGGCTGCATTAATGAGTTGACCTGTTTAGCTTGGAAGGCTTGTCATAACAGCTTATATAAGCTTTAATATAGATTTATGTAGATTTTACTATCTTTTCTGAACTAGAAGTACATATTTGCGTCTAATCCTCCAAGCAGCGTTAGCTAAGTGGCAACACACTCGACTTTACTCGGGCTAGATGTTCCTGCGTGAATTTTCCAGCAAATATATTTTTTAAATTTTGTAATTATTTAGTTGTGTTTTACGTTTAAAATGTACCAAAATTTTATATAAACTAATATAAATAATACTCCATAATTTAATATTCATATCATTTATTGTCACACATGAATCACATTAAAATTACTTAATAAAGTGCACAAGGAATGACTTATTAATATTAAAAGATAATAAAGATAAGTTATGAATATTAAAAGATATCGAGTGTCCAACTGAAATTTTCAGTATAAACAATAACATAAATACGTAAAACAATCGGCTGTTATTTGAGCACAGCAATTAATATAAAATTCAGGCAAAAACACAATACAAAATGTATCGATACTGTGCCGTGATTGAATTTACCTAACCAACGAGAGTAAAGGCAAGGAGAACTCTTACAACATATCTATATCAACATTATAATCATTCAAAAAATATTGATTTATTTAGCTATCTTACTAGCTGACTAGCCCGTGGCTTTGCCCGCTTTATTCCCATATTTTCTCACCCTTTTCCTTGGGCTATTTCAAAACCTTAATCGACCAACCGTTCTTGAGTTAAAAAAATCTGTGGTAAGTGATGGGGCCGTCATATAAATAAAAATATTTTTATATTGTTCTCCTTCACTTTAATACATACACCTAACTAAATCAGTTTGACACACGATAGATCAAACTGTTTCGTTTTTGATGGAAAATATTCGGGTTTTGAACCTAACTATTAACGATATCTTAGATACAGCTGTTGTTTTATGATTAGAACGACAGTAGTTGTTTATGACCCATAAGTCATATTTTGTGCAAAAACAAGAGCATTTTTTTTAACCAACCTTGTCCCACTGCTAGAATAACTTTGACCCACTGCTGGTATATAGATAGAAATACATAGAGCATTAATTAAATTAAAAATGTGTAGGTAATTAGGTGTTTGATCACAGAAACACATACGTTAGTAATCTAATTTAATATGCGTATTTTTTTTTCCAAAACCAAACAACCTCAATTCAACCACCAAACCCGTTTCACTAAATCAACAAAAACTATGTCGTGTGCCATTTCACGTTGGCAACACCGAAACTGGACAGTTTTCAGCATACAAATGAAATATTAATGTTGCCATCAATTCTGCGCGCTTTACCTCATGGGCGAGTTAAAAATTTAAAAACCAATGCCATTTGGCTTACGTCCAAACATCTATGAAAATGTGGGCACATCGGTGAGCGTAGCTAGAACTGTTTGATATATTATATATTTATTTTATATGAAAATAAAAAATATATATTGTATTATCTGACAGCATAACTTTCATTTCAAATCACAAGCTTTTATTTATAAGTACAGAATCTTCTTATAGAAAGAATTTAATTCATTAACCACATTTATACAATAATAATCTTAACTTATTTGAATCTTTAGGTATTATTAAACTCTATTGAATTTGGGGTTAATAATTTTTGCAATTTAAATTTGCCCTATTTTGCTAACGACTTTCCTTGATCCCTCTCTGTTAGATGCAAGATTTAAAAGTGCAAACGTTGGGAGAAGTACGAATGGGTTATTCCTATCTATGTAATTAGGTCAAATGTGGTTTTACATGCAACCATTTCAATTTTAATTAAGATGAAGACATAATTTATGCTGGATGATATGATGATAATATGAGTGTTTTATAATGATATTAAAACCAGAAGAGACTGATTAATGTAACCCTGTTATGTACAAAATCTACACTATTTTGCTTATGATTTTATAGATTTTGTTATGAATAATGGATATAAATATATCCTAACTTTTGCGTTGCATAATCAATAAATCCTCATAGAAAATTCCATCGTCATGTAAACAATAAATCGACGGGTGCAGAGGGCAGCACAATCGCGGCGCACAATGCGACCCGCTAATTGGAAACTGCAAGCACCAAACGGATGGTCAACACGTGACGTATACTGCTGGACATTGCGGTGGTCAAGAGGAATTGACCTAATGTTTGAATTATGGACTCGAAAGTTGAGTTGGACAAGTAGAAGTCACTTATAAATATTGAAGGAACGGTTGAGTTGGACATATGAAATGTACCAAGTGGTTTTTGAAATAAAGGCATTAAGTTGGTCAAATGGGATGAAGGGAAAAGTTAAGAAAGTAGGTACCTACATTAAGTATAAGCTTTTATAAAAACGTTAATTATTTATGTATTTATAGCGGAGTTACTAATTTCTCTACTTTATAAAGTTGGTGGGTTACATATTCCCTCAATATATATTTATGAATATTTCTGGACAATTTACAAAACAATACCCAACCCCGTAAGCTCGAAGCTTGTGCTACCGGTACTCGATAATCTAATACACTTATTCGTATTCGATAGTAAACGTCTATATTTACCAAAAATTTCTACTAACCAAAAAACCCCAGCCATACAATTAATAAACATCTATTTCACAAGATCGCCCTGAAAACATTCGTAGTTCCAAAATGGCCGAAATGTGTACTTTTCTTGCAACACAGTGCAATGGCGACCTACATTTTCGGTTCACAAAAGACTCTTTATCCGACACTGAATACTAGATTTTACGTCCCAGTGGAAAACGTGTTTTTTTTGCTTCTGCACATCCAGCTTAAGCTATTCCCTGGGTCAGTTGGTAATTAAGAGCGTGCTATTGTGTTTTCTCTTCGGGGCCGTCCATTAATCACGTGAGGCTCAAAAGGGGGGGGGAGGGGGTACGGAAAACATCACGAAACATCACGAGGGGGGAGGGGGGGTCTCGTTAGACATCACGTGTATTAATTTTTTTTTGTTAAAAAGCGCTACCTATTTCTGAGAATACCTTGGACCTGTATTGCCCTAGCCTGCAGAAGAATCGTAAGCTTCTTGTGGAAAAAATATGTATGTCAGCAGTGTGGGCAGTACTTCTGCACTAAAAAAGTGGCCAAGTGCGAGTCGGACTCGCCCATGTAGGCTTCCGCAGCAATTGTTTATATGAAATAGTTTATGACGTATTATAAAAAAAACTACTGAATAGATTTCGTTCAAAACAATTTTCGTTGTTAGTTTTTATAGTTATATACAATAATTATATATTTTCTAGATTTATCATCCTCTTATTTTAGAAATTAGAGGGGGGGGGGGGGACACTCTGTTTTCCACTTTGGAAGAGTCTCACGTCCAAACTATTAAGTTAAAAATTAAATGGTGTTAGAAACATTGTTATGATTTTTGAAGACCTATTCATAAACACCCCACACGTATGGGTTCGATTAAAAAAATGTTTTTAAGTTTCAGTCCTATGTATGGAGACCCCCAAATGTAATTTATTTTTTTTCAATTTTTTTATGAAATCTTAGTGCGGTTCACGGAATACATCTACTTACCAAATTTTAGCTTTATAGCTCTTATAGTTTCGGAGAAAAACGGCTGTGACGTACGGACGGACGGACGGACGGACGGACGGACGGACGGACGGACGGACGGACATGACGAATCTATAAGGGTTCCGTTTTTGCCATTTGGCTACGGAACCCTAAAAATGAGCAAATGAGTGCCATGGGCAACATACTGCCCACGAAACTGAAACTGTTCGGCCCACGCGTATCCTCACGCTACGACTACGAGGGAAGGAGGTTCTTTGCGTAGTGCGCGAGGATGATGGTGCCGAGTGGCTTGACGAAACTGAAGTTAATATGTCACAAACCTCTTTGCCAATAACAACTGCCAGTGAAGAAGAAGCTTTACCAGTTGTAACCTTAAATGAAAGTCTTGCAACTCCGTGGGACGAAGACAACATTAATTCATTATTCATTAATTTTATTGCAAATACAATTTTTCGAATCAAAACGCCATTTTTAAATATTTTTTTCCAGTCTAAAATAGCCTTTACATAGACTTCCAAAAAAATACACGTGATCCAGGGGGGGGGGAGGGGGGGGTTATCCTAAACCTCACCAAATATCACCAGGGGGGAGGGAGGGGTCAAAAAATGTGAAAAACGACCTCACGTGATTAATGGACGGCCCCTAATGATAAAAACTGAAAAATACTTTTATGTCAACCTTGTTTCTATAGTACGAGTATATTGTTATTGTATTGAATGATAATTCTAATTGTGTTTATTGACTTTTCCAAGTAAACTTTAGAATTTTATGGAAGTAAATTCGATTAATCTTAATTAATCTTAATTAATCTTACATCAGCAAAAGTTATTAGCAAAATGTCACTATTCTACGTGACAGCCCTCAAGTAAGCACTCTATTCTAAACTCCATTTCGCTTGTGTTAGAGCTGATTTTATTTCCAAGAAACTGTGAGTCAGTGTGGCCGGAAGTTCAGTTTATTTCAGCCGCCTTTCGTTCGACATTCCGATGCTATTAACGAAAGGATGTGTGAAATTTTTGAAAGCTTGTCTTGTAGAAAGTTAGAGAAGGGAAACTGGTTAAAACTATACATTATCTAACTACCTGCGTGCTCTATAAATGTAATAAATTTATAGTGATATTTTTTTAGATATTCATGACATAATGACAATATAAACTTTACCGGCCTTGAAAGTTTTGCTAACTATCCGAATAAATTTCTAATGAATTAACTTAATAATACTTTATCTATTCCGTTCCGTTGTGTCTTTGAGTTTCGCAGCGGAGATGTGCTACAGACATAAACTTATGAATAATTATAATTGAAGACACTCTTAAGTTGCACAATTAGGTTAAAAAGCAATGGGAGTTGAGAAGGCAATAATGATATTTTCAATAATTCATTAAGGGGCCGTCCATTAATCACGTGAGGCTCAAAAGGGGGGGGGAGGGGGTACGGAAAACATCACGAAACATCACGAGGGGGGAGGGGGGGTCTCGTTAGACATCACGTGTATTAATTTTTTTTTGTTAAAAAGCGCTACCTATTTCTGAGAATACCTTGGACCTGTATTGCCCTAGCCTGCAGAAGAATCGTAAGCTTCTTGTGGAAAAAATATGTATGTCAGCAGTGTGGGCAGTACTTCTGCACTAAAAAAGTGGCCAAGTGCGAGTCGGACTCGCCCATGTAGGCTTCCGCAGCAATTGTTTATATGAAATAGTTTATGACGTATTATAAAAAAAACTACTGAATAGATTTCGTTCAAAACAATTTTCGTTGTTAGTTTTTATAGTTATATACAATATATCGTCGGTGTCGAGCGAGAAGTCACTAATTGCCATTTTGGCCAAAATGACTTAATGATGCCAAAGTGTTTTTAAACCTATAATCTACCATGTGAGAAAATAAAAAAATGATATTTCTATATATTATAGAAAATATAAAAATGTCAGAAATCATTAAGTGCCTGTAATAGCAATAAACTGTATGATTAAAAGTAACTAACTTCACTTAAGTATTATTAGACTTGAATATTTTGGTGAAATGTAGAACAAACGTTTCTCACTAAGGTCACTTAGTTACTTTTTAATACATCACGATGCCACGAAGAGGAATAAGCATTTGCGTACAAGTCACTAACTGCACTTAGTTATTATGTGCATAACTAAATTCTCGAATTTTGTTACTATTTTATATGACTAATTGATCTTAATGACTTCATACTGAAATAACACGTGCATCCTGCGATTTTTGGATGATCAAAAATAACTAACGCACTTTATGTGAAATCAAGAATTACAAAATTTACAGTAATTATGTATTGTTATTTGATTATTTATTATTTCCATCACTGTACATTATAAATTCATTAAGGTAAAGTTTTTTTATATCAATAAAATACCAATAATTCACGCAAAATTAAATATTTAAGCAATATTATATTATTATTTTTTTTTTTTTATAGTAGGACTTTGTAAAACACCTGGCACATTTATCCATGTAATGTGTAGGTACCTACTGTGATTTGAGCAAAAGTATAACCTTATGTTAATGTTTTTCACTACTTAATACCACCATTATGTGTGTCAAGGTAAAAATACATTAAATTTATCTTCCAATACGGAATAGGTAACAACAATGTTTTAACACTATTATTATTTATTTAGCATCAATAACAAATTATTCAAGATAATTATAATATCTAATAACACCCAGAAACCACAAAGGTTTATAAATATAAAACTAACAACGAACATTATTACAAATAATAAGCTTTCATAAAAAATAACATTAAATCATCTTTACCCTACATACGTTAAATTAAAACACAATCAATATGTATTATAAAAATACCTTGGAAAGGCAGCATTATTAATTTAGCTAGTAGACACTCTTAACTATATTTTTTTAGTAAATTATAATTAATTGATCAATTAGTGAAATTCAACAGGAATAATAATATTAGATCAGTATAGGTTTATAAAATGTTTCTTGTCCTTTGCCCATCGTATTTTTAAGAAAGAATCATTCGTTTTTGGTCAGTTCTTATCACTTATTCCTTGTTTCTTTTGCTGTATTATGGACATTATTCACTATTATGGTTGTTATGGAATATTTTATCAACCTATACTGAACTGACATAATTCCTATTGAATTTTACTCATGGTTCGAAGTAATAAAAGACAATGCAGAACCGCTTTCCGAACTAGACACTTGAGAAGAAATGCAGAAGAGGAATATTAGATCTTATCTAAAATAAACATTGACATACGAGTCTATAGCTAACTATATAATTTTTTTATGCTGTCTTTGCAAGATTAAGTTATATTTATTGTATTTTAACGTAAGTATGTGTGTGTTGATGGTTTAAATAATGATGATTGTTTTTAACAAATTTATTATTTGTAATGTTCGTTGTTAGTTTTATAATAGTGTTTAAACATACTTGTATTGAAAGTTAATTTTATTTAAATGATGATAATTGTTATTTGATGAAATCTTATTCTTTTTAATCAAATTAATATAATTAAATAATAATCTTCACTGCTAGTTTTCATAATAGTGTTAAAACACGCTTATGCTTTTATCGTCATCTACTATCATCATCATCATTTCAGCCATTGGACGTCCACTGCTGGACATAGGCCTCCCTATATGACTTCCAGGTATTACGGTCGGATGCAACTTGCATCCACCGTGAACCGGTAGCCTTTATAAGATCATCTGTACACCTTGTTAGTGGACGTCCGACGCTGCGTTATCATCTCCTATAAAAGAGTTACTTAATTTTTCATAATTAGTGAAAAACACTTATATTTGGTCATAATCACGCTCAAATCACAGTTAACATTATTAAATTAGTTGCATGAATAAATCACTAACTCAACAGAATGTTTACATAATACTGTTTGCAGTGTTTGGCAAAAGTCATTAACTGCTCTTTTTTCAAAGATTTTGTTATAATTTCTCACTTAATATGGTTATTTCAAATATTATTGAAAATCTTATTATTGGGATAAATTTGCCATAATTTCCTCAAAGAAACATATTTGCTATCTATTTGCGTTACAGAGATATTACGGCTTAAAGACAAAAAAAATCTTAAAACGCGTTTATCTCGGAACACGGTTTTTGCAATTAGTGACTTCTCGCTCGACACCGACGATATATATTTTCTAGATTTATCATCCTCTTATTTTAGAAATTAGAGGGGGGGGGGGGGACACTCTGTTTTCCACTTTGGAAGAGTCTCACGTCCAAACTATTAAGTTAAAAATTAAATGGTGTTAGAAACATTGTTATGATTTTTGAAGACCTATTCATAAACACCCCACACGTATGGGTTCGATTAAAAAAATGTTTTTAAGTTTCAGTCCTATGTATGGAGACCCCCAAATGTAATTTATTTTTTTTCAATTTTTTTATGAAATCTTAGTGCGGTTCACGGAATACATCTACTTACCAAATTTTAGCTTTATAGCTCTTATAGTTTCGGAGAAAAACGGCTGTGACGTACGGACGGACGGACGGACGGACGGACGGACGGACGGACGGACGGACGGACATGACGAATCTATAAGGGTTCCGTTTTTGCCATTTGGCTACGGAACCCTAAAAATGAGCAAATGAGTGCCATGGGCAACATACTGCCCACGAAACTGAAACTGTTCGGCCCACGCGTATCCTCACGCTACGACTACGAGGGAAGGAGGTTCTTTGCGTAGTGCGCGAGGATGATGGTGCCGAGTGGCTTGACGAAACTGAAGTTAATATGTCACAAACCTCTTTGCCAATAACAACTGCCAGTGAAGAAGAAGCTTTACCAGTTGTAACCTTAAATGAAAGTCTTGCAACTCCGTGGGACGAAGACAACATTAATTCATTATTCATTAATTTTATTGCAAATACAATTTTTCGAATCAAAACGCCATTTTTAAATATTTTTTTCCAGTCTAAAATAGCCTTTACATAGACTTCCAAAAAAATACACGTGATCCAGGGGGGGGGGAGGGGGGGGTTATCCTAAACCTCACCAAATATCACCAGGGGGGAGGGAGGGGTCAAAAAATGTGAAAAACGACCTCACGTGATTAATGGACGGCCCCTTCTGTACGTTAATGAGGATAGAATACTAGCTTCTTTGTAAAGTTAATCTCTATGTGCTCACTTTTAGAGATACTTGACTGATTATGAACTACGTTGGACGTGTTTGGACGTTTTTGTTACTGTTTCACGGAAAAAACTAAATGGATTTTAATGCAAAAAGTTTTTACACCTGGAAAATCCATTATAGCGCGGGCAACATCATGGGCAGAAAACTAGTTTTCGTGGATACGAAAACTCGTCTCACAAATTTATATGTTGTAACTTATTAGTTTAATGACTTGCCTCTCAGCTAAGTAATAATAACTCAAATATTAGGTAAGTAACTATGTCATTTTATATCCTCATGTCTACCACAAATTATTATATGACATTTCACTTTACTATTCTAATTTCTAAACAACTGACTGTAGTTTGAAAACTCACACTAGTTTGAGTTTGAAACTGACACTTGTTTGAAAACTAAAACTAGTGACAATTGTATGGAAATCTGTCTAGAAAGTGAAATGTCATAATAATTTGTTAACTTGTGGATGACATGCTGATGTTTTTAGACTTGAATTTACATATACAATTTACACCAATACTTATTTTTTATTGTACACCAATACAAACAAAAAATTACAAAATAAGTACAATTATTTAGTGTTCTTTAGCCTGTATACGTACAACCAACTCATACACTCACTCGTAATAATAGTTTCATAATAATGACTCCCCAAAGCCATTAAAAGCCAAAAACATTTCCCTGAGCGCAGACCGGAACACTCTGGTGGAAATTCATTCCGAAGCCGACGCTTGACCGCGCCAGCCAGATAACATGTTGTTACAGCCGTGGCGCATTCAAATAGGATAGTTACTGGCGCCAGTTTACAATCGCTTCATTTAAATCTTATTCATTTAGACTCGAAAGTTTGGGTGGATGGATGCATGTTTGTTATTCTTTTACGGAAAACCTTATGCACGGCTTTAATGATAAATTTTACTATAATATGGCTCATACACCAAAATATCACATAATGTACTTTTTAACGCGAAAACACCATTTTACTTGTAACTATGGCATAGCACGCAGAAGGCTTGTTTTTAAACTTGTGTAAGAGATTCTTATTATGCATATTATGAATATTCTTTGGATATACATCACGGTTTATCTTAACCTGAGTTTTAGTAACTTCTTATCGTTTAACCATAATCAAACAGAAAACTTTTAAGATCGTGTAAACGAAAAACTGTACATATATTATTATAATATGACACAAGATGACCAGGTAGAATCATCCGATACAGAAGCACCATTGTACAAATTATAAAATGTTAAGTGATCTCATGTTACTAACTCGCCACTATCCACTAACCAAAACAAACGCAGCACAGCACCGGTCCTATCATTGGGAATATCGGACCCGCATACGATAGCTTGCAATTCGGTTAGTGGAATAACACGAGTATCTAGATATCCTGGATTCTAGGTTCTAGTTTAGTATTCTGGATATTTTATGGATAGAGCTGTTTTAAATTCCAGTTCGTGGGTAAGAGTGGGGGCACGGGTTATTTAATTTTTATTTGAGCAAACGCGGCATTTGAGGCGAGGTTGTGTAAAAAGTTTTTGAATGTATGAGTGAATATGTTCCGTAGTAAAAGATTTATCGACCAATTCATGTAAAACTTTTTCAGCAGATAACTTTAATATTGCTAAATATTTCTCAATCACAGTCGCGTGTCGCGATCGCTAAAACTGGAGACCCATTTTTACAGACACTTAAAAATATAATTATATTTCCATAATAAATTACAATAATTATAAAATAACATCATCATCAACGACCCACAAAGAAATACCTACAGATTTAAAATTCAACCTTTGTTTTATACTTGTTTTTCGTGTCCATTCAAAGCTTTTCTGGAAGTAATCACTTGTGATAATGCCGCCCATTGTAACACTTTATTATGTATGTTCCTTTTTGTTTTTTTGGTGTACAATATAGTATATTGTAGGTATTGCATTGTAACCGATCTATTATCAAAAAACAAAAATTCTCAAGCTAATGAAAAATAATGTTTATTCTGAGTAATTTTGCCATCTGCGTATACGTATCCTTATTTCTCCATTTTGCAGGATATGTCCTTGTAGTTTGTGCCACAAGAGCTGCTAATGTGGAGCTCAGCTGTGCATTTGCATATAACTCGGAATTGAACGCAAATTGCTAGAAAACTTTACTTGCATGTTAGATTGTGGCTTGAAGCTAGAATTGAGTGCTAGTTTTATTTATACGAGATATATTTGCTTATTTTTAAAAGGATTTTTTTCTAGTTCTATCTTCATCATCATCACAACTAGTTGGCTTCTTCGGATAGCATAAGACCTTTATTTATTAATTTAGACACATTAAACATGATTATTTTGGGTATTAGGTAATTCTGTATTATTTAAAAACATATCTAAGTCAGGTTATCATAAATACAGAGCACAAATAAACTTTTAGCATTCAGTTTATAATAAAAACAATTAAGTTCAACTTGGAAAAAAACAGTGGAAACTCTTTCTTTTGCCTTTTGCACCACAGAGGCTGACTCATTTACCTATTTTTTACAAAAAAGCTTTTAAGTAGCATGTAAAACAAACGCAGTCGTGAACAAACACTAGTAGCCAATACGCAACTCATCAGTTACTGTGATTAGCCAGTCCCGCAACATGGCCGACCCATGCATTCTAAATGTGCCAGAGCAATTACCGCGAGCTGTGGGATTACTTCTCTGTCCTTGACAACGTACAGTTCACTTCATCAATAAGTTAAATTAATCTTGTTTTGGAGTACAGTAAGCTTAATTTAACTTATCAAGCTTTTTTGACGACCTCTGTGGCGCAGCGGGCGAAGGTCCGCCTGCGACGCAAGAGGTTGCGGGTTCGATTCCCGCCTCGGAACAACAATTTGTATGATCTGCAAATATTTGTTCCGGGTGTCTGGGTGTTATATATGTATAATAAAAAATATCTATCTATGTATGTATATTATATTAAGTATATCAGAAATCTAGCACCCGTAACACAAGCTTCGAGCTTACCACGGGGCTAGATGTCGCTGTGTAAAATTGTCCAGTAATATTTATTATTTATTTATTTATTATTATTATTATATGGCAGTAAGCCGTGATAGCTAAGTGGGAGCACACTCGACTTTCATCCGAAGGTTGTGGGTTCCTCAGGTCTCAGGATTTTTCTTTTCTCTCTTACTTTTCAAAACAATCCAAGCGAAACTGTCGGTGAGTAATTAATGAAAGGTAATACAAGTCCCGCTAGCAATTAACTTAAATAGTACAAAAGTTTACTGTGTTTCCACCATGAAAAGATTAATCTCAAACAGATTTTTATATTTCCAAGGAAAACGCTATTATATTATCCAAGTACACAGCAAATTCAACGACGCCACATGAAATCCGTTCAAATCCCATTCCTAAATCAAATCATATTTTCAATAACATCTCCATTTCAATAGCGACACGTCTTGTAAACCCATAGATCATTTTAATCTTTACCTCCTTGACTTAGAATTGCTTATCGTTTAACGATTTTATTGTCGGATCTCGCTCAGTTTTTCGTTAAGCAAATGTGGGGTTTAAGTTGGTGGAGTAAGGTTGGTATTTGGGTGTGAAAGATGGTGGAATCAGTGAGGTGTGGAATAACGGAGCGCTTGGTGTAAGTGTAAGCCGCAATCTGCCGCCACTCAGGTGCTAGGGTCAGTTGTATGGAGAAAGCTTTTTTACACTCTGAGAAGTACCTACATTTTTACTTTACAAAGACCCTTTTAAGTTTCCAGTGCTAAGAAAGGGACATCTCTCTTGACGAGATAAACTATAAATTCACCACGCTGCGCTGTCGCCAGTCAAAAGAGATAATTTATGCCTTAATTCACCACGCTCTAGCCTAGAGCGGGTTGTTTAAGGTCAAAAGTTCTTCAAACTCTTCATAATTTTCAAAATAGGTATGCCAGCTTTCTAATCTTTGCCTTAAGTTAAAGCAAAGTTTTCAAAGCACAAGTACATTCCAGGAGAAATCAGAGGTGCGCGGCGGGATTTAAACCTCCGGAATGAAATTCAAATGTGCTCCCACTTAGCCAACATGGCGTAAGTTAAATATGTAGATAAAATGTCCTTTTCCACCCAATGTACCATTTTATCAGAACGCTCGCAGATCGTGAAATATCGGCCGCTGCAAATGCAAAACGCGACTCCTCACATTACCATATCAGACGCTGAACGCCAATTTTATTGCCACTGTTATCTGGAGATGGAATTTAGGGTATTAAGAGCTTTGCTGTGTTTTTTGAGACTGAAAAAGGGATCGAAGAAGACAAAGCTTCGGTTTTTTTGGGAAGAATTGTTATAAAAGTCAGAACTTTGAAAGGTTAAGCCCTTATTTCACCAAGCTCTGTTTGTAAATTTAACATCCCGTCATGTTTAATCACTGTCAGTTTACGTATATTTATGGACTGATAATTACTTAATGGATGTTAAACTAACAAACATAGCTTGGTGAAATTAGGGCTTAGGCTAAGAACAAGTTTAAGGAGCTTTAATACATATAACTTAAACTAACAAGGCGGTATCAACCTAAAAATAGTACCGCGCCATATATTTTAATCGGAATCAGAAATAAGAAATTATTATTCTATTAAGATACGTAAAACAAGGACATAACACTTGCGTAAGCATTGTATAAATCCAAATTATTACATTCAAACATTCTTTAGACACAAAAATTCCAAGTTCGTTCTTTTCACTAAGAAAATAAGAACTTTCTACACCGAAGGAAATTATTTTCCTGTATTAACTCCACAGAACAATTCCAAATGAAAAATGCCAATAAATGGATGATCCAAATCCTCAAAAGACTAAACAATTAAATCCGAACGAGACGGCGAATTGTGGCTCAAAGTAATAGCGCCGCGAGAATATGAGATACAACCGTGACATACAGCCTTAATAATCAATGTATGATAAATGAAAATGTTATAGAAAAAATTAAAAGATCACAACGTAACCTTGGTCCTCGAGTGGGAGTAGAACCCACGCCTTCCAATCATGCCCTGCCCTAGACCACTACTCTATCGAGAACAAATAAACTCTTTAGCTTTATATTATTGTGTATTAAATAGAATAAATTAAGTTTATATCATAAATCGAGCACCCGTTAACACAAGCTTCGAGTTTACCACGGGGCTAGATGTTGCTCTGTGAATTCTCTAGACATATTTATTTATCTATTTACCGGCAGCGCAGACACTGATTCTGTTAACTTATCTGTCTGTATGTCAGATCCAGTCCGCAGTTTTTGTAGAAGCCCATTCGTGCTTAGCTCGACTTTTTAGACTCAAACGTTCTTTCAATGTTTTTATCTTTTCTATTTACATTTACCGTGAATTGGATCGCTGCAGTCCCTTTTATGTTTTTTAAGAAGCGTTCACTGTTTTTTCTATTAGCTTGTGTAAGCGTTTCTGGAACAGTTTTGCAGTTTAACAGCGTTTCTGTTTTGGCAATTATTGGAGAATAGATTTTTGATTTTGAATTTTTTTTGCTAAAGTTTAAAAATACGTTTGTCTTCGGCATGTTATAGCTTCTTCTGATATGGATTTTTCTCCATAACTACATAATATTTTGGTAGTTCTTCAAATAGGTAATAAACTATCACTTGTCAGGTGTTTCACCTGATGTAGATCATATGATGTAATTCATGAATTGTAATTCAAAATGTGATAAGCTTTCTGATTCCACACAAAAGCTTTCGCTAAGCTACTATCTATATACCGACTGAACAAACCCAATTTATGTAATAGCTCTCTATTGTACAATTCAAATCCTTCTAACATCCGTTTTACAACTTATACAACAGCATATCCCGTGAAATTAAGAGCATGCGATTTTCCACCCAGTGAGTTTGTGGAATACCAATTTACATGTTCATGTTGTAAAGGGTTTTTCTTATGTCGATAAGGATTAGAACGCTTGAGTTGATTGATACTTTTAATGAGTTGATAATTTCGTGGGATATATGGATTAGTGACAGTGGGCAGGCAACTCACGTAGAACACATTTACCGATGGGGCCAAAAAATTCCTGAATGTGACACAACACATTAAAATAGTTTCTTTATTTTATTTGGCCTTTTGGTACAAAATATTCGTTTTGTTATTTTCATTTTTTCAAAGTAAACTGAATAAAACAGACACAAGCTGCAATATCTACTTAATTATTTTTATTTCATTTTGCAATCAGTAAAATTGAAGCCAGAATAAAATGAACTTGGCTTACCTTACCTATAAACTGACCGGCAAACAAAAGTTAGGGGTCTTAATTAGATTCGAATTAGTCAATTCACATACAAAATAAACTCTCCTTTCAGAGAGAGTTACATGGTATTATAATCATTACAACACAAATTTTGGTCTACTACTGGGTATGGGACACCCAAATAGAACCCTAGAATTATAGGCCTAAAGAGAACTGTTGTAGTCACCATGTTTACCAGGCTGTTGGATGATTACAAAATGTTTTTATATGTCTTTCTTCTGGTTCTAAGCTTTCTCTCCACCATTTTTACAATCAATTCAGCCGTTCTTGAGTTATAAATAATGTATGTAGATTAATTCTTGTATCGTCAATCCGTTACCGGACCAACGCAAGCACGCTATCCTATACTCACCTACGGTTGCAAACTTTAGTGTGCTACAACTCTAAGTGAACCCAATATAGCTACGACATTATAACTCAGTTGTAATTGCGTAGAATCAGTATAAAGTCGAAACTCAAACGAGGAGGCTCGCAGGTAGAATATATTAATGCGGAGGACTCCGAAAACATTGAACATGGAATTAAATTTATTTTTGGATATACTTTTAGAAATTTTTGCGCATTGTTAAAATTATTAGGTGCTTGTCCAGGAAGGGCGAATACGCCGCGTTTCGAAACGCGCGTATTCATACGCGCATCGTCGAGGTACTAGACATCAATACATCGCGTCCAGAAGCTTCGCGCGTATTCAATATACGCGCGTATAACGCGTGCACTACGCTAGACTCTCGACTCGCGCGTATTGCGCGCGTGTCGAGATACTAGGGACGCTTTGTTGCGTCCAGCTATCGCGCGTACTCTAGAGCGAGTGCACGTATCGAGCCAATATTTTGACACGGATACGCGCGTAATACGCGCGTATGAATACGCGGCGTTTTCGCCCTTCCTGTACAGGCACTATATTCAGACACTAAAAAAATCACGATTGTCATAAATTACGTCTATTCGAGCCATTCGATCGTATTAAAACTCTGTTCTGTAGTTTTGAAGCCTATTTTCATGAAACAAACTATCAAATCCTATAATATGAATAATTTGTCGTAATTCTTAAGCTTCATGTTTATATTTATGCTATAATATAAAACTGCCCCGTTCTTAAACCAAATGCGTATTCAACACAAAAATATGCAGGATCTGTGATTCAAAGCGGCAAATTACCATTTCTACCCTTTCGTACATCCAACCCCCGTCTCCCCGCGGGGCAATGTATAATTTAAACAGTACATCATTTATCATTATCATATTTAAGATTCCATATTCTGTGCTACAAATCACAATAACTCACAGGCTCATTTTATTGGTAAATATATTACTCGTATAGGTCGTAAAAACAAAATATAATCAATTTATACAGTAGTACCTACTGCATGGAACAGCAAGCTGATAAAACACAATCTTAGGCACATATTCGTCAATAATGCCTTTCTTTGGCCTAGTGATAATAATGATTTAGTCCGCGTTCGTCCGGGACGTTTTTTTATTTATAATTTAAAAGTTCATTTTCGTCCCGCATTCCTATTGCAAGCCGCATTCGTCCCGCATAATATCTTATTTTCTAATTTCTTATAATTATTTTATTTTATTCTTACATTTTATGAAAACAAAACAGCATTTTTTTTATAACTTAGCAAAACAATAGTTTAAATAAGCCTTGTATAATTTACACATATAGTACAATATTATAATTATACTATGCTGTACTACAATAACTTTACTATGTCAAGGCGTGGCCTTAATCTGCATGTCGTTATGGCATGTCTCGCCTCATCCATAATTCACATAATGAGGCGCAGAGAACTAAGCAGCTTCTATGAATAACATACAGGTCGGGTAACTTAGTTATGTCATACTCTAATCTAAATTTGCGTTCAGTTTGAGTTACAAAGTTTTACCTTGGAACTACTCGTAGTATTTTTAGTAAGGGTCGGTTTTCACCAAAGCGGCTTATTCATAAGCACCCCTATTTACGTTTCCGCAACTAGGACATAGGGACATCTAAAATGAATTTTCTATTGACGAGAGAGGGCCAAGGGTCTTAACTCAGTGGAATAACAGTAGAAAAGGCATTATAGCGTGTTGAACAGATGGTCGATGGACCTGACACGATCTCGATTTGAGATCAAGCATCGCCAAACACAGTCAGACCGACAAGATGGAAGATAGATCTAGTGAACTTTTGGTCTACTGTGGATCTATGTCGAAGTTGAGCCCACGCTTTCCAGCAGTAGCTGCTGTAAACTGTATGACGGCCATGTATTAAAATAAATTCATGTCAAAACACAATTTATATTAAGAGAAAGCATCAAATTAGGCTTTCACGAGTCGAGATTATGTTTACATGTCGAGCGCACATGAGGATGAAGACGGAAAATAATCCGCGTTGGAAACTGACACTACAGAGATCTACTTTATCACTGGATGTGACAATCCATACTTTTAAAAATAATTATTACTTTTATTTCAATTATTAGATGCGCGTTGAATGTAAATTTAAAAAAGAACATAAATATAAATACAAACTCTGCAAAACTACTAAACCTCATTCGCGTTAAATTCGTAATAAATAAAAATTGAAATAAAACATAATACTCTACAAAACTACTGAACCTACTTTTCTTTAACAGCTTCATATTTCTTTTGAACCTGATAATAATTCTCGACTGTTGGGAAGACTTCTGGACAGAGTTGGGGAACGCCCTTGCCCAGCTGTGGGTGGGTGGGACAGCTAAGGCTAATTAAAAAAATACATAACATAATGTGGAATAAGACAACGTTTACATTGCTACTTAATGTATATTACAGTAAGTAGAAGAGTTTAGCTGACTATATAAAAGACAACATTTTCATAAGTCGATTCTAGTCAATTACATATCTATGTACCAACATCCAGAATCGTTTAGCAGGTGTTGGTAATAGTATCTCTAATATCTCTGATATTGTTTCGTCATAACGGCACTCGAGCGTGTTATTACAGACGTATCATATTTTACAAGAAACGGCTGGGTAAAGTACAGTTAACACGTTCGCGGCAAATGGTATGAAATACCTCGAATTGTGAAATAAAGTATTGTATTACATTATGTTTTATGAGGAAAGGAAATTTAATCATTGACGACGACCTTTATGGCGTGGCGATCGCATGGGGCCACTCAATAGTATTCGGGTTCAATTCCCGCCCCAGGACAAATGTTTTCAATCTCAGATAATCAGTATGTTAATTGCTAGATTTGTTATAATAAGTAATTAATTAAAATATTTGCATATCATACAAATTTTTATCCCGTGGCTGGAATCAAACCCTCGACCTCTTGCTACGCAAGGCAGACCTTCGCTTGCTGCGCCACAGAGGTCAATCATAGCTGTTTTGAGATGACAAAGCTGTATAACTGGATCCCTTAAGCAAAGATTAGATAGAAAACGCCAACGAGATTTCAAATGTGTACCTACTTTAAATGTATAAGATGTTTAACATAATCCTAGCGTAGTTTGCAAAGCGGGATGAACCGGCGCTACGTTACAACGAAAGTATACTACGAATATAAAGCTAGATTTTGTTAGTTTAAGGGCGTTAATCTTAATAACTAACTACCTACTAGTTTTATCATCATCGCCCCTAATAACGTGCCCACTGCTGGGACACAGAGAACTTCTCTCTTGACGAGAGATTAGGCCTTAATTCACCACGCTGGTCAAGAGCGGGTTGTGAAATAACTTTAATATACTGAATGTTACTAATTAATAAGCTATCAAATATTATAAAAATTCGGATATCCAGAATTAGTTCTATCTATATATAGTAGTTCATAAAACACTCCTCCTTATCAATGCCACAGAAAATAATTCCACAATTCACTGAGCGCCTGAATTCGAGTGCCTTCATAGACAACGAAAACCCGAACCATTCAGGCTATTTTCACCCTTAATAACATCTAAATAGGAGTCAAAACAATGAGAAATAGGTCGACGGTTTGCTACAATGCTTTGGACTTTCTGTATTTAGGAATAAGTGTTATAGTTTGTCTGTGTTTCGATTAGTGCAACCTGGACACTTTTCGAATTTTAAATTTAATTTTAATTAATTTTAAAATTCTCTATCTGATAGTAGACTTATAATTTATAGAATCCTTGAAAATGGTATATAGTAAAAATTAAAAGATCATAACATAACCTTGGTCTTCCAGTAGACATCGAACCCACGCCTTCAAGTTGAACCCTGGCTGCGAACGATTAATAAATAATAATAACGAATGGAAATAACTGGCTAATATTTAGAAAGAAGTTAGGAGTAAAGTAGTAAAACTTAAGTAAGTCAATCACTAATTAATAAGAGGAAAAATCTTCGTGCAACTAGGAGTCTGTTGCTAGTTTGTAAAGTCCTTTAGAAACGAAGCAATTCCAAGTGTAGTCAAGACTGAGATTGCTACAGAATTAAATGGAATATTTACAAGTATCTTATTGTTTTATTCTTTGTGACTGTAATTTACTTCAATTTGCTTTTATTAGTGCCTTTTCTAGTTTTCTGCAGCTTTGGCAGATTGGCAATCAGGTTGCAAGAGAAACTGTACTCGCTTTAATAATACTGTATAACAACTTTGAATTTTTCTGCTTGTCCAAATTATATTTAGTGTTTTATAGCAATAAATTTTAGGTAGGTATATAATATTATACATATTTTAATCAAAAGTCTTAGTAAAGATATTTCATAAACATTTCACATTATATAAAACTCCACCTTCCATTCTTCCATAAATATCAAAGAACAGTTAATTATACAAATCCTATAAAACCACGTCAATTCCAATTCCAAGAATTACCGTAATTCTCAGAATTACCCCGAAATATTCCCATAAAAGTATATCCGTATCCCAAAAGCCTATGTGATAGCCGAATTAAATTTAATTAGGGTTCCGATATGAAGCCTTAAGTGACGTCATTACCCAGTTTGTGACGTCATATTTGAAACGAGTTGGAATGGATTCGGAATGGTGCTTGATTATGTTTTGCAGAAATCACGGTTTAGCTTTTGTATTTGCATATAATCTAACGCTTAACAGGATTTTCATAATGATTAAACATCAGGACAAATATCAAATAATGATAAAGATTTTAGGTTTTATTATGTTCATCCATTTCAATAAAAAATAATACAAACCATACTGCCCACACACCATACCTATCCGCGGTTTCATTCAAAAACATTTATCAAAAGCAAAAGTTAAAGGAAAATTCACTGGCCATTTTCCTTCGGTTCAATACAATATCAAACAATACAGTGCCGGTACAATAACTATTATTATGCTAAAAAAGCTTTAAAAATAGCGTGAAATTTTTGCTAGCAGCCGAAGCACAATAGGTTTTGTTTTTTTAATAAAAATACTAAAAAGTTTGCAACTGATGGCCATTGTGAGTACACAAAAGGTCTGTGCGTGATGCGTTCATGAGTTGCATTGCTAAGTAGGAGTGCCACTCATTGGGCGATTAATTTTGCAACTAGTTAATATTTCATTTGGAACATCTAACGGTAAACACAGCAACATCAAGCCACGTGGTAAGCAAGAAGTGTGTGATAAAGGTGCTGGATTTCTAATACACAATAGAATAAACACAGATAGATATTTCTTAACTTAACTTATAGAACGTCCAAAACTGTCATCACAAATTTCTGCAGATCAAATGTTTTGTTGCGAGGCGGAAATCGAACCCGCATTCTCCAGCATTGCAGGCCGACCAGACCTTCGGCCGTTGCGCCACAGAGGTCTTCAATAATTATTAACTAGTAACTTAGCTATATATTTTTGGTGGAACAGGCGCTTTATTTCTAGTTTATTTTCGCGCTGATAGTTTTCTCATTTGCAACGAGATGATTAAGCTCTGGAGAAGTTATCAAAACTCACGTAGAGCCCTGATTCTGATCGAGTGGGGTAAGGGTGAGTTCTTATATCTTGTGGTGCCAGATGAAGAATAGAACCAACTCGGCTTAGAGTTTCAAATACCAGCCATGTTCTATGTGTAAATTCATACAAACGCCAGCTCGCCTGTTAAGCGTGTCGGTATAATAATAAGGATAATTACATTTAATATCATATTATCAGCTACATGTTGTTTACATGTTCAGATAATCAGCTGGATTCCAGCCACTTTTTCAATTCTCCCGTGACCACGAGCGACTGGAAAAGGGTTGAAACGTCGGAATGGTGAATAGCTGTCGCTGTGTTAATTAAATTTCGTGCAAATTATTGTAAATAAATAAATAGCTAAAATAACGCGAAAAACTCCTTAAGTACTTTATTTATATTTATTTATTTAGTTGAGAAATAATAAAGCACTCGTTTGGAGCAGCCCTTATCAGACGCAGCCAATGCCAAAGCGATCCAACTTAGATTAGTTGGTGTTTGCTCCATCCCCAGTAATTACTGAGCGTTTCTCGACGCTTAATTTGTACAAGAACCTAAATGTTGCTAGGAATTGGTAGCTTTGACCTAAGAAAATATTTAGTCAGAAGGTACTAGATTACAGCACGAATGTTTAGTAATAAGATTGTAGAATTTTGTACAGAAAAAAGAAGAAAATATATACAGACATTTTATTATCTGAAAATGCAAAATATCAAAATATCATACGTAGAAAACTCGGAGATGTTCACTAGAAAGATATTTGCAGATGGTACAAATATTTGTCCTAAGACGGGCTTCGAACCCGCAACTTCCTTTATCTCGGACTATCGCTAGCTGTGCTATATAAAACGTAGAAGTATACTGGTATTCAATGAATATACCGGTTATGTAAGCACTTTTACAAATATCTATAACAGAATGACGAAATGGCATTATGAATACAGAAACTATTCGACAAAAACTGCAGGTATTCGCCAATAAAGCTGGGCAAAACAAACCCTGTAACAAGCTAAGCTAAAACCAGTTCTAATTGGACGCTGGAATTAGGACATGTCTAGCTGCAAGCCGCTTATTCGGATTACAGTTGTGACCAACTTATCCAGGCATGGCTAGCAATACCTACCTTGTAAATTAGTAAATCTTAAATTAATAAATTGTACGAATTTTTTCAATGTTGTTTATTTATTTTTACTGGCGGTTCTATCCGCGGGACCAGATATGATTCGCTATTAATTTCGGAGAGAATAATCTTGCTTTTCCATCGGATCAGCGGTATTTTCCTACCCACATTATTAGCAGAATCCAACATAAATATTGCTGGACGATTCACACGAGCCTAGATATAACTTAGGTATTGTAGTTTAGCATAATATTTTTTTGTAAAATTAATTTCACATTAAAAAAATATCCGTTATAGTCAGGGATCCGTAGTACATGGAAATTAAGTGATTACTAACAAGCTAATTTTTGGTGAGTAGCTTCGTTACGATGAGACGTCCAAAGATATCCTATACCCAACTCTCGATTGTGGTAGCTAACAGAGATATCAAGGATTAAAAAAATCAAGGATGTAAAACTGGGATAACGGACCACGAAATTTGTAGGACAATATGTTATATCTCAAGATAATTATCTAAATTATATAAAAACATGTTTGTCCTACAAAACCTATGGTTTGATCAAAGGGTCCGCCATTTCGAAAATGTATCGAAAACGAGGTCAATTTAAATGATTACTATGATTACTAACCAGCTGATTTTTTGTTGTATACTTAATTAATATATATAAAATCTAACGGACATATTGTCCGACAAATTTCGTGGTCCGTTATCCCGGTTTTACATCCTTGATTTTTTTAATCCTTGATATCTCTGTTAGCTACCACAATCGAGATTTGGGTATAGGATATTTTTAGTCGTCTCATCGAAACGAAGCTACTCACCAAAAATTAGCTTGTTAGTAATCACTTGATATCCATGTACTACGGATCCCGGCCTATTATTTGGCCACGGTCTATTTTTTAGAAGCGCATTTCAAATCCGGGTCGCGCTTTGTAAGGATTTACATTATTAAATTATAATAAGTACCTACTTACTTTTATCTGAACATAAAAACTATAACATAAAAACAATCATTATAATTTATCTATATTGGAGACAGTATAATCTTAATCCATTGAAGGTCCATTCAAAAACGTAACAGTTTCACAATAAATTCACGTAAAATAAGCATCAACAGTGAACCGGCAAACGTTCCTTATTTCTCCTGCCGCTGGTTTCTCAGTTCGTTTCGCTTTCGGTGACTCACACGGGTTGGTATTTGAGTAGACCTCAACGGTTGGAGAAGCTGGTTTTGAAGAACAACTTTCTTCTTCAGAGGTGCTGCAGTAGACCGTGTGTTCTGGTTGGCAGGTGCAGTTGGAGAACTGTGGAAAAGATTTAGATAAGAACCCTTAGTGGCAATACAAATTACGTCCTACTATGGGCAAGGGTGTCTCAACAGTGCCCATTATAATGTATAGTGGACTTGGTATAATTAACACGTCTAGACAATCTTACTATATAGGTAAATACATAAAAGGACGCTGCTACCCATCTTTAGAGTAGCATGTGATAGTTTTGTTTAAACTCGATGCTAAATAATTATCTATATTTATTTATATATCTTAAAGAAGGCTGCTAAACTAAAATAGAATTGGCCACGTGCTTCGTATGTGTCCCGAAAGGTGAACAAGGTCTTCACTGCATGGTGTACTAGAGATACTCTACATTGAGGTACAACGGAAAAACTGGCGCCATGACTAAGACCAGTTTAACGAATAGAAAGATATCGCACCAGATAGAAATGAGTGTATAAAATAGGGTTAATATGCCTTTGATATAGGACACAATTGGTTTAAAAAATATTAAAGAGTTCTTACAGAAACCCTCTTCTTTTTATTGCAGAGACACTTCCTCCGTATCCGTAGACATCTCGGCCGACGGCTGTGACAGTTGCACCTGCGCTCGCGCCGCTCTCTCGCGGACTTCTGCAGACACTCCCGTATGTTGGTCAGCGAGGAACGACAGCCGCAGGCTCGGTCTTCTACGCAGGAGCAACTAGAACCTGGGTTTGAAATTAGGTTGTGAAATAGGTGTAGCACAATTATGACAAAATCATGAAATACCTTATCATCATCGATAAAGCCACCTAATGTACTGTATATTTTTAGTTTAAATTTGGTACTAATATTACTTAGGCTGATTTTAGTCTTACGCCGACGGCACGCGTACCGTCAGCGCTGATGTCCGAGATATATGGACTTCTGGAAGCGTTTTTAAATAACGCGTAGCTATCAGCGCGCACGGTGGTCTGAAAAACTACGGGCTGAGCTATGAGCGCTGACGGTGAGCGTGAGACTAAAATCAGCCTTAGTGATTTTTGATGGATTGATTGATCATTATGTATATAAAGAAGATAAAAGTAAATAAATTTATTAGCAACAAAAATCTAAATAGGTAAATTATTAATTCTAAATAGGTAGATTATTTTGAACAACCGTTTCGTCCCAGAACGTGGGACTTACGAGTATCTATTAAACACGAGTTAATCAAAGATCATGTAAAATTATGTTTGTATAAAAGTATTGTCGCTTCAAAACGGATTTACTCAGCATTATGAAAGCTGTTGGACAGTTCTTTGGGCACTACGTATCTACCCGGTTTACATTTTAGCAAACATCAGCAAAATAAGCTCAAAATCTAATTAAAACTTACCCATTCTCTATTTTTATGGATTTTTCTTTCATTTTGCTAAATTGTTTTTACTGTGCGTCACATTTCTGAGCCAACTAGATAACTATAATAAGTACTTAATTGAAACACAACATTTAACACTGACAATCCCTACTTCCCTAATAAAATTATATCTTATCTTTTCTCATTCATAGTTATGATGAATGTAAAATCAAATCTTAAGCATTGTAGCTAGTGATGCAATACAAAACTTATGCCAACCCGCTTCAAGCACTACCCTTGTCAACAGACAAACCTTCATCAACGAGGAAATACATTGGAACAAGACAAACTGTAACAAGCAATTAAACTATGGCCTCAGATTAATTATTTGTTTGCGGAACTAACGAAACAGGATTGCCGGAAGCGGTTACTGTGGGAACTCGAATGAAATACACGAATTTAACATTATTTAGCTTTTGCTGACTTTATACAAATGTTTTTATTTTTTGTTTAACAAATTACTTATCACTTATCATTTCATTTCATAAATGTACGAGTATACATTCGTGAGGAAACGTGCATGTTCTGAGAAATTTGAAGAACTTGTCCTTCGCCGCAACCTTGTAAAACATAATAGTGCGTTGAAATCTTTTGTATGTATCGCTACAACTTCGTAGCACCCTCTGCGGTAAGCTTTACGGGATTGTCTAAGGGAGAGGTCAGTCGCGCAAACAAAATTTCGTGCAAATTGAGTTGTCGTGATGACTTGAGGTATCATTTACGTGGACTAATAAATCTTAGTATAGACAATACGGTTTTTTTCTGTATTATTCTTATAAATAAAATGATAAAAAAATATATTAAATCCACCTTGAAGTAAGCACATAAATGTCAAACCAAGAAATACGACCCGTCTGATTGATTGATACCGATCGTCGTAACTTACCAGACTCGAATTAGTTCGAGACTTCTTCGAGGCGACTTTAGTAAGTACCTTCCAACTCCATATTGAAGTTGGCAAGTTGTGGCCGCGAAAGTGTTTCTGGAACTATGTCGAATAATATTGGATGGAACAATAAGGAATTGGTTGCGGAGTGTTTCAGATAGTTCGGTAATTATTGTCGTCTCTGCAACATATTGTTTTCGTAAACAATGTTGAACTTCGTCTTATAACAATCGGAATTACCAACTCACGATTTTTATAGAGCAAGTATTAAACTGTCTACGTTTCGACATACTTCAAGAGAAGTCTTCATCTGAAGGAGTGAGAGTTCCGCTGTGGTGGTTGGGGCTCGTGGAAAAATTCTCAAGGGAAATAAATGATGAACCTATTCTTTTTATAAATCATCATAACAACCTTAATTATATGATATATCTAAGCGTAATAAACCCCATAATAGCTCTTGGAAGATTTGGTATAATCATCATACTTATATACCAGGTAGGTAAGCATGATAGGTACCAGGTTCTAAATGTATCTGTCTTCACATGTCCCAATACTGAATTTTATTACTTAAATCACCTAACATGAAAAATCAGGACACACAAAACAAAAAACAGAAAAATGAGACCGATCCAAAACAAAACCCTTCCAAAGAAATATCACGAAAGCCCAGGTATGTGAAGAAATTGTATAGACGCAATTCATCTCCAACCTTTTCGGAATTAGGCTATCGATTTAGCGGGCCAATTTCACGCGTGGCTGCAGAAGTCACGTGGGACCGAGAATAGGGCTAATAGTTCGCAGGATATTGTTTGAGGGATTCTGAATTGAAGGGAAGTTTTTGTAGGTCACCGAGCAAAATATAAAAGGTTTAAGTTGATTTGAAGTTTTATAGGTCAAAAGGAAAATTATAATGAGTAATAGATATGTTAATTTAAAGTAAGTTAGTTTTTAATATCTAGATATATCAAGAACTAAGCTGCTGCCAGTCTTCTGGAAGATAAATAATGTAAAACCCTTAGGTATATTGTTTGATGGCAACCATGATCCTTAAAGGAATGGTAATATTAAACCTAACCGTCACACAAACGATTCGAGTTAACTAGAAGGCTAGATGTTGCCGTGTGAATGAACCACTTTCTTCAGCAATATTTATTCATTATTTATACAGGACACACTTTCAAACTAATCCAATTTTCCTCATCCAAGATTAGTACCAGCAACACTTATTGCGTTACTTACAAACTTCATTTGCTCGTATGTGGACAATCGGGAAAGTTTTCGTATAAAATAGTTTGAACTATCAGGCTCATCGGACCGAGAAATTGGAATAAAGTTTCCTTTCGAAGGATCAAGATCTCTTCATCACAGTTTTTATGGGTGATAGAATATTTAATTCGTTGGTAGGTGGGTATTTCTTATGAATTTGTTGTATTTGAAATGTGTTGTTTCTGAAAGACGTGATAAACTTGAGGCTTGCGTTATGGTTTGCGTTATTTTTGATATAAGTACCATAATAATATAATTACTATACCTCCATCACCCCTATTAACATTCCTACTGCTGGGACACAGGGACTTCTTTCTCTCTTTGAAATAATAAAACAATTTGATATTCTAACATTTATTAAATTTCATCAATTTGAAATTTTATTTCTCTAAGTAAATCGAGGATTTACAATATAATACATTACTTAAAATTTTAAAATAAACGTTAAAAAATCAGTCTTTTTGAAGATAATATCAATTTTGACTACTTTCAGCTTCTACTATATTTGCACACATTGACAAGTTACACAATAATTCAAATCAAAATAATAAGTAGGTATACTAATTTATCTAACTGTACTTTTCGATTCCCGCGAGATGACGAACACGATACTATGAAAAATTGCAATGTGCCAACTCGCGGGAATCCATCTTTTGTTTTCCCGCGAGATGACGAATAACCCTATAATTGCCTGGAAGAGTTTTCTTTTAGTGATAAGGCCGCTCATTATGTCACTGTTATAATGTTATACTTATGTATGTTTCTTGTTTTTTCCATATACATAATTTTGTATTGTATTGATCATATTCTAAAAATAACATTAATAAGGAATTAAAAATGACTGTTGAAAATACCTTTGAATAATACTTATAATGTGTACAATTTACAGTAAAATAATGTTCATAACACTACATTACCAATATTTGTAAATACTAAATACAATACGACAGACTAAAATACAATGTATCAAATAAACTAATACATAGTAGGTATAGTTATAATATTTGGCACTAAACAGAGATCATTGTCAAAATAATCCTTGTAAATTGAGATCAAAACTTATAATTTATAGCTTATTGAGAAAATTGTAAAATGATATGAACACAACCTTTGGATTATTATTATTATTATACATTTCACTGTATTATTATACATTTCACTGAATTTTTACAGCTATCTGTGATGTGGTACTCTGCAAGCCTCTGAAAATTATAAAAAAATATAGAACCTCTGACGCAGCGGGCAAAGATCTGCCTGCAATGCAAGAGGTTGCGAGTTCAATTTCCCACCTCAGAACATAAATTTAACGATTTGCAATTATATATTTGTTTCGGACGTTCTCTATATTATAGTAAAATATTTATTTATGTGAAGGCTAAACTGGAAGGATAGTTCTAAAAAACTATTTTAATGAAGGGTTTGAAAGGATATAGTGTATGTTCTTACTTCGAGGAGCACTTTTCAAAGTAGTTGTTCTGGATACGCAATCACTTTCTTCAGATTCTGATCTCATTTGAAAACTCGTTTCTGAAAAATAAAGCATAGAAATATGATAAAGTAATAATGCGATAAGGAATTAAGTAAGTTTTAATTAGGTGGTAGCCGTGTTGGAATACATTTAACTTTCAGTTGTTACGAATTATGGTGCTTATGATGATGATAAATAATTACATATTGTGAACTTACCACTGTCGTATCTAGACTTGCTATTTCCAGGCATATGAATTCGGCTAGGAATTTCTTGATTATCCACATGACCGAAAGTTCTGAATCCTATGGCGAATTGAGCGTACGGACTGATTTCATATAATTCTGTAAGCAAATAAGTGATTGAATTAACGAACTAAACTTCTTGGTTATATTTTAAGAAGCTACTCGTATAACCAAGTATTATATAAAAGTATCTATCTAATAATCAAATAAATAATAATCAAATTATCTGTATGTATATTCTATTAAGTATATCAGAAATCTAGCACCCGTAACATAAGCTTCGAACTTCCCACGGGGCTAAATGTTTGACAAATGTTGTTGTGTAAATGCACAACAATTGTCCAGCAATATTTATTTATTTGATATTTATTTATTATTACCATGTTTGTTATCAGACGTAAGATGGACCGGCGTACTATACACTCTGTTGTTCATATCATTTGGTACACTCTGCGGAGTGTTGGCAGTGACATTACTTCTCTCGGACTTGCATTCAGCGGTCAAAGAGTTCCTGTATTCTGTTAGATGTTGGTGGCTGAAATAATGCAAAAACATTTCAAGGTTAATGTCATAAATTTCGATAAAATCCTAAAGATCACTAGAACAATTTGTGATATGTATACTCGTACGAAAAAATATCGTGGAATCAATAATATAGTTGTTTTACTTTTTAAACTGTATTTTAATCCAAAACAGGGACTTTAAGTTATCAATAAAGTTTAGATGCTAAAAATTATTATTAATATACAACTAAAATCAACTATAAATGTATGGTTTCAAAGACTTACTTGTGTCTTTTGACGAGAATATAAACACAGGTGAGCGAGCAAAGCATGAGCAGTATAGAACTGCAAATGATGACCAGCATGTTTATGTCGAAGAAATCAGATGGCGGGCCGATGGATTCTGAAACATTATATGATTATTATATATTATATACCTATAATTTATATTATAAAAGGTGTACCATGATGGATATATGAAACCGAGGCGTGCATATTGTCCGCATCGAACAGAATACAATGCTGAAGAAAGTTTTCAAAAAAACGCATTTTCAGATTTTCATAGAAAATATTTTTTGGCTTTTGGATGCAGGCTATGTGCAAAAGCCGAAAAATATTCCACTGCTAGTTGTAGTAGCTAGTAGTAAATAGTCTACTGCTGGACCTATGTCCATGGTGGACATCTAAAATGATGATTTATTTTTATTTATTAATTTTATTTATTATTATATGATAATAATGTCTTACCTCCAAGTACAGTAGTAGTGGCATAATTGTACAGAGAGTTAGATACACCGGCTGAATTTTCCGTGGTGACTCGAATCTGGTACCACTGAGCCGGGCTCAAAGATGCCACCACGAAGGAATTCGGCTGGTTCATTGACATCGGTATGTAGTTCCATGGCTGTTCTATTTGAGGCTGGAATATAATAAGATTTCTTATAGATTGTCTTCCAAATTTTTTATGTGTTAATGCGTAAAAAATTTGACAAAACGTCAAATTTTTTAATGATAATTCTAGTAATAGTAGCAAATGCTACCTTAAATAATCTTAAATACAAAAATTAACGTAGATCATACGTTTACATATTACACATATTTTCTAAGGCATCACATACACATCAATGTATGATGAACACTTTCCTTAACCTTAAATGTTTGTTCCGGGTGTCTGGGTGTTATAATATGTATCTACTCGCATATAATAAAAAATATCTACCAATGTGTATATTCTATTAAGTATATCAGAAATCTAGCACCCGTAACACAGCTTAGAATTTATCACCCGGCTAGATGTTGCTGTGTGAATTGTCCAGCAATAATTTGGGCCATTTTCAACAAAACTCCGTATGTGAACTGATTTTAAATAATTTAATATTTTTTCTCGTATAACAATTTAGATAATGTTACTCACAAGTCTATTGTCAGCTTTCCTCCACACTTTATTCCCAAACTCGCGGTAGTCGACCTCGAAGCGTGTTATCTCACAACCGTTATCGTCCCAACCACTCAGCTGTATGTAGATGTGCGTGGAGTTGCTCCAGAACCACTCTGTTGTGCTTGGAGGTATTGGAGCTGTAAAAACCATACAATATTTATAATAAAAGAAATTAAATCGAAGAATATGATTTAAGTGTAATAAAGAAGGTTAGAATATGATGGTTGATCATCGTCATTTATGTATCTCCTTAAAGCTCTTTGAAGTGGCAATGGGCAGGCCATATAGCACGGAGAACAGAATGGCTGATGGGGCCGAAAAGTTCTCAAGTGGAGACCGCGGATCGGCAAGCGTAACGACGGACGTCCACCAACAAGATGGACAGATGATCTGGTGAAAACGGTTGGCTCGCGGTGGATGCAGGTCGCAGGACCGCAATAAATAGAAATAAGGGAGGCCTATGTCCAACAGTGGGCGTCCAACGGCTGACATGATGATGATGATGAACTGTCACTTACCGCCACCGAGAGTAGTAGTATCAACATAAGCGGGTTGCGAAGCCCCCACACTGTTGGCGGCCGTGGCCCGCAGCGAGTAGCGCGTGCCGCACTTGAGCCCCGACACTGTGTACTGCTGGCTGCCGACCAGAGACGTGCCCTTGTTGGACCACGAGTCTTGCCAGGAACCGTTAGCTTCTTTCCAACTTAGATTGTAGGCTGGAGATATAATGTTTAAATTAGGTAAGTTGATGTATCAGCTATAAGATTATATCTACTAGGTAAATTTCTGTATAAGATATACATAAGCTATAAGATCTACGGGTGACTTTTTTTATTATTATTTAATCGGAAGCGGATTTCAACCATCGTGAAAATATTAATGTTCTATTCCATTATTGGATAAGTTTTCTTTCGGATGAATAATACATACAGTGTACCAAAGCTAAAGCTGGAAGTAAAATGTAATTTAATGACAGGTATTTATCGATATTATATTTCCCAAAATAGCAGAAAGCAAATGCTTATGCAGGTGTTCTAACTTAAGTGCTTTGGTACAACTATAATGGTATACGCTATCTATAAATAGTCGCTTTGTAAAGTTTTAACAAAGTTTCAAAGTTGAGACCGCGTGTAACATTTCTTTTAAAATATTTAAAGAGTGGGGCGTTTATTGAATATTTCCACTTACCAATCTTAGAAACCTTTCCATTCCGTCTCGGTACATCCCACTGCAGAAGTAGGGAGTTCTTGTGAGGTGTCACCCTGATTGTTGGTGGCTCAGGGGTCGGTAGCACGGACACTTCGTACGACACTGAATCCGACCCGTACAGGTTCTTTGCTAGGCAAGTGTAGTTTCCGCTTAGGGATTGGTCTATATCTGAAATTTGCATATGTAATTTTAAGTTTACTAATCAGTATCTCTAGTAAAGAGAATCTCATGGTTCTAGCAATATATAGGTACTCGCTAGCGACTGCAGTAAAAAAGTGTATGAAAACTTGAACAGCGCCTTTAGCGGATAGTTAGCGGTACTAAAATGCCTAGATATTAACGGTTCTAACACTGTAGTTCCCGCATTATCTGTAAGGTGGCGCGAGCTCTACGTAACCGCTGGTAGTAACGTCAGGCGATTTAACTATGACAACTCGTGGTAAAGGAATACCTTTACCATGCTCTCAGTTTACCACACAACTCAGTAGAGTACAACTCTAATATTATAAAGTTTTAAATAACATGATTGTATTAAAAATGCATGAAAATCAATAAAACTCACTATTAATCAGCAGACTGTCATCATGGTTCCTGGTGAACCGTGGATGGTGCGTGATGATGTTGTGTTTGTGGTACCACACGGTGCGCGGCGGCGGCGCGCCCACGCACTGGCACACGAGTAGTACGGAGCTGCCCACTCCCACCGACACTGTGCCACCGAGGGATGCCACTCCGGCCACCACTAAAATTAAAGATACGGTTTAATTAAATACAATGTTTCTTAAGAAATCCAAAATTTCAGACATATTTCTCTATATTAATTGGACACTTACACAAAATAGATTAATAAATACTGTTTGACAATTTACACAACAATTAATTTACAAAAAACTGATTTTTGCAACATTTGACCTTGAATAGCTTTTTTCCCCACCTGCGCTTCATGTGGGCTTTTGACAAACTGTTTGTAATATGCCAATATTTATGCCAATTTTAAGCGAGGTGCGAATTAACGTAACCTTGCCCCTATTTTTGGGTCTAATTTGACTGGGCTATAAATAGTACCTAGTGTATTATGTATGTTCCTTTACGTTTGTGTTAGGTAGTAAATAAATGTATGTCAATGTATAAAAATGAATAATTAATAACTCCTTACCTCTATCAGTAAGACTAGCAGTAGCCGTACTGGTCTGCCCACCTTCCCCGGCAGTGGTATGAGCCTTCACCCACACTTCGTACTGCCGCCCCGTTAGACCAGATATAGGGTAGGTCAGCTGACGAGTTTCTGGGGATTCTACTCGGTAGCTTTGTGTAGAGCTGGTACTGCAAAGATACAAAGTTTATAAATTTGACGACCTCTGTAGCGCAGCGGGCGAAGATCCACCTGTAACCGACGTTACAGGTGGATCTTCGCCTACAGCTCGGCATTAGCAGAACACTGCATTGAAGGAGGGCCGGCGCATTATGTCCATTTTGACAGAGCCCGGGTTTTATCTAGGGAAAAGTTCTTTGTCCCTAGAAAAATCCGAGAGGCGATAGAAATCGGACGACGCCCGAATTTCAATAGAGACAGTGGATGGAATTTGCCGTCAGCCTGGAAACCGTGTTTACGTGAAGTCTTCGGGAACGACGCGGAGCCTATGACGGATAGTGTCAGCTCGGTGTGTTTACATGTTTCTGAAGTAACAGAGGAAGAGACATCGCAAGCCACCACTACCCAACGCGCTGTATCACCCCCTCCCGCTCACCCCCCGCCCCGCCAGGAGCTGTCAGCGCGCGCGCAACGCGCCGCGCGCCGCAGTGCATTGCGGACCGGCGAGCGTTCGTGATCCGTGTCCTTGCAGTGTCCTTGATCCTGAAGATGTCCCACGTTATGGGACGAAATCGGTTGATCAATAGTCTACGTAAATAAGGTTCGTGTATTGCCCGTTTATCTCAATATGAATTTATCAAACCACGACAGTTTTTATAGTAAAAGACCCTAGTTAGTAGACGTAGTTGGTTTTTTGTAGGTGGATTATAGTTTAAAAGCTTACCCTGTCATGGGCTTCAAGTAGACAGAATAGTGTGTGATTTCTCCATTAGGCTGGTTTGGTTTCTTCCAACTGACGAGAAGTGATGTAGCTGATGACACCAGGACTTTAATACCAGCCGGGGGTCCAGGCACTGAAAATTATTAATAAATAAATGAATAATAGTGTTGTCTGAATTCAATTTGTTGATAAATATTGCTGAACAATTTACATAGCAACATCTTTTGCTATCTCTGAGCTTACCATAGGGCTTATTCGATGTGAGTATAATTGTCCACCAATATAAATTATAGGTACCTATATTTCTTTTTTCTTTCTTTCCATAACTGTGTTGGATACTCGTGGACGAAAATACGGGTTATGATGGGATGGCAATGGGATAATTATTTACTTTAAACACTTATTTCCAAATTAAAAGGCAGCATTATTTGCATTTCAGCATTTTTAATTTGCACTATAACATAGGCTTCTTTACACTACTGGAAAATCCATTTTAACGCAAGCAAAGCTACCAGCTGTAAGCTAGTATATCAATCTACTTACCATCTTGTAAAGTGGTGCACACGACAGGGTGAGAGAACGGTCCAGGTCCATAGTTAGAGAAGCCGGCCACTTTGATGCTGTAGTTCGTGTACTTGAGGAGAGATTGGAGATAGACTTCAGTGTGTGGAGAGCTTAGGTTTTGGTATGAACCATCTGGAAATTAATTTATTGATTAGATAAATTATTTTATTTTATGACTAGTTATCCACCCGCGGTTTCGCCATTTTCTATAGTTTAAAGACCTTTGGAATGAAAGTCGAGTGTGCTCCTACTTGGCCAATGCGTACTGATCAGGCTTCATAATTGGCCTTTTAATGCCACATTATACAATCATCACCTCATTCATAATTATTTGAGCAATACGCGGCTGTAACTGTAAAGACAAACATCGTGAGGAAACCGACATGTCCTGAGAACTTTGAAGGACATGTGACATTCACAAACCAGAAATTGACCAACGTGGTGAATTAAAACCTAATCGCTTTCTTCAAGAGAGAAACCCAGTGTCCCAGCTGTGGGAACGCAATTAGATTATGATGAGACTCACCATCAGTGCTGTAGTAGACTGAATAGCCCAGCAGGGAGACACCGAGGCTGCTGATCGGCTGCCAGGATACCCTCAATGATGAAGAGGATACTCCACGGCACTCTACTCCTGAGGGGGGGTCCTCTGGAGCTGGAGATCAGGAAGAGAGGATACTCAATGTTCTAAAGTCAGTTCATTGGATAGGTAACATTTGACGTATTGAAAAAAGTTAAATAATTTGTTTAACGTTATTGAATTTCTATATGTATATTGTCAGGCCTATTAAAATAGCCAGATTTTGTTTGAAAATAAGGATATGTGTATAATGTAAAAGTACCTATGATTATGTAGAAACTGTTTTGTTTAATAAAAACAGTATTTCAAATTAGTTATATACCTCCTTCCCTTGTTGTTTGATAAACAGGCATTGAAAATGGTCCATTCCCAGCAGAGTTAAAGGCACTTATGGATACAGCATATCTGAAAGTAAAAACAGTTAATCAATCCCGTGATAAGCTCGAAGCTTGTAATACAGATACTAGATATCTGATATAATATGGTAATCAACTTATCAGTAATATGGTAATATAGTAGTCCAGAGGCTTGTATGGATTGTTAACCTTAGTGTGGGTTAACAAGTCAGTACCCAGAACAACCGGAAAAATTATCTTACAAACATTTGTCCCAATGTGGGAATTGATCCCACAACCTATCTCATCACAGGTTGAACTTTGCCCACACAGAGTCTGCAAACATTGAACTTACCTAACATTCTTCAAAAGTCCGCTCAATAACGTTTCCTGTTTCCCTATTCTAGTGATCACCTTCACCATTTTCGTTTGTGTATCATTTGGAACTGGTAACAAAAAATTCAATAATTAAAAAATACTTCAACAACTTAAATAAAATTCAAAATGGTTTAGTATACCTACTAACTTATCACTTCATTCTAATTTGTTAAAACTTATAACAATCGTAAACAAAATCAATTTATGAACCATTTGAACAAATAAAATAAGGTATAAGTATTATTAAGTAAGGAATATTGTGTTTCGTGTCCATCCAAAGGTTGCCTGCAAGAAATCGCTTTAAGTGATAAGGCCGCCCATTGTTACACTTTTTATGTTCTCTATTTTTTTGTTATGTATTTTTTTGTTTTTGTGGTGTACAATAAAGAGTATTGTATTGTATTGTATATATATACAAATACTACTTATGTCAAAGTTGCCAGTTTACGGTGGATGCAAGCTGCATCAGACCGAAACAACTCTTGTTTTGGTCTACAATAAATTGTTTTGTAGTATACTATACAGAAGCTCCTTACCAGGTTCCCCCCCACTCTTCGGCACGGCCTTCACATGGTACCCCTGGAGAGCTCCGTGTTGAGTATCCCGCGGCGGAGGCAGCCAGGAGACCACCAGCTCTCCAGGGTTCTCCGTCTGCTGGACCTGGATGCCCAGGGCTGATGATGATGGTGCTGGAATAAAAGAAACAAACATTCTTAAGCTATATTTGAACATGAAACAAGTAACATACCATGATTTAACTTTAATATCGAAAAACTCAAAAACATTTCAATCATGGTCAATAATGGTAGGTTTCATGTTCAAATTAATACTTAGTTAAAAACCATGATATTCTGAAGCTATATTAGATTTACATTACAGCGGTAAAAAGCTTAGCTTATATGCTTTTCTGGCACTCAAACTAAGGTTTGTCATGTAAGCGAGATAAAAAATCGCGAAAACCATGCACAAAGAACCAAATTTAAGTCTTATTGCGGAAACAGGAGTCCCCAAACTTAAGTAGCGAAAATAGCTCTGTCTATCTATTGTATTTTGTTTTCTTTTTAGTGTGTTGTCTGTGTTTCGAAACAAATGTTTTTTTCTATTCTATTCTATCTGTTTGTAGTTTTATTAGTGTATACTACCTTCTTGCTGAGTGGTGAAATGTACAGGCTGCGTGTAACTACTGAGGTCCACCTGGTTCCCTGAAGCCAACCTCGCTCTGTAGTCGGTCGCTGGCTGCAGATCGCGGAGCTCTATGCTTTGGCGGATGTCGTTGTTTTGTCTGAAGCAGATTTATGATAAAGTTAAGTTACCGGATAAGTCCTTAAGATGACAATAATATATTTGTTTTGAATTAACATTCTGATATTCATGGTTTTTAAATCACCTCAAACACTTTTTTGTTGCGCGGACCAATAGCGTCGCTTTCTAACTGTACCTACGATTTTTAAAGAATTTCTCCATGCATCTTTTCAGGCATTAGACTTCGTTCACTTGTTGAAAAGTGATTAATGGAAGACTTTATATTGGAGGCATGTTGCCAGAGGGATATCTGCTGATATAGCATAAGTTGGCGCTTCAGAGTCACTTCAATTAATAAAAAACGATTACCTTACCTAGATACATTGATGGTTTTAGCACTGTCCCACAGGAAGTCATTGGCTGTGTACTGCAGGGAATAGAACTGCACGTGTGAGCTCGTGTCTCTCCAAGACATTTTGACTTTCTGGCTGGTGACGGCGTCGATTTGAAGATCGTGGGGTGGTGATGGTGGTTCTAAACAAAAATAATTATTAATTATACAAAAATATACCAACAACGTGGACTCATCAGCCTTTGGCTACTTGTCTTTAAACAAAAAAGGTACCTAAATTGAATTATTTGTTCTCAACTTTATGTGGAGCTAAATACTCGCTTCAGCAGTTCGTACTGAAAGTCAATACAATATTGAATCAACTTACAAATCTATTCAGTTGTTAACAAGATGATGGTAAGAAAAGTTTGTATAATCTAAGTCTTACCTAGAATATCCAAATGCAAGTTGAATAAGGCAACACCATAGGGATTGCTCGCTCGACATTCGTAGTTACCGCCGTCTCTGGTTTCCACGTAGTTTATGCTTATTGTGCTGGTAACACCATTGTGAACCATTGTTTCTGATATTGATACCCTGAAAAGATTCCTTTAATTTTAAATCAATTTTACGTAAACAAAATATATATAAAAGTATACTCTTAATTTAACGTAGATTATAATTCGAAAAATAATAATATGTTTCTGAACAATATATAGGAATTCTATTGTTCAGCAAAAATATATAGTATCAAAAACCAAATATAAACATATACTACACAGCGCGAAATATTTTAACAATAGTGACATCTATATAACACAAGATGAACTAAAACAAACGCTAAAGGGTGAGTGGAAATCAGCAACATCCTTTGAACTGTGGGTTCAAGCGGTTAAACATTGAACATTCCTGAGTAAACTACAGATGGCAGTTTTGAAGATTAAAATCAACCTAAATGGTTGTGTAACTATTATCATCTATTATTACGATAATACATTGAAAATATTTTCATGCCATCATAACAAGGAATCGTACCACAGAGACTGAAGAATTATTTTAGAAAATATGTTTCCATTACTATCTTGTAAAATCCTGTTCATATAATATGTATAAGTATGATGATGTTAGTTATACTTAATAATTATGTGGATCAAACACAGAATAAAAACAATCACGATGTTATCTAGGATATTAAGACTCCAAGTTGTGAACTTTTATGATAGTATCTGCCCCTTTTACCTTGAAGATGTAAAGTCGATAGGGTTACCGTTGAGGGTCCATTTGATCCGAATGGGATTGTCGCCCAACGGCCGACAATTTATTGTAACAGGTAAGCCGACTTTTGTGGTAATATTAGAACCCACAGACTCAAAATGTACAGGCTCTGAAAAAAATGGAACAGTTTTATCTCTAAAAATAAATTAGAGTTAAAACGTATGCTACTCAAACAACCACTTGCAATACAAAAAGTAGGACCGGAAAAATTACATTTTAATTAAAAATCTCCTAATAGGTAAATAGGTACATATAGAATTTACATTTATAAGGTTTTGCTTGGCTTTTGAATTTTTTAGGTTTTGTTGGTAGAACACTAACATTTTGCTTTTTTACTGAAACTGAAACTTAAGCTTAATTATAAGATGGTGGCTTTGGCGAGACTTAAAAGGCGAGACGTAATCCTTGCATCCGGATATTCAGTTTAAAATGTAGTTTTAGTTTAAAATTTAGCTTTAGCTTGCAAAAAAATTTTAATTATTTTTCTTTTGAATGATCTTAAGATTTTATTTTCTTCGTTGTTCGAATAAATATTTTCTCATTCTTATTAAGAGAATACTTACTATTAACGCTGATCCAGATATTCTTATTAAGAGCATCACCAACTCCGTTCTCAACGTTACAAGCGTACATTCCTTCATCAGAGAGAGATACCACTTCAATGACGAGAGTGCCGTTGGGGAAACTCATCACTCCTCCACCTGCCAAGTCTAAAACTGGTCTCCAGATACCTAGAGTTGCTGAAAACAATCAGGATAAAGAAACTTTATCACCTTTATGAATATGTGCTTAAAAAATGTTCACCCAACAAAGAAACAATATAAAACATTTATCAATAAAAAAAACTAGGTTTTAAATAATGTGTTTCCTTATTTATTGAATATCCAGAATTTACAAGATCATTATCATTTCAGTCTTCACGTCTCCTTCATAGATTTCCAGTTATTTCAAATCCTAATTGCACCATCCAATTTTATCCAATTCATCAGTCCATCTAGTAAGCGGATGTCCAACGCTGCGCTTATCCGAATATTATTCATAACCTATTTATCTAATTCAAAGCCGAACAAATTACTACAAAATGTTGGAGACAACAAAAGAACGTAAGACACTTTGCCATGTTTTACAAATTGATTTCTTACCATCTCTCTTCATCCAGTGTATTTGTGGAGTCGGGTACCCATTTGCATTACAATAGACTACACCTCTTTGTCCTAACAGTAATGAAGTATTGGATGGTTCCTCTATCCATTTTGGTGCCACTGAAAGTTTAATTTACTGGTTGAAATGTCATCACCATGTCTTGTGTAGGTAGGTGGGTTGTATACGTTAGCTTAAGATTTTAACGTAAAAGCATATTGTATAATTTGTTTTAAATCCATATCAGTTTCACTCCAAAATAAATTATACTTTGGCGAGCATTATTACATTTGTAATCAGTAATTGCGTAGTGTCAATTAGTTTTAGGAGTTTACCTCGTTCGTATTCACATAAATATTTAGAGACATCTACGATTATGTACGTAACTAAGATTCCACTACCAACTTGATTCATAAAAAGCATTAGATAAACTCACCACTAATATAAAGGTCGGCTGTCTGATTCACTTTACCGACATGGTTTGTAGCAATGCAAGTATACTTTCCGCAATGTTCCAAAGACACTCGTTTTATAATCAGCACACTGAATAGCTCAGAACTTCTCTCTGTTATCTGAAATATAGATGATTTACTTCTGGGATCAAAAGTTGTCACAATCTTTTAAAACATCTAAGTAAACATTATCAAAAGATATTGCTTATTTATTAGTATATCAGAAATCTAGCACCCGTAACTCAAGCTTCGAGCTTACCACGGGGCTAGATGTCGCTGTGTAAAATTGTCCAGTAATATTTATTTATTTATTTTTTCCATAGATATAACTAAATGGAGCTTACTTTTAAACTAGCGGGCATTTTTTTTCCATTTTTCAACCAAGAAAAGTATATAGGTGGGTCACCTCCAACAATGTTACAAGTAATTTGGACAATCTGTCCTTCCTTCAATCCTGTTCCGACACGAAGCTCATCAAGTTCTGGAGCTTCCACAACTTGTATATCAAAAGATCTAAAATATCATAAAAAAATATTAAAATAGTAATAAAGTATATTAGTATAATCTTTATAAAAGTATTGATTACTATTAAATATTACCTTCTAGCCATTTCTCCAGAAGGACTATAAACAATACACGTATAACTATCCCCATTCTCTTCCTTCATAACTTTAGCTATCTTCAATATCCCGTCTTCTCCCGGTTCAAAAATTTGCCGTTTTCTTCTTCTTTTCATATTTTTCAATTGACTGTTTGTCATTCGTTTGTACCTGTGCTGGGGGAATGTTGAACTTATGATCTTTTTCGACTTGTGTTCCCATTCCAGTTTGCTGAAAAATAAGTAAGTACTTAATTGAAGACTCAGTTAAAGGTTTGATCTATTATTAAATGAAACAAGCTCTGCAACTCGATGGTAATTATTCCATTTACTAAAACAAATATGATCTACTATTAAATGAAACAAGCTCTGCAACTCGGTGATTATTATTCCATTTACTAAACAAAAGCGAGTTTTCAACAAATAAATTATAAAGAACCTGATTATAGCAATAAAGTTGATTGCAATGCTAGTTAAAACTTTATAGAATAATAATTAATATTAACTTTATTAGAAGATATTTTATCTAATTCTGGGGTCCTACTTTAGTCAGATATAATTATTATTGTAGAAAGTAATTCTAAACGAGCTAAAATTCAAATCGTGATACTTGAAAAAACTCACGCCATATTGCTACATCAGCGGCGTGTTAAGCGCTTAGTTTACATATAGTTTACATTTGCGCCAGACCCTTCCATAAAATGAAAATAAAACGCCTTACCTAATAGGATAGCCGTAGTAAGGACATCGGAGACGCAAGGATTCTCCACTTTGCACTTTTATTGGCGGCAGCGTCCTTATGTACGGAGGTCCTAGAATGTTGATCAATTAAATTAGTAACTGCTTTTTGAATAAACATTTCTTAAAGATCTTAGAACGTTGTAAGTCATTTGCATCCCATACATGTTTCCAGTTCTTTTGTGGTAGTTCTTGAAATCTGCTTTCAATGAGTTGTGAATTGTTGACGAAACTAAGTGTTCTTTATGTACTCAAACTGAATTAAATAAAAAATATTAAACTAATAACTAAATAAATAATTAACATAACTCGTTTATGTAAATTACTAATTGATGCCATTAAGAAAAAGGTCTTGCATTTAAATATTTTACATGGAAATAATTTAGTATTAACAGTTCGCTTTACTGTTTTCCTGCCGATGTTGAGAAGCGATTAGAACGACATTTCTTGTATCTTTTCAAAGGGATCTATAAAAGAAGGAATAATAAACGGTGATCTCACCAAAAACATCTACTCTCGCCGAATGGCCATGGTTCGAGTCTCCTTCAAAAGCCAAGCAAGAGTACAGCCCTCCATCTTCTACTCGAGCCCTTGATATGTTCAACTGAGAGATTACCCCCACTCCACTCGGAGACATCATCTGCCCAAGAGTGTACCTAGAAACAATATATCAATATAATTTAATATTAACGATTCATTAAATAAATAAATAAAATACATTTAAAAACGTAGTGCTGGACAGTTTACACACCAACCATCTAGCCTAATTCAATAAACTGCACTGTGCCAAGCCATGTAGTATACAGTTTTGAACCGCGTTGCTTACCTAGAATCAGTATTTGAAGAGATGACTACACCGTCCCTCTCCCAGATAAATCTAGGCGGTCTATCAGCTGTAGCCGTGCATTGTAGACTGACCTGGAAATTAGGTTGCAAAACTATAGCTAAATGTTACGGACATGCTAGACTTAATAACCAAAAAAAATAACTATGTATATATTAAGACTTTATACATTATGTATTATACATGTAAGAACCTGTATGAGAATTTTATTTATATACTAGCTTTCCGCCCGCGGCTTCGCCCGCATTATGTTGCGGTAAAAAGTACCCTATGTCCTTCTCCCGGTTCTAAGGTGCCTCCCCACCAAGTTTCAGCCAAATCGATTCGGCCGTTCTCGAGTTATAAGTGAAGGCACTAACACGACTTTCTTTTATATATAAGAAGACTAGCTTTCCGCCCGCGGCTTCGCCCGCATTATATTAGATTTTAAAAAGCAGTAAAAAGTATCCTATGTCCTTCCCCCGGTTCTAAGCTGCCTCCCTGCCAATTTTCAGCCAAATCTATTCAGCCGTTCTCGAGTTATAAGTTCAGGCACTAACACGACTTTCTTTTATATATAAGATTATTATTGTTAATCTTCATCGGCCTCACACATTCTCTTAATATCGACTTCTCAAAGAGGTCACTTGAACTGTTTTGCAAGGTTCCTACCTACTTTTAATTGCTACTTAAATTCAATACATTCTTACTTACATCATCACCTGGTGTGGAGATTTTGTCATTGAAGTGATGTGTGATAATGATATTATTGGTACCCAAGTCTCTTTTACTTCTCATTACGAAACCGACGCCTAGAAAATATAATATCTAAATTATTGAGAAAAACGCAAATATATAAGTATTTTTGAACATGAAACGGGTAACATACCATGATTTAAATGTTTTTGCTTGCAACAGTGTCAACATTTAAATCATAGTATGTTACCCGTTTCATGTTCAATTGTAGTTAAAAACCATGATAGGTAGTTTAAAAAGTTATATATAAGTATTTATATAAAAAAAAAATAGGAAAAATCACATACAGTTATTAGCAAAAACATCTACGTCAAAGCGTAACCAAGATATTATTTGCTTGTAGAATTTGTTCTAAAACATCATGAGCAAATCTCGTAATCTCTTTAAAAAATAACCATAAAATCATAAAACTTAAATAAAAGTACTAGAGAGCTAAATTATAATTAAGTTTATTTATTCGCTCACCTACTCCATCCTTTATATAAAAACCCCCAGTTTCTCGTCTCCTAGATTTTTTGTGCTCTGAGGACCTGAAAACACAGAAATTAATTTATTTTAATTGTATTAGGTTTGTTAAAATGCTAGTCATCTAATTAAGGTTCAATTCAATAAAACTTATTAACTTTCTATGTAACAAAACCGACAGACAAACAGTATTATTGACATAGACAAGCTAGGAATGCGGTTAATATCAAATTCAGCTCAGGAGTAACCGCAACATGAATCCATAATATGCTACCACAAGTTCTAATCCATATAGACACACCATAGGCAATATTAACTTGCTATGAGAAGGTGCTGTGCCTAACGAATAGACAAATGAAAAATATAAAATACAGTGTAAAAATCATCTTGTATTGGATATTATTAATTTATTAGCTGAGTTATATTTAGGTGTTTCGTATTATCATGGAACTGTGTATAGCCTTCTTATTGGCTGATTTTTTTTTATTAAAGTTGGTGTGACAATAAGATCGCCTTTCAGCGTATTACTGTGGTAAAGGGTGTCACACCACAGCGTTGATATTCCATGACCTTTAAATAATCTAAAAAACTATGATATTTACACTTTAACCCTATATCGCATCCTATTAAGAAGCGAGGCAAGCTCCACCGCTATCACAAACCATCGTTTAAGTTAGCCATGCATAAATTATGTCGAGATTAATGAAATTACCGCTGCCCGTGTCTGTGCATAATGCTCAATTTGAATTTATGACTTGCGTTGTGCCGTAAGTTAAAAGCGATTATAGCGGTAGCTTTAAAAATAAATCATAAATATGTACTTAGTTTAAAATTGGTAAATTTACTGTTTATAATTTTTAAGTAATTATAGCGCATTTGGAAATCTTTCTGCTATCTTTAAATGTCTATTTGTTTGAAGCTAAAGTAAAATTAATGGCAAGGCAACAAATTAATCACATGGACAATTCACGAATCAACTTTTAGCCCCGTGGCAAGCGTGAAGCTTGTGTTACGGGTGCTAGATTTTTGATATCATCAGCATCATCATCACCCCTCTTTACCTACCTATTTACGTCCCCTCTGCTAGGACACAAAAACTTCTTTTTTTTTCGAGAGAAAATATGGGGACAGGCCTTTTCAAATGGGATGGTACAGGCTTACAGTTAGCACTTTTTCAATTTCAGATCAAATGTCCCTGAAAACTCGACATCTCCTGACTTACGGCACACTGTAAGTTATGGCACAGCTTTGCGTACATTGTAAATATATCATCTGCTGTTGTTTCGGACCATGTAACTTTTAGAGCGAAATGCAGTTGAATAAGCCTCGTCAAAGGTGATTTATTTATGTTCAATACAGTTGGCATTTACAGGGTTAAAATACGCGAGATTGATTTGTATGAATGTAGTTGTTTAAATAATGCAGTTTCGTAATGGTTTGTGAATTGAATCACACGTCTCTCTAAATAGGCAATAAAGTACAAGTTTTTTTTACAAAAAAAATACAAAAATAAGTTTATATAGCAAATTAATAGGTCTTGTAAATTTTTCTAATTCTAGAAAAATTTACAAGACCTATTAATTTGCTATATAAACTTATTTTTGTATTATTCATTGTATATTTCATTTTATAGATCCATACAGTTGCATTACATACGGTAAGGTCGTTTATTGTACGGTTATGTATCTGTATCTTTCTTGTATTTTCCTGAATTGTTGACGTTTAATAAAGTATTTTCTAATGTATTATATTATTATTACATTTTTATATACTACAGTTACAAAACACCCAGATGTTAAAAGTAGCAAGTTAGAGGAGTTTTTAGAAGTTTGCCTCATTTTTCACGCCGATTTTGTGTTAATGTTTCAAAATCACTGATACTAATGTTATAATTAGATTTTTTTTTTATAACTTATGCGGAGATAATCCGGAATTTTTACCCATTTTTAACATACGAGGCGACGAAACATTATGCGGCAAGCTTATCTAAGTTATCTAGACACGTGCCAAGCTCTGAGCTGGACAAGTTGCTGATTATGCTGATTCTAGACACGGATAAGATTTCTGCAAGGTATTATACCTATCTTACGTCTAGTTTAAGGTATAGGAGTTTTTACGTGTTTTTGACTGCGAGAACATTTTATTTACCAAAATATAAAAGAAGATTTTAATGAAGTTCTTTAATATTGAATGGGCTGTTCAACCTCATATTAAACAAATTTATATTATTCCTAAAATATATTATACTTACAATGTGTGCCGAATCGCCGTCTTTTCTTCATGGTCTGAAAAAAAAATATTAACTATGATTTTTCACAACCCAAATAGGTTATATTTATTTTTATCGTTTACGTACATATATGTAGGTTTAAGAATATTTTGTCACGAAGCTGGAATCAAATCTGCACGTCCAGTTTCGTATTGTAGGCAGACATTGCCCGGCACAGCGGTCGTTAAAATAGGTTAATCTAGGCTTTATGTTGCCTTGCAAAGTACCTACAGTACAAGGCAGAACTATGTAGTTTCGAGATTCAAAAACGAATAAGGCATTCGAAAATCATTGGTGAATTCATGCCATCTTAACAACATAAAAAACACAATTTATTGTGTCATAATCACTTATTTATAAGTAAACACTGCTGGGTCACAGGGACTTCTCTATTTCGAGAGAGATAAGGCTTTAATTTACCACGCTAGATAAGTACGGGTTTGTGAATGACACATGCCCTTCAAACTTATTTTGTGAGATTGATGGATGATTTTGACCTAAATTATTGTTGTTTTAGATTTAATTCTGTAATTGTAATAAAAATGTTAATTAAAAATCAGTGTATCAAAGTTTTCAGAACATGCCGGTTTCCTCACAATGTTTACCATCACCGTTAAATCACGTGTTTTCAAATAATGCTCCAAATACTAAAAATAATTCCCGAATCACCCTGTATCGCAGAACAGATTATTACCTCCAATGAATAAACTTCATCAGAACGAGTTAAAACTCTGCAGTTGAAAACAATTTAAAAACCGATCGCGAGTTTCAAACATTTTAGTTATAGAGTGCAAAACTCCCCGGGCACTACAAACTGCAGCCCTACAAACTTTTACCACTAATCTATATAGTCCAAGAGCTGGCAACAACTTTTAAATAGGTATTCATTTAAAAAAATCTGGAATTACGTAAACTATGACGATATTAAGACGCGCGTGGTCTAGCATGCTTTCGCGTTTCCCTGATGATGTTTTATTTTATTATGTCATAATTAATATAAAAAAGTTCATTTTATAAGAATAGGAATTACTCACGTATTTATAGCCAAGTTAAAAATAAATATCTCTCGACGTTTCGACTTAATCAAGAGAAGTCTTTATCAGGAGAAGTTAGTGCTTCGTCTCCCCGCTGCTCGTGCGTGCGGTTTTCACTCAAGTCTCTCCATATATATGCATTATAATTATATCCAAAAAGGAAACAGCATAAATGGCATAATCGGAGTGCCGGGATTTATTTTAACATTTGGCACATTAACTGTAATTTCGGCAAGTTTAAAGTTTTTATATTATTATTTATACCTAAAATAGGATAAATTGTTATACTTGGAGAGGTGCGGGACAAGTTTTCAGCTTGTCTCAAATACCTACACAAAATTAGTGCCATCTCTTAGACTAATAGAACTTTCGTAATAAACCAAACCAATTTCAACTTTAAATCTAGGAGCGCAAGCACTGTTTCAGTTTGAAGTAATCCACCGGAAAAGTTTACAGTTCTTAGTGAAGGATTTGAAAATATAAACTTTAAGGAAGCTGAAGTAGATTTCATTTTGAGATTCTAATTTTGAGGTTATTATGGTACTTATTCATTCTATTTCTTTCAAACCTGTGGTGCCGTTATTAAAATAGTACCAACTCTTGTACTACTCACAGGTGACGTCAAACCGACTCAAGGATTTGTTTTATACTACGCTTTGTTTTTTTTTCAACTTTACGACCTCTGTGGCGCAGCGGCGAAAGTCCGTCTGTGATGCAAGAAGTTGCGGGTTCGATTCCCGCTTCGGGACAAAAAACTTGTAGGTACGATCTGCAAATATTTGTTCTCAGTGTCTGGGTGTTATTTATATTGTATAGTAAAAAATATATTTCAATGTATGTATATGTAAATTACCTATGTATGTATATCTAGCATTTGTAACACAAGCTTACCACTGGGCTAGATGTTGCTGTGTGAATTGTTCAGTAATAATATATTATTGTTTTGTTAGTAATAATATATCTTTGTTACAAAATAGCTTATTTCAAATACCTTCACAAAATTAGAATCAGCTATCGGATGAGAAAATGTATCTCCGCGATTTCGTGTACATCATAAGTTGGCAACAAAACTAGATATGAACAATAAAAAAATCTTATTCGAAATTCAAGGGGACGGCCAAACTTCTGCGTAATTTATTGCAGAACCAAACTCCCAAACTTTCTTGCGTATACTTCGGGACCACACACTGTTGTTATATTTATTAGAAAATTACATTTTGATTTTAAATTTTATAGTATTTAGGAAACTTAAGTTAGAGTTAATCACTATAGAATATAAGTGTTTTATTTGTAAAGTTTTAAACAGATTTATTAAGATTGTACAGAAAGCCACAACGACTTTTTTTAATACCATGTAGAAGTTGAGCTAGTGAAAGCTTTACAAGCGACCCAACCTCGCCTTATTTCAGGTAAATAAATTTATTTTGAAACCTTCCTCTTGAATCACTCTTCCTAATTCAAAAAAACAGCATAAAGGTCGACTCACGCTACACCGTGTCGGGTCCGAGCCGAGTGTCGGCCGTAGCACGGTCAACTAATATTTCATACATTTTGTATGAACCCACTCACGTTATACCGAGCGGCAACCAAGTGACGCCCGAGCAACGGACATCGCTCGGAAACAACTCGGTCCCGCTTCGGCTCGGCCACGGCCCGTTGCATGAATACAGCGCCGCCGAGCTGCGCCCGAGCAGTCGGTAGTGATGCTATACAGTGCTCATGCAGTTTAGACACGGAACCGGCTCGGTGACCGTGCTACGGGCGACACTCGGCTCGGACCCGACACGTCGCGGGCCATATTTGTAATTTTAGACACGAAACCGGCTCGGTGACCGTGCTACGGCCGACACTCGGCTCGGACCCGACACGGTGTAGCGTGAGTCGACCTTTAGTATCCATTGCGTAATTTCAAAGATTGATGCATTCTAACAGCTACAGTGACTTTGTTTTATACTAGGTCATATCTTTCACTAGAATTTATTTTTTAATTACTATATTAAAGTAATAATAACTGTCGGAGACAAGGAGCCTCCCCCCGCGCGCCCCCGCACCGCAGCCGCCGGGCCCCCGCACCGCAGCCGCCGCGCCGCCTGCCCCGCCGCCGCCGCCGTCAAGGATATATCGTCGTTGTCGAGCGAGAAGTCACTAATTGCAAAAACCGTGTTCCGAGATAAACGCGTTTTAAGATTTTTTTTGTCTTTAAGTCGTAATATCTCTGTAACGCAAATAGATAGCAAATATGTTTCTTTGAGGAAATTATGGCAAATTTATCCCAATAATAAGATTTTTAATAATATTTGAAATAACCATATTTAGTGAGTAATTATAACAAAATCTTTGAAAAAACAGCAGTTAATGACTTTTGCCATACACTGCAAACAGATATTGTGTAAACATTCTGTTGAGTTAGTGATTTATTCATGCAACTAATTTAATAATGATAACTGTGATTTGAGCGCGATTATGACCTAATATAAGTGTTTTTCACTAATTATGAAAAATTAATCAAACTCTTTTATATGAGATGATAACGCAGCGTCGGACGTCCACTAACAAGGTGGACAGATGATCTTATAAAGGCTACCGGTTTACGGTGGATGCAAGTTGCATCCGACCGTAATACCTGGAAGTCAAATAGGGAGGCTTATGTCCAGCAGTGGACGTCCAATGGCTGAAATTATGATGATGATAGTAGATGATGATAAAAGCATAAGCGTGTTTTAACACTATTATGAAAACAAGCAGTGAATATTATTATTTAATTATATTACTTTGATTAAAAAGAATAAGATTTCATCAACTAACAATCATCATCATTTAAATAAAATTAATTTTCAATACAAGTATGTTTAAACACTATTATAAAACTAACAACGAACATTACAAATAATAAGTTTGTTAAAAACAATCATCATTATTTAAACCATCAACACACACATACGTTAAAATACAATCATCATCATCATCTCAGCCATTGGACGTCCACTGCTGGACATAGGCCTCCCTATATGACTTCCAGTTATTGCGGTCGCTCGCAGTCTGCATCCACCGCGAGCCGACCGCCTTCACCAAATCATCAGTCCACCTTGTTGGTGGACGCCCAACGCTGCGTTTTCCGATTCGTGGTCTCCACTCGAGAACCTTTCGGCCCCATCAGCCATCTGTTCTCCTCGCTATATGGCCTGCCCATTGCCACTCAAGAAAGCTAATCCGTTGGGCTATGTCGGTGACCCGCGTTCTCCTACGGATCTCCTCATTTCTGATTCGATCTCGTAGGGAAACCCCGAGCATAGCCCTCTCCATAGCCCTTTGAGCGACTCTGAGTCTGTTGATGAGGCCGAAAGTGAAGCACCACGTTTCGGATCCGTATGTCATTACTGGCAACACACACTGGTTGAAGACTTTCGTCTTAAAATACAATAAATATAACTAAATCTTGCAAAGACAGCATAAAAAAATTATATAGTTAGCTATAGACTCGTATGTCAATGTTTATTTTAGATAAGATCTAATATTCCTCTTCTACATTTCTTTTCAAGTGTCTAGTTCGGAAAGCGGTTCTGCATTGTCTTTTATTACTTCGAACCATGAGTAATCAATAGGAATTATGTCAGTTCAGTATAGGTTGATAAATATTCCATAACAACCATAATAGCGAAAAATGTCCTTGATACAGCAAAAGAAACAAGGAATAAGTGAAAAGAACTGACCAAAAACGAATGATTCTTTCTTAAAAATACGATGGACACAGGAAAAGAAACATTTTTATAAACCTATACTGATCTAATATTATTATTTCTGTTGAATTTCACTGATTGATCAATCAATTCTCATTTACTAAAAAAATATCGTCAAGAGTGTCTAGCTCAATTAATAATGCTGCCTATCCAAGGTATTTTTATAATATTGATTATGTTTGAATGTAGGGTAAAGATAATTTAATGTTATTTTTTCATAATTTAAAGTTTTTATGAAAGCTTATTATTTGTAATAATGTTCGTTGTTAGTTATATATTTATACACCTTTGTGGTTTCTGGGTGTTATTAGATATTATAATTATCTTGAATAATTTGTTATTGATGCTAAATGAATAATAATAGTGTTAAAACATTGTTGTTACCTATTCCGTATTGGAAGTGCCAGATGTTTTACAAAATCCTACCATCAAAAATATATAATTATTGCTTAAATATTTGCGTGAGTTATAGGTATTTGAATTAAATAAAAAAAAAATTAATTTATAATGTACAGTGATGGAAATAATAAATAATCAAATGACAATACATAATTAAAAATGAATTGTACCTACTATAAATTTCGTAATTCTTGATTTCACATAAGTGCGTTAGTTATTTTTATCATCCAAAAATCGCAGGATGCACGTGTTCTTTTAGTATGAAGTCATTAAGATCAATTAGTCATTTAAAATAGTAACAAAATTCGAGAATTTAGTTATGCACATAATAACTAAGTGCAGTTAGTGACTTGTACGCAAATGCTTAATCCTTTTCGTGGCATCGTGATGTATTAAAAAGTAACTAAGTGACCTTAGTGAGAAACGTTTGTTCTACATTTCACCAAAATATTTAAGTCTAATAATACTTAAGTGAAGTTAGTTACTTTTAATCATACAGTTTATTGCTATTACAGTCACTTAATGATTTCTGACATTTTTATATTTTCTAAAATATATAGAAATATCATTTTTTTATTTTCTCACATGGTAGATTATAGGTTTAAAAACACTTTGGCATCATTAAGTCATTTTGGCCAAAATGGCAATTAGTGACTTCTCGCTCGACACCGACGATATAAGACGGACACGCGCCCCGCGCCGCTCTCTTTCACCTATTACAATTTGCTCTGTATACTCCTATGAAAACACGTCGCGAAGCCATTGTACTACTTTGTCAGCACGAATACAGCACCTTACAAGTCCAACGTCTTTCAATTATAATACAGTCCACTACCTATCGAAGATTACACGAACATATGGTCCTTCAAACCTCAAGACAAAAAGGACGAAGACGTATAATGGCCTAATGGCGTCGCAAAATATTTGACGCGGACGAGGTCAAGTGAAGGACGGACCACGTCACCTGAACCTGTGGTTTAACGGATCGGCAATTTTGTGAGTCCATTCCAATTTATTTCCTTCCCCCCGTCTCTTGAGACAGTCAAATATTTATTTCATTTTTTTTCCCTATTTTTTCTGGCTACAACTTGAGTCTTAATTGTATGCTTACTTTTCTTACTTATCTTTCTATAAATCGTTATCAGTTCCAAAGAGCCAATTGTATATTATAATAAAATTCAAACGCTATTAGTCATACGCATCTACGCAGTTAGCTAGGCATCCATATTGCCACGCTTGCGCTGCACTGCGCTTACGCAATCACTTTCTTATCTTTTTCTTAATGCTATTTTATTTGCTTTTGCATTTTAGTGATTAGATTTAATTACAACATTTTTATTTATTTCGTTTATTAATACTACGCAGCTACGAAAAAATGTCAGAACTTAGAACATTAATTAAAAAGCGTTCTGCCATTAAATGCAAGCTTACAATCTTTAATAATTATTTAAAAAATCTAGGTTCTAAGCCTTTAGCAGCAATTCAAGTTACTGACTTGGAATACCGCTTACAAAAATTTGAGCCCTTATACGATGAATTTGATACTTTGCAGATCGACATTGAAATTCTTTCCGACGAGTCACAAACCGATGAAACGACAATTTCCGCGGAACGACAGCAGTTCGAGAATGACTTCTTTTCAATGGTGTCTACAGCCAAGAGTCTACTTGCTGAGCAGGCGATAAATACTGTCCGTGAGGGATCTGTGGCGGGTTTCAGTGACAGCAAATCTAATAGGCAAGTAAGAAATTTAGTTCGGTTACCTAAAATTGACCTTCCTCATTTCAGCGGTGGCTATCAAAACTGGCTAGAATTTAAAGATACTTTCTTGTCCCTTATTCATAACAGTGATGACATTGATGATATAAATAAATTTCACTACTTGCGAGCTTCACTCCAAGGAAGTGCAGCACAGATTATAAAAAACATCGATTTTAATGGTATTAATTATTCACTTGCTTGGAATTTATTATGTGATAGGTACGATAATAGTCGTTTATTAGTTAATAACCACCTACAGGCATTATTTAGCGTGGATCCTATTCGCACGGAATCATGTAAGTCAATTCGCTTTATTATTGATGCAACAAACAAAAACTTACGCGCTCTTAAGTCTTTGAATGAACCTACCGAGCACTGGGACACAATTATAATTTATTTCATGTCCTCAAAGTTAGACAGTGTTACGGGTCGTCAGTGGGAGGAACATAGGAATAATTTTGAATCCTCACCAACCCTTAAACAATTTTTAACATTTTTGAATAATCGAGCGGACTTACTAGAAACAATTGAAGAACATAAACACAAAAATAACAAATATAAACATAAGTTTCAAGACAATGCAAAGAGTTTAATTTTAAATAAAGGTTCTGATAACAAATTTCAATCAAAATCGAAGCACAGGTCGTGCCCTTTGTGTAACAATGAGTCACACTATCTATTTTCATGTGAATCATTTAGAAGCTTACCTACTGAGTCTCGTATTGCCAAAGTAAAAGAATTAAAAGTATGCGAAAACTGTTTACGTCTAGGTCATTCTGCAAATAAGTGTTTTCTTTCTCACTGCAAATATTGCACTAAAAAACACAACACTCTTCTACACTGTGAAATACCTTCGACAACGGAAGGCATTGTTCTAAAAACTGATAGCATACAGCATACTACTCCGTCGCGTGTTCTCTTATCCACAGCGCTGGTGTCAGTAACCGACTGCCGCGGCCGGCGGCATACTGCGCGGGCGGTATTGGATAATGGGAGCGGCATTAACATCGTGTCGGACAACTTCTGTCGTAAGCTGGGTTTGCCGAGGAGGAACGTCAGCTCCACAGTGGCAGGTTTCAATAATCACTTTTCCAATAGTACACAATCTTGCACACTACAAATTCAATCGCTTAATAGTAATTATGGTTCAAGTTTAGATTGTCACATATTTCAAAATGTAACTACAGCCGTTCCAATAACATTCATAAATACAAAACACATACACATTCCACAAGGCTTGAGCTTATCTGACCCATCTTACAACGTACCATCTAAAGTGGATCTACTTATCGGGGCAGATACCTTCTGGGACATTTTAGGTAATCAAAAAATTAGTCTAGGTAAAAATCTTCCAGAATTACGTAATTCCGAGTTAGGCTGGATAGTAACCGGTCGTGTACTCAACCCTAAAGACAAGTTAGATCAATGTTTTTTCACGCAAAATAACATTGACCACGACCTTACTCGATTCTGGGAACTAGATACTATTTCATCTAAGCACTCACTTTCTGCGGAGGAGCGGGCTTGTGAAGAGAGCTTTTCTCTCAACACAACTCGCAATGATGATGGTCGTTTTGTCGTCACAATTCCTTTAAAGCAAAATCCTCAGGTCTTAGGCAATTCTTTTGAAATGGCAAAGCGTCGTTTCTTATCGCTTGAGCGCAAATTTGAACGTGAGTCAGCATTTAGAGAAAAATATTTAGCATTCATGAAGGAATACGAGCAGCTAGGTCACATGACACAAAATAAAACTCTTTTTTCTTACAGTGATAGTGTAAGCTATTTTTTGCCACACCATGGTGTACTTCGGGAGTCCAGTACAACTACCAAGTTGCGTACAGTCTTCGACGCTTCAGCCGTCACCTCTACAGGAATTTCCTTCAATGAAATTCAAAGGGTCGGTCCAATAGTCCAAGATGATCTCTTATCGATCCTCCTCAGATTCCGCCAGCATAGGTATGTGGTTACAGCAGATATCGAAAAAATGTATAGATCCGTAGAAATCGTTCCTTCACAACGGTCTTTGCAGCAAATTGTATTTAGGTACGATCCTTCAGAGCGCCTAAATACCTACACACTTAACACGGTTTGTCAAGGTACTGCTTCGGCTCCCTACCTAGCAACTAAATGTCTAGTTAGTTTAGCGTCTTCAGTTAATGCAGATATCATGAGAAATACCTTAAGCGAAGTCAGTGAATCTACACTGCACGCTATACGGTATAGTATCTCGCATGATTTTTATTGTGATGACTTACTTAGTGGGTCGTCATCAGAAAGCGATGCGATTAACCTTTGTAAAGGTGTCGCACACGTCTTGAGCACAGCAAAATTTCATTTACGAAAATGGAAATCGAATAGCACTCATATTTTGAACGAATTGTTCTCAGGTGTCAATATCGAAACTAACACAAAATTAGATTTATCAGATAATACTAACTCGTCATCAAAAACACTAGGATTGCATTGGATATGTAATTCGGACACGTTATCCTATTCTATCGACATCGAACTTCATAAAAAGGTAACAAAGCGACACATACTTTCTGTTATCAGTCAGATCTTCGACCCTCTAGGGCTAGTAGGTCCATGCGTCGTCGAAGCTAAAATAATTATGCAGAAGTTATGGGTGAATAGATGTTTTTGGGATGAAGAGGTGACGTCAGAAATTCAGCAAGCTTGGTCTTCATTTGCAAACACTTTACACTACCTAAATGAATTACAGATACCTCGTTGGATTCTAAGTGACCTTTGCGATAGGGTCGAAATTCACACATTTTCAGATGCATCAGAACGCGCGTACGGCGCGTGTGTCTACATCCGTTCTATAAGTCACTCAGGTATTGTTTGCGTTAGACTCTTAATTTCAAAAAATAAAGTCGCTCCAATCAAATCTTGTACTATACCACGTTTAGAATTATCAGCTAGCTTACTAGGTGCAAGATTATGTACTAAGGTACAAAATTCAATAACACACAAAATAGATTCATGTTATTTTTGGTGCGATTCAACTATCGTATTAGGGTGGTTGTCCACCCCGTCTAATCAACTCAAACAATTTGTACGTAATCGTGTCAATGAGATCCAGGAAAGTACCGCCGGTCATATGTGGAGCTACGTACCGTCTAAGGAGAACCCGGCAGATCTTGTTTCCCGCGGGGTGAAGGCTGATTCCATCAGCGGGGCCTCTTTATGGTGGTGCGGGCCGCCCTTCTTACGTGACTCAGTAGAACACTGGCCTAAAATGCCTAACAATTCGCAGAAACACGACCTACCGGATCTCAATTCATGTTTACTTATAAATGATGATGACTCGCGTAATAAAGATGACAATCTATTTACAAACATTTTATCTAAATATTCGAAATTTACACATTTACAAAGAATAATAGCGTACATACACAGATTCATTAATAATTGTAAAAACAAATCAAATAAAATTACTGGTCATCTTTCTTACGATGAGTTAAATAAATCGTATAATTTTATTATTCATTCTGCTCAATTAGAAATGTTTCCAAAGGAATATCATATTTTAAAGTCAGGAAACTCTTTGTCTAAGAAAAATAGATTAATATCATTGACCCCATTTCTAGATAACAATGATATCTTGAGAGTAGGTGGCAGACTGGATAACTCAGCATATAGCTACGATATAAAACATCCTATCTTACTTTGTAGCAAACATCACATTACAAAAATCATATTTCACCATGTTTCATTTCAAACTTTTACATGCAGGACCGCAGTTATTGCTGTCCAACATTCGTCAAACTTATTGGCCTTTAGGAGGTAGGAACTTAGCTAAATCTACTGTTAAAGGTTGCATAAAATGTTTCAGGTTCAAAGCCAGTAACATACAGCCCATTATGGGTCAATTAATAGAATCACGAACCAATCTAGAATTCCCCTTTTTACATTGTTGTGTAGACTATTCAGGCAGTATTTTGATAGCCAACCGCAAAGGTCGAGGTTGCCAGCTAATTAAATCTTACTTGTGTATTTTTGTCTGTTTGTCTATAAAAGCTGTACACTTAGAACTCGTTACAGATCTCACCACGGATGGTTTTATGGCTGCCTTAAACCGGTTTGTTGCTCGTCGCGGTAAGCCCCAAAGTATCACTTCAGATAACGGCACAAATTTTGTAGGCGCTTGCAACGAGCTGCATAACTTTTTGCAATCATCACATGATCAAATCAGTTCTGAAGCTGCCCAACAGGGAATCAAATTTAAATTTGTTCCTAGCTATACACCACATTTCAACGGTATGGCTGAAGCAGCTGTCCGTTCCACTAAATTTCATCTTCATAGGCTCCTACAACTTACTCACTTCACATATGAAGAACTCCATACATGCTTGACTCAAGTTGAAGCCGTACTCAACTCCCGTCCTATCACTGCCTTAAATTCTGACCCTTTAGATTTCACACCCCTCACGCCCGCACATTTCCTCATAGGACGACCTCTTTTGTCCGTTCCGCAACCGCAGATGTCAGAGTCGAAAATCACTTCATTAGAAAGATACAAGAGAATAGAATACATCAAACAACATTACTGGGTCCGATTCTCCACAGAGTATATATCCACTTTACAACAAAAAACGAAATGGCAATTTTCCACTAGTGAGCTCAAATTGGGTTCTCTAGTACTAATCAAAGACAAAGCATCACCACCACTTCGCTGGTTAATGGGACGCGTGGAAAAGGTTTACCCAGGACACAAGGACCAGGTCGCCAGGGTCGCCGACCTACGAATAAAGGGAGGCGCCATCATTCGAAGGGCATATAACAACATTTGTCCCCTTCCAGAACTCAATTGAACCTGCAGAACCTGCTTCAACCCGGGGAGTATGTCGGAGACAAGGAGCCTCCCCCCGCGCGCCCCCGCACCGCAGCCGCCGGGCCCCCGCACCGCAGCCGCCGCGCCGCCTGCCCCGCCGCCGCCGCCGTCAAGGATATATAAGACGGACACGCGCCCCGCGCCGCTCTCTTTCACCTATTACAATTTGCTCTGTATACTCCTATGAAAACACGTCGCGAAGCCATTGTACTACTTTGTCAGCACGAATACAGCACCTTACAAGTCCAACGTCTTTCAATTATAATACAGTCCACTACCTATCGAAGATTACACGAACAATAACAATACAATACCTTACCCTAGTAGAATTGAAAAAGTAGGTATATAACTGTACTTGTGAAATCGTGTATGACTATTATTTTGCAAGGAATTGTATTAAAGTTAGTGGTTGCCACAAAACAAGACTTGAGGGAGAACTAAATTTCGTAACCAAGCGACATCACTAACTTATGTAATTTACGCTCTACATATTTTATACTAAACCATGTTTTTACCACATCTCTCTCGTTTTGAGAAAATGTTCCAGCAGTTCCCTATGTCCCAGCAGTGGGAACGTAATTAGGGCTGATTTTATACATAATCTTTGTATTTTCACGAAATAGGTAATGTTTGTATAGTATCTTTTTCCCCTTTCTTTCACATAAACTAAATTACTTTTAACTTTGAATTCGATTTTCCTTACTAAAAGGATAAAGTAGGTCACTAGTTTATATATAAATCAAAATTCTTGTTCATAATTATCCCGAATCATTTCCATAAGCAGTTTATTCAGGTTGTCACGTTTGTAAAGTCTGGAAATATAGAGCAGCATGTCTACTAAAGCTCGATGAATCATTAATCCTCAACACGGCAATCAATATTAAGCCCCACTACATGACACACGTCTTTTGACTAAAAAATTATAAATAAATATTGCTGGATAATTTACACGAACCCCGTGGTAAGCTTAAATCTTGTGTTACGGGTACACTAGATAATCTGATACACTTCATAAAATGTACCTAGATAGTTACATATACAGTTTTTTTATAATACATAGAACACCCAGACACCTTGAACCTAACCTGTATTTATGTTTTATGTTTATGCAAAATATATGTAAATACATATATTTCTTTCTTATACATAACAAATATCACAAAAAAAACAAATAGTAGAAAAGAACAAAATAGTAGTTATTAGATGGCTGAAATGATAATCATATCTAGTAGGCCGGGATCCGTAGTACATGAAAATCAAGTGATTACTAACAAGCTAATTTTTGGTGAGTAGCTTCGTTTCGATGAGACGTCCAAAGATATCCTATACCCAACTCTCGATTGTGGTAGCTAGCAGAGATATCAAGGATTAAAAAATTCAAGGATGTAAAACCGGGATAACGGACCACGAAATTTGTCGGACAATATGTCCGTTAGATTTTATAAATATTAATTAAGTATACAACAAAAAAACAGCTGGTTAGTAATCATAGTAATCATTTAAATTGACCTCGTTTTCGACACATTTTGGAAATGGCGGACTCTTTGATCAAACCATAGGTTTTGTAGGACAAACATGTTTTTATATAATTTAGATAATTATCTTGAGATATAAGATGTTGTCCTACAAATTTCGTGGTCCGTTATCCCGGTTTTACATCCTTGAATTTTTTAATCCTTGATATCTCTGTTAGCTACCACAATCGAGAGTTGGGTATAGGATATCTTTGGACGTCTCATCGAAACGAAGCTACTCACCAAAAATTAGCTTGTTAGTAATCACTTGATTTTCATGTACTACGGATCCCTGACTATAGCTATGTTGGACGCTCAGCTTGATATTGTAATGATCCGTCTTGACAATTAATTATTCTGTACTTACCGAAGTGCCTTGGGCCGTCCGCCGGGTCCCTGTAACGAAGCATTGTTTTAATTCCAAATTATACTCATTAGGACGCTTGTGAAAGTTACTAAGAAGATTTTGAGTTGTGTCTTCGCTGAGACAACTTTTATAGAAAGTATTTTGAGCAAAAATAATAACGTTATATTCTCTTTAAAGTTAGTAACGTTTCTATGAAATCGTGGATTTGTTTGATCGAACAAGTTAAATATATAAAAACAGCACAAGGTAAATTATTAAGAAGATTTTTTTATGGAAATGTCTCAAAATAAGACATTATAACATTATCATTCATTTTATAAGAAAAGAAAAATGAAAACTGTAATAGTCAATTAATTCGATAAAATCATTAATATTAGATATATAAACATAAATTTTAATCATAATAAAATATATTGTGACTAGTTTCAATGAATCTCATTTCATTAGCTTAAAATATTCAAAATTTCTCTAAGTCCGTTCAAAAATGCCGTAGTAGGTACACTGAAATAAAAAAGCGCTTATCAGCTGTTCCAGAGATGGTCTCGTTTTATTGGCTTTAAACTTTTATGGCGGTGACTGTACCATTCTGCCGTCCTATGGTTAAAAAACCGTAAAGTGACAAACCCAAATTGTTGGCTACGAGCAAAAACGTGAAAAATGTTTAATTCTAGACTTTGTGAAGACTTAGAGTCTTCTTTCATATACCATTTTTTTAATAATTTCTGGGGCTTTTATTTGAGTATGAAACGGGAACATCAAATTAAACACATGAGTTTTTATTGACAAATTTGTGTTTTAGACAATGGTCATCTACTTCATAAAGTGGGGGTGTGCAACACTAAAAAGCAGTCAGCTGAAGCGTAGCGGCTTTTAAGTGTTGTATCTTAGTGAAACTGTATGATGATTTTATGCTCACATACAGTTTTTCACAAATGCTTAACTAAAACACAGTTAAATCACTTAGTCGTCTTTTTGCATTGCATTGTATGGAAAAATGGACCAGCTCTAATTCTTAAAACACCGTTAAAAACCTTTAACGGTTTATTTGTTGTTTTGTGGTATAAGTAAGAGATAGGGATCTAGACTTAAACACAGTATTGTGAGAAACATTTTATCTAACTGTGTTTTAGCGTTGAAAAATGTACTTGTAGATTCATAACATAATTATAATTTTACGGCTAAGTCTATACTTCCTACATTTTATATCACCTCTCAAATGGTTAATCAAGATTAAATTATACACAATCTAACGATTATCTTTTATTCAAAGCAATAAAAACAATATTGAATCATATTAATATTGTTTATAGTTTTGGTATGTAACATAAGGTTGCTAATGCTTATATATAGGAACATTTTAAAACTTAGTTTGATAAAATCTCACTGTTAAAGAAATGAACTATGATCGCCTAGCGATTTACCATGTTTAATTTGCCATGCAAAATCAGTCTTGAAGTTGCGACGGTAAAATTATTCTCATACTTAATTACAGATTAGAATCAGTTTTAAAAAATACTTTCGTCATATTTCCGCGTAATTTGATTCTGAGCGTTGCCCTGTTTGTTTATGATACAAACATTTAACGACGTGTTGCGCGAATTGTAATTGTATTATTTGTGAGAGACTTCGGTTTTAACAGCTCAGATTAAAGATACAACTCATGTAAGTAGTATCTACAATGTAATGTTGACAGTTAATTTAATCTAGATCATTAATTAATACCCATTAATTTTGTTTATTACAGTACAATGTCTCAAGTCAAAACTCGACAATCGACGTCCTGTCCCGTGTTTGGTTTGCCAGAGAAGTTACCAGTGTCCCAGTTGCCTACTTATAATGATGTTATGAATTATTAATTATAATATGTAATTAAATATCAATTATAGACAGACAAAACAACAAAAGAGCCATGACATATCCGAAATATTGGCTGAAGAAATATTAACTATATAATGTCAAAAAGCTTCGCTGCCAACTGTAAGCCGTAAGAGAGTATTAAAGTTAATTCGCACCTTTCATGATAAATACACAAGTTTAATGAAATCCTATTATGGTCGTCAAACCAACATAAACTTTCAACAGAACATTAATTCATTTACAGCCTCATAGATTATATGATATTTGCAGTTGCTAATGAAAACTTATCTCAAACTCTCAACGTGTTTGAAAGACACTCGTGTTCCCAAAGAAGAAACTCTCAGTCTAGTCGATCAAAGAACAACAAGAGAGATGATGATAGTTGGTTTAGATCTAGCTGCAACTACAAAAAAAAAGAAAAAACAAGTTTATTGCGTAGCAAAGAGACAATTGATCGGGAATCGGGAACAGCACGGTTTTTTGGAAACTGATTCTTAACAGATAATGTGAGATTGAAAGTACTAGTGCTAGTTCTAACAATAGCGAGGCATCTAGTCCAATAAAAACCCATTTGCCGCGCCATCAGCAAAAAGAGGTTAAGTTTACCATCGCTAGCTCTCGCGGAGTTTTTGACAGAGCCGCGGTTTTGATAGCTTCTTTGGTGTTGAATGATGTGGAATTGTTTATTGTTTGTTGATATCGGTAGCGTCATTGATCGATCTAAGTTCTGGAGAACTAAGACTATTATATCTAGTTCAGTCGACATCATGTTATTTGTATTTGTGTGCGTAATTCAGTGAATAAATGTTCTATCTATCTATCTATCTAGGTTGTGCCATGTGAGAACTACTGTTCAGTCAGAACAGCTTTACAGAATGCAGATTGCGATGTATGTGGTATTTATTTTGATGGTAGAAAGGACAAAACTTTTGTTAGTATTCAAAAGGAAGAAATGTTACAGAAAAAGAGTTACAGAATCCCACTAAGTTATTTTATCGGAGCCAGGAAGTGAATACTTCGGACATGTCACGTCATAAATTGTTCGAAATAAGTTACGGCTCTTTTAATCATCGTATTTCCAGGTAATTACAAATATATTTATTAATTGATAGCAGAGAGAAACAATAATTGAACAATTTGACAGTGTGATAACCAGAATATAAAAAGTATTTATACATTTCAACGGTTTTTCCAGATGCTCACATTCGTCCTTAACACAATTAACAATATTTCCGGCGATCTTATTGTTAAGTACCTAAAATAATATATACCTATTTTCAATCGAGCACCTCGAAATATTATTATAGATTAACGAGATTTCGTATGTTTGATTCTCTCTTTCAAAGACTATTTTATATCGCTCTGCCGTTCAAAATTTCAGGAACCTACAACAAAACATGCGCTAAATATTTAATAAACTTCATATAAATCTATATTTAGTGCTTTTCTTTCTTCAGAAATCATTTCCGCTGATTTTTATCCTAACGCGCCGCACGTCAGACCTCCACAAGGTCCACGACACGACCGAGAAAGGGAGCGAAACGCATAAAAAGGTAGAGCAGGTAGACGTGTTTTAGTGTTGCATTGTCAGTTAACTGTTTTATTACGTTTTAATTACTTAGACCATAACGTCATATTTCATTTCTTAAAACCAGTGACTGTCTTTTAGGCTTGTAATTGTTTAAAATATATGTAAGTTTACCTACAATTTTACGTCTAAGGGCGTTTAGCGGCTCTTTAGTGATGTACGAGTACAAAAACTGTGTTTTAGACATTGTAAGTCCTAATCATATCTTGAGGGTGGAAATAGTTATAAAAAAGTTAAAGTCAGATAGCGGTCATTTAGTATTGTTTATGCGTGTAACTGTTTTCTAAGTTTGTAGGACCAAGCGAATGAAAGCCTTAAATTCACGATTAGAGGCGTTTAGCGGTATTTTAGCATAGAAATGCTAGATAACTGTGTTTAAGAATTGAAAATGTCTCAAAATGATGTAGTTAACGGTATACGAGGGGTCCAGATCTCAGGCATTATAAACGATAGAGCCATGAGACCCAGACTAGAAGATAGATAAAAGTTTACGCTTTCGTGCTGTGTATAAAAGTCAATTTTGGCAAAATGTCAGTTTACGGTTTTTTAGCAATATGACGGCAGCATTCAGATTGGGACACAGCGAGAGCAATGGGCAAAACTTTGTTAAATTACGTTTCTTGATAACATTGTGATATTTATTATAGCTTGAACCTATTTTATACGAAAGCGATACCTTTAACGATATTCCAATCAAAATTTTAGCACTTAGGTTGTTAAGATTATAATTTTAAGTCTTCGTTTGTCTTGAGAAGTAATAAGAATTCCTAAGAACTTGAGCCGTGTTGGCTAAGTACACTCGCCTTTAACTGCTCATACCTCTGGATGTTTCTTATTGAAAAACATATGTGCGCATTATAAACTTGCGCTCTAAAGGTGTGCGAAATCACCGTTAGGAAAGCGGCAAGTTATGAGAACTTTGACATTTTAAAGGTCATGGTGACATTCACCATTTGGACTAGAGAGAAGTCCCCTGTGTCCCAGCTGTGGTAACGTAAGTAAATAGGAATGATTTTAAATAGGATAAGAATGTCTTTAAATAGGAACTTTTTTTTAATGAAATATAAATTAAGTAAGTAGTACTCGATGTGTCCCCAGCCTATTTCGTTTACGAGCGCTACTGACAATGTAACAACACAATAAACTGTGAAATGTTAAATTCGGGCATTAAATTGCTGTAAAATAGGTAAATGCGAATAGATGTCCCTAGATTGGACAGGTAGCTGGATAGATTAGATACCACAGGTAGCCATAGAATTAGAGAAAATATGCTGATATTTTCTCTAATTCTAACACAATACTCGTCACTGGACATAAGTCACTGGACTTCTATATTGTGTTAATTTAGGAGACCCGCACCCATTAGTGTGACGAAGTATATTTATACAATGATAAATTTGTGTTTTGGCCTCTTGAATGTGTGCTTAAACGCTACTATACCTTCATATAATACAGTATAATATAAAATTTTATAGATTAGCATTTTTAATATTCACAGGCTAAACAATGGTATAAATAGGGTCTGTTTTTGCATCAAACTCGAACGACGCAAACTCTTGCGTCGCAGGCAAAGGCAAACCCATGTACCACAGAGGTCGTCTTAGTGTCCTTTAGCACGTATTAGAATATTACTTGACAAGGTGATGAGAAATCCAGAAAATGTTAAACCTGTTCTCAAGTCATTTTAGTAATAATTACGAAATACAAGTTTTATTTTATTTGCTCAGTTGCTACTGCAGTATTCGCGATGCCAGTATCTCCATTAGCAAAACAGGTAATATTATATTTCTATATTATTTTCACCCGCGGCTTTTCCCGCGTTTTGATTAACTTTCCCGCGTTAAAAAGTTGCTCAAGTGTTATTCTGATATAGGTACAGGGCGTCCCACGGAAATGCCACACAGAGCACACCTTCGTGGTGTTAGTTATTCAAAATAGATTATTTTAATGAAAAAAGACATTATCATGATATTTTAAAGCTTTTAAGAATTATAATTATGGTAAAAATAGTTCATGATGTCAAATAGAAAATTATTTGTATATAAAAAACTATTTTAACTAACAATTTATACAATATAAATTCATGGTCTTCCTTTTATTTATGTCTTTTAAATCTACTATAACGCGGGAAAGTCCATTAAAACGCTGGAAGAAGGGGAAAGCTGTTAGTTGTTATTGGTTGCAGATTTACGTGGCCCTGGCACCAATTCTGGCCGGTTTGTCAACGGGAGCAGCATCCACCCTGCCGACAGCACTGCTGCATCAGCTGCAGAGATATGACAGCGTAATACAACTGGACATCGCAACAGCTTCATGGATTGGTAAGGATACCGCTGTTTCACTATTCCGGTACAGCTGTGTATCACCTGCCTCTAAATTGCCGGTTTTAGCGTAGAATTTCATCAAATATAAATAAATACAAATAAAAATATTGCTGGACAATTTGCAATATATCTAGATATCTAGCTCTATCTAAAGTAATCTTGAAGTTTATGTTACGGATACTTCTTAATCGGATATCTGATATTCTTAATAGAATATAGACACATCGATTGATATGTTATATTGCATATAAAACTTCCAGAATACCCGAAACAAATATCAGATAAAAGACAACAAATAACCAGTTTTTTCTTATTTCAGGATCAATCCAAGGTTTGGCTGCCCTACCCAGCGTTTTCATGCCAATGTTCATGCAATGGCAGGGCAGAAAGTTGGCGTTTATAGCTGCTGGACTTATTTCCATCACAGGATGGATTCTGACCTTCGCAGCGACAAACTTAACCCTCCTCTACATCAGTGAATGTTTTCATGGACTTGCAAATAGCTGTATCTTAATAGTCACATGCTTAAGCGTAACCGAAATGATAGCTCCAAGGTATAGAAACGCTACTATACAACTGTATGTAAGTACGCAATTTATAGCTATGGCAGGTCAAGGCTTGCTAGTGCAGTATGTGCATTGGAAAACCATTAGTATTATAATGTGCGTTCCTATGATGTTGGCTGTACTGGTAGCCTGTGGTTGGCCGGAATCGCCATATTGGCTGGCGTTTAAAGGAAAATACCAGAAAAGTGAAGAAGCTTTTCTTTGGTTACGAGGTTCTGATCCAGAATCTATGAAAGAACTATACGAGATCATTAACTCGAAGAAAAATAGCAAAAAGGGGGGTAAAGTAGTCATAACCCCTAAAAATGTCATCAAAGGCTTTTGGAAACAGATCTCTAGTCGTGATTTCTACATTCCCTTCCTTCATATGTCTTTCATTGAATTCGTATTACAAGGCACAGGTAGTGTCATCATAATTATTTACTCAATTGAGTTATTCAAGAAGATAACAACCAACGAAACTGTTATTTTTTTCTCTAGTTTTATTGTTAACGCCATATTTCTATTAGGGTTTATAACACACCTCTGTATATCTAAGTTTTTTATGACCAAAACGATTCTAATATGCAGTATTTTATGTACCAGCGTTTTTGTGTTCAGCGCTGCGTTAGCTGCGTATTTACAGACTACAGGTTATTTATCAGATTCTATTGCGTGTTTGTCATGTTTAATATTATTTATCGTGTCAGTAAGCACTGGTATAATCCCATTGGCAAAACCTTTAGCATCGTCTTTATTGCCCGTAAGGCACAGAGGTACAGGATTTTTTTTATTGACGATAGTTACTTGTTCCTATCACAGTATAGCTATGAAAATGGCGCCTTATATGTTTCTTTATTTAGAAATGTGGGGAACGTTTATGGTATTTGGAATTGTTAGTATATTAAGCGCTGTGATAATATGGAAGTTTATTCCTGAGACGAAACACAGAACACTGCAGGAGATAGACAACTTTTATACTTATGGGAAATTTCGTATAGATATGGTACAAGAAGAAGACTACCAAACCATGATTAATAAACGAATAACTAACTCAGATCAAAATAATACCCAATAAGCAGGTCTACAGGTTATAAGATTAAAAAACAAATTGAAAAACTTAAACTGAAAATTGAAACTTGAAAATTGAAAAGTTTGTTAATAAAAATAATTCATACAATTGACCATGCACCTTCACTTACCTTATCTTATCTTTAATTTATAATAACGCCAATAGTTTCGAATGATTTATGTTATCTATTTTCAAACAATCCTAAGCACTATAAGATTTCTGGGTAGCATAATTTAGTAAATATACTCACTTTTGGAACTGTTTGAAAATAAATCTGTGCTCGTCGTTTTCATTACTGTAGATGATTGTAATAGCAGCATCTGAAACAAAAGATCATATAAAAACCAGAATTGTTGCATCAAAAATTAAATTAATATAAATATTATAAATAGTTCTAGTATTTATAATGGACCCTGCGCTAAATTAAGCTCAATTTGCCAGTATTCAAAAAATCTACTATAATTTTGTTACTTGTTTTATCACTATTTTGGAAATACAAAAAAAACAATATTAATTTATGTAAACACCGCTTTGTCATTTATATAGAAATCAATGTCAATCTCTATCATTATTCATACTATATACTTAAACGGTATTAAAAGTTAAGTGTGATAGGAATAGCCCCATCTAGCAGTAACCATGACTAAAACCCATAAAATAAATCAGAAGACATGTTTATATATACGAATTAAAATATATATTTAAGGTAAGTAAAGATACAGTTAAGGATATATTATAAAATAAAGATAAATGATAAGATTAATAAAAGTACCTAAATAAATAAATATTGCTGGACAATTGACACAGCAACATCCAGCCCCAAGGTAAGCTCGAAGCTTGCGCTTACGGGTGCTAGATTTCTGATATGCTTCATATAATATACGTACATAAATGATTTTGTTATTATACATTTATTTAACACCCAGACAATAGAAACAAATATTTGCAGAACGTACAATTTTTTTTCCCGAGGCGGAAATCGAACCTGCAACCTCCTGTGTCGCAATCAGACCTTCGCCCGCTGCGCCACAGTGGTCGTTCTTATGTAATTATTATTCCAATAAAGTAAAACATTCATGTTATAAGTTGTCAGGTAAAATAATACTACGATTCTTAGTTACAGCTTATTACAGGAACACACACAACCTCAAATTGTACGGTACAGAAATCTGAGCATTCGCCGCCATTAGAAAATCACCAGTCATTTTCATTAGGCTAATGACGTGCGCTAAATGGTACACTCGATCTAATGCGGATTTGTATCAAATTCCGGTTCTCGAGTAATTAAAGTAACATACGAGAGTACGTAAATTCAGTTAAATAAAAAATTGTTTTAAAAGTCATTTTGCGATTTCCAGTTTAATACTGAAATTCGAGTAAGCAATTTATTATTTATAATCGGTTTTGTGGTCAAGAATCAAAACGAAATATTTATCATTTTGCTAGACAACTCAACATTGCATAACTGCGAAACATGGGAAGGATTTTTTTACCATATAAGAATACAAAACACGATATTTTTTTGAAAGAAAAATCATTTATTCAGACATACATGGCAAAATACAAAAAATAAAGTAAGACTTATATACCTTTATATATAGCACATTCTTAAACTAAAACTAAAATTAACATGCGATATGCTTAACGTACCTATATAAATAAGCTTATGGGTTAGGTGCCGCGTCGCCCAAAAAGGATAATATCGATATCAATTTGTTACATTAATTATGGCGAAGACAAGTTCTTTTTACTTAATTATGTCCTACTAATATTATAAACGCCACCATGTCCGTCCGAGTACAAGAACAGAGTTCGGAGGCTATTCCCTTAAAAAGGGGCGTAAGACAGGGAGACGTTCTGTCTCCGAAACTGTTTACTGCCTCTTTGGAAGACGCCTTCAAACTTCTGGATTGGAAAGGATTGGGCATCAATATCAACGGCGAATACATCACTCACCTTCGATTCGCAGACGATATCGTAGTCATGGCAAACTCGATGGAAGAACTCGGCACAATGCTCGAAGGCCTCAATCGAGTCTCCCAACGGGTTGGTCTCAAAATGAACATGGATAAGACGAAAGTCATGTCCAATGTTCATGTAGAGCCTTCCCCTGTTATGGTTGAGAACTCGGCTCTTGAAGTTGTTGACGCGTATGTATACCTAGGACAGACAGTCCAATTAGGTAGGTCCAACTTTGAGAAGGAGGTCACTCGTCGAATCCAGCTCGGATGGGCAGCGTTCGGGAAACTTCGCAGCGTCTTTTCGTCCAAAATACCTCAGTGCCTCAAGACAAAAGTCTTCAATCAGTGTGTGTTGCCAGCGATGACATACGGATCCGAAACGTGGTGCTTCACTATCGGCCTCATCAACAGACTCAGAGTCGCTCAAAGGGCTATGGAGAGGGCTATGCTCGGGGTTTCCCTACGGGATCGAATCAGAAATGAGGAGATCCGTAGGAGAACGCGGGTCACCGACATAGCCCAACGGATTAGCTCTTTGAAGTGGCAATGGGCAGGCCATATAGCGAGGAGAACGGATGGCCGATGGGGCCGAAAAGTTCTCGAGTGGAGACCACGGATCGGAAAACGCAGCGTCGGACGTCCACCAACAAGATGGACAGATGATCTGATCAAAGCTGCCGGTTCACGGTGGATGCAAGCTGCATCCGACCGAAACAACTGGAGATGTTTAAGGGAGGCCTATGTCCAGCAGTGGACGTCCGATGGCTGAAATGATGATGATGATGATGAATATTATAAATGGTAAGAATGTATGGATGTTTATTACACTTGCACGCGAAAACAACTGAATGGATTTTGAAGAAGCCTTACAAAAATGAAGCATCAGAATAACACAAAGCCTTATATCAAAATCAATAATAACAAATTTTATAAAAAGTAAATACGTTTTTTTGGCCGTAAGTTCTGTTATTATATGAAACAATATTATATTTATTTTAAGGGCTGTCGATTTTGTTGAATAAATAAATAAAATGAAATAAAACGCAGGAATATTAATTAAAACACAGGAAAACGAATAGCTCAGATATTATTATATACGAGTATTAGATTGACACACAATACTGCACTATAACACGGAAAATTTTAACGAAAGTCGCGGGCAGCAAGCTTTCACTTATGATAAAAAATTATGCCCGTAAAGCTTTCTGTGTAATTGTAGCTTTACACTCGATCTAACAGCTCATAATGGTTTTCCAAAGGAGCTAGTTAGAGTGCACTAAGCAAAGGAATAATTATCCTGATTTTCTGCTCTTTTTTGGTGTGCTGGCTGTTTTTTTTTTAACATTCTTAGACCTCTTTGGCGCAAGGGTCTGGATCTCTGGATTTTATCTCTTAAACTAGATGTGCGTTGTTAACACTGATGATAATGAGTACTAATAATAATATGAATATTTTAGTGCCTACTATGAATAATGTTTAAGATAATAGATATTATCCTTAGTATCTATTATCTTAAGCCCTAATTTCACCAAGCTCTGTTTGTTAGTTTAACATCCATTAAGTATTTAACAGTCCATAAATATACGTAAACTGACAGTGATTAAACATGACGGGATGTTAAATTAGCAAACAGAGAGTGGTGAAATTAGGTCTAAACATTATTCATAGTAGGCAAACTAAGCTTTACCCTTAAGCTTAGTTTAATAATATTTGCCTTGGTATAAATGAAACAGCGTTCACATCATTACAGAAAAGCTTTACCTAATCATTTTGCTTCCACAAAACCCACGCATCACTTCACATATTTAAATTGCTCACATAATATCGTGAGTGTATGTTAATGTGACAGGAGACGGAAGCGCCGCCATATTAGAATTGAGCACCGATACGCAAATACGGAAGTGACGTAATCATTATTGATGAGTAACTGTCGATGTTGTTCCCAGAAATTTAAGGAAACTGCAATAAATATAATGCTTTACAAGTGATTTGTCAAGGTATTGAATTATAAAGTACTAGCGGACCCGCCCGCGGCTTCGTCCGATTTATTTCGATGTTTTCTACCTTTTAAACCTTCCTTGGCCTACTGCGACTATTTTAAAACCAAAAGCAACTAAATCGGCCGTTCTTGAGTTATAAAATTAAAACGAAAAGAGGCATTGATTTTTGTATATTAGCTTTAATTTAATATTTCTTTGTTTTTAGATTTTCTGCTTTAGACATAAAAGGATAAGTTCTCCTTTTAGAAACAAATAATAAAGAACATAACGTATAGGTAATACTTACTGTAATGTTGTAATCGAAATTTTAATACACAATAAATAACTTATCTTGAGAAAGACTGCTCTTGTTGAATTTTTCTTTGTAAATACGAGAGTATTTACTGTTGTTATGAAAATATTAAAAGGAAAAAAAAAACATATTTTATTTATCTACAATTTGTTAGAATACAATAATTAAAGATTTAAATATGAGAAAGTTTGTTTTTAAAATTTATTAAGACTTATTATATATTTTTATAAATCGAGCCTTTAATATTCCTAGTACAGCAGAATTTTTACTGCGAACAAATTATGACTTAATTATAAACCCAACTGTAATCTCTGTTTCAGAGATATAAAAACAATTCGTGCTAATTGAAACGTAAGATGGAAACAAACAGAACAAGGAAGGGTAAGGATTTGGATATGGTTAATTAAAAAATAATATTAAATAAGAGCCGTGTTAGCTAAGTGGGGACACTGGACTTTCCTCCCTTAGGTCGTGGATTCAAACCCCGCCGCTCACCTATTTTTCATTATATCGTGAAGCCCTTTCAACGTTTGCCTTTATCATGTTTTTAATGAAAAAAAAACAGAATAAATATTATAAACTTTAGCTGCAAAATCCCATATCGAACAGAAGTTAATATAAATGTTTATTTATTTCATCTGTACCGTCGACAATACTATTGAATGGACAAATCCGAATTCTTCACAAGAACCGAATTACAGACGAATCCTTATAAGAACCAAATTCTTTACCAAAGTAACTACCCAAATCCCGTGGCTCAAGTTTCAATACTGATTGTACCAGAACTCAGACAATGCCTTATCCATCCGAATCTTACGTCAAGTAACAAAGGACGAGATTGCGGCCCAAACCCTCCCGCAATTTTACTCACAATCTTGTTCAATCCGGTTAATTCCAGTTAATTCTGGTTTATACCGGTTAAGGCTATATCTTTCGTTGCGGGCTGCAGGGAAAGGGAATTTTAAATTAGATTTTGTGGAAATGTTTGGTTTTAAATAGTGTAATTTATTTGCAGTAAAGTTTTATTATTGAAATTAAATAAATAAATAAATAAATATTACTGGACAATTTTACACAGCGACATCTAGCCCCGTGGTAAGCTCGAAGCTTGTGTTACGGGTGCTAGATTTCTGATATACTTAATATAATATACATAAATAGATAGATATTTTTTATTATACATATTATAACACCCAGACACCCGGAAGAAATATTTGCAGATCATACAAATAGTTGTTCCGAGGCGGGAATCGAACCCGGTTAATTACACGGTGTGTACAAATTAATATGATGGTAATTCAATAATTTCACCGATTTCTGTGTTTAAGGGATTTTTCAGTGTAAATATATTTCCTGGTCATACTAAGGGCAACAATATGTGATAACAAGGACAACAAGCTCAGTAGTGTGACATTTGTTAGAACATAGTATTACTGTTTTTTGATAAAAATAAACAAATAATTTCTTTTATAATTATGCTGCTGATGATGATCCAGAGGAGTGAATTCACTGCGTCATTATAAAATGTATTTTAGAAATTTAATAAAAAACAACAGCGGTTAGTTGAAAAATAAGAAAACAATTGTACACTCTTCTTTTATCACATTTATTATGATCTATATTTAATAATTAAGACTTGTTGCCGACTATTGTTAATATACAAAGCAAATAGCCACACTACAGACAATATTCACATAATCTAAATACTAACTCTGTAGAAAAAGCAATTGGAATCTTGTAAAGAACTACTTTGTCGAATTTCAATTTACAGTAAACATGGGCCTTAGTTGAGCTTGTCGACTTAGTTGAGCTTATCGTGCCCCCGATTAACAAATACAAATTAAGATTTTATCTTCTTCGCTAGGTATTCTGGTTTTGTTTTTAGGGTTAAATTTGGGTTGTTTTAAGGTTGAAGAATTCACATAGAATTATAGGATGTATATTTTATTTTATTTCAAACATGTTTTAATGTATCTTTCTTGTATTGTCCTGAATTGTTGGTGTTACAATTAAGTATTTTGTATTGTTGTATTACAAACAATATTTAATAGTTAAAGATAATTATATATCACCAGATTGCAGTTAATGTTACTATACAGAACTAGTGGGTCGTATTATTGCTTCGTATGTCCAGATTCTGTGGCTAATGTTCTAAAGGTAAGAACTCACTAGAATGTTGAAAATTCATACAATTTTGTTTTTATGCCAACTATAATTACCTAAATCAACCACCCGCGGCATCGCCCGCTCAACTCCCATATTTTATTACCATTTTAACCTTCCTTGGGCTATGACAATTTTTGAAGCAAAATCACTTAAATTCGTGTTCTTGAATTACAAAATTACCAAAAGTCGCATTGATTTTCATATTTAAATAAAGAGTTATTATGAATCATGCAACGTGTTTGTCTGATACTGATAAAACTAGCTAACACTAAACCTAGATATCTTGCATCCAAGGTTTGTTCCACATTGACCTTTTTGCGAAATGTAGTGTGCAACCGCCCTAATCTCCTAATGTTTCTACTCCATTAGTCGGCTGTATCTTACAGCTGTTCATGTGCACAGCCATAATTACCACGCGAGTCGTTAGTGTATCTCAACCTTTATGGTTCGATATAATGTCATCATCATTATCAAAATGAGACATTGTAGCGCAGTGGGCGAAGGTCTGCCTGCGACGCCAGAGGTTGTGGGTTCCCGCCTCAGTAATAAATATCTATAATTATGTCTAATAAATGAAGTATATCAGAAATCTAGCACCAGTTGCTACATGTTGCTGTGTTAAATATTTTTATATTTAGAATTATATTTAGAGAATTTATCAGAAAAATTGTCCGTTGTAATCTTGTAATTTTTTCTGTACAATTTTTGCTAACACGTTATATTCGTTTTAAATTAACGTTGATTTAAAACCAATACAAATATATCTTGAAACTAAAATAAACGTTGCCAAATTCAACTTGTTTCAGTACTTTCAGCACAATAACTCGCAATTTGTGGCGGCCGCGGTAATGAGGCTCCATTCATTCGCAAACAGCGAAAATTCATTTCATTTACAACTGGGTTACTCTTCGAACCTTACTCTAAATAAATGTATAGATAAACCTTATAACCCTTAAATAAACGTACATAAATGATACATTATCTACGTTTGGGGTACGTAAATAATGTATCATTTGAGTATATTTATATATATCTGGGACACATAGGCCTCTCTAGACTTCTCTCGACAAGATTATTTATGCTTTCATTCACTACGTTGGCCAAGTGTGAATTGTAAATGTCACATTCGCGTGCAAGCAATGATTAGGATTGTTGATAATTCGATTCGTTCATTCATAATGTAGGTACAATAGAAAGGAAAGCGCTGGTAAACATTATAGAAATTTCGTTACTCATCCTCATTTTATATCTAATGGTATGGTCGATATTGTTTATAAAGATATCGACTTTAAAAAAACTATTGTTTGATTTTAAAATGTTATACAGTAATAGATAATGGATAATTTTTCATAAAATACTTAAACTATCACTCATCGTTGAAAATCTCATTCGAATAAAATGACTGAACTTAATTTAACTTATTTAACCTCACAATGGAACCTTATTTAACACCTGAACATTTCAATTAAGCTCGCTAATATATTTAAAGTGAAACTCCTTATAATTCGAGTTTGCGCTCGCGCCGGTTTTATGACGCAATGTAAAGATCTAATTTGTTTTCCGCATTACAAACTTTAATTGCTTTACACTTGAACTGGTTGCACAGGGAATTGTGGTAACAGCTAGTTAACTCTAACAAAAAAAGCTGTGTTGGCTAAATGGGAGCACACTTGACTATATAACATCCGTGTGTCAAACCCCGCCGCTAGATATTTTTTCTCAAAAACGTATGTGCCCTTTTAGTACGTGTGAACAGTTTGAAGGATATGTCACATTAAGACCAGGTTTGGTAACCCTAGTCATGGCAAGATGGTAAATTAAGGCCTAATCTCACTCGTCATAAGAGAAAAGAGTCCCTGTGTCTCAGCAGTAGATATATAAATATCGGTGAATACCAGCTGTTTAACAATTGCTGTGGAGTGATTAGTATGCCAACCTATTTGGAAGACAATAAAGGTGTCACAGGATAATGGCCGCTTTTATCGCCGAGAGTATTCTATTTGTTTCCTTACTCTGTTTTGTAAACGACTGTCTGTTTTAAGAAATCGTTTGTTTTACTTAGTACCGTTACACGTTAGAAGGGATTTTCCCTCAATCGGTTTAACAACAATTAATGGAAAAGATGACGTGAAACCGTTCTAAGGGCAGCGCCACAAAGCGTAACAAAGTTGTAAGATGACAATGAAATACTTATTATAATTCTGATCAGATATTTATTATTAATTAAAATGCTATGTTTATTAGGTTTAATCAAACCGGTCCATATTTCGCATTTATATTTTTTTACTTAGTGTTGGCTACCAGTCTTACATACCCAAGTAATCAATGGAAATACAAAAAATTTAAGTTTAATTTAGTTAAAAAAACAGTACCTACACTGTCATCATGCATTCATTTACTAAAATTGTATAAGACAATTTTTGCGAATAAATAATCATTCAGAAGTAACAAACAAAACATATTAAAACATTATTTAGAGAAACATGAAAAACAAAACTCGGGCAACAAAATAAAACGAAAAATCACAAAAGCACAAATCGTTTACATGAATGCTACGCCGTAGCACTATTCGTAGTCTCGTAGCACTCGTAGCTGTATCGTAGCACTCGCTACGAACTACGCCCAACTTTGTTGAAAGTTGTTAATAGAAAAAGTTAGTCTATGTGTGGACTTAAATCGCTAAAAGTATGAATGTGAAGCTTTTTCTAACTGTTATATGCTTTTAGTGTGTTTTAATACTCTATAGTTATTTTGTAACGCTTTTTACGTAACGTTTATTTGATGTTTGTAGCTAGAATCCAATGTCAGTTAAGAATATTTTTTTCACGGCCATACGTTATTTTTCCGCTTTCAGCAAATATTAGATCATTTCATCATAATATATTTTTATAAATTTCTAGAAGCTCATACCGAAAGCTCATAATTAATCTCACGTACTCGCTAAACACAATTATCTTGCGTAATAAGAGATCAATTCCGCAAATATTTGTAGTGTTTGTGTACTACTTACGTGTGTTTGTGTGCGTGTATTTGTGTTTCACTATCGATTCGTTGGTACGTCAAACACATAACGCGTTCTAATTGGATATACAGTTTAGGATAAGTCATAAGCTGTAAACGAATTATTATTTGTTTTAGCTGCTTGAGTCTGGCCATAAAATGATTAATTTAATTATTTTCAATAGATGAATGATAAATTATTAAATCTACGGGAGAGACCTGTGCCCAGTAGTGGTACGTAATATGATATTATAATAATAAATATTGCTGGACAATTCACACAGCAACATCTACTAGCCCTGCTGGTGAGCTCGAAGCTTGTGTTACGGGTGCTAGATACTTGATATATGCCTTTGTTGTCTACCTGCTGAGAATAGACTATTCTAAGAGTCTTGTGTTTGGTTTTCTTGAGAATAACCCTCTCCAAGTTTATACCAATAGTCAATCATCGCTACAGCTTATGCCATAGACCATAAACCACCAACACAAAGCCGCATAAAACAGTAATTAGTATTCGATAATTGGATTTCAGTAGCACAGATTTTAGGTGAAATTACCGAAATATTCGTATAATAGTTTAAACGCAATGCAAATTAATAAACAAAATACATTAAGTTTGTAATAGACTGGTTACTCTTTAGAAAATTAATAATATCATTAAATGCAGCTGTACCTATATGCTTGTTTAGGTATTAAATTGCCAAACGAAGATATGTGCAGCCGCTTATCTATTATATTTCCCTCAAGTAACATTATGATTCCATGATGATAAAAAACATCGAGGAACCATCATAATCATTTTGTTAAAACAGTTGACCTCAGTTATTATGTTATTACAGTTTTACATATTTCACATTTTTTCTGATAGAATATTTATTAAACCGTTTTAAAACAAATAAAACGCGCACTTTAAAATCCAAAACTTTAGTTCAATGCCGCATAATTTAAATGGTTGCTGTAAAGTTCAGCTGCATGATTAAAATTAATTATCACATTGCATGAATATCGGGAATACGTGCGTGATATTCAATGATTACGAACATGAAAATCCGTTCCATGATAAATATTGCTCGAGAAAATCGATAGGAATTATTGTATTGCTGGTAAATAATTTTTAAAGTTGAACACGGCCACTTTCCCAGCATTCAATCAAATTCAATATTAAATTTCATAAAAATCGGTTTAGTACTTTCCCGTGAAAGACGTACTACAAATAAACATACACTATCCCATTAATAATAATAGTTTCAATATACTACATTAATATGTATAAACATTTTACCCGAGGTGGGAATCGAACAATACAATATACAAAATAATCTTGCATTGCTTGTTTACAAAGGCATGCTTTCAATAATTCGGGACATTTTTCATTCCAAACACGTTTTTATGATCCCATAAAACACGATCGAAACAATTATTTTGGCAATAATTATTGAATATTTCAGCCATTATCTTTATGAATATGTTCAGTCCTGTGTTAAATTTTATTTCCGTGATACTTAATATTATTCAACGATTTATATGGCTTTTAAATATAAGGAGGCCGTAATCAAACAATAGATCAGATTTTCTGTGAATAAACAAAGTTTTTTTTATATTTTCTTCATTATCAAGTTGCCATTAAACTTAAACGCTTTACATAAACATGATTACAATTATTATCTTTTATAATTAATAACATGGAACCATTTTAAATACATGAATTACGTAAAACTTGCGTAATACATAAAGTCTGCAACTCATAATGATATTAACCACACTGTCCAGGCCCAAACGGGCGCCATATTGGAAAAGGCTTTACTCAGCTGCTACTGTAGTAACCAACGGACGTAATACACAGTCAAAATGTGTTTAAGTTATCTTAACAAGATGCAAAAGTATTTATTTAATAGTTTTCTATGAAAATATGGAAATTTGTATATGTGAAAATTAAAATTAATTACACAAGTTTATACATTACAATTATCAATACTTAAATAAAAAAATGCCAGAAAAAATTATATTTCAGAGAATAAAGAAAAAAAGTCAATGAATTACAAATGTCATAAAAATCACCAATTTTGGGACACTTGTAGATGTCAAACGGCTGAAAAGATAATTAAAACTTTTTTTCTTAAAGCTTTCCTCTTATTCCGTCAGCAGAAACCTAACAATATAATGGCCAAAGTTCATCTCATTGTATAAATAATTTCTGAATGACCCAGCTGTTCGCCCAAACCTGTGATTTTGTTGCATAATTTATTTATTATACTCTGTGCAGGGATGTAATTAAAATTTTTGGAAACGCACTCCAAGCTATACAATGCATAATTGATTGTCGTTGTAGATATGAGAGAGAATAGATATGACAAGCCTAAATGATGTTAAAATTTAAATTTTATTAATGAAAAATATATTGAACAGTTTTACAGAATTTGCACTCTGTGGTCAGAGAAAAGTGTGATACTTTTCTCAATTCCTTCAATCCCTTCGTTTGAGTGTCGTCAAAGGTGGATTTATATACCAGAAGACGGACATCAGCGTCCATCTATGTACTGTACGAACTGTACCTAGTAAGGGGAACAAATCAAGCAGTACTATTCTTGAACCGGTACCGCATGGCTTAAAACCTAATGGAGACCGTATAATATTAAACATTATACGAAAACTTTTCATTAATTTCAACAAAATAAAAGCTTCCCGTTATGTTGCCAAAATAAACATCAAGTAAAGCTGAAACAAAAGAAACTGGCTTGTTGGTACTGATAAGGAGTGACGGACGGGGTAGGGTGACCATAAATAAATATTGGTGGACAACTCATACAGCATCGCTACCCGTGGTAACGTTAAAGCTCGTATTACTGGTGATTTATTTTTGATTTACAGCTAAGCTAATCCCCAATAAATCCAGCTAAGGGTTAATATAAAATACATACATAGATAGATATTTTTTGTGCCGGTGCAATTATTGACACATCGTACACATTGTTGTCCCAATAATTACCTATTATGCGCCGTTTACATTCAGCCCTGTTGGCGAGGGAAGTGAGCAGGGAAGTGGGAAGCGCGAGAGTGTAAACAGGTGACTCGCGTTGACGTTGCCGCTGACGTCGCGCTCCCTCAAATGTCGGTTTTTCGCGCGGAAGTCAAAGGAAGGCAACGCAAACGCGAGTGAGTGTTTACATTCAGCACTCTCGCTCACTTGCTGCCGGCGTTCCAGCGCGAAAGGACGTTGGATCAAGTATTATTGTTCTGTGTGTTGGATTGACATTATGCCGTTATAACTTTTTTTTTATTTTTATTTAATTACAAGACCAAACAAGGCTTTGTCGCTGAGCGACCACATCGCCTTATCGGGAAACAATAATAATAGGAATTATCTTAAACTAACAAAACTTAACAATTCTTATAACAAAACAAAAAAAATACTTAATTCAATAAGTTCATAAATAATAATAAATTGGCTAATTCCTACGGAAGGTTGCTTAAACTTAAAAGATATGCTGCCGCCGCGATAATCTCGACGTCAGCCATTGTTGCGAGTCAATCAATAAAGAAGTATGAAGGCTGAATGTAAACACCCGCTCGCGTTGAGAGCAACGTTCGCGGCAACGCGAGCGGCAGTGGCAGCGGCTGAATGTAAACGGCGCATTAGATTTTATAACACTTTACTATCGCTTCGTCTGATATATTCCGGACAATCTCATTAAAAGGAAAAATATGTAAATAAAAATAATTATAACAGGTATCTGTTTTTACAAAACGTAAATCATATGCACCCTAAAACCCTCATAAAATGTATGAGCTATTCGGTTTACGCCATAATGGGGCAAATAGCCGGTGGCAATACACTTTGTGCGGGATTCATGGTCACCCTATCTTTGTGGTTTCTGATAACCTGTGCACCTAAACGTATCTTAAAAGGAGTGGAATAGGGTTGAAGGAGGTTGGATTAAAAAGTATGTTTTTATGTTAGAGTGAAACTGTTTTTATCGATCGTTTTTATATAAAAAAATTTGATTTTTAGCCACGTTTAATAGCAATAATTAATAGATCAAAATAAGAGCCAGAATTTTTATTTGTTTGAACTTTCCCTACACGGTTTTACTAAAAGAAACCTTACGGGTTCCGCCTCGGCACAATAACTTATTATATCAGGAATCTAGCAATTATCTTATTTCCGTTAATGCAAATCAATCGATCTCTGACTAAGCCGTGCAAAACAGCTAGTAATCATTTTTTTTATTACGTGTACTTTTTATAAATGCCAGAACAGAATAGAAGTTCAAATATTCATAGTAGTTAGACCGTAGTTAACTCAGAGTTAGCGCAAACTACTAGACAGGGAATTAATGTGAGCCTGTTAATATTGAAAGCCGCAGGGAACTGAATTGTTTAGTAAGGCTTCATCTATAGGTTTTAGGCGGCTGGAAATGTCGTTCCAACCAATATTTTATCCTATGCATAAAAAAGTCACAATAAAGTACCTACTCGATACAAAGCTAGAACGTGTCGTTTATATTATACCTGACTTATAAATGCCCTTGCATAGATTTAATCTGAGAAAAAAATGACACTTGAGAGAAGTTTGGACTGACTTTACACACCGTGTAACTTTAAAAGCAGATAATCTCAGGAGAGCGAACTTTAAGCCTGAAATTGTTAAAGCACAGCCCACGTGAAACAAACTACCTCTGACGTAGATCCACAAAACAGGTAAAATATAAATTAAAATAACGCTAATGTAATCATAGCTTTCCAACCCGTGGCTTCGCCCGCGTTATAATATATTTTCGGAATTGTAGTTTTCTCTTAGTAGAAAGTAGCCTTTTTTTCCATCCCTTCAAATACATATTATTAACTGTATCTCTATTTAAAACGGTCTACACACCAAAGCCGCTGACCCGGCGGCACGGACCGCCGGGCTGTGCCGCCGGGTCAGCGGCTTTGGTGTGTAGACCGCTTAACACATCACGTCAATTTGTCGCTTTATTTTTCCGTTAAAGAAAATGTGTTTTTTTGTACACACACGTTTTCACATTTATAATATTAGTAGGTATACTTGACCGCCACAACGGGCTGTAGATACGAGTGCGTGTCATGGGCACAGATAGTGTTAATTCATCACGCTGGCCAAGTGCGACTTGGTGAGTTTCACGTGTGCTTCAAAATTCTCAGAATATTCTGGTTTCCTCGTGATGTTTGCCTTTACCGTTACGCACGTGTTTAAAAAGCGCGCATATATTTTTAAGAAGAAAAGACCAGTGTTGCTCGGCGGAGTTTAAAAACACGACCTTCGAAATGAAAGTCGAGTACGCTTCCACTTAGCCAACACGGATTCAACTTGGGAATACATTTTCATAATTGCCCGTCATATTTAACAGTCGGTAAGCACTTGGCAAGCAGAAAACTCTTATCAGGAAAAAACAGGTTTTTACCGCTTCTGTATACAAATATAATTTTTGTGTTTTTGTTGTGAAAATACGGTCTGTTAGATGTTATTTGTTTGGAAAGTTCTAGTTCTACTCACACAGGAAAAGTTAAATCCCAATTTGGCTGAATGGGAGCACACTCCACTTTCATTCCGAAGGTCGTGGGTTCAAACCTTGCAGCCGACCTTGAGAGCATGTCTGGAATTTCCATCTTGGAAAAATATGTGCGCTTTGTAAACACGTGCGAGGTGGGTGACGGCAAACATCGTGAGGAAACCAACATTTTTTTTGAGAACTTGGAATTATTTGTGTTATTAAGGACCCGCACTTGGCCAGCGTCATAAATTAAGGCCTAGTCTCTCTCTTCAAGAGCGAATTCCCTGTGTCTTTGGGAACGTAAATAGGGTTGATGATGATGACTGCTTTTCCTAAAGTCAATGCCTAATAAATAGAATAGAAAAGTACTCTGCCTATAGATAAAACCACAAAGTCCGTGGTACAGTCAGCGTAAGAAATCGATAAGTACAGCCATAACACTAACCAGAGATAAAACGAAAGGTTCTCATTAGGAATAACTTTACCAAACGATTTTCGCCCGGCGTTCTCCGCAGACCTCCACTATATATTAAGCTGAGGATACAATGAACTATGTTTTTTTAAGTTACTAGGTTTCAGCCGGCGGGTTTGCCTTTCGTTGCTAAATATTGCTGGCAATTCACACAGCAACATCTGCCCCTTAGTAAGGTCGAAGCTTGTATTACGGATACTATAAGTAGATAATCACTGTTGGACTTTTAATAATATACATATATGTATATATTATACATGTACATAGTTTATATAGATATTTTTTTATAATTAAACATTCACATAGAGAATAGAACCTGAAACATATCTGCAATTCGTTTTATCAAAATATTTTTTTTGTTCCGAGGCGGGAATCAAACCCGCAACCTCCTGTGTCGCAGGCTAATAACTGTGCGCAGTAACAGAGGTAATTTATTATTATGATAATGCCCTAACTAAGCCAAAAGCGATGCTTTATATTATATTTAAATAAAAGAGGGCCTCTTTTAAACTACATGTTGTGTATATTGAAATTTTTTTACTCATTGTTTTGTTTTATTTTTAAAACTAGCTCGAATAAGGGAACTTACACCCAGTGCACCACCCACCTACTAGTTGAATATTCAATTGTATGATCCAGTTTCGCAGAGAAAGCGTTTTTAAAGTATTCGGTATCGAAGCGAGCACAAATATTTGATTCGGTTAATTGAAACGTACGGGCTCGCTCTTGCATTTTGTAGTTGTTTTCGTTGATTAAAAGTTGATTTGGTTTAAAGTTGTATGATCTTGGAGGTATGTCTGTTCAAGGTATGTTTCCTAATCATCCTCATAATCTTACTACTATAAAGACTGTCGTGGTTTGATAAATTCATATTGAGATAAACGGGCAGAGTCCTTGACCCTGATGAAGTCCCACGTTCTGGGACGAAACGGTTGATCTACGTCTACGTAAATAAGGTAGTGTATTGCCCGTTTATCTTAATATTAATTTTACTACTATGCTGGTATAAAGGGACGGAGAAAGATTAGACCTCACCACGCTGGCGAAGTACGGGTTGGTTAATTTCCTTTAAACTTGCGTGGTGCGCGTCAGGGTTTGTACCCAAGACCTTTACGTTGAAAGTCGAGTGTGCTCCAGCTTAGCCATTTCCTATTTCAAATGATTTTTTTTAAATACAAGAAAAGTTACGCCACAATCAAAAAGATTCCTACGATGTCTGTTACATCACAATACAGCTCTGTAACCATTACATTCAATATATCAAAGGATGGAATGGTAGCCTGTTCTCTTCCTTATCTTAGGGTTGTATGACACCACTGATGTTTTTACTGCGGTGTGTGGTTTTTATATAAATTTATATTTTACTAAAAATATACAAGGATTATTGAAGCTGTAAATACTTCAGCGATAAAAAAAACTACAAACATTTAGTAGTTAATTTTAGTAGAGCCCACAAGATCTAAAACGACTAATACAAGTATTAACATCTCCAATTCTAGAGCTAATAAACATCCCTAATTAATTTGGTTTCAATAAAATTCTCAAACTTCATATTTACATATCCACCCATATACTAATGACATAAGTTATGTTTTACCGCGGCAAAATAAAAACATTTCCGCGTAAGTTCAACTGTAAAATACAGGCGAAGATGTGGGTGGAAAGCTAGTTTCCTATATGAACGAAGATATGTTCGACAGCCCTATCCATGGCGGGTATCATTACGCTATCTCAAAGGGGGTAGAACGCATCCTGCCATTAGAACCGGCAAACATTAACGTGCGCCTCGTGCTAATGGCCCTCTACTAGTCTATGGCAGTATGCTTCTGTGGTTTGTGTTGTGTCAGGGCTAAAACATGTTTCGTAAATTAATAAATAATAAATAAATATTGCTGGACAATTCACACAGCAACATTTCACCCCGTGATAAGCTGTAAGCTTGTGTAACGGTTGCTAGACTTCTGATATACTTAATAGAATATTCATAAAGACAAAAATAATAATGTCCGAAATACCTCGTTAAATGACCTAGAAAATAACATAGCTGTATATTTATTTTATTTTATTTTCACAATTTTAAGGAAACTTACAGTAATAATAGAATGACAATATTCATAATACGCCGAACTCGATAGGTCCAAGACACAGGCATAGCACGCCTAGTTTGGACCTAGATGGTAATAAACACATAAACGCATAATCTTAGATAGTAAAAATATAAACTGTAAGAAATTTGTAATACTTATTGGAAATAAAGTTATTTATTATTATTATTATTATTACAAACATTGCCATTTCAGTGTTATTATTTCAGTAGTCTTCAGTATTCTCCCGATGCCTATTTTCTAAGCGAAAATTTGTTTTAGCACTAAGTTGTTCTGAATAAATTGTGAATGCACGTCTTGAATTTTCGCGTTCCACACCAAAAGTGAAGAAGTTAAAGAGAACTTTATTGCTGAGAAATAAGATGGAATTTAGATCGATTTTGATAAAAAGGAGATTGATAAAAGTAGTATTTTTTGCACGGTTTTAAGCTTAGACAAATTTTACTTCTTCGAGCTGAATCTGCATAATCTAATTCTAATCTATATAATAAACATTCACTACATCCACACCAACCCGCACTTGACCAGGGTTGATAAAGGCCTATTCTCTCTCTTCAAAAGAGAAGTCCCAGCAAAATGGCAATTTTCCCAACAGTAAATAAATAAATAAATATTGCTGGACAATTTTTACACAACGACATCTAGCCCCGTAGTAAGCTCGAAGCTTGTGAGAAAGTAATATCGCCTCTATATCGAATGCAAAACCTAAAGCTTATTATTACTCTCTGATCTAACAAGTCTAACAGAAATTCAGTTATATTCAGTCAAATTGTGTTTAGCTGTGAAAATTTATCCCCGTTCACTATTTAGAGGCAGTATCTAGGTTTATAAATATTTATGGATGTTCAGTGAGCTCGCGGAGTGTCTTGTAAACTGTATTACATTAAGTTAAGGACGGCGGTAGACGGGATGAAAATCGCGCTGAATTTCGATGCTTTTTGAATGCAAGTTATGTTTGGTCATAGACAAAATACATCATCGATGCAATGGTACTAGCGACACGTGCTAGTTTCATTGCATCGATATAGTCATTAGTGCCATTGATGGTACTAATGACTCATCATAGTAGTGTCAATTGTATCAAAGATGGTACAAATAAATGGTACAATAGATACTCCGCCCAAATGTGGCGATGCGAATTTGCATAATTTTTTTAATTTACAAATATTTTATAGACATAATATTTGCAAATTTAAAAATTACTTATGCAACAATAATAATAACTGTATAATATACAACCTAGATATGTAACAAATATAACTTATTGCAAGGGAAGAGAACTGAGAACTCAGTGATACACTAGCACTAATAATTTTTGTGACAAAACAACCTCTCTTCTTTCTCAGTCATTAACTATTAATGAGACGTGTGTTACAAACATGGTCTAATTATTCCGACTATTGAGCCTACCAACATTTTTGGGAAATGTCCCAAGCAGGTCACCCGAGTAATTAAACCATCAAGATAATTAGACTATGGCTTAGTGGATGCTTGTAGGTACAGTGAGGTAATGGTTTCGATTCTCATATCTTAATTTTATTCATCATAATCTCCCCGGACCTTTAATGGTAGGTATAGGTTATATATTATTGGTAAGACCAGTGGGACATATTAAGAGTAGCCCTTATGATATTAATAAGTATTTGAACTTTAAACGGGCTACATACCATGATTAAATATTGTTAAAAACCATTATAGTTTACAAAGTGATGTTAGAAAGCTTAAGCTTAATTCGCTTATTAATACAAAACTGATAATGATGATGATTGAGGTTGATAAAATCGATAACCAATTAGAAGTGTGTTAGCGCAGTACTAAGCCAACGCGAGACCAATTGAAACTTTGCCACTGAGTTTCAGAATTGATTCATTTGATACGAGAGTTTGCCTTCAGTGCAACTTGAAGTTTTGATAACGTACTTTAAAGTTAAAATGCAGTTATGGAATTGAATTGCATTTTCATCAAATTAAGTGGCCCGTGCTTATATAAAGTAATTAATATCGTAGCAACCAATTTATGTCCCACAGCTGGGTCTGCAGAGCCGAGTTAGCTAAGTGGAAGCACTCTCGACTTTCAATCCGAATGTAGTCGTGTTTCCTTTAATTTCTTAGCTCTCTTTATATCCAAAGGTTTCCTGGAAGATTTCGCTAATCTATTTAGCTATATTTGTTTATTTTGGTGTACAACAAAGTGTTTTTGTATTTATATAAGTCATTTTTTTAACAGTGATGGCAAACATCGTGAAAAAACTGGTAAGTTTTGAGACCATAAGAGCTTAAAGGACATTTACCAACCCGCACTTGGCCAGCGTGGTGAATTAAGGAGTAATCTCTCTCGTTAAGGAAGGGCACACAAGAACACAGCATCAATAAAATAACCCATAAATCCTATAAAATATTTATAAAAGTTTTAGCCCCAGAATAAGGCATAGATACAGATTGCTCCGTTCGCCTTGCAAGCATCATCTAATAGTAAATGCATGTATACCTTTCTGAATTTCCCTCGGGTAAGAATATCAGTCTATTAGAGTACATATTTGGGTCAGAAGCTTCTCTTGGCCAAGCAAATTGAAGTACTTTAAGCTAGTTTAAGCCGGAATTGTATTATAGGTATGGGATATCAGTAAGGATGTTAGTTATTGAATTATTGTGCACTAAGCTCCTTCGCATATTTTGATCAATAAAGCTTATTATTAGATCTATTACTTTTGTATTGATTAAAATATTGATGACACGTGATATTGTAAATATAAAAAAACTTGACATTATGAATATTATTTTTTAATCCGAAATTAATAATTGTATTGTCTTATATTATTCTTAAGGTTGAATTAATTCATAATAAGTATATTAAATTTTAACTGTAGCTAATGTTTGTATTCTCTCGTAGCAGAATCAATTATCATCATCACCTTTATTTACGCTCCCACTGCTGGGATACAGTCTCTCGTTGACGTGAGAGATAAAGCTTTAATTCATTCATTCATTCCCTCCCTGTCGAGTAGTGAGAGGTAAATGTGTTGATATGATGTTCCTTCACCATTTGCTCTACTGTAACCAGATGCATGAACTTCCACAAAACATATTCTTGAACTCAAAGCTTTCTCCCGTCCTCAATTTGTTCCTTTATAGAAACAGAAGTTTAGAACTTTGTACATAGAAAGTTGGAGTAAAAGTTAAATTTCCCACCGCACTCAGAACTAAGTTATCAAGTTGGAGATAGGCGCCTTATCTGTTTTGAACAGACGCCGCTACAAAGTTTATTTTTTACATTCCGGTTTCAATTCAGGTTTGTTGTAAATAATGAATTTTACGCGAGGCGAGGCGGATTATGAATGCAGTATAATGAAGGGAAATGAACCGAATTTTTATGTTTGGACGAAACTTATGAAAACTCTTGAAAAATATTTTTAAAATACTTACTAATAATTACTGTTTTTAAACGAAGCAAGTAGGGTCAAAAAGGAGTAAAAATCCAGTACAAATTTACATTAGATTTTTCACTATTGACTTCGTAAAAAATATGACAATAATGTAAAAGAAAATAAATAAATCCTTTTACTTTGTCTAAAATTTCTCACTTAAAAAGTAATAACTTAGTACTAATCTACCAGGGGAGCAGAACTTTGTAGGTGATGTAATAGGTCCAGTACAAAGCTCAACTTCATCCTCCGTGATTCTGACAAAGGGTGCTAACGAACGACAAAACTCGTGAAGTAGGGCAGCCCAGTCTCAGCGGATTCAAAAACCGAATGAAATGTCCAAAACTAGGGCCTCGATTTTCAATTTTATGTCATTCAAATAAAAGAATTCCGAGTCGACTAGAAATGCTTTAAACTTGATAAATAATAAATTAGTTAACTATAATGTATAGCCTAGTTCGTCTGTTATTAGGATATTATTTTAGATTCAATAAATATGCTACAAATGTATGACACATTAAAATTGTTGGCGTTCTATTAAATAAATAAATACATATGTATCTTTATCTGTGAACGTATAAGGATCTTAATGCTATATTATAGTAGCGAAAAATCCAAAAATGCATCATCCCGTATTGAAAAGCCACAAATGTCCCGCAAACTGTATCGACGCGCCACGAGACAATATCCGTAATGAAGCCTAACTAGCACTATTCATGCCACCTTCGTGAATGTTCCACAAATTGTGCGGAATTGCTTTCTAAAAGGGAAAATTATCCGTAAGTTCTATTTAAATAAATGTTCGATGTTTTTTGGGTACTAAGATATATAAAATGTAAAATTAATAATTATAGATACATCATCATTATCATCTGTATCCATAATTTAGTTTCGTAAGCTAGGACACAGGGATTTCTCTCTTGACGAGAGAGATTAGTCTTTAATTCACCACACTGACCAAGTGCTAGTTGGTGAATGTCAAAGTTTTCAAAACTCTCAGAACATGCCGGTTTCCTCACGAAGTTTTCCTTCACCACTAGACCTCGCACATATTTTATCAAGAAGTGCGATTTTTTTGACATGAAATAGTGTACCATATAAGTGAATACATGAGCTCCTGACTAGCCATAGCTGTGTTTCAAGAACCTAGGCTTCTCCAAACATGATTTAACTATTTATTATGAATACATTTAATATATTATATTAAATTTGTTTTTGTGAAAATGAGAATATCTAACAAGCGCAGTAGAATTCAGTACATTCAGTGGTCGTGAATGGAGGTAGTTAAGCTTCATTAGGGAATATTGTACACTTGTGACCTACATTCGACACTAGTGCTAAATGTTTCAAACTTGTTATCAATCATTATCATTTCTGACGTCGGACTAAATCGTGAATTTTATTAACTACTAATGTTTGGAATTTGCTGCCGATTCAAAATCTCTAATAGATAACTTTTCAGACCCATCGAACATTCTGTTCTACGCAGTGTAGCCTGCTAACTTCTACTACTACTCGTATGTGGGAATTTAAGCTGTTATCATCATCATCACCTCTATATAGGTTCCCACTGCTGGGACACAGTTACTTCTCTCTTTACGAGAGAGATAGCTGTGTAAGAGATAAGATGTGGCTAGGTGTTGATTGGTGAATGACACAGGACCTTCAAACTTCAAACAAACCAAACATGTTGGTTTCCTTACGATGTTTGCCTTCTCATTTAGAACACGTATATTTAGAGCACACATTTTTTAAAAGAATAAAAATCTAAAAGTACGCGGCAGGGTTTGAACCGACGACCTTCAGAATGATAGTCAAGTGAGCTACCACTACGGCTGTGCCTGTGCCTAATACTCGCTATATTTTCTCAAAACATTGGATTATCTCAAACTAAAATTAATTTACCCGGTATGGAACGATATTAATTTCACAGAAACGAGAAATTTTCATCCGAAATTTAATAAAACCTAAAGAAATCCCTCCCGAAAAGTTTTTTTCATTAATAATAAAGATTAGTCCTAATGAAACCGTGTTCGTGACTTATTTGAGCTTCGTGAATATGATAAGAATTTTCGTAGTTCGCTGACTTTGTCAAAGAAACATCGTGAGGAAACTGGGACCAATTGGAAACTAGAACTAGATGTGTAGAGACATTGACTAACCTCTTTTGGTGGAATTTGCGGCAAACGAATAGCTGAATGTTTTTTTTTCTGTATTGTCTGTGTTTTTTCTGACATGTCCATGTAAATCCCTGTGTTACTTATGGAAATAAAGTTTTTGACAAGTTTCAGCTTGCCTCAAATACGTACACAAATACGCACCAACTGCTGATAATGATGACATTTAACTTGACACTCTCTCAAGTAACATGGGATGTGGGTGAGCCAGGGCACAACACGTGATAACCTTCCTTAATGAAGTCGGCCGGGCAATTACGAGTGGGCATCTGATACCGTCTAATGATGTCGTGATTTGCCCAAAAATACGGATGGCTTGTGCAAATTATAAAAGGTAGGAATTCTATAGGTACCTAAGATCCGTAACGAATCGTCTTGACAACAAGCTTTTCACCTGTAGCTTTAGTCGTGTTCAAATAGATTTGCAGCATCGTCATTTCTGCACATAGTACCAACGAGGTACCAACTTACTGAGATCAATCCTATTGTTTTTCTTACACTGGCCTAATAGTAGGTATGTGGTTGGGGTCAGATCTCCCTAAATAAAACTTTGATTAGTTTTGGAGAGATTTGGTATAATCACCATGTTTACCAGACGGGTAAGAATAGAGTAGACATCTAAAGACAACATTACGATATAACGTTATTGCGATGAAGATTTTACAGTGCTGTTCGAAACTTATGTTCAAGAGCTTAGTTACCTGTCTATATTTTACAATAACGTGTTTCATTACGTCTGCCCTGAGGCAACGACTCCTCCGATAACGCTATTTTGATAATAATATTACTCTGAAATAATATTACCGAGAATACTGTTTACTTTGTCAGTGTTTGTAGGTTTACTGAATCTTTAATTTATTTAAATTAAAACCTGATAGTGCATAGCGGAATAAAGTTCTATGTAGGTGAGATTGTGGTCATATTGTTTCCATCATATTTAACTATTATCTGCCTTGACAAGTCAATAAAAACAAATAATAATAATTGGTTCAAAAACTTCAAGCATACCATTTTTTAAATGTAATATCTAGATAATATTGGGTTATATACGAAAATGAAACGACTAAACCACAATTCTAGTCCGAGCATTTACATTAACAGTCTAACTTAACTTTCTAGCGAATACGGAACAGTTTAAAAACTACTGTCCGTCGTCAGTTAAATAGTAACAGACACGTATCTGAGTGAAATAAAATTATGTTTTAGTTCATTCACTCATCTAGCATTAGTAGAATTAAACCATGACAAAAAAAAACATTACTGCTTTCTACAAGTCCACACAAAATATTACTTACAATTCACATTCACTTAAGATATCTAAGTATTCAAATGCTTATCTAGTAAAAAGCGAAAGCAGAAGTCTAAAATCATCTCCCATTCATTCATTTCAACCTATTCACTCGATTCGAACAACCTTTCACGCGTCAGCCTGCATTCATTACAAATGTAACGAATAATGAAGTGAATTAAAAATGAAATCTGGAATTTGAAAAGATATTTTGGGATTTTGTGACCCTCTTTTGTGTTTCTGTTAATGAGTGGTCTTTTGTTCATCTGCTGAATATCGCGAGATTCGGTTCCATTGTCCGTTGATGTTATGAAACAGTGAGAGGTTACCTTACTTCTTTAATGCAAAATTATTTTTATCGAGAAAAGTTTCTGCTATTGTGTTTTTACTCTTAAATCGTATCCTGAAGTAACACATATATAAAAATTGGAGGTGTGGTTTGTTGAGAAGTATTATTTTTTTCTATTTAAAAATATCAATTGGTAGCGCCTTATCTTAAATTTCAATAGATTAAAAGTTTATTTTTCACAATGTTTAATTTTTTTTACAAAAAAATAAAAATCTTAATAAAGTTATCAAAATTATGTTAAACTTACATGTTTTTAAAACTGCAAAAACTTGTAGCAATCTCCAAACTTTTTTCATACTGTATCTGTAACAAAAAGTAATATATTAAAATTATTATTTAGGACATAATTTTATAGAATCCATAGAAAATCGGATTTAAAAAAGTAAAACGTGATGACGAAAGGGATTAATTCCACATTCGTCCCGTGATTATCGGCCCGGGTGTTTAGACTAATACTGCACACGTAACCCTACAATTATGTTCGATTTATTTGATCAAATTAATTGAGTTAAAAAGAGTTGTTTGAATTTCTCATCTACGCGGCGTAAATGACCAGTGACCTGTAAATATAAAAATAGTATGCAACATCCGTTGAACGATCAAAGGGGCGTGTTATTTGCTTATTGCGCCGATCAGGGTAATATACCTTTATTGTACAAGGGAACCAAAAATACTACGTGAGGTGTACAAAAGCGATACGCACGGAGAAATAGTACACGGTATTGATAAAATTATAATGACGTCTGTGGCGCCGTGGACTAATTTCAGCTACGTCGCGTGTTCTATTTCCGGTACGATGCGTAGACTGAGAGTATTATATGAATTTTGTGTACATATTTTTTATCCTATTAACAATTTTTTTTGTATAACTCGTATTTAAAATAGTTTTCGACATACCTAAATTCAATAATCGTACATTTTATGAACATCAAAAAACTAATTCGACATTCATTCAAATGTATGAAATAATTTAGAAATGAACTCTTTTTTTTGTTGATTATTTTTTATTAAATCCTTGCATCCGATAACTAATATCCACCAACCTGCACTTGGCCATCTTTCGTCAAGACAGACGTCGCTATATTACCGTATAAAGACCGTATATAATATACGTACAGGGTGCTTATACTAATAACTAATAATACCTTGCATGCGGTACACCTTATACCAATTGCTGTAGTATTACCAAATAATTACAAGCTGCCCTAGTTTGGGGTATTATTGGCTTTCATGTGGGTAATAATGTCGATATATTGGAATGTAATATAACAGCAATCACAGGATTATAACCAGAATATTAGTTTCATCATCATCATTATTTCAACCGTCTCTTTACTGCTACTCGGCACGGGACTCCCCAATAGAACCAAATGAATACCAAATGACTTGGAAAGATATCAATAAAACGCAGAGTCAAACGTCCACTAACAAAGCTGGTTAATTAAATATTAAAATTCAATTATTAGTGTAAGAAAATCAAATTAAAAAAATCATTTTTATCATCCCACAAAAAGGTGCACCAATAAAACCAAAACTATATACTAAATACAGACTCAAATTCCATTTCGGCAAGGCTTAGCCAAAACGGACCTTCATAAACTACGTTATCAGTCCCTACATTTTTACCACGTAACTACCAACACGTAACTATGTACGTTCCGTTATCACTAAAGGACTAAGGGTGAGCGCAGATTGGGGTTAGTTATATAGACGAGTGATATTTTTTACTTAGTTCCTAGCTTTTCGCCCCACCAAATCAGTTCAGCCGTTCTTGAGTTATAATTTAACTAAATGACTTTCTTTTTATATACAGGGTGTCCCAAAGTTGCCATTGAGGGGAAGTACCTTAAATATCGTAGATAGTGAATTTTGCTCAAAGAAGACTTCATTTTATTTTTAAAAGTAAGTAATTCTGCATTCATAGATTTTCTAAAAATTACTTGCTTTGTCTGGGAATCGAACCGACTCACATGTGGAAAAAAAATTACTCTTCTTTTATGATACCAATCGAAAGAATAACTAAAAAATAATAACTCTGCTTAAGTAACATAGTATTTTAAAAGAAAGGAACAAAGGTAAGCGTTTTTGACGTATTTAAGTAATTCGCTGTGTTTTTATGCAAATAAATATTTTGGTGTTGATGTTTTATATGGTTTTATGATATTGATGTACTCTAAAAACTATCGTCTCAAGTCTATCTTTAGGAAGGCCAGTAAACATAGTAATAAAAAGCTTTAGTGAGGGAGTGTGAGATAAGAAAGATATTCTTTAACATACAATGAATAGTTTTCCTTAGTTACTTGCCTCGGTGACAATGGCTTTGTAAAACGGGAAATTTAATAACCATAACCACCCCTTATTTACGGTCCCACTGCTGGGACACAGGTACCGCGAGTTGGTGTATAGGTTTATGATGAATGGATAAGTGTAAAGATTTTGTTAATCTATATGGATTTTTGAAACTAAATAATATTTATATCGCTGTCGTTGACTGTCTGTCTCTATGTATGCTTCAATCTGTAAAACTACGCAAAGGATTTTTATGCGGTGTTTTAAATAGGTAGACTGATTCAAGAGGAAGAAAAAGTCGCTAGTAATACATAATATATAATTAATGACAAAGTGAACAGCAAAAGTTCTTGTTACATTTTAATTTATTTCTATTTACTGAATGTTCTAATTTAATAATGAGCTATCTTCAACCTCAGTTCCCTTATCAGAAGCGATCGGGCTATGAATAAATTTACACGGGTTTTCCGCGAAAATGGGGAAATTGGGAATTGCTGTTATAGAAAAAACCTTATTTCGGCTTTGTGTCATGAAAATAGTGGTTTACAACGAATAACGACAGATATGAGGAAAACCCGAGAAATAATCAATAAAATAAATAATAAATATTGCTGGACGAAATTTTGCAGTGTATAACACTGGACAGTGCAAAACTACTGGAAAATTTAGCATCAAAGTACGAGTGAGCTGGAAGTTTGTGATACGGGTGCTATATTTCTGATGTACTTAATATAAAATACATACATATCTAACAAAAAAATATATATTACACCCAGACATTTGGACTTAATATGTATTAATTGCTGAGCGTACAAATTGTGTACGATTTTTTTAAATTTTATTTCATATTATTCTATTTGGGAGAGCTGACACTGTAAAAAGTTACGATAGGTTAATGATGACAAATGGGCTAATCATAATCTAATACTTAGTAAACATGTTTTTGTCCTAAATGATAAATTGTTCAGCAAATAATAAGATCATTCCATCACAAAAATGAAATTCAAATTAGCGAAATCGTATTTCTCAAGTCGGGAACATTAATTATTAGAAACCCAATTATTAAGGGTAAGAATCGGCTTTGCTGAGCCCGTACCGTGAATTTCGGACAAACGGAACTCGAAAACGAGTATGCTAAAGGTATTACTTAATATGACAAAAGTATTCTATTAAGTCATAGGGACTTCTCTTGACGAGAGAGATTAGGAAATAACTTACCATTATTGACCAAATGTGTTTGGTGATATCACAAGTAACCTTAAAGTCTTCGTCACAATGTTTGAACATTGTGATCATGTGATGTGTTTGACATTGAAATCGAGAGATGTTTGGCGTGGTTTGAAACGGAAACATTCGAAATCAAACCAAATGCTCTTACTTAACCGATACTCCTTTTTTCCATTTTATAGTTAGTTAGATCCGTGATTTGATAGTGAGACATGAGATGGGTTATTTTTATTTATTTTATTTTGAGAAGATTAACAACTATCTTAAACGAACTAAATAACTTACACAAAAATAGATAACTTAAAAGTCAATTAAAGATCCTCACCTATAAACAACATTGTTTCGGTCATTATGGTTGATATTGAAGTCTCAATTCGAAATGAATCTAACGATATGTAATGATCGCAAATCCATGGTTATAATGGAAGGGAAAATTATTAAGATCAGGAGAATTAGGCCGATACCATAATTAGTAATTTGGGAAGAAGCTATAAGTCGTGCCTTTGTTAGATAACGATATACCTTTTTAATTTCCATTTATTTTAATAATTATAATATTATTTTATTTCAGATACAATTTGATGATTTTAGTTATTGTGAATTTGTGATGAATGAAATAAATTTAAAACTTTTATTTATGATGTTAAGGTTCATGTTACATGCACCTACATTTATGCCGGAAAAGGCTTTTAAAATATGCTACTTTTTGCCGCGGCAAATTAAGGTATGATTATAACCAAAACGCAATTGAAACTAGAAAGCCACTATTGGCTCGCCAAATATCCAACCAATCTCAGTTCGAAATCAGCCGACATTGACGGTTTAATGAAAATGTTTTCACTTCCACGGGGAATGGCTGGAACTCAGAGTATGAACAACAAAGAAATAACTTTTAACATAACAATTAAACATTATGTACAACGGGAATTACTCACGTATTTAAATAGGATTTGATGTGGTCGAAACGTCGAGAGTTGTTTAACTCCTATTTAAATACGTGAGTAATTCCCGTTGTACATAATGAATAGTATAACTCACGAAAATTTTGAAAGTGAAATAACAATTAAAATTATGAACAAGTAGTTAAACTATATGTTTTGATACAATTTGTCTATATCAAATGAGTTAAACGCACTGTCATCAACATCATTATCAACACATTATCACTTCACATACCTTACCCTTTATCACAGCTTGGTTTTTGTTTTCATAAATACATTATTCCGTATCTATCCCCCAGCAGCCAAATCCATTCAGCGGTTCTTGTGCTATATATTGTGTGAAAAACACGACTTACTTTATTATAAAGATATATGGATATGAAACAGGATTTGAATTGTGTACTCCAATTTACCAAAATTTTCTGGCAAACTATAACGGGCGTCCTACACCCAAAATTTCTACTTCGCTATCAAACCATTTTGGCCTAAATACGTCAAGCCTTCGATGTTTTACGAGAAGCAATTGTTTTTAACTCAATTTTCACTTGAAACTAGATAGTTTAGCCGCAGAGTTTTGCTTTATTTATTTGAAGTACCTATACTTGTATTACCATCGAACGGAATACAAAAGGATAATATTATTTTACAATATACGGCTATGAAAATGTATATCTAAACTTATATTTTAATGCAAAAGAGTTTTATTTGTCTGTTGAAATGTAAATATGAGTGAATAATGTAAATAGCATGTTTATTTGTGAGCGAGAGGGGAGAATTTGTGAAATAGCATGCTGCATCTGTCCAAAGTCTGTTTTAATGAGTAATATTTGACGTCTGTTATTATTGATAAAAAAAATTTATTCATATTTAGAATGGTTTATGAGTGAAAAAATCGTAAAGTTACTCGTATCGGTCATTATTACTATAAATATGTAATAGTAATTGAAAAAAGTCAAATTTAGTTCAATGTTGTTTAATTTGATTTGAATTTTGATGTCAAATGTTATCTACCTATTATAATGGCCCAAATCGATTATTAAATATCAAGTGAGCAGGCGTGTTTTGAAACATTGAGTAACTTTTTATTTCTAATAAATATAGTATGGCCACTTTATTAGTGCGTTTAGGACACATGTCAGTTTGACACGTTAGTGATGGGCACAACATAATGAGTTCGTAACCGTTCCTCCAAAATAAACCGCCGATAAGATTATTTTCGTTTTAAATTGGCGGAATCATTTAATATTTATATTTTAGTAATTTAAGTGGAAACCGACTGTTTTAGCGTCACAAAATGACGTCCCATAACGCCATTTGGGTTTATTATTTTAAACCTAAATATAAAAATGCTACTTTCTTTCGCGCAATCGGTTTGGTCGTAGTTTTATTTTTATATCTAATAAAATTTTATAGTCCATTATTTTCAATTTCTTAAACGTATTATTTTTTAAAAATAACTGTAACAGATAACGATACTGTTGCTGCATGTTATTTTTAGCACAGCACTACCTACAAATATAAAGCACTGACATAACCTTGTAATAGCGCAATATAGATTTAGAAAAATATTGTTTACCAAGTTATTTTACACTCAGTTTGGCACAAAATTATTAGATTCATTGATTATTGATATAATAATGTAGATTTAATGCTCATCAATTGTTAAAACGGTAAACAAACAGCAAAAATATTTTAATCGTAACTGCAACGCCATTACAAAGTTACATTGTCAGTTCAATCGCGATGTGTCAGGAACGCACTGTTATAGCGGCGGAACTAACAGTAAGTTAGTCAACACGAGCCCAAGGATACAAAACCTGTCAAAGTTATCAAGAAAACTGTCACAGAAAATGTCCTCTTTGTCAACGGTTGTCACAGTCCGGAAATAGCAGTATTATCTCTGAAAATCTGTACCATTTCTGAGTGCTCTAAACCTGAATGAAGTTTTCTTTTTAAGGCTATATAATATTTAAAAACACAAGTAATAAATGTCCTTAGTTTAAATAGAAAACGTGAGAAAATTCTCCTAATTGATATAGAATAAAATAGAATTGACATAAGAATTGACTGTGACAAGTATCGACCGCTAAGCCCAAAATCAGTTTCCCTTCTGCAAAAGTTTCCTCTGTATCTTGTCTCGTAGTATCTTTACCCACATCAAAAGTGACATCTGACAGATAAAATTGGATCGAAATATAAATAAAATGGATGTATTCAAAGAAACTCTCTCATATTTGTTGTAGCTAAGAAAATATTGAGGAAAATTTATTAATCACTGTTAAGATACACACAATTGCAATTTCTACTTATTCGATGTTTAATTGATTTAAGATTAGTCTTTTTAAAAGGTTTAAAATATAACTGTTTGATGTTTATTGGTTGTGATAAAAACTTTATATCACAACCAAAAAAATAGTTTTAAATTGAGAAAACATTCCCACTCATATCCACAATTTTTTCAAAGGGAATCCATATAGATACGGACAAAAAAAATCTCAAAGGTATTGTACAGATGGAAATGTCCAATGACTGAATTGATTTCGATAATCTATATCTATACTAATATTATAAAGAGGAAAGATTTGTTTGTTTGTTTGTTTGTAACGAATAGGCTCCGAAACTACTGGACCGATTTCAAAAATTCTTTCACCTTTGGAAAGCTACATTATCCCCGAGTAACATAGGCTATATTATATTTAAAAAAAATTAGGGATCCTTACTAAAACTCCAATAATGTAACATAAGGTGTAAAAAAATGACCTGAAAAATTCCTTACGTCGCGTGCACTGCGAAAACTATTGATGATAGAACAAAATCATGTACTACGACTTTGCAGAACTCATCATTATCTACAAAAAATGTCGCGACAGCATATGTCTAAATATTATAGTTATGCCACAGTAAGCAGTTTTTTATTCTAAAATATTAATTTATATATGCCGCCTCTTGAAAGGGTCTTCATTTGTACCTTGGTATTAATCCTTATCAAAATAAATTACTTTATATTCAAGACGGCTTTAATACCTTTTTGTAACTTTTTGAATTATTCAATTCGGACATTTCATTCGGAAGATATCACGAGTTTAAAAATGCAAGTATTAGAAAAAAGTCTAGAGGTTGTCGCTCACCGCGCTCAGCTAGCCAGCATGCGATGTAGACTCCATGTAAGCGTCAATGGGGTACATATCCTAATCCTAACATAGGCTACTTTTTACCGCGGAAAAATACATACTTCCACGGGAAAATATATGCTTACGTGGGAAAATTCGATTTCGATGAAATTTAGTATGTAGATAGTTGCAAATAAAAGTATATGGCGAGACGAAGTTCGCGGGGGCTGCTAGTAATTAATAACATTAATAATGACCCTGACAATCAGAATGCCACGGAATTTCCTACGTAGTGACAAACAAACTTCCACATTTACGCCTGTATCCCAGGAGACGGGAAATGTCACATAAACCATATACCGGGAACTTCAAACTCCCCCGCGGTAGTACGTGGGACGAGCATTAAGTTGTGCGAAGTTCAGTAGTCGCCTAATAGACGGATGAATAGTAATCCAGGGTTATTGGGATAATTTCCTGCAATAATTTTGTTGACCGTGTTGCTTAAGTGGGATAGCGGATATATTAGATAGTGGAGACAATCGACTATTATTCCGAAAGTCGTGGGTTCAACCGCCGCGCACATTTTATAATATGATATTATAAAACTATGACACATTCAAAAGATAACCAACCAACTTTTGACGTTCCATAACAATTTTAATTTAATTTTATCAAAATAGATTTATTTAGATTTTTTTCCTTAAACACAGCTTTAGGTACGAAAAGATATTACCAGTCCAGGAAATTTGACTTCCTTTTCGTAACGAGAAATTATTAGGTCGCCAACTTTGTTTCCCCTGTTTTACGAAGAAGGCTTATTAGAATTAACCCCTTTTATCAGGTTTAAGTTTAAAGAAATAGATTTAAATTATCTATTTTTTGCCTAGCCTAAAAATATTGTTGTTTTTTCGCTTAATAGAAAATTATTCATTTGCGTGCAGTATCGATAATTATTGATTATTATAATTATTCATTATCAATTCGAAGACACCCCTAGAAGTATAAATAAAATCAAATTAATGATCTCAGAAGAATGTCTGTTTTCTTATTTCTTGATTGTCAAATAATTTCATAGCATCATTATCAAAAGCTTCAGATACCAAGAGACAAAGGGAGATATTATACAGTGATGGTCACCCTGGGGAAATTATCTACGGATAAGATTTATGCCGATCGAGAACTTATTAGTTAGAGAATACGGATCATTTCTCTATAACCGTGAACCTGATCCCGCTAAATTTACAGCTAATTTTGAGAGCGGATACGAAATATACCTTGTCTTAAATAAATATTTTTGTAAACATGAAATGTTATAATTTTGATATTTAAATTCAATTCACGATTTTCAAGTCAAATTCGAAGGATGAATGCTAAAATATATTTATAAATTCTCAGACCATTTATGTTACCAAAATTCTTCGTCTCAAGGGAATTCTGGTACACAAATAATGTAAATTAGTATTGAGTTAACAACGTACAATAATAACAATTATAAATAAATAAATATTACCGAAAAATCACCCATGTAGTGCCGTTCTAAGATTAGTACCACTCCAATTTAACCAGAGATTTTCGTGAATCCAAGTAAGGGACCAGATGATGAAGCTCGGTAACCCCAAGTATACCAAATCCCCCAAAACTTGTTATTAGTTCCGCTGTATCTATTATGTTTTGTATAGGTATCAGAAATCAGGTAATACTTAAACCTATGCTTTGAGCTTACCAAGGGGCTAGATGATTCTGAGTCCAGCATTATTTTATACTTATATATTTTTTTTAATATATTACAAAATAATAATAATACCCATAACTTACGTATACATGCAGAGCAAAAAGATAATTTGTAATTTATTTTTATTTGTTTTAATATCACGAAACCCAATTTCGATGATAAATATTAAAATATTGTATTCGTATTTCGCGTAAAATAGTTAACACATTTTGAATGAAAATGAAATACTTTAATCTTGTACATTTTCCAATTTCATAATCCGATTGAAATATTTTTTAAATGGAGGTTCACTATATGTTTTGGAAATTCCCGATATACCTGGGTACATTTTTTTGATATTGCATTTTCTACGCAGAATTTATTAACTACTGACATACCGCGGCTTCACCCTTGTTGCAATAATTTTTGCCGTTTTGTACATGGCAATCCGTGTGCTGGCTTAAGATAACACCACATCTCTCCTTCTCCTATTAATATTATAAATGCGATAGTAATTTTGTTAGTTTGTATGTTAGGACTTGTGATTGTGACATTAACCTACCTGCAATTAGCTATCGTGGTGAGTTAAGGCCGAATCTCTCCCGCCAGGAGAGAAGTCCTTTTGTCTCAGAAGTGAGAAAAAAACACAATATAACGTACAAAGATTGACGACCTCTGTGGCGCAGCGGGCGAAGGTCCGCCTGCGACGCAAGAGGTTGCGGGTTCGATTCCCGCCTCGGAACAACTATTTGTATGATCTGCAAATATTTGTTCCGGGTGTCTGGGTGTTATATATGTATAATAAAAATAGCTATATATGTATGTATATTATATTAAGTATATCAGAAATCTAGCACCCGTAACACAAGCTTCGAGCTTACCACGGGGCTAGATGTCGCTGTGTAAAATTGTCCAGTAATATTTTTATTATTTATTTATTAAAGTTATATTTTTTACCATAAAACGTAATATTAGACTCAAAGTATTAATAACATCAGTGCCGTTATTACCTAACCATCCCCTATATGGGGTGAACTATACTATATGGGTAAAATCCATTAGTGGTTGCAACCCCATCATTTCAACCCTTTCAGTACTTATACTTGTGTGATGTGGTTATTGGGTCAATACTTGGCCATCTGCGAGCTTGCATTTAAGATCTATAGAATTTCAAAATGAAATGTTTAATGGGTTCGCTTTCTGTTTAGGTACAAGAAGTGTTATAGTCAATATGCTAGATTCATTCTAATCAAAATCAAGACAATTATTTCTATAGAAACACGATAAACAACGATCAAGGACATATCAAAATAAAATTATAATAAAATAAACAAGTATTAGACAGCGCATTAGAAATTTGTTTTTTCTTTATCGTTTTAATAGTCTTAAGAGATTTAGAGATTTTATGTCATTTATTTCCATAAAATCCTAAAGATCACTTGGATTAGTCAATAAGTAGGTACAATATATTAATACATATCGAACATTAAATAAAATTATACTATGGAAAGAAATCACTATTAACCAACTATACTAAGAGCCCGTGATGGCCAGACCTTCCTTTAATTCACAAGCGTGAAAATTCTTTCATGTGTATGTCTAACATAGGTAAGAATAACCCCCAAACATGAAACCTGGATCGTGGTTCCTTTGGGAGATAACAACCTTTTACCTGTTATCTCCCAAAGGAACCACGATCCAGGTTTCATGTTTGGGGGTTATTCTTACCTATGTTAGACATACACATGAAAGAATTTTCACGCTTGTGAATTAAAGGAAGGTCTGGCCATCACAGGCTCTTAGTCTAAACCCTTATTCTATACAAAAAGTAAACGTAAGCCCCGTTTTGCGGAAACAACCCATCATGTTGAAATATTCAGTGTTCTAGCGAATTCTGCTCACGTTGAGTACAATCTTGATAACCCCGCGATGATAGGACCCCCATCGTTTTGACGGACTACGCGCCTATCTACACAACTACGCACGTATCTACTAAACTGCGTTCGTATCTACTTAACCACGTATAGATACTATATCTACTAAGCTGCGTTCACATTTAATGTCTTTACGTACATTGTAAATATTTGGCCTTACCGCGCGCAGTTTTGCCTGCATATAAACCAACCATGGAATACACAGTAAGTAAATTAGAAAAATACCTAAAAAATGTAACTGCGTGCTTTTGCCAGTCCAAAATAAAATTAATGATAAATCTTTACACGAACGCTCCGGAAAAACTTCGTAATACTTTCTGGAAAATTTAGTAAGAGGATTGTAATTTTCTATCGAAGCGGAAGAACTAAATGGAGTTCAAACTTTTCAAAGTTTTGTACTTCGTTTAAATTTTTAAATCTCAATAAAGCTTTAGGATAAAATCCATTAAAATTTAATAAATGTGAAAGTTTGTCAGTTTGGTATTCCATAACATAAAACAACTGTAAGCATTAAGCTAAAAATAATTATAATTTTAAATATAATATTTATAAACATCAATTAATAATTAATAAATTTCTATGGTAGGTATAAATTAGTTTTTTTTGTTACTATGTGCATTTATGAAGAGCAACTCTTTCTACAGTTCGCTCTTTACCTTCTGAAAAATAACTCAAAAACTAAACCTCTGTGTATTAAACTTGACATACAAATTTACAAACTAAAATCACAAACTCACCGAAATTCAAGAATGCAACATCGAAAAAACTCAGCAACACGCCACAACACAAAAAGTTCGAAAAAAGAATACTCGCGGAATTCTTCAGATTTCGTAAGCTTTCCTGTAATACGTCCGTCCGCTGTAAAGGTCGGATGAGTACTGAAAGCTTGAACTGAAGCTGCGGTTGGTCTGGTATACGCTGCAAATGATACTCGTGTTCCAGATACGAATAACAAGCTGTGATTGGTTTATGAGCGAGGCGGGAAAGCATTTCATTGTAGGTACTTATTATCGAATGAAAGTATAAAGATAAAATTGTTTACTTTTGTTTTATTTTAATATTTTTAGTTCGGTTTGTCCGAAGAAAAGAGATGGTCTTTTCTAGTTAGTACGATAGTTTTATAGCCAGACTCGAATAGTAGAATTAATTAAAACAAACAAAATACTTGTTTTAACAAAAATGAAGCACACTAAAACGAATGGTTAAAATAATAATTGATTGAATGTTATCGATATCTCTTTTCAAAAGCCCTTTCTAATAAATAAATATTGCAACACAATTCAAACATCAACATTCAGCCCCTTGGTAAGTTCAAAGCTTGTGTTACGGGAGCTAGATTTCTGTTATACTTATTAAAATTTACATACATAGATAGATATTTTTGCAAACATAATATAATACACCCAGAACACACGGAAAAAATATTTGCAGCTCGTACAAATATTATGTCATTGAAACCATGCGTCGCAGGCGGATCTTTTAATAAAAATAACCCATTAAATAAAATAGTAAATAATATAGTCGTAACTCGCAAAAATATACAGGGTGGTACTATAACACTACACGACCGCCCAACAGACGTCATATAAATGCGATCAATTCAAAATATAGAAATCCTATTTGCGCACAAATCATTTCCTTTGACGGGCACGGGCCTTTGTTATAAATTCTGGCAGTAATTCAGAATGTAAATGTAAAAGCTATTATGAAATGTACTCTGGATTCGTAACTCAATAATTCGCCCTAAATATTGGTTTACAGTGTGGATTTTGTAAATCGGAGTTTATTTGCAGTTTTTGTAGATTTAAGTTATAATGCGTAGAACGTACCTACTATACGTAGTAGAACGCGGGTAGCCGACATAGCCCAGCGGTTAGCTCTTTGAAGTGGCAATAGGCAAGCCATATTGCTCAGAGAACAGATGGCCGATGGAGCCGAAAAGTTCTCAAGTGGCAACACAGCGTCGGACGTCCGCCTACCTGGTGGGCGGACTATTTGGTAAAATTAGCTGGTTCACAGTAAATGCAATTCGCTTCTGAACTAAACGACTGGATATCATTAAGGCAAATAAATATTTTCAATTTGAATTTGTAGTTCTAAAGATTATATATTACCCATAGACAGCGATTTATTTACCTCCTATACCTATGTTGTGTTATACATGTATATATATATATTTTTTTTAATTATTATACCTACTCTGCCGTCATATTGCTAAAAAACCGTAAAGTGACATTTTGCCAAAATTGACTTTTATACACAGCACGAAAGCGTAAACTTTTCTCTATCTTCTAGTCTGGGTCTCATGGCTCTATCGTTTATAATGCCTGAGATCTGGAACCCTCGTGTACCGTTAACTACATCATTTTGAGACATTTTCAATTCTTAAACACAGTTATCTAGCATTTCTATACTAAAATACCGCTAAACGCCTCTAATCGTGAAATTAAGGCTTTCATTTGCTTGGTCCTACAAACTTAGAAAACAGTTATATGTATAAACAATACTAAATGACCGCTATCTGACTTTAACTTTTTTATAACTATTTCCACCCTCATGATATGATTAGGACTTACAATGTCTAAAACACAGTTTTTGTACTCGTACAACACTACATAGCCGCTAAACGCCCTTAGACGTAAAATCGTAGGTAAACTTACATATATTTTAATCAATTACAAGCCTAAAAGACAGTCACTGCTTTTAAGAAATGAAATATGACGTTATTGTCTAAGTAATTAAAACGTAATAAAACAGTTAACTGACAATCCAACTCTAAAACACGTCTACCTGCTCTACCTTTTTATGCGTTTCGCTCCCTATCTCGGTCGTGTCGTGGACCTTGTGGAGGTCTGACGTGCGGCGCGTTAGGATAAAAATCAGTGAAAATGATTTCTGAAGAAAGAATAGCACTAAATATAGATTTATATGAAGTTTATTAAATATTAAGCGCATGTTTTGTTGTAGTTTCCTGAATTTTTGAACGGCATAGCGATATAAAATAGTCTTTGAAAGAGAAAATCAAACGTACGAAATCTCGTTAATCTATTATAATATTTCGAGGTGCTCGATTAAAAATAGGTATATATTATTGAAGGTACTTAACAATTAGATCGCCGGAAATATTGTTAATTGTGTTAAGGACGAATGTGAGCATCTGGACATATATAACTACTTTTTACATTCTGGTTATCACGCTGTCAAATTGTTCAATTATTGTTTTTTTCTGCTATCAATTAATAAATATATTTGTAATTACCTGGAAATACAATTTATGACGTGACATGTCCGAAGTATTCACTTCCTGGCTCCGATAAAATAACTTAGTGGGATTCTGTAACTCTTTTTCTGAAACATTTCTTCCTTTTGAATACTAACAAAAGTTTTGTCCTTTCTACCATCAAAACAAATACCACATTACATCGCAATCTGCATTCTGTAAAGCTGTTCTGACTGTACAGTAGTTCTCACATGGAACAACCTAGATAGATAGATAGAACATTTATTCACTGAATCACGCACACAAATTACAATAAAACACAACCATACATCCAAGAGAAACACGAGAAATTTTTAAACCATAAAAATAACTTGCAAAAAACTTAATCTATAAACTGTGTGTGTTGCGTGACACAGCGAAAAGGGTTCGACTCAGCATGATGTCGACTGAACTAGATATCCAGTCTTAGTTCTCCAGAACTTAGATCGATCAATGACGCTATCGGTATCGTTTGAAGAAACAATTTCCACATCATTCAACACCAAAGAAGCTATCAAAACCGCGGCTCTGTCAGAAACTCCGCGAGAGCTAGCGATGGTAAACTTAACCTCTTCTTTTTTGCTGATGGCGCGGCAAATGGGTTTTTTATTAGACTAGATGCCTCGCTATTGCTAGAACTAGCACTAGTACTTTCAGTCTCTGCTGACCGAGCTGTTCCAGATTCTTAACATTATCTCGGAATCGGGAACAACTCGGTTTCCGAAACACCGTGTTGTTCCCGATTCCCGATCAATTGTCTCTTTGCTACGCAATAAACTTGTTTTTTCTTATTTTTTGTAGTTGCAGCTAGATCTACACCAACTACCATCATTTCTCTTGTTGTTCTTTGATCGACTAGAAAGAGATTTTCTTCTTTGGGAACACGAGTGTCTTTCAAACACGTTGAGAGTTTGAGATAAGTTTTCACTAGCAACTGCAAATATCAAATAATCTATGAGACTCAGCTGTAAATGTATTAATGTTCTGTTGAAAGTTTATGTTTGACGACCATAATAAGGTTTCATTAAACTTCTGTATTTATCCTGAAAGGTGAAAATTAACTTTAATACTCTCTTTCGACTTACAGTTAGCAGCGAAGCTTTTTGAAATATATAGTTAATATTTCTTCAGCCAATATTTTGGATATGTCATGGACAGTAGGCTCTTTTGTTGTTTTGTCTGTCTTTAATTGATATTTAATGATATAATTCATAACAAATATAATTCATAACATCATTTTAAGTAGGCAACTGGGACACTGGTAACTTCTCTGGCAAACCAAACACGGGACAGGACGTCGATTGTCGAGTTTTGACTTGAGACATTGTACTGTAATAAACAAAATTAATGGATATTAATTAATGATCTAGATTAAATTAACTGTCCAAATTACATTATAAATACTACTTACATGAGTTGTATCTTTAATCTGAGCTGTTAAAACCGAAGTCTCTCACAAATAATACAATTACAGTTAGCGCAACACGTCTAGGCGTAAAATTTTTGTATCATAAACAAACAGGGCAACGCTCAGAATCTAATTACACGGAAATATGACGAAAGTATTTTTTATAAAACTGATTCTAATCTGTAACCAAGTATGATAATAATTTTACCGTCGTTATTCAACTCAAGACTGATTTTGCATGGCAAATTAAACATGGTAAATCGCTAGGCGATCACAGTTCATTTGTTTAACAGTGAGATTTAATCAAACTAAGTTTTAAAATGTTCCTATATATAAGCATTTGCAACCTTATGTTACATACCATAACTATAAACAATATTAATATGATATAATATTGTTTTTATTGCTTTGAATAAAAGATAATCGTTAAATTTTGTATAATGTAATCATGATTTACAATTTTGGAGGTGAGATAAAATGTAGGAAGTATAGACTTAACCGTAAAATTATAATTATGTTATGAATCTACAAGTACATTTTTCAACGCTAAAACACAGTAAGATAAAAATGTTTCTTACAATACTGTGTTTAAGTCTAGATCCATATCTCTTACTTATACCACAAAACAACAAATAAACCGTTAAAGGTTTTTAACGGTGTTTTAAGAATTAGAGCTGGTCCAATTTTCCATACAATGCAATGCAAAAAGACGACTAAGTGATTTAACTGTGTTTTAGGTAAGCATTTGTGAAAAACTGTATGTGAGCATAAAATCATCATACAGTTTCACTAAGATACAACACTTAAAAGCCGCTACGCTTCAGCTGACTGCTTTTTAGTGTTGCACACCCCCACATTATGAAGTAGGTGACCATTGTCTAAAACACAAATTTGTCAATAAAAACTCATGTGTTTAATTTGATGTTCCCGTTTCATACTCAACTAGAAGCCCCAGAAATTATTAAAAAAATGGTATATGAAAGAAGACTGTAAGTCTTCACAAAGTCTAGAATTAAACATTTTTCACGTTTTTGCTCGTAGCCAACAATTTGGGTTTGTCACTTTACGGTTTTTTAACCATAGGACGGCAGTACTATGTTCTATTTATTTTTGCGTGTCTAAGTCTCTTTATTTTATTCTCTTTTGTATTAGTTGTAGGTTTATGTATTTAATATATTAATTCTAATTTTAACACCACCGTCCAGTTACATTTTGCAGTTTTTCTTTCCATCCTCAGGTTGTCTGGAAGAAATTGCTTTAAGCAATAAGACCGCCCATTACGCATACGTTTTTGTAGTTTTTAAGTTCTTTTGTAAATATTTCATAATGTTGTGTATAATAAAGAATTATCTTATCTTATCTTATATTATGGTAAAGCCATCAGAAAAAAAAACTCAGCGAAACATCATTTGTAATTCATAGATTCATTACGAACTTGGCATCCAACTTAAATTGACTTCTCCTGTATTGGCCACCAAAGTTATTTTCGTCTGCAGATTATCTCGCCAAAGTATTTTAGCCCTTAATAACATTGTTATAAGATTGATAGGTTGTTGTTGATTAATGTTATGATATCGGTAACAATGATAAATATTCGATGGTTGATGACAGATTTGAGTTATAGAAGCTCAAATATTTTGTGGAATATTGCACATTTTAATAAACACATTGTTTCACATTGTTTATACATTATTTGTGAAGGCAAACACTGTGAGGAAATCATTAGAAATTATGAGAACTTTAAATAAGTTTGAAGGACATGTGTCATTCACCAACCCGCACTTGGCCTCTCTTATCAAGAGACAGAAGCCCCTGTGTCCCAGCAGTGGGAACGTAAATAGGGGTGATGATGATGATTCCAAGCGAAAACTAACCTGCTTCTGAGGCAACCACAATAACACGAGAACCCGTCGGATGCGAGTTAGCTAAATATTTGATTTGCTAGAGATGAGATTTAAGTCATGCTCGAATTATTAACGTCTGCCGGCTTAAGGCTGGTACACACTGAGAACACTAATATTGAATGTAGATGTTTGTTAGTGTATTTGTTAGCTGTATGGATCTATATTTAATGTAATTTTTACAGTAATAGGCTCTCCTGTAAAGATAGTGTCCTTGTTATGAATAAATAAATATCTTATAGGTATATTTAAAAATAAATTGCTGTTCGTTAGTATCGCTAAAATTCGGGAACGACCGGGCTGATTTAGCTAGTTTTGGTCTTGAAGTGTTCGTAGTAATATTAAAGGTTAAGAAAACTATAGAAGAACGGCTGGGCCGCCTAGTACCTATCCCATCCGATTTTTTATTTAAATCAGATAAATTAAATTAGGGGAAAAAATTATGTTCCATTTATGTGTGTTTCTTAAAACGTAACGTGTGTACAACGCCTTATCTTTGAGTAAGCATTCGGAACATATTACATTTTCAATTCCGACATCGAAATGATAAATTCGTTTCTGATTTTCCAACGTCTTGCTAATTCAAATTGGAGCTTAAGTGAATTGCAATCGCATGAAACTTCCCAGACTTCCATTCACATTTATTTATTGGTAAACCAACGTATACTAACAATATATAATAAGGATTATAGTTTAGTAAGCTTATCAAAGGTATATAAAAAAATTAGAAAAGTTGCTATAGAAAAGTGTACTAAACTTGTACTATTTATATTCTTACTTTTTTACAGAGTTAAGACTTAAAACAGGTAAATAATCTATTTAATTTAAGAAAATGGTAAGTTACTTTCTTTATAATAGAAAATGGTAAGTAAAAAATTACATGATAACGTAACCTTGTCCTCGAGTGGGAGTCGAACCCACGCATTTCAGTGTTGCCTTGGCTGCGCTGACCACTTCTCTCTCTATCGAGCATAACGCTATGAACTCGAATATATCAATATCTTGTTCTAATTATATATTTTTATTCGTATTTCTAAACACAGCCATAAAAAATCTTTTTACCTAAAAATATTCTTAAACACAGTTGTGGTTGTCGACTCAAACAAGAAAACTCAATTTAACTTCACAAACTACTAATAAAGTCATGAATTACTTATTCAAGTTAACACAAATTTCTGTTTTACTTTATAATTAATTTACCCGTAGAGTTCGCTTACAATTTTTATTAACAACTTTGCTAATTTCAAAATATTCATATTTTTGTTTTTCACTAGCTGCGGCCTGCGTCTATTCCCGTCTAGATTACTTAGTATAATTTAGGTGCTTTATGTTTTAAAATAATCGTATTAGCCTTGCGAAGGTTTAAAATGTGAGAAAACATGGGTATAAAGCGGGCGAAGCCACGGGTAGTTAAGCTAGTATTAGGTATACATTTCCCGGTAAAAGGTTCATCAAAATCCATTTGGTAGTTTTTGCGTAAAAGAGCAACAAAAATATCCATTCATACAAACTATCGCGTTTATAAAATTAGTTTAATTCCGGATCCTCACAACATTAGAGGTATAATTAGTATATGAATTAAAAACATTTTCGCTTGTACTTACTTAATCTCTCGGTAAACTTAAGTGCATACTAAATCGTCTGAAATAAAGTTAGTAACTAGGAGTTAGTGAATACTCTGTATTTTACGTTCGCTCTGTTATCTTTAAAAGAGTCATAATAATAAACCGTCTAGCACTTAGGAATGCTAGTTAAATGTGTTGCAGGCATTTGTGGGGCTCTTTCCGGTATTTTATAATGTTACTAAAGTAGATCGGAAAGTACGTACTCGTAAAGTACTCCTTCGGAGGAGGCCGTTATCTTCTGTGACACAGGTTTTAGATAAATACAATAAATATTTTTTATTTTATGTTTATAACATTTGGCATCGAATTTTAATTATTACATTGTTTCTGAGTCAAAATACACTATTCATTTATTTATTTATTATTTTTAAGTTTGAGAAATTGGAAATAACTCGGACAATATAAGTGTTTGCCACGTTGCTTAAAATTTAAAAAATGAATAGTGTAACTCGCTTAATTTTTGATGGTGCACTTAAATAGTGTTCATCGTTAATACGATGACCTAAAATATTTGATTGAGCTTTCTCAGTTTATTCACTAAACGCCTAATTTCACACTAATCCTGCGACACCCACAAAGCGTCCACAAACCAAGAGGGTTGTAAAACAATGGTTATTTGTTCTCGGTGCCCAAGTTTTCATCCCTTACACAATATAGCTCTTACCTTCGTTCATTCATTCAACCCCCTTAGCGGGTTGTTAGTGTGGACTGTACGGTTGATAAAAGTGCGACAAGGATAAAAAAATATTCAAAGAATTTCTTAACGCAAATGTTATTGAATGATTATGATTGAAAATGTTTTTTGAAATTATAAGAGCCTGAACAGACAGGCAGATATTAACTTTATATTATAAACAAGCTTTCCGCCCGCGGCTTCGCCCGCATTATGTTAGATTTTCCCGCGGTAAAAACTATGTACCCTATGTCCTTCCCCCGGTTCTAAGCTGCTTCCCCACCAAGTTTCAGCCAAATCCGTTCAGCCGTTCTCGAGTTATAAGTTCAGGCACTAACACGACTTTCTTTTATATATATAGATGTTCACTTGAGGTCTTTGAAGTGAGGCACACCAAAATAAGAGACATTTTATAGTGATTCATATTAATTCAATCTATCTGTGAAAAAACATTTTTAAATATTTTGGAATAAATATTTACAAATGTAAATAAAATGAAAACTAACTGTTGACTGTCGCACGTCTACCAAGCGTACAATCAATCCCAGACGCATTACCAGATATCAAAGATGAGACAAAGGCTTTTGTATTCCGATCATTTATATCTCTTTAATCAAAGCTTGCTTGTTATGGGACTAGTGCTTAAGAGAACTTCAACAGGACAAAAAACATCTTATGCATAATACGACCTCTGTGGAGCATCGGACCTGCGAGACTCGGGTTTGATTCCCGCCTAGGGACAACAATTTGTACGTACTGTAAATATTTTTTCGGAGTGTCTGGGTTTCAGGGTAATAACCCTGAAAACAAATCATTCCCTTTACCTATAAATTTCTGAAATTTATTACACAAACATTATAAAACTGTACACCCTTTGAAGAACCTTTAAACACACGTAGTGAAAATTAGGCAAAGCAAGTTTATGTGAATTTATTTTTCCGATATTTTAACAATTTACTTTGTGTATATAGTATTTATTTTTTAATTTAGTATTTATCTTATGTGAATTTAGTATTTATTTTTTAATTTAGTATTTATCTTATGTGAATTTAGTATTTATTTTTCCAATATTTTTACAAAATACTGTAAAATTGCTCAATAGTTCCCACAAGGCGTTGCAGAACAAACCCCGTACATCTCTTTTATTAACGTCACATCCAAACACTTGAACCTTTTAGCCCTTTCCCCGTTGTAATAAGGTCTACAATCGTATGGACCATCTAACTATCAAATAAACGGAATCCCAGTTAAACCCATTCAGTTTCATGGGGTTTTGATGTAGAAGCGAAATTCGTTTGGAACTTTTAAGGCCAGATATTGAAATTGTATGGCAATATTTTTAACTTAAACGGACCAATACACATGGACATGTTTCTTCAATGGGCAAAGGTCTGTCTGCAACGCAGGAGGTTGTGGTTTCGATTCCCGCATCGGAACAAAAATGTTGATGATCTGCAAATGTTTGTTTCGAGTTTCTGGGTGTTATATAATGTATAACAAAACATATCAATCTACATAATATGCATGTATTCAGAAATCTAGCACCCTTGACACAAGCTTTTAGCTTACCACGGATGTTGCTGTGTGAATTGTCCAGCAATATCGTTTATTTGTTTATCTATAAGGATAATGTAAAAGATTTACTCGTCCAAACGGTACCTATCTATGTACTATTAGTTTGTGCTAGCCTACTCTCTGAAAATGGGTAACAATTTGGATAAAAGCTTTCTAACGTTTGTTTCAACTAAATTCTGAATCGCCCTTCTTAATATCTACCGAGATTTATCTAGGTCTCAGCGTTTTTACACGAACTTACCATTTTCATGAATTAAAGAAAGTTCTCCAAACAATGTCAAATTACATGAATTTTATCAAAGGCAAAATGGTTGCAAGCTCGTGAAAGCGAGCATGGAATACAAGAAATTAAAATTATAATAATATCGTAACATTTTGGATAAAGTTTTTAATTATTTATTTATACCACTTCTTCTGACAGGTTTTGTTAACTATATAAAACTACTTGACCCACCCTTGGCTTCGCCGGCTTTATGCCCATATTTTCTCACCTTTTAAACCTTTATTTTAAGTAAATGTTCTATACCCTAACATTGTAACGTTTAATAACACGAAAGCCGAGAATTGGATAATAAAATAATGTTCTAAGTATTGTATATTTTTAATTTCGTAGACATAGAAATATGTACTTTCCAAATAAATAATTCCTTACTGATGATTATGATAACATTCAATCTATAAAATTGTATCAACCAGTTTATTCAGAAAATCCCTCTTTACGACCTGGAAGAAAATACTTGGCATTGCAAGCATTACTGAATTGCATTGCTCTAAGCTAAGCCAAGCATTATTCGAATGCTGCAGATATATAAAACCTTGGAAAAGCCGTGTTGGCTAAGTGGGAAACACACTCAACTTTTCGAAGGTCGTGGGTTCAAACCACGCCGCGCATCTGCATTATTCAACTTTAACTATTATAGGCACTTTTTACTGTGCTTGCCTCTCGATGTTTGCCTTACATTTAGATCACGTATTCTTAAAGCGCACATAAATATTTCAAGCAGATAATTAGGGTTTGAACCCACGACCTTTGGAATGAAAGTCGAGTGTGCTGCCACCTAGTCAATATGGCACTAAGAACGATAAAAACGTATATAGTGGTGCAAATATAGCTCCATTTAAATAGCGTCCAACAGAAGCGAACAGTAACCAAACTCAGACATTATCCCATTCAACCGAAGCTGTTCTAGAAACTTCGACAGTTGTGAAACGGCGACTACTCGATATTTCCGACACATTTGGACCTAGATTGTGTTCTAGAGCACTTAGTTTATCAAATTTAAAGTAAAATAGAAAAAGCATCTTTATTGTACACAATAATTATTGAATTATATTAGTTAAAACTAAACAGAATGGTTACCACTCAGAGTGTACAGGTTATATCAGACCGCTAGTAATATGTTGCGCCAAGTCAATCTGATGACCTCTGTGGCGCACCGGTAGAAGGTTTGCCTGCGACGCAGGAGGTCGCACGTTTGATTCCCGCCTGGAAACGACAACTTGTACGATGCAGATATTTGTTTCGGGTGTTCTATAAGTCTACAAAATATATATAAGAATGTTAATTCTATTAAGTTTATCCAATTATCTAGTACACCTAACACAAGCTTCAAATTACCTGTGCCTTTATATATGTCAAAGTTCCCAGTACACTCCGATTTCCTCAAGATGTTTGCTTTCACCGTAAGCGTATAATAATATATTTTTAAAGCACACATAAATTTTTCAGCTATAAAACCACCAAAATAAAATCTGTGCAAGTCTTTCAAAATCACGTCTACCTCACGTCTGTTATTTACCGTGTCGCTATTCATAAGCGGAATCAGATAGACTAGCCAATTCCAAGGCAAGTCACGCGCGAAACTAAGTCTATTCTCGCGACGTGGGCGTCCTGATTTACACCTTTATCACGATTTTCTATGCATTAGGCAGGTGTCTTTATATCTTTCAAGCAGGTTTCTTAGATGGACACTTTTCTTCTATATCTTTTAACAAGTTACCCTCGCTTCGGGTGCATAAATACACTTATATACCGTCCTATTGAATCAATATACTATTTTTTTAAAGTATTTTAATCCGTCGTGTAGTTTTATAGGTTGAAGCCACGGAAGTATCACAAGTTATATAACCACAACTCTGTTCATAAGCCCCATTCCCAAAGCCAATCCATATACATATTTTAACCTCAAATCCCTACTTTAAGGGATGTATAAGCCCGTATTTTAAATCGAAATTGAATTCAGTCCTGAGCTGAATTCGGTTGAAGCTCGCTCTTATTCGATTTGTAGTGAGATCTTTCTGAGTCGATGAATCGATTTATATGGAGATATGGAGGTGTTGAATTATCATCATTTTAGCCGTAGGAAGCTATTGGAGTAGCCTTGTTAGCTAAATGGGAGCACACATGACTTTCATTCCAAAGGTCGTGGTTTCAAATCCCGATGGATTTTCCTTCTAGCAACGATCGCTTCTAAACACTATCTGTGCCCATGACACACGCTCGTATCTACGGCACGGTGTGACGAGCACCGAGCCTGGCAATTGAATGAATACTATACAAACGCGTGCTATAGGGCCAATGATGAAGGCAAACATCGTAAGGAAAACGGCATGTTTTGGAGAACTTTGAGATTTTTTTAGGAATGTAACATTCACCAAGGACCTAATCTCTCTCGTCAAGAAATATATAGAGAAGCTTATTATGACTTATTAAGTAAAAATCAATCGTCATCATTTTATCATCAGTACGTATTTCATAATTCAACCTAACTTCCAAACTCACAAGTAATAAGAGCGACTTGTACTGAAAGTTAGCTTCAAGCCAATTCTTATTCCTCAACGCCTCAAGTTTATAACTAAATCGCAGGCTAGATTCAATTGGTTAAAGCATTGAGTCGTGCTTATTCGGAAAATTATGCTCTTTAGGTTAAAATTATTGGAAAATATAAATATTGAAAGACAATTTATTTAACAACCTCTTCGACGATGGTCGTTTTGATTTCATGATCGTTTAAAAATAATCGCAAATTTTATAATTATACCATTAATTAGTAGGTTTTAAGGGTTTAATATGTCAGTTTAATATCCGACTTATTACTATATTGATCTTAGTAAAAAGTAACAGAAGAAGCCTTAACGCGTCCTGCCACAAACTTTCTCGATTTGCCTCAGTTACAGATAAACCTTTTTCGTGATTCACTCTACCTATTTGAAAACCGCATAAAAATCCGTTGCGTATCTTTAAAGATTGAAGCATACAAACATTAACATCGACTTACTACTACGAGTATGTAGGAAATTCCGCTTTTTTAAACAGACTGTAACATAGAAGCAACATTTTATAATCAGAACACACAGAAAATACTCTTGAAAGCATTTCCGACCACACTACTACATACGCATACTCGTAACTACAACACTTCCTTATAAAGGTAACACACAGTCATACAAAACAGATCCAGGACTCAATGATGCATCCTCTTCATGGCAGCTATCTCTTTCTTACATAGATAAAAAAGCGTGAGAGAACGGGATGGGAGGTAGTCATAATCTGTCAACAAGTATACGCTAATTGCACACTCGGGTGACTATAGGGTGGCTATGGTGTTTGTATTTTCCGAGATATTTGGGGTAGTGGAAAATGTATGATTATATAAATAAAAATAAAACATAGTTTGATATGTTGACTGCAGATGAGTTTACTATAACTATATTCAGTCTTCTATGAATTTTACTCAATTAGGCTTTCTATTAAATTTTAAAATCAACAAAACCTTTGTTTTCAAGTGGAAATCAAACCCACTTCCTTCAGTAGTTTGTATGACTGATAGATGAACTTCCGTTACAAACCGAATTTAGGTAAATATAAATATAATAAATTTGATTATAAGACAAACCTCTATAACATGGTGGCTTATTGCAGCAAACTTATAAGGAGCGATTTATTAAGATTTTATAATATGTGTCCCAAAATGCCTTAACAGAATAATTCCCCTTCAGAAATGAATTATTCTGCTTAGTTTCAATTTTCCAGAATTAATGGAGAACCTACTTAAATACGGCCCGTTAATTAGACGGATTATTAAGACTCAAGTGTTGTTTACGAAGCGAACCACGCATTTTGTTTTAAGCTTTTTTTCCTTTAAATTCCTTTGAATTGCATGTTATTCAGATAAGCACAGGGTAATTTTTTTAAGAAATAATGATTGTGTGTTATTTTTTAACGGATTTTAATTTTAGATTAGTATCTCATTTGCTTGAGAATTATATGAATGTAATCAATGTTTATTCTTTATAGTCACTGTATTCATAATCCCACTGATCGGATTGCGAAAAGCATTGAAAGCTAATATAATTATATTTTTGTATATTATATTATATTTTCGTTTTAATACATACTCTTGTTTTACCGAAGTTACGTTAAGTTAACAAACGTTACAGAATAAGGACTGAGAATGAACACTCAATTAAGTTAATTAAAACAATATAGTACATACATACTTAATCAAGCTAGATTCAGAACTACATGGAAACTGGTTGCAAACCGCACGTAATTATAAAAATACGACCGTTATATTATGAAATAAATGTATTATTTATTTCTGTTTTTTATCTGTTTTGAAAATAATATTAATTAATTTAAATATAAGATGACAGGTAAAAATTCTACATATCGCTGATTTTCACCATAGACTAGCCAACCCGCCGACAGCTTCGCTTACGTTTTTTTTGTTATGGCGCGCGTAGCCTTCGAAAAATATACTATCGAAAACAAACAACCAATCAAACAAGCTCTTCAGCTTTATAAATAAGTATAGAGATTACGTAATGAAACATTTGTTCAACAATATCACCTGAAGTAAAGAATGGTATAAGTTTATTTTAATTCCTACACCATTTCCTAAAAAAATACTTTGTTGTTTCAGTTGATTTTATTTTCAGTTCTAACTAACCCAGCTGCTTCAGGTCCACTGTGACAACTCTCCTCCACATCAGTCAGTTGGAGAATCAATATCTACATGGTATTTATACAGTTCTGTTTGACTGGAACTTTGAAATGCATAAAGTTGGAACGTGTGTAGACACGAGTCCGCTAGTGACTTTTCCGTTGTTTTTTTAAAGTCGTGTTAGCTTAGTGGAAGCATACTCTACTTTTATTCCAAAGGTCGTGTGTCCAAACCCTATCGCGCATATCTGGATTTTTCTTCTTGAAAATGTGCGCTTTGACACGTGCTTTGTCGGTGTAGTCAAACTTCGGGAGGAAATCAGCATTTTTTGAGCATTTGAAGAAGTAAGAAAGAAGAAACTTAGAGGTGCATAAGTTTTACTGGATCTTCCCTTAAAATACGAATGTTACTAAAATGTTATATTTTACAATTAAGTTGATTCATAAGTATAACATTAAATAAATAAATATATATTGCTGAAAAATTCACAGAAAAGCTACGAATGAATAATTATCGACAAAAGTTCGTTCTTAAAACGGAATTTTATAATAACTCAAATAATCCTTTGAATGAAAACTTGAATTGTTCATACTAATTGGCAGAGCTTGTTAAAATGATACAAAGAAAATTAGGGCACGTAAGCCTTAGGCTGTTTTATCATTTGTATATTTTTCTTCTGAAAAAAATCTTTATCTTTCAAAGATTTTTAAGACATTATTATCCATTTTAATCTAAGTACTTATGGCGCCACCAATATGTTATGTGATGCCGGCCTACGCCTAATAGTACAAGTCCATATTTTTCTGACTGAGATACTTATTTATTTTTCATATTCAAATCGAGTTATTCGTCATCTCGCCCGAAAGAAACTCGCACGATCGGGCGACTTGGCACCTTTCGAATTTAAATGATATTTCTTTCGTCAACTCGCCCGTTTCGTATTTACCTAATATGTCTATCGTCAACTCGTACAAAGTACAGCCAGGTAAAAAAATTTAAACTAAACAAAAGGATTTATTTATTTATCTCTTTCTTTTTATCTTTTATTACTATTTCATACTTAGATAGTAACACGCCAAATGCTTTGAAGATATTGTTGGTTATTTCATATTTTAAATTATATTTTGATACTTAGGTAATAGCACGCCAAATGTTTCGTGAATTTCGTGATATTGTTGATTACATTTTTATACTTAGGTGATGACAAGGCGAATTCTTTTGTAATAATTGTTGATTTTATTTTTTAATGTTAATTATATTTCTTTATCTAGTAAATAACACGCTAAATATTTTCTTGGTTGTATTTTTATACTTATCTAATAAGTCCAAGACCTTCTGTGAATAATTATATACTTAATTTTATTTTTTGACGTTGATTTTTATTTGGTGTATTATATTATGCTTTTGTATTTAAAGATGTTGATTTTTAAATATAACTAAAATAATGATACAATAACATTTTATTTTATTTTAAGTCCAATCATAAAACTTTTTTAAGAAGGATTTTTGTCGTTGACTGTACATAGTTACTCACATTTTTATGGTCGGGCGAGTTGACGAAAGAAATATGATTTAAATTCGAAAGGTGCCAAGTCGCCCAATCGTGCGAGTTTCTTTCGGGCGAGATGACGAATAACTCTTCAAATCAATGCCACTTTTCTTTGTAATTTATAACTCGAGAATGGCTGGGGCGATTTATGTGCCCATATGGTACGTGGTATGTGGTTTAAAACATTTGAAGCACATAATTATTATATAGGGACGGACAGACATTGACATCGACTTTGAATTTATATAAATATTATATCATAAATAAATATAGGTACTTACTTGTGTTTCGTGTAAATCCAAAGGTTGCCTGACTGAAATCGCTTTAAGTGATAACGCCGCCTTTTTTAAGCATGTTTATTTTATTAAATATGGCATACCAAAAAAGAAATTTGAATAAACCTGTCCTGTATATTGTATACTACATTAAAAACAAAACTTACACCGAAATGCTACTTGCAGTAAGTATTCTCTACAAATTGATCAATACCTAAAATACTAAGTAAGACGCGTCACATCCAACAAAGTATTTCAAATCCCAGTTTAACGGTCGTGAAACAGCTTCTACTATAAAAGTTGAACGGATCTTTCAATCTAGATAAAAGGTTCTCATCCAGATGTCTTTATCATCAGCTTGATATAAGCAGAGATGTGTTGTGACTGTTGTAAAACTAACGCCATTTAAAAACTTTAAATGGAAATTATAATATTATGTAATATGAAAATACATATTATAATATGAAAATATTAAAGACCTGTGAAAAATGATTTATTTGAAATAATGAGAAGATTTTTTTTTTCAAGGCGCTGCTTTAAAATTGATTAAAGCCTCGAGCAGACCGGATGCGTATACGTACACGTAAGCGTAGACGTGCACGTACCACTGAGTTGTAATGTATGGGAATGTATGTGACAGGACACACCGCTTGCGTAACGTGACGTGCGTGTGCAGTGTGTCCTGTCACATACATTCCCATACATTACAACTCAGTGGTACGTGCACGTCTACGCTTACGTGTACGTATACGCATCCGGTGTGCTGGAGGCTTATAAAGCCAAAGCGTTCTAAAAATGTGAACCATAAGTTTAACAAAAAAAAATATCTCAGTTGAATATTGTTTTAGTAATCTGCCGTCCGTTACCTTAAAGGCGGCTAAGTGACATTTGGTCAATTTTGACTTTTAAATGCCATGATAGACAGTTCAAAATTCTCTATCGATCTGTCTAGGACACGTATTCGTATCGTTTATAGTTTCTGATTTAGCGATGGGAAGAAAGCGGTTAAATAATGCAAAATATTAAATTTACAACGCTAAATCACGGCTATCTGCAAATACTTAACTAAAAAGCATTTAAAGTCATTTAACTATTCTGAGCTCAAAGAAGCATGCCCTGAGATGCACAGCTAAAACGCGGTTACTCGATTTTGGTAAGCTATAACGGGGTTAAAGTATCATAACTCCTTTTAAGTCTAGTTTTGTTTCTCTATTATTTATTGCAGTTCTAAGCTACAAAGCGGTTATGTGCAAATTACTAGGCTGTATAGAAGTTAAAGTCTTTTAACCACTTTATAGCTTTGTGTTTTGATTTGATTTTGATACAATTACAACACTATATGGCGGTTATGTCGCACTCCTTCGCTATAAAGCCGTTATCGGCTTATGCCACTTATCCCTAAAAAAGCTTTTACTTCAACCCCAAGACGTTTTTGAAAATCAAATTTAAAATTAATATTTTGTTTCCACTAAAACCCCAAGACTTTTAAGGCCTTCGGACACATTGGTACAATTTCCATATTTGCTTTGGTAGTGCAAGTTTGTACAATTTTTAAAAAGGATTTTTTCATATCTGTGCAAATAAAATTTTAAACTATAAATGGTAATATTTGTTCCATCCCACGGTTGCCTGGAAGAAATCTCTCTTAGCGATAAGGCCACCCATTGTTTCACTGTATTGTTATGTGTTGTATTTTTTGTGTATCTGTTTTGTAATGTGGTGTAACAATAAAGTATTTTGTATTGTATTGTATTGTATGGTGTGATCCTGGCCACGCCGATGACTCAATTTGAATCCTGATTATCGTAAAAAAATGCAAATATTTTGTACGCTATTAAAGAAAAGTACTATACTAAGTAAGGCTTTGGTGATTTGAACAAAATTTGTGGAATGGTTCCTAGCCACACAAAAGTATTGCTGAGGAATAAAATACGGTTTTTTTATTAAAAAAAAACTAACTTTTAATGAGAACATGCTACTTCAACATAAATAAACCATTCTATCATGTAGAAAGTAGGTAAATAATATGCAACATTCACAAATCAGAAGCCCTGTATAAACTGGGTAATCTGGAATTGTACAAATATGGAAATTGTACCAATGTGTCCGAAGGCCTTTTAAGTATAGTCAACAGAAAAATTCAAGATAAATACTTGAGGACTGATAGCTCATCAATTTGAAAAAAATACTTATCGAAAAATGCTCCGAGCTGTAGTAAAATCAATTTGAAGACTACCTACAACATCTTAAATCGTCACAGACATAATATAATGTGTATAGATATAACTTTTTAAACTATCATGGTTTTTAACTATATTTGAACATGAAATGGGTAACATACCATGATTTAAATGTTTTTGAGTTTTCCGATATTTCGACACTGTTGCAAGCGCAGAAGTGTTGGTTTGGTAATAAACCTATTTAATAAGACGATACCTACAATATTTTATATACAAATACGCCATGAACATTAATAATCTTGCGTTTTATTTATTTTTGCTACAATTATGCTGCAGACCCTACGAATAATGCTTGGGGTGCAAGTGGAATGGAAGTATGGAGATATTTGTTGATGAAATTTTGACACCTTTCATCGTTTTGGGGTGGTAGTGGAATGAATGTATGGATATTATATTGACTAAAAAGTAGAGTTTTGGGGTTGAGTGGCATAAGCCCCATTATCTTATCTACGATCGGCCATGCGCCCTCCTACCCCCACGGCCACGTTCATTTTAGTCTGTTACAAGGAAACGTCGCGAGTGCATTCACCGTGTGGGACGTTTAGCGCCAAAACTATGAAATGTGCGAAACTTATAGACTACATAAGTTGCAGTCTGTCCAAGATGAAACGTCTCAAGCTGACTGTAATGGCTGTGCTATGTGGACACAGCATCATAATAGGTACAAGAAGGCAAGATAATTATGATCTCCTTTACAGAAACGATTTCAGTGAGGATTTTAAGTCATTGTGATTTTTAAATGCCTATGAAAATATGCCTATGATGGCAGCCTGGAAGAAAACAAGCTCTTTTGAGCAAACTCAATTTATTTTTGAAGCTTTTTATTGTAGCTCTTAGAAGAGCATACTTAAGTAACTAACCTCCTATGTGATAAAAAGTGCAATTTTTTGTTAGAATGCAAAAAAAAAAATGTTACACAAAAATGTGATTCTTTTGTTTTTAAGATTTTTATTGTAGCACTAGAAGAGCATACTTAAACAGTGCCTTGATTTAAAATTACCTTCCTACCCAATTTAAATATAAGTAAGACTGTTTAAAGTAAAACTTTTACAAGTAGGTACCTTTTGTAAGGGAATAAGTAAGTCTGTAAGTACATAATTATTATTGATCTCAAAAAATTTATTTTAAAATAAACCATTAAAATAAGCAATTACATTTTTATTATTTCAGCATTTAACGTAGTTTTATAGTAGAAACCCTGAATGATCAATAAATGAATACTAAACTATAAAGCGGTTATTTAAACAGGTTTTGCATATAGCTGCCTTTTAATTATGTTTATCGAGATAAAAATATGAAACATTACAATTTTTGTGCTAATGCTAAGCTTAAAAGCCGTAAAATACAGAAACCCTGTTTTAGCTTTGCAGGAGCCACAAGTCAAAATAAACTATCCTACGCTATAAAGCAGTTATGTGCAAATCCTTAACTAAAACGCCGTTAAGGTATACATAGCCGCTTTATAGTCGGGTAAACTTAGAATTTTTATTAAATCATTCCTAAAACTAAGTGCTAAAAATCATTTTATGAATAATTTTTAAAAGGAAGTTGAGTTTAAAGCAAAACCATTCGATAGTACTCACGTCATTATATCTTTCAGTGTCAAAAAATCTGTCATACGAAAAATAGTAATCAAATGGCATCAATTTCAAAATTCTTGCCGCGTTTTTTGCGATTATCTCGAAACTAACTTTTGCGACTTAGCCGCTTTATAGATAACGGACGGCAGTAATGCAAGTACCACATAATTAACTTGTTAATTTTCAGAAATTAGTAAGATTTAGCGTGATAATAATGAAATGATGATTTGATGACGAAAATGTATGTAACATATATTTCTAGAATGATCCCGAAACACGCAAATTACCCGACCCGCTCAAAGGAGGTGTTCAATCCGACGCGAGTCGATCGTGCGAGGCAATCACGCCGCTAGACGTCTCATTAGAGGATACAGCGGACGGACCTAGCCGCGGCACATACTAAATATCTAATCATCATCATTTCAGCTGTCAGACTGAAATAGTTTCCAGTTATAAACAAAACAACTAGATGTATTGACTTATCTAAAATAACTAAATATTACTGGACAATTTATACAGCAACAGCTACAAGTATAACCTGGTAAGCATGTTGGCTTGGGTAACTGATAAGTAAATAGGTACTAGATATCTACATACTAACTTATTAGAGGTACCTTTTTACGTTATGGGTATTATATTAACCAAACAGAATGCGATAATTCCAGCTAACAACTTTAAATAAGTTGTTTATGAAATGAATTTAAATCCAATATTTAAATAAAATAATATAAAAATTATGAATGTTATTAAATTTAGTGCCATGCCGACACACGTTAACTGTACCCATTGGTATGTATGAACCATATCAAGATGTCTAATGAATTTTAACTAGTCCATGTGTACTAAGTTTAATTAGGTAGGATTAAATGGAGTTAGAAATGGTCAAACCCTTATAGGTAAAGTGAAACTTGCAAGGATTATTTTAGGAACGCTTGTGGTGGTTAAGGAAATGTTTCTTTTAAAATGTCCTCGATTTGCATTCTGAAGGTCGCGGTATAAAATTTCCGAAGTTTTATTATATAAACGCAAACTATTTGATAAAAAGTGTAGTAAATAATTTATTGGCAAATTTATTCAATTAGTTACGATAATAAATAAAAATTCCTTTAGATTCATCATAATAACCTATACAACGTCTAACTTCTTAGCACGGGTGTTCCTAACAGAACTCTTTATGGTTCGTAACATAATATATGCATAATATTCAAAGTATTTGATCAAAAAAATAGTTATAAGAAGAAGATATAAAAAACATAATAAAACGAACCCTAATTCTCTCTTTTAAAATGAAACAGCGAGGTTGCAAGCTTGTATGTTACCAAATGTCCACCCGCACTGAAAATAAAACGAAACAAACCCTTCAAAATTCACATTTTTCGCTGACGGAACTTTAAGAGGCCTATTACGTGAAATCGCGAAATTGTTCGGTTTTCTCGTCCTAATTCTATGGTTTGCGTTAGTTGTTTGATATTACAATTACATCTTTATAATAGTTCGTTTTCTCCTCTACAAAAGTAGTAAGAAACATTTTAGATAACTTGTTTATATATTGAGTAATAATCATTCTCCGGATACATGTTTCGTAAAAAACGCTCGAAGACCTGTTTTCTCAGCTCTAATTTGTAGATTCTAATGAATATGGGCGATCAAACTATTTTTTATTATGTTACGTATATCCTATTCTTCATTTAGAGTAGAGTACATTTTCGTTAAATGCTTTTATTCTAAAGATATACCGAATTTAATATCGACCGAAAATGCTTCGAAACAAACCTCAATAACTCCGAAGTTATAAATCAATGGGACGTCATATTTATATCAAAATATTTATCAACATTTGCTTAAACTATGATATTAATTTTAATTTGTAGAACGGTTTTGGTAATTTTTTATGAATAAAATAAAACTACCATAATTTAGTAGTTTTTTCATTCAGCCGGCTTTTTCCATTTAGTACCGCGCGAGCGCTTGTCGAGGTCGGACCTATGTCGGTTGTTCTTGAATAAAATATAGAAATATTTCGTAAAATGTCAGTGTGTGGGACTGTCAATTGCTGTAAAAACGCTGTTAGTGTGCGTGTATGTGTTATTGCGATACTACGACCGACATAAGTTGATCCGTTGATAACGATCAATTGTTATTTTTATTGATAACGGTCAATTGTTGTTGTTGCTGGCCTAAGAATTGTACCAAATGTTGCTGGCCTAAGAATTGTACCACATCATTGTCATCTTGTTTTACCTTATTTATTTGGAGGTTATGCTGTAGGATGTGGATTGCATATCTAAAGTTATCTATCCTAATTAAAAAACAACAAGGCAACTTTTTTTGGTGAAACCGTCCAACGACTAAATGTAATTATGCCTATGATTTTTTTAGATTATGACTAACTTGCCGACCCGCCGACAGCTGCGCTTGCGTTTTTACGTTATTTACTAGTTTATGTTTTATAGCCTTTTTCGATCATTTTACTATCCAATACTGAAATCATATTTTAAATCGGACCCGCGGTTCCTGAGTAGCACGTTCAAACAAATAAACAAGCAATCTCCTCAGCTTGATAATTGTAGTATAGATTTCCATAATATTTATTACAAAGAAAATATTCCGTAATTTTTTGTTCTTATTTTTACCGAGTATCCAATATGTAAACAATAAATAATGTACCTTTCTAATAAATATATTATTTATTGTAAACATTAAATAATTGTACCTTTCTAATAAATACAGGGCGTCCCAAAGTTATGGGCCATGGAGGGGAAGTACCTTAAATATCGTAGATAGTGAATTTTGCTCAAAGAAGACTTCATTTTATTTTTAAAAGTTAGTAATTCTGGATTCATAGATTTTCTAAAAATTACTTGCTTTGTCTGGGAATCGAACCGACTTACATGTAGAAAAAAAAACTCTATTTTTATGATACCAATCGAAAGAATAGCTAAAAAATAATAACTCTGCTTAAGTAACATAGTATTTTAAAAGAAAGGAACAACGTGAAATTAATTATTTTAATCAAATAAAAAACATGAAACATTTTTTTTGTAAATTAATTAATTAAATTACTTACTTTTTTTTAAATAAAATGAAGTCTTCTTTGAGCAAAATTCACTATCAACGATATATATGGTACTTCCCCTTCATGGCCCATAATTTTGGAACGCCCTGTATATAAAATAACACCCCTATTCACGTTCCCACTGCTGGGATAGGGACTTCTCTCTTGACGAGATAGATTAGGCCTTAATTCACCACGCTGGCCAAGTGCGGGTTGGTTTTTTTTTTAATATATAAATGAAATATTTTCAAATAAGTTCGTAATAAAATAAAAATAAATAGTTTATCAAAATAAAAATATAATGGGAATTATTCAAGATGACATATGTAGATAAATGGATATTCTACATCTGTGTATGACATATGTAGATAAATGGATACCAATAAATATAAAAATAAATATAAAGTTCGAAACTACAAAAATAATACCTAAACATAATTAAAACCTTCATTAACGAAACTTTTATTTATTCAAACACAAATATACCATCTAACAAAACAAGCAACTTAAATATAGGTAATATAATTTATTTGTTTTGTTATAATTAGAATTTGTATTTAGTCCGTTCAATTTAGACTTTCGAACTTACATAAAGTCCCAACATTCGACAAAAAAAAAACATTTAATTACAAACCTACACACCAAATTTCAGAAGAATCGGTTTAAAAATGAGCCCATAAGATGAGATGAATGAGGACATTTAACTTCAATAAGACTATTTTCAGTTTTATTCTTATATATATAATTATTAATCATGAATGTTTTAATTTAAAATTATGTACCTACTTAATTGATTTCAAATAATCAATCAGATTTAAAATAAATATTGATATTATTAAGATAAAACATAATTGATTCAAATATTGAAATAAAAATATCCACCATTTTGAATTTAGGAAAATATATAAACTCCTATCAATTAAATAAAAACATTAATATAATAATTATTTCGGAATGAAACTGAAAAAAAATCCACTCAATAAAATGGAATTTATTCGATGCCATTTTCTACAGATCTAAAATAATTATTAGTATATTTGTATGTTTTAGATCGACGAAGTATCAAGATCATTTAGTATTTTTCATAGAATTCGCGTGACGCGCCGGTCACGTGGTGCATAAAATATCCAATTTCGCAAAACTTCGTAACGTCACAAGGCTCTTAAAAGAATTTTATTTTTATTAGTAGGTACAGTTTGTTTTTTCTAGCTGAATTCAAAGACTGTGAATTTGTCCAATCTATCTCTAAACCGTTTGTAATCTTTGAGCCGTGTTAGCTAAGCGGGACTACATTTGGCTTTCATTTCGAAGGTTGTGGTGTGGGGTCAAATCGCGGAACTCTGGATTTTTGTTTGTAGAAATTTTATGTGCACCTTAAAAACCCGCGCTCTAAAGATGATAAAGATGATGAATCATCGTGAGGTAACTAAACTGGGTTTTTCTGAGAAATTTTGCTGCCTTTTTAAAGTAGGTATTGAAACGTTAAACAGGTTATACTTACTTCATAAGTATTATTATTAAATTCCCGCCAGTCAGTTTCCAAAGCATTAAAACTTCAGTTAGATAACACAATAACTTCCAAGTTAATTATTTTATTCTGCTTCCCAGTAAAACTAGAAATAAACCGTAGCAGACACGACGCTAACTCAATCAGAGGAAACTCGATTTTCAGCGATTACAGCGCGCTGCTAGTTGTTTATGGCTTGTTTCAAATATCGAATCATTTGAAAAAGAACGAATTGAAAAGAGGTTGAATCTGCAAAGTTTGTTTCAAAAATTGGAATTATAACGGCCAGTGACGTTTCAAATTATTGTATATGAATCTAGTTGAACTGCATTTTTTTTATTTAATTACAAGAACAAGGCTTTGTCGCTGAGCGACCACATCGCTTTATCGGGAAACAATAAACTGCATTTTTGAGTTGTAGGTACGTAAAGAATGTTTGTTATTTTGTTATATGCTATTTATATATTAAAATTTACTATCGAACACTGAAAGAATTTTCCGAATCGGACCAGCGGTTCCTGATATTAGCACGTTCAAACAAACAAACTCTAATCTTTATAATATTAGTATAGATTTATTGATACGAGTTAAAAGCGATAAACACATTATTTTTCCCTCCTAAAAGCCTTCATCATCTCAGCCATTGGACGTCCACTGCTGGACATAGGCCTCCCTATATGACTTCCAGTTATTGCGGTCGCTCGCAGTCTGCATCCACCGCGAGCCGACCGCCTTCACCAAATCATCAGTCCACCTTGTTGGTGGACGCCCAACGCTGCGTTTTCCGATCCGTGGTCTCCACTCGAGAACCTTTCGGCCCCATCGGCCATCTGTTCTCCTCGCTATATGGCCTGCCCATTGCCACTTCAAAGAGCTAATCCGTTGGGCTATGTCGGTGACCCGCGTTCTCCTACGGATCTCCTCATTTCTGATTCGATCTCGTAGGGAAACCCCGAGCATAGCCCTCTCCATAGCCCTTTGAGCGACTCTGAGTCTGTTGATGAGGCCGATAGTGAAGCACCACGTTTCGGATCCGTATGTCATTACTGGCAACACACACTGGTTGAAAACTTTCGTCTTAAGGCACTGAGGTATTCTAGCCGAAAAGACGTTTCGTAGCTTCCCGAACGCTGCCCATCCGAGCTGGATTCGACGAGTGACCTCCTTCTCAAAGTTGGACCTACCTAATTGGACTGTCTGTCCTAGGTATACGTACGCGTCAACAACTTCGAGAGCCGAGTTCTCAACCATAACAGGGGAAGGCTCTACATGAACATTGGACATGACTTTCGTCTTATCCATGTTCATTTTGAGACCAACCCGTTGGGAGACTCGATTGAGGCCTTCGAGCATTGTGCCGAGTTCTTCCATCGAGTTTGCCATGACTACGATATCGTCTGCGAATCGAAGGTGAGTGATGTATTCGCCGTTGATATTGATGCCCAATCCTTTCCAATCCAGAAGTTTAAAGGCGTCTTCCAAAGAGGCCGTAAACAGTTTCGGAGATAAAACGTCTCCCTGTCTTACGCCCCTTTTTAAAGGAATCGCCTCCGAACTCTGTTCTTGTACTCGGACGGACATGGTGGCGTTTCTATACAAACACTTCAACACTTCGATATATCGATAGTCAATACGGCCTCGCTGGAGTGACTCAAGCACCGCCCATGTTTCGACCGAATCAAAGGCTTTCTCGTAGTCCACAAACGCTAGACAGAGCGGCAAGTTATACTCTTCGGTCTTCTGTATAACCTGCCGCAGCGTATGTATGTGGTCTACGGTACTATAGCCTTTTCGGAACCCGGCTTGTTCGGGAGGCTGGAAGTCATCAAACCTGCGTTCGAGTCGGTTAGAAATGACACGAGAAAACAGCTTATAAACATGGCTCAAAAGCGAGATGGGTCTGTAGTTCTTCAATAAGGCTTTATCACCTTTCTTGAAGAACAAGACCACCACGCTTTTGTTCCACGCTTCAGGCGTAGTACCCCCGAGTAAGGTGGAATTAAAGAGCCTCTGAAGGACTTTAAGTACTGGTGATCCACCCGCTTTCAGAAGCTCTGACGTAATTCCATCCTCACCCGGCGCCTTGTTGTTCTTAAGCTGTTTCAGGGCCATCCTAATCTCGTACAGGCTGATGTCCGGGATATCTTCGGTGTAGTGCCGGGTCAGTTTGGCTCTTGGGTCTGTAGCCGAACTGGTAACAGGCTGGGTGACCGAATCGTAGAGATGTCCGTAGAACTTTTCGACTTCCCTCAACACTTCCGCTTTCGTCGACGCTACACTGCCGTCATCCCTTTTCAGCTTCGTCATCTGGCTTTGCCCAATAGACATATCTCTTGCGAACACTTTGGAGCCTTTGTTCCGCTCTATTGTATCTTTAATACGAGCAGTATTAAAGATACGGATATCGCGCCGCAAGGATTTGGAGATTAGTCTATTAAGCTGCCTGTGGGACTCAGCGTCATCGGGTGATTGCAGTCTAAGCGAGCGTCGTTCAGCCATAAGGTCGAGGGTGTCTTCAGAGAGTCTCTGAGTTCTACTAGTACGGCGGGTCTTAAAGAACTTAGACCCCACCGTATAGACAGTCTCTACGAACCTGTTATTGATCTCGTCCACTGATGCGTGTTCTTCGAGAGCTAGACAGTCGAAGCGATTTGAGAGCTCGAGTTGAAAGCTCTCGGGGTCTTCGATCTGGGCACGAGTAGGCCGGAGCGTGGACTTCATCAAACGGGACCGTTCAAGTTTAACGTTCATATTCAATGTGCCTCTTACAATAAGGTGATCACTCCCGGTTTTCACCCTATGGATCACAGAGACATCATTGAATATCCGTTTCTTGTCGGTCAGGATGAAGTCGATCTCATTTCTCGTGGAACCATCGGGGCTCATCCAGGTCCACTTCCTGTGAGGCGGCTTCTGGAAGAAAGAGTTCATCATAAAGAGTCCCTCTCTCTCCAGGAAATCGGCCAGCCTCTGGCCCCTGGGGTTCCGTTGCCCATAACCGAAATTCCCCACCTTCAACTCATCATCGCTTCTCTTGCCCAGCTTCGCATTGAAGTCCCCCATAACAACATTGAAGTGAGTTCTATTGGTATGTATGGCTCTACTAATGTCCTCATACATACACTCAACTTCCTCATCTGGGCGTGCCGAGGTCGGTGCATATACCTGAACGACCTTAAGCGAGTACCTTTCAGATACCCTGAGTGTTAGGTAAGCGACCCTGCTCGACACACTTTCGATGGTTATAATGTTGTTAACAAGGGACTTGTGGACGAGAAACCCGACACCTCCTTGGGACTGTTGGTCGCCCTCCCGGTAGAAGAGCAGGTTACCCGACTTCAGGGTTATCGTATCCTCTCCCTCTCTACGGACTTCTGATAACCCCAAAATATCCCACCGTAACCTGCTCAGTTCTTCTTCCAGCTCAACAATCTTCTCGTCAGTCCTCAAAGTGCGAATGTTGTGCGTTGCCAGGGCCAGATGTTTTCGTCGAGGCAATCTTCCGGGTACCGTTTTGCGTGCGTTGGTCGTTTGATAGTGGTAGACCCTCGCCCGGAGATTATCGCCCCTGACCCTGGGGGGTCTTGGCCTACTATCATCAGCCTCACCCCCAGTGTCGCCGGGCACTTGGGGACAGATTTGTGGTGTATTCGTCATTAGGGGTTTTGGACCGTAACCCGCCACGCTGGTCCAGTGCGTGTTGGCGGGTCGCCATTTCCTCGTTAGTTGTTCTGCAGGGAGCACCGCGGGCAGGTGAGGTTGGCTTGGGCGCCGTAGGATGTTATGTGGCGCCCCTTACTCCCCTAAAAGCCTTAACAGCTACAAAAACGTCATCCGCGAAAGTCTTCGGGCGTTCAAACGCAGGGTAATGGCCGCCGTAGTCAGCTGTTGATGTTCCCGCCAAAACAGGGTATTTCCATCGGAGAATGAAGTCTGGGTGCTGGAAGGGCTCGTGGCGGAGACGGAGGAACCAAGTAGGCACTGATGTTGTGATTCTGAAAAGAAAACACCAGTTTAATTTACATACAGCACTGGTTTTAACATATAAAAATAACAGCAGTTGGATTTACATACCGCAATTGTTATGTCTTATATAAAGTGATGTGACTGTTATTGGCACCGCTGAAAACCAGCGTTGTGCCAGTAGTAACCTGCTAGTATAGCTTTTATGCTGAGCTGGTGACTAATTTGTGTTCGCAATTAGTCAATAATTTTTATTTTATTATTCGTTATAAAAAGCTTTGGCTTACCATGGGCCATGAGTCAACACACACAGCAACATCTAGCAGGTAAAAATCTCTCTGAAAAACCATTTTAAGGGGATTTGACAAAAATTACCATTCCAGTAGGTTGGAGATCGAAGTAATTTGGTACAGTATACATATTGACGCTGGTGGCTGTCTTTTGATAAACAAATCAAAGAATATACTCACTTTACAACCTCTTCTAGTATCTCTCCGTCTCTTTCCGTCTAATGAAAAGGGACTATTCTAAAGTCGGTAAAAACGTACCAACCTTGCCATAATCTGTTCCACATCACTGCTCATAACTGACTCTTTGTACAGCCTTAGAGCTGTCGTGCTGCTGCGGCTCGCCCAGTACAGCATCACTGTGTCGATCAGCTTCTCCATGCTGTACGTGCGGTCTAGGCCTCCTTCTAGAAGGTTCCTGTTCTCAGGGTTCGTGAAGATCAGGATTCGGTCTATTAAGTAACTTGCTAGGCCCGCTGGGGAGTCTTGGAGAGCGATACCTGGAAAGATTGATTGATAATTATCATTATTAACACATATTTTATGACGTCCCACTTCTTCCAATGAACTTTTCAGAGGTTTGGTTAAAATACCACTCTTACTCGGCGCGTTGGTAAGTGGTGGTTAACATTGCACAGATCGACAGATAGAGTGTATATTTATATATACACATTTTGTGTGATCAGATGCAACTACAATCTGATCATATGATCAGATGGGAAATACCCACATTCTCATGTGGTTAGATAAAGCTTTACCAGAAAACTCAGGGTTTTTGATATAATTCGTAAGAAACAACCTTTGAAATTAATTTTATACAACTATCATAAATACTCACCAATCGTATCCGGCTTAGTAGCATGTAGATGCATATATCCAAACTCTTCGATAAAGAAGTTGAATTTCTCACTCAGAGGATACATTCTATCGTGATACTGTCCTCCAAAGTAACTTGGCCAAACTGACCCAAAGAGCCAGGTCAAAAAGGCGTATTTTGATACGTTAAGAGGCAAATTGGAATGGAAACCTAAGACCTCTTTGGGGAACAGTGTTGCCATATGAGAACCTATTTGGTGGCCAAAATCACCTCCTTGGACGTAGAAGGTTTTGTGCCCAAGTCTGTGCATTAGGTTCCTCATTATGACGGCAATTTTAAGGCAGTTGAGACCAGGACGGGTTGCTCCCTGAAAGACAATCGAGTTTAAAACTTGGAAATTAGTGCTGAAATATAAATAAAATTATGTGTGCTGTATGTAAGATATTTAAGGAACAATTTATTACGGCGTTATTTTTATTTTAGTAAGTTTCAATAAATTTTGCAATTTTATACAACTTTTACGACCTTCAAAACAAAAAATGTTATCTGTTTGTTCAAAGATAATCACTTACCTCAGAATATATAAATCCTGGTATACTAGGAATGATAACTTCAAATACAAACTTGTATCCTGGTCTGGGCGCGATCAACTTGGGTATAGTCTCATAATAATCCCTGATAGAACTTGGCCACCCGTGCAGAATAAGTAATGGAACCACCTGGAAAATACGTGTATTACATGCATAAATAAACGTAAAATTGTGAAGTATATGTATATAACTTTATTAGTGCACCGATTGTTACTTCCGCCTTATTTGTTCTCTTGATCTGTGTCCATCCCAAGGTTACCTGGCAGAAATCGCTGTCAGCAATAAGGCCGCCCATGACCCATGACCCAATGTTATATTAAACTGTTTTAGTTTTAAATATATTTTTATTAAGCTTGGTGTTAATAAAGTGTATTTGATTAGGTTTACCTGCACATTCTTGTCAACTTTAGGCTTCACCCTCAAGAAATGAATGTCCAACCCTTGAATCAACGTCTTATACTGTTCATAAGTATTGAAGAACTTGGCTCTCTCTACGAAGTTGTAGTTGAATATCCACTCGTGGATAAACTCCGCGAACCCATGCGAGTTGACGCCGTAGGACCAGCCGGTTTCGTTGAAGCTACTCGGTTTTTCAGCTCTGCGGTATAACTCGAACATTAGACGTGTTTCCTCTTGCATCTGTGAATATATTAAAGTGTTTAGTCTATAACTGTTTACATTATAACTATTTATAACTGTTAACAGTATTCTTCTAGTTAGTAGAATTATAATATTGTATGTCCTAAATGGATAAAAATTGTTGAGTCATATAACATTCTCCATTACCACCTGAATGTAATGTCAATTTAACAATAAAGTTTATTGGTTTATATTCCTTATCATGGATGTAGAACACCCAGAACACCCGAAACAAATATTAAATCTATAATCTTTAATCAAGTTATAAAATTATAATGAAAAGTATTAATTTTTACATATAGATTTATAGGCCAATAATGTTTTACCGTATCAGAGAACACAATCCTATAAGGCCTGATGGACGTGTCATTAGCTCTGTCTCCTCGCCCCCAGTACTCCTCCAGGTCTACTTGGGGCAGTTCTGGGATCTCAGTCACCGTGGAGTACACCCAATACCCTCCTATGGCCAGTACAGCGGTGATAGCAGCTGATGAGATGAGCAATATCTGGAAATTATACACGGGTTTGTTAAATTTCTTCAAGATTATTGTGTGTACAATATAGCGAGGAGAACGAATGGCCGATGGGGCTATAAGTTCTCGAGTGCAGACCACGGATCAGCAAACGCAGCGTCGGACGTCCACCAAGAAAATGGACAGATGTTCTTGTCAAAGATCACGGCGGATGCAAGCTGCATACGACCGAAATAACAATGTAGTAATCATAAAGGGATGTCTGTCCAGCCAATAGCCTTAATAAAACTCAAATTTTTTAATAAATTAATCTGATTTGATTAGATTCTGCACATGAAGCAGTACCTACCTACATAAAATCTACAAGCAATTCTGAATATCTGTATGCACTTTTATTTAAAAAAAACTTACTTTCCAACACGAAGCACACTTTTTGACTTCCTTTTCATTTTTTGTCACTTTTTTTGGCTTTAGTTTGTCCTTTTTAGCCATTTTGTACCAAATATCTCCAAAGCAAGAACAAAACTAATATTGACACAAACATAATCACTCGCTTCTTATCAAAAGATAAGTTTTATCGAAGTTTATGTAATTTTTAATCCATAGATAAGAGGTTAAATATTGGAATACCACCAATCAACAGGAACCAAATCATTTGATTGTTTCTTGATTGACAAGTTGATGAACCAATTATTGATTTATCAAATAAACATTGTAAAAACATAATTTTATCACTCCGGTCTCTATGCGGGTTGCAAAGTACATTTATTAATGTCAGCTTTGATTAGAAAACTTTTAATGAGATTTTACAAGGATTCTGGGATAGTCATCATCATCATCAGCATCCTTATTTAGGTTTCCACTGCTGGGACACAGGGTTAATTTAGCACACTGGCCAAGTGTTTGGCTGAATGGTGACATCATGTACACATAGACATACATTTATTTGCTACTCACACACAATTCAAACATTTCCATGTCCTTCAAACCTTTTCAAGTTTCAAGAAATGCTGATTTCTTCACAATGTTTGCCTTCACCGTTAACCCGTACTTGGCCAGCGAGGTGAATTAAGGTCGTTAATAGAAAATACCCTGTATCCCAGCGTTGGGTACGTATATATGGGTATTAATGATGTTAAAAATTCAATTACACTTAATATTATCTGGTATAAGTATTGGGGGATTTAAAGTTAGCTCGCTCGTTCCGGAAAGCAATTCCCAGTAATCCAAAGTGGAGTAAAAAGAAAAAAAGCTATTACGAATTATGATGACGCAACGGAAAATGTTGGCGCGACTGTTTGAGGAATCGAGTTAAGCGTTGCAGCGTTTTTACTTTCATTGCACTTGCAAGTTCGTTTTTATGTACAATTTTAAACCGATTTTAAAATAAATATTAAGTAAAAAATGCTTGAAAAATAATAAAACAAATCACACTTTCATGTTTTGAGAATCTTGATAAGTCTAAATGAAGTGTGATTCTGATATGTCTATGTATGTATATTATTAAGTACTTAGGTATATCAGAAATCTAGCACCCGTAACACGAGCCTCGAGCTTACCACAGAGCTAGATATTGCTGTGTAAATTGTCCATCAATATTTATTTTATTTTGTTTTATGTAAGCTATATTGTCAAGTTTTATCAAAATTTATAAGTATGTGCGTGAGAGTGTAACAAACAACCGTCCATACTTACAAACTTTGCGTTAATAATATTATTGCGATATACATGGTTCCATTTCTAGTCGTAGGATTAGAAAAATATAAAGAAAGTACAGAAGTAGGTTTACAATTTCTTCTTTTGTCTATGGCATTAGCATAAGCCCACGCTAACGACCGTGTCCTGATATCCATGTATTTGACAGTCAAATGAAGCGCCTTGCTCTAATGACTGGCTTTGTAATGTTCAGGTGCTTTGGTAGAAAAAGTGTGGTGCTTCTCTACGGGAACGAACGGGATGTGAGACGTGAGAGAGATACTAATTGTAATTTCCAATAAGTTTAAAATTATCATGGTTTTTAACAATATTAGAAAATGAAACGAGTAACATAGGTACCATCAGGAAACTCAAAAACATTTAAATCATGGTATGTTACCCGTTTCATGTTTTTAAATCTATAGTTATATTATGAAGCTGGACAGATTGTTTGAACGCGAAAATGATCCGAAATTGATGAAATTTGTTAGATAAATATTTAGAGGTCTGGGATATAGAATATTTTAAATTTATTTAAATTATAGCTACAGTCATGATAAGATGGCCCCCATACAAACATAAATTAACGCGGACGGAGTCGCGGGCACCGCTAGTATATAATAAGACACGTTAGAAGTCCCATCATTAAAATCCCATTTCGCAGTTTCACAACACGTTCATTGACAAGGATGTTTCCAAAGAAACCAATTTCCTTCGAAATTTGAAATTTGATAAAATAAAATGTTCAGTACAAAACTCTGCTTTTAAAGTCCATCGGGAAAGTAAGCGCGAGGACAGAATACATAAATACATGTACCGTCGATGTGAAAAGTTTTTCGTTAGTAAATCTTTATTCTATGACAAAAAGCTTTTCGGCTACGCAACTAACGTGTCTACTGGGAAACATTATTTAGGTATGATAGAATTTGTCTTATAGCAGAGTGAAATTTTAAGATGAAAAAAGTTCTGGTACGCACAATATTTATAATACGCATGTAATTCAACTTTTATTCTTCAATCGGTGGTTTCATTGTATCATAGAATAAATTGCACACGAATTTATAAAGTTCTTGCTAAGCGTCTAATTAAGTTGTGGACTCATTGATAATAATGCTGGCTTCTGTTTTGGTTAACTAATAGCCGCCAGCATTCTAGACACTTAACCATCTGGTAAAGAATTAGAATTTTAAAGATTTTTATAAATATATTGTAAATAAGTAAAACGTAGGTAATACAGGCCAAGTGGTTAAGTAAATAGGGTGCTTATGCTTATTATAATAGTGATATCGACTGTACTTGAAATACAACTAAGCCTCCAGCACACCGGATGCGTATACGTACACGTAAGCGTAGACGTGCACGTACCACTGAGTTGTAATGTATGGGAATGTATTAGACAGGACACACCGCTTGCGTAACGTGACGTGCGCGTGCAGTGTGTCCTGTCACATACATTCCCATACATTACAACTCAATGGTACGTGCACGTCTACGCTTACGTGTACGTATACGCATCCGGTGTGCTGGAGGCTTAAGTACATACATGAGCGGGTCGTCGTAATCCGTCTGGTTCGAGTTTCGTCGCCCTGTCATAATTTTAGAAGGATTTGTGAAGATTTTATATCAACGGCATTTGTTTAATTTTAGACGTCTACAACTAGATCTTAATAATTATAAGTTGGAAAAATAAATGATTTGTTTGTTTGTTAATGCCCGCCATACCTTCTTGTACATACGAGCGTGCGTCGTGAGAGTCTTATGTCCAGCAGTGGACGTTCCGATGGCTAAAATGATGATGATTTTGATGTTATATCATATCCATAGTAAACATATCAGGCTAATTTATCGACCACAAACTCGCTACGTGTAAAAAATGACTTGTAATTAATTTATGACAAAATGGCACGATTTCTTCTTGTTAATTGGGCTTCTAGATACCGCCTTAGTAACGAAGACAAATGGACATTCTTCTTAGAATAACCTAGCAACAAAAAGGTATGTATTTTATATTATACTAGTGCTGTCGCCCGCGTCTTCACCCGCGTCATAGTATTTTCCCGATGTCTGTCTTGAAGTCTGCTCTTGAAGGAAATACTTTATTCTAGTGCTACATTTGAATGTTCATATAAACAAACCAAAGTCAAGGGCACCTAGAATGTGCTTACGCGATGTTTCTTTAAGTCTGGCCTGATATTACATGCTCCTGAGGCGGTTAGGGTGGCCATGACAATCCATGGACTTTTTTAAAAAACAAGAACCCTATTCAAAATCTTGTTAAATTACTGCGATCTCTAACCGTCTAGTATTCGTGGTAATGTATAGGTTTTTTTATATAAACTATAATAACTCAAGCTATCAGCGGGTCAACTAGCCTTTAATAAACGTAATATATAACAACTAATAGTATCTAACTAGTGACCCTCCTTACTAACGGGTACCTACTTAACTTATAAAACTTTCTCTTGAATCACTCAATCTTAAAAAAAACGCATTAAAATTCGTTGCGTAGTTTTGAAGATTTTAGCAAAAATAAGGACACAGAAAGCGATTTGTTTTATACTATGTAGTGTTGATAAATAAATTCTGATACCTATTTCTTTTTGTTTTTATCCTCCAAAACTTTTAAAGCGTATCACCCTACCCCTTTGAAAGCATGCACTACGTAACACTGAACGGACGCCCCAGAAACCGTATCTTACGTTCCGTAGTACGCAGCCCGTACTTTGTGGATAAGAAATGCTTATAGCATGCCAGCTTCTATATCTACCTCATTTTAAGAAAATATGCAACTATTTTACTGTTGCACAAATTTTCTCAACGTTAAAATTAAAGCACGTTCCATAGAAAGAAGTCATAAAGCAGAGTTTGCTTTGTTTGAGCACACGCGACTTTCATCAAATTAAATAAATTATTCAGTAATTTGTTAAAAGTGTTCTTTGATGATAGCTAAACTTGAAATAAATTAATATGAACAATATATATTATATATTGTCAGCTTAGGTATAATTATTATCGCTATGTTATTAACATGGTCATATACTTTCTTTGGTTCTTTACATTTTTTTTATCATGGCGCACTGAAAAAGACTGCTTTGAGTTCGGTAAATAAGTCTCAAACAAAACTTGAATAAAATCCGCTAGATTCAATCCAATTAACGAACCGACCAAGCTGTAGGCCCAAACTTGTACAAACCGAACATTATGGAAATCTCAGGAAATCCGCAAATTTTTATCAAGTTGAGAACTCGTTAAATCTACAATCCCGTTAGAATCCATTATTCGTACCTCCGATATCTTGGCGATGAAAAAGTTTCCTTGTTAAGGAATAGCTTCGGGTCGTATTTGGGTTTCAATTCTTTAGGCTTTCGACGAAGATTTTAGTGAGATTTATAGCTTGTTTTGATCGATTTAGAGAGTTTGTATTTACCTTTTCGTTTTGAAAGATGATTGAAATGATTACAACGATTATTTGGTCAAATAAAGAGATGGATGAATATATTACATAATACTAATATTATATAGCTGAAGAGTTTGTTTAAATCTCTCTAATCTCAAGAATCGTTGCTAGTCTGATTTTAAATAATATTAGCATTTATCGAGGAAGGCTATTTATAAGCTCTATGTAAATAATGTAATAAAGGGTTTCTAATATTTAAAAAGCTTTCAAAATAAAATATTTCATAATAGATATTTCAAAATAAAAATATCAATATATGATGATGAGATAATGTCCAAATTTTATGAAAATATTGCGGATAAATTTATCTCCACTGCAAAAAATTTTCCTTCGTGTTCGAGAAGTTTTTATCAGATACAAAACATGGCTTCAGTATTCAACGGACGCGCTCAGAATGTCAATGTAACTCTATCGGATAGTCTGTCTGTCTGTCGGTGCTATCATTAATCTCTGCTGGGACTTTTTGTTCGGAGTTTTATTAAGAAATTTTATTTTGGATGTTAAAGCTTAGAGAGCCATATTTGTAGAAATAAAACACGTGAGAAGTGAATCGGATGGAAATACTATTTAATTATTAGATCATTATTTTAAAGCTTTCCTTTCTAGGTAAAGATTGATGTCAAAATAACCTACTTACATAATATGTTGGTAAATGTTTATATTAATTAAGGCCTTAGTAAGCGAAACGGGACTTTATGTTGATAAAAATACGTTATAAATAACTTAAAAAAGTTAATTTTTAGCAAAACTGTAAAGAAAAAATTGTATTTAGAAAGCTTAGGTTAATTTTTAGTTTCTTACAATAATATTTCGTAAAAATGATTTAAAATAAAATGTATGTAAGTATGTATTATCTTGTACTTTTAGGGCCATTACTTATATTGATCACTGAAATCTTACTAATCACACTGAATTTTCATAAAGTTAACCTAACATAGAGCAAATTATTTGCATGGAGAATTTTTCAGAGCTTTATCTGAAAAATTCTCCATGCAAATAATTTGTTCGAGTAAATAAAAATGTCCATTATCTCAATCCAGCCATCTTTGATTCGAGGATTCCATCGGAATAATCGATAATTGAACAAATCTGTTACGATTCATCGAGACGTCTCAAGAATCTTCATCCATTATGGGTTTTACGAGACTATGTGGTTTGAGGTGTAGTCGGATTGTCGGAGATAAATAATGCGACAATAATCATACAGGACACAAGGACTAAGCGGAATATAAGGGAAAATAGTTAAAAAGACTGTCCGTGCTGCAAATAAAATTACAAATAAAAATAAAATAAAATGTATATCTTTATTTTCTCTCAACAGTACTTACAATAAGAATTACATAATGTTAAAATATAGGAAGTCAATGCCTCTCAAGAAGCCTCTGCCTACATTTCGATACCACATGCTTATACGTTTAGTGGAATTTTATTACTCGTACAAACAGTTATTTATTGCCATATTTTACCACGAAAAAAAGAAGAGATAGTGCTATGAAAAAATATTTTTTTTTTAGTTACGGGCCCACGTTTGCTACTTCTATCTTAAGAAATGTCTTCAAATAATTGTTATTTTGAAACAAATAATAAAATGTTATTCTTCATAAATGTATGTGTAGATACACACAAACGGCAACAATGTGCAAAGTACTGCGGGGTGTGATCAACGTTCCTGATCTGCACAACCTGCTGTTTCGGTTATACATCCCTGATAATTATCTACGTAGTAGGACTCACAGGCTTTTCTCCGTGCCTTTCTGTAGGACCGTTGCTCGTACCAACTCTCCACTGCCCCGCACTCTCACCGCCCTCAACAAACTCCTTAACCAGAACCCAGACTGCGATATCTTTGCAGATGAATGGAAGAGTTTTATGTTAGTATGTCTGAGGTTTTTCGAAGGTGATGAATGAAAGGATTTTTGTATTTTAGTCTGTATAATTTTTTATAATATAATATAATATAATTCTAATTTTATTAATACCTAATTTATTGTAATATTTTATTAAATGTGTAAATAATTTAATTTCTATAAGTAACATTTGTAACTGGTTTTTTAAATCGTGTTTGTTACCTTATAAACAATAAACAATAATGCTCTAAGTTTGAAAACATTGCTGTCACTGGGACCGCGCCTCACAACCGTCAGCATTATGTAAATTAGACGCTAGCTTGTCTTGTCGAATCGAATCGAATGGATCCTACATCCAGCAATCTGAATCGCGATGAGCACAAACTCGTTGAATGAAAGCACTTATATTTAAAACCTTTTTATTATGCAAATATTTAGTTATTGCTGACTAAGCTAGCGAAGCGAGCAAAGCGTCTTAGTTTCAAGGGTGGTCGGTTTTGCTTACGTCTGTGCCTACATTGGTATACATGTAGTGTAGTGGTACTTATATCAGTTGTGTTTTATCCTCTCATTCGCCACCTTGCTGCTGAGAAATAGGAACATCTCTCTTGACTTGTCGAGAGAAATCTCGAAATCTCACGAGATTAGGCTTTAATTTACCACGTCGTCCGTCACATGTCCTTAAAACTTTTCAAAGTTCTGTGTGTCTTAACCGTTACAGAAAGTGTTTTTTGATACGACGCCACTTATGCCACACACTATGGGAGCGACGAACTGATTGCAAGCATACCAAATCAATTTTTGAGATCAAAGATAGGAAAAAAACGACAAACACGTTGCTGAAGATGAATCGCAAGGATCTTAGAACTATGGTAGAACTCATAACAGGTCATTGCGAACTTAACTACCATCTACTTAAAACCGGAGCCACAGACAGCAGCTTGTGCCGGGGTTGCTTCGAGGCAGAGGAGACGGTAGAACATGTACTACTACATTGCACAGCCACTGAAGAGGCTAGAAAAGAGACAGGGCTAAGGCACCTCATTGATGCGGTAGCACGGTCGTCATCCTCAGATATGCTGAAACATATCTGCAAGAAACCAAAGGTCTTACTCCGCTATATCAAGGAGTTAGGCTGGTTAGGGCCGACTTAGGCGAGGGGACAATGCACAATACGCTCCATAGCGAGACGTCAGTGCAGATCCTAGTTCCCCCACAACAAATTAGAACAAATTAGAATTAGACGACGCCACTTTTGCCAAAAGCTTTTCCTTGAAAAGTACCTTTGAAGTTGCGTCTTTTCATAGTTATTGAAATACGTAATTGGGTTGATGTGACGATAATACGTAGGTATAGTAAAACCATTTCTAAAATGAACGCCCCTCCACCGAATTCTGTATTTTTTTTCTGTGTATTCTGTTTTTCTGTATTTCCTCTCACACGTTGAAATCATCACGGTTTTGTGGAGGGGAGTTCATTTTTAGAATGGTTTTACTATACCTATTGTACAGTTTGTTGATTTGTACTAGAATGCACGCTGCATTCGATTCACTGGCTCGTACTAGACGCATATCGCATGCATTTTCAAATTGTCAGACTGCAATTGTCGATTTGTCTGTTGTTTACACTTTACAAGGCACTCATCATTATCATTTTAGTACATAACATTATTTACTTTCCACTTGTGAGTGTCCACGTCTACACAACACGGGTGTCTTTCATCATGAATGACATAGGGAATTTTGAGGGAATCACCGTGTAATTTTTAACTGGAACGTAAATCATAAGTTTAAAAATATAAAATATTATTACCTAATATCTTTATGAAATTATACATTATAATTTAAGCAACTGAGGAATCATTCTTTTTTTGACATGAAATCTATAGGATTACATGGAAATTAATGCCAAATATCTTAAAAATGAACGAAAAATAGAATGTGCACAAACTACGATAACGTCTAAAATTCTAAAAGCAGTATGATATCACTTGCATAATAAAAATTCACTGCATTCTGGGTTAAAATGGAGCGTTCCCGCCAAAATGCCAAGCAAAATGGCTGCCACAAAATGGCATTCGCGCCTTATCTCTGAAACATGACGTATCACTGTGTACCACAAAACGGTGTTACGCGAAAAATTACTGTTCATACGATACACGATAAATCTATTGGATTTTTAAATATTTTCAAATAGGTTCGGAAGGCGAATGTTCCTATTTATCTTTTTAATAATAATTTGCACATAAACTAATCTTTGTTTTATTTCCTACGTCATACCATTAACCCAAGTAGTTTAGACTACAGTTACTAAATAAATAAATAAATAAATATTGCTGGACAATTTTACACAACGACATCTAGCCCCGTGGTAAGCTCAAGGTTAACTAAGGTTAACCTATAGAAAAAAATAGGTTCAATGAGAATGAACAAAAGCTTAAATTAAACTTAAATTAAAACTTAATAAAATTCGAACTAAGTTGCGTCTTTAAAATTTCAGTAGGTAATTAACTAAAATTTTAGTACTTACCTATTATAATCTTAATTTTTGTAGCGCTTAAAAGAACAACAATTCGAGGTCGCAACGTCTACTTTGTAAACACGTGAGTAATTCCCATTGTTTTAAAATTAATAGTTGTAACACGTAAAGTTATTTCACTTTCAACATTTAGAAAATGAAATAACTTTTGAGTGATAATAATTTAAGAGCCTTGTGACGTTACGAAGTTTTGCGAAATTGGATATTTTATGCACCACGTGACCGGCGCGTCACGCGAATTCTATGAAAAATACTAAATGATCTTGATACTTCGTCGATCTAAAACATACAAATATACTAATAATTATTTTAGATCTGTAGAAAATGGCATCGAATAAATTCCATTTTATTGAGTGGATTTTTTTTCAGTTTCATTCCGAAATAATTATTATATTAATGTTTTTATTTAATTGATAGGAGTTTATATATTTTCCTAAATTCAAAATGGTGGATATTTTTATTTCAATATTTGAATCAATTATGTTTTATCTTAATAATATCAATATTTATTTTAAATCTGATTGATTATTTGAAATCAATTAAGTAGGTACATAATTTTAAATTAAAACATTCATGATTAATAATTATATATATAAGAATAAAACTGAAAATAGTCTTATTGAAGTTAAATGTCCTCATTCATCTCATCTTATGGGCTCATTTTTAAACCGATTCTTCTGAAATTTGGTGTGTAGGTTTGTAATTAAATGTTTTTTTTTTGTCGAATGTTGGGACTTTATGTAAGTTCGAAAGTCTAAATTGAACGGACTAAATACAAATTCTAATTATAACAAAACAAATAAATTATATTACCTATATTTAAGTTGCTTGTTTTGTTAGATGGTATATTTGTGTTTGAATAAATAAAAGTTTCGTTAATGAAGGTTTTAATTATGTTTAGGTATTATTTTTGTAGTTTCGAACTTTATATTTATTTTTATATTTATTGGTATCCATTTATCTACATATGTCATACACAGATGTAGAATATCCATTTATCTACATATGTCATCTTGAATAATTCCCATTATATTTTTATTTTGATAAACTATTTATTTTTATTTTATTACGAACTTATTTGAAAATATTTCATTTATATATTAAAAAAAAAAACCAACCCGCACTTGGCCAGCGTGGTGAATTAAGGCCTAATCTATCTCGTCAAGAGAGAAGTCCCTATCCCAGCAGTGGGAACGTGAATAGGGGTGTTATTTTATATACAGGGCGTTCCAAAATTATGGGCCATGAAGGGGAAGTACCATATATATCGTTGATAGTGAATTTTGCTCAAAGAAGACTTCATTTTATTTAAAAAAAAGTAAGTAATTTAATTAATTAATTTACAAAAAAAATGTTTCATGTTTTTTATTTGATTAAAATAATTAATTTCACGTTGTTCCTTTCTTTTAAAATACTATGTTACTTAAGCAGAGTTATTATTTTTTAGCTATTCTTTCGATTGGTATCATAAAAATAGAGTTTTTTTTTCTACATGTAAGTCGGTTCGATTCCCAGACAAAGCAAGTAATTTTTAGAAAATCTATGAATCCAGAATTACTAACTTTTAAAAATAAAATGAAGTCTTCTTTGAGCAAAATTCACTATCTACGATATTTAAGGTACTTCCCCTCCATGGCCCATAACTTTGGGACGCCCTGTATTTATTAGAAAGGTACAATTATTTAATGTTTACAATAAATAATATATTTATTAGAAAGGTACATTATTTATTGTTTACATATTGGATACTCGGTAAAAATAAGAACAAAAAATTACGGAATATTTTCTTTGTAATAAATATTATGGAAATCTATACTACAATTATCAAGCTGAGGAGATTGCTTGTTTATTTGTTTGAACGTGCTACTCAGGAACCGCGGGTCCGATTTAAAATATGATTTCAGTATTGGATAGTAAAATGATCGAAAAAGGCTATAAAACATAAACTAGTAAATAACGTAAAAACGCAAGCGCAGCTGTCGGCGGGTCGGCAAGTTAGTCATAATCTAAAAAAATCATAGGCATAATTACATTTAGTCGTTGGACGGTTTCACCAAAAAAAGTTGCCTTGTTGTTTTTTAATTAGGATAGATAACTTTAGATATGCAATCCACATCCTACAGCATAACCTCCAAATAAATAAGGTAAAACAAGATGACAATGATGTGGTACAATTCTTAGGCCAGCAACATTTGGTACAATTCTTAGGCCAGCAACAACAACAATTGACCGTTATCAATAAAAATAACAATTGATCGTTATCAACGGATCAACTTATGTCGGTCGTAGTATCGCAATAACACATACACGCACACTAACAGCGTTTTTACAGCAATTGACAGTCCCACACACTGACATTTTACGAAATATTTCTATATTTTATTCAAGAACAACCGACATAGGTCCGACCTCGACAAGCGCTCGCGCGGTACTAAATGGAAAAAGCCGGCTGAATGAAAAAACTACTAAATTATGGTAGTTTTATTTTATTCATAAAAAATTACCAAAACCGTTCTACAAATTAAAATTAATATCATAGTTTAAGCAAATGTTGATAAATATTTTGATATAAATATGACGTCCCATTGATTTAGAACTTCGGAGTTATTGAGGTTTGTTTCGAAGCATTTTCGGTCGATATTAAATTCGGTATATCTTTAGAATAAAAGCATTTAACGAAAATGTACTCTACTCTAAATGAAGAATAGGATATACGTAACATAATAAAAAATAGTTTGATCGCCCATATTCATTAGAATCTACAAATTAGAGCTGAGAAAACAGGTCTTCGAGCGTTTTTTACGAAACATGTATCCGGAGAATGATTATTACTCAATATATAAACAAGTTATCTAAAATGTTTCTTACTACTTTTGTAGAGGAGAAAACGAACTATTATAAAGATGTAATTGTAATATCAAACAACTAACGCAAACCATAGAATTAGGACGAGAAAACCGAACAATTTCGCGATTTCACGTAATAGGCCTCTTAAGATTCAAAATGGCGGCAAATAACACACTGCTAAACAATAATCCTTCATAGATTAGAGCCTTTGTGGTATCAAATATGAATTATCCTGCTTGTGTCAGTTATATCACGACGGACTATTCTGGCGAAATAGACCTAACATTCGAGCGAAATAGAACTTAGAGTAGTAAATTAACCGGTCGCACGAACCGAGTGCGATCATTTTATGTAGTCATTAATTATTATACCTATTTCATAAGTTAACAAATAAATATCGCTACGAAGGAACATGTAGTAGGTCCATCGTATATCTTAGTCCGAATTTCGGTTCATCATCATCATCTTCCTGCCATTTTCCTTGTCCTTGACATGTCCTCATTTTTCTTAGGAAAGTTACTTAAATTTTTGTGAATTTCCATGTAAACTAAGCATTCTTATTGAAGTGTTTAAAGGTGCTATGCTATATTCTATAGCTAGCTCTATCCCTCCAAGTTTCTGACCCATATAATACGTTAATTGTCACCCTCAGTTTCGGTACATATTGCGTTGCGGCGAGAAATAATTATGTGTGGAATTCAACCGAACAATATAAACATAGATGCTTTTGTATGGACATGGCAAAACTATAGACGATATTTAATCATTCTACTGCTTTCATAGTTTTTTTTATCCAGCCGTGGGCAAATTATACTATCTTAATCATACATTGATGTAAAATCTATGATCTTAATATTCCAAGAAGATCTGTGGCACAGCGGGCGAAGGTCTGAGATTGTAAATATGCCAAGCGTCACATTTAGGTATGTAGTTCTATGTGCTAACTCTAGAAGAGACTCAGAAATTCATCAGGGTGAATATATTGCAGTAGTATATCTCTTGCTTTGTTAGCAGTAAATATTACCACTAGGCTCTGTACTCTGTATGCTATGGCAATAAGTTGAAGTACGTACTTATAGGAACATAATTACAAGCTCCAACCTAATTCCCAGCTCCAAACAGCCTGTCACTCATACCGAACTGTTCACGCGCTTGTAGCGGAGGGCGTCTGCACGTGACGTCACAATTTGTCGTCTATTCGCGGCGAAATGAGGAGTGCGAGGTAAAGGACTGTCCACACACTCGTGGATAGATCATAAAGCCGTTTACTACAGCAATGTCACACAAGAAATATACGTTTTATTTGCGGTTGACGGCAAACCCCATTAGACAGTCATTTGGCAGGGTTATTCGTCATCTCGCGGGAAAACAAAAGATGGATTCCCGCGAGTTGGCACATTGCAATTTTTCTTAGTATTGTGTTCGTCATCTCGCGGGAATTGCATATTGTACTATTTTTTTTCATAAATCTTCATTCTTGCGAATAGAATATACTTAATTATCCCAAACCACTAAACATATAGGTATCCAGAAAATTCATATAGCGCAACGTAGATTTACATACATTTATCTGCAGCAAACGCACCATTAAACAGAGAAACGGTCATTCTCGCTATAATTACGTTTTTAACACTACAATAGTGAAGATCGATGTCCTATGATGTCCTATCCAGTAATCTAACAGCAGGCTCTGACTGTCAAACATCCTAACTACATGCAACACACGCCATTCAACCAGCCTTATAATCAAAACCCACCTCCAAGTCACTTTGTACTCTGTTTCCTAGGAATAGAGTTCAAATCTATGGTTCAGGTTACTGCCATTGATGACAGGAAGTTAATTGGAGAGCGCATTGAGGCTCTAATGACGTCATCGATCGAGGTTTTTAAGGATCTGGGTTGGGTTTTAGGTTTCGTCGGATCAAAAGTTACCAAAAGTTACAGTTTATTAACTCTGTGAATACTTAAGAATGAAAAATGACAATTTAATGAAAAAATATTATACTCGTTATAGTGCTGGGTATGTGTATGTGTTTATTTGCGGGTTCTGTTCCCACATAAACAAAAAGGACATGATACATTTTCTACGATCTGTAAATATCTATCTAGGTGTAATAAATAAAATTTAATATATCTCTCTATTTATGACTTTAAGTATATTAAGTATATCAGAAGTCTAACACTCGTAATACATAAAAACAATTCATAAAATATATACTTAGTTTATTTGGAATAATACAGTTCGACGGTACTACCTATCCATTGGATTAATTATACTTTATTCGGTTTAGCTAGCTGCTCTATTAAACTTATAACTTCATATGGTTTTCTTGCAGAGGCACATTTGAAAGTTATCATCCAGTATGCGCCGCAACCATGCACTAACTAAGTCAGAACCAACTTACCTCATCCTGTCAGATTCATTAAGCGACCGCTCGATTCGGTTTAATAAATTATGATTAATGTTTAAATATAAAAGCTCTTCACATTTTAATCCAGCTAGATATTTTACTAACATACACACATAAAAATATCTGTAAGCACTACAAAATAACAAATTAAATCTAGCACCTGTAACACAAGCTTCGAGCTTACCACGGGGCTAGGCTGTATTAGTTGTCCAGTATTTAATCTACAAACTTTTATATACATTCAAACTTGCTTGGTATATAAAAACTTATCAACCGGTCTCGCGTCTGAATAGAACTTGCTACTTTGAAACTTTAATTTTCGTACACAGTTGGAAAATGCAGGGAAATTCAGGATGAGCGGAAAATTTAGATTTACCAACATTGTGGTAATGGCTGAGTGCTAATTATACCGAGACTGCTCTGCCGTCTGTTACACAACTCCTGCTATGATTCTAATAATCTGAACCGAATCTGAAATAATGCGTATCTACAGCGAAATTACTTTGAAAATATAACCATTTCACCACAAATTTTAAAAGAAATCTGTAACAGAATCCCCGGCTTGATTACTCGATCGCGTTCGTTATATTTAATGATATTCAGGAAGTTGGCAACTCCGTAATTTATCGACAAACAGAAACTTAATACTTTACAGAACTTGATACCGATACTTTGGTGTTTGTTTTCCTGCGGCTTTTTAGGATTGAAAAAGTTATTCATCATCCGAACCCAAGACACAAGCAAACTGCTTAGATACATCATTATCATCATTTCAGCTTTAGGACGTCCATTGTATTACCTTATGCTTATGTATTTAATTGAGATAGTTTCAACTTTGTTTCATACTATGTAGAGATGGTTAGTAAATTAATTGAAATTGAACTACACATAGTTGAACTATGTATCAATGACGACATCCGCGTGAAAACCTATTTATTCTAATGCCGGCACCACAAGAAATATTAACCCAACGAAAATATCAAATCGTGCATGTAAATAATTTATCGAAATGAATAAGCAATTTGGTTAACATTACATTATAACTTCCGCAGTTTATAACAAACTTGGGCCGTTGTGCGCAAATTTGAAACAAAATGCTGTTTGTATCTCTTCATTTAACATAATTTATGTATTTTGCAGGGTTTTGTTTATATTTTGGGACAATATTTAAATAAATATTAAGGACATAATAAATATGACACAGCAGTATCTAGACGCCCGGTAAGCCTTATAATAGTAACGGTTACAAGATATCTAAGACCTAAATAAACTTCATACTTAAAAATACCTGATAGAAGTACCTGCTAATTTTACTAAACACAGAAAGATAACATCTAGAGATAAGTCAATCAAATATGTACTCATAATTAAGTTAAAAATTTGTAAGTGTTGAGAAAATAAATGATTTATTTATTTATTTATTATTATTAAAGATGCATAGAGCATGATTATGTGCTCGCGGAACATACAATACAAACACTAAAATCGAACCCGCTATCTTCAGATATACGGTGTCAGCACCGAAGATGGACATCACTCGATATCGCGTGAAATTTTAACAGAAATAACTTGTCTAGATAATCTGAAAGAAGCCTATGTTAATTAGTATACATTAAATGATGATGAAAAGAAACACCTTTAAAGGTGTTTTTACAGAATCCATCTTTAGGCCTATGTATGTTTAGTAGCATACGTCCTACGGCTTAAATTATGAAGAAAAATGTCAGGCTACAAAATTATTCTCACATACGGTTATAAGAAACTCGAACAATATTTCAAATATCAAGTCGAAGGCGTATTACCGCTCAGCAAATGAGATCGCGAACTTTGGAAAGCGTATCATAGTAAAGGAGCCCAAGTAGAGTTGTCTAGTTACTTGGCCGCGTCAAATTTAAACTTCGAGTTTAAATTTAAGTTTCAAATAATATGACAAGGGAGAAATACAGCACGCCATGAACCATTTTTCTGTGAGGTTTATTTAATTTTGTATATCAATGTTTTCTTTCAACTGTTATGGTAGATTGCAATTAAAGCTTATGTACGTTCCAGACAGACAGGAACTCCTCTCTTGACGAAGGAGATTATTCACCATAAGGGGGTTGGTGTATGAATTGCATTTGGCTAAGGGAACGTTAAAAAAAGCATGTCTGGCTCCTGTACTATTACTGTACGTATGAGGATAAGTTGACGTAATTGACGTAGCTCCGTCACTCAATATTTGGTGGTTCATTTGGAGCGATGTCACGTGATCGCTTCACGGCACGTAGGCGCTGCGGTTCCCAAACTTTACTGTTAATCAAGTTACGAATTTACGATCAAGTTACGATCGTGTTAGACTAAATCCGTGAGCACTTTTGATGCATACGAGTACTTTGTACGGTAAGTTAATTTCGATTTAGCGCGAGTATTTGCGTAAAAATACGAATAAACGTTTAACGATTTAGCGCATGTGCGTATTTACGTAAAAACACAAATAAAAACAACTGCAAATGCAAATATTTGTAATAAATTAATTGATTTTAAAATAAAGTTGGTATAATATTCTATTAAGTTTACGAGATAATATGGTAATTACAAAATACTTATGTACCTTTGAGCTACTATAGAAATTGACAAGCAATATTTATTTATAATCTATACTAATATTATAAAGAGGAAAGATTTGTTTGTATGTTTGTTTGTTTGTTTGTAACGAATAGGCTCCGAAACTACTGGACCGATTTCAAAAATTCTTTCACCTTTGGAAAGCTACATTATCCCCGAGTAACATAGGCTATATTATATTTTAAAAAAAATTAGGGATCCTTACTAAAACTCCAATAATGTAACATAAGGTGTAAAAAAATGACCTGAAAAATGTCTTACGTCGCGTGCGCTGCGAAAACTATTGATGATAGAACAAAATCATGTACTACGACTTTGCAGAACTCATCATTATCTACAAAAAATGTCGCGACAGCATATGTCTAAATATTATAGTTATGTCACAGTAAGCAGTTTTTTATTCTAAAATATTAATTTATATATGCCGCGTCTTGAAAGGGTCTTCATTTGTACCTTGGTATTAATCCTTATCCAAATAAATTACTCTATATTCAAGACGGCTTTAATACCTTTTTATAACTTTTTGAATTATTCAATTCGGACATTTACTTCGGAAGATATCACGAGTTTAAAAATGCAAGTATTAGAAAAAAGTCTAGAGGTTGTCGCTCACCGCGCTCAGCTAGCCAGCATGCGATGTAGACTCCATGTAAGCGTCACTGGGGTACGGGGGACGGGGGACGGGGTGGAGTCAATGTAGTGTAATATCCTAATCCTAACATAGGCTACTTTTTACCGCGGAAAAATATATGCTTACGTGGGAAAATTCGATTTCGATGAAATTTTGTATGTAGATAGTTGCAAATAAAAGTATATGGCGAGACAAAGTTCGCGGGGGCTGCTAGTCTATGATAAAAGTTAAACTAAATATAAAAATTTACCTATATTGTGGGACAAAGTTTGAGCACATCTGACCAATATTCGTGTCACGCGCGGGGAATCGAATCAGCGACCCACACCTGCTTTATTCACCATTCGATAAATACAATTCTGTGGGAAATCCGTATGCAGGTACGGTTTATATCTTTTGAAGCTTCGGGAAAAGTTCCTTAGAAATTCGTAAAGATTTTACGGCTCTTCTGTAAGAAAAGTTTGTCAATCGCTGCAATAAATTACTCGTAATAGAATGTTCTTTTTAGTTACAAATTGAAATGCTTCTAAATGTAGTATAAATTAACATTTTGTCAAATTTTTTTTTTAGAACATTTAGCCTCACGATGTTTGCCTTCATAGTTAGAGCAGCACATAAATTTAAAAAATCCAGTGGTGAGCTTAGGGGTTTGAACCAACGACATACGGAATAAAAGTCGAGTGTGTTCCCCGGCTTCAATAACACAGTCAAGGCCAATGTATCTAAATCTCAGTAATTCTATACACAGTAAGTTATTCTATTCTCTGTATGATATTGTAGGCGAAGTGCGTCAACAAGGCGAAACCCACATCCATCCGACGACACCACACTGGCGTGCATTTTGATACCGCACAGAGGTAAACAGGACACACACAGGGAAGGCACAAACAGCTGTTTTAGTAAGGGTGCTATTCCAGTAGAACTATCATCATCATAGCGTGTATGGTCTGTGCACCGTCTATAAAGATTCCACAGAAAACCAGCGCAACTACTATACTATGCACAACTCTCTCCCATGTCTTGTAGGATGGGTTCGTTGCATTTCGTGTGTCGTCATTTTGGAGTAAACAACCTAGTAAGTAGCATTTCGTGCGTTTTTTAAGGATGTGGATGGACGTAGGATTTGGTATAATTACAACACTTACTAGGCCAGTTTGTGATCGCATTAGTTTGGTATGCCATGGAATATCCTCTGTGTTATCTTATCTTTCACTATTTTCGCGTGGACACCTACCGGAAAAGACGGTGCCATGCCATACCGATCTTGCTGGGCACCACATAGCACTGTGACTGTGAGTTACCAAGCGATCAAACCTACATCTATCTGTCGACGCTTTACATTCATTAACAAAATGACCTAGCTGTAATCGCAGCAGCTGTGTATTAATAGTGTAACAACAGTGCAATCACCTGAATGACCTAGTTGCGTAAATTATAAACGAACAAACAAAATACTTCGAACGTTGTGTTGGCAAAATTAAGCGAAGTTAAACAATATAAACCTGTGGAGCCGTGTTGGCTAAGTGGCAGCACACTCAGCTTTCATTCCGAACGTCGTGGGTTCAAACCCAACGCACACTGTCGGGGTTTGATTGAACCCACGACTTTCTTGGTTTTTCTTCTTGAAAAAGATGAGCGCTTTCAAAATACGTGCTCTAAAGGTGACGGCAAACATCGTGAGGGAACTGGCATGTTCTTAAAAGGGACGTTAATAGTTGTGATGATGATGATGAAACAATATTAAGAGAACTGAATATACCGTATATTAAGTATTAACGAAGCAGAAATTAATGTGGCAGGAAATTAAACATGAATTGATTATGTATATCGTGGTTGACAGAGCAGAAATATTGATAATGAGTTGTTATTGAATACTTCATCATAACAACCCATGTCCCACTTCCCTGTAGTAACAATATAATATACTAGCCGGCTCGCCAACAGCTTTGCTTGTGTTTTTTACGTTATCTACTGATAGTTTAAGATATCAAATAATTTTATTATAGTCTACTCTTTCTCGATAAAATGTACCTACTATCCAACTGTGAAAGAAACTTTCAAATTGGACGAGCAGTTCCTGAGATTATAGAGATTTGGCCGGATCAATGACACAATGTCCTTTATACTTTTCAAAGTTCTCATAAAATGCCGGTTTCCTCACGATGTTTGCGTTGTAGGAATGTACCTACGAGTATTTACCCGTACCCGTCCGCCCAATAACGCTTACTTATGACTCTGGTGAGTCGACATCTTGGTATGTTGCTCTGTAAATTGTCCAGCAATTATTTATAAATCTGCTTGAGTACTTACACCGTGCAGTAGATACGGAAGTACGTCATGGGTACTGAAAGTGTAAGATTAATCAGACAAAGACAGTGCGTTAGAGTTACTTTGTTGGTAAGTCAGCAATCCGTCGGTCCTGTCCCGCGGGAAATCACAGCGAAACCTCAGTGCGATTGCATTTGTGGGATTTGCAGAGCTACACAATAACTGTCTTTCAACTTGTATATAAGGATTGCCAAAGACTAGTTATTGCTCTGCATGTAATTTAAATTCAATACTTTTAATATAATCTTGAAAGGTCCATATAAAGACAAACTACATTGCATATATTTTTTTTTTAATTTATTTATTTATTTAAATTAAAACAATCCATAATAACAAAAATAAGAATGAAATATATTTTTTTAACGATAAATCAAGTCTATGTTATACTTTTGACACAAGAAACAAAATAACTCTGATACATTCAAAGTAAGTATACCCGTTATTAGAACGAATAGTTCAAAACTAGCTTCAATATAATTTCAAACGAATTTTAACGCCAGTCTATATTATCAGGCAATGTCGGCTGTCATAACAGAGATTTAGGAATATGAGCTCTAAGCCGGCGAGGCACGATTCAATTTCCAATATCCGTGATGGTTGTATTCAATTTCAGGATGAAATTTAAAATGTTTGACTTAGGCCATCGGCACGTAGGGGGTAATGGGATTTAAGGGTGATTTTCTGCCAAAAGATATAGGTACTAGAAAAGCCTTCTCTGTTTCGTACCTTAAAGATGAATGTGGAGCCTCAGCCTTAATAAATTTAATTTATTTTTTGTGATCTAATTGAAAAAATATAAATAAATTATTTACATTCTCATTGCTGGGATACGGAGACTTATTTATTGACAAGAGAGATTAAGCCTTGATTCACCACGCAGCGCGATAACATATCATGTCTTTAAAACTTTTCAAAATACGCAGAACACGCTGGTTTCCTCACGATATCTACCATCACCGTTATAGCACATGTTTTGAAACGAAAATACAGTAGAACTGAGAATTATTTTTGAAATTAGTTGATAGTTACACCGTTATAGCACATGTTTTGAAACGAAAATACAGTAGAACTGAGAATTATTTTTGAAATTAGTTGATATTTATAATAATTTTCCAAGCATAAAGGAAAACTTTAATTCAATAGTGTTTGGTCAAGTATAGTTTCCGCGCCGCTTACCATCGATTTTTATGAATTGTAGAAATTCGCACAGCAGTGCAGTAACTGGAAAGAGAGAGTAGACTTATGACCGAAATTATATAATTCGTCAAAAAAATAAAATAAATGTATTTAGGTATATAAAATGCTGGTTAGTTTCAAACAAAGCAAGCAAGAAAAAGCCAGTCTATAATTGGGATAAGGTAACTTCATTGGGTAGGTACTAATATAATGTATACTTATCTGTATACAGGCTTAAAAATCACTGATTCTTCATATATCATTTAATTCCACAATTGGTAAATAATAGAACACTTAGGCAGTCATGTTATTTTTAAAAAAAATGTCAAGTAAATCAATAATGCCAGGATAATATATTGACAAAAATAATACTTATGGTTCCGCCGCTATAACAGTGCGTTCCTGACACATCGCGATTGAACTGACAATGTAACTTTGTAATGGCGTTGCAGTTACGATTAAAATATTTTTGCTGTTTGTTTACCGTTTTAACAATTGATGAGCATTAAATCTACATTATTATATCAATAATCAATGAATCTAATAATTTTGTGCCAAACTGAGTGTAAAATAACTTGGTAAACAATATTTTTCTAAATCTATATTGCGCTATTACAAGGTTATGTCAGTGCTTTATATTTGTAGGTAGTGCTGTGCTAAAAATAACATGCAGCAACAGTATCGTTATCTGTTACAGTTATTTTTAAAAAATAATACGTTTAAGAAATTGAAAATAATGGACTATAAAATTTTATTAGATATAAAAATAAAACTACGACCAAACCGATTGCGCGAAAGAAAGTAGCATTTTTATATTTAGGTTTAAAATAATAAACCCAAATGGCGTTATGGGACGTCATTTTGTGACGCTAAAACAGTCGGTTTCCACTTAAATTACTAAAATATAAATATTAAATGATTCCGCCAATTTAAAACGAAAATAATCTTAAAAATAACACGGCGGTTTATTTTGGAGGAACGGTTACGAACTCATTATGTTGTGCCCATCACTAACGTGTCAAACTGACATGTGTCCTAAACGCACTAATAAAGTGGCCATACTATAGTCTTTAAACAAGCTAAAGGATTAAATTTCTTATATCGATCTACAAGTCCATGCTCTTGGATAAGTTAAAGCTCCCAGTGAAAGAGCTGAAATCAGTGAGCTTTGAAACTCAAGCACGAAGCGAATCAAATTACGTTAAGTTCGTATTAACGGTATTGCGTCGGCAACCAGCGTAACGAAATTTTAACGTTAAACTTTTGAAATAGTTTTTCGTGTTCCATTTTTGAGAATCTCCCGCCATTTTGAATGTAAGTTATGGGGGATCGAAAGCTTCGCTAAAAAGCTACAAAGGCTTTTCATAAAGGTACCTTTGCCCAACATTGGGAAAAACTAGCGTGTGTAGCAAAAATTGAGCAGTGGGGGAAATCTGTGGATGATGATGATAATTAATTTATATAAACTTCAAAAAGTTATTCTGTCTATTATCTGTCGTAGTTTGATTTATTATAAAGGTGAAGAGTTTGTCTCATAGATTGATTGTTTGTTTGAACGCGCTAATCTCAGGAACTGTTGGTCCGATTTGAAAATATCTCAGTATTGGATAGTACAATTATTGAGGATGACTATATCCACGAACCTAAGAGTCCTTGAATCCACGAAGAGTGCGCTGTGGACCGGCGAGTGGTCGTGTAGGTACCTTTAGCAGCCCTGAAGATGATGAGCAGCCCGACGGGATGGAACTGTTTAGGTTTTAATCAATCAATCAATCAAAAACGCTTTATTGTACACCAAAAAGTAATATAAGTACAAACATTAAACTCAAAACTACATTGCAATGAACAGCCTTATCGCTGAAGAGCGATCTCTTCCAGGCAACCTTTGGATTTTACTTTTAAGGTTTCACCAACTTATAAAAACTTTTGTGGACTGCCCTGTAAATTAATGAATAAGGTTTTATTTCGTAATGTGTAAAGAAATGAAGCAGACTCTCCTGAACAGCTCAGCAATTCATAAGTTTCGCTCGCGCGGAAGAAACGCGCGGACAAAAGGAGACAAATGAGCTAGGGCTGCCACTGAACTTGTATGAAATAATTAACTATAATTTAAACTGGAACTCTATCTTTACAGGAATTACACTTAATTGTAATCGGGTGAGAACGGACCGGGGGTGTACGGGACTGGGTGAGAACGAAACTAACCCAAATATACAATGGCAGGAATAAACGGTTATTAATTGTTTAAACCGTGACAAGTTTTCACAGTAAAAGGACTGGATTTAAGTTACACTTAAATTCGTATCGCGTATTTTAATATTCAATATAAGCAGTTAATTCAGTCATAATATTATACCTACAATAATAAATGAGTAGCATAAGTAATTCAATTTACTTAATTTCAAGAAAATTGAATAATTTTCAACCGATAACCCACACAAGAAAAAGTCACATCAAAACTGTATCAAAACTGCTTGCCGCTTAATTTTCGCACGCCATTTTGCACATATTTCAATTCACACTTCACGAAACCCTGTCTCAGATAAAAATTCTCGAATCCCTCTAAACTGTGAAGTGACAACCCTAATCCATCTTTTTACAGGAGCCTGATATATTGCAGCGAACTAATGTACCGAGTGAATTTAGTATTGTACCAGCTGTTTCACCACAGCTAGATCAGAAATAAGAAAGATCAGAAAAAAAGTTAAATATTTATTTAACTTTCTAAATGTTTGTGAGTTACATCTAGTAAGTTCCATCCATTTTAAATAAGGCGGTTCGCTCACTCGTTCTGATAAAGTCTTGTCCTAATTAGGTCGAAATTTCGCTTAAATATGCGCCCGGCTGAGTTGAGTTGTTAAATAAATATAAATATTTGTGTTTACAACCGTCATTGATGACCGTACATTATTTTTTAAGAAAAAGTCCCAGAGTTGCGGGGTGTTATTCGAACCCACAATCTTCGGAATGAAAGTCGAGTGTGCTCCCACGTACCCATCACACTGCTTAATGCATTTACATTTATGTAATATTACAATGAAAATAGAATTGAACCAGCTTTTTCGACATAAGCTATAGAACATTGGCCCAATCTATTCTCTTCCAGCATTTACGGAAATTCTTTGAAAAGGCGTACGTCATTGAAAAATATTAAAGAGAATACGATCCCTGAGATATAGATGTGAGATATGGTACAATTATTTTATTGCCTCCAGTCCAAATTGTCTTTGTATAATTTTCTAATCAATTTTAAAACTAAAATTAAATATTTATTCACATAAAATAACCTTAATAAATAATATATAATAATAAAGTTCTGGGTGGTATCTATGTATAATAAAAAATATCTTTCTCTGTATGTTTCTTATACTATACTAGGTAATTCTCTAGCACCCGTAACGCAAGCTTCGTGCTTATGTAAGCCACGGGGCTAATTGTTGCCACGTGAAATTTTCAGCAATATTCAATTATTTATTAATTAGCCTGCCCTGTTGTAGTTTACGGGATATTTCGACCATCAGTATAATCATGGAAATTCAAACACAGCAACGTTCATTATCGAGTCATTATGCGTCCGAACATGCCGACATGATTGCAAATTCTAATGTTTGTATGATTATGTTCGGGTAAACTGTTATTCGTTGTTTATTGTAGCAATTTCGATAAACATTTTATCTTTAATTTAGGGTTTATCTTTGAAACTATAAGCGCAAAATTAATCGCAGCTTCTAGTAGTAGTAGTAGTAGAAATCTTAGCACACAAGCTTCGAGCTTACCACGGGGCTAGATGTATGTGTGAATTGACCTGTAAATTGAATTGTCTTGGCGTTATTAAGTTTTCCAATGGACGCAACAAAATTAATATACATTTTAAATGACAATTAGGTCACAACTTGGCCGAATTAAACGGCCGAATTGTTGGCGAGCCTTAAAAATCTGACTTCCCCTCTATTGACTAAGAGCCCGGTCTGGCCAGACCTTCCTTTAATTCACAAGCGTGAAAATTCTTTCATGTGTATGTCTAACATAGGTAAGAATAACCCCCAAACATGAAACCTGGATCGTGGTTCCTTTGGGAGATAACAGGTAAAAGGTTGTTATCTCCCAAAGGAACCGCGATCCAGGTTTCATGTTTGGGGGTTATTCTTACCTATGTTAGACATACACATGAAAGAATTTTCACGCTTGTGAATTAAAGGAAGGTCTGGCCATCACGGGCTCTTAGGTTACTAGGCCAACAGCTGAGTACACCCATGCTATGAATATCTACCGCCATCTAGCGTATAATTTCGTAAACATGAAATGGAACACTAATTATGGTTAGTTTAGTAGACTTTCGGACATCATTATAACAGGCCGTTTAATTACCCTCGAGTATAAACTAACATATGCTCATTATTTCTGTGGAGTTTGATAAACAGTAGCCCCTGGAGAGGTGTTGCTACGGTAATATGGTATTTCCGAGTTCCTAGGCCACCTTGTACCTACGTCTTTGTATCACTTATAAATTTTGCTTGAAACGCTTACTTATTTATTTTTCTTAGGAATAATAAAATTACTATGCACGTGCTAAGCTCGAAGCTTGTGTTACGGGTATATCTGCATGAATTACAAATTGTTGTTCCGAGGATTCAAATTCGCAGTATTCTGTGTTGCAGGCAGACTTTTGCCCGCTGTGGCACAGAGGTCGTCAAATGATGAGGCGAACTTCAGTGAAACATAATTTCATACACTGCCCCATATTCTGTGCGGTATAACGTTTCGTCGGGTTAATTAACTCAGTTATTGCATGACACGATATGCCTTATGATTACGGTTAGCCGACATAGTTAACCTAACCCAAGGTAAAACATAGGTAATTGTGGGATGAAAACAGAAAACAACAGAAACTCCTGCAGGAATTATTATAGCAATCGCATAATATTGCTATTCGTTTTAAAATTTCAGTCCATATTCTTTGTATGAGTATTTAAAGACATGACATGTGTATGAATAGTAATGAATATTATTATCCTTATTGTATATTATAATGTTATTGTAAGTTTTTGGTTTTCCAATAAATAAGTATGGATATAAATATGGAATATTTTTAGGAACCAAACGGCATGTAGTCTTACTAATGTACAAAATATAGAGTCCCGTATATCAAGAGAAAATAGTTGAATTATATAACAATTAGTGATTTGCGTAAACAGACCGTTAGCTTATCTTCTCTAGGCAGGCCCGCATTGACAGATGTTAGGTATTTATGCTGATTCAGTGTATCTAGAATCTTTGCTAATTACGTCAATATTATTTCAATCATCGGGTTCAGGGCTTACTTTTCTGGAAACTTCTAATAACTAATAATTTGCGCAGATGGGCAAACACTATCAACCTCGCAGACACTTATAATAAGAAATATTGACCCAAACGAATCAGTGTCCCAAAGACAACATGATAAGGATAACGTTAGGTAAACAAGCCATTTCCTATTTCCTTGATTGTGAGGAAAATCGCCGGAAATTATACTGAGATTTGGCTTACTGAGGATTGTTTATACACTTAGCTTTCCGTGGTTTTGCACGGGTTTTAATTAACACAAGCCCTTTTAAGGTCCCACTGCTGGGACACAGGGACTTCTTTCTTGACGGGAGTGATTAGGCCTGAATTCTTTACGCCAATATTGATTTTGATTACTTATGTATTTTACGTTGAAATAGGACTGTGAAACTCAACATCTAGAAGATGTATAATATATAATAATATATACCGGGCTGTAGCTTCGTTCTGTGTACTGTACCAAATTACTGGGCTTAGCAACCGGTCTGGTAAGCGTGGTGATTGTACCAAATGCCCCAAGACCTGGATACATAGATTGCATGTAATATTGTTATGCCCCTTTCTTAAATCGGTTTTTTAATGACAAAGAGTCCAAAAATCTGTCAATCCATATTAATACGGGAAAAGCCACTGGAGAGTTATAATGGATTTCAAGTTATTTCATATTATTATATTATATAAGTAATAGTTATGAATTATGTAGGTAATTTACTAGAACATAGCTTTGATAATTACATTCTAGTCTAGGTATCATCAGGGCTAATCGAATTACGGCTATTATGGCAGATGCATGATCTAAACCGCATTGATTTATGTTTCATGCCGTGTTATTGTATCATCAACATCATTAAATACGATATCACATAAACTTACTTAGTAGTAATAATAATAATAATTTGACGGTATATATAAATTAATTATTAAATAATATTAATTAATTCGTAATGCAATTGAAATTCCCCATTTGAGCAAATATCAGTCCGATTCTTATATTTTTATTCTAGTTTTACTTATCTTTCATGGATTTTTAAATGTAGGTTACATTATAACTACTAAGTACCACACTTATCTACAAATACCAATACTACCGATCACCACTACGACATTGAAAGCAATCCACGGAATCTCGCACTAACGTCAAAAGATTACCGAATGACGCTCAAATCGCCAGCACAACAAAACCTTACTTAAACAGCCAAGTAAACTCCAGCCAACCAGTCCAACCTGCCGCTCACTGTACGACACACGCACACGAACGTCATGTCGAAAGCCTTCGCGATTCTATTCATCAGTTACACAGTCGCGGTACCGATAACCGTAAACTTTAACCCTCTCAATGAATTCTCTCTTAAACTCCTCGACCACACGTACAGTCACCAACTTAACTACGGACCAAGCAACAAAGCTATTTCACCCTTATCGGTTTGGAGTCTGCTCGCTTTGCTTGCCGAAGGATCTTCAGGACAAACTTACCAGGAACTGGTCAGGGAACTAAGACTACCCAACGATCTAAAGTCCACGCAAGGTCTACATTTATCCGCAAATAATGTGCTTAAATCACAGTACCAAGACGTCATATTAAAAGGACAGTCGGTTATGTTCTCCGATTGCACTCTGCAGATACATCCAGAGTTCTGCGAATCAGCTGGATTGTACAGCACGGATGTCTACTCAGTTGATACGAGGAATACAACGAAATTGGAGCATGATATCAACTACTTTATATGCCTTGCTACTGAAGGCAGGATTACAAACGCAGTGCAAGCAAAAAATCTGGAAAGTCTAAGACTTATTTTAGTCGACGCGTTGTTTTTTAAAGCTAACTGGACCTACCCATTTGATTCTACACAGACTAAAGCTGAAGATTTCTACAACTACCAAGGGAAATCTATAGGTACAGTCAACATGATGTATCACAAAGCGCCACATAGTATCGTGGACGCCGTTGAAATCCAGGCAACAGTACTTGAAATGACTTATGGGAAGAACGAAGAATTCGCAATGTTGATTGTCTTACCTTATGATGGAACTTCAATAAAAACAGTTCTGGCAAATCTAGCTGCTAAACCTCTGACATGGATCGACAAGCTCAGATCGAAAAGTGAGGATGACATTTCAGAAATAGACGTGTATGTGCCGAGGTTTAAAGTAACAGCGAAGACAGATTTGATTCCACCGCTTCAGTATTTAGGTATCACGTCAGTATTTGATATGGAAAAGGCTGAGTTACCTGGTGTTTCTGATAGTCCTTTGTTTATATCATCAGCGGTTCAAAACGTGGATTTAGAAGTCACTGAAGAGGGAACAGTGGCTTCGGCAGCAACTATCATCGGCCTCGAAGACAGGATTCTGGGACAAAGATTCGAAGCAAATAGAGACTTTGTGTTTTTAATAACAGAGAGAAAATCAAACTTAATCCTGTTTTCTGGAGTATACGAAATCCCAAGTGTGTTTTAGATGTAGTGTTTTTCTATAAAGTTGTAGTGAATATTAAATGCAGTTATGAGATCATGCCATTGAGGAAATTGGAGGATGAATTTAATTTCCTGTATGTTGATCTAAGAATCAGTGATATAATGAACAATAATTTAGTCATAAAACCTGTTATAAAGTTGCAGAAAATTATGTTTGTCTATTATTTTGTGCATTTTCCTTGGTAAGTTTTTGTTACTGTTTCAACACAATTTGTTTAGTTTGCAATGACCTTACAAGTTTTCGACGATTTTTGAGTGAATTGTAATTTATCTTTAGGGTTCATAGAAGTGGTTCTTTAAGCTTATAAGTGGTTCTATATTAATTTTATAATTTACTAGTTGACCAGTCCGCGCCCGCTAATTTTCTTCATATTTTTCACCTTTCAAACCTTCCCTGGACTACTACGAACATTCAAACAAATCAGCGAAATCGACCCATTCATTTTCGAGTTTTATAGAGACTAAAGAATAGCAATTGATATACAATATAATTTATATAAAAGACTAGCTTTTCGCCTCGCCTCTTAGCACTAACAATATATTTTCCCATGAAAAGATATATTTTCTCACGTTAGACTTAGAAGTGGTTATGTGGAAAGCTCGAAGCTTGTGTTCCGGGTAGATTGGTACTAGATATACATTATAGTTTATGTAGATAGATATTTTTACTATACATAAAAAACGTGGTCAGCGTCATGAATCAAGGTCTCTTATCTCTCTCGTCAATAGAGAAGTCCCTTTGTCCCAGCAGTGGGAACGTAAGTAGGGTGATTATAATGACATATAAAACACCCAGAAAACACAGTTATAACAGAATAAGATAACAACTAATTTATGAAGGTCATTGATCCCCAGATCAATGATATTGTATTATGTCATTAAATTTCTCAACTTATGACATTATTTCTATAAATATTTAAATGAGACCTCAAACCTACCATGATTATAAATTATCATGTGCCTATAGTACCAGAGGTCATATTTTAATGATTTTGTTTTTATTGGCTAATAATTGTCCTTTTAAAAAGGTTAGAATGTCAAGAAGTTACTTAATAATATTTTGTATTAGGTAATTGTGAGTATGAAAAAGATAGATATATTTTTTTATTGTATTGTGTGTGTGTCGAAATAAATGTTTATTATATTCTATTCTATTCTATATAGAGACGAAGCCATACCTTACCCTATCAAGTGTATCATATGGATGAGTTGGTAAAATGAGCTGATTCACCGAAACAACTGGAAATCTTTAAGGGAGACCTATTTCCAGAATTAGATGATTTAGGGGCTGGGCAGTCAACATGAAAAATTGTTCAACAGCTAGAATGTGCAAGGGTCAAAATGTACAGGCGCAAAATAATCTTCGTGCCTACAGATGATAATAATGCTAACTGTTGTAGAGTACCTACAGAGGTCTAAAATGCACTTTCGTCACAAACATCCTTGAATCAAGTACATCTAGTCAGTTAGTAAATGTCACAGCACTTGATCAAGTCAATGCATCGAGTTCACTCAGCGATCTTATTCAGCAACCATTTATTTCCAGATTATTACTTGACTTGTATAAGTAATCTTTAGGATTTTGTATAAATAAATGGCAAAAATCTTTAAATCGATACTGGTTGCTTTCTGAGTCTATCGAGAAAATACACAGAATGTAACACAGTAATCTTTAATGTATTAAAAAAACTATTAAGGCTTAAAAGAGAACTAAACGGGTAGGTAACATAGGTAATGTTTCTATTTAGCATACTAGATCAGCCAATTCTGTAAAAGTATTGTAGCCCAATCGTATTTTTAATAGAGTCGATTTCAGAACCTCCTCATTTTTAAAGTCTATTAAAAATTATAGTAAATCAATTCAAAATATTCGATACAAAAAAAGACAGTCCATTTAACCTTCAAATAAAACGCCGAAATATTACCATCACGTACGTATTTAAATTTTCAATGAAACACAGTTTTTGTTTTTCTCACGCTTAATTACCTTACATCATACAACAAAATGTTACCGTGACTTTAAACTAATATCTAAACCATCCGGTTTCAAACACGACTTTATAATAAAATTGCTATAATATCATAGATTCTCAATCTTTTATTTGTGTTTTAAAGTTACTACTTATAAAGTGTGAATTTTTGATTATTAAAAAATACACCACGTTGGTCAAGTGCGGGTTGTTCGCTCTGACCTAAGTATTCGTTTTTTGCAGTTGCGCATCGGAAGCACTAAAAGCGTTCCTAATAAGTTTTTATATATTCAAGATGCAATAAACAAACTTGTTTTATATTTATAACAAGCTTGTAAAATGCGGATACAGATATGTTACATTTCAAGGCTGTGAAATGCCCCGGGTGCATAAAGTTCACCTGATATCAAAGATTACTATCTAATGTAAAGCATCATCATCACTATCACTGTACTATATATATAAAATTCCAAATTCTTATAAGACATTTATTGTATTAACAATTTATAACTACCAACCACATACAACGCGAACATCCAAAAAAATATATAAATAATGGAAATTAGAAAAATTCCGGTAGCCAAATTTACATCAGTGTCGGTTCTCCCCTCGTAATGGTCGAAGCATTGCTTGTCTATGACTGTACAATGTATAAGGTACCTGAAAATGGACAATAACCTGTTATACTCTTATCTATCAGCCGTGTGGTGGTAGCCTAAAAATAGTTCCACCTCATATTATATGTACCGCGGATGTTGTTAAACCGACTAAGTAATAGGTATACCTATACCAGAAGATAGGACAAACAGTAATGGATTCTTTTTACAGCGCGAAAATATTATAAAGGCTAGTTTAAAATAAATTTTAGCAAAGTAACTCGATAATATTCATTGTATCGACAGAGAACACGAGTAGGTATTAGCAAATACAATTCATAAGCATTCTTATAGGGAACGTAAGTTCCAATAGCTGGGACACAGGGACTTCTCTTTACGCTAGCCAAGTGGGAGTTGATGGATAAGTAAACTACTATTTAGTTACAAATCCGCGATATAACATACTTCCTAGATAGTCTTCGCACTACGCTCACTCTGAAGACCAGATGACCTGAATGGCTATTATGATTTGTATAGTGACGTGTAAAGTATTTTTACCAATAAATTGATTATTTTATTTAACCGTCACTGCAGCACCCAGCGAAGCAGTTCTATTATTTCATTAACTAAATAGAAAGAGATTCCAAAAATATCTTTAGTACCTTAGCCCGATTGCCGCAATGCCCAAAATATGTAGAATAGTGAGAAGAATATACAGGTTCAGAAGACGAACGGACTTCTTCCAGGCGGCCAGTAGGAGGATGGTGTTGACCACGCACACCATAGACATGCATACCACGAAGATGATAGAGAAGACGGTCCGTTCAGGTAGGGTTGCGTAGGTTTCTTTGAGGTATTCTCTTGGGGTTTGGTTGTCGTAGGATGGATCTGAAAAATGTTTGGGAATTTCTCTACATCAGCATTTGAGCATTCGGACGCTACCTACATACACTACTGGACATAGGCATTAATGGTATGTTACCCGTTTCATGTTCAAATATAGTTAAAAACCATGATAGTTTAAAAAGTTATATAGGCATAAATGATTTCCAGATTTATCGATTCGCAGTGATTTACACCGTGAACTAGCAGCTTCCAGGAAATCATCCAACTAGCTAGTGGGTGGATCTCCGAAGCTGCGTTTGCTGAGCTGCGGACTATGTTAGAACCCACCTTGTTAAGTAGAATAAGTACCTTGTTAACGTAGAGATATATTTTTTTATCCAAGATAATTATTTAAGCGATACTTAATGGTACATATGCAGCTGTTCTGGTCTAAAGTGGCTTTCATCTTAACTAAAACCTAGGTGATTGTTGCACATTTAGACCAGGGTTTTTAATTTTTTACAAGGAAAAAAATAGTAGTAGAATGAAACCCATTAGAAAAGGAGGGGAATATGGTAAAAATGAAAGGAAAAATAAATTACGGTCGATCTGAGTTCGGGAAGTGGGATGGGGTGGGCTTTTAAGGGGAGAAAATGGTTTATCTCGATTTGCGGTGAAACTACTAGTCCTATGAAAAAAAGTTATATGGCAAAGTTGTAGGTAATAAAACGATCTACAACTTTTATTTCACAACTTTTATACATAGCCTCAAAACTTTTGTGAAAAATTCAAATAACCAAGTTTTTTGTATTTTTTATTTATCTTTTTCAAAAATTGTTATTTTTCTACGAAATTTGGTGAAAACTTGCCTATTTATGTCTCAAATACACTGTGATTTATTTGATTGAAAATATTATTGTTTTCACCTTATTTTGACTTAATTTTCAAAAATATAGACTAATTTTCAATCGAAAATTCACGTGTCAAAATATTAGCTTTTTTATAAAAATCGGTGTGCTTTATGTTCATTGAAATCTCTATTTTTTGATAGTTAAAAAAAATATATACATTACGATAGTAAATATTCTCAGAAAATGCACAAAACCGAAACAAAAATTTGTATCATTATGTACAATTGCATCATAAAAATGTGATTTTTGCAATTTTTATTTCATATTATTGCTTATAATCCGACTTATTGCACATTATACAAACAGATTATTATATTATTATTATATAGTCTGAAAAGACAAAATCACATTTTTATGATGCAATTGTACCTAATGATACAAATTTTTGTTTCGGTTTTGTGCATTTTCTGAGAATATTTACTATCGTAATGTATATATTTTTTTTAACTATCAAAAAATAGAGATTTCAATGAACATAAAGCACACCGATTTTTATAAAAAAGCTAATATTTTGACACGTGAATTTTCGATTGAAAATTAGTCTATATTTTTGAAAATTAAGTCAAAATAAGGTGAAAACAATAATATTTTCAATCAAATAAATCACAGTGTATTTGGGACATAAATAGGCAAGTTTTCACCAAATTTCGTAGAAAAATAACAATTTTTGAAAAAGATAAATAAAAAAAACAAAAAACTTGGTTATTTGAATTTTTCACATAAGTTTTGAGGCTATGTATAAAAGTTGTGAAATAAAAGTTGTAGATCGTTTTATTACCTACAACTTTGCCATATAACTTTTTTTCATAGGACTAGTAGTTTCACCGCAAATCGAGATAAACCAGTTTCTCCCCTTAAAAGCCCACCCCTTCCCACTTCCCGAACTCCGATCGACCGTAATTTATTTTTCCTTTAATATTTATCATATTCCCCTCCTTTTCTAATGGGTTTCATTCTACTACTATTTTTTTCCTTATTTGACCATTTTTGAAGCTAACTGCACTGGTCTAATTCCCAATACCAATGGGTTCTATTGGGAAGATCCGGGCCAGCTGTGAAGCGTAATGATATTGATTGATTCAATTTGTCCGTAAAATCACAAAGATTATCTTGGACATGTCATCACTATCAATCACCCCCCTTTATTTATTGATTTATTTAATATACCTTTCTGATTGACGAGCAAGCGAGCGAGTTCGCCGACGCCGACGCTAAAGGAGCAGGCTATAGCAGCCACGGATATTATCACGCAGCCCAGCCGCCATGAGAAGGTTGCGCAGCATTTACACATTTTACACCTTTTCTCATCATCAGTATTTTTGCATCCTGTGTTCAGTGTTTTTGGAAAAACCTGGGTGTAAACAATACTCAGAAGAAGGAATATAAATAATCCAAAGAGAATATAATCACTACAAATAATCTAAGAAACAATAAAAGTCAATGAGCCACAGAGCATTAAGACTATAACGTAGTGATTATATTCTCTTTAATTAAGACAAGTCAGTAAACTTTAAGCTGTTCTGAATTTCTTAAACTTCAACTAATCACAGATAAAAAACTTGTCTCTACTAATCTCTGCTTATCTCTTCTGTTTCATTGCGAAGGACCCATAGAAGTTTAATTCCAAAATGGCGTCCACACAGGTAACAACTTAACTTTACTAGCCGACCTGCTAACAGCTTTGCTTGCGTTTTTCTAAGTTTACTACCCATATATAAATAGTTTTTACAATTAGTATAAGCACAGACCAGTTGTATAAGTAATTATAGTCTTTCTCAATAAATTGACTATCCAACACAGAGATATGTGGTATTTATATGCTGGCACCACACCGTAACTATTTATTTACCTACAATTTTATTGTCCAGTAATATACCCAATTTACTCATCTCGTTTGGGAGGAAACCTATTGTTTATTGTGCATTGTATTAAGGAATTCACAAAGACAAATTAGACTGCCTTTCCAAGCGGCCTCTGTGATGTGACCTTTGTAAACAATGAACCTTATGGTGTTCTCATGTTGTAATGTTCACGCTCATGGGGTTTGGGAAAATCCAATATGCAGATTTAGGTTCTAAATGCAGATTTAGGTGATATACAAAGAACATAAGTAGGTAGTAACTATGGCGATAATTACACAAATATGCACCACGATGCATCTCATGCAAATCAATGTGAATTTCATGAGATACCTACTTACCAACTTTGCTAACACGGCTTAGGTAAGTTACCTGAGCCGTGTTAAGTGGAGCATACTCGACTTTTATTACCAAGGTTGTGGGGTTTAAACTTTAAACTTTTTTGTGCACCTCTGGATTTTTCTGTTTTAAAAATGCTTTTGAAAAAGGTGTCCCTAAACTTAAAGCTAAAAAATGTGTTTATGGTTTTAAACTCAGTTCACGCATGATTCGAGTATAAAAATCGTCCCGCTCTCTCGTTTACTTAACTTTGTCTATGTACACGGTTCAATTCAATTAAAAAATAATACTGCAAGTAAGTGAGCTAACCCTTTTACAATAACAAAAGTAACAAAAAAATCACTTATTTGAAATGCTCTCACGAGTAAATTATTAAACTTTCAAAAGCGCCCTCTGTCTTCATTATGCGTTACTGATTACTATACCGGTAAGCAACATCAGAATAGCGAAATTTCTTTGGTTGCACAATTAATATAGTTCTAGCATTCTACAAGAGATGGCGTAACCGGTATTGTTACCAGAAAACAAAACATTTTCGAGATGTTCAGTCCATTATTATTTATCTCAACTTGCCCACTTTATTCTTCTTGGATTTTAATTAAATAAACATAATTATTTTTAGTAGACTATGTTATGGCATGTCACGGATGCTTGTTCTTGTTTTTAACCGACTTCAAAAGGAGGTGGCTCTCTCTCAACTCTACTTATTTATTAAACAGGTACTTTTTTGAAGCTGGTTGAAATACAGTACACTTGAAAACCTCCTCCTTTTGAAGTTGCAGTTGGTTAAAAAACAAGAACAAGGCCAGAGGATCGTGCTCTGTCTAATCGTGACTGAGGTCTTTAAAACAACACGTTTCCCCGTAAAATACTTCTCAATACCCTCGTGGGTTTCCCTAATCTAACCTGCGTAATGTCTCAGACACAGAACATAAGCTTATAGGAAGTCGTGTGATATTTATCCTAACCTATTATTTATTAGAGTTTAGAAAATTACAAATGTAGGTACACTTACCATGTTGGTTCTATTTCATAAATGTTTTTTCGATGTACCTACCTATGTAATTTACCTAGGTACATTATGTTGAGGTAGGTAGGTAAGGTACCATACCTATAGTACCCTACCTAATTATTTTCAAAATATTAAATAGGTATGTAAAAGGCCAATGAACTCAAAAAAACAGGATTGCAATTTCGCAATACAAAATGTAGGTACTTTCTCCAGCTTTCATTTTGAATGCGGGCAAAACCCAATAGCTTCTCTGGTATTACCAGAGCTATTGTTTGCTGTCAAATGATAAGCCCCCTATATGATAGAATGAATGACAGTAACGGAACGACCCCTATAAAGAATTATTTAGGTTTTCACAAATGTTTGAATAGATTTGAACACTGAGATAAATAAAATGATTACCTAATTAGCATTTTTTTGTAATAAAATGGTTTTACCAACTTTTCGTTACTTTCATAATAATAATTTTAATTAGTTTTCTAAATGGATTTTACGCAATGAATTCATCTTTACGATTCATGTCCTGTCAACATGCAAAATCCTTAAAAACATCCTGATTTCCTCATAATGGAACAGACGGAAAACCCACGAACCTTTTTACGTTGGATTTGGTCAACTGTTGCGCCCGAACGTGGGACTTCTTCAGGACCAACATTGTAGGGACACGGATCACATCACAACCGCTCGCCGGTACGCACTTACTGTAAAATCATACGTACCTAAGTAGGTACATAAATACTATGTAGGTACCTAGTTTAGAATCCTGATTTCCGCTTGGTATTTTATACGCAAAGATTAAATATTCCGAGAAACAACATCAATAAGGTAAGAACGGCTATGCTGCGTTGTATTATTATGTAAATAATCTTTGCCCGCGTTATTCCTTTTTCTCACCTTCCTTGAGTTATGTATTTAATTTGTCCCGAGGAACGAACCCGCAACATCTTGCGTCGCAGTTGGGTCTTCGCCCGCTGGGCCAATATGTCGTGAATGAAATATTATTGGTTTCAATTTAAAATTATTAAAACTAGCTGCCCGCGTCTTTGCATGCTTTACTCACATGTTCACTTCACCTTCACCTAAAATTTCTAAACCATCCCTGGGCTACTACGACTATTTTAAAAACAAAAGCACTAGTCTGTTCAGCCATTCTAGTTATTTTATAATATAGTTTAGTTAGATCTCAGAGTCTATATGTTATAATTTTTGAACATGGAGCTTGTTGATATGAAGGACTGGATTTGATAATAATTTGGCAACGTCTAACCGTTCGTGGCTTTTCCCGCGTTCAATATAAAGTTACCTGTAGCAAATATACTACCTACTTACTACTTTTCACCACAGGAAAATAAATTAAAACTATCGCAAAGCCATCTAAGGTAAATAAGCTCGTAATTGTGCTATTCGTTTATTTTAAAATATTTATTACCTTATTAATATTAACAATATCCACAATTGACCAAAATAATGAAATATAATATGAGCAATGAAAATAAAAGTGAAATCACAGGTTTTGATGATTAATTAAATAACATGTGTTTAATGTTGAGTAAAGTACCTACCTCAATACATATTTGTCACAATAACCAGAAAATGAAATTGCATACTGGATTAGCATTATTCATAAAGTTACAGGTATTTATAAAAGGTACTTATATAAGTACATTACATTTATAAAAGTGTAAATTTCTATAGATTAAAATGTAGGTTATGAATTTTTCAAATCGGACAAGCGGTTTCTGAGAGTAGCTCATTGATACAAACAAACTCTTAAGTTTTATAAAATTAGTAAATAATACCCAGATATATGTAAAGTTTACCTAGGAGCCGTGTTCGCTAAGTGGGAACACACCCGACTTTCAATCTGAAAGTCGTTAGGTTCAAAACGCCGCACACCTCTGGATTTTTCTTCTTGAAAAACGATGTGCGCTATGTAAACGCACGTGCTCTAATGGTGAAGGCAAACATCGTGAATGTTCTGAGAATTATAAAAGTTTGGAGGACATGTATCATTTATGGGGCCCACAGATCACCTCTCTGTGATGGGGCCTAATCTCTATCGTCAAGAGAGAAGTCTCTGTGTCCCAGCTGTGGGAAAAAGGGGTGATAATGATGATACCTAGATAGCATATAGATGTTAGGTTACCTATGACTTTATTTTTATAATTATTCAAAGGTATATTTTATACGATAAGGTTTTGACATTGAAATTTGACTTGTGAGATAGGACTACATCGGATATAACTGTAAACATCTTATACAACATTAAAAATATTTAGTCTTCGTTTTTTACATCCTTAAATATTCGATCTACACAATATTTTTATTATTATTATTAATTTAAATATAAGGCACCAAAAAAGATATCTACGTAATTTAATTTTCAAGTTAGTGTTTTCAGCTTTAATTTTCTGGGCAGTGCGTCGCTCAAATAACATGGCTGTGTTTTTAGTAGGTGACAATTAATTAAGTACCTACTCATTGTTTTTTTAGCCTTATTATTGATATTTTTATTTCTGTATACTTACTTATCTACATAATATGTAGGTATAAGGAACTAGCCCATTCGCTTGCTAGTTTAATTTTAAACCTTGTAACTAAAAACGTAAACAAACTTCAACCTAATTACCTATTAAAAATAAAATTAATAGAGACTGTTAAAAAATAAAGTCAAGCATTTTGCTTTCGTAGGTACTAATTCAACTTAAAAACCACTGACCTTAACAGAAATACCAATACCTAATAGCATTATGTACCTACTACGTAGGACTAAAACACCAGACGTCTTGATCTACGTGAACGGAATAAAAAACAATACAAATAATATCAGAAGAAAACCAGTTCTAAGCTCATTACGACCGTCTTATCCTCAAGCAATAAGAACTATAGTTACCCAGCAAAGTCATAACTGTAAACACGTATTTAGCTTCGCTCTTGTTTTGCGTCTGCTCAGTGTGTGAATCGCCACGGGCAAGGACACCGCGATGTATTCATTTATTCCGCTAATAAGTTTATTCGGCGCCTGTTTTGCTGCGGTGGACTTCACAGATAGACCGCGAAACTTCAGCATAGAATTGTTACATCACACCCAAACAGAGACTGGAGGGCACGTCGTCATCTCACCCTTCGGAATATGGACCCTCATGACTGGCATCGCGTTGGGGGCTACAGGAAACAGCTATAACCAGTTAGCAAGAGCATTCATTCTACCCAAGAATGCCAATACACTGATCTCAGGGTACCGGGATCTTACTTCGCAAGTTTTGGATCCACCCCCGTCCAGTGGAGTCAGCATGACTAGCAAGAATTTTGTATTCCTCGATAACAATTTTGTTGTGAATCCGAATTTCAGGAATGTTCTGCAAAATGACTTTTCCGCTGCGATTAAAATCTTGGACTTTAATGATCCGAATTCTGCTAAAATAGCAAACTCCTACATTGAGAAATCTGGTGGAAGAGTGTCAAATGTACTGCGCTCAGATGATTTCCAAGAATCAAGAATGATTCTAACTAACGTGATATCTTTCAAGGGATTGTGGAAACTACCGTTCAACGCATCTGATACCCAACTTGAACCATTCTACAACGAAGATCGGCAGCAAATTGGTAGTGTGAACATGATGTTCCAGAAGGGTCAGTTTCCTTTCGCCAATATGAAAACTTTGAAAGCTTTTGTCACCGAGCTACCTTACGGTACCGAAGGAAAGTATTCCATGCTAGTTGTCCTTCCCCACGCAAACATGAAGATTGCTGATATGTATCAAAACTTCGCTACAGTTTCTCTAAAGGATATCTTCAATAAGTTGCGATCGGATGAAGAAGCCTATGGCTTGGATGACGTAGATGTTAAAATTCCAAGGTTCCACATCAGTACGAATCTTGTTTTGAACAAGCCCTTGAACAAAATGGGGGTTTACGATATTTTCCAGCCTGATCTGGCTAGCTTCCAGCGAGTGACGAAACAGAACATATTCGTCTCTGCTATTGTACACAAGGCTGACATAGAAGTAACGGAATCCGGTACTGTGGCTTCAGCAGTCACTACGGCAACTTTCTCTGACAGAATTTCAGCACCTTCCTTCTATTGTAACAGGCCTTTTATCTATTTCTTAATGGAGAAATCGACAACAACAGTAATCTTCAGTGGTATTTACTCACAACCGACTGTGTATTAAATAAGGTAAAGTCGTTTTAAGGAAAAACGTTAAATGTGTCGATTTGCGAATAAGGACAGTTCGATGATAGCTATTTGCGGCTTTTTATTTTTATTTTATTTTTCTTAGTAGGTACCTACGTTCTTGTTTTATGTGCATTTGACTTCACGTCAGTGGACTCTGACTCTGATAAAAGTAATACCTACTCGTTCTAGCATAACATGCGAGTTCAAAGACGGTATTTCCCAAGGTTCTTTCCGATGCGATAAAAGGTTCAAAGACTATTTTGTTGAACTAATAAAGAATATTGTGAACTTGTTTTCTGCTTAGGACATTAATACCTACGTCGTAGTACCTAGTAGGAACATGGTACATATATTTTATTTTGGTATTGTCATAGGCGACTTCATTAATCAATTTTAGCCGATACATATCGTCTTAGTTTCTCAATGATCCTGTAATGACCGTGTAAAATTATTTGGTTCCTACATTAAAATAGGTACTTACTAACAAAATAATAGGCAACTATGTACATTTTGACTTATTAATTATTTTAATAGGTATTTAATAAAATAAAATCAAATCACTTTAGAAGTGAAATAAAGTGAAGTGACTGATTAAATAAATTAATAAACATATCAACGAAACTCGTTTTATTATTCAACAAAATTACCAACGTCTAAGTAGGTACCATGTTGTCTGACCAGTTCATTAGTGTGCACTGTGCAGGTAGGTAAATAAATACTTGTTCTAATGAAGTTTATTAAAGAATTAGGTTGGTGGTACCTATGACAGAGCATGGTGCATGAATCACCGCGCCGTAGATACGATTATGTGTCATGTACCATAGATAGATACATTACCCACATACCTACTGATAGTGGACACTGAGTCAATGCTGTTTGACAAAGGGCTAGCTAGCATGATTGTTTGAAATTCATAAAACCTAAGTATTTCATGTACAATAATAATTTATAATCATTATACGAGTAGGTATGTATGAATAATAATAAGTAAGTAAGTATATACCTACTAGCGGTGCCCGCGACTCCGTCCGCGTTTGTATGGGTTCCACCTCCACCTAGATCATAACTGGGGCAAGAATGTGAATAGCTTAACCTGTGACCCATATCTCTAAAAGATTAAGTATTAGTATCCTTTAAACACACGCCATGACTCCATGACACTCAGATTCACTCTCATTACTCCCTTACATATTTATTATTAATACGAGTACATAATAATTAAAAAGATTTTTTGTATTCTAGTATTAAACATTTATTTTTCTTCTTCTTTTTAGTAAATATATGAAAAAATTCTTAAAAAAACAGTAAACACATCAAAAAAAATACAAAATGTAAAAAGAATTAGGAATTCTGATAATATCACAAAAACCATGTGGCGTATTGTAAAAGAGCAAACAAACAAAACTACAATCAATAATAGAAAGAATATAAAAATATAAATCAATAACAAATTAACTGAAGATCCCTTAAAAATAGCAAACCATTTCAACGATTTTTTCACGTCGGTGGGTGTTGTCGACACATCTGATTCGACAATGCCAAAAGGACATCCTGTTATGAATATAACAGGAAATACAATGTTTCTTAATCCAGTAACAGTAGATGAAGTTAGTAAAATAATCCGAAGTTTAAAGAATAAAAAAAGTTTTGGACATGACGAACTCCCGCCCTCACTAATTAAATTATGTTCAGAAGAATTAGCTCCGCCTCTAACAAAACTAATCAATCAGTCTTTTACCCAAGGTATAGTACCAGACCCACTGAAACTATCTATAATAAAACCTTTATACAAAAAAGGAGACTCAACTGACAGTAACAATTATAGGCCTATAGCACTTTTACCCACCTTTTCTAAAGTAATAGAAAATGCTATGTCATCTCGTTTATATTCCTTTTGTGAAAAGTTTAAGATTTTTAATTGTAATCAAAACGGTTTTCGAAAAAATCACTCAACTACTTTAGCCGTTTATAAACATATTAACAACATACTTAACATCATTAATAACAAAAACTACGCAATAGGTATTCTATTAGATCTAAGTAAAGCGTATGACAGAGTAACTTACAATATTCTTTTAAACAAACTATATGGCATAGGCGTGAGGGGACCAGCTTACACATGGTTTATATCTTACCTTAAGAACCGGAAGCAGTTTGTTGAAATCGACCATCATAACCTTACTACAAAAACCATACATAAAATCACATCAGAAACAGTAAATGTCAATCAATCTATACCACAGGGCAGTGTTTTGGGTTGCATTTTATTCTTAATTTACATCAACGATTTGCCTAAAAATATATTAGAATCCTGTACAATGTTCGCCGACGATATTTCTATAATAATACCATGTAAAACTAACCATAATCTAAATTATCAACTTGATGCAACTTTAAATAAAATTACTAACTGGCTTAATGATCATAACCTAATATTAAATTATAAAAAAACTAAATTAATGCAATATCATCCTTATCAAAAAGCTCCATTACAAATTTCTTACTCTTATCAAAATATTCCTATTGAATGCGTTAACTCATATACCCTTTTGGGTATTGATATTGACACTAACATAAATTGGAAAGAGCACATCCTTAAAACCCATTCAAAGCTTAACAGATTTACATATGCCCTGTACGAACTAAAAAAAACATCTGATGAAAAATCTGCCTTGTGTGCATATTATGCTTACGCCCATGCTTGGCTACAGTACGGTGTTGTTCTTTGGGGTAATAGCACAGACTCACATAAACTATTTGTATTGCAGAAGAGATGTATTAGAATAATTTTTAATATTAATAATAGTGTAAGTTGCAAAGAATATTTTATAAAGGGAAAGATTTTAAATTTTATATGTATATATATATTAGAAATATGTATATTTGTTAAAAAGAATCATCAACTATTTATTACATACCATAGACCACAGAACCTACGACAAAATAATAGATTAACCATTCCTTTTTCCAAATTAACTATGTTTCATTCCGGCCCCCATGCAATGTGTGTCAAAATTTACAATAATATTCCCAAACATATTAAAGAACAAGACAATATTCATAAATTTAAAAAATCTCTTAAAGAATATCTTCTTCTTAATTGTTTCTATTCCCTCCAAGAATTTTTTGATGATGGTTCTATATATAGTAGGAGTATAAAATAACATTATATATTATAACAATGTTACCTTAGATTAAGATTAAGTAAATAAACATTATAATATAATTATAACAATGTTACCTTAGATTAAGATTTTTTATATTAATATTAATATAATAATATTGTAGTGCCCTAACAGGGTCCATGTTGATCTCACCTAGTATTAAGACCTTAATATGTAACATGAGAACAATAAAGATATTTGAATTTGAATTTGAATTTGAATTTAGTATTAAACTTAGCAACATTCAAATCAGTATTTGACGTATAAGAAAATTGAACATGACAGTGTGACAGCATAACTTACTCATTTTGTTAAAAAAAAATTGTAAACATAACCTATAACCTAGAAAGAAATCCTAGAATAGAATGTAATTTCTGACTGATTAGGACTAAGTAATCTTGTAAAAAAGTGTTTCTCTCACTGATTGAACATAATTTAATTTCTAGAAAATAATCCAAGCTCATTTAGGAAACTAAATAATTGGTCGTGACAGTTTTAGATGGATTTTTCGTTGTAACCGGCCCAATACCATAACACCTACTTTATAAATAAGTAAGATCATTCCAATTTTGTTATGTTTACGACAAAGTACTGCATTCTGCGATCGTGTGTATGGAACCGAAGGTTCACTGCTGTGACGTTAAAATTATTAGAAAACAAAAGTAAGATATTTTACTTAGATTAAAGTGCCTACCTACCTATTGCTGAATAATGTCCATAAGTATTTCATCATCACCTTGCATTTTCAACGTTCTCACTGCTGAGACACAGGTACATCTCTCTTGATGAGAGAGATGGAAACAAGTGCTCTAACGGTAAAGTCAAACATTGTGAGGACACTGGCTGGCATGTTCTGGACCTATAAAAAGTTTGAATTAAGCCCTAATCTTTTATCTAATCTATTTGTTAATCTATTTGTTAAAAAACCTTATTACTTTGTTATTAATTCAGATAATACCTACTGTTATTACCTTATTCTGTTTCAGGATGTCAGTACTCACAATTAACCCAACAATGGTGGCAATATACACAAAATCAAACTTCTCTTCAACTATTAGCACACAGGAAATGGTACACAGCTGGATTACACGATGATGACAATGGCGGTGGAAAGTGTGATAGTGTAGGTTTGTAGTATTGTTCTGTTTTATAATTAACTAGCTAACCCACTCGCTGTTTCCCCCACATTATTCCCATTTCTTCTTAACTTCTAAGCCTTCCCTGGGTTCTATGATAGTTTTAAAACCAAAAGCACCTAAATTGGCCCTGTCATCTTATAATTATTTTATATATTAGATTAATTAAGATTATTACTTAAAAATCGATTTTATACTAACATCATTTTGTAAGAAACATTTATTTAATTTCAGAACTCAAGAAAATCAAAGCATTATTCCCTGAGCCTAGAATGTCACTCCACAACTATGCAGCCAAAACTCCTGAGAAGCCATTTGAGGTGTATTACAAGCAACATGTGCTGCCCAAGAGTTCTAAGAAGAAATCTCAGAATTTAGACTGGACATGTATTTATACTTTTGTTTGGCCGGAGAAAAAACAATTTGAATGGTAATTTATTTTAAATCTGTAAAATGTAATTAAAACCCATATTATTTCCTAAAGTTAGTGAAGAGTGGTGGAACTTTGTGCAATCCAACACTGAAAGAATGTTTCAAATTGGACCAGCAGTTCCTAGGATTAGCACATTCAAACAAACTATTTAGCTTTATAATATTGGTATAGATACACACTACACTACAGATGACAAGAAATAAACAATGACTGTACCTTTCAACACTGTGACATAGACACATCAGCATCTAAGCTGCTCGTCTATAATAAAATAATAATAATAATATATAACTATTGTACTTTCCAGCACAGCATTGTCAAAGCGCAAAGCAGGTGAAGCAGCCGCCATTGAAGCCCTACACTGGCTCACTGTCAATAAACGGATCGACTCCACAGGACACCCTGTATATGACAGGGCAGTTATAGACGAGCAGAGAAGAACATTGAATGAACCGTTCAAAGCCAGAATTAGTCAGCAGTCTGTGGAGAGAGTTGAGAGGATTTGGAGAGATTATGAAAGTGAAATAAGTAGGTATATTTTTAGAGAGGACATAGGCCTCTCTATATGGTTTTTTGTTTGTTGACAATCTATTGTTATGTTTTGGTTTGCAATAAAGTGTTTATTGTAAATATTAAATTTCAGAGCATATTTACGATAGAACACATGAAGAAGCTAAACACAAAGTGGTGCACGCTGCAAGAATCATCAAGGAATCTCCTTTCGATGAAGGTTTGTTAGAATATTTCTGTAGAAACCTAGATAACTAGCAAAAACTATTGTATTATTTTGTTAGTTACCACTACAAATCGGTGTGATATGATTATTAATGCGGATATCAATATTTTATCTATATTTTCTATTTACAGGCGAATTTTCTGATGGAGAAGATGAGAATGAAGAAATACCGGATTTATCAGGTAAGCATAATTGTCGGAGACAACGAGCTTCCCCCCGCGCGTGCCTGCCGCCGCCGCCGCCGATATTATAAGGCCGGACATGCGCCCCGCGAGGTCTATACCGCTACTCGCTACAATTGTATTGCAAATTAGTTTCGAAGCCTGCCATATACTACTTTGTCAAGAATACAGCACCTAATACAGTCCAAAGTCTTTTAATTATACAAATCCAGACACTATCGAAGTTAACACGAAACATATGGTCCTTCGAGCCGGATATGTACCATAATAAACTAGCTTTTCTTCCGCACAACTACCTGTATACTGGCTAAAAATAATATTCATTTCCAGAAGGTCAAATCCACCCAATATACGGTAGACCAATAAGAGCACCGACACAGAAGACCGTCCAGAGAAGACAAGAGGCTCTAGAACGCTCTTTTGAATACTTCGAAGAAAATAAAACGCCTTTGCCAATTGATGAATTCTCGTAAGTTGAAGTATTATTCAGCCACGCATACGTTGGGGGGGTGGGGGGGGGGGGGACAAGTTGGGCCGGACACAGACACCGGTGACATCGACTGACAGGTGTGCGACCGGCGCTTGCGGGGGGAAGCGTCAACGCTCTCGTGTACGGATGTAGTGGGCGGAGCCTGTGGTGTGCGCCACACAATTTTTTTTTTTTTTGGAACCACAAAATAAATAGATCCAACTTCTGTTTCAGCGAAGAGATAAAATCAACAGTCGCCAACAACCGCGTAACCCTAATAGTTGGATCAGCTGGGTGTGGCAAGTCTAGCCGCGTGCCGACGCTAGTCCTGGGACGGCGCGCCGCCGCGCTGGTGGCGGAGCCGCGCCGCGTCGCCGCTAGCGGACTGGCGGCGCGGGTCGCGCGGGAGATGGGGGAGGAGGTAGGACACACTGATTGTACAATCAAGTCTAGCCGCGTGCCGACGCTAGTCCTGGGACGGCGCGCCGCCGCGCTGGTGGCGGAGCCGCGCCGCGTCGCCGCTAGCGGACTGGCGGCGCGGGTCGCGCGGGAGATGGGGGAGGAGGTAGGACACACTGATTGTACAATCAAGTCTAGCCGCGTGCCGACGCTAGTCCTGGGACGGCGCGCCGCGTCGCCGCTAGCGGACTGGCGGCGCGGGTCGCGCGGGAGATGGGGGAGGAGGTAGGACACACTGATTGTACAATCAAGTCTAGCCGCGTGCCGACGCTAGTCCTGGGACGGCGCGCCGCCGCGCTGGTGGCGGAGCCGCGCCGCGTCGCCGCTAGCGGACTGGCGGCGCGGGTCGCGCGGGAGATGGGGGAGGAGGTAGGACACACTGATTGTACAATCAAGTCTAGCCGCGTGCCGACGCTAGTCCTGGGACGGCGCGCCGCCGCGCTGGTGGCGGAGCCGCGCCGCGTCGCCGCTAGCGGACTGGCGGCGCGGGTCGCGCGGGAGATGGGGGAGGAGGTAGGACACACTGATTGTACAATCAAGTCTAGCCGCGTGCCGACGCTAGTCCTGGGACGGCGCGCCGCGTCGCCGCTAGCGGACTGGCGGCGCGGGTCGCGCGGGAGATGGGGGAGGAGGTAGGACACACTGATTGTACAATCAAGTCTAGCCGCGTGCCGACGCTAGTCCTGGGACGGCGCGCCGCCGCGCTGGTGGCGGAGCCGCGCCGCGTCGCCGCTAGCGGACTGGCGGCGCGGGTCGCGCGGGAGATGGGGGAGGAGGTAGGACACACTGATTGTACAATCAAGTCTAGCCGCGTGCCGACGCTAGTCCTGGGACGGCGCGCCGCGTCGCCGCTAGCGGACTGGCGGCGCGGGTCGCGCGGGAGATGGGGGAGGAGGTAGGACACACTGATTGTACAATCAAGTCTAGCCGCGTGCCGACGCTAGTCCTGGGACGGCGCGCCGCCGCGCTGGTGGCGGAGCCGCGCCGCGTCGCCGCTAGCGGACTGGCGGCGCGGGTCGCGCGGGAGATGGGGGAGGAGGTAGGACACACTGATTGTACAATCAAGTCTAGCCGCGTGCCGACGCTAGTCCTGGGACGGCGCGCCGCCGCGCTGGTGGCGGAGCCGCGCCGCGTCGCCGCTAGCGGACTGGCGGCGCGGGTCGCGCGGGAGATGGGGGAGGAGGTAGGACACACTGATTGTACAATCAAGTCTAGCCGCGTGCCGACGCTAGTCCTGGGACGGCGCGCCGCGTCGCCGCTAGCGGACTGGCGGCGCGGGTCGCGCGGGAGATGGGGGAGGAGGTAGGACACACTGATTGTACAATCAAGTCTAGCCGCGTGCCGACGCTAGTCCTGGGACGGCGCGCCGCCGCGCTGGTGGCGGAGCCGCGCCGCGTCGCCGCTAGCGGACTGGCGGCGCGGGTCGCGCGGGAGATGGGGGAGGAGGTAGGACACACTGATTGTACAATCAAGTCTAGCCGCGTGCCGACGCTAGTCCTGGGACGGCGCGCCGCCGCGCTGGTGGCGGAGCCGCGCCGCGTCGCCGCTAGCGGACTGGCGGCGCGGGTCGCGCGGGAGATGGGGGAGGAGGTAGGACACACTGATTGTACAATCAAGTCTAGCCGCGTGCCGACGCTAGTCCTGGGACGGCGCGCCGCCGCGCTGGTGGCGGAGCCGCGCCGCGTCGCCGCTAGCGGACTGGCGGCGCGGGTCGCGCGGGAGATGGGGGAGGAGGTAGGACACACTGATTGTACAATCAAGTCTAGCCGCGTGCCGACGCTAGTCCTGGGACGGCGCGCCGCCGCGCTGGTGGCGGAGCCGCGCCGCGTCGCCGCTAGCGGACTGGCGGCGCGGGTCGCGCGGGAGATGGGGGAGGAGGTAGGACACACTGATTGTACAATCAAGTCTAGCCGCGTGCCGACGCTAGTCCTGGGACGGCGCGCCGCGTCGCCGCTAGCGGACTGGCGGCGCGGGTCGCGCGGGAGATGGGGGAGGAGGTAGGACACACTGATTGTACAATCAAGTCTAGCCGCGTGCCGACGCTAGTCCTGGGACGGCGCGCCGCCGCGCTGGTGGCGGAGCCGCGCCGCGTCGCCGCTAGCGGACTGGCGGCGCGGGTCGCGCGGGAGATGGGGGAGGAGGTAGGACACACTGATTGTACAATCAAGTCTAGCCGCGTGCCGACGCTAGTCATAAAATCATTATACCTCATGTAGTTGACACACAATATTATTTTAATTCCAGGTTGGAGAGAGTATCGGATACCAAGTACGTCTGGACTCCAAACTACCACAGCCGCCGTTTGGTTCCGTGTTGTATTGTACCTCTGGTATACTTCTGAATCGATTGCAAACGAATCCAGGTACGTACTTTATTTAATTATAAACGGGTTTTTGTGATTAATGAGTTTAAGATTAAGATGATGATTAAGAACCGTGTTAAGTGGTAGCACACTCGACTTTCATTCCGAAGATGGTGGTTTCAGACCTGCCCGAGCACTTCTAGATTGAAAAAAAAATTGTGGAGAATTAAGGCCTAATCTCTCGCCAAGAAAGATGATGACTGCGTTCTCGAGTTGATTGATATTTTTTTTATTTAAGGTTTATTCGGCTGCACCCATGTGATAATAGACGAGGCTCATGAAAGAGACATCAATACAGACATCTCACTCTTACTCTTAAAGCGCGCTTTGGAAATTAACCCCGAACTCAAGGTTATTATTATGAGCGCTACGTTGGACACTGGAGTTTTTACCAGGTAAATTAAAGACATGTTATAAAAGACAAAAAGTTTTAAAACACTTGCCGATAGAGCACGTGTTTACAAAGCGCACATCAATTTTTCAATAATAATAAGATGCACGGCTTATTTTGAACCCACGACCTTCGGAATGAAGGCAGAGTGTGCTCCCACTTAGCTATCACGGCTCATGCTAGTGCTGATAATGCCTACTACATGTTGCATATTATTGTTATTTCCGGACTTATTCCTGAAATAAGTCATCAATTATTGATGATTAAACGAACTTCAGGAGACTTCATGTCATTTTTTCTACCATTTCCTAATGTATTAATTAATTTTAATCATATTTTCCAGATATTTCGACTCGTGTCCAATAATACAAGTGCCCGGTAGAACTTACCCCGTACAAGTATTATATCTAGAAGATATTCAGAAGACGTTCAATATACAACTGCCGAATTCGAAAATTAACTCTGAACGGGGTAAGCCGCAGTTGAATGTTAGTGAGGTAAATATAGAGAATACATTTATATTTAATTTAATTTATGTTATTTTCTTTAAATGGTTCGGCCCTACAATTAAAAGAGGTTTTTAAAATATTTTGGTGTTGGTTTGGGACAAATGACCCAGATAACAGATTTATATAAATAATGTACGCTTGTTTATTATTACCAAACGAAAAAAACCGCAACAAAGAAAATCTATGTTGTTCCTATCATTCTCTTTGCACTGTCACACTCACCCATACAATATTTTGTGTTTCTATGGTAATAAATGCTTTGTCCTTTTATATTTTTGTTACAGATAGTAGAAACAATTAAAGCCATTGACAAATCAGGCGAAGAAGGTGCTATACTAGTGTTTCTCCCCGGTTGGGCTGAGATTAAGCTCATTAAACAGATGTTAGACGAATGTTACAAACAGTCGGGCATACATGTTATATTACCTGTGCATTCTAGGTAAGTTTGAGTATTTTTAGATTCAATTGGTTTGTCGCTTAAGGTTTTTTATAATTTTTATCTGAATTCATCTCATCCTGTGCGGCTTTTGCTCTTTATATTGACAGAAAACTTTTGGAGTCTTCGTTGATCTCTCCAAAGCATTTGATTGTGTATCGCATGACATTCTTATAACTAAACTTGAACATTATGGAATTACTGGAGTAGAGCTTGACATTTTTAAATCAAATCTTACTAATAGAATTCAAATAACGGAGTTGAATGGTAAACGCTCAATGGAAGGAAAAGTAAAGTTGGGTGTACCACAGAGTTCAATATTGGGACCATTACTATTTCTCACCTATGAAATTTCTCAAATGATGTGTCTGTCGTACTTGACAATGTGGATGTAACTCTGTTTGCGGATGACACGAGCTTAATTATAAAGAACACTTCAAATGAAAATGCTACTAAAATAATCCTTGAATCAATTGATAAACTTAAAATATGGTTCTTAGTTATAAGAACTTAGAATATAACGCCGTTCTCATTAAGCAATATACCTAATGACCCGTCTAGGCGTCTCATGCAAGGCACTCTGGATAAACTAAGTATAACTCATAACGACAAGGTCAAGTTTCTAGGTGTCTGGCTTGATACGAAGCTAACCTAGAGTGTCCATATAGGAGCTCTAACTAAAAGGCTCTGTTCAGCTACGTAGGCCATAAGAAAATTAGGGAATTTGGGGGTGACAAAGCAGCACGTATGGTGTACTTTGCATACCTTCACTCAATAATGACTTATGGTATATTGCTATGGGCAGAGCAGCTGAGGCAAATAGAGTTTTTATTATCCAGAAACGCGCAATACGTTACTTACTAGGGTTAAGGTATTTGGACTCAATTATTAAGAAGAATTAGAAGTTTTTTTCATTTAATCATTTAAATTTTTTCACCCTTGTTTCACAGATTATCCACCACCGATCAATCCGCCATGTTTTCCCTTCCGCCACCCGGCATCCGTAAGATAGTTCTATCTACGAACGTCGCTGAGACATCTGTCACGATCCCCGACGTAACGCACGTCGTCGACGCCGGCGCTTGTAAGGAGAACTCGCTTAGAGAGGGCACTGGTTAGTACCTAGAGAGACCTAGATAAATAAAAAAAATAAGTACATTTAAAGTGGAAAAAAAATTGGATTTCGCATTTGCTCGGTCAAATTTAAAATAAGTATCTTTAATGGTTTTTTTATGTTTAAGGTACACCTAGTTTGGAAACGGTGTGGATATCTGAAGCTGCGGCACAACAGAGATGTGGTCGGGCCGGAAGAGTTCAACCAGGTAGGAATAAGCCAGACAACACAAATTAGTTGAAATAGTCAAGGTAATTTTGCTAGACAACACAGCAACATTTAGCCCCGTGATAAGCTTGGACAGTGTGGTGAATTAAGACTTCTGAGAACCGTGCAAAGGGATTAATATTTTATTTATTTATAGGCCGGGATCCGTAGTACATGGAAATCAAGTGATTACTAACAAGCTAATTTTTGGTGAGTAGCTTCGTTTCGATGAGACGACTAAAAATATCCTATACCCAAATCTCGATTGTGGTAGCTAACAGAGATATCAAGGATTAAAAAAATCAAGGATGTAAAACCGGGATAACGGACCACGAAATTTGTCGGACAATATGTCCGTTAGATTTTATATATATTAATTAAGTATACAACAAAAAATCAGCTGGTTAGTCATCATAGTAATCATTTAAATTGACCTCGTTTTTGATACATTTTCGAAATGGCGGACTCTTTGATCAAACCATAGGTTTTGTAGGACAAACATGTTTTTATATAATTTAGATGATTATCTTGAGATATAACATATTGTCCTACAAATTTCGTGGTCCGTTATCCCAGTTTTACATCCTTGATTTTTTAATCCTTGATATCTCTGTTAGCTACCACAATCGAGAGTTGGGTATAGGATATCTTTGGACGTCTCATCGAAACGATGCTACTCACCAAAAATTAGCTTGTTAGTAATCACTTGATTTCCATGTACTACGGATCCCTGACTATTATTTTATTTTAAAGGACATTCGATGGATTGTTAGTTGTAAGGATGAAAAATAAATGCATTTTTTCTGCAGGTCACTGTTATCGACTTTATACCAAAGAAAGAGAGGCAGAATTCGATTCACATCCAACTCCAGAAATATTGAGGTAATTTTATTCATTACGTTGTTAGTTTTCCATGACCATCTAGAAAACTTACAATGCTAATAATTACTTTGTTTTGGGTTTTTTTTTTAATAAATATCTTAAAACTTAAACCATATATTTTTTTGCAGAGTACCTCTAGAAAAGGTAGTACTGGATTGTAAGTCCTACGCCCCCGACAATAAGGCTCAAAGTTTCTTGTCTGAGCTACCAGAGCCACCTAGCGAGGAAGCCGTGGAACTTGCTGTCAAGGAATTGATTGATATTGGTAAGTATTGATAAACATTAAATTATTGTTACAAATATGTCATTCCTTTAGTTTATTGTTGTATTAGAATATAAAGTTATAAGCAAAATAGATTAAATAAAATAGGTATATGTCCAGGTTTTTTTGTCAACAAAATTATTAAAAACTAGCCGACCGCCAACAGCGTCGCTTGCTTTTTTTTCATTAAATCGGACCAGTGGTTCCTGAGATTAGCGCGTTCAAACAAACAAACAATCAAACTCTTCAGCTTTATAATATTAGTAAGTATAGAATAGATTATAAACTACTTATATTCTAATATACAGAAGATCAAACCGGTGAATGTCGATACAAGTTCGGATTTTAGACTATATCTTTTGTTTAAATACTAATTCCAGGAGCGCTAACTCCATCAGAGAACCTAACCCGCCTCGGCAAAGCGTTGTCCACTCTCCAGCTATCCCCACGCGTGGGACTGAGCCTAGTCCACGCTTCGGCTTTGGGTACGGCGGCAGCTGTAAGCGACTACGCAGCTATTTCCGATGTTGAAGTATTTTTAAACGCTGCTGATAGAAGAGATGGTAAGATAATATTTTACTTTTGAGATGGATCACTGTTCTAAGAACTTGTCTTAAGATATAAGTAATAATAGTAGTTGATTGTATAAGAATAAATGAATTGTCTTTTTGTGAATAATCTATTCTGAATTTGTCATGAAATTCTCTAACTTGACATTGGCGTTTGACGGCAAAACCCCAATGGCCAGTCACGTTCGCCAAAATTAAAGAAGAAGAAGAAGAATTGACGTCTTTGTGACAGCCAATGATGCAAAAGGTTGCGGGTTCGGTTTAAATTATATCTATATGTTTAATTTCAGAGATTCGAGAAATAAAACGCTCGTTTAACTCAACATGCGACTTCGCAGCGTTATTTCAAATACAACAACAGTTTGAAGAGAAATCTCGAGCTTCGAATAAAGAATTGAATAGTTGGTGTGATATGTATGGGGTTAAGAAGGAACGATTGGCTTACGTTAAATGTAAGTGAGTTATATATTAAGTATATTATATTGGACGTAAAACATAATCTAATCTAACCCGACCTAATTCATCATACCACCTTTCTATGACAAATCTTTTTCCTTACCAGACAGTATAGTCCGGGATCCGTAGTACATTGGAATCAAGTGATTACTAACAAGCTAATTTTTCGTGAGTAGCTTAATTTTAATGAGACGCCCAAAAATATCCTATACTCAACTTTTGATTGTGGTAGCTAACAGAGATATCGAGGATTAAATATGTCGATTTGATGATCCAAAAAAATTGATTACTAACCGGTTGTTTTTTAGTTATATCGTAAGATAATGATCTAAATTATATGAAAAAATATTTGTCCTACAAAACCTATGGTTTGATCAAAGAGTCCCCCATTTCCAAAATGTATCGAAAACGAGGTCAAAATAAATGATTACTAACCAGCTGATTTTTTGTTGTATACTTAATTAATATTTATAAAATCTAACTGACATATTGTCCTACAAATTTCGTGGTACGTTATCCCGGTCCTACGGTCCAAAGTTGTAGTACACATCCTTGATGTAAAAATAATTACTATCAAGCTGAATTTTCGTGAATAGCTTCGTTTCGATGAGACGCCCAAAAATATCTTATACCCAACTCTCAATTGTGGTAGCTAACAGAGATATCAAGGATTAAATATGTCGATTTGATGATCCAAAAAAATTGATTACTAACCGGTTGTTTTTTGGTTTTATCGTAAGATAATGATCTAAATTATATGAAAAAATATTTGTCCTACAAAACCTATGGTTTGATCAAAGAGTCCTCCCTTTCCAAAATGTATCTAAAACAAGGTCACAATAGATTATTACCAAACAGTCATAATAACTTATTTTTAGGGTCCCATAGCCAAATAGCAAAAACGGAACCTTTATAGATTCGTCATGTCTGTCCGTCCGTCCGTCTGTCCGTCCGTACCTTAGACCTTAGCGGTGCGAACTATAAAGGTGGATGAGATTCGCATAGTGCGGGTGTATGAGATATATCCAGTTATCCACTAAATACGGGTTATAATTCGCCGTGCGTCTGCTTGTCCTGGAGTGGAAAGGAGATGGTGGAATCAGGTCATTAAGTAAGTTCAAGTCATGTAGGTGGTTTATTTTTGAATATCGAACAACCTCCTTAGCTTTATAATTATTGCTGTTCCCACGACTTTGTCCGTGTTATTTTCTGATATTATTTTAGACAATTTAGTTTTTAATAATAATTGTTTTAATACTTCTCCGTAGCGCGTTCAAACAAACTCTTCAGCTTTATAATATTCAAATAAGTATAGTTGTATAAATACTTAATACCTACAGTATTTTTTTACCTAGATAACTATAAAATAAAGTTATTTAAATTAAAAAAAAATCACTATCTTATCCATAATCACAAAAAGAACTCTCTTTCGGGGGATCGAACTCGGTGACGCACAGCCACCGAGTTTGATCCTTGCCATTACGCCAACTGAGTAGATGCGAAAACCGACGAAATATGTCTTTGATATAATTACAAATTATATTTTATTGCGGGTGTGTTGTTACACTGACGCCGACTTAACTTTCTATGTTACAAATAGGCAAACTTAAAAATTACAATTCTTGTCGGACTAGCGATACATACCTGTTTTTTTGTAGGACATTGTTACATTTGGGCAAGGAACACACTAACCTATTCTGTAATATTTTTGTCCTACAGTTACTAATGAGATAAATGGTCTTGTGGTATTAACAAAGTCTAGGCGTAGGACCGGGATAACGTACCACGAAATTTGTAGGACAATATGTCAGTTAGATTTTATAAATATTAATTAAGTATGTAACAAAAAATCAGCTGGTTAGTAATCATTTATTTTGACCTCGTTTTCGATACATTTTGGAAATGGGGGACTCTTTGATCAAACCATAGGTTTTGTAGGACAAATATTTTTTCTTATAATTTAGATCATTATCTTACGATATAACTCAAAAACAAACGGTTAGTAATAAATTTTTTTGGATCATCAAATCGACATATTTAATCCTCGATATCTCTGTTAGCTACCACAATCAAAAGTTGAGTATAGGATATTTTTGGGCGTCTCAATAAAATTAAGCTACTCACGAAAAATTAGCTTGTTAGTAATCACTTGATTCCAATGTACTACGGATCCCGGACTAGTATAATAGGAAGGCCTAGAAGTAAGGATATATTATATTGGACGTAAAACATAATCTAATCTAACCCGACCTAATTCATCATACCACCTTTCTATGACAAATCTTTTTCCTTACCAGACAGTATAATAGGAAGGCCTAGAAGTAAGGTATCTTTAAAACACGAGTTAAGGATTTTTAATTATCTCAGAATACTTAAATTATACCTTATGGTTTTATTGTATATGCAATATTTATTCGATTTTAAGCGTTAGCTTTATTTAATACTAGCTTTCCGCCCTGCGGCTTCGCCCGCGTTTTACACTTTCCCGCAATTTTCTTTGCTATATTATAGCCTATGTTACTCGGGGATAATGTAGCTTTCCAAAGCTGAAAGAATTTTTGAAATCGGTCCAGTAGTTTCGGAGCCTATTCGTAACAAACAAACAAATCTTTCCTCTTTATAATATTAGTATAGATTATTTATTTTTGGCTATAAATAGTACACCTTTGCCTTAATTTAAATACATATCTTCTCTATCAATCCAAAGGTTGCCTGGAAGAGATCGCTCTTAGCGATAAGGCCGCCTATTGAACAGTATTTTTTTATAATGTTTGTACTTGTTATTTCCATATGGTGCAGTATAATTGTTAATTGATCGTTAATCTTTGTTCCAGCCCTCTCGAACCTCTACCTAACCCAGCTCATCAGAGCGGGTGTAATCGAACCCGCACTGGAGTCGGAGTCGCCCCGCTACTCCCACGTGTCCCCGCTGGTGTCGGCGGCGCTGCTGCCCGCCGCCGCCGCGCTGCTGCTCGCAGAACGTACTGTTACTACGAGGGGCAAGATGCGGGTTGTTGATAGGCTTTATACTACGTAAGTATACGTAATATTACCATAGACTTGTTCTTTTACTCGTCAATGCTAGTACGTTCGTACTGTTGGGACACATTTTCTACGTTGTCAGAGTTCTCAGAATATGCCGGTTTCCTGACGATGTTTGCTTTCACATTACCATAGACTAATAACTAATTCTTTTATTCATCAATGCTATTACGTTCCTACTGTTGGGATTGGGACACATTTTCTACGTTGTCGGAGTTTTCAGAATATGCCGGTTTTCTTTCCTGACGATGTTTGCTTTCACCGTCAGAAAACGTTAATTATTAGTGTACGTTTGACCTGTAAATAATAATATGTATTTTTACCTATAAATGACTATTTGACATACAATTGAATACGTCATTCCACAAAAATACATAAGTAGAGATAAACCATTTATAAAATGAACGTGTATAGATACAACACACATAAATTGATCTTTGTCATTGGATGTTCATTAACGTATAAGCAAACGGTATCACTTTGACAGACAGATGAGCCAATGTTACAGTAAAGTTGTAGCACGCACACAAGTATAGTGATGCAATAAGTATTTCCTCTCACACGTTGAAATTATCACGGTTTGTGGAGGGGAGTTCGTTTTAAAAATGGTTTACCTCTACCTACATATTTCCTGACATAAATGGCCTGTTGCAGCGTTGAATCGCAAAGAGTGGGAGGTAGGAAGGGAGGCCTTTGCCCTTCAGTGGAACAGTGCAGGCTAATATTAATATTATATATTTCCAACAGCAAACGCGAACGCGCCCACATATCCTCGGAGAGCGTGAACCACGTGACGTCCGCTGCGAGCAAGCGTACCCGCGGCATCCTCGCGTACAGCGGGGCGCGACACAGCGGGGCGGGGCGGGGCGCGGGGCGGGGCGCGCTGCTCGTGCGCGGGACCAGCGCGCTCACGGAACACGCGCCGCTCATGTTCTGTAGCGGGGACGTGCACAGGGAGGTAGGACTGCTCGCGTGGCGCGGGGCGGGGCGGGGCGGGGCGCGGGGCGGGGCGCGCTGCTCGTGCGCGGGACCAGCGCGCTCACGGAACACGCGCCGCTCATGTTCTGTAGCGGGGACGTGCACAGGGAGGTAGGACTGCTCGCGTGGCGCGGGGCGGGGCGGGGCGGGGCGCGGGGCGGGGCGCGCTGCTCGTGCGCGGGACCAGCGCGCTCACGGAACACGCGCCGCTCATGTTCTGTAGCGGGGACGTGCACAGGGAGGTAGGACTGCTCGCGTGGCGCGGGGCGGGGCGGGGCGGGGCGCGGGGCGGGGCGCGCTGCTCGTGCGCGGGACCAGCGCGCTCACGGAACACGCGCCGCTCATGTTCTGTAGCGGGGACGTGCACAGGGAGGTAGGACTGCTCGCGTGGCGCGGGGCGGGGCGGGGCGGGGCGCGGGGCGGGGCGCGCTGCTCGTGCGCGGGACCAGCGCGCTCACGGAACACGCGCCGCTCATGTTCTGTAGCGGGGACGTGCACAGGGAGGTAGGATAAACAATCTCATTTGAACTTTACGCGTATGTATACCTAGCACTATAACGTAATATACCGTACCGAAAGGTTGCAGAAACAACTAGAAAACTCTGTAACATGTTGACGCGTATGTTACCTACTTTATTATTTCGTTTATGAAGCGATGTTTTGCAAGCTAAGTCTTTTGTGTTTTTGGAAGACTGCTCTTTTTGTGGTCGAAACGTCGAGAGTGTTTTAACTCCTTTGTTAATACGCGAGTAATTCCCGTTTTATTAAATGAATAAGTGGTTTGTTTTGGTGCTAGCCCAAGTATAGTACTATCTCATCTCTACTTGCGGGTTATATCTACAGTTTCACCACCAAGATACCAAATGTAAGGCACCGGCGTCTTTTCGATATTGTACCAACTTACCACTATGACCAACCAAGGTAAGCGTTATGATTTTACCACTAAGGGCTACTGAGATTAACGTGTTCAAACAAACAACCAATGTAACAAACAGCTTTTTAATATTAGATATGTACCTAGACGTAAAAACCGCAAGCGAAGTTCTCGGCAGGTCGGCTTGTATTATTTTTGTATGTTATTATGGGATTCCCATGTACCTACTTCTAAAAATAAAATAGTAGGTATACTAAATCCTTACGTAAAAGATTACGTACAAGCAAGAGCTAATTTAGGTATGCAAATATTAAACTGGTTTCTAATGTCAACTAAGTCAGATATTTCCTAGAAAACTAAACGTAATTAATAAGCGGATCATTTCGTATAGGTATTAAAAGCTAGTTCTCTGCAGTAAAACCTTTTAATTTCCTCAATCTATTTAATAAAATATAAATTAAATTTATATACGAAATTGAAACGAAGCTACTCACCAAAAATTAGCTTGTTAGTAATCACTTGATTTCCATGTACTACGGATCCCGGACTATTGGTTTTGAGTCAAAATAAACGATTTATTATTATTATTAATTGATCTATCTTTGTTACAGGACATTGAAAATGACATCACAGTATTAACTCTTCGCAAACATAATCTTGACATACAAGTACCGACAAGGTAACTTAATAATTTTACTAACATTGTAGCATAACCTGTTTATTTGAAAACTGGATATCTTACTCATAAATCTTTAGTTTAAGCAAAACTAGCAGAACAAGGCTTTTGGGCCGAAAATAGAATCTTAAGCAATAAGAGATATAATGGGAGAAGTAAATCCAGTTCAAATAATAATACAGAAGTAATAAAATCGGATATTATTTAGATTTATCTATTTAAATGTATATTTATGTGTCTATAAGTTGTATTTTTTTTCTAGCCAAGCGGACACAATACTCAAAGCCAGAGAAATGATATGGAAGACATTACAATACTACATAGATAGAGACATAAAAACTTTGGATTACGACGAACACACTTTAATATTTAAGTTCAAGATACGTCTAGTCAAAGCTGTGAGTAAGATATTAGTTGAAGGACATAAGGAGGCTTTTGATGTGAAGTCTGTTGATTTAGATATTGATGATGATTAATAATGAAGAAAAAATCATTATTATCCGAAAAAATGCACAGACTAAGGCCTCATTTAACCACTCTCTGTTTGTTAGTTTAACATCCCGTTATGTTTACGGACAATTTATGTATATTAGTTATTTTTATTATATTAGTATATGTATAACTAACAAACAGAGAGTGGTGCAATTCGGTCTAAGTTTAATTAATTAACAGTAGTTACCAAATAGGTAACAGAAAATGTTGTTATTTTAAATGGATGTTGCACATAATAGTAAACTACTATTTTATAACTAGAATATGTGATTACGATTTGTATTTGAGATAAAATTTGTAAGAAATATTAACAAAATATTAATTTATTTAAGTGCAGGCCGACATACGTTATATTAAACAGTAAACATTTATAAATAAATACTGTTAGCGTAATTTTACTTTTAACTAAGTATTTTTTAAATCGCCTTTTTTAGTACTCACCAGCTTACATGTACTTACTAGATTTATTTATTTATTTAAAGACAAGCCAACATTAAACATAATATGTTTAATGTTGGCTTATGGCTTATGTTAATTAACTGGCTGGACAGGGCACACGGGTCGCTTTCCTTCCGGCTGGTGCAGGTGCTTACTGGGCATGGATGCTTCGGTAAGTACCTCTGCCAAATAGCTGGAAGGGAACCGACTACTGAGTGCCATCATTGTGGCTGTGACGAGGACACAGCGCGGCATACGCTCGAAATTTGCTCCGCATGGGCAGAGGAGCGCCGCGCTCTCGTTGCAGTAGTGGGGGCTGATCTCTCACTTGCAGCATTGATAAAATCAATGCTGGAAAGTGAAGAGACTTGGGATGGGGTGGCGTCCTTCTGCGAACGAGTCATGTTGCAGAAGGAAGCTGCGGAGCGGGAGAGGGAGATAGTCACCACTCTTCCTATCCGCAGACGAAGAACCGGGCGAAGGAGGCGGCTCTTCAACGCCCACCTCATGCCCCCATAATAGGGGCGTTGGCGGCTAAAATCGGGGGATTCCCGAAAACAGAACGCCCCGAGGTGGTGTTCCTTCGAGCAACAGAGAAGGTGCGATAGAGATCTCCAGCTCTAGTCGCACTCGAGGAGGGTCCTGCATTGAATTGCGGGCCGACGTCGTCGGGGCCGCGGAAGAGTGCTTACGCGTACCCGTAGCCCCGACACAAAAACGTGAGAAGGAACACACGTGGCTGGTTTTTAGTCGGTTGGAGTCCGACATCACTACCCGTTTGCCCCCGCGGCGGGTGGTATCCGTCCCGGATTTTCCCCACGTTAAAAAAAAAAAAAAAATGGCTTATGTTAATTATGTTATTAATACTGATTACATACGTAAACTTACTTTTATTTAAATGAACTATTTTAACAGCGTCTTTTTAAGTACCAACTAACTAATCCTCCGCTCGGCTATGCCCGCGTAAAAGACTTTCCTGTGTTTTAATAGAAAATAAATCAATCTTTGGTAAAAATTTGTCTAGGTATAATGTTATTTTCATAATTATGTTATATTGCTAGCAAGAAAGAGGTTGCGGGTTCGATTCCCGCCTCGGGGCATAAAATTTGTATAAAATATAGTTATCTATGACATAGGTACACTAATAAACAAGGTACCTACAGTTTCCCTACTTATATTTAGAAAACACTTATTAATATCGCTTCTCGATTAAGATTTCCCCAAACCTTAAATAAACAGTTCCATGAAACTTGATTGGCTGGGTATTCCCACAAGATAGTATTTTCCTTATTTGTTTCTTATAATCCGATCTAAACACGTGTCTTTGAGCTTAACACGTTCACAACCCATTCTGCTTGTACATACGAGTGTGCGTGCCTCATAGGCACTGATGGTGTTAAACATCCCTAGTCACGCTTGACACAAACCAAAAGAAACGAGCTTTGAGTATAATGGCGACTGTAAGAATAGATTTATTTGCTACAGAAAACATAGGTAGGTACTACCTAGTTTACAAATAGGTAAGTTTTAGGTAGGAACCTAATAGTTCTATGGGTACCTAGGTAATTTATTGTGCTATTTTTTATTGTGTGTAGGTACCTACTTAATGAGCCTTTTCCATACTCGCTCAAAGAGCTATGGAAAAGGCTCTCTACGTGATCAAATCAGAAATGATGATATACGCAGAAGGACGCGGGTCGCCGTCATAGCCCAGCAGATTAGCTTTTTGAAGTGGCAATGGGCAGGCCATATAGCTCTGTGAACATAAATGGCACAGAAAACTCTTTGGAATGGAGGCCACGGATTGGAGAGCGCAGCGTCGGACGTCCAACTAGTACCTAGGTGGACGGATGATATGGTAAAATTAGTTTATTAAATAAAATAAAATAATTAATTCGCATTAAGTACTTTTGCTGGTCACTCAGTAGCTATGTACCTCATTATAATTTTTTTTTTTAAGTAGGTACGTTAGTATTTAAAGGTATCATGGGGCAGAACCTACCTGCCTACTTATTGAAGTATGTACCTATCTAGAGAGAGAGTATAATAAGTACCTAATTGATGCTTCGTTAAATTTAAACTTCTTACGCAAATGGTATAGGTAAGTAAAGTACCTATTATACGAAATTCGTGTGATGATGTGACGTCAATTCAATACTGTAGAAACACAGATTACCCAATCTGTGTGTAGAAACGACGATGCATCTTTTCAGTGGGTATTTACCTGCCGATTTCGAAGTTCCGGAAACCATAATATGGATCACTATCACTGGAAACCTTGCTTACCGCAGTTGTGTTGGGTTGCCATCTTTTAAATTCAGAGCACTCTTCAACTACAAATTCGTAGGTACAGTCCAAATAATCGTATTATATGTCTGTTAAATCATCATTATCATTACAGCCATCGAATCTCCACTGCTAAACTACCTACTAATTGGAAGTGGCATCCATCTTGAACCAGCAGCTTTCACCAGATCATCTATCCATCTTGTAGGTGGACGTCTGACTTGAATAAAGAATGTGGTTCTGTACAGCATCCTTAAATCAATCTGTAGATGATTGACGGTTAAGGTGTTTCTTAGAACACATAAAGTGGTGGATTGTTAATTGTTGTTATGGATTGTTGGCAACTTAACAAAACTACAAGGTCCGAAACAAAGCCCTAGGGTTGAGAAGACAATAATAAATTAATTTTAAGATAATCTTGTTTACATTGTCCATAATGATTACCTACCAGTAGATGTGGTAAATAAATAATTTCATATCGGTACCTATATTCAATGTCAGATAAAAACTTAAATACCTACATAAGTAGTTTATATCATGTTCCAAAATACTGATATAAAAAAAATAAAATCCTGTATTCTATTCTGTTTGTTTGTTGTTGTTATTGGTGGATGGTGGCAACCCAGGATATTGGATTATGTTATTTTGTTTTCCGCGAAGAATAATGAACTCGCCGTCAACACAACAAATTAAATCTTGTGAGCTTGCGATGCGAGACCAGTGCGTCAGCCCGCGCCCCGCAGAAAGACGTGACCACTTATTAATTATTTTAAAATCAGAATATTATTTTCTCGTGTGACGTTGGTTCGTTCGCCTTAGCACTTCGACCCAATGCTAACCGGTTTCCTCACGAGCCAGACAAACAAGTCCTGCGCGCGACAAGATTCATATTTACAATCATACAAAATGTTATTCATTCTGTGAATGAGACGTGTACACTTTCAATACCACTGTGATTATAGTGACCGTGCTGACCTCAAATAAACAAGCGAAATGAATATCGCAGTTCTTTTGTTATGTGTAGTGGTGTGCAATGGTCAAATCAATAACAAAGCTCCGCCGAAGCCTCTTGAACCAGAACAGCCTTCAACGCGTGTCAGAAATGGGCTCACTGAGAAAATTGGAAACTTTTCTATCGAGTTACTGTACCATACATCTGCTTTGCAAGCTCCCGGGCAGAACATGATCATATCTCCCTTCACTGTGTGGACGGCACTCGCTGTTATCTCAGAGGGAGCAGCAGATAACACACGAAGAGAGATTATAAACGCGCTTCGACTCACTCGAAACAAAAATGTAACTCAGATGAACTTCAAGGAAATTGCCCAGTGGCTATTAGTGAAGACTAGCACAGTCGACTTGGCTAAATTCAACGGAATATTTGTAGATAAAGATAATTTACCACTCACAGAGTTTCAGGAAAACTCTAAAACAAACTATGATACTGATATTGTCTCTCTAAGTTTCATGAACCCCGAGCTTTCAGCGAAACTGCTGAACGGGGTAATATCCAACTTCACTAAAGGACGGATAAACTCAATTGTTGAAAGCAGTAATTTTGAAAATACTCACATGGTGCTAGCCAGTGCTCTTTACTTTAAAGGACAATGGAAAATTCCATTTAATGTTACTTCAACAACAAAACAACCTTTCTTTAACCACAATGGCACTCAAATAGGAGAAGTAAACATGATGTATAACAGAGCTAATTATCCATTCTCCAACATCAAGAAGCTTCAAGCCAGGGTCATTGAACTGCCTTATGGCAAAGAAAACCGACTTTCAATGATAATAATGCTTCCGAACTATGGTGTATCACTTGAAAGCATGTTCTCAAACTTCCAAAAAGTACCTCTCGATGAGTTCTTTGAAGACCTAAGAATATCTCAAGAAGAATTCTCAGATGATGAAGTAGATTGTATTATTCCTCGCTTTAAAATCAAATCCGATTTGGATTTGACAGAAGTTTTGAAACAGAAGTTTGCAGTCAATGATGTTTTTGACCCTAACAATGCCAGGCTACCATATATGGCACGCACTCCTTTGTATGTGTCCAAGCTCATACATAAAGCTGAAATAGAACTGACAGAAGAAGGTACCACAGCGACCGCAGTGACTGTAGCAGAATTCAGCAACCGAATTGGTACAGTCAGATTTGAAGCAAACCGCCCATTCACATACATGATTGTAGAAAAAGTTACCAACACAATTGTATTTGGAGGGTTCTATAGACAGCCTTCTTTGTATTAGGATTTTCAAATTGATATTGTGGTGATAAAATGTGATATTTTTTATTTGAGTCACAAATTGAATCTCAAACTAAATATATTTGTTTAGTAATGCTCCAATTTTTTATGTTCTAAGTAAAAACATATGTATAATCATATGTTATGGGTGTTATTTATGTACTTATAATAAAAAATATCTATCTTTGATGTATATTATATCAAGCATATCATAAATCACACCTGTAACACAAGCTTCAAGCTTACCACAGGATTAGATATTGCTGTGTGAATTGTCCATCAATATTTATTTATACCCTACTTTTATAATAGTATGTGGCCATTTTAATTTAACATGTGCAAATAAAAAGTAATAGTTTTATAATTGTGATGCCAAGGATCATGTTTATATGTGTAATATACCTAATTCTAAGACCATAATGACACATCAGTGCAATAAATAAATGAGTAAAAATATTTTGACTGCAATCTATTCATACAACTCTAGTAATGGTAGATAGATATAAGGTATTACAATAATTGTAAAGACTCTTTGTTTCAAAACTTGTTTCTGTGTGGAAATTCCCAGTGTTTTCCTCCATTCATTTGTATGGAAGTATGTATTTAGAAATAACTGGTTATTCAACTAGCTAGTTCATCGAGCGGCCAGACTTAATATACTTTTTTCCTGTTTTTGTATAAGCTCTGATAAAGAATATTTCAAGATAGTGGTGGAATGTTATTCTGATGTGTTGTGTTAATGTTTTGAAGTGTACAACCACTGCCTTTTTAGTAAAGCATGTAAAGAAATAAATTATTATCATTAATATAGGTTTTGTTAAGACCAAATGTTATATTGTTAAAATATTTTGAGTAATGTTGGATTTATGTAGGTATTATAAATCAACTGAAAGATATTTATGAGCTATCTGTTTGATACACAATAGAAGATTAGTAAGAAAACACTAAAAATTGTTCTTATAATAGAAAATTTATAAATACCAGAGATCATCTTAAAAGACAAAAATACATGATAATGATTTAATCAATAAAAGACTTTTTAATAAACCACCTAAATTCTGAAGGTTGTGGATTCATTCCCCACCCACACACTTTAAGAGCCTTGTGACGTTACGAAGTTTTGCGAAATTGGATATTTTATGCACCACGTGACCGGCGCGTCACGCGAATTCTATGAAAAATACTAAATGATCTTGATACTTCGTCGATCTAAAACATACAAATATACTAATAATTATTTTAGATCTGTAGAAAATGGCATCGAATAAATTCCATTTTATTGAGTGGATTTTTTTTCAGTTTCATTCCGAAATAATTATTATATTAATGTTTTTATTTAATTGATAGGAGTTTATATATTTTCCTAAATTCAAAATGGTGGATATTTTTATTTCAATATTTGAATCAATTATGTTTTATCTTAATAATATCAATATTTATTTTAAATCTGATTGATTATTTGAAATCAATTAAGTAGGTACATAATTTTAAATTAAAACATTCATGATTAATAATTATATGTATAAGAATAAAACTGAAAATAGTCTTATTGAAGTTAAATGTCCTCATTCATCTCATCTTATGGGCTCATTTTTAAACCGATTCTTCTGAAATTTGGTGTGTAGGTTTGTAATTAAATGTTTTTTTTTTGTCGAATGTTGGGACTTTATGTAAGTTCGAAAGTCTAAATTGAACGGACTAAATACAAATTCTAATTATAACAAAACAAATAAATTATATTACCTATATTTAAGTTGCTTGTTTTGTTAGATGGTATATTTGTGTTTGAATAAATAAAAGTTTCGTTAATGAAGGTTTTAATTATGTTTAGGTATTATTTTTGTAGTTTCGAACTTTATATTTATTTTTATATTTATTGGTATCCATTTATCTACATATGTCATACACAGATGTAGAATATCCATTTATCTACATATGTCATCTTGAATAATTCCCATTATATTTTTATTTTGATAAACTATTTATTTTTATTTTATTACGAACTTATTTGAAAATATTTCATTTATATATTAAAAAAAAAACCAACCCGCACTTGGCCAGCGTGGTGAATTAAGGCCTAATCTATCTCGTCAAGAGAGAAGTCCCTATCCCAGCAGTGGGAACGTGAATAGGGGTGTTATTTTATATACAGGGCGTTCCAAAATTATGGGCCATGAAGGGGAAGTACCATATATATCGTTGATAGTGAATTTTGCTCAAAGAAGACTTCATTTTATTTAAAAAAAAGTAAGTAATTTAATTAATTAATTTACAAAAAAAATGTTTCATGTTTTTTATTTGATTAAAATAATTAATTTCACGTTGTTCCTTTCTTTTAAAATACTATGTTACTTAAGCAGAGTTATTATTTTTTAGCTATTCTTTCGATTGGTATCATAAAAATAGAGTTTTTTTTTCTACATGTAAGTCGGTTCGATTCCCAGACAAAGCAAGTAATTTTTAGAAAATCTATGAATCCAGAATTACTAACTTTTAAAAATAAAATGAAGTCTTCTTTGAGCAAAATTCACTATCTACGATATTTAAGGTACTTCCCCTCCATGGCCCATAACTTTGGGACGCCCTGTATTTATTAGAAAGGTACAATTATTTAATGTTTACATATTGGATACTCGGTAAAAATAAGAACAAAAAATTACGGAATATTTTCTTTGTAATAAATATTATGGAAATCTATACTACAATTATCAAGCTGAGGAGATTGCTTGTTTATTTGTTTGAACGTGCTACTCAGGAACCGCGGGTCCGATTTAAAATATGATTTCAGTATTGGATAGTAAAATGATCGAAAAAGGCTATAAAACATAAACTAGTAAATAACGTAAAAACGCAAGCGCAGCTGTCGGCGGGTCGGCAAGTTAGTCATAATCTAAAAAAATCATAGGCATAATTACATTTAGTCGTTGGACGGTTTCACCAAAAAAAGTTGCCTTGTTGTTTTTTAATTAGGATAGATAACTTTAGATATGCAATCCACATCCTACAGCATAACCTCCAAATAAATAAGGTAAAACAAGATGACAATGATGTGGTACAATTCTTAGGCCAGCAACATTTGGTACAATTCTTAGGCCAGCAACAACAACAATTGACCGTTATCAATAAAAATAACAATTGATCGTTATCAACGGATCAACTTATGTCGGTCGTAGTATCGCAATAACACATACACGCACACTAACAGCGTTTTTACAGCAATTGACAGTCCCACACACTGACATTTTACGAAATATTTCTATATTTTATTCAAGAACAACCGACATAGGTCCGACCTCGACAAGCGCTCGCGCGGTACTAAATGGAAAAAGCCGGCTGAATGAAAAAACTACTAAATTATGGTAGTTTTATTTTATTCATAAAAAATTACCAAAACCGTTCTACAAATTAAAATTAATATCATAGTTTAAGCAAATGTTGATAAATATTTTGATATAAATATGACGTCCCATTGATTTAGAACTTCGGAGTTATTGAGGTTTGTTTCGAAGCATTTTCGGTCGATATTAAATTCGGTATATCTTTAGAATAAAAGCATTTAACGAAAATGTACTCTACTCTAAATGAAGAATAGGATATACGTAACATAATAAAAAATAGTTTGATCGCCCATATTCATTAGAATCTACAAATTAGAGCTGAGAAAACAGGTCTTCGAGCGTTTTTTACGAAACATGTATCCGGAGAATGATTATTACTCAATATATAAACAAGTTATCTAAAATGTTTCTTACTACTTTTGTAGAGGAGAAAACGAACTATTATAAAGATGTAATTGTAATATCAAACAACTAACGCAAACCATAGAATTAGGACGAGAAAACCGAACAATTTCGCGATTTCACGTAATAGGCCTCTTAAGGATAGATTAAATAATTTTGTATCAAAAATAAATGATTTTCCTTATTCATAATATAATAAATTGTTACATATTGTAAATATCTTATTTAATTAATTATGCTATAGGCAACCATGTAGATATTATATTATGAGTTCTAGTTAGGTTAAATGTAAACTATTTCCTGCCTTCCTTATTTGTGTGATTAAGAAGTCTATTGGAATGATTAAGTAGGTACCTACTATTTATGCTTCCTATCTTCTTTGCATAAAATGTTGAAATCATTTGCTTCAATGATTTCATTAATTATAGAAAATCATTGATAGGTATGCTTGACCAAGTAGGTAGGTAAATTTTTCTACTGCTGCGTAGGTACTCAATTAGGTACAACTTTCCTAAATCATTTTGTAAGATTTAACCAGTCTAAAGTAAAGTATAAGCACAGAAAATATATAATACATCATCATCATCACTATTTACACGTTCCCACTGCTGGGATACGGACTCTTGAGAGAGGTTGGGGCCTAATTGAGCACGCTGGCCATGTACGGGTTGGTGAATGACACATGTCCGTCAAAGTTCTCAGAACATGCCGGTTCCCTCACGATGTTTGCCATCACCGTTAGAGCACGTGTTTAAATAGGCTAGGTACCTATCTAGATAGATTACCAATAGGCCTACTTGATTGGAATACCTAATAGTTAAATCAGCGAGTAGTAAGTAATGGCCAATTGTGGGACTGGGTTTATTTATTATTGTGATCAACAAAAGATTCACAATTAGGTATTTATTCAGTGATGTACCTAAATAAATATGACCACATTATGAGTTACCTAGTAGGTACTTATCAACCTATTAATTATTATAAAATGATTCGATGAATTACCTACACAGTACACAGAAAGCGTAATAAACTTAATACGAGTAGGTTAATCAATTTTTAATGGATATGCGTCATTTAAATATGTACATACAGAAGTTTTTACTGGCGGATCAAATACCGCTGGCTAGTTTGTAAATCTACGGTCTCCATTCGAGAACTTTTCAGCCCTATCGACCATCTGTTCTCCGCGCTATAGGGCCTATTGCTACTTCGATGAGTCATCTATCGATCTGAACTTACATTATTTTCAATCAATCACAAGATTAAAAATATGTATAAATAAATTCGATAAAGTGTTCCTATATTCTACAGCGCATCGAACCCACGACCTTATGAGAAGGACATGCCACAGGAAGTTCATAAACTCTTTCAAGTTGCATTGATTCGATTATTATATTTTTAAATGTTACTTACCTATCTACATGTTCATTTTAAGCTTGTCATATTTATGATAATAATTATATTGGCAATTTAACATGCTATAGGTATTAGGTACGTAGGTATATATGAGGTAAATATTGATTTTTGCCTCATATTTATAAATTTTACGATCAAAGGTCGACGTGTAGGTATCTGTAAGTTATAACAGGATGTCCCATGGTTAAGATTTGGGTGTAAATTGGTAGAGATAGCTTATAAGGACATAGGATTTTGAAAGCAGGAAAATATTATAGCCAACGCTGGCGAAGCCGCGAGTTGGAAAGCTAGTTATTTATATATGTAGGTACAGTCGGCCAAGAAAGTAGTCTACCACAGAACCTTTTTACTATGAAACATGGTAGGTTTATAAACATTATTCTATATAATATACCAACTCACAGCATTGTGTAGGCTCACAGATAACATCTGTGTGTAGGCTCTATATGCCTGATAATAGATGCAAATTCCACCTGGGTAGAATACTTATACCTAAACTGCTGTTATACGAAATCGACAGTAGATAATATTGAGGTTCAATAAAACTAACTAATAGGTAAAGCTCTTTTAATACATTTGAATTATGTAGTTAGCTATTGAACTATGACATCACTGCGTTTTTCTACTGTCTTTCTAAAATCCACTGAAAACTTTTTTATTTTAGATTCAAAATTCGAAAATTATTAAAACGATGAAAGATATATAACAGAGATATGGTTTACCTAGGTAGGTACGTTAATGTAGGCTTACTTTATTTATGGTAGGTATTAGCTGTAAAGTTGGTTGGTCCATCTACAAAAGATAGGTAAGTATCTCAATGGATTTAGCAAGACTTGACAACACTACGTTAACTATTAAATTCTTCTTAATCCAAGTGTTCATTATCTACTGTTAAATACAATGAAAGCAAATTGCATATTTACAATCGTGGGTAAAATACAATATACCTACCTTATACTAAATAACCTATTTACAAAAGCTCTATAATATACCATCCTAAAACATTAAATAATTATTAAGTCTAACAAGGGAATCCTTTAAGTAGGTACCTACCTACAAAATATTTGTTTATTTTATATACTTAGGTGATTTTATATAGGATAAATGGGGTGATTGCTGTGAGTTTTATGTGATGCTGGTCACAATTTAATAATTCCTATATTTATTTAGGTAGGTACTTAATATTTTTACAGTGTGCTTTATAAATATAGGTAATTGAAAAACTGACTTCAGTAGAAACATAGTTTTCATGGTACCTTATTTTACCTACCTATAGCTATGCTATATGTACGAGTATGCTATAGGTACGAGTAAGTAGTAGGAGTAAAATATAAGTAGATACTTATTATATATGTAGGTATGTAGGTGCATATATGGATTTGTTTAGAAATGACGGTTAATATTTAAATTTTATGTTACCTTATTCTAAAAACTAGAGTAACTGACTAGACATCTTTAATTATACAAGTGTTATACAACTATTTACAGTTTTAATATAGGTACCTATACCTACATTACCTAAGGAAATGTTTAGACAATAGATAATCTAAGTATATTTTCAGGCCAATAGTAGACAAATTTTATAATGTGGATAGTCCACAAACTAAATGCAACACACGTGACACAACTGTAACAACTTATACACCACATGAATGACCAATAAATAACTGAAAAGAAATAGGACATCGAAGCATAGATCCGCTCAGTTCTTATACATATCAGCGAGGACCTTCTCCATGGGCGTGTGTCCGATGGTCTTGCTGAAGTACTCCTTCTCCAGGCTGTGCGGCGCCACCGCGCGCAACAGCGGCAGCAACAGGAGCAGGCGACCGAACCTGCGGGACACAACGAGTGAGCACTGAGCCTGATCCGGGTTTTTTATTGGATAGACCCTTGCTTGACCACAATCTCACCTGATGATGATGGATCGCAAGGGTCTAGCTCTAGCTAGAGCATGCATCTTCAACCTTTTTTGGTGCAAGGGCCAATTATCCATTTTTCATCGCCTGAAGGGTTGCATTGCAACCTACTATAGGTTGCGGCCTAGGGTAGATGGTAAAAAAAATAGAGTACTCAAACTGACCCGGATTTCGATTAAATCTACCGACTGGATCCGGGAAATGATAAGGCTAATAGAGAAAACGCGAAAAAGGGAACTGTGAATAAGAAGTTATTACTGTTAGTAAAATATTATAATTTGCTATGGCCTCCGAGGGCCGCAAGAAAAGACCCGGCGTGCTCACGCGGCCCGCGGGCCGTAGGTTGAAGACATGTTGTGGTCTAGAGTCTAGACTAGAAGGTACCAATTTACTCTTGTCTTGAAGAGACCCAGATTGTAGTATTCCAAACTTTAGCAGTGCGAATAATGAGGGTCTCTGTCTGCAGCGGGTCTTATAGGTATGTACCTACCTGGCGGGCGCGGCCCCGTGCGCGGCGCGTGAGTGCGACATGAGCATCACTTGCGCCTGGTCCTGAAGGTTCTCTATCTGCAGCGGGTCCTTCAGGCCACGGGTTTCTGTGGGCGGATTAGAAGAAGTTATAAGATTTCTGGTCACCGAAGACTTTTACGAGACGGCTGCAAAGCACTTGAAACATCAGAAATACACGATGTGGATCCGTCCGTTATTACTTGGACGAGTTAAATATTTGTATTGTACCTCGAACTAGATATACCTATTCTATAATTTAATCTATAAAATCTTGCATCGCAGGCAGACCATTCACCTGTAGGTACCTACGTCATTGATGCAGTTGTACTTCTACCTACGTCATTGATGCAGTTGACATTAGGGTCCCCATTTCGGGGACTCTCTTAAAAGAGATAAGGTCTCAGTTCAGCAAAGATTTAAAGATTTAGATTTAAAGATTTATGTCATTTATTTCCATAAAATCCTAAAGATCACTTGGACAAGTCAATAAGTACCTATAATATATTAATTTAATACATAGGTATCATCATTAAATAAAATTATACAATGGAAATAATGTTGACATAAAAATATGTTTCATTTTTTTAAGCACTGAATTGAGAAACATAAAGAACAACCAGCTCATATCTGAATTTAGTACAATAATCTGTTAGTTTGTTCGGACTCTCTTCAAAAGAGATAGGTAATGTTAGATAAGAGATAGGAAATAGTTCAGCATTGACTGGCCAAGTGCGACTAGTTTAAGCATGGTAATATCACCAAATCTTGCAATCCTATAAGCAGCTGAACGGGAGGCCCAGTATATCACCGTTTGACAATAGTGCTCTACCAGTCGCCCGCTGTTTTAGGGGATTCGAATCAGTCTTACCCGATTTGAATAGCACGATGGCCTTCATACACGCGAACTCGGCCGGGTCCACGAGCACCGCGCGGTATCTCGCCAGCACCTCGCGCAGCCGCCGCAGCGTCGCCGAGTGGGACCCGCTCTCTGTCAACGTCAAATGTCAGTGTCAACAAGAATGACTTGAGAAAATCATGATGGCCTTCATATACACGATTACTCTGCCGGGTCCTCCAGAAGTCCAGAGCAACAATGTTACTTAGGTATTACTTTTCATTTTGAGTCAAAATTCGCTCATGCAATTCAAGAACGGCAACCGCCTTGAAATAAAGCACAACGCGAACTCTGCCTGGTCCACCAGAGCAACAACCTACTTTGCGGTTGCCGTAGAACATTCGAGAAGAACACGGTAGCAGGCTAGGAGATCGCACAAGAAGCCAGAGAAGAACTTAAACTAGGTACCTACTCATACCTACTGCTTGTACTCGCAAGATCGCACGAAAATAAACAGACGAGGTAGTTAAACGGTTTCTGTGCATGCCGTCATTTGTAATTTCTTTATAGATCGATGGTATTTCGGTAATGATCCTTCGCAAGATAATTCGTCAGTACAGACAAAGCATACCTATAGTAGAAATCTATTTAAGACAATAAAGATAAAGGATATGTTAGTATCTACTCGTATCTATTCACTTAGTTCAAATGGTTTATTTGTTTACCTTGTTCATTTTGTTCGGTGCCGAAGAGCGTGGCGCAGGCGGCGTCCAGAGGCAGACACCACTGGATTGCGTTCAGTAGGAACAGTTCCGACCAAGCTTCCTCTAGGAGAATCACCTGGAAATAACAATTACTTAGGTCAGACAGATTAGGATTAGGACTATGATTTAGAATACTGAAACAGTAAAAAACCAATCTTTGATAAAGGAAAAGCTTTGGGGACATTTTACTTTCAAATGTGTCGCGTGTTATTGACCGGGAACGATGAACGGGAATTAACAGTGTAATACTGCCTACGATCATCATCATCATCTTCCTGCCCTTTTCCTGTGGGTTATATGGGGTTATCTATGGGTTTAGCCCCAACATCCATACATATACCTAATATCATCTTTCACATAATCCATCCATCTTTTTTATGGCCTACCTCTCTTGACATACCCGTCTACTCTCATACTTAACGCTCTTAAGTATGAGTTACTTACCTACTAGAGGAAATAAACTGCCTACGATATTCACAAGAAAAGTCTTTCTCGGGCTTTCTAAGAGCGCTGGGCCGATCTTTGTCTTCTTAAATCTCACGTTGGGTTTCATTCTGAACCTAACTAAAACAATGTACTTATTAAGTATGTGTAGTTGTGTTACCTGATCTCTGAAGGCGAGGCTGGCGAAGGACGGAAGGTTCTTTGCCCACTTCACCGCCATGAACAGAAGGCGCGCCGCTGTCTCCGCCGCACTCTCTACCCCGAGAGGTCTGGGGGTCAATGAACTTCATTAATACAAAGGTTTTTTCATGTAATTGTTTGTGGATGTGCAAATAAATGAATTAACTCTTTCCAGCGCGCTAGGCCACGATACTTGGCCTACCTAGCATCTTACAGTAGGTAGTCTAATATAAAGCGGGCGAAGCCGCGGGCCGGAAAGCTAGTACTTAAATAAAATGTAATAAATTTAATGCGTACTGCATTAAATAAAACCTACCTAAATAAAATAATTCCCTTATTATTCTTACTATCCTATTATCCTGTAGGTTTCCAGTAATTTATCAGCGAATTTCCGTTAATTTCCTCCGTATTTGGCAATGCTCCTAACTCCTAACTCAATGTGTTCATTAACTGGGTTGATTCCAATTAATAATGAAACATAAATAATTAAGAATCAACCCAGTTAAAAATGTGACACATTATTGATGAATTACACACAGAACTACTAAAATAATAAAATGTTAGTATAGTAACCTGTAAGTTGGGCAGTTTTGCGGGTAGTTGGTGAGCGCGGGTGGCGAGTAGGACGTGGAGTCTTCTTCGTTTGTGACGTCGATGCTGTCATCTGGAAATTGTGTTGGAGACATAAGACATTGATTTATTTACGAAATATAATACGAGTAATTTGTGAAAATGTTATAATATCTTTTAAACACTTTGTATTCGAATGAACAAGTGTTATGTACCTACTAGGACATGATATGGGGTAGTGAATCTGGAATCTGTTGCGCTGTAGAATAGAATAAAATTTACAAATTAGGTAAACTAAACTTGTGTTTTTTTTTCTCAGTTACGTTTACGTACCTACGTATAGGCATGTAGAATGTTCATCTCGACTGATGTATAAATAAGAGAGATCAGCAGATAAATAAGAGAGATTAGCAGATGATAGTCTTAGATGCCTAGAACTCACCGTCACTGTCAGTGTGAGTGTTGCCCTCCTCGTCCCTGGAGGAGTCTGGCTGCACGTGCTGCTGCGGGGGGAGAGCGGGGTAGTGCGGGGACAGCAGCGGGTAGCGCGCCGGGGACAGCGCCATGGCCAGGGATACTGGCGGGCTGGGGAAGATAAGATAATTCTTTATTACACACACAATACAAATATTTGTTCCGGGTGTCTGGGTGTTATATATGTATAATAAAAATATCTATATATGGATGTATATTATATTAAGTATATCAAAAATCTAGCACCCGTACCCGTAACACAAGCTTCGAGCTTACCACGGGGCTAGATGTCGCTGTGTAAAATTGTCCAGTAATATTTATTTATTTAATACAGATTTACATAAGAACTTAAAAACTACAACGTATGCGTAATGGGCGGTCTTATTGCTAAAGCAACTTCTTCCAGACAACCTGAGGATGGGAAGAAAAACTGCAGAATGTAACTGGAAGGTGGTGGTGGGGAAGACTAGCACTAGACACTAAAAGAAGACACTAGCATGCTAGTCGTCCATGGTCGTCCAACATTATGCTGAGATAGAGCTAGTTTACCTACCTATTGTAAGTTGGAAAAATAAATGTTGTAATTTGACTAAGTATTAATAAGTCATTAACTATTGTTACATCAAGCTTGATGTACCAATAGTTGAAATAAATGAATATATCTACTTACTGAATATTTACTCACTGAATTTTCCTAATATTCCCCGTAAAACCGATTCGTTTTCCAACTTTGTTATGGAATTACCGAGCGAAAGTCCCATAATAATACCGTAAATTCCATTCATAATTCATACAAATGATACCAATACAACGTAGAGCACTATCGGGATTGGCTGATTTGAATTTCATCGTATTATTTATTGCTGAGGGTGTTTTGAATATATTTTTGTTAAGATTATGTTTTGGAAGCTACGATAATAGGGTTTTGTGGTTTATTAGCAAAGGTTTTCTATTCCTACTTGGATGATTACATTTTTATGAAGGTTGATATTGGGTATCTAGTAAGTAGTAAGTAAACACATATGCATATATCTTTCTTATATGTGGGTAAAAGAAGTTGTTTTACCTATTTATTTACACATAGGTACAGAAATGAGCGATTAGGGGAGAGTGGGGTAAACGCGAACGCGGGGTAAACCCGAACACAACGGTTCTGATATGTTAGAAAGAGATATACATATTTCACTTGTCGCTATTTCAAAGATCACGCCACCACTAGTGCCAGTCAACGACCCGAGCAACACGGACGCACGTACTTTTTAAGGTATGCAATTTGTTATATTTTGCAAGATTTTGATGTAATTTTTTCGTAAATGCAACTTGATATTACTTGATTTTTATTAACAATATGTATTTAACTTTTACTTACAGGAATTCTTACATATTATGGCTTATAAATAACATTGACGTAATCGGCAAAAGTAATACAACCTAAAATATTTAACTCAATAATTTTTTTTCGATTTGGCGGGGTAAAGGCGAACTAACATTTCGGATAATCTTGAATGTTCGTGATTACCCCATCATTTTGTTGATTCCCAGTTAATCTAATTTGTATTATTGTTCCAGATGCCTCTTAATTACAAACTAAAAACAGTGACGAAATACAGTCTAGAAGATCTCAAAAAGGCTATAAATGATGTTCAAACCAAATATCGTAATTACCCCACTCGGTGTTCGTATTTACCCGACAATGTCGGGGAAAGCCGAATACATAAGAGTTTTGTTTTTTGTTCATATGTTCATACTTTATTAAAAAAAATATAAATGTTGTATAGTTAATTCATTGCATAGATAAGTAAACTTTATAATAAAACAATTAAAGAAGCCTTGAGATCAAATTTCACTGTTTCATTTGAGTTTTCCCTTAGGTGTTCGTATTTCCCCCACTTTCCCCTACTTAAAATTTACTTACGACGACAAGAACAAAACGACATTCACTTGGCCAGCGTGGTGAATCAATTCCTAATCTCGCTCGTGAGAGAAGTCCCTGCGTCCCAGCAGTGGGAAGGTAAATAGGGGTTGTTGATGATGATACATAGATATGTACCATCTCAAAGTTCTTGACCCGGTATCCTCCCGTCAAGCGGGCAGGTAAAGGTAATCATCCACAAAATCGATGTTCCAGCTCACAAGCTTCGCCGAGGGCACAAGCCAACAACCTTTGATGATGGGCCACGCTTGGCTTGACGTCATAGCTTTTGTATTTATAGTTTGATCAAGTGAGGTTGAGCATTGATCGGTCGTGAGCCTGACTAAGCTCCATAGGTTTATAGTTGGTCTGATTTAGGGCCAGCTCCATCGGTTATAGATAAAGCTATTAATAAATAGATAATCTGTTCGATTCTCGCCTCGTAACAAACATATTATGTACGATCTACAGATATTTGTTCAGAGTGTCTAGATGTTATAATAAAAAATATCTAGGTATGTATGTATATTTTATTAATCATATTAGAAATCTAGCACACGTAACCAAGCTTCGAGCTTACCATGTGGCTAAATGTTCCTGTGTTTATTGTCCAGCAATATTTCTTTTTTTAAGGATTTCAGCAATTCATTCGTCCATTTTATTAATGAATCTTATCTTACCATTGTTTTAACCGACTACCTACAAAGAGCAGAGACTCATTAACCACAATTAAAGTCACTCGTTGGAGCCCTGACACATTATTCCAACCGGCTGGTCTTGGTTTCCAAATGAGGAGTCAAATGCCTGCCCGCCTGGATAATCCACATAACTGTCTGTGTGTTTGTCAAAGTGAATATGTGGTTTGTTTTGTTGGCAGACTTGGGTTTTCAGTGTGTTTTTATGTCTTTCAGACTTTGGATATGCAGTTTACTCGTAGGTTAGCGGTTACTTTAATTTAGCCTTTTCGTTAAATAATGCTTTTATTTAGACCTCCTATTTCAAATAAAATAGTCCCGAATGACAAGAGAGATAGATTTTGCCTTAGTATATAAAATTATTAAGCTATTTATACAAGTTATATTATCTAAGTAACTTGTGGACTTACATTAAGTTGGTATGACAATAGACGACGCACTAGTTTCTATCATAAAACTAGGTACAGGTACTTACTGCTTTTGACTCATAAAGAAATGTATTTTGCTTCAATACTCTAACGACTCACAGTCTTATTTATAAACATGTCACAACTCATAAATAGCTAATTACGCTGAAGGGTGACCTAATATCCTTATAGACTTATAAAGTCACCTGTGACGTGCACTCTTGTGCGTAGGCTGAACGAAAATAAATAATCTAAACGCGTATGTTGATATTTCCTAACATGTCATGTGTGATTATTTATAAAAAAACACGTGGTTTTATGGAATGTTTTGTAAGTTTTGTGACATAGAAAAACCAGAAAACATATTTGTTTAAATTTGTACGGGATAAAAATATTTGTGCTGGGTGTTCTGGGTGTAGGTACCTATATTTGTAGGCCTATAATAGAAAATATATATTCATGTTTACGTATACCTACCGTTTATATAGGTAAGTAGGTATACGTATATTAAATTAAGTTATATCAGAAATCTAGCACCCATAACACAAGCTTCGAGCTTACCCACGGGGCTAGATATTGCCGTGTGAATTGTCAAGCAATATTTATTGTTTATATTATAATAGTACACATTATTCTTACCCGAACACACCCACAGCAACAGCAGCCTCTCTAAGGGCTCGTTCTTGGTCCATTTCCCGCAACGTTTCAGGTCGGATCGTGGCTGTGTTCCGAGGTTGGCGCTCGTTCTGAACCGCTGCAACAAGATTACATAATTAATTACGATAGTAATGAGAAACATCATAAAATATGTAAGAAAAATTGTAACACATATTATTATTAACCGGCAGGGTCATGAAGAAAGTCATAATATCTCTCGGAATGGCTGAATTGTGAATAATATTACCTACATATTGAATTGAAACTAATAAAACTATGTACCTATTATATTTGTTACCAATAATGTCAATTTTTATAATATTCCCATGCTTTCTCACTTTTTAAACATTCCCTAGGCTACGAAGACCAAAAGCATGGCCCAGTCGTACTTGAGTTATTAATTTACAAAGAGAGATATAGGTAGATACACTTTCAAAGTAAGTAAGTCACTTTTGTAAGACCTTATAAATCTAGCAATGCAAAACATTATTCTCATCCTGATTTGAAATACTTTGCTGTAGAAACAGTACAGGCAAAAACATTAATCGTATTGCTAAGTGGGGAGGACTAGGTGATTGTTGGCCAGTGAAACCGAAACGTCGAATAACTGATAGAAGGTTCCCTTTTTATGAAAATGAAAGGTTTGAAAAACTTTATTTTCAGTAACTTAGTAACTAGGTACTATACCTACTATCTACGTAACATTAAGTAAGACCTATATGATACCTTCACTCGAAGGTGCTAGAAGAATATATACCTAAGTATAAGACTTGCACAAAAACAAAATTGGCGTAATGAAAAGGAAGTAGAATAAATGTTATATTTCATCATCATCATCATCATCACCAAATCCAAAGTGCGCGGCGGGGCGGCCCATCAGAATGAAAGTCGAGTGTGCTACTACTTAGCTAACACGGCTCAATTTTCAAGCTAATCAAAATAAAAAGCTAAAAAGGTAGGTACCTACATTTTATTTCGCTGAACGCCTTCAAAGCTAAACAGAAAATATAACTTCGTTTAATATTTGCTGGAATATAAAATGCATTTATACTAAGACACCCTGCGACAGATTTTGATCGATGTTAGGTGCTTTTATGTAGCACAATTTATTAGAACTACATTTTATTCTGTTGACTTGAGCCGTGTTGGCTAAGTGGCAAGACTCGACTTTCCAACCGAAGACCGTGGGTTCAAACCCCGCAGCTTAGGTACCTCTGGATTTCTCATCTTGAAAAAAGTATGTGCTTTTTAAAAATACGTGCTCTTAGGGTGGAGACAAACATCGTGAAACATTTTAGACCTGCGCCACACTGGTAAATAGTTATCCATAGCAATGTCAAATGTGATCACCGGATAATACCCCCAGAAAAAATCATAAAAAGCATAAATAACCATTTCCATAATCCCCCCAAACATTTATCACTAGGTGTCCTAAGTCATAACCTAACAAAGCTCTGAAATAATCCTCGCTCAATTTATCAACACAAGAATGAAAAAATAAAAGCTGAACAATTTCCTTTGACGCTCAAAAGCGTTCCATCACAGAAGCGCTGCAATAAAAGGAGGAAGGAACGTATCAATAAAATTGACATAAAAATGTCACACACCGTGTGCCACCCTCCCCTAGATTGCTCGGGCACAGATTCATCGGATTTTATCTAGGTACAAAAAGTTCACTCTGTAGATAAATTACTAAAAAAAACTACGTAGGTAAAGGTAACTTCTGTTCCCATATTTATTTTTAAAACAACGCTGAACCCCGCTGCAGACTATCTTCTGGTATAAGATAATTTAATTTTTAATTTAATAAGCTTGCTATTATTATCCTTATTGTATATAATGTAATTATAAGTTTTTGGGTTTCCATTAAATATCTAAATATAAATATAAAATATAGGTACCTACCTACCTAACAAACAAAATAGGTAATATCTTTATTTAAATGTTTGGCCTGCAGTAAGTTTTACATTGAGATAAATTGTAGAATCAAAGTCATAGTAAAGCTGGGTACCCTAAAATCATATAGGTAGGTACCTACCTACATTTTGTATGTCACAAATATTTAAATTTATGCTATTATAGCATTAATCCTACTACGAGGAGGTCATTCCTTAAAGTTTGTACCTACCTGTAGGTATATATTTTATAGCGATATATATACATTTCATAATTCAGGGATCTGTGCTAAGAAGTTAAAAAGTATTCCGAAATAAATATTTAAAAGGTAAACACGATTCCTAAACATTTAAATTCAAACCAGATACACTGAAATTATCAACCCTAACTAAATCCGCTAAATCCTGTAACGTTAACTGAAAATCCATACACTACCCCTCACTATAAATCAAATGGCCCCACCCACCGCAGCCATCTTTGAAATCTCACTTCCGGCGTGAGGGAGACAGAACAATAGTTTTGAGTAGTGTGAGCGGGATGGGAGTATGTTTCGCTGTGATTTGTGATCGAACAAGGATAGTAGATATTGGAATGGGTTTTCTTACTTTTTCTTATAATACCTAGTTACTTTATTCTTGGAAAAGTGATATAAATTATAAGAAATAATTTATAAAGTTGTTCAAATGTTCATACACATAGGTACCGCACAAGCGTATTTTTTATTTATCATTAGAAACTTATTTTGGGGAAACGGATTCTATTTTCGAAATCAAACCAATTTTATTAGACCCATTTCTGTTCGCAATAATAATAAATCTAAATCTAATAAAGAACTGAAACTCATAATCATCCAAAACTTTGATATCATAATTGGAAAATAAAATCAAGTGGATCAGGTGCAGGTCCCATCTGCTTGACAACCTTATACCCATTAATTTACGACGAAAGCTACAACGGTATGCCCTCTCCCTTGCTCCTAAACAAACCCTTATATCGCTCTCTCTATCGGCGCGACTTCTGTCCAAATGATTTGGGTTTAATGGTTATTGATCTCCAAACCGAGAGCTCAATCGATTGTATGCCTTCACCCGCAATATATAAGGTTGAGTTTTCCGCGGTAAAAGTGTTAGCCATTCGAAAATACGACCTAAAGCCTTTTGAATTTGAGTTCACGGACTTAAAAGTTAGAAGCGTTCGAATTTCGGGATTCGGGTTGAATTTATTGCTAAGGAGAATTAAACTTTTGCGCTTTGTATTAGGGTTTAATTTTGTTAGATGGAATGAACTTGTGACTTCACGGGTTGGGTGGGACATTAATACAGGGTTGGATTTGGAAGCTTAAGCTGGGATTAAATTCGCATTAATCAGTGTCAGAGTGTAGCTTTAACTCCGGTATAAACAGTTAAGTGTTAGGGTACCTACCGCTCCGTTCTGGTATTTTCGTAATTGAAATTGTTTATTGAATAACACAATATTTACAATCTAATTTACACTATTTATAGGTGCTCCAATTCAAATTTTTCAAAGTAATTTTGAGAGCCTTGTATTAGTCTAATAGCCACATAGTCAGATAATTGATATAATTATAGGTGTTTAGCTCCAAAAACATTAGATAAATAGTTATTAGGTAAATTACCTACCTATCATACTTTAATGTTAATATTGTAAAAAATTGATGAAATCTTAGATTTGATTTATGTTTTTAACACGGAGAAACGCGGAAAGTATAGTATTATAATACTTACTAAAATAAAAATAAAATACTTCTGCTAGGTTCCTACTAATTATTCTTACTTAAACAGCTTCTAATGATCTTCTCTGAAATGTATGTAAACACACAATTTCCTTAAAACCCGTCACTTGTGTGTATAAATGTACAGGATTAAAATGGGATCTCTACCGTGAACATACAAATTTACAAATGAATCTTTAATTTTGCGCTTTTTACTTCCATTTGTGTTTTGTTTTTAAAGCGACGTTGGTATTATTTCCCACTTATTTAACAATGGTTACAAGTTAAGAAAATATTATTATGATTGTCTTGCTTTCAGGCGTCTATGGCCACATTTTTTCGAAAATGTAAAAAGTATTTTTCCCGTAGTAAAAAAATATAAGTACAAGTAAGCCATCCGATATAAATGGACGCACACTTTAATTTGTAGTCTATAGGGCAAAAGAAAAATTATTCATGGCAGCTAATCCTCATAAACTACTTATCTAATAAATTAATTACTAATATACCTATCATTAAACTTAAAAAAGTGGTTAATAATGTTAATAATAAAGCACAACTGTGGCACACTGTTTAATTTTAACCCTTAACCTCCTACCACCTATTCTTGTCACACAACCACCTACCATACGTCTCCTAGACGGGCAAGTTAAAATTGCGTTCTATGTAAAATCCAAGGATAAAGTTTCGGTTTTTTAAATAAAATCTATAAAAATACATATCGAAGTATTTATTAAAGTAATAAAAGTGCAGAATAAACAATGAATTTTCTTAAAATATTTATTTCTGTAAAACAACTCCTTATTTTAGCTTAAAAAATGTGTTTTTCAAAACACGAGGTCTATAAAAATAATCAATCGAGATAGAAACTTTTTTCTTTCTGTAAATAAAAATAGAATAATCAACAATACATATAAAATAAACACTTCCTCATTATAATCCTTTGTTATCCAAAATTGCAAGGCATCAATCTTATAGATTTTTCCAACGGTGACTGAACATTTTGTGGGAGCATTCAATAAAAATTGGTAATTTAGAGTTTAAAGTTGCGGCCTGCGTTCTGTTCCTGGTTGAACAGTCTTTTCTAGAAGCCAATCTCTCCTTGGAACCGGTTCCACCTGGTAGTGCTGGTGGGGCAGAGTCATTGCCGCAGTGAAGGATGCGCCGAAGTGCAGATTGAAAATCACGTTAAATCGTCACGTTGTTTATTGACGCTGCATATGCGGAGCTTCTCTTTCTTCAACTATATGACGCTATAATAATCTCGAGCCTTATGATGGAGGACCGGAAGACCAGCAAAAAATCTTTCCCAAAAAGTTTTTATTCGAGGTCTCGTACAAATTTTTACTATAGCCTCTTCATCTACAGACAATAATTTTTGCTCTGCATATAAAACTTCATATTGAGATACAATTATACCATGGCTTACTTTAGAATTAGATGTTTCGCCATTAGAATTCGATTCGCAACTATCCTCTACGCTGTACGTTTATTTCCACATCTACCTCGCTGCCTTCATCAATTGGTAAGTTTTCGTCATCAGATAGATATTGTTATAATCATGGTTCAATAACTCTATCATTAGAAACCGTTTAAAACTAAAACACACAAAAAACAAAATTTCAAAAAAGTCACACAACCACCTACCACCCGTCCCACAGACGGACAACGACAGTTTTTTACTTACGAATGACAAACGCGTGGACCTCTGACGCTGACGAGCGTTTTAGCGACACTCAGGGACGTGGCAAAAAGGTACAGGAACACACAAGTTGATCCGTGCTTTCCCCGAAAAAATATAGGCGATTTAAATTTGCTTCCGTCTGTGAGACGTATGTCAGGTGGTTAAGGGTTAATATCTCTGCAAAATTAAATGACTTTAAAATACCAACCGCTGTTAACCACAGTTTTTCCCACAAGCGGCATAATCGTAAGCAAATTGGGAAATGCCCCTAAGCGGTATTCGAACCCGCCTCCGCGGTAATGAGAGTCACATAATTAAGCAAAAACTACAAAGCTGCCTCCGGGTACGACTTCACATTCAAATGAGCACCCTCTTGTTCAATGACGGGTGAACTTTTTAAAATCATAATCCGGTTGCATTTAGATGTTTTTTTTATATTCCAAATCTATTTGCATTTAAAAAAAATACCAAACGTATTTTATTCTAACAGAGAAAGGTCAAATTCTTTATTAGGTACTACTAATTGTCTTGGTATCTAGGTTTGTTTTATAAATTCGGTTAGCAAATAATTAAACACGCAATTTTGGTAGGTCATTTGAATCTATGGCATCGATTTTCGTATATATTTGTTACTTAATCAGATTTATTTATTAAAAATCATAATGAATGTCGAACTACAATATTAGGTATCTACTTATGTAGGTTTTAAAGAATGTCAATATCATAACGCCTTACCAAAAGTTAAAAGAAATTCAAACAAAAGCAATCTACAGTTGTACTCACAACTCAAATCAAACTCATCCCCCACTTAGAAATTACCATTACAGTCTCACAATAAAACATTGATTCAATTTCGAAAGTGTCAATAGGATTGCGCCTTGTAGCTATTTCGGAGTTGGCCTTCTATTGATTGTTTAGCTTTGGTAGCAACCAAACTTATTCGATTTTCAAAAAACGAAGTGATTTCATTTTGTAGATATTACATATTCTTGTAATACAGGAATTTAAAATTGTCTAGTAGGTATTTTTTCTTAGATTCCGGAAAAAATATAAAATCCTTTTTATTATTCGCTGGTAATATAAAGTTATCACTGGTAAAGATAGGCAAGTACCTGTTATAATAGGTACCTATTTAATTTTAGGCGCGGTAATAAAAGACTTATTAAACCACACTCAAACTTGTAGAAGTATAGCTCCTAAAACATCTCAAAAACTCAAAAAGGCCAATATTTCCATCAACACAAAAGGCGTGGTACAACTGTGAATGAAAGGACAATAGCAGAGCATATTATTATTTTATCTGTGCACAATGCGTTGATACAATTTGTAAGGGAAAGTGTCAAAAAGATTGTAGTAAAGGAAGTAATGAGGGCGGAGCGCCCTGCGGCGACCCCGCGTATACAGGATGTTCTAGCACGGGATATTTTTTATTTTATTTATTTATAGCCAACAGCACATTAAATATTACTAAAGTTATTACGAGTAGGTATATTGAGGGCTTAATCTATGAAACATGTGTCTATTATAGACTAGCAACATAATTTATAAAGTATTGCGTAATTAAACTTTGTTAACAATTTTTTTTTCTAATATTAACATAGTTTTGATGTAGGTTGTAGATTGACTGTAGAATACATTAGCTAAGATAAAAAGTTAATCAATGATAAATAAGATTGAAACACTTTGAAAGTGATTTCAATTATTGAATTAATATTTTATTATTATTAAGAGTAAGACAGTGAAATCTGAGAGAAATGTTCACTAATTTATTATTATAATAACTCCACTAACATAACTATGATGACTTATTTAACTCCAACGAGATAAGTTGTACAAAAACCCAAAATTTCCTATCTCAGAATAATTATAGAAGTTAGATACAAAATACAAAAGTATAATCCAGCACAAATTCGTTGCCAAGCGATACAGTCGACTAACAGAAAAAAAAATACGACCCGCTTATGAATGCATTCCGGAACACCCTGTATACTTTGCCTTTGTTGCTCTGAGCTCTGTCTCTTTTGTGAGTAATTCTGTTACTTTGAGATCTCGACAATTTAATTATTCGAGGACATTTGAGGATATTCCGTTGTTCACGTCGCGCGTCGTCAAAACCCCGGCTAGGATAGAATTAATTAGAGCGAGGTGTTGCTTCTGACAAAGAAAAATTGAGTTACCTTTGATTAACTACTTAATAAATGTTTTAAAAGTACTGTCCCACTGAATATTATTACTTTAGGTACGTACCTAAGTTCAAGAATAATACACCTACACAGATCGGCTTACTAAAACTGCAAAATAACTATGAAGTCTTTATTCAGCAGTGGACGTCCAACGGCTTTATTCGATGCCTCAATGTATTTTAAATTGATGAGTTTTAATCACGGTTTTAAAATAGTGATTTGTTGATTTCACAACTTCTATTGAAATATCTTAGTACTATGTTAGTTAAGTTATTAACTATGCTGAAATTTTAAGAACCTCTTTCGTCCGTTTTACGCATTTACCAAATATAGGTAGGTATCTATATTTAAATCCATTCCAAGTCCATAATAACCCATCATTAAAAAACTCGGAAACCCATCCAGCGGGAACAAATCAAAACATTAAACTAACAAACTTATGCACGACTAACTTTTTAGGGTTCCGTAAGCCATAATTTGTATACGCAGCGGTTACCGGCACGCGACCGCACGTGGCTCGAAAACTCTAAAAACTATCCATTGTGTTACGTGATAACTCTTTTAGTTGTGTCTTTAGAGTTTAATAGGTTGTTTTAGTATGTGAAAATTTCGTGAATGTTTTCTTAACTGCGATATGAAGGAAATATTAAAAGATGTGTTGTTTAGGAAATTAACGCAATTTTTCGTGGAAATTTTATATCTCGAAAACGGCTGGGTTGATTTAGGTGCTTTATTTCCAAATAGTCGTAGTAGCCCAAGGAAGGTTTAAAAGAGAAAACATTTGAATAAAACAGGCGAAGCCGAGTGCGGGTCTGCTAGTTGTTTATAAAATATGATGTGTATTGTGGTCATATCGATCTACAGATAATAAATTATCTTTCAAACGGTTTTTCTTTGTCTTTTAAAGATAAAAAACTGGCAAGACTGTACTGTAACTCTCAAAAGGTAAAGATATAACTAACCAACTACAAAAGGAGTAACATCTTCAAAGGGAGGGACATCTAACAAGGGCAGAGATTTACCTCATAGTCCGAGAGTTGGCGTTAATTTTAGTTAGATATTTGAAGAAACATTAGGTACCCTTATTAGGAGTGGTGCTCCTATTATTATTATTACCTATTAATGTCTGACGAGTCATACCTAGTGCACAATATTAAGTAATTTTATATTTACATTTTATATGTGTTTCATGTGTGACAATAAATTATATGAATATGAATATTACCCAAACACGAATCTGACGATCTAACTTAATAATAGCGGAACATAATTTTTAAGATTTTCTGGCAGGTGGAATGTTATACACACTGAAATTACTCTCTTGAAGAGAGATAGGTATTGCCACGATGGCCTAGTGCGGGTTGGTGAATGACAAACTTTTCAAAGTTCTCAGAACATGCCGACATGTTGAGGAACATTGTGAGGAAACCGATTTCCTCACGATGTTTGCCTTCACCGTTAGAGCACGTGTTTTCGAAATCCACTTAAAATTTTAAAGGTGAATAATCCAGAGGTGCGTCATGTTATCATGGACAATCGACTTTCTTTCCGAAGGCCATGAGTTCGAAGTTCAAACCCCGCTGCGCACCTCTGAATTTTATTTACTCCTTACCTCAAATTCCTACCCACACAAAAATGCTGTCAGCTCTTGCTTTACCAATCACGCTTCATTCGATAACCTACCTTATGTCAACAGTATTAAACCTAATTTAGTTTGAGTATAGTTAAATAAGGGGTTGTCTGTCCGATTGCATTTCGCCTAATTGCTCCGTGACGGGGCAAATATTGCTGTACTTCTGGGATTTGGATTTGACATGTTTTGATAGGTTATTGGATGGTAGCGTGAGAAGTGATGGTGGAAAACTATCATAATTTATACCACATGATGATAGTTCATGATATATACAACATGATTATAGTTCATGATATATGCAACATGATGACGGTTAATAAATCTCTCCCGAGGAGAGAGGAGAGTTTCCCGTATAGTGGGAACGTAAGTAAGTGCTTACCGCTTATGAATACAATATACATGGAATTTCTCTGAAATCGATTTAATTTTCAAAATAAAGTTTACTCTCGTAGAACGAAATGTTAAAAAAAAATCTTTTCAGAGAGAATTTCCCATTGTACTGTATTTTTATTATAATAGTTGTAGGTACTTGTTGTACAAATCGGACCAACAGCGGTTCCTGAGATTAGCGCGTTTAAACTTTACAAAATTAGTACGGTATAGATAGATTTTAAAGTAGTATCTTTAATAATCTATCTTACTACTGTCTTAATTAGCTCTATTAAGTAGATACAACTGAACATACCGTCTTTATTCATGCCCATGGTGAGACACTTCTTGAGACGGCACGCCTGACACTGGTTTCTGTGCGCCTTGTCGACCACGCACCGGCCCGTGCCTGCTTGACACCTGCCGAAAATAGATAATAATAGAACTAAAACTCATTTTAATTAATTTGTATTCAATGTCATTTATTACCATCAAATCCTAAAGATTAGAAAACGACAGTTCTAGGGGTCTGTTGAAAATAGTGATAAAACTTAGAATACGTTATTAGAAGATGGTATAAGAAAAATCACAAGATCACACACAACGTAACCTTGGTCCTCGAGTTGGAGTCGAACCTACGCCACCCAGTTTAGCCCTGGTTGCGCTTACCACCATACCATACCATTTTCTAATAATTTAGAAAACTCAAGTGAGAGTCAATCACTATAAAATAAATAATAGCAGTTAGAATACGTTGACTTTGCTATGATCAGCTGACTTCTAAAACTATTCGCTTACATCACAATGCACATTCCACAGAACCCTATTTGGTCAGATTAAATATATTTCATTACCGATAATCTCCTTGATAATAGGCTTACGACCAAACGTTGACATTTGTTGAGGGACACTCAATGAGAGCGGACCCAATGAAGATCCTTGATGTACGCTCGCGTGGTTCCAATATCAAACTATTGGTATCACATGTTTCATTTTTTGTTCCAGTATGTTTAATTATCGAAATATATTTTTGTTTGTTCTTTATTCGATTGTATCTAATATATTATTTTTAAAACTGTCTATCTTGACTTGAGCAAGGAATTACTAGGACTTTGCAAAAATTCATAAAAAATGGACATTTTCACAAATTGTGTACTTATTTTTGATCTGTGCTGGTCTTACGTAAAAGTATTTTTAGCAATTCAATAAATATGAATTCTGGATTGCAAAATAAAAATAAGAATTACTTACTCTATTCGCAGCAAAAAATATATGTCATTAACTAAATAATTAAAGGTACCTCTAACCTCTCGTATTTGTTAATGATACAGATACAATACAATTAACAATTTGTAACGCACTTGAAACCACTAAAAAAGATAGCATGAAATCAATTTGCCAAATATAAAGACGCTACACATGTCACGATCACAAGGGCTCGGAAATTATATTAGGGTGTAGGATTAATAGAATACCGGCTTAGGGCCAAATGTTAAACAGTTTCTAATGGTATCTACCATCTACCCTTATTTTTATGGTCACGGCTGGCAAAGTGCTATTTTATTGGTGTTTAGCACATTTGGTTAACGTTTTGATTTAATGCAGAATCTAATTTTGATAATAACTATGATGGGAATTTTGGGGAATTTATTCGTCATATTAGAAATATTTTTTATTTATGACTTTAAATGAAATTTATTTGAAAGTAGGTATAAGGCTTTAATTCACCACTCTAGCTAGTCAAATGTGGGTTGGTGAACTTATCAAAGTTCTCAGAACATGCCAGTTTCCTCTCTTGTGCATTTGAATTTTCAAGAAGTAAAATCATGAGTTGCGCAGCGGGGTTTGAACACACGAACTTCGGATTCAAAGTCGAGTGTGCTCCTGCTTAGCAAAAACGGCAAAGCAATATACTCCGTAGATATCTTTCAACGATATTGAGAAAGACCGCTAATACTGGCGCAAATTGGAAGAGGCTTATGGCCAGCAGTGGGTACATATGGGTTGAAAATAATGATGATGGTGATTGAGGAAAGACTTGTAATGAGAAAAAACTAAAATCTGTACAAGAAAGTACCTACAAAATAATGTACAAGAAAGTACAAAATAATACAATTAAATCAGTACAAAGAGCAGCCGTACCCCACAGTAAGGCCACAGATGCAGAGAAAAATTAGAAACAGAGAGGATTAAGTGGGTTCAAGAGGCACCCACTTCTGTCGTTCCGCCGTCCTTTGGCATATGAGCTATTGTGGCTTAATGAACTTTTGACGAAGGGCTTACGCGATTTATTCGTCCGCGATTACATTTTTTGATGTTATTTTTGCTTTATTTACAGATTTGATGTAGATTTTCTACATTATAAAATTAAAACTAAATTAAATGCAAACTCTACCGATTGGGTCACCCAATAAGAATGTCTGAGTATGAACACCATAAAATTAGGCCACAATGTTAAAACAATACGGAGTTTTGTCACTATTTACTGTAGAAAGTTGAATGGGTCACAAGTGCGAAGTATTCTAGATCACAGGATATGAAACAACTGGACAAACAGACCAGTCATGGATGACTGTAGATAATGAGTCAATACTATATTTCTAAGTAATTTATATCGATTTGTCTTTAATTTACATCTTAATCATCTTGCAGATGTAGGTACCTACCTATATCATGATTTTTTAATCTAATAAATTTGAATTTGAATCAGGACTCTATTACCTATTTATTAGGTTAGGTTACCTATACACCTACCAAGATAACTATTAGTTAAAACGTTGATGGTGGATGCAATCCAACATATCCGGAAATTTTCAAAAGAAGCCTTGTCCGACAGTGGACGTCTTACGGCGGAAATTTTGATGATGATTTAAATTAAATAATTACCATAACAAAGAATTTACGTTGAGTAATAAATTCGAAAAACGAGTTCACATAATTTAAAACAAACAATTGATTCAATGATGAAACAGTTTCACTTGAGCTCTTACAGAGCAAATTTAACACTTAATTTTACTTGAACAGTTGGATAAATATTGATATGATCTATTTTCTAACAAAATTACGTATGCAGCTGAATATTAAGAATTTGTATGGAAAATATGATATTTTGTTTGAACGAAGAATTTTGATATCGAAGTTACGTCAATTTATTAAACCATCTCTTTGTGTCGTATGTTTGAGATTACTGTAATATTAACCTAGTTTCGAATTCGTGTTTTATTTATTACTAGCTTCTGCCCGCGGCTTCGCCCGCGTGGAAATAAGTAGCCTATGTTCTTTCTAAGGGTCTAAAGATTGTCTGTACCGAATTTCATCAAAATCGGTTGAGACTTTTAGGCGGGAAAGCGTAACAGACAGACAGACATAATAGTTACTTTCGCATTTATAATATTAGTAAGGAAGGATTCTACTTTCGGCATTTTACATTTTGTTTTACAAAAAACGGACCATTGGAATTAAAATAAAACTATTCAGTTTAGAAATAAATGATGTGAGAAACCTTACGGTACGTTCACACGGAGACACGATTTTCTCTACCGAATCGGTTTTTTGCAGGATTCGGTTTAGTGGCATAAGCATTTCAATGAAGGAGTTCACACATGCATTCGGTTAATAAAACTATTCAGTTTAGAAATAAATGATGTGAGAAACCTTACGGTACGTTCACACGGAGACACGATTTTCTCTACCGAATCGGTTTTTTGCAGGATTCGGTTTAGTGGCATAAGCATTTCAATGAAGGAGTTCACACATGCATTCGGTTTCAAGACACGACAAAAAACCGAATCTTGCTGAAGTTGACATCCGATTTTGCGACTACAAACCGATCCGGCGATACTGCAAAATCCAGATCCGATGCAGTGGTATAGGGCATTCAATACATGCGTTCATACGATACACGCAGGGGTAGATTCGGTTTTTTGTCGGATCTTGAAACCGAACGGTACGTTCACACGGAGACACGATTTCCCGAATCTTATTTTCATCGGATCTGGAAAAACCGAATGTTGTATTCACACAGCACATCTTGCTTGGCCGTATCCGACGGCCTCGTATCGGGATCTCGTGTGAACTCACCATCCGGCTTTTATTAGCAAGAGCACGCGCTTCCCAGCTTGTGCGACGCATTCGGTTTCAAGATCCGACAAAAAACCGAATCTATCCCTGCGTGTATCGTATGAACGCATGTATTGAATGCCCTATACCACTGCATCGGATCTGGATTTTGCAGTATCGCCGGATCGGTTTGTAGTCGCAAAATCGGATGTCAACTTCAGCAAGATTCGGTTTTTTGTCGTGTCTTGAAACCGAATGCATGTGTGAACTCCTTCATTGAAAATATTGAAATGCTTATGCCACTAAACCGAATCCTGCAAAAAACCGATTCGGTAGAGAAAATCGTGTCTCCGTGTGAACGTACCGCACATGAATACAACATTCGGTTTTTCCAGATCCGATGAAAATAAGATTCGGGAAATCGTGTCTCCGTGTGAACATACCGTTACATGTGATTATAATTAGACAATTTTGGAAGACAATGATACCCACGTATGGGTTCAATTAAGCAATTTAATTTATTTATATAGATGTTAATTACCTGTAGATGAGCTTCCTCCTGACGGACCGCTTGAAGAACCCGCTGCATCCATTGCAGGCCAGGATCCCGTAGTGTTTGCCCGAGCTGGTGTCGCCGCAGACCACGCACACCAGACCTTGAAGAAAAGCGTATTGTAAGACAATTAAAACAAAACTAGCGCAGTAAAAAGAAACAAAGAAGGCATTACCACATGAAACAGGAAACGGGCTAACGGGTAATAACAATGTTACCCGTTAGCCCGTGAAAACCCCAGAAAGATTATGTGCTTTTGGTGGGAGTTAACAGTTTAGTTTATCAGCATCATCTATATTTACGTTCCCACTGCTAGGACACAGGGATTTCAGGGGTAATTCACCACGCTGGCCAAGTGCGAGTTGGTGAATGATACATTTTCTTCAAAGTTCTCAGTACTTGCTGGTTTCCACACGATGTTTGCTTTCACCGTCAAAGCATGCGCTCACATAAATTTTCGGAGTTTGATTACACTGGCAACACTCATCACGGATAATACTCTAAATGCAGAAGATTAGCCCTAAGCTGTCGCTTAAAGCTCAAACTAATAGCCTCATTGGTTTGTAAGCAAGCTGTGTTACCCAAATGTCCAGGTTTCTTCATGGGCGGCTCGGGCAGCCAGGGGCGGAGGGCGGGCGGCGCCAGCGCGGCGGCCACCATCGCGGCCGACGTGGGCGGAGACCAGCGGACCAGGGAGCTCTCTTCACCTGAGGATAATAAATAAATAAATATTACTGGACAATACACATAGCAACATCTAGCCCCGTGATAAGCTCTAAGCTTGTGTTACGGGTGCTAGATTTCTGATATGTGTCCGGCTATAAATTTTTATTCTATCGTGGTTTTTAACAATATTTAAACATGGAACGGGTTATTGCGTCATCAGTCTCTCCGCGAAGATGGCACATGAAACAGTGCCGATATATCGGGTAACTCAAAAACAGTGAAATCATGTTAATGTTTCATATTATACCTACTAATACATGAATATTACTATTTTAAAATAACGTAGTACTAAACGTTACGTATTTTCATTATAGATTTATTTAGTTGTTACTTTTTAGGGTTCCGTAGCCAAATGGCAAAAACGGAACCCTTATAGATTCGTCATGTCCGTCCGTCCGTCCGTCCGTACCTATGTCACAGCAGTTTTTCTCCGAAACTATAAGAGCTATAAAGCTAAATTTGGTAAGTAGGTAGATGTATTCCGTGAACCGCACTAAGACTTCATAAAAAAATTGAAAAAAAAAAATTACATTTGGGGGTCCCATACATAGGACTGAAACTTAAAAACTTTTTTTTAATCGAACCCATACGTGTGGGGTATCTATGAATAGGTCTTCAAAAATCATAACAATGTTTGTAACACCATTTAATTCTAAACTGAATAGTTTGGACGTGAGACTCTTCCAAAGTGGAAAACAGTGTCCCCCCCCCCCTCTAATTTCTAAAATAAGAGGATGATAAATCTAGAAAAAATATATATTGTACATAACTATAAAAACTAACAACGAAAATTGGTTTGAACGAAATCTATCAAGTAGTTTTTTTATAATACGTCATAAACTATTTCATATAAACAATTGCTGCGGAAGCCTACATGGGCGAGTCTGACTCGCACTTGGCCACTTTTTTTTTATATTGCCTGTGTATAGGAATTAAATGTTCTGTGGAGTAGGTAAAATTAGTAACAATAAAATTACTTCCACGGCTTCAAATAACTCACAAAGTTTCTCAATTTGTCAGATTCGCAGTGTTACAAATAGCCACGGTATCCAGCTCCACCGACTTCATAGAACTTCAAATCTCCAAATCGAATTAACTTAAATACTCCATTTGATCGTCTGGTAGCAATAACCTAATTGATTTGACACATTAAAACCCCCATAAAGCAAAACACCCTTAAACATTCCATTATAGGGTTGAAAATCCCGTGACATAGATTCTAAAGGGTCTTTTCACCCTATCGTATTAGGAAAGTAGAATTCTATTTGGGAAAGGGTGTGATTCTCTATGGTTATTTTATTAGCTTCGAGATTTTGGATTAAGTGATCGAGGGTTAAGTGATAAGTTTTTGATTGTTATCGATCTTAACTGGATAAATTTAGTTCTAGAAAGTTTTTCAGCGCAATCAATATAAGTTAACTATTTCAGTTTCGTAAGTGAATTGGTTAACGAGTTTTTTAGCCGCGACACAGCCCTAATTATTATGGATTTTCCCGCGATAAAAGTAGTCTTTATTTTTATGTGCCTACAATTGTAAATTGTATACCATTCAATAGTTAAAACGTGAATTGGTAGATACGATAAAATGAAAATAAAACTCGTTCAAATATTAAAATAACTATACATTCCTACTAAAGAAAATATATAGAAACCTGGAATTCATTTGGAATTCATCCTGGAAGTACATTTTTAAGACAAATATCAAGTCTCCTTTCACCCCAATAACTAACAAAAGCAACAAGACCAGATTGCCTCGTCACTTCGCATTACGTTAATTGTTGAACAATAGCGAGAATGGCGGCTGCTTATTTACCTATATTAAATGTCAGACGCAGATTTGAGGGGCTGAGAAGGCGTAGAGTCGACATTTATTATGCCAAAGGTACCTTACTGCCGTGTGGTGCTGGCCTAAGAGAAGTAACACTCTCTCTTCCCGTGGAAATCGTTAAGCCCGCTATACACAAAAGTTTATAGGTATGGTAGGATAGATGTTTGTTACTCTTTCACCTAAATTCTACTAAATAGATTTTGACGAAACTTTACAATAATATAGCTTACATAACAGAATAACACATAGGCTAATTAAACTATAAATTATTTATAATATACAAAAAAATAAATAATACTTTAAAAAAAAATAATACTTAAGGTTAAATTATACTATCTACAATTGCCCCGTTATAAGTAAATTACGTATAATTATAAAATCATTGCGTATCAATGATTTTATAATGAATAAAGTAGGTACATAGGTATACTTTATTCATTATACGTAATTTATTTATTCATATTTACTTTACTTTTTACTCTAATTTATATTGGGTCGTTTATTGTTGTTATGATGATGAACTGCATCTACAAACGCACTTGCATGGGTATTTACAAAGCATCTCTAACTGTTATTCGATGGTTACTGAATCGAGAATTCGGTGCCTATTCTACAAGCTCGTGCGTCGCTCTACAAAGGCGTAGTCCGCTCTGTACTGAGCACGGCATTCGATTGTACAATCGAATTATATTCGTTATCCACTCCCGGTTCATTACGGGCTTGTGTTTGTGTGCCTTTGTATCTGTGTGCTTTTGTTGTGACTGTATAACGTATAGACAAGATACAGTGATATACTGTATACCTTTGGTATTAATGTTTTACTTGATAATTTTGTAAATTAATAAACACTTGACACTGGCAAATTGTGCTTAATTTAGCGCAGGGACCATTATAATAAACTTACCTACTAATAGTAACACCTTTTTAATACAGTGTGTGTTAATTGTTAAAAATAAGTTTGTTATTATAGGTTGAAGAAAAGAGCCGTGTTGGCTAGGTGACAGCACACTCGACTTTTCTACTTTCTTTTGTTTTTTATTTCAATTGTTTGTTCGTAGTAGGTAATGTTTGTATATTTGTTTCTGTTAATCTGTATTTATGTGTGTGCACAATAAATCTATTTTTTTCTTTCTATCTTTCTTTATTTTCATTAATTTATATTCTACAAAATAAAGGGGGCTGCGCTAAAATAAAAAAATATTTCCTGCACCGTCCCTAATCGTTTAATCTGGTGTCATATGCGCCCCGAGGGACCGATTGAATAAACGTGGGTATTGATTTTGTGTCTCTAACGGAACAAATTTTTATTTACGGTTTTAGACAATAGTTAGCAATTTTAATTATTATCGTCTTTATAGTTTTACAAACTTTTAGTTTTATATGTCGTAGGTACATTATACCTACCTACTATATAATACGAATCAGAAAACCAAACATGCCGAATATCCTAGTTCCAAAGTATAGACCTTAAAAAAGTACACACCTAAAAAAGACCTTATAAAAGTATTTAATTAAATTATATTTTATAAATTATAAATGGAAGAATAGAACACCGATCCCATAATATTGTGAGAAAACGGCAAGATGATGATGATGAAATATTTATAAAAGGCATATACCTTACCTACCTACATCAATGGTAAACGTTCAACGGCTAAAGTGTTTGTTGTTGATAATAACCATTGTGGACTCTAGAAATAAATAAAGGATAAATTAATATTTGGACAACTTAGTGTCGAGTAATTGTTTGACCCGAAAGTTACAATTCAAGTTACTTACTAAATAGAAATACTTATACATAGACTCATTCCGTGAGGGTCTAAGCTGGGATCAGAACCCGGGACCGAGGTTCGGAATTAATCAGAGCGGCTCAAGGGCTTGCCGTCAAAAGAAACCCGAATAAAAAGGCAAGCGACAAAGTTTCCTCTTTTCAGCTCGGATAGGGAAAACTGTGGAGACGATTTTGTAAGTTTATTCAAACCTGTGCTCTAATAAATTATGAATCTATAGGTACTCGTATATACTATTGATGTTAGGGTTTCATTAAACATTTTTAAAGGAGATAAACGATTTACGATGTATTATAGTACGGAACACTTAGTGGGCGAGTTCAAATCGCTACATTGAAGTAAGAATAAAATGATGAAGCCAAATAAAAAGCGTCAGAATATAATTAGGTATACTAAAATCATTTCTACAAAGTTATCTAACAGAGACTGAAATTTCGTGTTCTAAAATTGAAATGACAGTTGCCGCAGAAAACAAAGCCGTGAAGTCTCCACATCTCCCCATACCCCTAAGTGCCGTCCTCCAACACAAACATTGATTTATCTTGATACCCGGGATTTACTCCCTCCCCCCTGACTTCCAATTTCCCGGAAGAAGTTTTTATGTGTCTTATAAAATTTCCTTTTATGTCTTTCTGTGTCTGGCGAATGCTTTGACGTAAATTGTTTTGTCTTATTGTCTTAATTTGGGTTCGGTTGACGCATGTGGTTTTGTTACAGTTTAAGTGCGCTCGGAACGGTTTATTTGAGTATTTTGAGTTTTTGTTTTTATCGTATGGTTTGAGTACCAAATAATATAAATAATATTGCTATTTATGCATCTTAAATGTAATTTATCTACTAAAGTGCTTTAATTTTGTCGTCTTTTCATAGCAACATTTAAAGATGAAGATGTCGAGATCTGTTCTGTATAGGCTTACAGCTATTACAAAGCCTTTTGGAAAGCGTGGTGATTATACCTGATTCCCCAAAACTTATAATAGTTTCTATTGAGGAGACCCGTGCTCATTAGTGAGGCATAATAAAGGTTGTTATAATGATGCATTATTATTATTGGTTGTTGCTTTGTATTTGCTAATTATATTTAACAAAATTACAACCAATAATAGCATAAATACTTCAATAATTACTTCATCAGAACATAAAAAACAGACATGAAATGAAATAAAATCAGAATCGTTCATTCCATTCCATATTCAAATTTAAATAACGAACACAGAGGTAATAAAAACTCAATATTCAAATAACGCATTACGAGTACGAGAATGAAATTTCAAAGAGCCAACTCGAGTCGCGATTGGCTGTTTTGTATTCAGAACGCGGACTGACCGGGTAAAGTGGCAAATCATGGAGAGGCTGAAAATCAGTCAAATAGACCCCCGAGTTACTGGCTGTATGGGGCAGAATACTGATGTGCCTTTTGCCTCGGTTGTAAAAAAATAAAAACAATAAGTATCTATGGAATTCTGTAATTTTCAAGATTTGCTTTTGATGCGGGTTTATGAAGATGTTCTTATCTTGATTTTTTCAATGTATGATAAATGGTACCATACCGATACTATAATCTATATTTATTTCGTATGAACTTGAGATAGTCACTAATAAAATAAAATAAATAAAAAATAAAATAAAATATTACTGGACAATTTTTACACAGCGACATCTAGCCCCGTGGTAAGCTCGAAGCTTGTGTTACGGGTGCTAGATTTCTGATATACTTAATATAATATACATACATAGATAGATATTTTTTTATTATACATATATAAATATAATGTATCGAATTAAACAAATCTATTTCTAAATATAGCTATTCTAAAATATATAAAGCGGCAACAGGACTTTCATCAACGACATAATATTGTAGGAATTTTAGGCTTAAAATCTAATCAACTGGCGATTTGTAAATGTAAGGATTAGGAATTATAGGATACGTTTGGTTTATTTATAATGTAATTAAATTAAATGATGTGTATTCGTTATGTTTGATAATACAAACAACAAAGTTTTCTTTAGGATTCAAGTTTTCCGTCCCGTAGCAATTAAATGTAGCATCGTAGATTGCTACGATCACGTCGGCTACGGCGTAGCCTTTCTACGCCGTAGCGACGGAAACATAGACTTTAGATTTTGTGTTTAGTCAACAGGCAGTGAAATATTTATTTATTGGCGTATTTTTTAATCGTGAAACTATCTGAAAATCATGTCAATAATTAATTATCAGGATGAAGCTCAGCTTTGTTTGTTTTGTGAACGTAAAAGTATAGAATTTCTGCATAATTTCCTATTTGTATTTATTTATAATGCACGTTTGTACCACAGCTGGGTATGTAGGCATCTCTTTATTATATAGAAATGTATTTTTTTAAATAAATTTATAGTATCTATCTATAAAGTTAAGCGTCTAAGAGAAAATACAAGCATTCAACCGCTGGAGAAACTCTTGACAAACCTTAAATTGCTTTAATAGCATTAATTAATTTTAATTATGTTACTTACTTGTGATTCTTGAGTCCTGGTGATCTTGTGTCAATTGCAATGGGGTTTGAGCGATCTCCATCTTGATTCTTAATTAATTGTATCACTCAAATAACACTTAGTCCATAATATATTTAACGCTTTCAATCTAAATAGAATTTAAGGAGTTAAGTATTAATATTTTGTTGTATGTTATAAGCAGCTATAAATTCATCTTCAATTATTTAACTGTTTGATCACACAAAGGCATGAATCTCATATATGAAACAAAAAGATGTTTATCCTATCTATACAAGAACCTTTCTATAAATTAATTAAAAATAAACGAAATAAACATACTCAAAAAGCCTATCGTAATCTAAGCCAACAGCCAATCTCAACTCCAAAAATTCATTTTCCAAAGACAAAGATCACAGTTACGTTTTTTTTTCGCGCGCCAACGAGCAACGGTCCACCGCGCGTTCTGCCTGTCGAAGCACTTTTGACGCGTCGCACTTCGAAACTAGGCGCTAGCCGGATAGGCGGGGCGGCCCCGCCTCTTTGCTTTTGACGGCTAAAGGCATAGGGGGGTTCGATTTTGGGTCAGCTGTTAAGCGTCCGTTTTAAGCTTTAATTTGTGGCATTACGTCGACCCACCATTTAGAATAATGAGGCTGTAGATTTTAAGCTCGGAATTGAACACTTCGCTTTCCAATTACGGGGTGGTTGTTAATTTTGCGGGTAGCCTCTGCGTATTAGCTAGTGGTTGGATGGGCGCTTAATTGTGTAGTAGGTAATAGATGATTTAGTTATTTAACGTGCTCTATTCAGGACCAAAGCTTGAAAGCTTGCATCACTATTTTGTAGCTCTATCTTAGGCTCAAGAAAAGTATAATCATGGAGCAAATCCATTAGCTTTCTTTTAATCGCCAATGCTTGATTCCTCGAAATTAATTACTAGATACCTTTTTTTTTTTTTTTTTTTTACGATGGGAAAATGCTTTTACGCATTTCCTTCAACATGAGGAGTGCTGAAGGGGAATGTTGGACTCTCCACATAGCTAGTAACGAAAACATTAGTAACCAGTGGCATACCAACTAAAAAACCATCGATACTCCCTCTCTCACCTCAGGGCCAGAGCGCCGTCGAACCATTCGTCACCAGACGATTCGCTCGACGGCGCACTAGCACTCGACAGGGTTGCGGGCTCCCGGTCGGATTCTACCGCTACCCTGTCAGTGATCATCCGTCTCGGACGGATCCTCCGTATTTCTCCCTGAGGGAGAGAGTCGTGTCCCTGAGTATGAGGGACGTCAGTTAGAGACCTGTGCAATGCTGGGCTGGTTCTCCTCACACCATCGCCCAGCTGGTCTCCATTAAGAGGAAGAAGGTGAAGAAATTGCCTTCTCCTTCTTCCAGTTCTACGTCGGCGGAGCGGCTCAGCCTGAGGACTTTCCTCTCTGATTCGCTCCGCTGCTTCCTTCTGGGAAATCACCTAATTACTATATAGATACCTACTAGATACCTACCTAAGTTAGTTGCTTATTTATGTTTGAATAAGCAACTAACTTAGGTAGTTATGATGTTTGTACCACGCACTTAATAGAGTTACATAAAATGCCCCCGCACTTTGACTAAAAATATAACTATAGGTACATAACATTTTCATTCGAGTAGGTACCTAGAGTTTCGCATTAACATTAACCAAATATCAAAGCTTACCCAATAAGAAAATCGCATTCGCATAGGGCGGAGCAAAATTATTCCCGAGAAAATAGACGTCAAACAGGAAAAGTCAACAATTTCCCTCGCGCTCGTCAGCCAATAAGGGCGCTTGGCGGGAGAAATGACATTTGAGGTATGTTGTCAAATGTAGGTATTAAATGTTTGGATGGCTACGCCCACGAATTTATGAGACAATATTATTTACTTACCCTAGGTTATAATTTAAAACTAGCCCTAGGTCCTACCTGCTGTACAAATTCATCAATAATTTTTGGTTGTTTAATTTTTAAGACACAAATCCTGAAAAATATAAATAAATGGAGAAAAATCATCTCAAAAAATCTCTTGTAACGTGTTAAGTGTTAATTGAAATTTATATGAAAAAAATGTAAAATATTTTACCTAAGCCTAAGTTCTAAAAAACTGTGTACAACTTCTCTGATAATGTAAATGATATATTACATAACTATATCTTAAGAAAACCCAGCAGTCAACAAAAACAAGTCACGTAACAACCGTTGTCTCCAGAAAATTCCAAATTTAAATTCCGATCGCGAAATACCCAAGGAACCCCAAAAACTACCCACAAGTCAATCGCCAAACTCCGTTCTGTGAAACGACTTTCGCCCCCTTCCACCCGCCACCCCCTTTTCCACCCCTTTTTGCCCCCAAATTACCGTTCAACGGGGGGTTCCACTCTGCAGTGTAGTCATATTCGCTGAACCAGGCATTTTCACTAGGTAGGAAACATTCTTTGATTTTTTCATAATAAACTCTTAGCGATTACATGCAATGAACTTAGATTAGCTAGTGTACCTAAAGTGTTTTTTATTCGCAAGGCAACTTACGAGATTAGTTGTTTTACATTAAGACGTAATTAAGACGTAGGTATCAGTTATTTAATGCCACAGGTGGTTAAGAACTTTTATCTTTAGTGTCAAATATCATTCATAAACCTTTGAAAATTACAAAGTTCTGCCTACTCCTTAAAATTCAAACCAAGCGCAAGCAAACCACAACATGGCAATCAATGAAAAAGTGTCGTCATTATTGAGCTTAGATAAGCAATGACTCAAGCAACCTAAATTACTCTATATTTTGCAGGTATTGGAGTTGCTATTTATGTGACACGTTTCGAAAAGTGAATCGTCTGTACGTTAGTTGTATAATCTGTGGCTCAACCCCCCAAACCGCGGTCTACAGTGACAGTTCAATAAGGCACAGCGACCAATCCAGGCAAACGTCGCACAGTATAAGCCAATAGGATTAACTCTGCGCCATCTCTTTCTATACTTATAGATTTGAAATCTGGCTATCACGCTTTCACTTACAGCCGACGGATTCTTGATTCGATTGCGATTGAATTTTATTTGAATTTTCTTTTGTTTTCCGATGCGAATCTTGTTCGTTACTTTTTCGAAGCTTTTTGAATTTGAATTGGATGTAGAATTTGATTAGATGAACTAAGAATGGTGTTTTTATCGCCATTGCATACCTAATAAAATAATTATGCACAAACTTTAATGATGGCCTAATGTAGATTTACAAAACATTATCTAAAGATGTGGGTGTTGATTAATTGATTTAAAATTGTGCGTTAAATAAATAATGATTACTTGGACACTTAGGTATTTCTGGGTGGGATTTGATATTAGCATCAACCTTCCAGGCGGCTTGGCGATAGCAGTAAGTTGGTAGGTACAGTAACCTTCGCCGATTTTTTTTGGTCCTTTATCTGGTACTGATAATAAATAAATATAAGTAATATGTAGTTGGCCAACTCACACAGCAACATCTAGCCCCATGGTAAGCTCGAAGCTTGTGTACATAAATACCTTTATTTTGATGCGTTTCTTGATGAGAAGGGTGGTACTTAGCACCACACGACTAGGACTGCGGTAAGGTTATGGGCCTCTCTTAAGTTGTCACTTTTCTTGGTCGAAAGCGGCTAGCATCTGTAAATCAAATGGTGGGTACACACGTACGTTCTTGCTCGTTTCAAAATTTTTCAATAATAAAAGATACACATGCTAAGTAGTAAGACGTTAAATAAGAATTGTTATCATGGTGAAGAAAATAACTACCTACACAAACCGTTTCAAACATTATTTAATAATTAAAACGTAAATTCCTTTATGTAAAAGATAATAACATTAAATTACAGTTGACTAAATTGAAAACATAGCGAAGAGTATTCAATTTGCCAGCTACCATAGAGTAGGTACAATCAGAAACACACAGCGTCAGAATCAGACGCGAATAGTGTTGGGACATAACTGGTCAATGTTCATCGAAAAAAAAATAAAGATTTGTAAATCTAAGTGGATTATGCGTATTTCCGTTGGCTAAGCTGGTTGAGCCGTGTTGGCTAAGTGGGAGCACACTCGACTTTCATTCCGAAGGTCGTGGGTTCAAACCCCGCCGCTCACCTCTGATTTTTCTTCTTGGAAAATTATGTGTGCTTTAAAAACACGTGCTCTAACGGTGAAGGAAAACATCGTGAGGAAACCGGCATGTTCTGAGAACTTTGAAAAGTTTGAAGGACATGTGTCATTCACTAACCCGCACTTGGCCAGCGTGGTGAATTAAGGCCTAATCTCTCTCGTCAAGAGAGAAGTCCCTGTGTCCCAGCAGTGGGAACGTGAATAGCGGTGTTATGGTTATGGTATGCGTATTTTATAATTATTCAAGAATTTTGTGATCAATTCATATGGGAATTGGTTAAACGTTTAATTTCCATAAAATCCTACGGATCACTTAGACAACTTGAAAAAAAACTTGGTAAAATAAATCTTTAAAATAGGTACTTAATAGTTTTTTTGGGCACGGGTCTACAAGAATCTTCTGTCTAATAATCTCCAAGGGGATTGGTATAATTAAATTAACTACCCGGCGAGTTGCTGAACGCAGTAGGTAATTTGTGTTAGACCACACAAAACGACGCTGCTGTTGTCTTTTGATACAAACATCTCTTTGTAAGTTTGAGACAGTGCATCAGTGGTACTATTTTTACCTTAAATAGATATTTAAAAATTAACCAATTATACTAGCGTTTTTTCCTTCAGAAATAAGTCCTGAAATAATAATTATATACAACATGTAGTATGCATTATTGTGCACCGTTATAATCACTATCGTTTAGAATATTAATAATCAAAATCTTTAGTCGCTGTCAGTGTCACTGCCTGCCGCCTCTCTCGCTGGTACGTCATTCGCATTTTAGTGCTCAACCGTTCGTCACGTAAAATTGCGAAAGTTTCGCACTAGTAAAATAAACAATTGTGAACCAATATAATTACGTTTTATCATGGCCAAAACAAGTTTAATTTGCCATTCTTACGTAAGTGATCAACTACAAATCATAAAATTTGTTATAAAAATCCAAGTTGAGTCCAAGTGACTCGGAACCAAATCATACCATTGAAAAAGGTAAGTCAAGTTATTATTACAAATATGCTTAGCTATTTTGTGTGCATAGACAACAAAAATACATTCGGGCTGATCGTCGGATAGTCTCATAATTATGATGTCATGCCGCACTACCCTCATCTTCAATGTAGGTTATTGAAAGCTTATGTAGCTCATATTGTACGCAAAGACAACAAAAATGCATTCGAGCTGATCATCGGACAGTCTCATCGCAACAATGATGTCATAACGCGCTACCCGCATTTGCAATGTGGTTTATTGAAAAGTCAATTTATTATTACAAGCGTACCTACTTATGTAGCTCATATCGTGCGCAAAAACAACAAAAATGCATTCGGGCATCGGACAGCCTCATCGCAACAATGATGTCATAAAGCGCTACCCGCATTTACAATGTGGATTATTGAAAACAGATACTGTGCTAGTTCTGTGTACAACAATACGTATTTATACTAATAATGTACTATGACAGTCATACAATGCATTCGAGCAGTATTCAGGACTGTCTCATCGCATATTGACTATCAAATTAACAAGTTAATGCACTCGAGCTGATCTTTGGGCTGACTCATCGCATTTGTACAACATATTTAGAAGAGAATTATATCGAGCTGTTCTATGGGCTGTCTCACTTATTCTACTTCCCTCATTGCAACTGGACATGGAGTTGATGAATATAAACCCCATAGATTGGGGAGTTTGTGTATCCACCACACTAAAAGGTTTGTTAGCGGCAAATTTAATTTACCACAGTGAGTTGATAGGTTAAGTACCTACCTACACAAATGACGCTGCAGCCTATCTTCTGATAAACATATCCCTACGTCGGTTTGATGAAATCTATGGGAAAATATTGGGTGGCACTATTCTTAGGCCATCGCCATACGGCACTTTTGGCAAAACAAAACACAAATACAGATTTGACATTATTACAGTGTAGTGTTACACAAGTAAAATTTATTTGACACATTCAGATATACTTTTGGGTTTATCCTACGTGTAATTATTAAATTGTTTTAAATATTATACTTAACGTCCATTTATTTGAAAAATAAATATGGAATAGAGTAGTTCCTACTTGGTGATTTATGCATAGTAATTATGCATAATACCTACCTACTTTTGCATTATAAATAATACAAACAATCACCATTAGATATTTATCAAGATATCATAATTATCTATAATGTATACCATGTATACCTACAATACCTATGTTTTATTTTGATTATTACTACATCCTGCAAGTTGTAGATTTTCCTGCATAAAATGTTTCCTTCCATACGTATCCGATTATTTTGGGATTGAAGCGAAATATATAAGCAAACTATAAAGTGGTTTACTTGTGACCAACATACGCAACTTTATAAATATTAGACTTGTAAAACAATAAGAACGAGCTATGAAGAAGTTTACAAGGATGAATTATGAAATATTCAGCATTCTGAATCTGTTATTAGGTTTTTTCAGTACCTCTGATGCAAACTGGCTAATCTTACAAGGAAACAGCCGATCGCATCGAATAATACCGCACATCCAGAAGTCTACATCCGTAGTCCAGTTCATCCAGGACGCCAGTGCAGCAGTGGACACACCGCCGACACAGCCGCCGAGCATAGAGGAGACGAGGTACCCAAAAACCAGTGGCCTATTTCCGACATCAATAACCCATAGTAACTACCATCTTGGTACAGATATCTGCTTATAAACAGATGTTTTGTTTAACATTCGGTCCGCCTCTTGGTGAGACCTAAGTACAAAACTAAAGGTTTGTGTACAATAATAATATAATCCAGCATTGAAGGATCGCAGCAATCAAGACATCGCAGCGTGCTCAACTATCTTATATTACTATAAGTTCATTCCTGGAATCTTTTTAAAATCCATACCGAATTGAAATGTGCATTTTAAAGATAATCTGCTATGGTGTGCGAAAGAAGATTCCGCCTCGCGGCACCAGCCGCATTATGACCGATGTACATATCGGGTCAAGCAAGACCAAGCGTGTTTTACCAACATGAAATATACAAACCTACTTGACTGTATGCTGTAGGGTGCGCCATCACTGGCGACTAAGAAATTATTGTCAGTTTTCATGTGTGCATGTCGGAGAGTTTTTTCTACGCTACCTACGTCCATTGGGTTACGGATAATACGTACAACTATTTCCAAATTCTCTCTCAATGTGATACACTAACGTGTTTACAATGTTTACATGATACAAAATATAATTATGAACATTCTGCTGTTAAGTGTATAGTAACTTCCTAAAGTTATGAACCATGAATCGCTTCAGATAATCCACTATTAGCGTTGCTACATTTTTAATATCATTTCATATTATAATAACTACCAATGTAACCGTTTCAAACTTACATAGTTACCTACTATGTAAACTAAATATTATTATAAATAGTTTTATAACTGATTTCTATAATAGTGTCTTGTCTATGATTGGGTTAGCTGGAGACCTATTATGAATTCAACTTCGTTTGAATATAAATCCAGGGTTCACAAATACATGTTATTGAGTTAAACCCCATGATTTCTGTTTTGCATCCACGGGATGAACCAGCTGTCATGCAATGGAACACATCGCATTTTTAAAGAAATTAACATCTGGATAAAGTTATCAAAACATATAATATGAAATAAGTTGGTACTTTCAACCACTGCATAGTCGGTTTTCTAGTGTGCGCTTGCCCAGAAATTTATTGGCTTTGTTATAAGCCTTAAAATTGTATATTTTTATTTTCTCCATTCGACGAAAATAATGGTAGCTCCACGCTACCCTATAATCATTTTAAAGAATTTAAAATGACAATACTGTAGATAAGAGTTGTATTGTTAATTCTGGCGCCTCAACAACGGGGTATGGTTCGTGTGGTTGTAGAAAAGGTACCGGCTGTAGACCTTGGTCGAAATATAATATCAATTTCCATACAGATAAGGCTGCACGTTATCTACTATCATTATAGGTTATAAATATATTTCCTTTTTTGCATCCATACATCAATAGAATGAGAGAAAACCAGTCTCCCTTCTAAGTGAATTAAACTACTGTCACGACTGAGTCCTCGAAAAACGTTACTAAATAAGTACAATTAACCCAGATCTTTTTGTCTTTTGCAAATACAAAAAAAAAAAAAAAAAAGTGACTTGTAAGGTTATCTACAGTACAAGTGTCTAGACACGCCTGACATCTTCCCTTTACGTTGTCATGGGCTAAAATATTTTTTTTTATACTACGTTTCTACGGTTTTTTTTTTTTTTTTTTTGACTCTCAGTTAAACAATTATTTACAAAACCGAAGAAGAGGCTTTATATAGGTTATATTTAGCCGTTGTATCTGTTATTTAGAAACTTTTTACATAATAATTAATCTTTGACCAGCAACAATAACGTGTTAAATTAATTTTTTGTCGCTAAGACAATTATATATTATCTCCACCATACGGGGACATCCACAATAATCATTTAGTATAATCTCTACCAAGTATGTAGCACAATAGTTGTCTGGGAAGGTCGTGTATATTTAAATATATACCATACATACACATTTGTGAATTTAATATTTCTTACAGTTTTGAGTGTCGTTTACAACAATTTTTATATCTTATATTATTCTTTTCACCACAGTTATTTAACTTTACATACAGAATTGTATGTATACTCAATAGCAACAAGATAGTGTTCCTATTGGTACTCCTTTGAATAGTTCTAACATAATATATTCAGACGATCGGATACATGAATATTCGATCACAAGTTTAAATCCTCTATGGATGTTTTGGAGTTTGCTCCCCTGTAAATAAAACTATCGATTTCAGTAAAAAATAGTACAAAAAATGTCCTACTGACTTTAGAAATGTTTTTGGTACTAGTAAACCGAATAGAATCTAAATAAATTTTGATATGAGTATGATCGTTTTATCACCAGTGTATCTTATTGGCGTTTGGGAAAGCCCTAATGAATAAAATCATTGTAAACCCACGCATTAACCATAGAGATTAACAGCTACAGTTAAACATTATGTAATTACTAATGTTTAAACATTATGTTTTTACTAATTATAACAAAAACGGTTCTTCCTTTGCAATGGAAAGGTTCTGCAAAAGAACAATCATACAAACCTGGAGAACATCTTCATTTATGATATTTGTTTTAACACACAAATAATAAGCCACAACATTTTATGTTGATAGTGTAATAAAAATACTGTTCAAAATAATATAATTATAACAGGGTACATAAAGAATCTTGGAATTTATTTAATAAACGAAACAGTGGTTTCCCACATCATGACATATAAAACATATATGATTTTGAGTAAAGTTACTCATAATAATTCTAATTTCAACTTAATTTAGTATAATTTCTCTATTGAGTAATTCTAATATGATTTTATTTCCTCAATCAGCTCTAAAAGTCTACATGTTGTATATAATTATTATTTCAGGACTTATTTCTGAAGGAAAAAACGCTAGTATAATTGATGATTAAACGAACTTACCAAGTGAAGTTCTATCATAATTATACGTTGCGTTTTTTCCGAAGAAATAAGTACCAATTCCCTCCCAACCCAAGGACCCTGATGCTGATTTGATTTCGTCAACAAAATCAAGAAAAACTATTCAAGAATATCTGATGTAATATATCTCTAAACGAAATGACGTACCAGCGAGAGAGGCGGCAGGCAGTGACACTGACAGCGACTAAAGATTTTGATTATTAATATTCTAAACGATAGTGATTATAACGGTGCACAATAATGCATACTACATGTTGTATATAATTATTATTTCAGGACTTATTTCTTCGGAAAAAACGCAACGTATAATTATGATAGAACTTCACTTGGTAAGTTCGTTTAATCATCAAAAATATAAGTTTACAAATCATTGGATTTCCCAACTCTATCGGATGGAAATTGGATAATGAGCGCCGCAGGTGGCGCCCTCACGCGGACGTCGCGAGCAGATAATGGACTGTCTATAACGCGAATTCGAGATGGCCGAATTCGAATTTTGAAATCTCTTTTTTGATTAAAGACCTTTAAGGACTATTATGGCCTAATTCGAATTTTTAAAATTTCTTTGTTCAAAGGCCTTCTACGGGAGGGCACCAATCGCCAACCATCGTTCTTTGTTAGATTGAGATGGTTGGTCCTATTGTAACCTAAAAAAATCCGACGTTTTATTTAGTTTGGTCCCTACTTCCGATCTGGAGAATTTATTTGTTTGTTTGAATTGAACTTACCTACCTACTTATCTCGCTTATTAATTTTCAGGCGCATAACTTAGCCAACCGATACATTTAGACATAGTTTAGTTTAGTTTGGGGACTCCTTTTTTCCGCAATTGGACTCAAATTTGGTCCTTTGTGCGTGGTTGGTCCGCTAGTGTAACCAGCCTAACTCCGACCAGAAGCTCAGAATCGTCCTGGGGTCATCGCAGGCTTCACGGAGTGACCTCGGCAGTTGGAGGACATTTAGACATAATGCAATCATTGTCTATCTGGCGTAATCAAGGTACCTACCTATACCAACTTCAGTTACAAGTTCCATCACGGTCGAAGAAGCTTGCTTTCCAAGTACCTAATTCATTCTCCTGTGCTTTGCAATTGAACGGTCAAAGCAAATGTGTTCATGTTGACACGTGTAGGTAATAATATTAGTAAGAGAGCTATCACAAATCTCGGTAAAGTATTTCAGGCAAGTTTAAAACTTCTCAGTCAATATGGCTCCGACCTAAGAATAGCACACCGCATTTTGTTCCTTCGTGATCGAATTAGAAATAAGGATACGTAAAAAGACGCGGATTAGCTCTTTGAAGTGGCAATGGGCTGGCTATATAGCAAGAAGAACACATGCGTTACGCAAAACGCTGCGTTTGCCGATTCGTGGTCTATACTCAAGAACTTTTCGGCCCCATCGGCCATCCGTTCTTCTCGCTATATGGCCAGCCCATTGCCACTTCAAAGCGCTAATCCGCTGGGCTATATTTGTATCAGCTCTCTGACTACAACGACGAAGCCTGCTATTAATTCGATCAGTAGGTAGGTACCTTTGTATTTCTGTGTAGCTCTATAGAGATCTCCTAGGTAATAGCTAGGTATATTAGATACCTATCTAGGGCACAGACCACATATTATTAAAGAGGTAATTTTGTTTATATGACGTGGTAAGTTGTAAACAACTAACCATCTTATGAGTGTGCATACCACAGAGCAGACATAGAGGTGCATACCAATACCAATACCAGTGAGCATTCGTTTTTCCTTAAGTATCATAAGTATTTGTATAGTTTAGAAATGTAAGATAGTGACAACATGTACCAAGTAAGCAGATAGGTATCGAAAACCTAATTCATAATTATTTTTCCTTGTTCATGAGATACCTAATGTTTTGATGCAAGAAAAGTATAGGTACGTAGGTAAGTACTTACAATAAAAAACGTGAAACGAAGTTATGTGCGAATCTTGAACTGGCACACTTATTTACTACATAGATTCCGGGCACATTCCGGGTAAATCATAAATTCGTGAGAGTCGAACCACAATGTTCTTTGAATGTATGCGCCATCTATTATCACTCAGTTAATATGCAACTAGTATCAGGGTGACAGTCTAACAGAAGTACGCATCAACAGTTCAAAACAGTTACAACCAAAAGTTATAGATGGCGCTCTTACTAAATAAGTTGGTAATATTTAAATGTTGCCAAAGTCGAAAATTCTGCAAACAATAACTAACTACCATACTTAAAAAATGAAATAACAAAATAATATATTTTTAAAGCAGATACATTTTATGTAAGGTTTATTTTTAAAAAATACTTATAATGTTAAAATACGTGCAATATTATAAGATTTTTTAGGAAAAAAACCATCAACCATGACCAAAAAAAAAACTGGATGAAAAATGGTAGAAAGTTGAAAAGAAATGCGGGAAAAGTTTAAAGGCGGGAAATTGCAAATGGAAAAATAAAATTTCATTTCATGAATTACTGTTTAAAATACTCTACTAATGATGTCTGATGTAAGTTTACATATTTATTATTTCAATCGTTTCCTTTTGATTTGGGTAAGCGCCCAATGGATGTAATTTGTTGAGGTGACAGCAACACTGCCGCGAGCAAGCAAAGCACGTATAATTTTATACACATGTAGGTCAATGAAAAAATGGCTTAGCACCGAAGTTAAGTCGTATGTATCGTGGCAAGAAAGAAATTATAATTTAAATGGCCTTCAGTGATCTGTGTCACATAGGAAATGCGTATCAAAATGTCGAAAATGAAACAGATCAGGTGAGTTCAGTGCAAAGTGTGTTGTTGTGAACCACAATTCCAATGGGTGTTGTAAATGTCTTGACCTGTCAACTTATCCAAAATCCGGGTGGTAAAACAAGAAATAGTTCTGTACCTTAAGTGCTCAATGATCTATTTACAAAGGTTGTGTTTGAGTTATCAATAATTCTAAGTGTGAGAACTAAAATTGTGTCATTTAAAGTGTTTATCCAAATTTTTACCTAAAAGTGTGATGATGACATAGAATGCACATAATATTTTTAGAATAATGTCTCTAGTTTTAACGTTAGAGGACATAGTCGTAAGGTAATACATTCTTACATGTTTTTCTCTAACAGTATCTAGATAAACTTATTAGATTCTTATTGGGGAGGAATAGTTTGTCAGCAGTCAGAGAAATTTATTACAATGTTTACCAATTTGTGGCCTTCATTTTGTGAAGTTGAAGTATGTAGGTATTTGCAAAAGACTTTTAAATGATCATTGAGCTATAAATTATGGTTAAAAATATGTAAGTAAACATTAATAGGAACATTTAATAACAATAATATAAATATAAAAAACATCAAGTTCTTATTTTATGAAGGCTATAATGTACCTACATTGATAATAACACTTTAGTTGACTAAAAATACATTGCAAATATAAAACATTATTTTTCTAATAAGTTAACATAGGTACTTAACCTGCTTAGTGACCATGATAAAAGAAAGGTCTAATTAATTGGCATCTCAATAACAAATAAATTATTTTAAATGATTTTGTGTTGTCATGAATTATTTAAAGTATGTTGCCGAATAATCAAATCCTTTGTCTTTGTTGATTTGCAATATTTGTGGGTTAGAAGGGCAGCAAACTGTATTTGAATATACTTGACCTTGTTATGTTACCAATACACTTATATAGACTATAGTATAGGCTCTACATCATCCAGTTTTAAATCTTTATCCAAATTATTAGTTTTCACTGGAAAAACACATTTAATGGAAAACTAGTATGTTAATACTTTACTGTATACTATATTATAATACTTGTATATAATATTTTACAACATATAATGCAAAACTTTAGTAGGTACCTACAACATAATGCTTAAATTATTTTCATGACATTTTTTTGTTTTCCTTATTTTTCTAGTCTGAAAACATTATGGATGACTCATTTGTCAGAGACCTCATTGTCAACCTTCTGGAAGAAAGTCCACCTACCAGCAGTAACAGGTATGTTAAATATTTTAAACAAATAAAATAAAATAATTTATCAAAATAAAGTTTTCAAAATAATTCTTTGTACCACTTGTATTTTCTTACTTAAAAGAGAGTTTTTAGTAAGAAAATACTTGTAGTGGAGTGCCCTGCTCTGTATTACATATTTACTTTTATCTTATTTACGTAATCATATTACAAACATATCAATTAACATAATTTTTTACCAATGATGAAATAGGACAACCTTGCCTACACAAGGCTAATTATAATTTATCAAGATAATAATGTTCCATGAACTCACATTGTACAACTATCCTTATCCAAATCCTAATCTTAATATTTGGTGTCAATTTCAGTTCCATACCACCACCGGAAAATACCATAAGCGTCCCACCAAACCAGTATAGAGAGACTGGGAACTCGACAGCATATAATTTCCAAAACCCTGTGAGTTACAACAACTTGAATGAACAAAATGGATTCAATTTCAACATGCAGAATAACATGCAGACTGGGTATGGAAATGGCTATGTTTACCCAGAAAATGATGTGAGTACCTTACTTGGTGTGGATCTGCCGGACACAAGTGAGACTGTATCTCCTGAACAGCTAAATTTGCTCAGATTAGCTGCACAGGAGATTGGAGGTGCTCAATTTCAAAGCCCAAATGGAAACTACAATTTCTATGAGCCAAACCAAAGGAACTCGCTACCTGAAACAAATATGTTCCCAAACAACTTCAACAGACCAAATAGTCTTAACTTGGACATGAATTTCACCAACTATGATCAGTACAATAACCAAAGGTTCCCAAACTTTAAGGAGAACCAAGATCCTACAGAGATACTGACCTACCTCACACAGCTTAATATGTCTCTGGACAGGAATAGAGATGACATTAACAACATTGATTTCAACAAAATGCCTGAAATGAACGGTCACTATGAACTCAAAGCTATGGAGGAAAGAAACAAGATGAATCAATTCATCAACCGAAACTTCCAACAGCCAAACAGAACTAATGAAAACAATCATTACTTTGACAACATGATACAAGATACCAATCGCCCACCACCAAATTATGATTTCACAAATCAAACTCCAGTTTCTTCAGCGAATAATTTCAAGCCACCAAATGGATTGAATGGTTTCCACCAGGATTTCAGGAATAATCAATTGCGTTTTCCTAATGATCAAAGGAATTTTGAGAATAGAGATGTACAACAGTTTGCTTTACGGCAACAAGAGTTGGCCCGGCAGATGAACTTATTCATGAGAAATCGACCACCTCCGAACCAGTTGAATGTTGATGTGTCTTATCTGCATGACAATAATCATTTCAATATTGGTAAGTTACCTACTTTTATTCATAATCTGTGTTCATGGTCATAAATATGTATTTCTGTACTTTACATGTGGGTGGAAAGCTCGCAAGTTTATATAATATAGCCTATAGTCTTCATTGATTAATGTACTATCCAACGCAGAAAATATTCAAAACGAACTGACTGTTCCTGAGATTCAATTGTTCAAACAAACAAAAAAACTCTTCAGCTTTATAGCATAGATATGAAAACTTAGTAAACCTCCTGAAAAAGACGGCTCTTATTGTGGCCGAAACGTCGAGAGTGTTTAAAACTCCTTTGTAAAACGTGAGCAATTCCTGTTGTTATAAAATGATATAACGTTATGTATCGTTGAGCAGGCCTGCCGCTGCTGCCCCCCGGCGCGCCGCCCGTGCTGCCGTCTCCTGGCCTCGACCTACCGCTGCTGGCGCCCTTCTACGCCATGAGGAATATACGGTAACATTACTACTATTCTGTTTTACTTAATTAACGTGAATTTTTAGTTTAATGGTAAGGTGGCCAGCCTTAAAATACCACGGCTTGATTTCAAAAAAACAAGTTAAGTCATTCATTAAAGTGGTATACAGATAGTACACCTACTAATAATTTGAAAATGTTATTATAAAACCCCATATTATATTGTATGGTCTACTCAGTAAAACAATATATTAGAGGTCTCGGTCTGGGCTTTGATAGAATCACAAGCATACAAGGTGGACCTTCGGAGATGCTCTCACTTAGCCACCACGGCTTTTTTCACCCTTTAGATAGATAGATAGAATTTCTTTATTGCACACCATTAATAACATAACATAACAGTGGAAAATACAATGAGATATAATGGGACAATTGGCGGCCTTATCGCTAAAAGCGATCTCTTCCAGGCAACCTTTGGATGGATAGGAACTATTAAATTCTGGAGTGGCTGTGCACCTACATAGTTACATTAAATTTATATATTAATCTAAGTTAAATTACAAATTAAATTACTACAACATAACATAATTAATTTATTTAACATAATTAACTTGTCGTTTATGTCCATCAGCAACGCGGCCACATCCTCGGGCGTGCTGCACGCGCGCCTCGACATGTGCTACGAGCAGTGGCGCCAGCTAGAACGTGAACGCAAGCGGACGGAGGCCCGTCTAGCCCTCGCCTACCCCGGCCGCGCCGTGTCCTCGTCTAACTCTATACCCGTGCCGCGCCTGCCGCCCTGCCCCACGCGGGTAGATCGCCTGACAGTGGACATGCTGCGGGAGCACACCAAGGTATAGATGATCCAGTTTAAAAATGAACTCCCCTCCACAAAACCGTGATAATTTCAACGTGTGAGAGGAAATACTTATATACTTTATATACTTGTGTGTGTGCTACAACTTTACTGTAACATTGGCTCATCTGTCTGTCAAAGTGATACCGTTTGCTTATACGTTATTGAACATCCAATGACAAAGATCAATTTATGTGTGTTGTATCTATACACCTTTTTGCATGTACGTGTAACCGCGGTGGAGGGCCGTTCAGTTTAGAATGGTTTTACTATACTGTCCTCCTCCAACTCTATCATACACACACACAAACACACCAATGTACTGTTGGACATAGGCCTCCTACATAATATGCCAAATATGCCAATATTATCTCTCTCGACGACCTCTGTGGTGCAGCAGGCGAAGGTCCGCCTGCGACTGCGACGCAAGAGCTTGCGGGGTCGATTCCCGCCTCGGGGCAACTATTTGTATGTTCTGCAAACATTTGTTCCGGGTGTCCTAGTGTTATATATTATATAATCAAAAAAATATCTATCTATGTATGTATATTCTATTAAGTATATCAGAAATCTAGCACCCGTAACACAAGCTTAGAGCTTATCATGGGGCTAGGTGTCGCTGTGTGAATTGTGCAGCAATATCGATCTCTTGCGATTCCCGAACAACACTTTTCGGATGTCATCAAACGATCCGGTTGTGCCTCTCTGCCTTATTCACCTTATATGTTCCTGCGACCATTCCGTAACAGCCTGCCACCATAATTTGCCCTTCTGAGAAGAGATAGAGCGGATCCGGCGCGAAGGACCAAAAATATGTTGGGGACACCTTTTGTAAATGATAGATAATATTGATTGATATATTATGTTTATTGTAAAAACCGACTAGACCAACACGCGATTTTTTAGTGCTCCATATCATACTAAACCGTAGTAGTCTAATCGTCTAGTCGTAAGAAGAAGTCTATATGAGAAATTGAGGGGTATTTAATCAGAATAATTCTTCCAGGTATTAACCCTAATGGGTAAGATGGAAACCCTACGAGCGGGCGTGTGCGTGGGCGCGCGCGTCCGGGACAAGGGGAAGATAACGGTGCTCAAACGTGGCCAAGACGACGTCAAACCGTCTACTGATCCCAACGACTTCCAACCGGCCTCGTGGAGGGAGGACGTCAAACATTTGTCTGAAATGTGAGTAATTATAATTAACCTCATTTAAAACTTAAAACTAGCTGACCCGCCGGCGGCTTCAGCCGCTTTATTCTCATGTTTTCTCACCTTTAAACTTTCCCTGGGCTACTAAGACTATTTAAAACTATCTTAATCTGGTAGTCCTGGATTCATATTGAGATAAACGGGCAATACAACTTTTTTTACGTTGACTTTTGACCTTGAACCTGAAGAAGTCCCACGTTCTGGGACAAAACGAATGATCAAAAGTCAACGTAAATAAGGTTCGTGTATTGTCCGTTTATCTCAATATGAATTTATCAAAACACAACAGTTTTTTGGTAGTCCTGGAGTTATCAATCGAAAAGTGATAATGCTTTTTAAATATGAGGATAATACAAAATTCTTAATTGTATCACCAATGTACTGTAATGTTACGGTGTGTTTGTCCGCCAGCGCCCCCCACAAGGAGGTGGAGACGGCGATGCTGGGCTGGAGGAACGCGGTGGCCAACGTGCAGGCGGCGAGGAAACGAGAACTGCATCCCTCGCACCACGCTAGACCCAACTCCACCGACCGTATGTAGCTGTTTTATTCATGTTTTTAATACAAATATCTCAGAAATCACAGTTAATAGCATTTATCATTTTAATATTAAAGATATTAAATAATTTTAATTTAATTTCCAGCTATCCTGGCTCTAGCAGACGCTGTGAAACTGCTCTGTGTCTCTGCGCGGAGAGCGCGCGCGGCCATGTGGTGCGACCTCACGCTCACCGTGGCCCTGGCGCCGCACCACAACCACACTCAGGTAACTATAGTTACAGTGAAACTGCTCTGTGTCTCTGCGCGGAGAGCGCGCGCGGCCATGTGGTGCGACCTCACGCTCACCGTGGCCCTGGCGCCGCACCACAACCACACTCAGGTAACTATAGTTACAGTGAAACTGCTCTGTGTCTCTGCGCGGAGAGCGCGCGCGGCCATGTGGTGCGACCTCACGCTCACCGTGGCCCTGGCGCCGCACCACAACCACACTCAGGTAACTATAGTTACAGTGAAACTGCTCTGTGTCTCTGCGCGGAGAGCGCGCGCGGCCATGTGGTGCGACCTCACGCTCACCGTGGCCCTGGCGCCGCACCACAACCACACTCAGGTAACTATAGTTACAGTGAAACTGCTCTGTGTCTCTGCGCGGAGAGCGCGCGCGGCCATGTGGTGCGACCTCACGCTCACCGTGGCCCTGGCGCCGCACCACAACCACACTCAGGTAACTATAGTTACAGTGAAACTGCTCTGTGTCTCTGCGCGGAGAGCGCGCGCGGCCATGTGGTGCGACCTCACGCTCACCGTGGCCCTGGCGCCGCACCACAACCACACTCAGGTAACTATAGTTACAGTGAAACTGCTCTGTGTCTCTGCGCGGAGAGCGCGCGCGGCCATGTGGTGCGACCTCACGCTCACCGTGGCCCTGGCGCCGCACCACAACCACACTCAGGTAACTATAGTTACAGTGAAACTGCTCTGTGTCTCTGCGCGGAGAGCGCGCGCGGCCATGTGGTGCGACCTCACGCTCACCGTGGCCCTGGCGCCGCACCACAACCACACTCAGGTAACTATAGTTACAGTGAAACTGCTCTGTGTCTCTGCGCGGAGAGCGCGCGCGGCCATGTGGTGCGACCTCACGCTCACCGTGGCCCTGGCGCCGCACCACAACCACACTCAGGTAACTATAGTTACAGTGAAACTGCTCTGTGTCTCTGCGCGGAGAGCGCGCGCGGCCATGTGGTGCGACCTCACGCTCACCGTGGCCCTGGCGCCGCACCACAACCACACTCAGGTAACTATAGTTACAGTGAAACTGCTCTGTGTCTCTGCGCGGAGAGCGCGCGCGGCCATGTGGTGCGACCTCACGCTCACCGTGGCCCTGGCGCCGCACCACAACCACACTCAGGTAACTATAGTTACAGTGAAACTGCTCTGTGTCTCTGCGCGGAGAGCGCGCGCGGCCATGTGGTGCGACCTCACGCTCACCGTGGCCCTGGCGCCGCACCACAACCACACTCAGGTAACTATAGTTACAGTGAAACTGCTCTGTGTCTCTGCGCGGAGAGCGCGCGCGGCCATGTGGTGCGACCTCACGCTCACCGTGGCCCTGGCGCCGCACCACAACCACACTCAGGTAACTATAGTTACAGTGAAACTGCTCTGTGTCTCTGCGCGGAGAGCGCGCGCGGCCATGTGGTGCGACCTCACGCTCACCGTGGCCCTGGCGCCGCACCACAACCACACTCAGGTAACTATAGTTACAGTGAAACTGCTCTGTGTCTCTGCGCGGAGAGCGCGCGCGGCCATGTGGTGCGACCTCACGCTCACCGTGGCCCTGGCGCCGCACCACAACCACACTCAGGTAACTATAGTTACAGTGAAACTGCTCTGTCTCTGTATTTATTTTTCAACTTTTTTATCAAATGACCCTGCAGAATTGAAGTCTCGCTTATCTGTGGTGAATTTTCAATAACCCTGTACAATCTCGAGACTGACAGAATTACAAAATAGCTAGATAGATAAATCTTGTTTGTTTGCAGGCTGAGGCCGTGACAATCACACCACTAACTTCTCCAGTGAAGCAAGTGGAGAAATCGGAGGCGGCAGCTAGTAGCGTTGCTAAACCACCCGTCACGGAGGCTAAAGAGGTACTATTACAACTATACTATTATAAAGCTGAGCAGTCTGTTTTTATGAACTCGCTTATCTCAGGAACCGCTCTTACGATTTGAAAAGATCTTTCAACATGTGTGTTTGAAAGTTCATCAGTCTTTCGATACTGCCTGTATTCTGGCCTTAGTCCCTTTCGTTTCAACGACATCCACGGGAAGAGATGGGTGATTATAATATTCTTGGGCAGGGAAATAATTATTGACTCCAACTAATAATATCTAAAACATTTGTACAAAATAAATAGTACGTTATGAAATCAAGTTTAAATAAACTGTTTTATGCAGGAAAAACCACCAGCAGAAACTCCAACCACCTCAAACCAACCCAAACCGCAGCCCAAACCAGCGGACAAAGACAAACGCGATCGCAGAACACCCAAGAAAAATGTTCCACGAACGGACTTCTTCCGCAACCAGAGGTACGACGCTCGCTTCATGAACAGAAATCCTTACCATTATCTCGCAACTGGACCTATTAATTAAAATGATTTAAACATAGTAGATTTACAACGTGAATTAATTACCAAAGGTAGATGTTGAGCGATAATCCTAAAAAATCCGCAAAACGAATTTCATTTGAAGCATATACCGATTATTTCACATCGAACCGACATCCGTTCCATCAATATCTTTCCACCTAGGCTGAGGAAATAAGGATAAATTCGTTGACGAATAGTTTTAACGAAGTTTTAATTAAAAGGTTAATAAAGGTACAGAAAACTAAAACATTAGCTTATTGGTGGAAACATTTACTAATTATCTAATATTCTTACTATACCTTCACAAATGATGAATTTATATTGGTTTGCATGACAGTTTATGAATTGAATTATTTAAATTTCAGAATTTAATATAATCATAGTTCATCATCTACCTGTGGTAATTAAACCCAACCGTTTGTTTAATCAAAATGCATTATAAGAACTTCATCAAAGAAATTAATGTGAAAAGGTTGAAATACATTATGTATAATGTATAATACCGACTACTAAAGAGGGCTCCTGATTGCTAGTTTAAGATCTCAAAACTTATTACATGTTAGAGATAAAGTGAAAGCATTTTGTACAAAAATATATGCATACAGAACTTGACAAAGTTATATATAAATTTTAAGCTCTATTACAGCTTGTTATATTTATATATACCAATTGAGGCTTAGTCGTGGGTTGTCATTCATTTTATCTTAAATCAAATGGGAATGAATTCACCTTAAATCTCATTATTTGATGTTAACTGACCACCCTGTCGGGGTTGCCAGTACGAAAAGAATTAGAAAATATATTACATAGTAGTTTGTAATTGCTTACTCTCGAAGAGATATTTACTGAATTTAGTAGACAATTACTGAGCAAAATGGTCTACCAAATTCAGCGATTAGTAATTCTTAAGTTATAGCTAACGAAATTTGTAACGAAACGCAATAGTTTTCTACCTTTGCTTCAGTGATAGAGGAAATTCTAAGCTAATCTAGTATAGTGCAATAACGTCCTTATTCGTGAAATTTAAATACCAAAGGGGTTGCTCCCCATTGCCTCTATGGGGTGTCTCGAAATCTCTTTATATATAAATAGTTGGGTATTCTATCCCAGGACACCTTGTATGTTACACATATCCTGCCTATTAAGGGCGCAACTCAATTTTAAATGTGCTCATTTAGAATTTTAGATACTTAATTCGATGGGGAGTTGCAATCTAATCTTTCATATCATAGTGAGTTCACTTTCTATTCTAATGCATTTAATATGGCAACACAACATTTATCATTCTGATTTAAGTGTTGCCGTAAAAGTGAATTTATGTAATCTGGATACACAGGAGTAATAATGACCATTTAATGTAAAATATATATATAACAAAAGTATATTACTCTATGTGTGTAGGTTAGTTTTTATATGTCATATGTGACGTGGGAATGCATTATTTATTATTCGTGCTTTGCTGATAATGCTAATGAATATTTGATTCTAAGCTTTTTGGTTGGTACTTGCCTTTTGGTGTGAACGAAAATATATTCAGGCAGCTTGAAAAGCAAATTAGATGCATTTAATTAAAGGATTTTAATAGCTGTATGTTCAAATTTTAAACAGCTGTTTATCCGTACAAATGAATTTTATATTTCGGCTTAAATATTCTACCTCTTTTACATAAAACCGACTGAATGATTTGCTTCTAGTCATTTCTACCACGGTAGACTGAAAATTCTAGGAATCCTTAATTATTTTACTCTAAGCAGCTGAATGAACTATAATATATAATTTATTTATATCTATATAGAATTTAAAATTCTATTAACTACTTACCAATTTTTGTCTTATTAAATATCATTTAACATTTGGCTACTATAAAACAGATACTATATTTTATTTTGATTAATACAAATTACTTATTAAATATATTAATATTAAATATTGTATATCTTAATAACAAAGGACCTGTAAGCAACTACTAATATTTAAGTTTATATTAATATTTTCTAATATTTATCTTTATCTCAATCTAGAATCGATCACTCTTATGTCAGTTAGAGATAAATAAATATTTATACATATAGAAATTTAACATAAAAATCGTTCACACCAAAACAAAGGGAACTTCATATTGTGATGTTTCTACGTTAATAGATGATACTATTTTATCATTCGCGCTAACAAATATATATAAAATGAAGTAAAATGAAATGAAGTTTAAAACTATTAGATGTTTAAGTGTAATACTTTGATTTTTATTGGAATTTGTAGAATAAGTGCTTTAATGTGGAATTGATGGTAATTTAAGAGGGTTTAAAGGCACGCAGGTATCGGGCGGTTAAGTTAATTGGGAATTATACTTGCAATAAACAATTAATAAATATATAAAATTCTGATTAGTCCACTTTTGTTGGATATTTATGAGTATAAATTTTTCAAGAAATTGAACTTTCAAGATTTTTTTTGGAAATTCATTTGGTACTTAATATATAATTAAATTCAATTATGCAATATTTCATAGAAATATTACATACACGTACATTTTTTTTTTTCAAAGTTTGTAATAAACTCATCAAGTATTTTCCCATTAAAAACGTAATTTTCTTATGATTAGAATATAAGCTCGCCCTGCAATGCTATTTAATTGGATTGTGGTTTGGGTCAATTCATTTATTTAGTGCATATTTTATATTCGTATCTACGCGTTTCAAATAAAAAAACTAGCGACAGCACGAATTTTTTAGTAAATTATATTTGCCAAAACGAATTGACTAAAACAAGTCTGTTCTATAGAGATAGATATTTTTAATAGTAATATTTTGCATGAAATCGGCCAAATATCCATTCTGCTTACGTGATTAACTTAGAAAATAATTCTAGGACAAAAATAGTCGAGTAACTTTTGCACAAAGTTTGATTCAAAGTAGTTAAGCTCTTCCATTTATTTGATTTTTATTGTACGTAAAATAATGTTTCTTTTCTTGTTGTATTGATCTTCCATAATGAGATTCACCCAATAACTTTAATGTTTAATGTAAAGTGAATAAACTAAAAATAACTTTTTAATATTATCTAAATGTTTACATCCCCTAAGGTACTTTTAAAAACCTTTTAACAGTCTGTCCAATTTTCTTACTACATATTAAGATAAATTCCAATACCTTATATATGTATTTCAATATGGCTTTTATAGAAATAATAATTTTAACGGAATGATTTTTGTGTCCACATTTTGTAGGAAGTATTAAAAATTTGCTAGATATGTAAAAACGTATGGCTATACAAATGTTGTTACATCTTCGATATTTAATCAATGTAATACTGATTCGGACCTTTTCAAATATTATTAATGCAGAAAATAATAGGTCTTATACAAAATATTTTTACTCCATAATAATTATTTGTACCAATATCTCTAGCATTTTTTTATAAGGTAGTGCCTGTGTGTGCATGCATTTTAACCCCATAGTGCATCTATATACGTTAGGTTTTCAAAGTTTCATGAAGTTTTCGTAAAGCATTTCCGTTTTTATATTATTCTCACTTAGCATGATGCACATATTTTATTGGGTTAGTTACAATTCTATAATATGCATTAAGGTTACAAACGCTTGGTTTTATCAGATTTTAAATCTACTTCATTCAACCAATCCGTTTCCATAGGTATATGTATATTAAAGTATACTTTAATAAGTACTATTTTCTTATATTTTAGTAATATATTAAAACAATTGTTTCAAATTTTCAAAGCTATTTACACAAGTTATTTATTTGTTTTTAATGTGAAAAAGTGGATGTACGTTACAAATAACTAATTAACTGGCAAAAATGGAATTTGTTAAAGCTAAGATAAAAGTTTGCCATGGTAAAACAAAATGTTGACACCTCCACTTTTATTTAATTGTTCTTTCCGATGTTGCCATATTATAGTAATTTCTTACCACATAATCGCTGTCTTGCAATGAGTTTGCACAAAACCCTGTAGGTATCAATTGTTACTTGTTAAAATCGATTTTTAGACTAGCAAAGGCTATCAAATATTTTTATTTAGTTTAATGGACACAAACTAATTTATTTACAGTTATTTATTTGCAAATGAATTTATTTTTTAAATTAATTAACTGTGCTATTGTTTTTTCTGTATTATTTTTATTTTCTTGCCACATATAAATGAATTTAATGGCGTCTCATGAAATGTTTTGACAAAATGCCAATAGGAATCAATTTGGACGCTAAGATTGGGGCATTGCTAAAGTTGCAATGAATTGTTTTATTATTCAAATTTAATTTTTATATGGGGCCATTAAATATTCGTCTTGTTCACGCAAATGAATGATTACATGGCAAGGGTAGTAGAAAAATCAATTGCATAAGATGGAGAATAAAATGTAGTGATATGCATAAATGTGCTTAGGAAATTTTAGGATTGCTAGGAATGCGTTCATCAAATTGGCCTATGAAAGCTTGATATACAAAGCGTATATTAAATGTTTAACGGCTGTGAGATAGAATAGAAGGATAGGATTGTAAAATGCATGTCCCAATCAACCTTAAAATGCCTAAATTTTTTTAGCTCAAATATTGTTCCTTCCGTCCACTTAAATGGAATTTTCAAATAGTATAAGTTTCCTGTCATTTTATTGGTGCATTTTGTTCCTATGCTTTTCGTAACTATAGTCTTCTTTCTAGTTATCCTACACTACGTTTCACTATCCCTAAGCATGGTTACTGGTAATTTCAGATTTTCTATGACCAACGCTTAACCAGCATATCTCTTTAAGATTGTGTGATATTACCTTTTATATAAAATGTCCTTAGTAGGTAAGGTACTAAAACTTGAAATATCTAATAACCAAAACTATTCAGTACTTAATTTAACGCCAACTTTTTGAACGCTTATTGATATGAATATAATAAAGTATAAGTGATTAATTCAAAACATTGGTATGAAATTCGTCCTTATGCCAAAAAAAGGACCGCATTTCGCTATCTTGAATCTGGCTCGCAAGTATACTAACTGTTAAGGTGCTAGGGTAAATTTAAGTGTCAAGAATGCTAGTTAATGTGGATTTAGGTAGCGAACTCTACCGAATACCTTGCTTTTGAAACTGGAGAGTCGCTTCCACAGCTTTTACCCCTTCGAAGGAAGCGACCGCGGTTTAAGCATCGTATAATCCAGGTCCAATATTGCAAATTTTATTACCTAAGAAATTTAAGAACGCTAGAAAAATGTAGTTAGTGAAATGCATGAGAAAATATCACTGTTGAATTTATTTATGTTTTTGTTTATGGAAAACGATGGTTAGAGATTTAGCGGAATTAGACCGTATATTTTCACAGATATTTATATCGGGTCGTGTTTTCGTGTAAACAAACATTGATGGCCTTTAATGTTTCTACTGTTAGATTAATATATCCGTAACTTATTTTTGCTCCTAAAATCCTGAATGTACAAAATATATGTGACGCACCACCCCTAGAAAATCTGCTAGTTAATTTAATTAGGTGAAGTAGGTGGTCTGTACTGAACCGCATAGCAAGACTGGAAATGGAAAGTGGTTCTTTATAACCGTTGTATAGCTTCGTGATATAAAAATCTTGTTACCTTTTGAGGATTATAGGTACCCAAATGTTTAGTTATTTTTATAACACAATGTTCCTCTGTATAAACATTATGCTTCAGTGTCTCGATAATTTATGAATGTGGATCAATATTAGAGCTTTATCGAATTTGATAATAATTTTACGGATGTCTATTTATAAAAAAAATGTTATAACTGTACTACAAAAAAAAATGTGTTAGATTCATGAAATCACTGTTAGATATTCTCGCAAAGATCGGTGTTTCGTAGTCGGTTTTTTATCTATTTTAACAGATGCTAGTATAGAGATGTTAAAGTGCCCGCCACTTGGTGGATAGGTTAGTTAGGTACGCTCCTGAAGCTTCTAGTATGGATCTAATAAGTGTTTACGGTATCCTCGTTGAGAACAAACTCTGTTTAGCATAATAACTGTGTGTCCACTTAGCATTGTAAGTGACGGGGTTGATTACTGCGTTGGGCGCCAATATGCATCGTAATGCACAAATACTCTATAAATGTTTTGAATCACATTTTGATACTAGGTCGTTGTTCTCTGTAAGCTATGGGGTGTTTTATAAGTTGCAAATAGTATTTTAGCGGAATGAGTGTGGACAATAAATGGTGGTCGTCCTATTAGATTTTTATGTGATATTCGAGCCAGTCGGTTGAGCTCAAAGGTCTACCACCTTCTGTTAACTCTATTAGATTCCTAAGTTTTGATGCTTCTAAGAGGTTTTGCCGTGCAATAACGGATTTGTTTTTACTATCGGGTATTTAGTGGATTTGATATATTTTAAGCCATTATTTAGTGTGCATAGTGTACTAATATTTTTGCTAATCGTCAATGCGTACAGTTAGTTCAATGCCCGATTTATAGGAATGGCAATATGAATTTTATACGGACCAATTATGGTTTTTGTACTCTATGACACTTCGGTGTATGAAGTGACAGGATTTATTTTGCCAGTTCCTCTTATTATGTAAGTGAGAATTTCTAAAATATTTTTATAGTTCGTAAGTGTTGGTAAATTAATTTTTACATAGGTACTGCTGTAAGTACACAAGTATTATAAAAAACCAGGCGTTTTTCTCTCATTGTTACTGCTTTTTGGTTTCGGAATTGAAATGTACCGTTGGATTTGTTATAGTTTATACGTAATATCGAATAAATAGTTTTTAATTGTGGTGCTAATCACATTTTTGTCGACACCAACTTAATATATTTTGTAATGTTTAAGTTTTAAGTGACAGTGTCAGTGTTCACAAGCCTGGTGGGTTATGGAACATGTATGGGGATGGTTTGATCACAATGTGTTTGATTGAAGTCTCACTACATTTTCTGTGTTCATTTTGTGCAACAATTTCACCAAAGCGTGCTTGGTATTTTACCATAATCCTTATACGGCTTCTTTAAAACAGTAATTTATGTAAAGCATTTTGTATCTATTTAAACACTGCCACTCGATCCGAAACATAGTTAACTGCATTGTTTTTGCCCGACTGTGAAAGTAGGGTTATTTAATCATTGTTTCTCGTTATTTTTCTGTTGTTACAACGCTTTGTAGGCGAAATAATGTGTTTGGTGTAATAAAATAGATGTTTGGTATTCGCTAGTCCTTATCTCAATGTAAAACTTTTGATCTGTCCGTTTAGAGAAATATTAGGCGTATTATTATACATAATGTAACAGATGGTTTTTGCTACTCACTGTTAAGGGGAAATTTAATTTAATATTTGAAAAATAGCTTTTAATTCATTAAGTGTCTGCTTTTTCTTAGATATACATTTTAAAACATGTTTTAAAACTATTTCCCAATGTAAATTATGAGGCTTCAGCTTCTGACTAATTCATAATTTTAAAAGCAATAATATTTGCTCTCGGTGAGTAGTGACTAATTCTGAATTTCAAAACTGTCTGTGGTGATTATCGAATTTTACGAGCTTATGTCTATTTGTAAACTTCCCAATGTGCGTGGGGGAGTAGTGAGCCTATCGTTGATGCACGTCTCGTTATTTTATAGCTTTATATGTAAAATTCGGTGACAGTAAATTTTGGAACAAAAACTAATACTTAACTGAAATGAAAACATAACACATATTGTGATATTGACCTTATAAATTTCGATATCAAAGGTATCATCAATTCCTCAATTTTCAAACGTAAAAATATTCCATATATTTAGGAAATTTGGTAAAATGAAATCGCTTTTTTACTGTTTTTAAATTATCGAGCTTCGCGTCAATAGTATACATTGTATTTTTGTATTTTTATAACCACAGGCGTGCATTAACAATGCATCACTACACGGAAGTCATAATAAGAATGTTATATGCTTATGTGCTCAGATGAATAAAACTATAGAACTTAACTAAACTTAGTAAATTAACAACAAGATTAAATTAAATTATCCTTACGTGCAACTTAATTAATTTTCGTCATAAATAGTGATTTTAAAAATATAGTCTTAGATACTTATGTGTAATAGTGTGGTATAGTTAATACGAAACAACAGCACATTATATCAATCTTGAAAAATTTATATTTATACTATTCTGTCACATAATGACATTATAAACATACATTTTTAAATGACAGTAAAAATCTTCTGACGTTGTGTTCTATAGTGTTGTTCTCTGATATATTATAAGATGCCAAGTGAATGTTTGCATTGGACCAAGGTATTGTAAGTGTAGCTGACTTTCACAATGCTGGTACATATAGCATTCTATATAGTTAATGGTATGGTTGGTATCCGAGTAATTAGTGCTTCTATTATTATTCAATGAGTCTGGAAATATTGTATGGCCTATATTGTTTTTGGTAATTTCTCAACTTTAACTGTATAACGTATCATCAGATTATTTATACTCATGTTTGGATATAAAAGTAGCATTAATTGCTTAAAGTGAGACCGTTTAGTAGCCCAATCAAAGAAAATTTTCATGAATCCTAAATAAATTTCAAGAAAATTAGTCAGGGTAAATCAACGTTTCACTATCCTTCCATACACCGTTTTAAATTGAAAAGTATATTTTGAAGTCTCCTCGTTAGAACACTGTATACCAAGTACTTTGTGATTATTATGTGTTTAGATATTGCGATGTGGTGACAAAACAGACTGATTTATTAGGGCAGGTAATTGTTGGATGGTAATGGACTCGTAGGTCACGCATTCTACTCCTTGCAGTATTATGGGGGAGTTGTGTTCGAAATTTTTATGAGGGTAGTTTGAGATTTATGTCAACTAATGCGTTATTATTTCTAAGACATCATAAATGCTATAACTGTATTTACTGTTTAATACTTAACTTTCAATATTAAACTGTATTTCCTTCGGTAACTTTTAAAATGTCGCACGCAACTACCCTCAAATCGCAAAAATATTTAGCTAATAAATCCATTAGGCGTATCGGTGTTTTGAGTCTAGTTCACAATTTAATATTTAATAGTTTATCGCCAACTGTCTTGTTCAAATGTTGTGAAATAAGTGTTTAATGTCGTATTATCGAAACCATTCTTGCTACAAAATTTTCTATCCGTTTTTATTTCACTTATAGATACCAAATGATGCTTAGGTATCTAAGTACCTACTAATCACAATATTTAATTGAACTCCTTAAAATGTTATGCATATAACTGATCTTCGATAATTGTTTACCTATGTATTCTGATAACTTTTTGTAGTAAGATGGTTATTTTCTACATAACGTAGTATGAGCTAGATGCAGTGTTAATTTTTCTTACTAATGTTTTGTTACTGTTTTGGCACTGTATTAATTACTACCTTCTGACAAAAATATATAATGAAATAAATGATTGAAGTTTTATTTATTCCTCTTATCTACACAATATGTACTAAACTTTAGGTACCAAATCATAATTAACCTGAGAGAGTATGTATGCAGGAGATCCTAAGTTGTGTCCATAAGTAACGTAACATTAGTGCATAGTGGTAAGTACTTTTCCTTAAACCTATTCAATGACTTAATGCATTAGAAATTTATTTTCTTTCACACTATCCAAAGTTATGGTGTAAAAGAAAATATCAAAAAAATCTAAGGACGAATCCCACACGTTCAAATGTTTCTGCATTTTTAAAATAGGTACCCAAAGAGAATATAATCATTACGTTATAACCTGTTTCTTGTAACCTTACTAATCTAATTTACAAAAGTTCCAAGTTACTGATATTCGTCGAAATATTTGGGGCCAGCGCGAGGCCATTAATAAAGAAGAAGAAGAAATGGCAAAACCAAATAAAACATTTTTTTGTTGGAAACACAAAATACACAAATCAGCTGATATCCTAACCTCAAACTCAAATCAAAATAATTCATGTAAAATTTGCATTTTAGTCAATAAAATGACTGGAAGATTAATTCTCCGGTCGTTATTATGCAAAATAGTTCCGTCAAAAGCCATAAAACCTACGAACGTATCGAATAATAAGCTATTTGTGAGTGTTTTTAAATTAGAATGTAAAAGTTACAGTACTAAAACAAAACAAGCTATAGAAGAGAAGAAACACATAAATATTGGTACAATAGGGCACGTAGACCATGGGAAAACTACGCTGACTGCAGCCATTACCAAGGTTTTGGCAAAGGATGGCTTGGCGAACTATGTATCATACGATGAAATCGACAAGGCACCGGAGGAAAAAGCAAGAGGTTTGTGCTGTAATCCGTATAAACAAAACATTGGGTTCTTATGTAAAATATACGCATGTTTATCGTCGTATATTGCTCTAATAAGTTAATTGTATTCTTTGAAATAAACTGATGAACTGTAGGTAAATATTATCCCATTAAGTCACCACTATTTTGTATTTTTGATTCCAGGTATTACAATCAATGCTGCACATGTTGGCTATAGAACGAAATTAAGGCATTATGCACATACTGACTGCCCTGGTCATGCGGATTTTGTAAGAAATATGATATCAGGTGCTTCACAAATGGACGCAGCTATCATTGGTAAGATACATCTGATGTAGGAATATATGTATATGTAATTAGCAAAGTATCCTCTTATATTACTTATGGAGATAGAAAAGGCAATATAACCATCATTATCATTTAATTTGTTTGCTAGTCACTGCTGGAAATAGGACTCTAAAATATATCCAGTTATTTTGGTCCACTGTAAAGAGTTTGCTCAATCACCTGTTCATCTTTGTAAATGCCCCTTTTATGTATTTTAAGAAATAATAAAGCTTATTATTATTTATTTTACAGTCGTAGCAGCAAATGATGGAGCCATGCCACAGACAAGAGAGCACTTACTATTAGCAAAGCAAGTCGGAATTAAACACATACTTGTGTACATAAATAAGGCAGATTTAGTGGATAATGAAGTAAGTTTATGAAGTACTTACCTATTAAATTTGACGACCTCTGTGGTGCAGATAAGGCCTTCCAACAATTTGTATGTTCTGCAATAAATAAATAATGTTTCAAGATAAGAGGTAATATTTATTAGTTATTTTAACTATTTATTATTTGTTTCGGTTGGAAAACACATACAGGCATAACAGAACACCCGGAAGGAAAGCCTTCATACGCTAAAGCTATGTTTGAGTTATAATTTTGTTTATTTGTTTTTTCTTCTAATATAGTATATTCTATTCTATTTCAGTTATTGGAGCTAGTGGAAATTGAAATGCGGGAACTGATAACTGATTTCGGTTACGATGGTAACGCGGTGCCCATGATAAATGGTTCCGCTCTCAAAGCCTTAGAGGGGGATGAGACAGAACTAGGTAATAAATAAATATTGCTGGACAATTTACACAGTAATATCTAGACCCGTGGTAAGTTCGAAGCTTGTGTTTTGGGTACTAGATATCTGATACACTTAATAGAAGTACATAGACAATTTTTTTTACAAGTACACCCAAAATAAATATCTGTAGATTGTACAAATTGTCGTTTCTAGGCAGGAATCAAACCCGCAATAAATATGGACAATGATAAGGAATAATGAAATAAAAAAATGAAAAACTGCCACAACACCATGTTATACTTATACATAATTAAAATTTAAAAAATCACAGCAGTTATTGTTAAGTTATGTAAAACAGAACGAAATACATATCTATAATGTTTTCTATGTCGATGATAAATCGGATCTTCATAAGTTTTTTTTTCTTTCAGGAGCACCATCGATCCGCAAGCTTCTAGATGCCATAGACAACTACGTACCGCCCGTAGTAAGGGACCTAACCTCCCCCTTCCTAATGCCCATAGACAACGCATTCACAGTGCCCGGTAGAGGCACGGTTGTCGTTGGTACTATAAAGCGCGGGGTTATGAGGAAAAATGATGACGCTGATCTAATGGGCTTCGGGTATAATGTGAAGACTACGCTTTCTGATATGCAGATATTTAAGAAGAATGTTTTTGAGGTTAGTTATTGTACGGATAGTACTTATTAATTTGGTAACGATACTTGGAGGCCGGAGTTGATTATTATATTATGAAATTTCATCATTCCGGATACCATATTTACGTTATATCTACCTACATAATTTACAATAACACGGAATCGTAAATATTTGACCTAATAAAAATGAGAATTATATTTCGAATATAAAAGTCCTTAAATGGAATGTAGACCAGAGATTGGCAAACGCAGCGTCGGACGTCCACCAGCGAAATGGACAAATGCTCTTGTAAAGGCTACTTTTTCAAAGCCATCATAACATAGGTTCATAGTTCAAATGGATTTTTAAGGGAGGCTTAACTGGACACAAGTCTAGTAGACGTCCGATGGCTAAAATTATGAAAATCAACAGATAAAACAAATTTAAAAAAAAAAGAACCGCGCGCGCGACCTTAGAGGAGACGGGGCACGGCGGGACGCTCACTCCTCCTGATAAAGACTGCTCTTGTTGTGGTCGAAACGTCGAGAGTTGTTTAACTCCTGTGTAAATACGTGAGTAATTCCCGTTTTATAAAATGAATAGATAAAACAATCTCGGTTAATAATACTTTTTGTATTTATTCCAGGCTCAAGCCGGCGACAACGTAGGCGTCCTACTCCGCGGTATGAAGATGAAGGCGGTAGAGACGGGCATGCTGCTCTGTGCTTCTAAGAGTTGCGTCCTCTCGAACCGGTACCGCGCGCAGGTTTATTGGTTGTCGCGCGCGGAGGGCGGACGGAAGAAACCGGTCTTCTCCAAGTACACGCAACAGCTGTTTAGCGGCACGTGGAATATCGCTGCCAGGATCGACTTGGGTAAGGATACTTGAAGATGAAGGCGGTAGAGACGGGCATGCTGCTCTGTGCTTCTAAGAGTTGCGTCCTCTCGAACCGGTACCGCGCGCAGGTTTATTGGTTGTCGCGCGCGGAGGGCGGACGGAAGAAACCGGTCTTCTCCAAGTACACGCAACAGCTGTTTAGCGGCACGTGGAATATCGCTGCCAGGATCGACTTGGGTAAGGATACTTGAAGATGAAGGCGGTAGAGACGGGCATGCTGCTCTGTGCTTCTAAGAGTTGCGTCCTCTCGAACCGGTACCGCGCGCAGGTTTATTGGTTGTCGCGCGCGGAGGGCGGACGGAAGAAACCGGTCTTCTCCAAGTACACGCAACAGCTGTTTAGCGGCACGTGGAATATCGCTGCCAGGATCGACTTGGGTAAGGATACTTGAAGATGAAGGCGGTAGAGACGGGCATGCTGCTCTGTGCTTCTAAGAGTTGCGTCCTCTCGAACCGGTACCGCGCGCAGGTTTACTGGTTGTCTCGCGCGGAGGGCGGACGGAAGAAACCGGTCTTCTCCAAGTATACGCAACAGCTGTTTAGCGGCACGTGGAATATCGCTGCCAGGATCGACTTGGGTAAGGATACTTGAAGATGAAGGCGGTAGAGACGGGCATGCTGCTCTGTGCTTCTAAGAGTTGCGTCCTCTCGAACCGGTACCGCGCGCAGGTTTATTGGTTGTCGCGCGCGGAGGGCGGACGGAAGAAACCGGTCTTCTCCAAGTACACGCAACAGCTGTTTAGCGGCACGTGGAATATCGCTGCCAGGGTCGACTTGGGTAAGGATACTTGAAGATGAAGGCGGTAGAGACGGGCATGTTGCTGTGTGCCTCTAAGTGCTGCGTGCTCTCGAACCGGTACCGCGCGCAGGTGTACTGGTTGTCGCGCGCGGAGGGGGGGCGGAAGAAACCGGTCTTCTCCAAGTATACGCAACAGCTGTTTAGCGGCACGTGGAATATCGCTGCCAGGGTCGACTTGGGTGAGGATATTGAAACTGTATTAGTTAATTAGTTGATTTGTTGATATGTTTTGGAGCACAAAACGGGTAAAATACCATGATTCAAATGTTTTTGAGTTTCCCGATATTTCGACACTGTTTCAAGCGCCATGTTCACGGACAAAGTCACAACAGTGAGTTAGTGAGTGAACAGTCGCTAAATCTGGTCTATTATTTTTTCAATATAGATAGATAGGTAAATATTCTACTGTCTAAAAGGTTTACAGAGATTGCGGGACGAGTTGGACAAGTTCTTATGCTGTTAAGCTGATGTTAACTTTGTTGATACAACCTAATAAATAAATAAGTTCTTGGCCAAGAGATGACGGCCCAGGATCGATGTGTCTTGAAAGAGAGAATATTATTTCCATCAGGTGAGATTGTGGTCAAGCAAGGGTCTATCATCAATAAGAGTCAGGGAAGCCTTTGTCCGGCAGATAAGACGATCTAGGCGGATAATAAGACAATAAATCAATAAATGATTGAAAATTTTCGTGAGTTATACTATTTACTCACTGAATTCAGTGAGAACCGCGCGCGCGACCTGAGAGGAGACGGGGCACGGCGGGACGCTCACTCCTCCTGATAAAGACTGCTCTTGTTGTGGTCGAAACGTCGAGAGTTGTTTAACTCCTATGTAAATACGTGAGTAATTCCCGTTGTATAAAATGAATAAATGTTTGTCCCAGATCCATCAGTACAGATGATGATGCCGGGTGATCACGGCACGGTGACGGTGACGTTGCGGGAGGGCATGGTGGCGGCGCGCGGACAGCCCTTCACGCTGCGGGAGAACAACGTCACCGTGGCCACCGGACGGCTCACGGACACGCTGCCGGCCGTGGACGTGCCTAAAGGGAACCTGGGACGGGTTGTTGTTGACGAACAGAAATAAATGTAGTTATATCACAAAAGTGTTAGTGTTTTCTTTTATTACCTACTAGCAGCCCCCGCGAACTTCGTCTCGCCATAATACTTTTATTTGCAACTATATCCATACTAAATTTCATCCAAATCGAATTATCCTGCGTAAGCATATATTTTCCCGCGGAAGCATTGAATTTTTACGCGGTAAAAAGACTCTCGCCATATACTTTTATTAGCAACTATCTACATACTAAATTTCATCGAAATCGAATTTTCCCACGTAAGCATATATTTTCCCGTGGAAGCATGTATTTTCCGCGGTGAAAAGTCTCTCGCCATATACTTTTATTTGCAACTATCTTCTGCATACTAAATTTTATCTAAATCGATTTTTTCCGCGTAAGCATATATTTTTCCGCCGAAGTAGTATGTATTTTTCCGCGGTAAAAAGTAGCCTATGTTAGGATTAGGATATTACATATTATATTACATTACATTGACTCCCCTCAACCCCCCCCCCCCCCCCGTACCCCAGTGACGCTTACATGGAGTCTACATCGCATGCTGGCTAGCTGAGCGCGGTGAGCGACAACCTCTAGACTTTTTTCTAATACTTGCATTTTTAAACTCGTGATATCTTCCGAATGAAATGTCCGAATTGAATAATTCAAAAAGTTATAAAAAGGTATTAAAGCCGTCTTGAATATAAAGTAATTTATTTTGATAAGGATTAATACCAAGGTACAAATGAAGACCCTTTCAAGAGGCGGCATATATAAATTAATATTTTAGAATAAAAAACTGCTTACTGTGACATAACTATAATATTTAGACATATGCTGTCGCGACATTTTTTGTAGATAATGATGAGTTCTGCAAAGTCGTAGTACATGATTTTGTTCTATCATCAATAGTTTTCGCAGCGCACGCGACGTAAGGAATTTTTCAGGTCATTTTTTGACACCTTATGTTACATTATTGGAGTTTTAGTAAGGATCCCTAATTTTTTTTGAAATATAATATAGCCTATGTTACTCGGGGATAATGTAGCTTTCCAAAGGTGAAAGAATTTTTGAAATCGGTCCAGTAGTTTCGGAGCCTATTCGTTACAAACAAACAAACAAACAAACAAATCTTTCCTCTTTTATTATAGTATAGATTATAACATTGTTGGATGTCTGGAAAGAGTATTTAGCCCAGTGAAATGATCTAGAATCTAGTCGGATAATACATAAATGAAGCTTAATGTCTCAGATCCATCAGTAGATATGATGATGCCGGGTGATCACGGCACGGTGACGGTGACGTTGCGGGAGGGCATGGTGGCGGCGCGCGGACAGCCCTTCACGCTGCGGGAGAACAACGTCACCGTGGCCACCGGACGGCTCACGGACACGCTGCCGGCCGTGGACGTGCCTAAAGGGAACCTGGGACGGGTTATTGTTGACGAACAGCAGAAATAAATGTAGTTATATTTATATTATGGTGATTGACTCTCACTTAGGTTTTCTAAATTATTCGAAAACTAGATGATACTCAGGTGAAATTTGACGAAATTCTCCATAATCCGAATTTTGCGGATATTGTGTTGTCGACTCAAAATCAAAACTTTTTTTATGTTTTGTTATTTATAAGGTTTCGATCGAGTCTACCGTACCCCTTGACAAAATTATTAATATAGATGGCAAGGGAAAAATTACAAGATCACAACGTAATCTTGGTCCTCGGGTATGGGATAAATTCAAGCTCTTAAGTAACTCCTCGATAGCGTAATGGTTAGCGCAACCGGGGCTAAACTGGGTGGCATGGGTTCGACTCCCACTCGAGGACCAAGGTTACGTTGTGATTTTGTATTTTTTCCCATACCATTTTCTTATAAGTTTAGTTATAGGTGCAATAAATTAGTAAATTATTCTTGTTTTTTCCTTTGTGTCTTACCATATTTTTGACTCCCAAAATTCTTTACTTAGTTATGTTTGTTATTAAGTTAGCATTTATCCTGGCCCTATCGGCCATCTGTTCTCCGCCCTATATTGCCTGCTCATTGCCACTTCAAAGAGCTAATCCTATTATAAAGGACATATCAAATTAAGAAATTAAGTTCCTACTGAGGTTTCATTGTTTTGAAGAAAGAATATTTTCTACTTGATTATTGGCGTCGCACTTTGAGATCCCGCCATTTTGTTAAGTCTTCCACTGTTAATTATAATAAGTAACTGAGTTATGTACAATTTATAATTTTGTTAACATGGTGTAGATGGATAAATTTAAATTGTTTTACGGTTTGTATGTCTCATCTTACCTTACCAAATCTAACCATAATTTACTACTCAGATTTTAATAAAAATGTCTTACTTTGTGTCGTTATGTTTACCGACAGGGTTCACTTACCTACCTTAGTGGACTCTACACTTTTCTAACAAAAGAATAATTACCTAATTGGTAAAAAACAAACTCAGTAGATTATGTACATACATTAACATTTATTTTCTACAATGTCATACATCAAAATTTAAAAATAGCATACAGCATTTGAAACTATAATACAAAACACAACTAGGCCACCCGTTTCTTACGTAAATTCCTAAAGCATATACGAAAATGCTGATTTTACATTATATTTATAACAAAACATTTTAATTAACACAAAAAAACGCGACTGAACTAAGTTCGAATCATTCCCTTCCGTTGACATTCATACCTTTCAAAGTTCACCGACATATTGGAAATACTATAGGTAGTTAACTACATACTAAAATAAATTGTTAATAAATAACCAATATTTAACATAAACGTTTCGTAACTATGAGATTAAAATCTAAACGAATAATCTCGCTGGAAATATGGAGGAAACCTTACAAGCCATTGTCAAATATTGGTTCTTATTTTGAATTAACATATTCAATTAGTTATAAATTTACACATAATTGCCCTGTTATGCCTAACAGGTCAATTGAATATAAAAAAGTTGCCATATTAAAAAAAAATCGTACCACATTCTAACTCAAACATTTCGACTACCTATCTACTACCATCTATCGCTTTTAGCGCACATTTCAAAATTCCCTTGCATACCTTCTAAAAATTATAGAAACAAACATCTTTGTAAGAACTAAATCAAAATTTTATCTTTTGGCAGTTGGGGCGTATAAATTACAACAAAAAACATGAAAGTGAAAATTAAAGTCTGATGTCTTTTTGTTAAAAGATAAATTGGTAGTCCTTGTATTGGGTTATTTTTATTACCATGTCGTCACACGCGCTGTAGATACGTACGTACGTCATGGGCGCTGATAATGTTAATAATGGTCAGCGCATGGTACTACCAAATAAATCTAAAATTATCAATTTGCTCACGTTATAAGTCTTCCGTCCTATCTCGGTTTATGGTTGGTAAAAGATAAAGGCAATCTATAGAATGTTACAAAACATTGACTAAACATTTAGACATTTATATAACTGTAATCTAAGATAACAATTATGAAGTTTACACCAGTTTCCAAGAGATAAGAATAATCTGTATATATTGTAATTTGCTACGACATACGACACCGATATGAACACATATTAATGTTACTATAATGTTGTATAGAGTAATGAGTTGACAAGATTTTGCTGTCTTGCTAATACTTTTACCTCTGTAAGATCAGAGTAAGAGAGATATAATTTTAGCCCAATTCTTTACTTCTTTAATTTTATCAGAAAGTCTATATATTTATCTTGAATGCAGTTAAAAATTCATATTTTACAAAATGTTCTATTTCTATTTTATGACATGTAATACTTGAATATTAGTTAAAATATGTAATTGGCTACATAGATTGGATAAATTGATACATTATTTATTATCAGTATTGCATAAATAGGGGCTTTTTGATAAAATTATTCAAATTTCTTAACAGATGGCACTAATCAACAAGGGATCAAAAAGTTAAATAATTTACATAAATTCACAATAATAATGTGAAAGTGTGAACACATAACATTGGCAATAGTTTATAATTAAATCATAATCATTGTTGGGTTGTATATGAATTTGTTCAATCATAATACATAGACTGAATTAGAAATATTTTCAGCCAACCGCTTTTTCAAAGCTGGCTTTCAATTTAAATTAAAGTCGTTTTGCGTTCTGAACACGTTCTGATTTAAGAATATATGTATTAACATTAAAATATTCATTCAGAGGAACAGTTGTTTCTAGTTTCGAAGATGTTCCATTAAACAAATTAGTAAACATGGACTGAAAACGTCCAGAAACAATCATAATAACCGTATCCACTAAGACTAGCGCCATCTAGCAAACACAATGTAAACACGAATCACAAGCCCCAGAAAAGTATTCGCAACCACATAATAGAATGAACTTACGACTGTGGTAAAAATGATGCGCTGTTTAATACGTTGAAAATACGCGAAAATAATCTCGCTTTGTCTAAGTCTTGTCATCCTTTTAATATCCTGTAGTGTAGTGTGAATTCCACGTTGGACTTCCATATAAAATGTCTAACCGTTCGCAGGTCCATATTTGGGTCTAGCACCTGTAATAAAATAGTAAATGTAAATAAAAAGTAGTCATTATTACAACATACTAGATGAAAACCCGGCTTCGCTGGGGTGAAATTTGACATAATCTATCTATACTTATTATAAAGTTTGTTTGATTGTTTGTTTGTTTTTTTTTTTTGTATTTATTTTATTTATTCTTTAAAGTAGGTACATTTCTTAATTAATTTTCTGCCAAACTGCGCAGCAGTTGCGCTGGTTTGAACGCGCTGATCTTAGGAATCGCTGGTCCGATTAAAAAAATTCTTTCAGTGTTGGATAGTCCATTTATCGAGGAAGGTTATAGGCTATATTTTATGTAAAAAAAGCAAGCGAAGTTGTTGGCGGTCGGCTAGTTCTTCATAATCCGAATTTTGCGAATCGACTCAAAATCAACATTATTTATGTTTTTTTATTCTTAAAAGGTTTTGATCGAGTCTACCGTATCCCTTGACGAAATTATTAATATAAAGCTGGGATCTATCTGGTCTAAATTTAATTCGTACATGAAAAATTTTTTGTTCGTGTATTTCCAGAACCGAAAAATACTAAAATAAATATGAGGGTACCTCGTCGCAGCAGAGCAGTTCCACCTTCTCATCAGCGCCGTCGGTGCTGTCATCGTCCTTGGCACTTCCCTTCTGGCTGCCTCCGTGGCACGACTCTCCAGATATTATCTTCTCTACCACATGCTCTGCTACTTTACGGCATTGAATGAAGTCGTTTGCTACTAGCCGGTCCTGAAACAATTACATATAGATTTAGAAATAATAACGATTATTAAGTTAAAGAGAAATAACAACGTAAAATACCTAGCAGACTCGATTTGGTGAAATCATTTATATGATCAAAAATATTATATAATATTTTCTTAGAATAACTTTTTGACAGTTGATGCATTCATACATGTACTGGCAAGGTACTGTCATTATATTTATTTCTTTAAACAACCCGCTAAGATCACAGAGGATTACCCATATATCGTGGCGTACAACCTCTGTGACGTAGCGGGCGTAGGTCTGTCTGCGACGCAGGAGGTTGAGGGTTCGATTCCCGCCTCGGAATAAAAATTTGTACGATCTGCAGATATGCATACTAAAAATATCTATGTATGTATATTCCATTAAGTACCTAGCAGAAACCTAGCACCCGTAACACAAGCTTCGAGCTTACCACGGGGCTAGTTGTTACTGTGAATTGTCCAGCAATATTTATTTATTATAATGTATCTCGAAGATTTCCACTGAAGGAAATTGTCTTGTACATAACTGACCTTCTTCTGCCGGTCCTGCTTGGTGGTGCAGCTGGCGTGCGGCAGGAGATAGAACGGCAGCTTGTGCAGTTTGGGCGACACCGTCTCTATGGCCACGTCCACCACCCACGAAGGGACAGTTTCCACCAGGAGGTTGCCTTCCGTTTCACCGCCCGCGTCGCCAACCTGAAAAATAAAGTTCTTTATTTAAAATTACGTAAACATATTGTATTTGACTTGCCCGAGTGATGTTTGTGATTTGTGATGGAAATAAATGACATAAATCTCAATATGTATTTGAATTTAATCTGAAAATTATATATTTAATTATACATTTCGCCTGCATTATAATATATTTCCGGTGTAAAAAGTAGTTCTAGTTCTTAGTACTATGTTTAACTTTCTAAGCTAATTTCAGCACTAAAAGTGTATGTACATAAATAATACGACTTTCTTTATATTTCTTTTATTTTTCAGTTATAGATTTACTGAAAAATATACTAACTTGTAGTCTATAAAGCGTGCGTCCTCCGATCTCGCTGAATATCAGCGGCGTGTGCAGAGGAACACTGAAGAAGTTGTTAGCTATGACTTTCTGCCCGGCTTCATTCACTCTGTTGGCGTGGTTCCAGTGTTCCAGCAAGGCTTGTAGAAGCAGCGCTCCAAAGTTTACCTAGAAATAATCAAATCAATATGTCAATAAAAATTTATTTATATTTTATTACTGGTTTTTTAAATCCAACATAATAAGGTACATAAATAACTTAATTAACAATTTAATTAATAATTAACAGTTTTAGTGCCATAAAAAGACTACTATTTACTGCAGGAAATGTATATCACTCCTGGAAAATCTATTACATAGTATATGGTAGAAAAATGAAGACAGCTATATAGGTACATACTAGTACATAAGTAACTGTTCCTACACAACATGACTTGTTAAAAAGTAAGTTATGGAATTTAAAATGTTACCTTCTGATCAGTCTCTGTGGTCAGTCCTGCTTCCTTGGCACTGACCCATGCAGTCAGGCAGTCCGTCTCATCCTGTCCTAGATGTATAGTAATCATCCCAGTCTTCAAGTCAATATTGAACCAGTTCGGAACATACACCATCTTAAACCTCTTCTTAATCTCCTCTTCAAAGTCAACCTCTCCTAAATCTTCTACTCGACATGCCTTCAATACATCAAATACTGCAACATTATTTGCAGTGTCTTTAGTTACTATGTGGCGTTTATCATTAAGGATTGCATAGTGCTTTATAGCTGGTCCACCAGGAATGTGATGTGTAGGAGTTGTTTGATATACATTGTTGGTATTGTAGTTATTTTGTTGGTTTTCTGATAACAACATGTTAACAGGTGGCAACTTCCAACAGCGGATATCTGAATCAGAAGTTGCAACCCAGATACCCTGCTGATCTGCTGTGAAACAAAGCTTCAGTATAGGCGCTGTCTCTTCACATACAATCATAAAGTTTTCTGGGTTTTTAAGCTCGGTTATAATGACTAGTCTGTCCCTTCCTCCTGATATGATAAAATTAAAGTTTTCTGTTGCTATTAACGCCCACACAGCTTCAGAATGAACCCTGATAGTTGATACACATCGCTGTTGTGACAATGACCACAGTTTTATAGTTCCATCAGAGCTACCAGATACACATTGTGTTCCATCACGACTTATAACTAGTGCTTTGACATTATCAGAATGTCCTTTCAATTTCATCAGCCGTGAACAGTTTCTGGGGTCCCAAACTCTAAGGACTTTTTCAGTTGAGCCACTGACGATCACGGTCCCAGTGGAATTCATTGCAAGACTGTAGATAGATTCTCTATTACCAAATAAGCTCGAGGTTGTTACAGTGTTGTTGCTGGCAGTCAACGCTGTGAGAGTATTCACATCCCACAGGAATATGGACTTGTCCAGGCCGGCGCTGGCGACTTGCTCCTTATCTTTCGCGTAGGCGAGCGTTCGGACGTAGTCCTTGTGTGTTCGCAGGGTTGACATACAAAACCCTTTGGGGGCATTCCAAACTTTCACTGTAGTATCTGAAGACGCACTTATAAGGTTTTTCCCACCGCAGCAGAGCACTATATCATTCACCCAGTCTGTATGGTGCTCCATACTCTGCACGTAACGGTCTTGAACACCGTTAGCGGTATTCCAGACCCGGATAATCCCATCTCGGCCGGCGGAATAAAGTCTCCCAACCGGATCGAGTTGTAGTGAACTAACGCCGTTTCTATGCCGGCGCTCTTCCTCGTCTCGTATCACGAAAGATACCTGGGTTTTCTTCCGCATGATGGTGCCCATTTTACGACATTTTTGTCAGAAAATGTATGATTTTCTTTATTAATGCACAGTGGAGAATTGGAGATGCAGCGCTAGCTAATCGATCGATTGCAACTTTACATGACAAGTGAGGTGATTCCAGCTGTGCTTATACATTGATGTTGGTTTTAACTTTTATGAAAATAATACAGTAAGTTTTTCAGTTTATTAAGTACTTATACTTAATGAAAACAAAATGAATAAAGGTAGGCATTTACTTGTTTTTTAAATAACAATCTGCTTTTGTTTTTTATTTACTTGTCCAATTTATATACACAAATAATATGTAGAATAAATTAAAAAATAACTACTTAATAAAACCAAGAGAAAGTTATGATTTCCAACACTAATTAAAAAACCAATCTGAATTTTTTTCATAGATTACATAGTTAAATTATGTTTTTTATTCTGTTTGCTTAGAAGAATATGCTAGAACCAACTTATTTCTGCTTGAAGTTGGAAATAATTGGGACAAGTGTCACATAGTGAAAATGTTGAGTGACAACGACATGACAAACATGAATGATGAAATAACAAACGAAGAAGAAAAACTTGTAACTACTGCAAGCATGACAATAAATTGTATTAAAAATACTACCCTACTTAATTATACTCAAAGTCCCTAAATAAAAATAGAATAAAAAAAAAACTTAATTATAAAGAATATGATTAAAAGGAGATGAGAAGATCCGTGTGAGAACGCAGGTTATCGACATAGCCCAACGGATTCGCTCTTTAAAGTGGCAATGGGCAGGTCTTATAGCGAGGAAACAGATGGCCGATGGGGCCGAAAAGTTCTCGAGTGGAGACCACGGATTAGAAAACGCAGCGATGGACACCAACCTGATGGACAGATGATTTGGTAAAGGCTACCGAGAGGCTACAGAGCCAACCGCTCGCGGTGGCCTATGTCCAGCAAAAATAAGAAGTGAGTATTTATCAATAATTTAGGACAACCAACATAGGATAGGTAACACTAACAAGCTTCGAGCTTACCACGGGGCTAGATGTTGCTGTGTGAATAGTTCAGCAATATTTATTTGTATTTATTTTATTCATATTAGCAATAGGTACTCATGTATAGTTTGTCTAACGAAAGATGGCCCTGAAAAACCCCGGCAAATTCAAAAAATTTTAGTATGGCAATACATTAAATAATGTGATAACTTGGAATAACATAATTTGATACTTTTCTATTATTCTAAATAAATATCCTTACATATTTTTTTTACTCCGATATAAACAAGTAATATTCTTCAGATTACCTACACGCCTAGGGTGCATCTTAGAAATATCTTAGTGTAAGTAATAAATAAAAGTCTCAATTATTTAAGTTTTTTTTTATTCATCGTAATCAAAATCAGAATTTTGAATCATAATTCATAAATTTACTTCAATAAAATGTTTCTTTTTCCAAATATGTAGTAATGCTATTTAGCTATCATAAAAGAAGGCAACAGTATTATAAAAAGAAAATAAAAGTCGAGAACCACAAAAATGGGATCAAAGTATCAAAATGTTTGTGCACTACAAACTTAGGAAATCAACCACATTATGTAAACAATCCTGTTTCTGCAGAAATTCAGCTTCTTTTTCCTGCTGCTTCTCCTGATACTTAGATATCACACAGAATAACAGCCTTCGCTCGCTACCGTTGATTGTTTGAGGCATTTTAACACGCAAAATTCTCAAAATGTATTTTTAATATCCACCAAAACATCAAGGAATAGTATTGCCACACACCGAGACCAATTTTCCCTAATCTTTTAAAGTCAAATTTTTATGGATGTACCACACGTAATTGTATATTTATCCGATTTATGATTTATAAAAAATTAAAGAATTACTTCTTGTGTTCATTAAAGTGAACTATAATTCGTTAGCAAGTATTATAATTTTTTATCACCCTGACTTTACCCCGTTATAGAGCATAATGTCCGTAGGTGGAAACACATGATGTATTGCCATGTGAAAAGTTTCGCAAAAATGCCCAGTGCCAGCTTTCGTTAGACAGACTCTAGGTATGTATGTTTTCTTTGTAAAATAAACTATTCTTATTCTTATTCCTCCATGCTATGGTGACTAGTGGCCACAAATTTATGTAAGTCTAAGAACATGACATACTATAGGTCTCTATGTGACCGTTTATAATCCCTTTATCTAAATTAGACAGAATGTGCCATCTAGTGAGCAATTCCGTAATCACAAATCGAGAACCGTTGGTTGGTTCGTATTTCCAACGTTTCCACTGAAATAGAAACCGGCACGCAAGATAATAGGAAGAAGGTTAATTAATCGCGTGAAGGCATGCGTGAAAATCTCTGGTTTCCATTGATAAAAGATCCTTTTCCTTGTGCGTTTAGAACTTCGTTTGTTTTGTAGGATTGTGTAAACTGTATACCTATAGATACCTACTAGGCCGGGATCCGTAGTACATGGAAATCAAGTGATTACTAACAAGCTAATTTTTGGTGAGTAGCTTCGTTTCGATGAGACGTCCAAAGATATCCTATACCCAACTCTCGATTGTGGTAGCTAACAGAGATATCAAGGATTAAAAAATTCAAGGATGTAAAACCGGGATAACGGACCACAAAATTTGTCGGACAATATGTCCGTTAGATTTTATAAATATTAATTAAGTATACAACAAAAAATCAGCTGGTTAGTAATCATAGTAATCATTTAAATTGACCTCGTATTCGACACATTTTGGAAATGGCGGACTCTTTGATCAAACCATAGGTTTTGTAGGACAAACATGTTTTTATATAATTTAGATAATTATCTTGAGATATAACATTATTGTCCTACAAATTTCGTGGTCTGTTATGCCGTTTTTACATCCTTGAATTTTTTAATCCTTGATATCTCTGTTAGCTACCACAATCGAGAGTTGGGTATAGGATATCTTTGGACGTCTCATCGAAACGAAGATACTCACCAAAAATTAGCTTGTTAGTAATCACTTGATTTCCATGTACTACGGATCCCTGACTAACCTACCTACCTACTTAGTCGAGTTTATTAGTTTCTCATAGGTGCTTATTTATTCCATAGTTTTGGCGAGTGAGCGTAGCTACCAATGGAAATAGAGAAAGGAGGCTAAAGCCCAGGATTCGAACTTCTTCAAACAAATTATCTGATATCCGAAGATACCTACAGTATTGATGCGTAGATCAGTCGTCTTTACGCCTCTATGCTTACATACACAAATGTATCAAAAAATAAAAGTACCTACCCATCTAGAACAGAATGATAATAAGTTTTTTATCAGACACACTCGCCATAATAAATCGCCGTAATCGTGATTCATCTTTAAAAATGTGTAAGTATCAAAATCAGTGTTCGGAAATATACGTGTGATTATTATACACTCAGCACTAAATCCTGTTTTCATGGTCAAACCATTAATTCAAGTTGAAGTCCGAAGCTTAATTCATTACTAGAACATGGCAGCTAGGGCGTGCAAAACCGGAAACCGGTTTTTCTGAAAACCGGAAAACCGGACGAAAATTGACCATTTTTGGTTCACAAAACCAGCATAAGCTGAGTTGTTACCATACTATTATTATTCTATTATTTATGTAATAACATATATATTAATAACATTTTTATCGTACTTTTATCATGTCATGAATTAGTTAATGTAATAAATATAGGTAAAGTTGTAATATTGTAAGTTGTAAACTTGTTGTAATATGGTAACAAATAAATGCATTTTGATTTTTTTTTTTTTGATTTGATTTTTCAAAACCGGTTTTGGGAGACAAAACCGAAGTTGACTTCGGTTTTCCCGTCAATGAATTAAATTTGGATTTAAATCCAATTTTTTGAACTTACTCAAGAAATATACGAATTATACATGGAGATAATCACAAAAGTTCGAAATCTTTGTTGTCTTAAAATCTTTAAGGAAATCTCCCCTAAAAGCTAATGAATTGTATGTTTTTTCTGTGTTCCTTTAAAGACATACTTCCGCAGAACTATGTTGTGGCTATTATGTCTTTAAAGGAACACGGAAAAGACATAAAATTGCAATTAGAATGACGCACACGATGGTCAAATATTATTTTTGATTTGATCGAGTTATTTAAAGTTCATATTATAAGTTCATGTTAACTAAACAATTAATTTGATCTACTTAATAGGTTGATTAAAACAGATAATAAATAGGTTTTTACCTATGAAATTGCCGTTTTGCAGTACTGGTTTTTAAATCATAATAATTATTTTTTGGCTTATAATTCTATAAATAATGGCATTCTTTTTCGAAAAGCAGATGCTTTTTGATTAATGGTAAATTTTCATCGAATTTCAATCTTTTTCGTTATCATGGATAAGTAAAAAATTCGAGTAATTACGGAATTTGAGTACTGTCGTGGCTGCAACGTGGCACTAGCGGCACCTAACATCAACAACGTTTACGCAGTTAACATTACAAACCAACAAACCACCTCCCATTGGTTTGCTTGCTTCCGTTCTGAAAATATCCACCTCAAAAATGTTCTCCTCGCGGTCGTCCGAAGACCTTTTGTTGCGATGATAAATTCAAGACGATTATGGAAGCTGATTACAATCTACGGCTGAATTAGCTGTAACTCTTGAAGTTAGCCTCGAAACAATAGTGGTTAATTTGCATCAAATCAGCAAGGTAAGAGAGGTTGACAAATATGTGCCCAACAAACTGAATAATCGCCAGCGTGAAATAGGCGTCAACACGTCCCTTGCACTGCTCAACAGACACACAAATGAAGGAATTTTGAATACCAAGTTGGTTGGATCCTGGTTCAACACCTGAACAATGCCCTAAACGTAAACATATATACATATATAAAAATCACTGATTATTACTGTTTGGCCGCTACTAGCTACTACTACTACTACCGTCGGTGTGATTCATCACAGCTTCTTATCAAACGAGTTGAGCATTACTGCAATTATGTGTACTGAGAATTCTTTTTCTTTCTCGGTTCCTCACTGCTGAGGATCGTGACCACGTGCAATCAGCCCCCACTGTGTACGGTCATATGCAGAGAGTAGAGCGTGGTGAAAGCTGCCTTCACCGGCCTGTTTGATGGTATCAGATCATCTCGTAGGAGCCCTGCCCTGTGCATGTTTTCCTTCCATCTTTCCCATGATGATCTGCTTCTCCAGACAATGCCCAGAACCGCATAATGTGTCCGAAGAAGCTAAGAGCTCTTTGTCGGCATGTTGTAGAGCCGTGTGGTGATTTTGAGCTCTTCTAGGATCGAATCATTGGTTCTCATGGCCGTCCATGATATACGCAGCAGTTTACACCAGCACCACATTTCAAATGCTGCTATCTTGCTACTGTCACGGGATCTCACTGTCCATGTTTCGGCTAGTATATGTATATATGGATGAACCAGTGCACGCACAAGGCGTACCTTCGTTTTCCGCCGAATGCCTCTACTGTGAATAACTGTACTGTACTGTGAATAACTGAACACAATGACGGGGAAACTGGCACATCACCAACCAGCATTGGCCAATCGCTCGTCTCTGTGGCTCCTGAACGTCAACGCACGACCTCATACTGCACAGCAGACGGTCTCCAAGTTGCAAGAACTGGGGGAACCTTCCGTCTTTCGTCTTACTCACCAGACCATGCGGCTACAGGTTACTACTTTTTCCAGAGTTTGGATAACATCTTGGCGTGAAAAAATGTCGATACCCGAGAAGCAGTACAAAATGCCTTTAAAGAGTTTCTTTTAAGAAGGGCATCAATATACTGCCATTACTTTGGCAAAGATGCATTGATTGCATGGGTGATAGCTTCGATTCATACAAATAATAGTACATGAAAAAAAAATGTTTCATATAAAACGGCAATTTCATAGGTAAAGACCTAATATATCATAAAAAAGTTTATTTGTAGATATAGTGGGTATCTAAGAATATTGTTTTCTTATTTAAAATCTACTTTTTAATTTTTTTTCCAAAACCGGTTTTAAAACCGGTTTCCGGTTTTGGGCCCTCAAAACCGAAATTAAAAACCGGTTTTGAAAACCTTCCGGTTTTGCACGCCCTAATGGCAGCCCTAGCCAGTAGTGCCAACATAATCTCGCAGGTTGCCACAATTTATCTCGAAATTGTTGATCGCGGCTAGCTATAAATTATTTCGGACGATAAAGCCAACATACCACGGGCTTAATTCAATTAATGAGCCGAAATATACCGTTGTGCTCATTTTGAAGCGTTTTTGTAGGATTCGTGAAATGAGAATGCAATTTTAACGGGTTTAAAAGGGATAATGGCGCCATTTTACCGGTACCTTTAGGGTTGCCAGTCAGCAATAATTATGCTTTTTGTGCTATAAATTTTGTGCTATGGAGTTTATTTCAATAATTTCTTCAGGTTATGATTATTAGGTAACTCACTCACCTTTCGCTTATAGTATACGATAAAATAATCAAAAGCTGCTGAGAGTGATTTTTTCGTGAGGGTTGATAATATTTATATTTAATATGATATTTACGATTACCTATGTAAATGTTTTTGAAAGACATCTATCTACCTACGCCTATGATATTATCTAGGTACTTACGTATGTATTTACTTCTAAACAATATCTTCATTTCCGTACCTAGTAAGTAGGTACATAACACATTAACTTGTATTGCAGTACCTAGACAAAAATAAATCCATCAAACTAAACAAAACGTAGGTACTAAAGATAAATTCAATACTACCAATCTCTGTTGTACGAGTAAAGCTCATTCGTATCTTTTAGAGTTATTTGCGAAGCTTCGAGAACGAAATTCTAGACAGTTCTTATTTCAAACAGCTTCTTTCCGATAGTCAATTCATTTTGAAACTCGTTGCCGAACTTAGAACAACTTAGCTTTGAAGATTGAAACTGAAGTATTACCATCCATAGCAACCTAAATTACCAGAGGGTTTGATGATCGTAGTAGTTGAGAACCAAGAACGACGCTGCTGCTTATAGAGTTTGAGGTCACCTGACTCCTTTTCATTTTTCCGGCATAGGAATACATACAACAGAAATAAGAACAAAACGTAGTAAAATAAAAACAAACTTTTCATTATCTCGAACAAAACAGAGACAGTAGGAAAATTAAGTTCAAAATAAGAAAAACGTCGTTCGAAAATTAAAAATCGATGACGCCGCCAGTTGCTAGTTTCGTCGCGCTAACTCGATTGCATTGTCTTGACTCCCTACTTTGTGCGGCAGTGTAAAGTACGTCATAGATGTGTTACATTTCATAAAAAAATTATAGGTATTTTTATTTACTAGCTTTCCGCCCCGCGGCTTCGCCCGCCTTACAATGTGTTTCCGGTGTAAAAAGTTTCCTTCTCCTAGTTCTTAGCTACCTCCCCAACAATTTTCAGCCAAATTCGTTTAGCCGTTCTTGAGTTATAAAATGGTGTAAATAACTTTTCTTTCTTTTTTTTTTTCGACTTTCTTTCAACTTTCTTGTATAAATATAGATGTGTGTTTTATACAAATAAATATTTATTTCAACTTTTGGTAGGTACTTTTTGGTAGGTAGGTACTTCAATGCACAAGGATGTGAACGGCTGATAATTTAAAACTGGTAAAATACTTGGATCACATTGCGCTACTGTTTGATCACAACAGTGTCATGTCAACTATTACTGAAGACTTGTCAGAAGTTAGCGCTGCACTTCAGAAGATGAGGCTACGGACTGAAGTTGTTGACGTTTGATTGTACCAATTGGAAATGTTGCCGACTTCGGTCGATATTTATCACTTTAGCTGTAGGTTATTGGCTTACATTCTGTAATTTGCATTCAAGAGTCTCATTTAGTCACAGACAAAGTCAAGACATTTATTTCCAAAGAAATCATTTACATGGATACACCAAAACAAGCATAGGTATAAACTCGTCTATGAAAATTATTATAACACTAGCTTTCCGCCCTGCGGCTTCGCCCGCGTTGTACACTTTCCCGCAATTTTCTTTGCTATATTATAACCTATGTTACTCGGGGATATTGTAGCTTTCCAAAGGTGAAAGAATTTTTGAAATCGGTCCTGTAGTTTCGGAGCCTATTCATTACAAACAAACAAACAAACAAATACCTTCTCCTTAAAATATTAGTATAGATTATAGATAATAAAATAACATAATTACCTATCAATTAATGGATAGGAGCCATAGAGCTTTGTGGACATCTATCAATTTCTTAGTTTAGCATAAAGTGCTTAGATAGGTAGGTACATAACTAAGCCTAACTAGGCACCGAACTAAACCTAAGTAAGCCAAGTACAAGGTAAGTACTTATACCTGGTTCTTTATGACCAAGTCTTAGGTAGATTTATAGGCAAGTCTTAGGTACAGTCAATTAAATACATTTAGGTACGAAACTGTAAACAAAAGCACTTTATCCTCAGAAGTACTCAAAACCAGGGATTGTCCATATTTGATGAAACACATATATTTCTCTAATTATATCCATCTGTCTCTAATCCTTATTAATTGCAATAATAATTTAGAGTTTCCGCTAAGTCGAGCCATAACATCGTAACGTGCCCATGTTTGTTTAGGGTTGTTCCACGCAAAAATAATAAACATCTTAATAAATATTGTTCATTTTATAACAACGGGTTTAACAATAACTCACGTATTTACCGAGGAGTTACAACATTCTCGAAGTTTCGACTAGAACAAGAGCAGTCTTCCTTCCTTCATGTTCTCTCTTAGTTGATTTGAGACACAAGTAAAGATGGCTGGGGTGTCTTTATTCGTAGGGCGCCGGCCTAAGAATAACAACCACAACATCTTTGGACAAGGTGCAAAAAGGCTTCATCACCATCTCTATTAAGGTTCTTGAACTGCTCGGACACAGGGACTTATCATATGGACTTATGGTGAATTAAGGCCTAATCTCTATCAACTAGAGAAAAGTCCCTGAGTAAATGTTCTTAGAAAATGCCGGCTTCCTCACGATGTTAGCTTTCATTGTTAGAGCACGTGTAGCAAAAAGGCTTACTACATCAAATAAATTTCCTTAAATAAAATCATGTCCGCTTTAGGATATAATAACCTATTTAAAGCTTACTCTGAAATTATTATTTCACGTAGCAATAATAATTTTAGAGTAAGCTTTAAATATTAGGTATTTCATAAAGCGGACATGATTTTATGAGCCTTTTGACAGTTCATTTATTATTACCAGATAATTTATTTAAATTTTTGCCTTATCTGTGGTACGTTTCGACGAATTTCGACACTTATTTGTTGGTATAACCTGCGCACATATAGAAGCGAATTATAAATGGCGTCCGCTCGCATGCGTTCTCGCTCACTCTCTATCGCTGTCTATACTCACACAGTGAAGTACGCGCTACAAAAAAATAGTCAGTCAGGCCTAATTCGCACGAGAGCTTTTTTAACGTCCGTTAAAAAAGCGTTCAAATAGAACATAATAATTATGTTCTATTTGAACGTTTTAGGCATACCCAAGTACGTGTTCACACGTCGGCGATTTTAGAACGCGACGCTTTTTTATCGAGCAGTGTTGCATTTTCAACGAAAAGTGCTGGTAATAGGCCGTATGAAACTTTTTATTATTATTCACACTATTAAAAAAACGCCGGCGCTGCGATTAGTACGATGAGTATTAGTAGAAATATTCCAATAATTCGTCAAATCTTGTATACTTGTCGAATCTTCGTACAGTGTCACAAACTGTTATTTTAAGTATCTCTGTTCATTCAGAGGATGTACACAGAATGTCCTTTTTTTCTTTCTTCTTCTAGCAACACAAATCGCTATAGCTAGTTATTTAGCAAAAAAAAATTTCCACGGCTTTCTAAAGCGAGGGACGAGACGAAAGTGATTTAAAAGCGTTCGTATGAATGATCACATTGAGGACCTTTATAAAAGCGCCGGGTTTATAACGCAAAGTTGTTTAAACTCTTTACTTTACTTTACTAAAAAAATAATTTCATTATAATAAGTATTTTGTAAAAAAAACTCTGTAGGGACCTAGATAAAAATACTATTTAGATAATAATAATACAATAATACCGTGGAAATATGCTCGAATTACAAATAATTTTGGTATTATGTTTGTATGGGAAATTCGTCGTGACGCCGGCCTGTTTGAGAAATTGTTTTGCCAACCGTACCATACCTACCCGCCGCCATTTACAGAATTCACTTTTAATTGCGCAGGTTATAGATGAAATATTACGCCGACTTGATAACGCTGAATATTTTACCAGAGATATACATATAAAAATTAATGTGTTTCGCGGAATCTGACATCCCTGAATATGCAATAATATGGTGCTTCTAAATTTTACGACAAAAAGGAATTTATCTTTCCTAGTCTTAAAATATTCTAGTCTACCTAGTTTATAAGAATCGTTAAGTACCCGAAGCGAAGCTAGGGCGGGTCGCTAGTTATTATAACGAGTAACTTATTTATGGAGGAAACCAAATCCTTATATTAGGTTAAATTGGGGAGACACTTTCGGAGTAGTATACCTACATATATGTATTATCATAAATATATGTATGTATGGGTTGTAATGATGATGATTATCACTACAATTCCATCACAACTTAAACAATCTGCGAGTGAAACGTTGGACAAGAGCCAGTTACAAGTTTCATGAGTAAGTAGGCCCCAAGACACAGATAGCACTTAAAGTTCTCTCGTAGTTTAAGTTTCCAAAATGTGGCTTAAGTTGATTAACGCTTCTACTAGACTACAAGGTGTTCCAGAATTGAGGTTCAAGACAGAGGTCCGAATGCCAGTGTATTTCCTATGAGAGTGCTATTGGAATTTATTGCAATTTCCATCACATGTCATGCTAGGGAAATGTCTATAGTATGTTGAGTATAAAGCGAACAATAAATAAGATATAGATGGCAAGAGTTTCTAAATAAACAAAGACCATTATGCACACAAGCGCTAAGTTACTTTCTAAAGGAAGTTTTCTATACTTTATCCCAGATAAAAACCCCAAGAAGATTGATTACGGAAATAAACTAGAAAAGCAAACTTTGCCGAGGGTTAAACCCTTCCAACGTTTCCCAAACTGTTTCTGGAAGTCAGGTGCAATAACCCGTAACGTACCGGAAAATATGACGGTAACGATAATCCGGGGCATTGTTGAGTCTTGAACAGACTTTGACAAAGAAATCTAAATAATAAAGTACCAACTAGAAGTGATATAGAAATGGGAATGTGATATAAATAAAAGGATAAATGGTATAAAAAAAAGCAGGATGATGAGGATGAAAGTACCAACTAGAAGTCAACTGCCGTGCGCTATAGGCCTTAAGATAGTATCTACTATTCCGCTTCTTGTTCTTTGTAAATGTTGTAATATCGCAATCAGTGCTTAACTGAGATATCAGGTGTAGATAATGACAACACGTAGTTTCTTTGAAACTACAAAAGACCGGAAGGATAAACATTGTTTGGTGGCGACATGTGGTTTGTTAGCAGTAAACGAAGTATGTACACAACCTTTATATTTTTAGATTTCTGTGGTCCAGAGTTACAGTCTGACTCCTGGACCGTAAAATGCTCATAAATGGGCAATAACTTTATGTTATGAGTAGTTGTAGCCTGCTTCGTGAGTTATTTGAAGGTTATTTGGGCTTTTTATTTACTTGTTGGTTTATTATCGTGCACCATATCCTAAGATACTAGGCTCCTAATAAAAATAGACTTAATTAATTTATTTATTAAAGCTACTACAGTTTTCAGCCCGACAGGAAGTCGAAGAAGTGGTTGGTCACGAAAGCTTTGCGAGACGATTGGTGGCAAACTGGTCTTGACAGAGACTGCTGGACAGAATCGGACAAGGCCTTTGCCCAACAGTGGGAAAGTACAGGCTAAGTAAAAAAAAACTAGACTTAATTTTAGCAAACTTATGCTTTTTCTTTTACGCTTTTAACTTCTGAATGGGTTATAGGTATTAACACATGATATTTACTGATATTAACACAGTAAATAGCTATAGCTAATGTTTTCAATCAATTCAACAGCTTATAAACCGTTTAAAAACTGACAGACAGACTCTTCCATCAGATTCCGTATGTATCTACATGGATCCGAAGAAAATAAATCAACGTCAGAACACACTTAAATCCTATTGTTTTACATGGCGAAATAAAAGAATAATAATGGAATGGATTCCATTACGACAATGGGAATCAATCAAGCCATATCTTGTGTTTATCCGGCCACAGATTATAATACTGAGGTTGTAACTGTAACCAATTTTTATATATTACCTCAAATTCGAACTTTAGAAGTCCAGTTCAGACAATATCGTATACTTAAGTGTAATTTCTCGAAGGTGTCTATTTTCCGTGTGTAAATTCATTTAACGCGGTCAAACCCGCGTAGAACTGCTGGTTTAATATTAATCCTCTCATAAATCATAACATTATAACGTGCGCAATTAGAAATGAGTTCTGTAAATGGCGTCCGCTCGCATGCGTTCTCGCTCACTCTCTATCGCTGTCTATACTTTTATCCTTGTTTTGCCAATCGTACCATACCTACCCGCCGCCATTTACAGAATTCATTTTCAATTGCGCACGTTATACCTACTTAATTTCCTAAAACGTTATCGCTCCCATAGGCGAATGTTAATAAATGAATAATAATAAAAAACGAATGAAATCTATATTAAGTATAAGTTTTGTAGTTTATAGAATGTCCACTAGTTATACAAATTGTTTATTATTTTATGTCTCAATAATAACAGACAAACCCGCACGGCGGATGCTTGTTTACAAAACATCTCGTAAATAAAGAAACACTAAAGCTCAACTTCTCAACTTTTTAAAACACTCAAACTGTTTGACTTTTACAATCTTAATAGTCAGGGATCCGTAGTACATGGAAATCAAGTGATTACTAACAAGCTAATTTTTGGTGAGTAGCTTCGTTTCGATGAGACGTCCAAAGATATCCTATACCCAACTCTCGATTGTGGTAGCTAACAGAGATATCAAGGATTAAAAAATTCAAGGATGTAAAACCGGGATAACGGACCATGAAATTTGTAGGACAATATGTTATATCTCAAGATAATTATCTAAATTATATAAAAACATGTTTGTCCTACAAAACCTATGGTTTGATCAAAGAGTCCGCCATTTCCAAAATGTGTCGAAAACGAGGTCAATTTAAATGATTACTATGATTACTAACCAGCTGATTTTTTGTTGTATACTTAATTAATATTTATAAAATCTAACGGACATATTGTCCGACAAATTTCGTGGTCCGTTATCCCGGTTTTACATCCTTGAATTTTTTAATCCTTGATATCTCTGTTAGCTACCACAATCAAGAGTTGGGTATAGGATATCTTTGGACGTCTCATCGAAACGAAGCTACTCACCAAAAATTAGCTTGTTAGTAATCACTTGATTTCCATGTACTACGGATCCCGGCCTATAAGGCGCGAAGTGTAAAAATTTGCAAAGTTCTGCATAATAAAGTGTATTTGAGTTATTATGCGAAGATTTAATCTCCCGTGGCTTCATTGTCTTGCTGTCGCTGAGCTGTTACCTTATTTATAAACGTTTTCAGTTAGAATAATCTATGTAGGTATTTATAATAATAATTACAAATGCAAAAGTTTGTGAGAATGTATGGATAATTGCTACTCTTTCACGCAAATAACTACATAATGGATTTTTACGTCAGCGAAACACGTTTGTTATCATTTGAAAAAATCATAATCTCATTCTCAGCGATTTTGGAACGACTTCAATTATCTTAATACGGTTTTTAGGCTTTTCGGCTATTTCGTTTGATCCCATATTTCAATTTCAATCAATCAATTTGAGCGTTCTCAGTAACATACTTTACCCAATTACTTACTTTGTCAATCTTGTCAGTTTATTAACTTATCAGAAACAATCCAGATATTCGTAAAATTAAAATACTTTCATTACATCACCGACCCTTATTACGTCTCTCGACTGGGGTCTCCCCAATAAAACCATTTAGGTCTTGGAGGATAAATAAATATTGCTGGACCATACACAGGAAAAGCAAGTAGCACCGTGGTAATCTCGAAGCTTGTGTTACGGTACTATATTTCTAGTATACATAATTAAATATTCATACATAGATAGAAATATTTTAACTATAGGTACTTATTTAACATCCAGACACTCGAAACAAATGTTTGCAGATCGTACAATTTTTTTCCCCGAGTCGGGAATCGAACCCTCTTGCGTCGCAGGCGGACCCTCGCCCGCTGCGCCACATAGTTCGTCTAATAAAATAATTCTAGTCTAATGGTAGATACTCTACATAGTTTATTAATAAGATGGTTGTGCCCCAGGTGTATAGTGTCTTTTATGTAGATTGCCTCCAACATGTAAGGACCTTAAAAGTATTTTTCTTTAAAAGGGACTAGTCAAAACAGAGGCATTTGATTTTCTTCAGTTTTATTAGAAAAAGAACATTCTTATTTACAGAATATAATGGCTCACCACAGCACATTGGTTATGAATAAATAACTAACATCTAACCTTGAATCAAGAAATAGTTCTATGTTATTTAACCGGTGACATTATAATACCAAATATTGACCTATTCTGATTGAGTCAATGGAAGCAAATAACCGAAAATCTATAGAGATTAAGGTACTGTCTTGACAAGCGCTTTAGAATAGAATAGAATAGAATAGCACTTTATTGTACCTTCTTAATTAAAATAAATACAGAGTTTCATGAAAACTTAATTGTTGTCTGTTAAAATTATGAAACCCAACATTACAGTAAGTATTGCAAATGCTCATTGAATGAACAATTCAATACTGAATTATTTTTCAAAGCGGAAACGCGATCGGTGATATTGGCGCGTTCAGATATTTAAACAAAACAAACTTTTTAGCATTATAATAATATTATAGATTTAATTTATCGTCGGACATCTGTTTGGATTTTAGATGGCCGATAGGGTCGAAAAGTTCTCGAGTGGAGACCACGGATCGGATCGGCAACCATTGTCGGACGTCCACCAACAAGATGGACAGACATATTATCTGGTGAAAACCGCCAGTTCACAGATACAAGCTGCAACCCATCGTTATGCCTGTAAATCATGAAGTCCTATAGTTGAAATGATGATGATGAATTTATCAACTCGTAATTCGTCAACAAAATTCACAAAACAACTCCTTAATCCCAAATATAGTTCACCTCGTCTTCTATCTTGTTTGTTGAAAGTTGGTTGAGGGTAAATAAGTTGTATCAATTTGGCAAAATTAATAATATCTCCACAACTCGAAACTTCTAATTAAATGCTTGTTTGTTTTGTGAAAGTGGAATGGCTTTTAATAGAGCTGTTTCTAATTAAACTCACGCTTTTTCATATCCTGATTTCTGTAAATTAAATTATAGGGAGGAGAAAATTGCCTGTGAAGTTATAATACATAAATTCTAGTAACTCCTAAAATTTACATTATTTTGTTGTTGCTGGTATTGATGTATATCCAAATTAACCAACTCCTGTATAAAAGAAGGTAAAGTAGTATCCAGGATAAATCCAGCATATACCAGCATAGGATTATAATCCTCTTACAGTTTTGCGTCTCAATTCTGTGTGCCATTTAACAAGGGCTGAATGCTAAATGACTGTGCACTTGCAAATACTAGGGGCAATGCAATGAATAATTCTAGACCCGCCTAGCTTTACATAAAGCCACGGAATCCGATTTAATGGCTCTCTAACTGAACCTTGTGGATTATTTCAATAGCCCCGCTATTAATGCAGTATATAGTGCGAAGTATTCTGAGGTGGCCTGAAAGAATCGCAGCGATAAGGCCGCCCATGTACTTTTTTTTAACGTATAGATAAGTCTGTAATTTTATTTTTTCTATTATTATATGAGTACATTTATTCATTCAGAGCAACATCGAATATAATTTTGCCACGAGAACATTATCTTTTCCGGGGGAAAGCGGGCGGAGCTTAGTTTTAAAATGTAACATAGGCTAAAGATTTTATTTTATTCATATTTGGTCACTGCAAATATTTTATGCCCGAATTTTGACAATCGTCTAGTGTTCTATAAAAAAAATAGCAAATAAGATCTACTGTCAATCATTGATTTGTTGTGTAGGTATGTCTTGTTTTGAACTGGTTAAAATCTTTTGGAAATCTTTATTAATGAAATAATATCTGTACAATGCTAAGTTTTCGATATATCAGTGTAAATAAGGCACACGAGTGAAATGATACCCAATCTTTTGTACATTACACTTTTGATACTAAGAAACATTGAAATTTCATTTTCTTTTGGTAAGTTTGCCTAATTTTCTTTATTTCGAGAATTCGTCAATGTACAGTCAACCGCATAAGGATATGACTGTTAACAGACTCGCAAAAAAGGGATAATTGATTGGCATTACAAACATTACTAGAAAACGCTATAGAAAAAATACAAGATCACAACGCAAACTTGGTCCTAGAGTGAGAGTCGAACCCACGACCTTCCAGTTTAGCCCTTGCTGCACTACCACTGTGCTATCGAGGATTGCGTTAAGACACTCACTACAACTTTCACATAGTTCTACGACCACGACCAGATGGCATTTTAAATAGATAATTGTCCCATTTCCAGTTGTATACAACATGGAAGACACAACGATTCGACAATACAACGACGAGATAAGCAGAGTGTACGCAACACTGGACAATCCGGAGTTTGAGCCGGTGATCTCGCAAACGCACAAAGACAGGGAGAAGTCAGGAGTGATGAAGAACCTTAACTGTGATGGATACACTCAGTATGCTCTAAACTGCACCATGCACGCCGCAATCATATATAATACCAACTACTCTCATTCTCCACCAATGCCGGCTATGTTGAACCAGTGGTGCAGGTAAGTTTCATAATAGAAATAATTTATTTCAACTAATAAAAAAGTGGCCAAGTGCGAGTCGGACTCGCCCATGTAGGCTTCCGCAGCAATTGTTTATATGAAATAGTTTATGACGTATTATAAAAAAACTACTTGATAGATTTAGTTCAAACCAATTTTCGTTGTTAGTTTTTATAGTTATGTACAATATATATTTTTTCTAGATTTATCATCCTCTTATTTTAGAAATTAGAGGGGGGGGGGGACACTCTGTTTTCCACTTTGGAAGTGTCTCACGTCCAAACTATTAAGTTTAGAATTAAATGGCACTAGAAACATTGTTATGATTTTTGAAGACCTATTCATAGATACCCCACACGTATGGGTTCGATTAAAAAAAAGTTTTTAAGTTTCAGTCCTATATATGGGGATAAAATGTAATTGATTTCTTTTCAATTTTTTTATAAAATCTTAGTGCGGTTCACGGAATACATCTACTTACCAAATTTCAGCTTTATAGCTCTTATAGTTTCGGAGAAAAACGGCTGTGACATACGGACGGACGGACGGACATGACGAATCTATAAGGGTTCCGTTTTTGCCATTTGGCTACGGAACCCTAAAAAAGCCTAAAAACACCTAAAAATAACACAGCTAATAAAAGTACAATAATGATCACACTGATATTATATATAAATCACTAGCGACCAGCCCTAGCGTCGCTTCGGGTACCTAATTAACTTATAAAATTTCCTCTTGAATCATTAAAAAACCGCGTCAAAATCCATTGCGTAGTTTGAATGATTTAAGCGTTATAGGGATATAGCCAGAGAAAGCGACTTTGTTTTATACTATGACATGTAGTGATAAGCTTTCCGCCCGATTTAGCCCACGTTTTAATGGACGTTATAACTAATTATTCCAAGGTATAAAGTAGCCTATAAAAATAAAAACATGTAACAATAAAGATATGTAAGTTAGAATATTGCGAAGTTTCATCAAAATCTATTATCCGTGCGAAGCCTGGACAGGCCGCTAGTTAATAATAGACGAGCTTAGTCGTTGAATACGTCATAGACTCAGGCATTCCTTAGCCAGTACTTACCTAAATCTAGGTCTAAATATCTCCTGTTTCAGGTCAATCCGACACCTGACAAATTGCGCCATTGACTGGAACGAGGAGTGCGAGGGAGTCAGCGATAGTCTCTACAAGCCCGAAGACATTAAGGGTCATATGCACGTCGTTGAGAATATTTGTGACGATGAGGGATTCCTCACGCGTAAGTTTCAGCTGAATTGTAAGGCTTTAGAGGTGATTGTTCCTTGAAGGATTGAACTTGTAGATTAGTGATATAGGAATTATATTGATTGCGGAGACAATACAATACAAAAACACTTTATTGTACACCAAAAACAACAAACATAACTATAACACAAAAATAGACACGTACAATGGGCGGCCTTGTAGCTAAAGAGCGATCTCTTCCAGGCAACCTTTGGATGGAAAAGAGAGACAATATTTAAATTTTATCATGCTTTTTATAGATAAAAGTCCTCGAAAATAAAGTTGATTATAAAGAAAAAATAAGACTGGGGTGTACTAATACTTAAATATACCGATACAAGTAGTTATATTACTGTTTATTTTTATCTCGCGTAAGGTTTAGCTATACCATAAGGTGTTTGAGGTTATTGTTTCTTGAAGGTTTTATACAGGACTTGTGGACCAGTAATACGTACCTACAATGCTTTTAAAAATTACCTATGGCAATAATATTTTTACTTACGAATTGTTGGCGGTTTTTATATATCCCTAATACTTGGTAACAGACAATATAATATTGTCTCTGTAAGGTCGCACAAAGAACAGCTCTGTCGCTAAGGTAACTCGATTCTATTGCGATTAAGGCGAAATATTTCCAAGCTAATACAAGGACATCCTTCGTGGCGAAACGGGCGTAGGTGTGCTTGTAGTGCTAGAGGTAGTGGGTTCTACTTGGATAATCATCTTATAACATTAATAAAATATAAATATTCATGGACAATTTACACAGCAACTAGCCCCGTGGTAAGTTGAAAGCTTGTGTCACGGGTTTTTAATATGCTTAATAATATAAATAGGTACATGGTAAATTGTGCAATAATAACATAAGACGCAAGAATAATACGGAAATCTCACGTGATTACAACCCGTTAGCTTATGTAATGTATGTTTAATTTATTTATCTTCACTTTTTCGTATTATCAGGCTACGTGAAATATTTCCTACTAAACGTATTTCGGATGAAATAAATCAGAACGCGCATAATGAGCTTCTTATCCTGATTCGCCCTTTGTTCGGAGTTTAGAACGAATACATTACCCGAATACCTTCCCTTTACACGAAAACAAATAGATGTAATGAATTCAGTTTAGGTTACCGGCGCGATGTGTTTTGTTTACCAGAAAGGAGGTTGAAAAACAAATAAAATATGGCCGTGTGCGTGTTAGCTAAGTGGGAGCATTCCCAAGCGAAGGTCGTGGGTTCAAACCCCGCCGCACACTTCTAGATTTTTCTTGTAAAATTTATGTGCGCTTCAAAAACATGTGCTCTAACGGTGAAGGTAAATATCGTGAGAAAACCGGCATGATCCGAGAATTTTACCAAGTTTGAAGAACTTTGTGTAATTCACCAACCCGTACTTGGCCAGCTTGGTATATTATGGCTTAATCTCTCTGAGGTGACTTAAGCGTCACCAAGACTTTCAAGAGTTCTTAAAACGTTGGTGACGCGTAAGTCACCTGTTGATTAACCTGTTTCAGAGTACGATGCGCTGACCATCTGTATTGAAAGCGTAGGTGACTCCTGGTTCACCTGCTACTCTGACTTCAAAGACATCGTGGTCAAAAAGAAGAACGGTTCCAAAGAGTGGACACACTTTGCCGTACACTTTGAATTATGCTGGTAAGATTAATCCTTCTCATTCACAGCATCTACTTATCTTCGTAATTTAAGACCTATTTTGTACCTACACAGTTTTACAATAAATAATTCTTTATCTTTATCTTTTATCTTCACGGTTACCAGACGGGATCGTGATGGTAGTGGATAATAAATAAATGAATATTGCTGCACAATTCACAAAGCAATATCTAGTTCTATACATCTCTGTTATAAGCTCGAAGCTTGTAATACGGGTGCTTGATTTCTGATATCTCCTGTCGCAGAATAATCCAATCAATTAATAATTCTAGGAAAATAAATCTAATCATTATAGTGAATTAAAATGAGCATTGTTTCAAGCGCCCGAGCTCGTTTCCGCCGCTGCATATTCGACGTGCTTTTCGGCCCCGACGGCCGCTGCGAGCGAGGCCAGGCGCTCACGCTGCAGAGGTTCTCTGTCGTGGTCTCCGAAGGTGATGTCTTGCAGGTTTGTTGTAAATTAGAATGCCCGAAATTGGAAAGTGCGGTTGTTACGTGTCCTTTAAACTGTATTCTCTACCATAATTCTATGTAATTTTAATTACATATTGGATGTCCTAAACCGAATACAAACTCATTTTAAAACAACGGGAATTACTCACGTATTAACTAAGGAGTGTAAACACCCTCGACGTTTCGACCACAACAAGAGCAGTCTTTTTCACGAGGAGTAGCGTCCCGCCGTGCTCTGTCTCCTCTCTGCTCGCGTGCGGTTCTCACTGTGTGAGAGGGTGTTTACACTCCTGAGTTAATACGTGAGTTATTCTCGTTGTTATAAAATGTGTAGTGTAACTCACGAAAATTTTGAAAGCGAATACAAATTGTTGATACTAACGAATAGTTATTTAACAACTCTATGTACACAATCTTACTATAAAGTTATCTTTATCGGAACATGCTGTTTTACGTAAATATGTATGTAGGTACATATGCTTCAAAATCTCCTTATTCTTCCAGGACTGCGACAAGAATACGATGTACGAGAACTGTCCCGGGGGAGACCCTCGGCCGCGCAGTGAGCTGGTGGAACAGCTCATGAACGCGGACGAGCAGGGATTGTCCCCCTCGAGGGGTGGCAAGGGGGACGGCGCGGGGGGCGTCTGCTGGCGCTGTCCCCACTGGCTCGCTGCTCTTGTAATTATACTCTTTTGAATACAGCTTGGCTGTTTTATTGGTAGTTGGGTATGTTCTCTATCCATCCAAAGGTTGCCTGGATGAGATCGCTCTTCAGAGATAAGGCCGCCCATTGTACTCTAATTTTAGTTTAATGTTTGTTGATGTACAATATTACCACATATTTCTTTGGCGGGTCTCATGAAAGCGACTAATAAGACTAGCTAGATATTGAATGTGTTAAAATGGTTCTAAAACCGTCTCCATGGCCACTGCCCTGACCCTAATCCTCTCGTGCACTGAATGCCGGCGAGACTCATTATCATCAGAAATCTATTAGAGCATCTGAAAGAGCTGCCTTCAATAGGATCGTGCCGGTGTAGAAACGATCCAGTAACGCAGATTTGTTTGATTAATACTGTTTATTTTGTACTTGTAAATGCCAAATTATTTCTAGAATGGAAAAGTCGTCAAAGGCAAAATTCAAATTACACTACGAGAATTCACTTCATAACAGCAACTGTTGGAAGAGTCGAAGAGTAAGTAAACCAGATGGTTGGTCCTGGTGAAGAGAGATCATTAACTATTGCTTGTCCAGTAATATAATTATTTTTAAGGATATTCCTCATTCCCCCAAATATTTAACCAATAAAGATTTTGAACGAATTTATTTAATCTGCACTCTCACCAAGCGGCTTGAAAATCCCGAAATCCCATCTTGTGCATAAAAGTCACTTTAGTTTTCACTTTAAAATTGACAACAATATTTGATGGTATTAGTTTACAAATTTAATTTATTTTTTGATTCTTCTTCCATCCAAACATTCCCGTTCTAATAGGTGACTGCGCTACTGTTTAAAATTTACATTGTTCCCATGACATGGCGAAGGATCAAGTGAGTAAAGCCAGTCCATTGTGCCTAACGATTGTAGAGCGCAGTTTAAAGCAATACCCTTATACGGAGCTTAAGGATATTGGTATGGGAAACAATACCAGCCGTATATTACACGAATACTCAGCTTTCTGTCGTTTCTTTGTCGTAGATAAGCTGTGTTGGCTTAGTGGAAGCACACTCAACTTTCATTGCAAATGCTGTGGGTTCAAAGCTTAGCGTGGGGTTTTTTCATGAAATATTGACTCTTCAACTTTATAATATTAAAATAAAATTCACGAAATATTCGTAAAATCTCCACATATCTCATCAACCCTGCTCGTAAATTAAATGAAAATGTAATGTGTAGCCCAAACTTACCCCAAACCAATAATTGTCCGGGACCACAACTAGATAGATAACACAACAATCACATTAAGGACCTCGCCGAACTCGCTCAAACTTAAGAATTACTTGAGAACTTGCAAATTACTCGAAACATGCTTGAATAATTCAATTCACTTAAAAGTTAGCATATTCTATGATAAAACCTGAGGTTAGCTATGCGTTTGACATTGTGGCGCAGTTGGATAAAGTCTTATTTCAGAGCAAAGTGTAGTGTGATTCTTAGAAAATCGTATGGGATAAATTACAAGATCACAACGTAACCTTGGTCCTCGAGTGGGAGTCGAACACACGCCACTCAGTTTAGCCCTGGTTGCGCTAACCACAACGCTATTTTAGTGAGAGTCAATCACTATAAAATAAATATAAGCATCTGATTCTTTATAACTTTTTATTTTTTGACACTTTTTCTGACATTTTAGTGCCCATGACGCACTTGAAGTTAAAATTTTAATGGCATTGTGCAACAAAATTGGTCTATTATAGGTGGTCTATTATATTAAAGGAGCAGGTGTCCGTTATAATACAGTTTCACTTCTTTGTGGTACCTACCTCACGGCACTTTATTTGAAACCATATAAATTCAGTTCAGAATTCCCATTGTAAATTGTAAGTTACGAGTAAGTGCAATATTGGCATCGATATAAGCAATATTTTACACAATGGTTTAGTATTTTATTTTCCATATAAAATGTAAAGCATTTTGTCATCATCGATCGTGCTGAAAAAAATATAAAAATAATACCGTAATTTTGTAGTAATTTGTGAAGGACCGACCCTACATTATACCTACCAAAGTTCATTCGCACTAAATTCAATTGTCTATGCTCACAGTATAAAACTAATATTTCGTGTTTGTTCTCGTTTATATTGTGCCCTCAGGGTGCAACGGATAGGACTTTTAAATTAAAATCTAAGAGCTGTAATACAGAGGAGATTATTATTGTTCTGGCTTATTGCGTTCTTGATAACTTAAAAAGAGCCTTAATCAGCAAAGTATTAACTTTAACATTAAGCGCCCATAACGAACGTATTTAAAGTAACGATATTGTTTAGAATATTCTTATATATTATATTTTATACATATAAACAGTTGGTAAACACGAAAGCTGCCGTGATACGGGTGTTGGTTGCGGGACAATGTACGTGGATTTATGGCCTCGCATGCATAATTCATGGACTTATCCCAATCAATTTGCAAGCTTTTAGGAACTAATAGAACATTGTTTTTTACCGTAGTTAGTTGGAACTATGTAGTTCTGTAATAACTTGAGCTGTAGAATATATCACTAATTAGTTGAAGCCGGATTTTTCCACTTTATAATGGGGTATTATTGATTGATTGATTGATTTATTTATTCATAAGCTTAAACTAGTTTATAACCATATTGTACCATTAAACCCACGACAGGTTTGTATTGGTATTATTTAGTTAAAATTCCCATCCACCCCATTGATGGGGAAGTTAATGGGGTGGTTGGGAATATATAATTTATAGCTAAAGTAGCATATCAGATTATTGGTGAAGAAATTATTTTAATAAAATCCGTGAACCTAAAAAAAAGACGTTCGTTTTTGGTTTATATCAGAAATTGTGTATTTTATTTAGAATAGTTTATTAATGAAAGGAAATCGTAAAATTACTCGTATCATTCAAAATAACATTTTTTTTAAATCTGAATTTGACCTCTTCAACCTTCCCTGGCCTACTAAGACCATATTAAAACCAAAAGCACTTATAACATACCTACATAAATTAAAATTAGTTCAGTTATAAAATTACCACGAAAGTATATTAAGTATTAGATTACAAAACTGAAGAGTTTGTTTGATTGGTTGTTTGTTTATTCAAACGCGCTAATCTCAGGAACCGCTAGTCTGATTCAGAAAATTATTTCAGTGTTGGATAGTACCTTTATCGTGGAAGTCTATATAGGCAACATAAACTAGGTATATATTATACCTAACTAAATCTACATAGATAACGTAAAAATAAACAAGCGAAGCTGTCGGCGGAACAGCTTGTCATGGATATACTGACCAACCAATGAAAAAATGTATAAAAAGTTTAAAAAATCGTCAAAAACCAAGTGAGCAAAAAAGTTTCAGAACCGTTTGAAACATGTTGCTAACAAAAATTTTCAATGGATTCTGCATTTTATTAAAGCGACCGACGAGTAAAGTTTTCAATTTGTTTTCGAATAAATAGAAATGAATATTTATATAGAGTTCATTTTAACTGCATGTTGTAGGTTAAAAATTACTAATGCGTGTTAAAGTGGACTTTTAGATATAAATAATCACCTCTGTGGCGCAGCGGGCGAAGGTCTGCTCGGAGATATTACTTGCAATCATAGATGACCCCCACTTGCAATAGATGATTATGACGCCAGATGTTGCGGGTTCTATTCCCGCTTCGGGCCAAAAATTTGTGACGATCTGCAAATATTTGTGCTTGGTGTTCTATATGTATAGGTATTAAAAAGTAATTTTTCGTGTGTGCGTGCTGCAAGCAGTTTTTTTTTGCGTTATTAAAGGTCTATACGTATTTATAGAAAAAAAAATTGAACTATAAAACAAAAATCAACAATATTTTTACATTTATTAGTATTGATGTTCTTCATAAGGTTTTCCCTTCGTACGATAAACTGTGTTGTTTATAAGTAATTTACTATTTACATGAACACACAGTTAAAAACAAAACTTTGCCGATTCTTATAAATATTCACATAGTACCAAACTTTTTTATTGACCATTCTAAGACGAAGTTTTCGACGAAAAAAACTTATCTCAATATGCTGCGGCTGTTAGAGAAACGGCTTTTGGAAATAGCTTGTGGAAATGGCCTAAATGGTATTTCTTAACGAGGTCACAAATATGATAACAAAGATAAGATAATTCTTTATTACTGTACACTGTTACAAAGCCGTGTTGGCAAAGTGGAAACACACGAGACTATTCCCCAAATGCCTCCTGAAATATCTCAAATTATAAGTTTACTATGAGTATATTTGTTTAAAAATTGGCAAAATATATCACACGACTTTTATTCCGAAGCTTTGAGCCCAGGAGCTCAAAGCCAGATTCACACCTGTGGATTTCTCTTGCTTTGAACACGTGCTTTAAGGGTGAGAACAAACATGGGAAAGTGTTCTGTAAAGTCAAAATCATTAACTTTATTTCCATAGAAAAAAAAACATAGAATAACATGGACACGTTAGAAAAAATTATAACTAAAATACCTGAAACATTCAGTACACAGTCAAGTGTAAACATCGCCTCAAATTCTCAGGGTCCCGTATACATTACAGAAACTATTTGTAATTTCATATAAGACATGGGTTAGACTGCCAAAATTTGACCAGCTTATCTAGATCCCTGTAAGTGTGAGAGCGAAGGATTTTCTACTGGACAAAATATTAGTCCAAGGTCTTGTTTGATTGGTCGTGTTGACTGCCCGTTATGTTTCGAGCTTGCTATGTTTGGACATTAGGGTTCCTTATGGTTACCTAGAACTGTTTATACCTACTTGGATGTGCCCTTCTGTCTGGTTGAAATATTACCTGGGAATCGGTTTGGTCTGTTTGTGTAGGTATACATAATAATCTATATATTAAAGTAGATTTTTTTATGCGGGCTAATAACCACGGGACGAATGTGGACAAAATCCCGGAGACGCCTGCAAAGCCGCATGCTTTTTCCGAATAAATAAAAATAAATTATTACCCATAAAAATCAATGAAAAGTACTTAAGTATTGTACAGAATTCCCAAACTGTTTCGCAACTCGATCTTACCTATTTATTTTGTAAACAATAGGAAGTCAAGGTGTAAAGTACCCTAATATACAGTTTGTGTACTATCGATGGGTTTGAACGCACGTACAACCTTTAATGCTGTTGATATAAAATAAATAAAGGGTAAAAGTAGCGTTACGACTAAAGTGTACAATCAGTGTGTGTTGCCAGTGATGACTTTCGGATCCGAAACGTGGTGCTTCACCATCGGCTTAATGAATAGGCTCAGAGCCGCTCAAAGAGCTATAGAGAGGGCTATGCTCGGAGTTTCTCTACGTGATCAAATCAGAAATTAGGAGAACGTAAGCGTACGACTCACCGACATGGCCCACTGAATTATCTCTTTGAAGTGGCAATGGGCTGGCCATATACAAGAACGGATGGCCGTTGGGGTCGAAAAGCTCTCGATTTGAAACCACGGATCACTTGGACACATGATGTTGCCAAAGCCTATGTCCAGCAGTGGACGTCCGATGGCTGAAATGATGATGATGAAAAAAACATAATAAAAAACCTATAATAATGGAACTATAATATTGGCGGTTGGTATAAAATATTAAACCATTCAAATTAAAACAGAATTTCAGCAATAAACTTCCTCCACAAAAACTGCACGGAATTCCTCAGTACTTGAACTGAAACTTTCACACGTGATCTGAATGTTTGAAAACTTTCAAAAGTTTCATCAGCGTTATAATTTCACTTTAGTTCAAAATGAATTGAAACCCGGAATTCAAAGATAAATGTTTTAGGAGCGTCCGAATTCTGGAATTATGCGCGTCCTTTCATATTATGCACCTTGCATAATAATTAGTTTAAATTTTATGGAAATATTCGGTGCTACGTTAAATTTTGATGATTGAAACTTGCTCCGTTTCATGAGATTATACAGAGAGATATTACAAAAATGCTAAATATCAGAATGCCACTGAACATCTATTACAAAAGCCCCCAATTTTTATAATACTATTTCATCACGCTGGACAAGTGCGGGTGATTTAAAGGTTTATGTCATTTATTTCCATAAAATCCTAAAGGTCACTTGGACAAGTCAAAAAGTATATATTACATGTCCTTTAAACTCTTTAAAAAAATTCCATAACATGTCAGTTTCCTTACGACATTTTCCTGTTAAGAAGAAAAGTCCATAACCTTTTGAAAAATCAACTTCCCATTTAGCTGACACAACCTCAGTTAATCCATGAAGTGAAATGTATGTTAAAAGTTATCAATGATGATACTTTGCAGGCTCAGCTAAAAAAAGCTTTTCCGGCAAACAGTCCCTGTAACAACGGGACTCAACTCCTTACAATTTGATAGAACAAACAGCAGCGGAACGCAAACAGCTAAGCTCTAATTGAAATTACCTCCCAGCATCCCGGAAACGGGTCCAAAGGTACTTGCATACCGGAGTATTTTGGCAGACAACAGGCACTGCTTAACCGATTTTTGAGAGTTGTTTTAGAATTTAGAATGGACCCTGCGCTAAATTAAGCGCATTTTGCCAGTGTCAAGTGTTTTATGAATTTACAAAATTATAAAGTTGTTACTTGTGTGATCTGTTGTACGCAAGTTGTGTTGCTTGTCATGTGTAAAGGAGTATGGAGTTTATCTTGGCGAAGTATGGAGTTAAATAAATACATACATTTTCTTCTTTCTTTTTCAGTACATAATGACAGTAAAGGGGGCAATACAATTCACACAGCGACACCTAGCTCATGGAAAGCTTGTAAGTGTGTAATTTATTTTTATCTCATACAACACTACACGCTTTATAATGCTTACGATACATAGAAAACACTCAGAATAAATATAATATCTATATACAGATAGTATAAACATTTGCCACAGGCGGATATTGAAGCCAAAACCTTCGCGTCGTAGGCGGGCCGCCATGCCATAGAGGTTATTTTATCTACATTATATTTGCACCTTATAGTTATATTGCTCATCTCTGATGCAAATCACCTCTAAGCTGCCTCTAAGAGGTGCCAGTAAAGTGCGGTTTGGTTGGGCAGATACCTTAAATCTGCCTTTTCACTGAAGCTACTTGAAAACACGGAATTCTTGATGACTTACACGATTTGTCTTTTCATACTAGTTTTGTTAGTTCAGTGATGTTAACTTCAAAGAGTTTTACTCAAAAATACCATTTTTTTTTGTAATTAGTGTTTGCTTTTTGCTAATGCATTATGTGTGAGGGAGATAACAAGATAATCCAAGTCCCATCCTTAAATCAACTTGAAAATTTCATTTAAGCGTAAAAACCTTCAAGGCAAGAAAGACATAAGTGTGCAATGTAATAAAATACATTCCCATGGGAATATAATATAACTTTCCGATAGAATCATCACACAAAAATTACTCCGGCTTTATCTGGGGCCTTCAATCCGCTGATAAGATCGGAGCTGGCCTGAAAGACGGGGTGACTCGACGCTTCTCTACCCACATATTTTCCGCTACGGACAGAAAATAAAACATAAAAATATAATATTTACTAATATCCATACATATATTATGAATAGAAAGTGGTATAGGTGTCAAGCTTCGTATCTGGCACCCGGTTTTGCTCGTGCTTTACAGATTTTTGCAAAAAAGAGGTATTTTTGTTCTGTAAAATATGACCTCTATCTATCTGGCTCTAACTATCCAACGAAGATTGTGATATGATTTAATAGTTTTAAAGATACAGTTATTTCGGCAGGTAGTCTGGCTAGAACTTCAATGTATTGCATTTATTGATTTGTCCAAGTAATGTTAGGATTTTATGGAAATAAATGACGTAAATCTTTTTTCAAATAGGCAATATATTTTTCATTTAAGTTTGAAGCATTTTAGGCCATATTCGCTCTAATCTTGCCCATAAAACATTCTTATATTTTTTTGCTAGCCCTACTTTAGTAACGCGCGTTAGATTAAAATCGACTTTTGCAATCCAATTTATAGGGTCGTTTAGACATAATATCCGAACGTTAGTGTTTATCTCTGGAATAAACTTAAATTCATGGAAGTTTCGTTCAAAAATCCATATTCAAGGCATTTCAAAAGATGAGACAATTTCCGCCGAATTCGATCCCTATTGGATTATGGATCAATGATGGGAAAAATATATTTAATTGCCTCTTGTACAGATTTTTTGATCAATGAAAAACATCATTATTTCTGTCGTTGGAGGTCTGGGTAAAATTTTTGAGTATAATCTACCAGTTATTTTAATTGAACCCGCTTACATCCAGTGTAAACCTCTTATCATTTTGCATTACTCATTAGTCTTTATTCTAGGACATCTAACGGCCATCTGCTGGAAAATAATATTGGCATATTTTTACCGCGGGAAAATTACAACGTGAAGCTGAAACCCAATCGCAGGTGGAATGGAAGAGATAAATTTAGTTTGTGCGTTTCATGCACGTATGGTGTGGATAATAATTAAATACTAATATAATAGAGCTTAAGAGTTTATTGATTGTTTGTTTGTTTGAACGCGCTAATTTCAGGAACTGCTGGTCCGATTTGAGAAATTATTTAAGTGTTGGATAGTATATTTATCGAGGAAAGCTATAGGCTATATTATACAAACTATAGGTATGAGATAATCTGTCGGCGGGAAGGCTCGTAAATCTATAAAATGTCGAACAGTCAACGTAAACTATAGCTAGACTATAATAAATAACTTTTTACGGTTGTAGACCGAAAATACTTTATGTTCGCATAAAATTGAGGCAGCTAAACGCTTTTAATACTTAATTAAGCAAACATTGTTCTACTGATTTCACTTCAGCCTAATTCATCTTCTTTCTGTTTGTGTTCCTAATAAATTTATGATTACATTCTAAGCGGATTTGTTGTTTAATAACCTTAAGAATATTTGGATTTTGATGAAATCTGGAACAGGGAAATTGGGGAATTTAACGGTGAGACGTGGTAAATAGAAACGAGGGTTGGTCGAATAGAATCAAAAATATACAAGACTAGTTTCAGTAACACGGGCAAATATAGTGAAATTTCCCACGTTAAAAATAATCCTATATAAATTACAATTTTCACATATTTAATAATATCAATTTCCTAATTCAAATATTTTATGCAAACCGTTAAAATCATAAAGCATTATCTAAGAACAATTTAATAGATCATTCATTTCTGGCAAATTCTAATTCTAAGCCCTAATTTCACCAAGCTCTGTTTGTTAGTTTAACATCCATTATGTAATTAACAGTCCATAAATATACCTACGTAAACTGACAGTGAATTAACATGACGGGATGTTAAATTAACAAACTGAGAGAGGTGAAATTAGGTCTAAAAGTTTCACAGACACGTCAAGTCAAGACAGAGTCGTTTTTGCGTCGAGGGTTAGAGCCTTTCACGAATTTTCTCTTGTCTAGAATACTTGCAACTGCGATTAAACATCCAAAGTTGAAGTTAAAGTTAAACAGATGCATGCCTCTCGAATGAATAAACGTCACTGGAGCATAAAGCTTGTTGTCCACTAGGTAAGTTGTGATGATATTATTCCAATAATCCGACGTTAGTGTGTCCTCCAATCAATTTTTAACTAACTTCTGCAGTTTTGGTGGACTGCGTCCTTTTCGTGAAACAGAGTAAACACCGTTTTTGTTTGTGATAAATAAAGATTATTTTTTAAGTAAATAGCCGTTCTACGTTCGCTTCAGTGTTCCCATTACGCCCCGTAACTTTGGTCAGTCGTAGGATATTGAGGACCACGTTTGACAATATTCTAGGAAACAACATTTCAATCTGTTAACACTCCAGTTGACATGTTTAAACTCTTGTATGTACAAGCTTGCGTCGTCCGAATTTCAATTTTGTACCAAAGACTTGGCGAGCAAGTCTTGTTAGTATTGCCTATATACAAAGCATAAGGAAGATGTCACAATGAAAACCACTTGTAACGTTCCCACTGCTCGTACATAGAAACTTCTCTCGTGACAAGATTTTAGGCTTTTCCACGCTGGCAAAATGCATTGTCGAGTGTGCTCTAACATAGCCAATATGGCTCATTCACGTCCCATAATATATAATAAAAATATATATGTAAATCTAGTACCCGTAACACAAGCTTCGAGCTTACCACAGGGCTAGATGATGCTATGTGATTTCTCAGGCAATATTTATTTATTTGAAATGACACCACCGTCATAGTAGGGGAGCCGAAGAGGGGATTTCGGGATTTACTCGAGCGCGTCAGATTAAGATACTGGAGATAGCTAGTACCCAGATAAGTACCTCCACCAAATATAAAAAATCTATCTATGTTCGAACGTGAATTATAAGGGAACAAAATTTACTTTTGTCATATTAGGCGCATCACTTTAGATAATTGTCAGATTAAGATATGGTAGAATCAGAACATAGAAAAGCCTTTGATAAAAAATGAGTCGCGATTTTTATTTTTTTAACTTTTACGTACTTCCACCCCAATCGTGTAAACAATCAGATTTACAAACGTATATTATCAATCATATTTCCTAAATTATTTTTAAGTATGTAAGTATGTTAAGCTGATTTTCAATTTATTGAATCTGATTCATAGAATCTATCACTAACTGACGCGCTTAAGTACGTCCATACAACAGTATTTTTTTAAATAAGTTTTTATTTATCTATGGTCGCTTCCCCCACTGATGAAACACATCGGTCTCATACAATTTTTTTCTTCTTATCATCTACCAAATGCAACCCAATAGGTCTCTTTGACGCTCGAGTAAATCCCCATTTAGCATCGTCGCCTCCCGTACTATCATGAAGCCAAGCTACAATCTCCTAAACACACTCAATATTCCACTCAGCCCCAAGCACATATCGAAGTTCCTAATTAAAAATGTCCAGGATATCATCCAGTGGAAGTCCCCCTTTACTTCAGGGACGGCGATATGCGAAATGAGACAAGTTTTTAGTAAGCTAATTAATTCTTGCTCACGCTTCTTGTTATCTTGCGAGGACATTTCAGTCTTAGTTCTGATAGCGGCAACCGTCATTATACGGCAGTGAAAATTGCACGAAGTTTACATTTAATGATACTTTCTCTGGCTCTGCAAAGTTTAAGACGGTGAGGAAAACAAATATTATTTTTATTGAATTACAGTTTGAAAGTTGGCTGTTTCCGTGCGCAATTAGGTTTTGTTTACTTGAATGTTTTTGCACAGTTTTTGTTCATTATTAGTTACGTTATCGAGTTTAAAAAATTAATTTTAGTAAGCTGAAATTATATATTATTTATGGGATTCTTGTCTAAAGTGTTGTTTTGTAAAGCAATTTATACCACTTAATCTATTTACATTGTATTTCATTAATTGTAAGTTACTTCTCAAATTAATTGTACCTGTTACTTACGTATAAAATGCCTTTAATTTTAAACAAAAGAAAATTAGCATAAAATGTGGTATTTTAGTATAGAGTATTTAAATGGAACCAATTTAGTTTGCACTGAGGTACGAACTGGTACAGTTAAGCTCAAAAATATGTATTTACCTAGGTTCACTCCTAAGTTCCGGAATTGCTTCATATTTATGTATGTATCTAGTTTGCAGGTCCGCCTGCGACGCAAGAGGTTGCGGGTTCGATTCCCGCCTCGGGAGAAAAAAATGTACGATCTGCAAATATTTGTGCCGAATGTCTGGGTATTAGTTTTGTAATAAAATATCTATCTATGTATGTAAATTATATTAAGTATATTTGAAATCTAGAACCCATAACACAAGCTTCGAGCTTACCACGGGGCTCAAGAGTTTTATAAAATTACAAAATTATAAACTTGTTACTTGTGTGATGGGCATTTTGGGGCAAACCGAAAAAAATACACATTTTAAACTTGTCAGTACCATATACATTTAATAGGTATTCTAAATACCCTACAACCTAGTACGTGTTCTTATTTTGAATGCAGGTGAATTTCAGCAGTATACTCCGCCGCACGTATTGGTCTAGAATGCACGTATCTAGTAGACGCAGAAAGGACAAATTGTATAAAGCTGGGAAGCCTTTATAGTAGGAACAGAGATAAATTAAATAAAAAGAAAGATAAAGATAAGGTATTTGTCTCGCATTTAACAAATTACATTATAACAGCATGATTATTATATCTTTACATCTTAATATAAAAATCAATTGCACTATTCGTTGTAATTTTTTAACTCAAGAACTTTAGATGCTTTCGGTGCTTTTGGTTTTTAAATAGTCTTAGAAGCCCAGGGAAGGTTTTATTGGTGAGGAAACAAATAAAACGGGCGAAGCTGCGGGCGGGTTAGCTAGTTTTTATATATTTCTTGTATTCCAATTAATCTAATTTTGTTAATAAGTTATTTTTTAATATAGATTTTTAACATCGGTTTTTTGCTAAAATTTTGTTTGCAATGCAATGTACATACTTTTAGCTAAACAATAATTATAAAAAAATATCCCGCATAAATCTAAAAAAATAGTATCGGGTACGTGAAAACCCTGGAGTCTCATGCTTCTAGGACCAGCGACTTGTGGATGAATGATAGGCGAAGCTGGAACGAGCCAACCAGTCCTGAAGACCAGCAGTCTTCAGCGTCAAAAGGTATGTGCCAAGACCCTTCGCCTACAATTACAGATTCATTTTCCGCCGTATTCTTATTTATTACAGTTTTTTATTGCATAAACCCCTTCATCTCAGCGCGTGCTCTATCGCACACCGTAATTATGTATCGCTGTGTTCCGCGATACGATGTACAATAGTACAATGTACACACGGCTTTACTTTAGCCTGATTCATAACCGGGGTTGATGCATGTACCGATGTAAACGCGGCTTTACGGCTTAAAACTTCTAGCTTTTGCTCCCGGCTTCGCTCGCGTTAGAGAGAGACAAAAAGTAACCTATGTCAAAAACAATCTATTTAACTTACTCAATTAAAATCACGTCAAGGTCCAGCTCTGTTTTATCTTGTAAGACGGACAAACAAACACTTTTCAGTTATGATATTATAACGGATAATTAGGAAGCCCTTGGTTGAAGCTAATTAGCGAATGTACATAGCTTATTCAAGTTATCTAAGTATACGTTTATTATAAGATTAAGTAGGTAATAATAGGTCTTTATGAGTTATGGACTACCTAATAGATTTACAGTTATTTGTATAGTTTTGAATAATTTGCTCATAATCTTATTATGATTGTTTTTTAATTTTATTTACAAAATATTGTAAACATTTATAATAATAGGACCGCTATGCTATGCAGTTTGCACCAAACCATAAGTCAAGTCTACATGAACCTCTCATACAGATTGCAAAAACCTTAAAACACCCGAAATGATTTCCCTACACCCTTTTAAACCTTCTACTGAGTTGTGGAACAAATATCCACATTTTCCATCTGTCTCCAAAAGTGACAGACGAAACTTTTTCAATCTAGAAATGTCCCATGGGATTGTATTCTTCTGATGGTGAGCGGGACATTTTGGAATTCCTTTGTTACGATGTAAATGAAGTGAATTATTTCTTTTTTGTGTATGTGAGTAATTGCAGTGTACGCTTACCAGGCGGGTTGGTCGTATATTGGTCGTGAATATTGATACAGTACACAGAACGACGCTGTTGCCTCTCTCCGTACATAATTATAAAGTGAAATAAAACAATTTCATACAAATCACAACATCATGGACACGTCAAAAAATGTTACTAAGTAGCATGTAGGTACCCAATAAATCATAATCTATACTAAGTTTGTTAGATTGTTTGTTTATTTGAAAGCGCTAATCTCAGGAACCGCGGGCCCGATGTGAAATTTCAATCAGTGTTGGATATTAGGTACCTACACAATCTAGGAAGGCTAGATTATATAAAAGCAGCATATAATGTAACAAAATTAAATTGTTTTCTGAAGCAAATTCGGACTAGAATAGATCAAAATTTCAGAAATGATAAGGAATTTCCGTGTTGTTCAGAAATATCGTTTTGCTTAGGACTGGTTGAATTCGCAAAAGGTCAAAACTTCGAAACAGGCCAACAGAAGTTAAATGAGCTAAGATAGGGCCATTCCAAAAAGAAAATTAGCTAACCTCACCGAACAACTAAAATTAACGGCCTGGGTGCACGGTTAGATATTTTATTCCAGCTATCCAATTGGCCCATGCTTAAGATTATTCATGATAAATACAATATGCAACTTGGAAGGAATTATTGTCGTATAATAATTCGTTATTGTAAAGAGATTATGTAACTTCTTTATTTTAAATAAAAAAAGGTCCATAAATCATCAAATTATCAAAGTCATGTCAAAGAATTCGATCTTTTCTGTTAAATAATAACATGCTAGAGTTATTAGTTATTTTTATCCTATTTTTTTTAAATCATGTACTAAATACAACATTGTTGCTTATCTGACTTAGGAATCATAAGAATATCAACACTCATGTGGCATGTACCCATATACCAACAGCGCGGTGTGGCAACGCCCCAATCCTGTAGGCAACACAAGGCAGGGCTTATTAACGATAGAAATAACATAGGTTAAGATACTGCTACTAACCCGATATGGACCGAAATTTAATTATCTCTGTATGTTAAATTCCTATGTATGTTGTCCGAAATAAATGAATTTTATTTTTATTCTATTTATTAATTTTAGCTGGTCCGAAGGTTTACCCCATGCAGCCTACAGACAAACTTCCGCAGTGAAAAGTTGTTCAGTTTAATTTGTGGAATGGCAGCGGAATGGGCCACTCTAGTCAAATATTTGGGACGTTTCGGGCCCGTCGCGAGCAAATCGTCCAATTTGCTGCTTATGACGTGCACAGTGCGCCCTAAGAGTTTTTTACTGCTGTTGGATTGGACAAAGCAACTACTGGGGCTAGAGTTGAAAGTTTCTGTACGACTATTCTCATAGCAAATTAAATTAATTGCGTATATTCGGTCAAAGAGGGTGTTTTTACGCTTGAAGGAAAATGCTTCGCGCATTATTGGACGTATAACGTCAGAACTATTTAAGAAATAAATATTGCTGGACAATTTACACAGCAATAATTAGCCCCGTGGTAATCTTGAATTTTGTGTTACGGGTGCTAGATTTCTGATTTACTATTTTCGGTAAAAGAATATACCTACATAGAAAGATATTTGTTTCATTAGTTAGATACTTTTTAAAATATGTTTTAGATACTTTTTGTAGATAATATTCGGCACAAAATAATCTATACAAATATTTGTCCGTGGACGGGAATCGAACCAATAATAACCATTTTGTTAAATTATTTGTCCATATGTTTCAAAAACCCAATCCTTTTATCTGAAAACCGCTGATTTAAATTACCTGAAAAGTAGAATGAATAATCCTTTGGGACTGTATCTGCGAGTTAAAAAAAGTGAGGTTAGACCCACATTAATTAACGCTTTGATAAAACCAGGTTTATCTTGCAACGGAGCTAAATGGATTTTTGTCACTACCCTTCTAATGTAGGTTAAATTTTGTTATAACACTTGCTTTTTGCAGACAGCAGCTTTGACTGGGTATTATGGACTTTTATAAAATTATATAGATTTCCGCCCCACGGTTTCGCCCGCGTTATAATATAATAATAAATAAATAAGATAGGTACTACTTAGTTGAAAAAATAAAACTTCACTTTGCTGCATATCCAAAACAAAACATTACTGTGACTTGAATTCAACTCAACTATGATAGCAATTTCATCATTGGGAGGAGAGCTAAGTTTATGCAAATAAATTCCGCGTCTAGCTTAGAATATTTGAATAATCGCAGAATGAAATGTAAATACCCAAAGCTCTTACGTTCAAAGTTATAAGTTCAAAAACTATATTTTTGGAATCATTGATTATGAAAAATCTGGGGTATTATATACGTAAGTTAAATCTATACAACAATATTATAAAGAATAGAATAAACATTTATTTCGACACAGACATAAAAGACAATAAGCTGTGTAGGCGTGTTGTCTAGTTAGTTATTAAGACAATTAATGTACCTATATTGATGAATAAATGCTATAGAAATTCGTGTCCGATTTGACTAAAGATAATCCGAATACGTAACGGGAGTCATCCGATCGTTTTTGGTGATAATATTTATTTTCTAATTATGTAGTGTTGCTACACAGAACATAAGGCATTTCTTGACCTTAGTAACCTACCCATGTCCTTGAGTTAAATATCATTTTCCCTCGACCAAGAAAGCACCTTATAGTCTGAGAGATGGTTCCGATTCTGAGTAGGTAACTGTTCTGAGGTGAGCAAAACTTGTCTCGTACCTCTTCTATTGGTATCGGGATACGGGTATATACGGGATACCCTACATAACAACTGACCTGGGTTATGGGTAATTAGTGGGACTTAAATAAATATTGCTGAACAATTCCCACAGCAACATTTAGCCCCGTGGTAAGCTCGAAGCTTGTGTTACGAGTGCTAGATTTCTGATATACTTACTTAATTAATATACTTACCTACTTAGAAACATTGTTAAACATACATATTATATAACACACTCGGAACAAATATTTGCACATCGTACAATTTGTTTTCCAAGCTGGGAATTAAACCCGCGACCTCTTGCATCGCAGGCGGACCTTCGCCCATCGTATATGCGCCAGATGATTCAAAAATGGTGTCCCAGTATCCAACAATATCTATCAGTTTCGTGTTGGAATATAATAAGAGAGGTTTGGTACATTCCAGCGAAATCAAATACCTTCCCGAAAACGAATGTAAGCTCTCGGAATAAGTCACAGAATAACAACTACTAGTAAGTGCCGTATGTTATCGAAACCCATTACTCTGGCCTAAATGTCCGAACATTAATCTTAAGCAAGAAAATTGATTTAATATCCTTACAAACGTTATAGAAAACTTTTGAATGGTTCGTGTATTTTCAGTTCTTTTTTAATCTATTATGTTATATTAGAACAAGAAGCCTTTAACGGATTGAACTTTACTATTAACAGTTCTTATGTAACCTATGTTTAACACTATCTGTGCCCATGACACACGCTCGTATCTAAGGCACGGTGTGGCGATGAACTTAAGGCATTGAATGTGTTATTTATAATAAGCATAATTATTAACGTTCCCTCTGCTTCCCTATTGACGAGAGATATTAAATGTTTCTCTTCATCACGCTTGGTGAATGTCACATGTCTCAGAACATTTCAGTTTACATTGATAGATCGAGTTGAACACACAGCATTCAGAATGAATGTCAAGTAGGTATGCTCCCATTTAGCCAACACGGTGGATAGTGATCTTAACTTCATAAAGCGTAGGATTATTCTTCAAGAACAATTTAATTAAACGCGGTAGTTGGAGTAAAGAAGATATAACATTTCCTGAATAAAGTTTGATGAACTTCATAAAATTTATTACGTGCAGAGGTCTGACTGTACAGTGCCGGTCTAAGATTAGCACATTATGTCGTCAAACCAACTTGAGTAATTATCTAAAACAGGGAAGAAAAAAGTACGATTTTAAATAACTCCTTGTCAAAAGCTTTGAGCAATTACGTACGATAACTGCTCATGAAAAAGTGTAGGAGTTTTAAGTGAATAATTATCTGATCTAGGAACTGACAAAATCAAGTAGGTATATAATTTCAATAAGTTTCCTTTTTTTAACATAATTATACCGCGGGAAGAATGTTGTATTTCAACTCAATAGAGGACAAATATCCTATAGTTTCATTAAGGTTTAGAAGACGATTAAAAAACAAGGCAGATTAAATATGTATCTTACTTATTTATTTATTTTCATAAAACCTGTTTCCGATTTCTCCGAGGGAAATTTTGGAAATAACTTAAAATTACTATCTTAGGAGCGACTTTGATATGAATGCTTAATTGCCAAAGATTCATGGTTTCATGTGGTGTACAAGGCTACCTTAAGGGTTAAATAAGGAATCTAAGTTGAAGATTGCATTGGACCTGTAGAAAAGTTCGTGAGGAGTTACCGTAGCTTCAGTAGTCCTGAAACAGTTGTTGACTTTATGCTGCACTACTGAGCAGCCCAGTTGGAACAACTTCAGCTCCGCGTCTTTCAACCAAGCTCCCATTGCAGCAACAAAATATTTAACCAGAGCACAATCGGTATTCATAATTTTCTGAAGTTTAATAGTCAAAGATGGATGAAGCTCAAGCATGTGCCTCTCAATATCATCACACATTTTATCATCTGAATTTTTTATAGTAATTTCATCAGGCACGCCTATTTGCATGAATAACTTAAAGAGTTCAGTAACCACATCAAAAGCATTCTTTTCTATGGGTCGCAGGAAAACAAATTCTGTGTTCTCGTCTATGTAAGCCATGATGCAAGAGAAGGGTGAAGATTTGACCAAGTTCATTTGGTACATAAAGCACACAGAGCCGATTCTGCTCGCCTGTGCTTTTCTTGGGCTATAATGGCACGTTTTACATAAGAAGTGGATTAGATCGTAGCATATTACTGGTAATCCTGCCATGTGGTCCGAGATTTCCTTATTTGCGATTTTTTCTTCGACTTCTTTCATCATATCGTTCGTTGAGCAGTGTTTGACATTGTGTATCTCTGCGAGGGTTGTGTAGACTGTGGGAAGGGGTGGGAAGTTTTGTAGTATTTCGATTTTTTTATTTACGCCGTCCACATGTATTGATACCACCGCCTGACCATTGACGACCTCCAGGTAGTATGGCGGTAGTTTTTTTCTTACTCTATATTGGTTTATGGCGTGAAGACGTCGCTTGTCGAACAAGTTGTTTTGGAATTTATTCATTAGATATTTTCTTTCTATGAATACGGACGAATTTAAATAAATTTCAACGAGATCTGCGTATTTATTTGTAAAATCTTGTTGGTCCATTATGGCTTCAAATTCTATGTTCCAAATTCTGAAAAAAATAAATAGAATTTATGTATTTAAACGTTAATAAGTAGATTTTTAAACTATGTCAGTATTCAATGATTTTTTGACCTTTTATTTTTACCTTTTTTTTATTGTACCTACATAACTATGTAGATAATAGATGATACTAAACTTAGTACTTTAAATAACCTAAATCCTAAATTAACACTAATATTAAACATCCTAAACGGTACCTATATACATATTAACACTATCTACTTAGGTACCTAATTTAAGAAAAACTTTCTATTATACGAGTATTATAACTTTCTATTATACCTTTATTTACGTTATTACTACGGCTGGGACACAGGGACTTCTCTCTTGACAAGAGGGTTAAGCCATGTCACCACGCTGGCCAAGTGCGGGTTGGTTGGGGTGGGATCCTTCCTAGAGTGCGCGGCACCACTGAAGTCTTATGGTAAATTGTGGGACACAAGTCTACAGTAAAAATAGTTTATATCTAGGCAAGCAGCGCCACGTGTAACGGACTTGAGTGGTGGCGCGCACTCTATAAGCTAGGTACCTACTTACATAAAACAATTTAACTATTTTACCAGCCACTTTTACTTACAACTTAGCCAACGAAATAGTTTACTTAAAACTTATTAAAAACAATTACACAATAATAATACTGTTTGAAACGTATTTTCTTGACATAAAAACACACACAAAATTCTTACCGTTCAATTGAGCGCCTCACTTCAAACTGACTGTCCTCGAGACGCTTGAAGTTGAAACGCACAGTATATCTGTCTCGCTCACTCGTGGACGCCGCGCCGCGTGACGCGTACCTTCCGCTCGCACTTTAGCTGACGACCGCTCTTCACCCCGCGTTCGTCGCGACTGACGTGCGATATTATGAAACAGATAATAATACATACCTCCCTTTCACGCCTATGCCCGCGATATTATAACGGATTAGATTTTTATATTTTTCGCTATTTGATTTTCTGCGGTAAGAAATAGCACATGATTTAGTTTAATCTGATGTAAGTACTCGTATTGTGGAATTGTAAATCTATTAAAATCTGCTTTTTTTAATTATAATAAGTAGGTTAATAATAGATTAATAAAAAATCATCAAATTATAGGCTAACCTAACTTAACGTAAATAAGGTTCGTGTATTGCGCGTTTATCTCAATATGAATTTAACCTAACTTAGTTTGCCTCAAAGATTTTCATTTCATTCTGATGTCCAGCAAAACTTATTCATTACAACACGCACAAATTCATTGATCTAAAACTTAGGTAAGTAAGTACCTAAGTAACTAGAAAAGCAATCACGAAATTGCCAAAACAATTTCTCCATCTGATTGCGAAGTATCTAGATAAAAGCATCTTAGTGGTTTTGACAGAATATCTTTGAGACTGGAATTTACAACTTAAGCCCTCCTTATTTCGTTTTCAGAAGATTCAGAGATCTTTGGATAGATCTAGACCCAACGACCTAACTAGATTCGGATAAATTCTACGACTTATATATTATTTGAATATTAGTTAATATTCAAATTTCAAATTCTTTCTATGTAGGTATCTTACTAAACTAATATTACTAAATATTTAAATTTTTAGTGTATGTAGCAACCTAAATAAAACTAATAATCCAACAAAAATTTATATGTATACCATATCCCAGGATATACCAGGTTTTAGGTAAAGCAGGAATAAACCATGTCTTACATAATTAAAACCAATTTACCTTAAGAGCATGGCATAACAACTACCTTTGTGTCATATGAATAATCAATACTATGTAACCACACGGTATGATCTACCAAGGGCGATATCTTTCTATTGATTGAGCGACTTTTGGTAGCTAAAATTTAAATTATAATAATAGGTATCTTCATATTTACCAGATTCTTTCTTTGGCTTTGGGTTTCCAAGTCCTGTGTACATTATAAATCATGATAGAATATTGAACATTTTATTTTTATTGGTATATACTATAGGTACTAGCTTCCGCCCGCGGCTTCGCCCGCGTGGAAATAAAAAGTAGCCTATGTTCTGTCTCAGGGTCTAAAGATTGTCTGTACCAAATTTCATCAAAATCGGTTGAGAGGTTTAGGCGGGAAAGCGTAACAGACAGACAGACAGACAGACAGAGTTACTTTCGCATTTATAATATTATTAGTATATTTGTATTAGTATATTAGTAAGGATAACTACAATAATTATTAATATGTTCTGTGGTGTTCCTGAGTTAATTGTCCGCCAATATTTATTCCAGCAACATTCATTTTTATTTATTTATCTACCTAAATAATGAGATCGTTTGCAACAAAGATGCCAGATTTACAACTTTGGGGAACTGTCGCGACTTTCATAAAGTCGCGTTATTAATAGCTCTCTTTTGTCATACCGAAATCAATCTTCGTCAGGCAATTAATGTAATTTAACTTGTTACTAGCTTCAAAGGGGGTGTGGTGGTTGAAACTATTTGAAACAAATATTGAAACAGCGGTTACCTTGTCTGAAATTAAAGAATTGTTACACAATGAAACTCTACGTATCGGTAGAACAAAAATGAGTTATTTAGTTTTGTATCAAATCTATTTGTTATTTATATTATGTTGTTTGTTATTTGAAAGATTAATTTGTTTAGAGAAAGATTGAAGTAATGTATGGATCGGATGATTGGACAGTAAAAAGGACGGATGAAAGACGGCTGCATGCAGCTGAGATGCGAATGTTGAGAAAAAAATATGAACATATCACGGACAGTAACGGTGTTTGCCTTATCCAATTTATAAAGATTCATAGATTTCCCATTTAAGCCTCGAGCAGACTACGCTTACGTGTACGTATACGCATCCGGTCTGCTCGAGGCTTTATACGAAATCTAATGGATTTTTGTTAATTATGTTTTAAGTGCGCCACGCGATACAAATCTTCGGCCGCGATTGTAGCCACATTAGAAAACTCAAATAAACCTCTTACAAAAAAGATGTCTAAAACTATCCATTTCCCGGAAACAGTTCACAGTTCACCATTGTTTTCTTAACAATACCTTTGTAAGAAGTACAAAAGCTGGGTGCCTATTGTAGGCACTAAAATACTGTGGGTTGGCCATTAACAAAACTTAAACAGGTGAAAGCAAGCCAAGAAAACTTAATATTTTAGTTAACCTGTTCCGGCTAGGTTTTTGCGAAATCTCTGAGCTCTAAGCGCAAGCATTTTCTCTCCTCATCATTCGCCATTTCAACCTTCAGTACCTACCTAATTTTGATCCTTATGTCAATACCTTTATTTCCATGGAAACAGAACAATGTAATAATGGTCAAAAAAACTTATACCTAACTAAATCTATCATTTAAATTGGTTATTTATTTATTCCAGACGCTGTAGTGCAATTTAAATCTTAAAGATTTTAAATCTTTAAATCTAAATCTTTAAAATCTTTCAATTTTTGAACCTTTGGAAGGAAAATCAAGAGCACTCCCAATAAGCTAAATATGGCTATTAATGGCCAAAAACCTGTTTACTGGATCAAAGAAAAAATCCGGTAATACTTATCTTTAGATGGATGAGCAAACCTTCAGGCAAAACAACGAATTTTACGGACGAAAGTTTGCCAATTAGAAACTTTGACTGATGGAAGTCTTAAGATTTAATGTTACAAGTTCGAGGATTTATTTAAGAAAATTGTCTTAAATACCGCAGATATGGGGCGCTATTTGCATTTCCTACTGTAAAGGTGCCCATAATAGTTTAAAAAAAACTTGTCTTAAGGGGCCCGCGACGCTTCAACTTTTCATACAGCGTAGTATTATAATGATTATTACGATTCTAATATGTTTCTTCCAAATGATGATATTATATTTATAGATAATACCGGATCCCCCAATTATTCTCTTTAGCACCAATTAAAGGTATACCCAAAATTGGGTTATAATACATACATAGGCCACCCTTAATGATTTCGGGTTAGCAACTTTGTACAAAACACCTACCTAATCTCTCGTAATTACTGATATTTCACGTCCATCGTATAAACGATTCTGTATCACCTCAAATCCAGAACGCAAGATGCGCTTGTGTTCTGCAGATCTTGAGTTCAGGTATATAGTATCAGCTGTATGATTCTGTGTTTTCGTGCTAGTGGCACTTGAAACTAGTCACGTGGTGCCAATGCCATAGATAGTCTGAGATTATTCTCGAAAGAGCAGTTTGTCGCGCACGCAGAGAGAATATGTTATGAACGGGATTTTTCACTGAATTTTCAAAGATTCTAGTCTGAGAGGTGGCTCTGATTTCGGGTAGTTATTTGACGCGATTACATTGCTTTAACTTGTCCAACACCTTTCCTATATAATAGACTAGCCGACCCGCCGACAGCTTCGCTTGCTTTTTTATCTGATACCTAAATATTGGTAGTTTATATAATATAGCCTTCCTCTATAAATGTACAATCCTACAGTCAAAAACTCGGACCAGCGGTTCCTAAGATTAGCGCGTTCATACAGAGAAACAACCAATAAAACAAACTCTTCAGCTTTATAATATTAGTACAGAAGTTTCACGACCTTCGGAATGAAAGTCGAGTGCTGTGTTTGTCTCAAATACCGACACAAAATTGTTGCCAGCTCTTGTGTGATTCGCACCAGATGTCTCTGATGCTGTGGGGAGTTACTGCAGTGAGTTAACAAGTTTCAGATTTCTTTGGGGTTTTATCATTGGTAATGTGATTTTGAAATCGGCTTTGTCGGATAAATCTGAACGGGGTTTGTGGTTAGTTAAGGCAGTTCGTGCTGGATTAAGCTGAAATACCTATTACGTGTTGGCTTGTAAGTGGGAACACACTCGACTTTCCGAAGGTTGTGGGTTCAAACACCGCCTTTTTTTTCACCGGATTTTTTTTTCTTGAAAAAGATAGGTATGTGCGCTTTGTATACATGTGCTCTAACGGTGAAGGCAAACATCGTGAGGAAACCGGCATGTGTTCTGAGAACTATGAAAAGTAGGTATGAAGGACATGTGTCATTCACCAACCCGCACTTGGCCAGCGCGGTGAATTAAGGCCTAATCTCTCTCGTCAAGTGAGAAGTCCCTGTGTCCCAGCAGAGATGATAATCTATTGCCAGCTAATTACTATGTTCTGTGTAAATATATTTGAAAAAATACTGAAGAATAAATTTGGACGTGCAAAACAATGATGTTTCAATTGTGAGATTTTTCTAGAATTATTTATATAAGTTCCATTGTAGCAGGTCACTTTGAAAATATTTATTTTGTTATTTTTAATCTTTGTGATAATGCATAGGTACCTAATTAATTTAATTTTCTAGATTATGTAGATAAGCAGGTAAATGCATTGTTCAAACAAAATCATAATAATTTTATTTACTGGGTAGGGAAATATGTTTATATATTTACTTCATTATATTCCGACTGACTTCGGAAGAAACAAAGTTAAGAAAAAACTCGCCCACACGCAGACACGTATGGGTTCGATGAAATTATTTTTTTTAAAGTTTTGGTTCTAGGTATGGGAACCCCCAAATGTTATTGATTTTTTTATATTATAAAATACTAGCTTTTGCGCCCTACGCCTTCGCCCGCATTTTACACTTTCTTTCCCGCAATTTTCTTCGCTATAAACCTGACGGAGCCCGAGACCTTTCCAACGAATGCAAAACCGTGGAAATCGGTTCGTTCTGAAGTAATAGCGTCAGGAAGGAAAACCCGACTTATTTTTATATAGTAGATAAAAATCAGATGGACCAGCGTTGGACGTCCGCCTATTAGATGGGCGGATGAGTTGGTAAAATTACCTTTTTCACGGTGGATACAAGTTGCATCCTTTAAGGGAGGCCTATGTCCAGCAGTGGACGTCCGACGGGTGATATATGATATTCTAATAATACATATTTTTTTTGGTTTATATGCTCAATATTCATATTATGCTACTGAAACTATATTGAAGATTTTTATATTTCTTATCTGTATGTATGTATGTTCTGCCATAACTCTTAAAACAATGATCCGATTTTGTAAAAATTTGGTAGATATACATTTAAAGATCCGGGACACAGGATAGGCTATTTAAATTCTTGCTCCAGGTATGTATGATAAGACGTGGCGCCCATACGAGCGCGGTCGGAGTCGCGGGCACCGCTAGTTACAAATAGAATTCTCAACTCGGTTTTCGGATTGGTGACTTTGGATTTGTTTGACGAATAACCACATTAAATGTAAATGATGCATGCACCTACAAAATTGGATGTTTAAAGTGCAACAAAAGTACATAAATTAATTGTTTAGGTGATAAAGATATTTTATAAATACAAGGTAGATAAGGAGTCATGCGCCAGTCATTATGTTACACTTAATAGTAGCACTGTGTTCTCTTTACACGACAGTCCAAACTGCCAAAATATTAGCAGTATGGCCCTTACCATCCATCAGTCATCAAGCCGCCTTCCTACCTCTTACTGAAGAACTGGCAAGACTGGGCCATCAAGTCACAGTGCTCACAGCTGATCCAGCATTTGAAAAAGGAAGAGGTCCACCGAACCTAAGAGAAGTAGATCTACATGATGTGTCGTATAATATTTGGAGATCACAGATCTTTGCAACGTCAACAGGCAGCAAAAACGATCTAGCCACGCAAATCAAGGTTGGCGTACATCTAATGAGGGCTATTATTGTTGAGCAACTAAAAACAGAAGAAGTCAGGCAGATTATTGAGACAGAAACGTTTGATCTGGTATTGGTGGAAGCGTGTGTTCGTGTATCGTTAGTATTTGCTCACATTTACAAAGTTCCTATTATCCAAGTCAGTTCGTTTGGTGGTTTCATGGACAATATGGAAAAGATAGGTGCTCCAATCCACCCTATTGTCTATCCCATGCATTATCGTCAAAAGATTTACAATACGACTGTTTGGGACAAAATGACTGAGCTTTACAGTCATTATAGGTTAGATAAAACATACCATCAGCAATTGGACGAAGATAATAGGGAATTGAGGAAGTTGTTCCCTGATATGCCGAGTCTGGACGAGCTGGTGAACAATGTGGAGATGTTGTTCTTGAATTTGTATCCTTACTGGGACGGGAACAGACCTGTGCCTCCGAGTGTGGTGTATATAGGGGGTATTCATCAGAAGCCGCATAAAGATCTTCCAGAGGTATGTGTACAATTATTGATTCTTAATTAACACAAAACTAGTATCCTCATTTAATCATTTATCATCATAATATTTGTACTATTACTACTAAGCACCTGTCTCTCTAAAAGGTGATGAGGGATTCGGTAATCTGGTGCTATTGGCATTAGCAAGGTTAAAATAGTTATATTGTCATCAATTATTCAAAAATCGATTTCTCTTATTATAAGTTTGGAAGAAGGTACTTATATACTTATATTAAAAGTGTTTACGCAAACTTGTGGAACGATATAAATTTCTGAAATTACGAATAAGTGTATTGACACGCAGTTTTATAATTTCGAATTCGTCATCAGAAGGACAAATTCAAAGTTATCAGTCTGTCCTTATACAGACTTCTTATCAGTCAAAATAACAGCAATGTTATAAAAGACTTAGTACCTATTTCAAGTTCAAAGAAGATTACTACCAGTTTGATAAAAAGTGTGAACTTACTTCAAAACAAATTAATTTCCATTCCAGGATATCGAAAGATACCTCAACTCTTCAAAAAATGGTGTCGTTTACGTCAGTTTCGGCACCAACGTGCAGCCATCGATACTTCCACCTGAGAAGATACAGATCATGGCGAATGTTTTCTCTCAACTGCCTTACGATGTAATGTGGAAGTGGGACAAGGACGAGATGAGTGGGAAATCAGATAATATAAAACTATTCAAGTGGGTGCCACAGTCGGATTTACTCAGTGAGTATCTTAAAGAATGCTGATTTACTAAACATCTTACTTAGACACCATTCTTGGGAAGATTCAAGCACAGTTTTTTAAGTCAGAAGCGACTTGTGTAGAACAGACAGAAATTCTTCGTCCTAGGTCTTGGTTTCAACGACTATGCTAATTGACGTTCAGTTCAGACCTTTAGTCATTCAATTAAATGTCGTCCTTCAATAAACGCCCTAGTCAATCAAATAGAAAATTCAACCAGATGACTGCGACATGTACACCGTGAATCAGATATGACAACATCTTTCTGTCCATCATGTAGCTTGAAAACCCCAACTAAATCAAACACAGTAGCTATATTTGAAGCAAAAAATCAAATTTGTCAGAAAAAAACGTTAATTAATTAGTCACTCTTTCAGGGCATCCCAAGATCAAACTCTTCATCACACAGGGCGGTCTACAATCCACGGATGAAGCGATCACCGCTGGAGTACCTCTCCTCGGTATACCCATTCTGGGAGACCAGTGGTTCAACGCTGAGAAATACGTCCACCACAAAATAGGACTCAAAGTCACTATGGATAATCTGAACGAGAAAGATTTGAAAAAGGCAATCTTTGAGCTATTAGACAACAATGATCAGTAAGTAATTTTTCTTTTAGACTAGATTAAATGTGAAGGTGCTGATATCTTAAAGGTAATAAATGATATCAGTATTTGGCATGGAAGGTAAATAAAAACAGAATTATTATATACAAATGTTGATAAGATAAAAAAAATATATATTTATGTTTTTATCATCAAATTTGATCATTATTGTAAAACTCGGGACAAAGATTTTTACCTTATAAGAAAAGATATCCTTTTATTGTACACCACGTACCTACACAAATCAGTTGCCGGCTCTGCATCACAACTGTGGCATAATCCTGTAAAAAGACCTTTGTTTAATTTTTTAAACTCTTTAGAGTCAGTACGGTGTCTACACTTTTACACGAATAGGGATAATTTTTGTAAACTTATAAATTTTATAATTATGTAGGTATAACGTGCGCAATTGAAAATGAATTCTGTAAATGGCGGCGGGTAGGTATGGTACGATTGGCAAAACAAGGATAAAAGTATAGACAGCGATAGAGAGTGAGCGAGAACGCATGCGAGCGGACGCCATTTACAGAACTCATTTCTAATTGCGCACGTTATACTCGAGTGTCCAAACTTTCGCTACGCTATAAAGGCCGACTATAGGTAGCGGCTTTCCATCAGGTAGGCCGCATGCTTGACTGCCATCTTAAAATAACATTAATTCTTGTTCTAGTTATCGCCAAAATGTGAAGAACCTTCGCTATCTAATGCACGACCAGCCACAGCCTGCGCTACAGCGCGCCACCTGGTGGATAGAGCACGTACTGCGCCACAAAACTGGACGACACCTGCGCTCGCCGTCAGCCAACATCTCCTGGACTGAGTATCTGATACTCGATGTCCTAGCGATAACTGTTTTTGGAGTATCTAGCTTAGGAGTCGTTTGTGTTGTCCTGTTGGTAATAGGTTATAGGGCTTTACAAAAACCGAGTAAGGAGAAATTAAGTTGATATTCTTTTATTATGAAAACCTCTGTGGCGCAGCAGGCGTCCGCCTGCGACACAAGAGGTTGCGGGTTCGATTCCCGCCTCGGGACAAAAAATTGTACGATCTGCAAATATTTGTTCCGGGTGTTCTGGTTGTTATATGTATCATAAAAAATATTAAGTAATCTACATTATGTTTGTTTATTGTATTCAGTATATCACAAATCTAGCTCAAGCTTCGAGCTTACCTCGGGGCTAGGTGTTGCTGTGTGAATTGTTCAGCAATATTAATATTTATTTTATAAATTAGTATAACCCATTCACTGCCCGAGTACACCACACCGTACATAAGATAAGGACGTGCGTCATGGGCACTGATAGTGTAAGTGACATCAATAAAGTAGTAGCTCTGTACATTTTCATAGATTTTACTGGTATTTTATAGGATTCCATTTTATTTGGGTCTCGATTTGCTAATAAATCTTAATTTAATTTCTTTGTTATCTTTATTATTAAATTTTATTTTCTGTTAACGACTTTTTTACACATCTAGTTACACAGGTTTACTGAAAATTTACTACAGCCAGTAGACTGTAAAATAAAATAAAATAAAATAGATAAATTTCAATTCTTCAATTCAATAGAAATATATACAAATTTTTCTTCTTGAAAACATTATGTGCGCATTAAATACTCTAACAGTGACGGCTTTTCGCGAGGTAACCGGCATGTTCTGAGAACCTTAAAAAGTTTGAAAGACATGTGACATTCACCAACCCGCAATTGGCCAGCGTGGTTAATTAAGGCCTAATCTCTCTCGTCAAGAGAGAAATCCCTGTGTCCCAGCAGTGGGAACAAAAAAGGATGATTATGATGCAGGGGAATAATAAGAAATAACGGCAAGTATCTAAAAGTTGCTCGCATCACACAGCAAGTTAAATGTGCGTTAATATAACTTGCATTTGCAATATAATTTAACTTCGCCACAATAGATGTCGCCGTCAGTAATACAAATAGAAACGGTGCTTCAACTTCACTTAGTAGGCCACTTGGATCGTCAATGATCTATGATATATAGAATCGACATAATTCTACTATATAACCAATTATAAAGCTGAAGAGTTTTACAGTATAAAAACTGTAGTGGTTTGATAAATTCATATTGAGATAAACGGGCAACCAACGAACCTTTTTACGTTGAATTTGGCCAACAGTTTCGTCCAAGAACGTGGGACTTTTTCAGGAGCAAACACTTTACTAACATTCAAAAAGTAAGTAAAAAGGTAAAATCCGCCCAAACTACAATGAAAAGTGGCACTGTTATACATAATTATATTAGTCCTAAGTGCTTGTCGGTTCTAGATATATCTAGATCACGGTTCCAAGTAGACCACTTGCCTCCTATTGTTACGGCAACCGGATTGCTACTTTCAGAGCATGCCGGTACAATCCTTGTTGTGTTTACAATATTATACTAGCCGAGTTGCTTTGCTTTGCTTGGGTTTTATACGATATCTTCCTACGTACTATTCTTGATAAATGTAGGATCCAGGAATAAAATAATTTTTCATCAGCTTCTGAAATTAGCGCGTTCAAACAAACAAACAAACTCTTCAGTTTTATATTATTAGTACCTATAGACTAGACGACCCGCAAGAAAGCTTTGCTTGCGTTTTTTTACCTCATCTCATAGTTTATAAATAGTCTAGATATAGGATTCCTCGATAAAAATGTACTATTCAACACTTAAAGAATTTTCAAATTTGACCAGTAGTTAATTAATTTAGTAGTTATTAATTTAGTTTCAAAATTCAGGGAACAAAATTAACGTCTAAACCCGCACGCCGTTTCTATACACAACCATTAGATAAATTTCAATTTATATCTTTTGTATCAGAAATCACAAATCTCCGATTGGGTCCTACCGCGCATCGTTGGGGTGGAAGCACTAAATTTTAATACAATGTGTGTTTTTATGGCTTCGGATACGAAACATCAATATTTAGAACACTCCAAGCGATATATATCATTTGGAATCGCTATTCAATATCTTGGAAAATGTGATTTTCTGAGGTACTTTCAGTACCTTGTCGAAAATTTCGAACGATGCTTCGGTCCATATTTTTATATTATGAACTAGTTATGCCAGCGACTCCGTCCGTGTTAAATTATGTTTGTATGGGGGCCACGTCTTATCATAACTGGAGCAAGAATATAAAGTTTATCTACCAAATTTCAGAACTAAGGTGCGTACTATTTTAGGGCACCGGCACCACAAGGGCTGAATTGGCTGTTAAAATTCATCATCATCATTTCAGCTGTCGGACAATAGGCATCTCTTAAAAAATCCACCGTGAAACAGCCTTCACAAGTCATCATCTGTTCACCTTGTTGGTGGACGTCCAATGCTGAGTTTGTTAGTTGTCTGCATCTCAGAACTTACGCACGTTCTTCTACGTATCTCCCGTATCTCCTTACTTTTGATTATCCAGTATTAATTTAATATAAGTATAGTTATTTAATCAAAAACTTAATAATCACATAACCACAAACTATTATGAAAGCATTGGCCCTTGGGGCTGTATTTGTTACTATCGGCCCTTATTAAGCCGCAACAGGCTAAACTTAACAGTAATGATAGCAGGCGAGGTAAAACCGCTTGTGTTTTGCCACAATTGGGCTATTAAAAGCGCGGTTATTGGGCTTTATGTGATTACATTATGTATATTAATATATTATGTATATTGATAAACTTTTCTGCTAATTTTTGTTTTGTTTATGGTGTGTATTTTTGTGATAAATTCCATTTGCCTGTACTGGGAGAAGATTCGTTATTTCATAATTAAATATTATTGATATTTATAGAAAATATGTTTGTATTTAGAAATGTTATGTGTTTATTGGATCAATATATGATACTGACATGCAAAAACGCAATAAAGCTTATCTATTTTATTTATGTATATCTTTAAAGTTCCAAACTGCTTTTAAACCTGCATCGAAGACAATGCATAACCGTTTGCTTATAATCGCTCTTCTCATAGTCAAACTAGATAGTTTCAACCAGGGTAGGACACAGTGGTAATCTTTATTTATGTGCCAGTAGCTACAGCGCTGTACCAGGGCTGTAATGAGGATCTATGACGTAAAACTATAACTTATCACTCCCGCTAGACAGTTATGTGGTCCTCATAACGATACATCCAAGTTCTTGTTAATATTTGGGCTGTGCCGGAAAATGCGAGGGTTTGAGGGAAGATTTGTTTGACTCAGTTAAAAGCTTAATTTAAGGGATTTCAAATTGTAGGTTGATTTAATTTTACTTTTGTAATTTGCATATAATTTAAGCTGTCTTACACAGACAGCATAAAAAACTCCAAAGAGGTAGGCTAAGGTTAAATATGATAAAAAATTTCTAAGACCTAATTCAATGAATATAAATTTTGAAATGTAATGATTTTAACTTAAAAATAATGAGTACCCAATAATCATTTATTTAAGACACTCAACATATTTAGTACTTAAATGGGAAAAAATCGAACGTATCCTAGAAATGATACATTATTTAGAATTCAAGGCACCGATGTAATTTTTTGCAGGTCTACCACAAGTTTTTGAATTGAAAGAACAAGAAACTTGAATAGTAAAGTGAAATGTCTTTTAATATTTTTCTTTTATTTCTTTCTTTTATTTCTTTCTTTTATTTTGTATAGGTATACAAATTGTTTGGTCTTGATCTGTCTCAAGACTAAATTAAAATAGCACGATACCTGCCCAATGTGGTCCTAAATTCAGCCCTGAGCTCACCTGTGTGGCGTACAATTGGGGCTTTGACCCGCAATAGTTTCGGTAATTGGCTAGCAAAGGCAAAACGTATTTCAGACAATTTACATTGAAATTGTGAAGTGCGTTAATTACGTAAATGAGCATAAAAGGTACCTACATTCGATGTTTATTTAAAAGTGCTTAACTCCTAGCCTGAACTAGCATACTTGTACTGCCAAGTGATCTTGCAGTGATTTGGTTTTGGAATGGTTCTTAACTAACTTATTATTTATACCTACGACCAACCTTCTGTGAAACTCTCGTCAGTTTTTGTATGAAATGCAATTTATCACCCTCAAAGGGGCCCAAATTATACGCCATAGATTACGTATAATCTATGGCGCCAAAAAAGTAGCTGTCAAAAATTGCAAATCAAACGAACTATTTGAAGTTCGATAACAATTATACGACTTAATCGCTTTACTCTAGCTCCGTCTAGCTTTGAAATCTGTGGATGAAAATGATTATTTCTTATAACTCTCCATACAGAATTCGTAGTATAAATGCTAAGGGTCGTGTTGAAAAGAGTAAGTCAAATCATTGCGACTGTCGTATATTATATTTATGAAGACGAGGGTCCTGTTGACGCCTGCAAAAACTGAGGAAGGTCATCCGAACGAATATAAACGGACATTTGATGATGTTGTGTAGGTAAGAACAATTTGTTTAGGCAGCGAAATGTAGGTTTTATTATTGTGTGGGTGGTGGGTTTCTCGTATAATTTAGAAACAAACGTGTTTATAGCTGAAGAAAAATGACATTCACCGTATTCTAACTTTGTCATTGTATTTATAATAATTTTGCTGTACTTGTGTAGGTATGTCATTGAACTCTTTCTTAACTTGGAAGTTTTTTTGGGGTAAAGTGGAATAAGCCGTTCTCATGTATGTGACAAGGTTTGAACATAAAAATAAATCTGTAAAACTACTTTATACAATTCGTCTTAAGATAGAAATTACTTCTTGGACAAACAAATTTCCTGTAACTGAACTAAAGGTTCGATCTTACGACCTTCCAAGGACAAGAAGCTTTGAACTGAAGCATGATTAATCCGGGGTATTAAAGAATTCTCTCCCTCGTCACGGCCGTTGAATCATCGCCTTCATTTTGCTACGATTTCTGTCAACGCTGCTCCTGTGAATTCTAAACGGTGTGCAGCCATGACATTAGCGATTAAACCAAAAGAAGAAGAAGACATGCGATTGACCTAACATATAACATATACGAGTATATAGGTATGTATAGTAAATAGTATACATGTTGTGTATATAGTATGTTATACATATAAGGTATACCAGAAACTAGCATCCGTAGCATACGCTTTTCGAGCTTACCACGGGGTTGGATGTTGCTTTGTGAATTGTCGAGCAATATTTATTAATTCTATGCCGCGCACTCTCTAGCCCAATCTAACAAATTGTAAATCTCCACTTTACCCGAAGTAGCTGTAGGTGAGGCCGAAATTGTTTTGGAAATTGTCACATTGGAATGTACCGCCCTTTATTTACGAGAAACTTTTGTTTCAACTTTGCAATTTTCTTTTACTTTTAACTTTGTTTCAATCCCATTATGGTATTGCTTCGTTTATAAGCTTGAATCGGTAGGGATAAGGGGTGTTTCATTATCGTGGTTTGAAAGCTACCTCACAAACCGTAGACAATGCGTGAAGATTAATAATCAGTTGAGCGAACTGCTTCCTATTGATTTCGGAGTACCACAAGGGAGTATCCTGGGTCCCACGCTCTTTTCTCTGTACATCAACGATGTCCTAGAGCTCCATCTTGAAAACACTGAGGTCATAGCCTACGCGGATGACACAGCGTTACTTGTGCATGGACGGGATTGGGCTTTTGTTTATGGTACTGCAAATAAACAACTATCAACAATCGGCCGCGCTTTAGAAAATAATTTGCTTACCCTAAACGTAAAGAAGACCAAATATATAGCGTTCTTTAAGACTATTATATCTAGTCCACCCAAAAATTTGAAACTGCATATGCATGTATGTTCCAACTTAGTTAATAGTTTATCTCCCTGCTCCTGCTGTAGAATAGATCAAGTAATATCCTTGAAATACCTAGGTATCACGGTTGACGAAAACCTCTCATACAAGGCACACATTAACGACTTGTCGGGTCGGGTGAGGAGACTGATATTCATAATGAAGAAGCTTCGGGACTGTACAACTCCAGACATATTAAGGCTCGTTTATGTATCTCTCTGTCAGTCTATTCTACAATACTGCATTTCGATTTGGGGAAGTGCGGGAAAGACCAACTTCATGCAACTGGAACGGTCACAACGGGCTCTCCTCAAAGTATCTCTCAAAAAGACATTTCGGTTTTCTACTGATGAACTCTACAAGGAAGCGAAGGTACTTCGAGTAAGGCAACTCTTTGTCTTAAGTGCAACGCTTAAGACACATAAGGCTGTCCAGTCCAGGTCTGATTTTAAGGCTATAACAGCCAAACGCAATTATAAAATACCTCTTCCTCAAATCAAATCACTCATGGCGAAACGTAGTCCTTTTTATTCTCTCCTTAACACCTACAACAAGGTATGTAAAGCTTGCGACCTAAAGGGCACCACTATGTCTGAATGTAAGCGGCTGGTAAAACAGTGGCTACTAACCCTGTCTTATATTGACACAGAAGAATTGCTGTAGATTTTTGTTCACTTTTCTGAGTCGCCAAAGTTTATCTTAGGTACCTACCTACACTACAATAAATTACGAAGCACTAACTGATATTTACATGATTGATCACATCTTACAGTAAAACTTTGAGTTTAATACGCAAGTGGCACACACTCAAACTCATATTAAATATACACAATAGCTACATTAGTTTAGTACACACTACAAAAAATTCTTAAGTATGTATCATTTATTTATTTATTTATTTTATCATTTACATAGTATTTATTTATTTATTTATTTAGATATCATCTATGTATTATTATGAAATTTTTGGTAAACCCTATAGCATAATTAAGTATACTTCCCAACTTCATAATTTAATACGCCTACCTTGTTACAAATATTTAAAATGATGTTAACCGCACTCGAACCCCAAGACACAAGCAATTTGCTTAGTTTGGGGCTCATTGAAATTGTAAATTATAAAATGTAAAACTACACTGTCACCTTGGCGTTACTTTGTCTGATTAACTGTGTTTGGAAATAAATTTGATTTGATTTGATTTGATTTGGTATGTTTGGAACCTTAGTCGATCTGAAATATATCGCTTATGCTAGCAACGATTCGCGCTGATGTTTAGAAGCCATATGAACGATAGCATTTTACTTGATTTTATATTTGTGGTTTACTGAGTTTCTTACTATTATAGGACCTACTAAAATTAAAGTCTCGAATCCCCATTTCCAGGGATATTCTGTTAAATTTGTCTCAGGACCCTGCCACAAATCACGAGCTCTCTAAATCGGCTGGGAGTATAATCGATACTATTACCCAACCCATCTCATGTTTTATACAAACCCGAAGTACTCCGCAAACCTCACTTACATAATAGACTTGTATTATCCAGTGTTAGCTCGAAGTAAAATGTAGTAAGTAAACTATTATTCACCATCATCATCATCATGACCCCTATTTACGTTCCCACTCCTGGGAGACAGTCCCAGGCTCTGACTCACAGACTTCTCTTTCTCTCTTCAAACATTAGAGAGATAGAGAAAAAAAGTTTGAAGGACATGACTGTGTCATTCACCAATCGGCACTTGGCCAGCGTGGTAAATTAAGTATAAAGCTGTAATATAAAGGTTCTGGATCAACAATCGCCATTCTGAACTGACCGTAAACATTAACAGAAGTTACCGCAACAATTTGTCATTTCCATTAATACCCGGAATCAAAGATAATTGTATCTAAGGGAAGGCAGCAGTGAAAGTGCGAAATTGATTAATCTCCGCATTATCTACCCTTATCATTGGAGCGATGCGACTGACAGGTTCTTTAATATCTTAGATGTGCTCGTCTAATGCCTGGTTTACACGGGCTTCGTAGCTAAGCGCTTAGTACTTGTCACTAATACTAATTCCTCGTGTGTAAACATGCTGATTAGTGCTTAGTATTAGTGTTTGTGAATAGTGCAAGTGAATAGAAATCGATCCTATTTAATTGTCGTTAGTAAGCGACAAGTCGATACCCCCACCACGATTTACTAAGCACTTGTCGCTTGCTGACCGCATGTAAACAGCTCGACAAGTTAGTTAGTGACAAGACAAAACACACTGCGCAAAATCAGGCGGCGTCGTTCCATTTCGAATGTCTGGTCACTAATGACTCCTACTGGCTCCAACGTGTAGGTAAACGGTTACTTTTCACTTGTCATATTGAGGCTTAGTATAGTGACAAGTACTAATAGACCAAGAGCCTGTGATGGCCAGACCTTCCTTTAATTCACAAGCGTGAAAATTCTTTCATGTGTATGTCTAACATAGGTAAGAATAACCCCCAAACATGAAACCTGGATCGTGGTTCCTTTGGGAGATAACAACCTTTTACCTGTTATCTCCCAAAGGAACCACGATCCAGGTTTCATATTTGGGGGTTATTCTTACCTGTGTTAGACATACATATGAAAGAATTTTCACGCTTGTGAATTAAAGGAAAGTCTGGCCAGACAGGGCTCTTAGTATAGACTAATAACCTGTGATGGCCAGACCTTCCTTTAATTCTGAAGCGTGAAAATTCTTTCATGTGTATGTCTAACATAGGTAAGAATAACCCCCAAATATGAAACCTGGATCTTGGTTCCTTTGGGAGATAACAGGTAAAAGGTTGTTATCTCCCAAAGGAACCGCGATCCAGGTTTCATGTTTGGGGGTTATTCTTACCTATGTTAGACATTTACATGAAAGAATTTTCAAGCTTGTGAATTAAAGGAAGGTCTGGCCATCACGGGCTCTTAGGTTATAAGCGCTTAGCTACGAAGCCCGTGTAAACCAAGCATAATGGAGAGAGGATCGTTATAATTATTTTCGTACTTTGCTTTGACAGCTTCCCGTGGCGCAAGTGAAAGTTCACATGTGGCACAATACGATAATATTAAGACTAATGATTTTTAGGGGTTATTAGATGTAAGAAGAATCTAATCTTCATATTGAGATAAACGGGCAATACACGAACCTTATTTACGTAGACTATTAATCAACCGTTTCGTCCCAGAACGTGGGACTTCATCAGGATCAAGGACACTGCAAGGACACGGATCACGACCGCTCGCCGGTCCGCAGTGCACAGTGCAGTGCAGTGCAGTGAATCTAATTTTATTCATGGAATTGGATATAATGTATATATTTGTGTTAGTTCTTTATCAATACAACTTATTTAAGTACATTTTACTTCTGGCCGCGGAACTAGCCAATGGTCAATTTTGGTCGGACATATTACCACGCTAAATAGTAGGGGAGGCGACGATGCTAAATGGGGATTTACTCCAGCGTCAAAGAGACCTATTTGGTTGCAAAGCTTAGATGATAAGAAGAAAAAAATTGTATGAGACCGATGTGTTTCATCGGTGGGGGAAGATTTTTGTAAATCGCTTGAGTATTCACAACAGAGCGCCAAATAGACAGCAGAAGCTAAAAGCCAGTTAACAAATGTCATAGGAAATCTCACTCAATCGGAGTTCAACAACAAACAGAAACGGCTCATAAAAGTCTCATGCGACAAACAAAGTTCCTTCATTACTGCTAATGCGACAGGGCTGGCGCTCTAGGCCTAGAATATCATCGTCATTTCACAACCGTACACTAGGCCGTAGCTTTCTTACGAAGATAATGTTTGAAAGAAATATATTATTAACGACTAGCCGACCCGCCGATATCTTCGCTTACGTTTTTTCTTACGTTTTCGACATAAAGTCTAATAAATGTAATATCAAAAACAGAAATATTTTTTCAAATCGTACTATTCGCTCTTCAGATTAGCGCGTTCAAGCAAACAAAAGTTTGTAACATCTGTAAAACTATTAGTATAGATTGAGCATTAGCTGTCGGTCGTCCGCTGCTGCTGCTTGTTAAAATTATCCAGTTATTTGAATGTCACTCGTCAGAAAACTCATTTTAATGCTTCGCTCATGTTTATGTTCCATATCCTATGTTAAAACGTATAATGGTTATTCTATACTTTAAAAGCCGATAAAAGGGTCATTCAAGTACAAACTGCGCAAACTTCAATAGTTGTTTACGAAAAGAATTTTACTACTTTTCTCCAGGGTATTAGAAAACTTCGATATTTGATTTGGGACAACCCTACACCGGGGGACTTGTTAAGCCAAGTTGCCGTGTTTGTGTGGAGGTACATTCATCCCGTGAGTGAAAGAGACAGATGATAGGACTTTGTGAAGTTGTAGAAAAGGAACTTGGGCATTTTCATGTTATCTGGTTTACTTTTAAAGTAGCTTAGCGACTTCCATTGATCCTAATGTGATGAAGAATGTGGGAGATTTCGTAATTTGCTGCTAATCCTGTAAAATGTGTAAGTGTTACCTACTTGATAACTATGCATTATTGCCTAACGTTAATAAGGCGAACTGATACAAAACCGACATGTTATAAGAACTTTGAAAGTTTGAACATTCAACCTAATGGCTAATGTGGTTAATTGAAGGCCTAATCTCACCTGTCAATGTGTCCCAGCTAGCAATGGGATATAAATAGTTACTTATGGTTTTACTTGATAAGTTCTCGACGGTAAATGTATTTTAGTCGCCTTGATAAATAATTATACACCCACATACAAACAAATTTCGTTACACATACAAATTTCGAAGCACATTCCTTCTGTATAGAAGCTCTAGTGGAAAATACTGCGGCCTGTTTTGAGTAAAATAAGGAACATTCCAGAGTGGAGACTAAATTATTTTATTACCGGATTAGTAGGAGCACTAGGTTCGGGTAATGCACTTGCTGTGTTCTGTGGGGTAATGGAGATTACGGTCTAAGCGCACTGCACTGGAACGCACCAAGTTTGGTCACAGTCTTATCTTCCCTCTTATTCATAGCAAAACGCGAATGTGTTCTGTGGACAATTAATGCTATAACTGTTTTTATGTAAACTACATTATAACAAAGCTAAATTATGCATAAGATTCATTTTGTACAACGGGAATTACTCACGTATTTACATAGGAGTTAAACAACTCTCGACGTTTCGACCACAACAAGAGCAGTCTTTATCAGGAGGAGTGAGCATCCCGCCGTGCCCCGTCTCCTCTCAGGTCGCGCGCGCGGTTCCCGTTGTACAAAATGAATAGTACATTTTGAAAGTGAAATATGCATAAGATGATGTATTGCTAGAAACATTAACCTATAGATGTAATATAACTATGGCTTTTTAAGGTGACCCGTGTCAAAAAGTTAGATGTAAAAATATAGGTTGTTATAATGATGACTAATGAAATGCGTTCTCGGGCCGATAATTACGTGACGAATGCGGACAAAATCGTTCTTTCGCTAAAGAAAAGTGTAAGGTGAAGTGTGCGGCAGCCTTAATTAGTTACGACGACATTTATTCTAGTCTGTCAGTCTGTTTATCTTCATTCAGCCCTAGGTATACCTAGTGTCTATGTCCTTAATCACCTTTTGGTATCAATTATTTGTTAACTGCGATTTTTTAATGCTAAACAAAAAACGTAAATTTCTGACCGTTCTGAAGTAATCTAATAACTTCTGACCGTTTATTTCCTTACAAACAAAAGCCTTAGATTTGTCGTTTATTTTATTCAAAGGAAAATTGCCTGAAAGACAGTTAATTGAATCTTAATTCACGAAAAGTCCCATTGGGAAGTTTTCAACTGTCCCAAGTAATTTACTTTTAAAGGACTTTTATTTTAACGAAATGAAAGTTGTTTTTAGCGATTTAGCGGTGTGTAATCAATGGCGAAAATTGTGCAGTAAGTAGGTATTTATATTTATAGCTTGTCACGCGTTTTTGCCCGCGTTTAAAGATTTTGCCGAGTGAATATTTTTTATTCTTATGGTAAAAAGGAGGTTATAACATTCCTTTAGAATTAAGGATTAAGATTAAGGAGTTCATTTAAATTTTATTCAGCTATTAATACAAATAATAGACTAGTCATGTTTAAAAACCATGATAGTTTAAAAAGTTGTTTTGCAATATTTTTCGCAAATACGTAATATCAGCATTATTCAGCGCCTAGTTTGATTATGATAACAAATAAATAAAGCTCCGTGTCTATGAATAAACATAATATTAGATGTGAAACTCCATAAAGGTCAAAAAGCGTTTAAGTTTCATGATTACAAAGTTCTTTTGCCTGTTACAGAAATATAGCTTAATATAAACTCGCTGTGCCCGCGACTCCGTCCGCGTTAAATTGTTTGTATCGGGCAACAGGAGCAAGAATTTAAATAGCCTTTTTTGTGTCCCAGATGCCATAAATGTTTAGATGACACATACTATCTGCAAATAAAATAAAATAAATAAAGATAAGAAATGTGTAAAAACATATTTTTCTGTTTTAGTTTCATTTCTATGTTTTTGTAATTTCACCATATACAACGATCGTTTGTCAATACGTTTGTTGATCACTGGCTTGTTGCCAGTGACATGATTCAGAAGGTTGAACATTCCATTCATCATGGTAAATGGTGAAGAAACACATCAGTTGAGGAAATAAGTTCGATAAAACTTATGGATGTCAGGGAATTATATTTTTGATGCGTTTACATCCGTGGTTTACATGTAGAATGTCTTGCTAATCAATAGATTCAGGCGTTACTTTGCGGAAAACCACTCTAAAGAATAAAATAACAATAAATTATTTTATTTCATCATCACCCCTTATATTTACGTTCCCACTGCTGGGTAACAGAGACTTCTCTCTTGACGAGAGAGATTAGGCCTTTATTCACCACGCTGCGAATAATAAAACAGCAAATTTAGAAAATAATAATTAATTTACTAACGAAACTAACTATATCATCAATATCAGGTATATTGGTAATAAATAAGGAAATTATATTGCAAATTAAAAACTGTGATCAGTGAAAATTGTTCAAAAGCTCTAGATTTGAAATTATTGTTTAATTTAGTTTGTCCAAAGTTGAAACTGAACAAGATTTAAAGATTAATGTCATTAATTTCACTGCTATTACTGTGATAATTGGTTTGAAATGATTCCTATTTTAAAATCTACGTACCTACTTACATTCACTAAATTACTCAGTGACACATCACTTCACATAAAGTGTTGTCATCAAAATCCTAACTCTTCTTTAACTTCTCGCTAGCTAACAGATACGCTTTCGCTACTTTCACAACACCATACAACGCTGCAACGATTGCAGTGAGAATAGAAGATAGGATTAATGCTAGGACTGCCATTAGTTCTAGATCTAGGTATTCAGCCCAGGATAGGTTGGCTGCCGGCGCTCGCAGGTGCTTTCCACTGCCATGTCTGATGAGGTGTTCCGCCCACCAGACAGCGCGGTCTAAGGGAGTTTGCGGCTGATCGTGCATCAGAGAACGAAGGTGCTCCATATTCTTTCGGTAGCTGGAAAGAAAGAGAACACGATTGTTACTAGGTACAATACAATAAGTCTTTACATATACAAATATTAAAAAAGTTATAATGCAGTCGAGTCAAATCTCGGTCCGATTTAAAAGATTATTTTCGTGATGGATTACTATACAACACGATAAATGTACCTACTCATTTAATGAAGTTCATCTAGTACTACGTGAATATGTAAGGCTACTAATAATTATAGCTATTATTCTATTTATAACTCTAGAATGGCTAAATCGATTTGGCTTGAAATTTACTACTTTTTACAAGGAAAAATATATCTTTCCGCGGGAAAATACGTTATAACGCGGACGAGGCCACGGAACGGCAAGCTAAAGATGTTATAATCATGTTTTACATTCATATTGTGATTTATAATGACTTGTATTTTGATGATAATGCAAAAAAAAACAAATTGCATACCAATTACACAGTAATAATCAAACTGATTATGTAAAAAACCATGTCATTCTAAACTATTAACTATGATTGGCCGTTTATACACAATGTGCCTAATAATTATATACATAATAGATAAGTAGGCAGATGATTGTGCGAACCCGCACTTGGCCAGCGTGTATGTTATTTCAGTAAATAAAAATTGTGTTAATTTTTTTTAATTAAGTAAATAAAGGAAACATACAAAATCACATCAAAGACTTTCAATGTACATAAATCTAGTCCTATTCTTTAGCCAGTACCATACAACAACCTTATCAGGGATTTAAAAAACTATCAACGTACCTAATCTGATAATGTTATCAATATAGGCGCTTATTAATAATTATGTAGGTACATATCACGTTTTCATTTGTCATTCAATTTAAATTACGCAAATACTATGTTGTGAAACTTGTGATCTAGGTGATTTTAGAACCATTAAGTAGGTACCTATAAGGATTTTGCACGGTCACAGATAAGAAAAAACTATTGTTTCATTGTTTTTATCTGTAGCATGATTTGTATGATATTATGTGATATATTTTATAATGTAGCATGATAACACGATACGCTACTTGCTACAATGGTACTGATATGGGTACAGGTTTTTTATTTATATATCAATATACTAATATTATACAGATTGAGTTTGTTTGAACGAAAAATCTCAGAAATCGGTGTTGGCTATATGTATAGTATCGTACATTTATCGCGTTATTATAAATAGTTTCTCTGGCTATATTCACAAATTTAGATAACTTAATAAACGTAAGCCGAGCAGTCGGCGGGTTGGCTAATGATTGATAAAAGACATTAATTCTCGAAGGGACACAACAGATTGGGAAACACAGCGTCGGAGATCCAAACCATCATAACCAATAAGTTGCACAGGTGATATTAAGTAAGCGGTTGGTTCGCGGTGGATGCAGGCTGCGTCCGACGATAATAATGGAAATCATTTAGGGAGGCCTAGGATACACCCGTAACACAAGCTTCGAGCTTACCACGGGGCTAGATGTCGCTGTGTAAAATTGTCCAGTAATATTTATTATTATTATTATTATTATTATTATTATACTAGGCCTAGGCCTAGTATTCCAGCAGTGGCTGAAATGATGAAATGATGAATGAGGGCTTACACTAATAAATCTCACCTCGTATCCTGAATCACAGTGTTCACAGCTTTAGAGAATCCTTCCTCAGTGAGTCCATCCATATCAACTCTAAGGCCAACTTTGTGCAAGACATAGTGCTCCACGTTGAACCACTGGTCGCCCAGCATGGGCATGCCGATGAGGGGGACTCCAGCTGTGATAGCCTCGTCTGTGGACTGCAGCCCGCCTTGTGTGATGAACAGCTTCACGTTTGGGTGTTCTGGAAGAAAACAGTCTAGTTATAGTTGACCTCTTACCATGGGGCTAGATGTTGCTGTGTGAATTGTCTAGCAATATTTATTAATGAAAGAGCCGTGTTGGCTAAGTGGGAGCACACACGACTTTCATTCCGAAGTTCGTGGGTTCAAACCCCGCCGCACACCTCTGATTTTTCTTCTTGGAAAATTATGTGTGTTTCAAAAAACACGTGCTCTAACGGTGAAGGCAAAACATCGTGAGGAAACCGGCATGTTCTGAGAACTTTGAAAAAGTTTGAAGGACATGTGTCATTCACCAACCCGCACTTGGCCAGCGTGGTGAATTAAGGCCTAATCTCTCTCGTCATGAGAGAAGTCCCTGTGTCCCAGCAGTGGGAACGCTAATAGGGGTGTTATGATTTATTAATGATTAATCTATTATAGTCTATGTTTTGGACGGCGATTCAGCTATTACAGTAGCTACCACGATTCTATACCTCTACTATTCAATTATTTTCATAATCTAACATACTATATACGTACAATACATAGAAAATACGTGACTTACAGATGAAGGGAATCAAACTGAGAACTTTAAAGAGTTTATAGTTCATGTAACATGAACTTGGCCAGCGCGCAACGTGGTGTATTATGGCCTTAACTCTCACGTCAACAGAAAAGCCCAGTGTCTCAGCAGTACCAACTTAAATGGAATAATACATACATACCAAAGGAATGCTCATATTCTTAAATTTACAGGTTTAACCAGGTAGAAACTTACGGCAAAAATTTGTTGTTTTGGAAGTATTTAACAAAATAATATGTGTGAATATTGTTCTTGAATTTTTGATGAATTCAATTTTCTATAAAAATTTCTGTAAATTATTATGCGCACACAATTTTTATTGTGTCCCAGATGTGGGAACATATCCCACACATGGGACACAAGGATAATCCATAACCCATTGTTTTCTGCACAAAAACAAAGCTGGTTTGTTTTAGTATGCAAATCGTACACTCACCGAAATTTATTTTTTATTGTTTAAAAAGACGAACGAGTAAGGAATCATAATTGATGATTAAACGAACTTACCAAGTGAAGTTCTATCATAATTATACGTTGCGTTTTTTCCGAAGAAATAAGTCCTGAAATAATAATTATATACAACATGTAGTATGCATTATTGTGCACCGTTATAATCACTATCGTTTAGAATATTAATAATCAAAATCTTTAGTCGCTGTCAGTGTCACTGCCTGCCGCCTCTCTCGCTGGTACGTCATTTCGTTTAGAGATATATTACATCAGATATTCTTGAATAGTTTTTCTTGATTTTGTTGACGAAATCAAATCAGCATCAGGGTCCTTGGGTTGGGAGGGAATTGGTACTTATTTCTTCGGAAAAAACGCAACGTATAATTATGATAGAACTTCACTTGGTAAGTTCGTTTAATCATCAATTATACTAGCGTTTTTTCCTTCAGAAATAAGTCCTGAAATAATAATTATATACAACATGTAGACTTTTAGAGCTGATTGAGGAAATAAAATCATATTAGAATTACTCAATAGAGAAATTATACTAAATTAAGTTGAACTTAGAATTATTATGAGTAACTTTACTCAAAATCATATATGTTTTATATGTCATGATGTGGGAAACCACTGTTTCGTTTATTAAATAAATTCCAAGATTCTTTATGTACCCTGTTATAATTATATTATTTTGAACAGTATTTTTATTACACTATCAACATAAAATGTTGTGGCTTATTATTTGTGTGTTAAAACAAATATCAGAAATGAAGATGTTCTCCAGGTTTGTATGATTGTTCTTTTGCAGAACCTTTCCATTGCAAAGGAAGAACCGTTTTTGTTATAATTAGTAAAAACATAATGTTTAAACATTAGTAATTACATAATGTTTAACTGTAGCTGTTAATCTCTATGGTTAATGCGTGGGTTTACAATGATTTTATTCATTAGGGCTTTCCCAAACGCCAATAAGATACACTGGTGATAAAACGATCATACTCATATCAAAATTTATTTAGATTCTATTCGGTTTACTAGTACCAAAAACATTTCTAAAGTCAGTAGGACATTTTTTGTACTATTTTTTACTGAAATCGATAGTTTTATTTACAGGGGAGCAAACTCCAAAACATCCATAGAGGATTTAAACTTGTGATCGAATATTCATGTATCCGATCGTCTGAATATATTATGTTAGAACTATTCAAAGGAGTACCAATAGGAACACTATCTTGTTGCTATTGAGTATACATACAATTCTGTATGTAAAGTTAAATAACTGTGGTGAAAAGAATAATATAAGATATAAAAATTGTTGTAAACGACACTCAAAACTGTAAGAAATATTAAATTCACAAATGTGTATGTATGGTATATATTTAAATATACACGACCTTCCCAGACAACTATTGTGCTACATACTTGGTAGAGATTATACTAAATGATTATTGTGGATGTCCCCGTATGGTGGAGATAATATATAATTGTCTTAGCGACAAAAAATTAATTTAACACGTTATTGTTGCTGGTCAAAGATTAATTATTATGTAAAAAGTTTCTAAATAACAGATACAACGGCTAAATATAACCTATATAAAGCCTCTTCTTCGGTTTTGTAAATAATTGTTTAACTGAGAGTAAAAAAAAAAACCGTAGAAACGTAATATAAAAAAAAAAATATTTTAGCCCATGACAACGTAAAGAGAAGATGTCAGGCGTGTCTAGACACTTGTACTGTAGATAACCTTACAAGTCACTTTTTTTTTTTTTTTTTGTATTTGCAAAAGACAAAAAGATCTGGGTTAATTGTACTTATTTAGTAACGTTTTTCGAGGACTCAGTCGTGACAGTAGTTTAATTCACTTAGAAGGGAGACTGGTTTTCTCTCATTCTATTGATGTATGGATGCAAAAAAGGAAATATATTTATAACCTATAATGATAGTAGATAACTTGCAGCTTTATCTGTATGGAAATTGATATTATATTTCGACCAAGGTCTACAACCGGTACCTTTTCTACAACCACACGAACCATACCCCGTTGTTGAGGCGCCAGAATTAACAATACAACTCTTATCTACAGTATTGTCATTTTAAATTCTTTAAAATGATTATAGGGTAGCGTGGAGCTACCATTATTTTCGTCGAATGGAGAAAATAAAAATATACAATTTTAAGGCTTATAACAAAGCCAATAAATTTCTGGGCAAGCGCACACTAGAAAACCGACTATGCAGTGGTTGAAAATACCAACTTATTTCATATTATATGTTTTGATAACTTTATCCAGATGTTAATTTCTTTAAAAATGCGATGTGTTCCATTGCATGACAGCTGGTTCATCCCGTGGATGCAAAACAGAAATCATGGGGTTTAACTCAATAACATGTATTTGTGAAACCCTGGATTTATATTCAAACGAAGTTGAATTCATAATAGGTCTCCAGCTAACCCAACCATAGACAAGACACTATTATAGAAATCAGTTATAAAACTATTTATAATAATATTTAGTTTACATAGTAGGTAACTATGTAAGTTTGAAACGGTTACATTGATAGTTATTATAATATGAAATGATATTAAAAATGTAGCAACGCTAATAGTGGATTATCTGAAGCGATTCATGGTTCATAACTTTAGGAAGTTACTATACACTTAACAGCAGAATGTTCATAATTATATTTTGTATCATGTAAACATTGTAAACACGTTAGTGTATCACATTGAGAGAGAATTTGGAAATAGTTGTACGTATTATCCGTAACTCAATGGACGTAGGTAGCGTAGAAAAAACTCTCCGACATGCACACATGAAAACTGACAATAATTTCTTAGTCGCCAGTGATGGCGCACCCTACAGCATACAGTCAAGTAGGTTTGTATATTTCATGTTGGTAAAACACGCTTGGTCTTGCTTGACCCGATATGTACATCGGTCATAATGCGGCTGGTGCCGCGAGGCGGAATCTTCTTTCGCACACCATAGCAGATTATCTTTAAAATGCACATTTCAATTCGGTATGGATTTTAAAAAGATTCCAGGAATGAACTTATAGTAATATAAGATAGTTGAGCACGCTGCGATGTCTTGATTGCTGCGATCCTTCAATGCTGGATTATATTATTATTGTACACAAACCTTTAGTTTTGTACTTAGGTCTCACCAAGAGGCGGACCGAATGTTAAAAAAAACATCTGTTTATAAGCAGATATCTGTACCAAGATGGTAGTTACTATGGGTTATTGATGTCGGAAATACGGCCACTGGTTTTTGGGTACCTCGTCTCCTCTATGCTCGGCGGCTGTGTCGGCGGTGTGTCCACTGCTGCACTGGCGTCCTGGATGAACTGGACTACGGATGTAGACTTCTGGATGTGCGGTATTATTCGATGCGATCGGCTGTTTCCTTGTAAGATTAGCCAGTTTGCATCAGAGGTACTGAAAAAACCTAATAACAGATTCAGAATGCTGAATATTTCGTAATTCATCCTTGTAAACTTCTTCATAGCTCGTTCTTATTGTTTTACAAGTCTAATATTTATAAAGTTGCGTATGTTGGTCACAAGTAAACCACTTTATAGTTTGCTTATATATTTCGCTTCAATCCCAAAATAATCGGATACGTATGGAAGGAAACATGTTATGCAGGAAAATCTACAACTTGCAGGATGTAGTAATAATAAAAATAAAACATAGGTATTGTAGGTATACATGGTATACATTATAGATAATTATGATATCTTGATAAATATCTAATGGTGATTGTTTGTATTATTTATAATGCAAAAGTAGGTAGGTATTATGCATAATTACTATGCATAAATCACCAAGTAGGAACTACTCTATTCCATATTTATTTTTCAAATAAATGGACGTTAAGTATAATATTTAAAACAATTTAATAATTACACGTAGGATAAACCCAAAAGTATATCTGAATGTGTCAAATAAATTTTACTTGTGTAACACTACACTGTAATAATGTCAAATCTGTATTTGTGTTTTGTTTTGCCAAAAGTGCCGTATGGCGATGGCCTAAGAATAGTGCCACCCAATATTTTCCCATAGATTTCATCAAACCGACGTAGGGATATGTTTATCAGAAGATAGGCTGCAGCGTCATTTGTGTAGGTAGGTACTTAACCTATCAACTCACTGTGGTAAATTAAATTTGCCGCTAACAAACCTTTTAGTGTGGTGGATACACAAACTCCCCAATCTATGGGGTTTATATTCATCAACTCCATGTCCAGTTGCAATGAGGGAAGTAGAATAAGTGAGACAGCCCATAGAACAGCTCGATATAATTCTCTTCTAAATATGTTGTACAAATGCGATGAGTCAGCCCAAAGATCAGCTCGAGTGCATTAACTTGTTAATTTGATAGTCAATATGCGATGAGACAGTCCTGAATACTGCTCGAATGCATTGTATGACTGTCATAGTACATTATTAGTATAAATACGTATTGTTGTACACAGAACTAGCACAGTATCTGTTTTCAATAATCCACATTGTAAATGCGGGTAGCGCTTTATGACATCATTGTTGCGATGAGGCTGTCCGATGCCCGAATGCATTTTTGTTGTTTTTGCGCACGATATGAGCTACATAAGTAGGTACGCTTGTAATAATAAATTGACTTTTCAATAAACCACATTGCAAATGCGGGTAGCGCGTTATGACATCATTGTTGCGATGAGACTGTCCGATGATCAGCTCGAATGCATTTTTGTTGTCTTTGCGTACAATATGAGCTACATAAGCTTTCAATAACCTACATTGAAGATGAGGGTAGTGCGGCATGACATCATAATTATGAGACTGTCCGACGATCAGCCCGAATGTATTTTTGTTGTCTATGCACACAAAATAGCTAAGCATATTTGTAATAATAACTTGACTTACCTTTTTCAATGGTATGATTTGGTTCCGAGTCACTTGGACTCAACTTGGATTTTTATAACAAATTTTATGATTTGTAGTTGATCACTTACGTAAGAATGGCAAATTAAACTTGTTTTGGCCATGATAAAACGTAATTATATTGGTTCACAATTGTTTATTTTACTAGTGCGAAACTTTCGCAATTTTACGTGACGAACGGTTGAGCACTAAAATGCGAATGACGTACCAGCGAGAGAGGCGGCAGGCAGTGACACTGACAGCGACTAAAGATTTTGATTATTAATATTCTAAACGATAGTGATTATAACGGTGCACAATAATGCATACTACATGTTGTATATAATTATTATTTCAGGACTTATTTCTGAAGGAAAAAACGCTAGTATAATTGCGTCGTTTATCGCATGCATTATCTTTGTTGCATAAACTGCCAGTAAGCAGCGCATCGACCCCGAGATTATTCACAATAATAAAAATAATTATTATTTATTGTCAAGTCGTGTTATGTTTACATAAGTAAGATCTTAAATATTAAAGGTTTCAACAAGGTTGTTTCTATTAATTTAAATATAATGAACGTATGTTATCGTCATTATGATACATGTGACAGTGAACCTTATGTTTGTCTGGAATGAATTGACTTATTGATAGATATAAACAAGACGAGGTCGACCCCAATAGATTGTCCTTTCATCTTATTGATTGTAAATTAAAGTGCAACCAATAAAGTACTTGGAGTTTTCAACATAATGGTTTATTTCTAAAGTTTATAATACACCCCTATTTTATGTTTCCACTGATGTGACATAGGGACTTCTCTCTGGACGTAAGACAATAGTTAGAATTTACTACGCTGGCCAAGTGCGGTTTGGTGGATGGAACATGACCTTTAAAGTTCTCAATTACTGGTTTTCTCACCGATACTGCACCTGTTTAAAGCGCACATACATTTTTCAAGTACAAAACCAATTTGCTGGACAGATAAACAAAGTTGTTTCCGCCAATCAACGTTTGCGCATGTCATTAATGGTTATAATTGCTAGTTATTTTACCTGTTTTATATTCTCATACAACCTAAACACAACACTGTAGCTAGTGTTTATAAATAAATTAACTTCAACTTGAACTTGTACACCTGATTCCTTACTGACAAGGATATCCTCTATAATAAGAGTTCCCAAGGCGTTTAACTATGTACCATAAGTTCTTTTCTTTGAGCGCCTATTGTTTCCGCATTTTGTATCTGCTAATAAATTATATTAAGTAAAGCTTACAATAAACTAGATCGATATCTTTCTCGTAAAGAGAAAATATTTTTTTATAGTTTATTAACTCTATCAATCCCCAAATCCCACCTGATGGAATGTGTCGATGTGAAAGGATCGCAAAGGTCTGAAAAGTACCTTTTCTTTCTTGTCTTGAAAAGACCCAGATTGTATGTTTCAGTAAAAACAGCAGAAGGCAAAGGCTTTCCAAACTTTTAGCTATGCGAATAATGAAGAATATATTGCCAAATATTGCTTTGGACACTTACTGAGTAAATCAGACTGGGGCAGCCACTTCTCTATTCTAATGTTGTGCGACTGTCCCGGCAGCTGGTCCTTGTCCCACTTCCACAGCACGTCGTACGGCAGCTTGGAGAACGCGCGCGTCAGGATCTGGATCTTCTCCGCGGGAAGCTGCGAGGGGCTCACGTTGGTGCCGTAGCTGATGTAGATCACTCCGTGCTTTGATGAGTCCAGGTATTGTTTTAAGTCCTGAAATGAAAAATGTTATCAATGGGACGACCTATTACTCAAAATAATTGATTGCCTTCAGACGTCAACTATTGGACATAAGCCTCAAATAAAAAAAATCAAAGCCTCAAAGCCTTAATAATTTCCAGTTGTCAGCTTGTCGAAGTCGGCTTAGATCCACCCAGAACCGTAGATATCATCATCTATCCATCCATAGATTGACCTATTCAAGTAATATTTAGGATCTTCAAACTGTCGTTTGACGAGTACTAGTCGGACCAGATGAGTCGACACAGTAAAGATTTATGAATACCAATTCATTTGCAGAGTGAATCAATGTGTTTTTTATGAATTTACTATTCTAAGTATGGCCCATTTGTTTTGAGAATGACTGATACATTGTGATACATTGTTCAATAGGCAGACTCGTGTAAATAAACTAATTTAACTTATAAAATGTGCTTCCGTTTATGAATAAACGTCTTTTTATTATCGTACTGTCATTGAACTCTTAATGAAATGCAATAACAAGGAAAAGTTAAAAGCCTATTTAATTTCATTTAATTTAAATACAATCGCAATGTTTTGATACTAGTGACATCATTTGGTACTAACTCTCATTCAAGATTAAGATCATGCTAATGTTTAATATATTTTTCGTGTAAGTATATTACTAGTAGTGTCCCGTTGTTAATACTAAAACTTATTCAATTCATTAAAACTTTAAGAACTCTAGGTACACTTAGTTACGATCAACGTATCAAGTACTTAAAAATATCAAAAAAATTGGGATGGTAAGGTAATATTGTAGAAGTAACAGCATATTATACTATCTAGAAGAGTATTGTATTGTAATGTCTATAATGGGTCTGAGAAGTGCCCATTAGTAGGACGTAACATGGGTTGTTTTGATCATGATGTTTTATGAAGGATAATTATAAAATTATTAATTAAAATGTTCTATGCAAAATAATTCAAATAAGTTTAAAAAGTAAAAAAAAAGGTATTTTGGACACTGTGAGAAATTCACACCAATGTCATTTGTCCATTGTCTTTTTTAATCATTATTATTGACAAAAATATTAAAATATATAAAACTGTTTTATTAATTAACAAATTAGCATAATGACTATTCAATGAGAAAGTGCCGCCGCTTGCATTTTGGGCACTTTTTGGGAACGGATATGAGTTTAAAGATTTTCATAAATTTAACGTTAATACTTTCTGAAAATATTAGTAATTTTACGAATAGATTTGTTAGTAAATTGTTAATTTATCCGCTTTTAAGATAGAAATAAAATAAATAACTTCAAAAATTTTTTTGGATGACATACCCACACGAATATCACCAAACATAACATAAAAATTAACGTAAAATTAGCAGAATATTTAAATAAAGAGTGTTGCGCAGACGCAAACAAATCATGGTGTTTGTGGGCTCCGTACTATTTACATATTCGTCCATAGGTTTTACTAAGTGCTGCATGTGAAATATTTATCGCTTGTTTGCATTGTATAGAAAATTAAGATGAAAAAATGATGACTCCAACGTAACGGGTTTATTCCCAGGTCCATATTCTCATATTTATTTAAGTAATATCAAGAGAAATTAAAATAAACTTAAATATACCAAAAAATACCTTGGGCAAAGCCTTTGCTGGTTTCTGGTGCAAGCCTCCCATGTAAACCACATTAGGAGGTACTGGCCGATTAGAATCCCATAGAGGATGTAAATTCAAAAACAACATGTCCACATTATTATCCAACTCGTTCATAGACGGCGTATCATCTCCAATAAGTTTCTTTATCAGTTTCTCATCAGCTACATCCGAGGCAGCAAACAGACTATCATAATAATAATGCTGATACAGTTCCATTGCTCTATCCCACAGTGAGAGATCAGCAATCCTCTGACGCAGCAGGGTCGGATACATCAACGCTGGTCTCGAAGGAGCGCCGACTACATCATAGTTCTTGTACAACCCTCCGAAAGAACTCACTAGAATCACCGGCGCGTTCTTGTTCAAATGCGTGAACAGCATCGCGGGACGCACCCATGCTTCTAACATCACCAGATCGTATTGCGTCTTGTTGGTTACAATTTCCTTCACACCTGGATTTTTCATCTGCTCTTCAAACAATCTCGTCATCAACGGCAAGAACGCCGCTACTTGAGTGGCCTGGTCATTCTTACTACCACTAGTCACATCTCCTTTTAAAACTGTTTCCCGCCAAATTCTGTAAGACATTTCTTGAACGTCGATTTCTCTTAGGTTTTGAGGTGATTGACCTTTGGGGAAGACGGGGTCGGTGGTGATAATAGTGACGTCATGACCTCGCCTGGCTAGCTCTTGGGTTAAGGGTCGGAAGACCACTTGATGACTTATGGATGGGGTGGGGACCACAGCTAGGATACGCGCGGATTCAACCAGTAACAAACAACTAAGAAAGCTATAAAGCTGTTGAAACATTTTGCACTCCTAATTCAGAATTGACAAGACGACTGCTCGCAATAGGTCACTGTTCGTAAATAAACTGACGTACTTTGTAATTCGCATTTATATTGTTGTAGGTACGTGTAGGTTCATAAATTGCAAGTTGCTTTGTATAAGTTTGTTCGTTGTTTCTCATAAGAATACTTAAACGAAATAGAGGATGTTTTATTTGAATATCGCGATTATTTTTACAGATTTTTTTATTAATTTGGTTCGAACTATAGGCAAACATTTTTACAATTCTACTAAAGTAAGTTACTAAGTAAATGGCTAACTAAAATACAAACAGGCGTTTTAGAGAAAATTAATTCTAACCATAAGCACAATTTTTTGTACCAATTATTTCGCAGATTAGGTACTTATTAAATACGAAATGTGTTCTCAAATTCTTATGTTATATTTATTATCGATACATGAATCACAAGATATTATTATTTATCAATATTATGATGATAGTAGGCAGAGATTTATGGATTATCGATAGATTGATTTTTGATAATAATTTTGTGATGTTTTAAATTATTGCTTATTAATTGCATAATATTATGTTAATATGTATCTACAAATTAATTATATTTATTAGCCCACGAAATTTTGGAAACATGAGAATAAAATAATAGGGCGGGTTATCTTGTTCGTAATAAAAGTAAATTATACTAAATATTAATATTTGCTACTTCATAACTCTGGATTGGGTGGACCGATTTAGATTGAATACTCGAGGACCAAGGTTTCGTTGTGACTTGTAATTATTTTTATCCGATTTTCTAATAGCCCTACATTAAGTTTAAAATTAATCGGCAGTTTAGAGTCGGTTTTTATTCAGAAAAATATTATTTTATAATGGAGTAACTTCACAAAAAAAATCTTAATAAAAATAATATACTAGGACCAAAATTACATACATCAACGGTTTTTTTATATACACATGGCTACCTGTTGGTTGATACTATACCATCAAAATGTTTTAATATGACCCTTTTTGCATGTAATTATTTATTTTTATCATCGTTTTTCATAGTTTTTTATCATCATATCTAATTACACTTTTAAAGTTTTAATTTGTTTTAAAATATTCATCAAGCTACTTTTACTGATAATGCATGCGTAGGTATTATGTATCCCTGAAATCTTAAGTTTTGTCTTTTATAATCATTGCGAGATATTTTCGCATTCATAACATTATATTAGTACATAATGTTATGAATGCGAAAATATCTCTAAGATAGTTTTAACGCCGCAAAATAATACTTAGTCTAGTTTTGGCTGCCGAAAATTAGATTTATTTAGTTTTATATTTCCACGTGAAAATCTAACATAACGCGGAAAAGTCACAGGCAGAAAGATACTCAATCTCCAAAATATCTTCTAGCCACTTGTACATCAAAATATCATGACAGACTTATTACGAGCAGAAAAAATTGGTGTTCTTGCAAAAAAAAAAACACGGAAATATCTTGGTCCAAGTTTTTTATACTTACATGAGTATAAGACTTATTATAGACGACATGTTAGACAAGTTTATTACTTAATTTATGACCTTGAACTCTAAATAGTGTGTGAATCAATCATACAATTTGGCAGTATGGCGTTGAGAATATTATCAACATTCTGTTGATGTTCCTAAATAAATAAATAAATAAACATATCTATTCCCACGAGAGACGTCAAATATTTTTTTTTCGTGTTTTTTTCTTTTTGTGATTTTGTATAATTGAGGAGACCCGTGCTTAGTAATAGCAGTATGGGTTGAATATGAAGATGAATATTTATTTATCTTTTAAACCAGTTATCTCGCGAGCATGTGCCGTAAATCCGGATATTCATTCGAAATTATTTTCACTTCCGCGTAGTAAAATAGGAAAAATAGATCAAAAAAATAAACTGTATAATATTACTACTTTTGAATAAAATCATTAATCAAATAAAAGAAAACAATACAGAGCATAAAAACAATATACTTAAATCATTCAAACGAAGTAAATATTCTGCAGGTCAAAGATCTGCGGGACAGAGTCAATGTTTATTTCTTTGCCATCTGTTTAAAAGCAGATGGTAATACGTCGACAAATAAGACGGTGGGTTGATATCACAAGTCGGAGCACACATGACAAAGACAGGGAATCCTTGAACACGATGGAGGAGGCCTTTACACGAACAGGGATCCATATTAAATAGTTTATAGGTACTAACATCAATTTATAAATCACTAGCAATTTATATCACTAGCGACCCGCTCTCGCTTCGCTTCGGATACTTAACTTAAAAACCTTTCTCTTGAATCACTCTATCTATAAAAAACACATCAAAATCTATAACGTGGTTTTAAAGATTTAAGCATACATAGGGATTAGGGGCAGAGTAAGCGACTGTTTTATATGTAGTGACTTTATCTTAATTTTAATAACACAAAAAATGTATCATATGGAATAAATTGTGTTTTTTTAATATAATATAAATATAAAACGCTTTATTGATGATACTGTATAAATATACCTATGATGTCAGGTATAATCATTATGCTATTTTGTGGAATTGATCAAAAATATAATTGTTTCTAATTATGTATTTTATTATGATAAGTGCAATTTATTTACCACATCTAAAAGATCATAAATTAGATATACTTTTATGACATGCTTTTAAATATTTTAAATAATTGTTGTATTGTTTTCCATAGAAATGCAATAGTATTTGAATACGTCAAGACCACCTAAGGTCAAGACTACTAATTTTATGTTTAAAATCATCGTAGCGAGAACTGACGCGATTTGAAAATTGTTATCTAATAACAATTTTAAGAAAGAACAAGATTTTAAAATGGGTCTTAAGAATGGATTGTTTAAAAAAATATATTCAAAATACGAAATTATAATTATAATAATTATATTTATAAATAAAAACAATAATACATAGGCCTCCCTTAATGATATCCAGTTTTTTCTGTCAGATGCAACTTGCATCAACGTTAGTAAATAAAGGAACCTTATTCTTACCTTAGGCAATTCTTTCGGCAGATTCTGATGTATCCCACCAATGTATATCATACTAGGCGGCGCGGGCCTGTTCATATCCCAAATTGGATATTGATTCACGAAGAACATATCGATATTCTTCTCCAAATCCTTAACCGTAGGAGCAGTTGGTCCCAGCATCTTCTTAAACAGTTCATTATGGACAACATCTTGAGCTATATAGAATTGATCCATCTTATACCGATTATACAGTTCTATTAATTTCTCTCGTATAGATAGATCTGAGATTCTTTGATGCAGAACATTAGGATACAAAAGAACAGGGTAAACAGGCGCTCCGATCAATTCAATATTCCCATTAACTCCACCGAACGTAGACAGTACTATGGTTGGAACGTTTTTATAGAAATGCGTAATAATATACGCTGGTTTCACCCAAGCTTCTATGATGAGTAGATCGTATTCCTTTTTGAGGGCATCATTTACTTCTTTGACTTTCATTTGCTGCTCAAAAACTACAGTCATTATTTTGTATAAAGTACCAACTCCTTCTATCATATCATTATTGGATCCACTGCTGACATCTCCTGTTAGAACTGCTTCCCTCCAAACTTTGTACGACATGTCGTGAAGGTCAATCTCTGTTAAATTCTCTGGTACTTTTCCATTGGGATACATTGGGTCTGTGGTGACGTAAGTGACGTCATGCCCGCGATTTAGTAGCTCATTGATCAGTGGACGGAACACAACTTGATGGCTTATAGAAGGAGTTGGAACAAATACCAGAATTTTTGACGCTTCTGTGCTTATAATCACAGTCAGAAAAACTAGAGTATTTAAAATAATCCCCATTTTAGAGGGATATTTGAACTAAAATATCAAATACGTCTTAACGAATCACAAGTGTTTTATTTAATAGCACACTATCATTTCCTGGCTCTTATATTATATAGTTTTGTAGGTAATCTTGTAAGCAATTGATAGCGCTATCAATTTAAAACACTGTGATACAATATTGTAGTGATTTAGATATTCTGTAGTTGATTGTTGGTTTAAATATGGCATTGACACTTATATAATATAGTGAGGATTTTGTTGCCTGGGTGTTTAATAATGTATAAAAAAAAACTATAATGTGTACAGGGTGATTTAAACCTTTTGGGCCCCTGCGCATTAGGTCAGGATATTTGCGCAGCCAGTTATAGAAGACAATGAACGAATAAAAACATTCTCTGTATCGATAGCCATGTTATCAATGTTCGGAACGCATATTACGTTTGACCGCAGCCACATACATTAGCCAACATAATATGTACCTACAGCCATCCGTCTGTCTTTGAATGTCCAAGACAGCGTTGTATTGGCTGACGCAGCCGGGAATTCGTGTTTGCCTAGAGCGTGGGCCTAAATTGAAATTCATGAAATTAAACGGCTTATGCCACACATTAACTAAAATTTGCAGCCTCATTTAAAAATGATTAAAAATCTTCTTCTTTTATATAAAAATCAATTGCTGTTCGTTAGTCCCGCCAAAACTCGAGAACGGTTCGGTCGATTTATCTGGTTTTAGTCTAGAAATGTTCATAGTACTCAAGGAAAGGTTTAAAAGGTGAGAAAACTACATAAAGCGGGCAAAGCCGCGCGGGGTCAACTAGTTTAATATAAAATTGTTAAAATTACATTGCAACAAAAACTGTTATCTGTCGCCGATATCTCATAATGATAATTCATTTTAATTAGCCAAAACCAACAAATGATTCAGCTTTATTTAATGTCTAAATATAAAGATAAACTTCATAACGACAAGATAATGACATGACACTGCGTTATAAATAAATCAGTCTGATAAAGTTCATCATCATCATAATCATATCACCTATATGGCGTTCTTATGCTGGTCACTACGAGTCTTCCCGGTAGAACAGTCAGAGAGCAGGCATTAATTTTGGCTACACACTACACGAAATTGCTAACCTGACTGAAGAGCTCAATCGTAATTATGCATTCTTTAGTCTCTTTTACGACACCACTGAAAAGTGTGGAGTTACAATACTATGGCACTTCACGAAAAGTATCGTAATATATTAAAGTTCCCATGGCTGGGACATAGGACATGCCGGTTTTCTCACGATGTTTGCCTTCGCTGTTATGCACATGTTTTTAAAACACATTTTTCAGTGAGAAAAATCCAGAAGTGCGCGGCGGGGTTTGAACCACAACTTTCGGAATTAATGTCAGGTATGCTCCCAATTAACTAAAACGGCTCTAATAAGTAAAGTCTGAAATAATTAAAAATAAAGTGAATCGTACTTAAGTTTTAACTTAAGCATCTGACCTAATAACTCTTAACTAAAGCATAAAGTCGCTAAGAAAAAGATACTTTAAAACATTTTCTTCTGCCAACTTGTGAAGCTGCTACGAACTACTGAACAATGAACATTAACAGTTTCATAAGTAGGTTAATGGGAATAGATATGAATTAATGATAATTACAAGATAAAAACCCGTGTTGGCTAAATGGGAGCACTTATTAATTAATAATTTTCTTTTTGAAATTTATTTGCGCTTAAAAAACACGTGTTAAATCACAGTAAATGCAAACATTGTGAGGAAACAGGTGTGTTCTGAGAACTTTGAAGAGTTGGAAGGACATGTGATATTCATCAATCTACATTTGGCGCAGCGAATTAAGGCCTAATCTCTCTCGTCAAGAGATGAGTCCCTGTGCCTACTTTGAGAAGAAAAACAACAACTAACTTCTTGTATTCAAAATGAATTTGAATGAATTCTACAGATGACGATGCTTCGGAATAAAATCAAAATTACTTGTAAAAGACAAAATCTCGTAACCCAGTTATTCTACCAAAAATGTTATGAGATCCATGTAATACTAAATTGCTTTTTAATTTACTCAGTCCCTACTTAATAGACTTTCTGTCTTGAGTTGTTACGTAATTATGTACCCAAGAAAATAAAATATTAAACTTGAACTTTATTTTTATAAGTAATGCATAATAAATTAGATTGTTTTAGTGTTTGAATATTTTAACGTTAAGTTTTTACGTGTAATTTTTACGTTTTTATTTTGTTTGTCTAGTGTTCAACCTATACCAATGAAAATTTCCATTACATTATATTCAAAAAGGTTGTTCACATAGTGTATGCGTCAACATATCGAATTGTATTTTTTTTAAACAGGAAATTTAAACGTTTCCTCGTTCACTTTTACTTTTACTTTTAAAACGTGTAAACAACCCGTTTAAGACAAAAATGTGGCAATGCATTTTATTGCAATTTTTTATTCTGGGTTCAGATAATAAACCTGTACAGCAAGGCAATTAATAACAATCGTATTATACTGAAAATAACTCACTTTAGGTAACGGCGCAGGAACTTTGTCGCTCATATGAATTCCTCCAATGTACACCATACTGGGTGGAGCAGGCCTATTCATGTCCCAAAGAGGGTGATGATTTGCGAAAAACATATCAAAATTCTTCTCTAACTCATCAACTGTGGGGGCATTCGGTCCCAGTAACCTTTTATACATGTCATTAACTTCCCCATCATGGGTTATATAGAACCAACCCATTACAAAACAATTGTAAAGTTCTATTAGCTTCTCCCTGATCGTCAGGTCGAAGATTCTTTGATGCAGAACTTTCGGGTACAACAAAATCGGATAGACTGGAGCACCGACGACTTCGTAATTGGCATTATTTCCTCCGAGACTCGACATCATTATAGTTGGGACGTCTTTATAAAAATGCGAGATTATGTAAGCAGGTTTCATCCAGGCTTCTATTATCAACAGATCGTACTCCTTTGTCAGGGCTTGTTTGACTTCTTCTTCTTTCATTTGAAGTTCGAATACTTTAACCATCACTCTGAAAATAGCCTTAATACCTGCAACCATGTCATCGTTGGAACCACCTATTACATTGGCATAGAGAACCGCATCTCTCCATGCTTTGTAGGACATATCATGAAGGTCGATCTCTGTTAGGTTCTTTGGTGTTTTAGCATCGGGATACATTGAGTCAGTAGTTATATAGGTTACCTCATGGCCGCGATTGACTAGCTCCTTTACCAGAGGACGAAACACTATTTGATGGCTTATTGACGGTGTTGGGACAACCACTAAAATTCTAGCTGCTTCAGCGTTTATGATTAATAAAATACTGATGAGTAATACTGATAGATTTATAATACCCATTCTGGTTTTGATTTTTTGGTGATTAGTTTATAAAGTTTATAAAATGTGGACACATCTACGCGAATCTTTTTGCAAGTACCCCAATAGTAGCAATGCTTAGCTTTTATACAGAGTGTAGGTATTATCTATTATCGTTGTAGGTATTATCTCAAACGCAGTGCTCCGAAGGTTCCGTATCTATTAAATTATTAGTATGTGATCAGTTCATTAATCATTTAATTTGAGTATTCGGTACTGGAGTAATGAAGACTAGAAAGAAACAATATATTTCTAGGCACAATAAATGTCCTTATAAAGCCTATCTACCCAATAAAGTAAACACAGTTAAAAACAAAATACATAAAAGGAATAGAAAAAATATACTTACACTTAATATAAAGGCTGTATCTAAACAATTTTATAAGCAATTATCTTTCAATAATAATACAATATTATTATCTTTATAATTATGTTCTATTTAATTGTTGAACAACCCAACACATGCATCGCAGGCGGACCTTCACCCATACACATTCACATTTACATACAACTGGAAAGGGTGAAGGGCTGCTGACTGACTGACACTAGTTTGAGTGAGACAAACTATCGTCAGTAGTATTAGACCAGGGTTTTTAATTTTTTACAAGGAAAAAAATAGTAGTAGAATGAAACCCATTAGAAAAGGAAGGGAATATGATAAAAATGAAAGGAAAAATAAATTACGGTCGATCTGAGATCGGGAAGTGGGAGGGGGTGGGCTTTTAAGGGGAGAAAATGGTTTATCTCGATTTGCGGTGAAACTACAAGTCCTATGAAAAAAAGTTTTATGGCAAAGTTGTAGGTAATAAAAAGATCTACAACTTTTAATTCACAAGTTTTTTACATAACGTCAAAATGTATGTGAAAAATTCAAATAACTAAGTTTTTGGTTTTTTATTTCTATCTTTTTCAAAAACATTTTATTTTCTACGAAATTTGGTGAAAACTTACCTTTTTATGCCCCAAACACACTTTAATTTATTTGATTAAAAATATTAATTTTTTCACCTTATTTTGACTTAATTACTAAAAAAATAGACTAATTTTCAATCGAAAATTCTCGTGTCAAAATATTAGCTTTTTTATAAAAATCGGTGTGCCTTTTGTTCATTGAAATCTTTATTTTCTGATGGTTAAGAAAAATATATACATTACCATAGTAAATTTTCTCAGAAAATGCAAAACACCGAAACAAAATTTGTATCATTATGTACAATTGCATCATAAAAATGTGATTTTTGCAATTTTTATTTCATATAATTGCTTATAATCCGACTTATTACACATTATACAAACAGATTATTATATAATAATTATTATTATATAGTCTGAAAAGACAAAATCACATTTTTATGATGCAGTTGTACCTAATGATACAAATTTTTGTTTCGGTTTTGTGCATTTTCTGAGAATATTTACTATCGTAATGTATATATTTTTTTAAACTATCAGAAAATAGAGATTTCGACGAACAAAAAGCACACAGACTTTTATAAAAAAGCTAATATTTTGACACGTGAATTTTCGATTGAAAAATAGTCTATTTTTTATTAAATTAAGTCAAAATAAGGTGAAAACAATAATATTTTCAATCAAGTAAATCACAGTGTATTAAGGACATAAATAGGCAAGTTTTCACCAAATTTCGTAAAAAAATAATTATTTTTGAAAAAGATAAATAAAAAAAACGAAAAACTTGGTTATTTGAATTTTTCACATAAGTTTTGAGGTTATGTAAAAAACTTGTGAATTAAAAGTTGTAGATCTTTTTATTACTTACAACTTTGCCATAAATTTTTTTCATAGGACTTGTAGTTTCACCGCAAATCGAGATAAACCATTTTCTCCCCTTAAAAGCCCACCCCCTCCCACTTCCCGAACTCAGATCGACCGTAATTTATTTTTCCTTTCATTTTTATCATATTCCCCTCCTTTTCTAATGGGTTTCATTCTACTACTATTTTTTTCCTTTTTTGACCATTTTTGAAGCTAACTGCACTGGTCTATATGGAAATCTGGAAAGTGTAATGTCATTCAATTTGTTAACTTGTGGTATACATGCTGAACCCTAAAAAGTACGTTTAAAGTGCCCTCGCACTGCACGTAAATATTGTCATCCTGATAAGAGACGGCTACACTGAGCATGATTCGTTGTAAATTGGATAATAGCTTATCTACTTCTAGGTTACAGTTTTATCTAGCTGGTGATGATTTGTATAACGTAAGGTAAAATAAACTTCTCCTGTAAAAAGATTGTTTCTGTGTCCTATAGTAAATGTGATTGATTGTTTCTGTGTCCTATGAATGTAAAAAAGGGGTGATGATGAAAAAACATAAATAATAATTACTGCACATACATTACCATGTGTGCGAATAAAACTATACCTTTAACTCCAAAATAATTGAAACAATTTGTATGAAATTTGGTATGGAGATAGTTTGAATGCTTTTTAACGCGGGAAAGTATATACATAGTTCAAGCCTTTCTAGTTGACAGGTTGTGTGAATTGTCCAAGAATAATTATTTATTTATTATCACAGACCAAAAACACATGTAACGGTGAAGATTAATTACGAGTAAACCCAAGTGATCTGAAGACTTTGATGAGTTTGAAGGACATGTGACATTCACCACTTGCCCGGCGCCGTCCAAATCTCACTCGTCAGGAAAGAAGGTGTTTAAGCAGTGGGAACACAAAACATTACTTATCAGCCAATTACGATATGTTCGTTTTCTTGAGTAGACGTTCTGGCACGATTCTATCACGACGCAGACACGAGTTACTCAAATTAATTACTATCAGAATTCCGTCACAGATAAAATACTGTGTAACAAATTGTTCGATATTGAAAGCCTTTTTGGCGCGAATTCGATACTGAATGAACTAAGTGAAACTGAGTTTTAAGTGGCATGGGCCTTATGCCTACGTTTACTTATGTTTACCTTACACCCTAATTATCATCATCGTCCTACCTTTTTACGTTTCCACTGCTGGGAAACAGGGACTTCTCTCTAGAGAAGATAGATTCGGCCTTAATTCACTACGCGGTGAAAATTTTCAATTATAAAAAAATATTAGTTTGAATTTCTAATTTTAGATTATGTATTGTATATTATTAGGCAACAATATTTTGTCGCTTGATTATGATAATATTCATGCCAAAAGATAAAAATAACTCCATCAATCATTATCATTAATATCATCATAGCAAATAATTTCATAACATAGAAAATTGTTATGAAATCATTAATGAGAATATCACTTGAAAATTTAATTTGAACCCAATATAATCGGAATGACTTACAAAAAATGATTCTTGCCATGATTAGCAACTTATAAACTTCAGATAACGAAACTAAAAATAAGTGTTTATCTGATCAGATCAATAAATACTATGATTGTAAAAAAGTCATTATCTTCATTCATCATCAACACCCCTGTTGACGTTCCCATTGCTGGGACACAGAGATTTCTCTCTTGACAATAGAGATTAGGCCTTAATTCACAACGCTGGCCAAGTGCGGGTTGGTGAATGACACATGCCTTTTCAAAGTTCTCAGAAAATCCAAGTGATCTTTAGGATTTTAAGGAAATTACATTGCACGTCCTCCCGATGTTTGCCTTGACCGTTAGAGCGCTTATTTTTAAAAGTATCAAAACCACAACCTCATGCATCGCAGGCGGATCTTCGCCAGCTGCGCCACAGAGGCCACAAAAATATGTCTCGTAAATAAGCACCCAGTGTATAACCTTTTCTGAAGAACTTGATGTATTCCCAACATAACACTATGGAATGTTTTATTTTGGACTCCACCAGTCACGTTACTCCATTCGCATACGTTCTGAATTTGAAATGAGCGCCAATATGGCGTCTTGCAATTGAGCGGGAAAACTAAAGTCACAATCGAATGAGGATATTTGTATGACAGATTTGTCGTAAAAAATGAGCAAATGGAGACACGTTTTGTCTGTGATGTGCAGTGCTGGATTATAAATTTTATTATAAAGGGAAATGCATGAACACTATCTCAAGCTCTTGGATTTTAAGGTAAAAAGGTAGTCACTACGGACATTTTTTTTTTTTTAGTTTTAGTTGTTAAAATTTACAATTTATAGATTTTCTAGTTAGGTTTAATCATCATCATGATCATCATGTCAGCTGTTGGACGCCCACTGCTGGACACATGCCTCTATGCACAATTATATACCAAAATTATTTGTAATTCAAGTTATTTTAAATGAAATTAATATTTTTAGTAAGCATTTTGTAAAAAAAAAACTCTCTAGGGACCTAGATAAATACTATTTAAATAATAATAATAATACAATAATATCGTGAAAATATGCTCAAATTACAAATAATTTTGGTATTCGTTTGTATGGGCAATTCGTCGTGACGCCGGCCTCTTAATCAAATAACACTTATCTCAAAAATTCGTGTAGCTAGCCTGCTGACCTAATAACTCTTAACTAAATACTTTGAGTAACATAAAATACAAACTTTAAAATCTAGCTTATGCCAACTTCTTGTAAAGATGACCAAAACTATCTGAACAATATCCATACAAAACAGTTTCAAAAATAGGTTCACAGACGGTGTCTTTTTTCTGAACTAGGCATAAAAAACAAGCGGGAAGACATAACCAACTTCTGTTTCAATCCGGATTCGTCATCAACATAATAAAATCCGTAATATAATATCCATAATATATATTATATACACAATACAATAACTGCGGTCATCAAACCGCCTGGTAATAGTGGTGATTTTACCAACTCCCCAAGACCTTATTGTATTGGTATTGGTGGATAGGCGCTAGTAGGTCGAATAATTCCTATTGGAGTGCCGTCGCACTAATGGTTTACACATTAAAAATAGGATATAGAGATAAGATTTGATAAAAAATAATAATATATATTATATTTATAATGATTTTGTTATTTCCCCGAGGAACTGGTTTAAAAAGAGATTAATCAGTAAATTCAGATTTAGTACTTAAAAAGTGGTTGAGCATAATCATTATTGTACATCAATTTCGCTCGTTAATATTGTTCATAAACTTCAGAATTGCAGTTTAAATAACACTTTGCTGAGAACAAAGAAGTTTACAGTTAACAAAGTTTTTTACATGTGAGATTTTCTGAGAAAAACAATTCGTTTGGAAACTTTGTCTCGTAAAAATAATTTACGGATCTGTGGGAAATCGTTGTAAATTTCTTTTTCCTTGTAAGTATTATTTTGTGCTTACAGGAGTGGAACATGAACTGACACAGCATCTTCATCATAATCATCACCCCTATTTAGGTCCCTACTGCTGAGACACAGAGCTCTCTTTTACCAAGAGATTAGGGTCATATAGAGCGCACATAGAGTTTTTAAGAAGAAAAATCCAGAGGTGCGGTGTGGGGTTTGAACCCACGACCTTCGGAATGAAAGTCGAGTGTGCTCCCACTTAGCCGATACGGCAGTTGTTTGCAATAAATATTCCTTTATCAAGATGCCTGATGAATAATTAGCTAATGTAAGCATTCCATGAATCTTCCGCTCATCTTATCACAACGTAATAATGTGCAAATAGGAACATTTTCTTCCAATATTAAGCACAATGGGGCTTTTGTGCCTAACGTCAATACTGGAGACAAAAGGCACAATATGGATCGTAATCAGATAACAAGGTTTAGGTCCAAAACAGTACTATCTCTCTGTCTTTCGACAAGTGTCATCACACCGACACTGATATACATAATATCTATCTTCTGATATATAGGGATATATAAATAAGATATTTCTCATATGCCGTATAAAGCTGAATATTTGTGCTATGATTTGTATTGTATGATTTCTGAATTGTTACATACTGTGCCCCTCAAAGTGTAATATATTAGCCGATCAATCGGAGATTGTTAGGCGACTGCCGACAATGTGTCTGCACATCACCTTTGATTATACCTATTTCATGGATTACTTGGCATAGTGGTGGATTCTATATGTCCACCACTATGCCTTGAAAACATCTTGATAAATATGTAAAAAATTCAATAAAAATTTGGTAAAGCCGTTCCTCACCAAATAAAATTCCTCTCAATATTCTATCCCAAAAATGTAACCGATATTTTTGATCGAGAGTTTTGCGTTTCGTTTTATCCGTGTGTGCAAGCACTCAAATTAAGATTGCACTAACGGAACGCAAAAACAAACGATAGAGGTTAAAGGGAACAATTGAAGCTAGAGTTTTAGTAATTTATTTAAGTGGATTGAGTTCGAGCCCCGCCACGCACATCTGAATTTTCATCTTGAAAAATTATATGTGCTTTAAAAACACGTGCTCTAACGGTGAAGGAATCCTCGAGAGGAAACCTTCATGTTCTGAGGACTTTGATAAGGTTGAAGAACATGTGTCATTCACCAAACCGCACTTGGCCATCGTGGTGAATTAAGGCCTAATCCTTCACGTCAAGAGGGAAGTCCCTGTGTCCCAGCAGTGGAAACGTAAATAGGGGTGATTATGACTAGGTTTTTAGATTCCTGCGGGAAGAAATATAATGGTCCTGTTCATAGGCTGGCACCACACTCTGCTCCTCTCTGCTTCATTGAAAATAAAGCCTGAAAAACGAATAATAGATGCTAGGTACAGATTCCCAAAATATAGAAAAGCTGCAGAATTAAGCTACTTAATATAATAAAATAACAGAAGTAGGTATGTACTGAGAACATTGAGTAACCATCCACCAGAATTTGTTTACAAATGGCATTATCAAATTATGCGAAGCACATTTTCGTAAGGAGTATCACTAGTTAAATTTGATATCGTTTATAGACATACATTAATTTATGGATCTTTAGTTGTCTAAATAAAATTATTTTATTTATTTATTAAGTTGTATAAGTTGTGTTTTCGTAATTCCTGTTTCAGTTTCTTAATCAACTATCTGTACGTATCTTGTCCTAGGAATGAAATATCCAAAATGTATTTTCATTCGGTATATACTCGTTAATAAAAATCACCAGATATATAGGATACTGGCGGCATTGCCATGTTAAATGCTAACTTTTTATTAGATACATTATATTCAGTGTATCAGAAATATAACACCAGTCTTTAATACAAGCAGCACGAGGCTAGATGTTGCTGTGTGAATTTTTCAGCAATTTTTATAAATAATTTTATTTGTGATAGCTCCCCTTAGAACCGTGTTTCAAACAGAGCCATTATTAAGTTCCAAAGTCTTGGAAATTACTTTTCATTGTCACGAAATGGAGTTCGAGAGTTCAAGTTATGTTTATTGATGTACAAATTTTTAACAGACTTCTGTGAAGGTCTTTTTAACAAACCTCTTTTGGTTGTTCGATGTTTGAAATTGTTTTGTGGCAGTTGAATGTTCAATTTATATTTTAAGGATTGTGATTTTTATAGATTTAAAAAAGAATTATTTTCAATTAGACCCCCCGCTAACTACAGACTTTCTATCGGCCGATAGTTTGGTCGGGTTGGGCTGTTAGTACGTTTTTCGACCGATACCAAATCGTGTAGTATGCGGACTTGCATACATCTTCATACTGATTATAAGCCCGACCAAACTATCGGCCGATAGAAAGTCTGTAGTTTGCGAGGGGTCTTACTGGGTTCGAATTTTATCTAAAAATTGAGAGTGATTAGGCCTTAATTTATAACGGTGGTTACATTTTAGATATTTTGTTATACCTAGCACATATTCGACGATAGTTTCAATCACTATAAAACTAAAATAAAAGCTTGATTAATTAATTTGAAATAGACTTTTTTATAGAAAAATATACTATTTCCGCGGTAAAATCCAAGAAAACCCGGGCATAGCGGGTTTTGCGGAAAGGTTATTTTTTTAGTTAGGTTAGGCTTTTGTTTTGCAAACATGTTCATAAATAATAATTTGTTTCTTTTCCATCACACTGTTACCAAAGTAAACTCTATACGTTTTATCGATCATTTTTATCAATCCAAATATGAGTGAGCCAATTTATAAGCTGATATCAGTTCAATGACGTATGGTGCTGTCCTAAGATTAAGTAGCACCTTATTTCTTAAAGATGATGTCTTGATTAACACATTCAATGCCCAAGCTCTAAGGCCGAGGGCCTGCGCCGCTAGATCGTGCCGTAGATACAAACGTGTGTCATGGGCGCTCATAGTGTTAAAGAGGATTCGCAGATGATAGCGTAGTCATGGCAAAGTCGATGGCGGAACTCTCCCAATATCTGTTATTTAACAATTATGATACCTATAGAAAAAGTAGACGTGAGGCATGTAAGCTTAGTGGGAGCAAACTCAACATTCATTCCGAAGGTCGTGGGTAGAAAAATGGATGTACGCTTTAAAAACACTTGCTCTTACGGTGAAGCCAAGCATCGTGAGGATACCGGCATGTTTTGAGAACTATAATGTGATAAGTTTAAAAGACATGTGACCAACCAGCACTCGGTCAGCGTGATGAATTAAGGCCTAATCTATGTATCTCATAAAGAGAGAAATTCCTGTGCCCTGTGTTCCTGATTATGTTTATGTTATGTAGATAAAGTACTGTAACGTAATGTTGTTAAGATGATGTAAGTACCCTTAATAGAGCAGAAATATTGAGTTTTTTAAAGCAATCACCAAAATTTGCTCTCAAATGGGGCTCAACCTCCATTTAGGTTAAGTAAATGTTAGTTTTCGATTCTCTTCGTATGTGCAAGCAATTTTCGACCTTAACTGCAGCTCTTTCATCAACAAAACTGACTTTATTGTGTGTTTATGAATAAGGTCTTAATTGACGTCATCATCATTATTGATTTAAACATTTAAAATTGCTAGACAATTTATACCGCTACATTAGTGGTAAGCCTGAAACTTGTGTTACGGGTACTAAATATTCATTTATTACTAATATTCATTTAATACTTCGTCTTCGCCCACATTATAATAGGTTTTTTTCCGCAGTAAAACGTCGTCGTGAAAAATTTATAAACATACGCACCTACAAACTTAGGCTCCTCATAAAATTAGGTTGATATTAGATTCATTATAAGACGAGTGGCAGAAAGTTGCTTACAATTGAGCATCCTTTCACGAAACACTCAATTTGGGAATAGAATCCTAGAATTCTGTTTAAAACTTTGCGTCTGAAGAGGTTGTAAACAAGCGAACTTTTCGCTCCATCTGCTTGAAAGTTGGGACTGCCCCTTTCATAGAATTAGTAGTGTTTAAAGCTTTTTGTGTGATCTTTATGGGCTCAGAGCTAGCAGCAATTTTGGATAGATATTGAGGCAGGCTGAAAATTTGTCCCGCACCTCTGCTATTCCCACAAAACTGATGACCTGGCTAATGAATAACGAGATATTTTTGAGATTACCTGGCAGGTGGTTAATTATCAAAATTACCAGATTCGGAATTCAACATAATCATACATTAATTAAATTACATAATATTTTCAATATTTTCGAGCTCATGCTACAAAGGTTAACAACTTCACTGCCGGCCTGATATGAAGATGGCTTGAGGAAATCCGATTTTTTTTTTTATATAATATGTATTGGGAACATACCAAAAGCATGTTTCAATAAATGTTTGACTATTATTTTAATAATTTACCATGAAAAAAATAAAAAAACAAATCCCGCAAATATGCGGGCCCGGCACTGGGTTTGAAATTTTCAACCCCAGTGCCGGGGCCCGCAAATTAGCGGAGTTGTATATTATATGAAAAATAATTGATTTATGAAATTTTACATTTCAATCTTCCGAGAATAATTACTAGGGTTGTACACATAGAAGGTAAGGTTAGGAAAATAGAGCAAAAATCGAAATATACATAGTTGATACATTAAAAAAAAATAGTTGACCATAACAGCTGCTTTTTCAGCTTCAAACACAATAAAATCTTTATAAAATTCTCATAATTATAACAGATATACCTACAAATAATCAACAGCTATGGCAATAAAATCAAATCTACATGGACAAATGAAGTCCATGTCCAAGAAGCAGATCTTTCTTCAGATGGTGGGGGTGGGGGTGGTGGTGTTGGTGATCTTTCTGGTTCATGTAATGATCCCAATGATGCACTTCTACGAGTTCGTTGTGACGGCGACGGCGCCAATTGTACATCCATAGCTGCAATTCGCGTGATAACCTGCCGCTCGATGGCCTCTTCATCATCATCTGATGACATTTCTTCAAACTGGAAGTCATCATCAGAGTCGTTTTCCAAAAGCTGCTCTTCAATATCCCTATCAGTGACCTAATAAACTGGCGCCATTTTCGTTCGTTTAGGCCGCAAGGGCCCCGGTCGATGACTCATAATTGAACGCTTATATCATCAAAAAAAAATTGAATTTCCAAAAACCAGAACTTGCACAACAATTTTATAATATTCGAGCGTAGTGCCGACCTATAAACGTGTTCCCAAGCGCGGTGCCGGGCTCGTAATAAATTATACAAACTGAGCGGTGCTACCCCGCTAATTTGCGGAGCCGGCACCCAGCGCTCGACCCGCACCCCGCGAATATGCGGAGCCGGCACTGAAGTTGTTAAAGCCACAATACGAGAAAAATATTAATTAAAGGAGAGAATATAAATATTTTTGCATTTTATCAAACATTGTTGAAAAGCCATCAGCAAGTCGCGTTGGTTCAATCAATCACGGATTATGCTCTGTTGGGTCGTGGCATGAATTTTAATTCTCGTATTGTTCATACAAGCGGAGCTTATCTACTGGCTGGAGAAACGCGGAAATAATAATGGAGATAAAGGAAAATATTTTTCAGCTCTTAATAAGTCACAAAAGTTAGGAAATAACATATTGAAATTGTACTTTCTTTACATAGCATTCTGTTTTTAACGACCACGATCACACGACTACGCGACCATGGTCGAGACACGGACACCAGTCGCGCCACTAGTAGAGGGAGCTTTTGACAAAACGAAATTCACTAGTATCAACAGAGCGCTAATCTCCTACGGCGTGGCACCCACCCTGGCCAAATGGATAAACAACATGCTAAGGAATAGAGCGATACAGGTAACCATAAACAATACAACACGAGGCATCGTGGCGAAAGGATGCCCTCAAGGTGGCGTCCTGTCCCCACTGCTCTGGAACATAGTAGTTGACGAACTCATAAGGAAGCTAAACGGTCGCGGGCTAGTGACTGTAGGATATGCGGATGACCTCGCTATCCTAGCGACCGGATGTTTCGAAAACATACTGTGTGACCAGATCAGGATGGCCTTCAAGACTATCGAAGGCTGGTGCACAGACCACGAACTATCTGTCAACCCAGCCAAAACAGAACTCATAATGTTCACTAACAAAAGGAACCTAGGTAATATTAGACTGCCAAAACTGTTTAATACAAACCTACAACTAACGAACGAAGTCAAGTATCTAGGGGTCATACTAGATAGCAAGTTACTTTGGAACAAACACCTAGACTTCAAACTAACCAGAGCATGCAACACTTTCTACCAATGCAGCAGAATGCTAGGAAAAACATGGGGACTCTCACCGAGAATCACCATGTGGCTCTACAAGGCTGTAATAAGACCCACCATAACATATGGATCAATAGTATGGTGGACCAGAACCGAACTCAGTACGGCGATAACTAAGCTACAACGCTTCCAGCGGATGGTATGCCTAGCTATCACAGGCTGTATGAGAACGACGCCGGCGGCTGCGCTAAACATGATCCTCAACCTAGCGCCGCTGGACCTACAAATTCAATAGGAGGCAACATTGTCAGCCCTCAGACTACATAATCTTGGCATATGGGGCACAACCACTAGCGCGCATGCGCGTATTTTGGATAGGGCGCTAAAATACCAACCACTTCTAGCCGCCCCGTGTGACCTCATGCTCAAGAAAACCATACCGAACAAACACTACCAGATACAACTATATGAGGATCCCAAGGATGAATCAAATATCCACGAAGTGAGAATTTATACAGACGGCTCCAAAACCGAAACCGGAACAGGAGCCGGCACACACTCACTGGACCTCAATATGAATATATCGATAACACTAGGAAAACACAGCTCCATATTTCAATGTGAATGTGCAGCAATAACCGAGGCAGCAAAAGCGATACAGAGGAGACAAATCACTGGATACAGTATCAGGATCCTCTCGGATAGTGCTGCTATACTTTCAGCCTTGCAAAATAGAGAATGCAATTCTAGGCTGGTGCACGAGTGCCACCTCGCATTGGAAGATGTATCAGAGAATAACAAGATCATACTCCAATGGATCAAGGGGCACAGTAACTCCTATGGAAATGACGCAGCTGACGAATTGGCACGACAAGGAGCGGGTAACACCATTGAAGGTCCGCAACCATTCCTACCTCTGCCATTCTCACAACTGCGAGCATGGATAAAGAACCGTACTAAGGACCTACATAATGAACGCTGGCAAAACCTAAATGAATGCCGACAGGCTAGGGCGGCACTGCCAACACTGTCACCAAGACTAACTGGACGTCTACTTAACCTAAACAGAGCGGACCTACGTGTCCTGGTAGCCACTATCACGGGACACATTACCCTTAATAAACACCTATTCACCATCGGAGCAACGGACAGCCCACTCTGTAGAGGGTGTCTTAGCGAAGAAGAATCAGCTGCCCACGTAGTCCTGGAATGCGAGGGAGTAACAGCGGAACGAATTCAAATCCTCCAACTGCCGAGGTCACTCCGTGAAGCCTGCGATGACCCCAGGACGATTCTGTGCTTCTGGTCGGAGTTAGGCTGGTTACACTACCAACCACGCACAAAGGACCAAATTTGAGTCCAATTGCGGAAAAAGGAGTCCCCAAACTAAACTAAACTAAACTAACTAAACTAGTCGCGCCACTTAGTCGCGGCCTTTTTTAGTTTTTCACATAAATTCTTACGGTCGCGTGGTCGTCTAGGTCGCGGTCGCGCATCACGGTCGCTTAGAACAGAATGCTGCCTTTAGGGTGATATCAGTAAGTACTTGTGTTATCAAGAAAGTTCACAAAACCAAGTCCCACATGATTCATCGTATAAATTTATTGGTTTCTTATCGTGGAAAATATAAATACCTGGAACTTCTTATCTGTGGGTACTCCGAAGTTTTATCTCACGTGGAGTACATTCAGCTGAAGTCAACGATAGAGAGGTCTGATAAATCAAAATGTACCTTCTTATTTTTATAAGATATTTTACTTTAAGGAAAAAACATTTGTTATAAAACTCTCGTTTTTATTATTTTACTAGCTTTCCGCCCTGCGGCTTCGTCTACACAATCCCGCGGAAATGTTTTTTTTCCCGCGATAAAAGTAGCCTTTGTTATTCCACATCCTTTTAACTATCTCCACTTAAAAAATCACGTCAATTCGTCGCTCCGTTTTGTCGTAAAAGACGGACAAACAGACACACAGACACCCTTTTCCATTTATATTATTAATATAACGAATGATATATGGAAATATGCCCACAGAATTGGTGTTAAATGACACTAGTGATCCCGTAACTACACATTATAAGATAGATTATAACAAATCCATATTTTTCATCACAGGTTTAATATAATGCAACAGTCAATAATGCCTGCAAACGCCCCGGCGCTAGATTGCCCACTGACCCTGTCTAAATCAGGCTTAACAGGCTGGTGTTACTGAAGCAATTACACACGCTTCTAGCCTACCATACTATGTACCTAACTGTAAATTGTCTAGGAATATAAAATATTTCATTAATGTCTTTATTGTGGGGATAATATTTAATAACATTTTATTTATGACAAACTAGCTGACCCGGCGAACTTCGTACCGCCTAACAGTCAAGTCAGCCAACAGTCAGCCATTCCCGCCCCCGTCCCAGACCCCGTTCCCGTCCCCAATCATTCCCGCCCCCGTTCCCGTCCCCGCCCCAGACCCCGTTCCTGTCCCCATTACCATTCCCGCCCCCGTTCCCGTCTCCGCCCCAGACCCCGTTCCCGTCCCCATTATTCCCAAATATTTTTTATATTTATATATTCGATGATCAGAGCAAAGTGGATATTATGTTGTCGACTCAAAACTCTCGAGTGGAACTGAGAGTACAAATACAGTCAAATGTTTGACAGAAATTAGGTAAGTGGCAACTTTTATGAGAAAATCGAATTTTTCCTTAGGGCTCTTTCAATTTATGCGTTTCGTATCGGACCGCTGCAGTGCCGAAGCGGTGCGTTTGTCGTACGGCGCACGGCCGGTCGTTGAAGATACGAAACGCATAAACTGAAAGAGCCCTTAATTGCTTGCCTTTTAAACCTTCCCTGGACTACTACGAACATTTCAAGACCAAAACCAGCTCAATCGGCCCAGACGTTCTCGAGTTTTAGCCAGACTAACGAACGGCGATTCATTTTTATTTATATAGATAGATTATTTTATGAAATAATTAATTTACATACAACATATTAAGTCTATGTAGTTACTTACTTCAAAAAAGGTGAACGTTTATAAGTCTAGTATACTTTTTAACTTCTTTTGAGAAACATAAATGAAGATAAAGACAAACGTGTAGAGTTTTAAAATCACAACTATACATACGAACACTTAGGATTCGTATGTGACGAATGCTAATAAAAGCGCGGCATATGAAATGTAAATTGTTCCCAGGAGAAACAAACATGGGACAAAATTGTAGCTTCGGAGACTGTCTTGTGGCGTCACGAAACACGCGATTAATGTTCAAAAAAAATTAAATAAGCCAAGAAAATTGTTTTCGTTCATTATATTGGATAGATAATTAATCAGAACACAGTAATTAATGGATTGGGCTTAAGTTTTTTAAACGTTTATGAAAGCCGGCTGTTAAATTAATCTAGTGTATTTTGAATAGCACAGTCCACATAGTCCACATAGTCGTTGGACGTCTTACGCTGGACATAGGCCTCTTTTAAAAAAATCTATTTACTTTGGTTGGAAGCAACGTGCATATGCCGTGAACGAGACCATTTCAGTGCAAATGTCCATTATATAAATGTCAAATACGCTAGCTAGATCAAAACTTAGACGGAATTAAAATTAAAATAATATTACAAATGATAATTGAGCTGCTAAGTGTTTCACCATACAACCAATAAAACAAGCCTTAGCATCATATGTCAACATTCAAATGCTTGTAATAACAACCAAGTTGCTCTTTTTATAGCCGCATCGTGAGACGAAAATTTAAAGCCATTCAGGATACGCATTGCCTCTCAACAGAGCTAATTGTATTGTTTTCAAAGGAAACACATTTCCCTCAACCAAATTAGAGACAGTGTTTTCCCTCGCGTATTCTCTGTTAACAAAGTGTCAAATTAAAGCTTTTGACATTTGTACAGACAACAAACCTACAGCTTTGAAAGATAAGATTATGACGTAATTTGGATAGTCGTAAAGTTGGGTAGTGAAATTCACTATTCTCAGAGATTTTGGTTTGATTGCACAATCGCGTTCTATTAGAACAATAATTTAATTAGTCTTAAATTATTGTTCTAATAGAACGCGTCGTAGCCTTTAAATATTTAAAATTCCCATTTTACACAAAAGCTTTATCTGAATAGTTTATACAGTAGATAGGCGTTTTAACAAACACTTCCTTACCAACTTATTATATTTTCTTACTTATTTATTTAGTTTTTATTAAGAGATTTCAGCAATATAACGCCCTTATTCCTGTAATACAGCTTCGGCTGTATTAAACTGTATATTGTATTGTATTATGTTAATAAATTATTGATTGATTGATTCACTATCTTAACTTTTCTCATATTTCTCAGCGTTTGAGATGATTTTCCCGCGAACTAGAGCTATCTAAGATCCACAGAACTTGCAATAACTTTTAAACATAGTTCCGTGATATCTGTCCCTGGAGAGTCCGAACTAATTTCACAACTACAACTTGAAGCCCAGAGCCGGCCACTGACCGACAGATGAACCCCGGACGGTAATATTCATGAAATTTAACTGGAGTTTTCTGGGATTATAAAACTGCCGGTTTTTGAATTTAGAAGTGATTTAAATTTTAAATGTAATTTTGTGATGGGAATTGAACGTGATATGATGGAATGGGATCGAGAGGGTAATTCGCCTTGTGAACAGTGTAATCGTTTTGTGAAAAGCGGACATATAAACAGACACACTTACTCTTTCCCATTCATATTTATGAAAAATATTTAAAAAATATGAACACAGTTTATAAAGATCTTGTTAAGCGTCTTTTTGAGTCCACAGATGATAAGAATGCTGGCTTTTATTTTGGCCAACGAATTAGCATTGCCATCCAACGTGGTAAATACTTTCTGTAAATAGGTACTTGTTATTTGATGAATAAATATACGAATAGTTGCTTCACACTGGAGATTACAAATGAAGTTATTACCGTTATTATAAGCATCTTAGGAGGTAAATACTCAATTATTTTCTTGTATAACTAAGCTCTAGGGCTAGTCGTTTCTTATCCCCGCTCCGCAATAAACTAAGACGGTTGTCTACTGAAGAACTGTTAAGCAAGATGTACACTAAAGCATTTCAATATTTATTTTAAGCTGCTTATTTTTTAAAATTTATATTTCAGTTACGTTCCCACTACTGGGGCAAGGACATCTCTCTTAACGATATACATATTATTACTTCAACATACTGGCTAAGTGGGATGTGTTCAATATATCACATGTCTTTCAAACTGTTAATCCAAACTTACATCTATTATTACCTACAGGTAAAAACCTAATGCATTAGGTTCTTACCTGATTTTACTTGTAAACTAACAAACAGAGAGTGGTGAAATTAGCTCTTAATCAGTAGTTTTGTGTTAACTATAATGTGCGCTTTAGTGGACATGAGCCTCTGCCCCCGCTATTCAGAAGGCCCTCGTAATAAATCTACTTTAGTATATGCCTTCCTTCATTCTATTTTATGTGAACGGACAAATATTTTGGTTTATGAAATTCCTAGGTTTTCTAGCATATCTACGCTTTCATAAGTAAACACTAAGTTTTTATATTCGTCCAAATTATTTTCGTGGAATAATAATTAGAACATTAATTGTAATGCATAGAATAATTTGGATAAGTATAAAATATTCTGTATCAGTAATAAATTGAATATGTATCTTATGAATTCAGAAAAGATATTGGTTCTAGTTAAGAAAGCAAGAAAACTACTCCGTTCTAATTAAAGTTAAAACCTTCTTAGTAAGTTTTCACTAGAAGCCGCATTCAACCACCAACTTAAAAAAAATCATAGTTCTTTTTGAATGATGCTTCATAGTTGTAGCATACTCGACTTTTATACTGAAGGTCGTGGATTCAAATTCCGGGTACCTCTGGATTTTAGTTCTAGAAAAAAATATGTGCGCTTTTAAAACACGAGCTCTAACTGTATGGCCAAACATCGTGATGAAACCGGCATTTTCTGGAAATTTTGAACGGCTTAAAGTAGTTTTTTTACTAAATCATTTGTGTTGTTGCGTTTACCAAACAAATCCATTTTTTACACAACACATAACACAACACGATTTTCACAGTAACTGTAATTCAAAATAAAATCTAGGACACAGTGGTTTTGTTTTCGCATAAAAATAAACTTGCGTTTAAATAATTCGGGACACGGCAAACAAACGCGGTTATACAGCGCAATAAAATCGGGAACACATGATATGCTACGAGCAAACACCTCAGGAATGGAGCAAAACATGCGGGAAATATTTGTTCTGTACACGCAGTCTTGGCTAGGGCTGTGCTACATTTCTTTTGAGAATAAATAAAATTAAATAAGTTAATATTGATGCAAAATTCACAAAGCAACATTTCGTGGTAAGCTCGAAGCTTGTGTTACGTATACGAAATATGTATCTTTATTAACAAATGTATTTATTAACTAGTTGACACCACGCGGCTTCGCCCGTTATCTGTAGTTTTCTCACCTTATAAACCTTCCCTGGACTAGGTACTAAAAAAATGTCAAGCCAGAAATCAGCTAAATCGACCTAGCCAATCCCGAGTTTTAGCGAGCCTAACGATCAGCAATTTTATAACTCATGAAAGTCTGGTCCGATTTAGGTGCCGGGTTTTAGATACCAAGAGAATGTTTAAAAGGTGAAAAAACACAAAAACAAAGCGAGCGAGCGAAGTCGCGGCCAGTCAGCTTGAGAAATATTAAAAATAATAAAATATTCTGTCCATGACAACCCTAAAGGAGCGCATAAGGCAGCATACGAATCGACAAATCGTGCTAAAAAGATCCTCCAAACTAAACTGAATTATTTATCGTACGATGCATCGGGAACGAAACAGATTCCACTCTATTTAATACTGAAACAACAATGTAAAAACTAAGAAAAACAACTGGAGTACGCACATTCTAATGTGAAATGTGTGGGCTAAGTGAGAGTACACTCGATTTCCGAAGCTCGTGGCTTCAAACTCCGCCGCGCACCTTTGGTTTTTTATTCTTGAAAAATGTATGTGCGCTTTGAAAGCACGTGCTTTAACGGTGAAGGCAAACATCGTAAGGAAACCGACATGTCCATTAAACTGTTGAAAGTGCTCAGAACATGCCGGTTTCCTTACGATGTTTGCCGACATTGACAAAGCACGAATTCACGACCTTCGGATTGAAAATTCCATTTACGTTATTACGCGAATTCGGTTGTTGTGCAAACTAATATTTATTTTCTTTGACCAAACCCACGGGACAAAGCTATGAATATAGTTTTGGAAGTATTGTAATTAAGTGTTTCTGATAGGGCATGTTTATTTAAACCTTCGTGACCCGTTATTGGCCGATAACTATTTAATTACATTGATGGACCTTGTTAACAAAGGTTTTCGTGACGAAAGTTATTTTTGATCGTTAAAACTAACTACGACTTAATTTAGTGAGTTAGAGCTTACAAAATTACGAGTAAATACAGGTTTCCTTATAGTGTCATTCCAAGAATAGTACCACCCCAAAAACCTGGTTTTTGAAATTACGTTTTTTTAGATTTCTTAGCAAATATACCTATTACAAGTGTTATTCGTTCCGTGTTGGGTAAATTGAAGCATATTTCATTTTCATTCCAAACCCGTTGGTTCAAAACCCGCCACGCACCACTTGATCTTAACCGCATGAAAATCCGTTGCGTAGTTTTAAAGATACAACCATACAGATAGCGAAAGCTAATTTTTTAAATATGTTAGGATAATTAAGAACTTATGATGAAAATGTTAAAAAACGTCGGAAAAACTGAAAAAAAAATCAAAACTAATTATAATCACGGCCAAAACCGCGTTAAATGCTAGTCTAGTTAAAACATAAGCTCGAACCCTCCAGGCGTCATACAAGTAGTGTTATTAATAAATGATCAATAAGGTTGATGGATAGGATGACTTACATTCGGGAAAGTTTCGGGCGAACTAGAAAATTGATATCACAACCCGCAAGAATCCGGTAATCTTGTTACGAAACCGATATTTATAGTTGAAGACCCAGAGGTAGTTAACATCATAACAAACCACATCAACTTGAGTAACTATCAAACTAACAATAAATAAATAAAAATTTGTCAATTTATATTGTCTACATTCTGCATCATTTAGCCCTCCTGTCTCTCTCTCTCTCGAATCTCGAAGCTTATATTACAAATGCTATTTTTCTAATATGTTTAAATAAATGAAAGTCATATTCGTTACACTTTTTGTAACTCAAGAGCGACTGAATCGATTGTGCTGAAAATTGGTGTAGACTGTAGATAGACCTTTTTACGGAATGCTAGTACTTAAATAATTATAAATAAGATAATAATTTATATTATACATAGAAATTTAAACGAATATTTGCAGAATGTAAACATTTTGTCCCGTGGCAGGAGTCGAACCCGCAACCTCTTGCGTCGCAGGCGGACCTTCGCCCGCTGCGGCACAGAGGTCGTCAATTTTGTTATGGGCTTTTGCCATTAGGTTATTTGCCGACCCCAATATAAAGATTATTATCTTATACAAGTAATCGGATTATATAGAATTAAAGGCCAATCAAGATGGAAGGAAATGCCTTGACACAAAATTTGAAATAAATAACCAGGTCATCAGAATAATATTGGGGTTGGTCAAATTAGAATTGCGTAAAAATAAACATAAAATAAATATTTTTAATCTAATAACACAATACTCACAGTCTGTTTGTAATTTATTACAATTAATATTTACCCACCACCTAGGTTGCCTTTCGTTTCAAAGGTTGCGGGTTTGAACGGGTTTGACGTGCACTTCTATATACAATTATATATCTCGAAAATATCGTGAGGAAACCGGCAGCTAATTGATTACAAATTTATAAAAATTATGTAACCTAGAAAAAATTTAAACCACTTAATAATTTTTATGGGTGTTTAACTGAGTAGGTCACTCAATAGATATCTATCCTTTTCATAAAAAAGCATATTAAAATCTTGGGCTATTACGAATAATTTTAATACCCTTAAACCAAAACTTCCCTAATCCATCATGTGCCATTTAAAATCCTTCCTAAAAGAAAATTTACGTACCTACGTTTAAAGAAACTTCAAGAAAAAAAATACAATAATTTTTGCTGCAAAACTTGCTCAATAAATCTTAAAAGAGTCTCGTGATAAGTTTTGAAAATATCCGCTAGGGGGCGAGAAACGCTACGCACAGTTGTAGAGTTCGCTCCGTAGCACTGTGACGCGTTGCTACGGCGTAGTCCCTCTACGAATTACGCGCTACGTAAGTGAAGAATTTAGTGGAATTTTGGAGTGAAAGTCCGTGAAGTTACTGACTTTGTTTTGAGTGTGGAGGGAATTTTGTGTTGTGTTGTGTGAATTGTTCTACTGGGTAAGTGATAGTTGTTTATGTTATTTTATAATAATTAGTTATTTAGTTTTATTATAATTTTAATTAGTTAACGTTAATAAATCGATTGGTATTCGATCCAATTTAATTGAGTTTTGAAGGGTTCTAAAACTTTTTTCTAGTAGGTATCTTAATAATTTATTGCATCATAAAAAGCATTATTACAATTTTAGTGAGAATTAATCTGTATTTTTTAACATATTAAACTGCTAGAATATAATTAAAAATCTTTTAACTGAAAAAGTTTATCATTAATATTCATTATCATATTCATCATAATAATGTATCGTCTTGTTCTAATTTAGGAGACCCGAAATCAGTTTTTTATCAGTAATTTATTTTTTCTATGTCTGTATTTATAGGTTTCTATAAAATATTTTTTTAGAAGAAGATTTTTGACTAGCGGCTTAATAAATGCATTGAATGATGAACATGAACATGATAGTAGCGTCATTCTTTGTATAGGGCCTATACAAAGAATGACGCTGCTATCAGTGGTTTGATATTATAAATTCCTAGGTCGGTTTCTAGACTCCCGTGCTAAAAGGATTTTAAATAAAGGATTTTAAATATATAAGATAGGATAGGACTAAGCCTGCCTGAGCTTAGAATATTATTTAAATACGTTATAAAATAAAGAAGAGAAGAGAATAAGAACTTATTAATTTTTCATAATAGAAAATTTTCATGAATCAGGTCGAGGAATACTCCCAAATAAAATTACGAATTTATGCGCGGTTTCAAACATTTATCGCGAAGGAAATAACCCAGTAAAAAGTAATGATGATAATTCTTTCTTCGATTCTCCTCAATTACAGGGGAATAACCAACGATCTACCGAATTTTTCCCGAAAAATTCCCCTAATTTTTCGACGCTGTGGTACGGAAGATCGAAGTTTTAGGTAACAAGTTTTTAATGAGTTTGTAAGTGAAGTAATTTACGTTTGAACATGGATCTGAGGAAACTTCAGCTTTAGTTAATGATCTTTTATTTCTTTTTATGGAGATTTAAAATAGCAGTCCGTAAAATTAAACAAACAGACTTGGAATAAAATTTATTCCAGAAGACGAGTGGGGGCGATATTCAGTATACTTTGCCAACTAACTGTGATTACCAAGCCTATAACATAATAGGACGATCTTTTGTATAATCACACCTTTTTACGCCGTTATAACAGAAAAAAATCAGCGCTTTTAAGGCTTACAAACTATATTTATCTAATTTAAATAAAATCTGTTCAGTAGTTTTGCCGTGTAGACGGACAAATATACAAAAATGCACTTTTAATATCTCTCATCTTTGCCATCATATTTTTCTTATTGGTTATATAGATGTTTTTACGCTATTCGGCTATTGGTAAATCGAATATATAGGCTATATAGTATAGTTTTGATGGTAAAGTAACCTAATTGGTATCAATCCCGCTGCGATTTCAAAAAAAATTGATATTCATCTGACGCCTCATGAATTTTAACCGAAAAAGTCAATACCTATAAAAGTGAGTGAACGAATTGTCGACTATGAGTTCATGAACTATGACACCTGCACTATTTCATTCCGATTTTGTGGAATATTTGAAATATCTTTTCCGAAAGTTATATACATGTCGGTTTCCTCACGATGTTTGCCTTCATAAGAGAGCACTTGTTTTCAAAGCGCACATAAATTTTTCGTGAAGAAAATCTAGAGGTGCGCGGCGGGGTTTGAACCCACGACCATGTATTTCAGAATGTAAGTCGAGTTTCTTCCCACTTAGCCAAGACGGCAAAGACAAGTTAGCTAGAGCAAAACTAATCTGTGATAGGAATGTAGGTTACTGTACTTAGTAAAAATTAAATATATTTAAAATTTATATGTCAATGTTATATTAATTAATGTTGTGCTAGCCTATTATAGGCACATGTTACAGAAAAGACTTTATTATTTTTTATTTACAAATACTTACTATGTAGTAATTATGTGCTGTTGGCTGTGCCTGAACTAAATAAATAAATTAATTAATTAATGTTGCTTTTGCGTTGACGCGTTTATTACTACCCCACAACCGTTCTTGTAAACCCATGACTGAAATAACTCGTAATAACATTACCTTTTCTGTAACTTTGCAACATTTTGGAGAAATATTTCGCAACTTCTAAAAGGGCAGGTATTACGTTTCCCACTTCTGTCCTTGTTAAAAAGGGACATTCAAACCCTTTCCCTGTTTCAAGTTTCGGGACTGACTCTTTTCCGCAACTTAACAGGGGTTGTTTAAAATATGTTTATTTGTGACTGGACAAAAAACTTCGGTTATTTTTCTTTACAGAAACCTCTGTATATTTGAGTTTAGCTCTCCGCCTGCATCTTTGCTTGCATTATCTATTTATTATAGAAAAAAATCGTGTTAGTTTCACTTTTTATAACTCACGAACGGCTGTCCATACATTATATTGTTTTCATGTAATAAACACGGATAACCTCAGAAGCTTTTTCTTCTGAAATGTATGTAAACAAATAGTGAAATATGATAAAAAATTTGAATCTCGATAGTTGTTGGTGAATACGTGAAAAAACTTTACCAAAATTTTTGAAAAAGTTATTTTCTATATCTAGTTTTTTTATAACCCTGCCCTAAATTAAGCGCAATTTGCCAGTGTCAAGTGTTTTATAAATTAACAAAAAAATAATGTTGTTACTTGTGTGATCGCCATTTTGGCAATCCAAAAGTTATTTTACTGTCCAGCACTAAACCACCAAAACTGACATCTCGTTCAACAATGTCGTGTGTCACAAGCATTTATGTGACCAGATGCAACGAAATTCTGCCACTAAATTTCCTCGCACAAACTCAAAAATAACAATGTATCTCACAAAAAAAAGGGAATAAGGAATGTATGCAATTCATACGAACATTTTGCGTTCAAACACTTCAAATAGTTGACTATAGATTTGCCTAAGTTTATTTTTTTTGTCTAGTTCTAATGAGCTTTATGAACATTTTGCGTGGAAGAGTTTGTTTGCATTCACTATTAAAGGAGATGCGCGGCGGGGTTTGAACCCACGACCTTCAGAATGAAAATCAAGTGTGGTAATACTAAGCCTTCACGGCTCATAAAACCTGTTAATTTTATTATAATGATGATTATCTATCTTTCAAACTTTCGTTTAAATAAATAGGAAACTTCGTAACAAAGTAACGATTTTTAGAAACAAATATAGGAGTACCCTAAAGCATTCAGTGTCAGGGATACGGCTTGTTAAAATGTCCCGCAAAAGGGAATTCTGACTGACAATGGCTAAAATACGCTTGTACTCTGTTAACCTCTATTTCGGGAATTTTGGGAAAATGTTAGCTATTCTGAAATTAACTTTCAAACTGAGCTTGAAGTCTTTTATATTTTTTTAACTGAAACTAATAAAACATTTAATCGAAGAGGGAATCGAACCCGCAACCTCTTTCGTCGCAGGCGGACCTTTACCCGCTATGCTACAAAGAGATATTACTGATATTATCGAATTGTTTTCTAGAGTAGACATCCTTTAACCTTTTCGACTCGACGATTATTTAGATATTATCCAAAGAAATATTAAGACCCCTGGGTCTAAGTAAATTTGTCGTTGGGTCACGGGTCCAATATTTCAGAATCAGGATCAAACAAATATTTGACCAATAAAATAAAAAAGGAATACAGAACATGTTTTATAGTCTCCTCACGAAACTGGACCTTGGAAATAAATGGATACGCGTCCTCTATCTTTGATTTGGACGTAACATAAGGGAAAGTTCTTTTAAATTAGTTGAGAGGTCACTAATTTTCCAACTATACTAGCTGACACGCTTGCGGGTTGCCCTACTTTATTCCCATATTTTCTCACCTTTTAGACCTTTCCTGCTACTGCGATTTATTTAGAAAAGTGGCATTTGTTTCTACATTAAAGATTAAACACATAATAACTCGCTTAAGCTTATGAGATTATTATTCTTAACTTATACAGACACAAACACTATTATATTCGAAAGCAGATTTGGATCTTATCATTACATTAATTACCTCTAATATTTTCAGCTAAAATTTCGTATTAAAATTCATAATAGGTACGTCAATAAAAAAAAGGCATATTCCCAAGGACATAGTATTAAAACGGGAAATAAAAAGAAACCCTTTCCCTTGAGTGGCAAAAAGACATCACATTATCACACAAAAAGAATACGGCAAGTTTGATGATTGGTCAACCATATTCTGCATAATTCTATAAGAAATCTACCCTCTAAAACTGAACAGCTTTCGTCATTTTTACGATGGACGACCATTTTACGACTCTATAGAGAAGCTGTAGTACGCCCAACGCTTATAAATAGGTATTTTACTAGAAATATTTTATTTGTAGAGTACAGGGTGTTTGCCTATTGGTATTTAGGTTTTTGAAAGCTCTACGTAATTCAAAAGCCCTTCAGATTGAACTTTAAAACATTTTTTAAAAGTAAAATTTATATTATCACGCAAATTTCTACGCAGAGCATTTTAAATACCTTAAGAATAAGACAAGTTTCAACGACATAATCGCTATGCCAACCTATTTGTACGTATATTATATTAAGTATATCCGAAATCTAGCACCCGTAACACAAGCTTCGAGCTTACCACGGGGCTAGATGTCGCTGTGTAAAATTGTCCAGTAATATTTATTTATTTCTCTTCAAAATGTTATTTAAAAAAATATATTGATGGAAAATTCACGACGGACAACTCACACAGTTCATTTGTCCCAGCTTACATTAATGTTTATGATAGCGCGTATGAAAATAATTGATAAAATATCAAAATATTACTGTCTGTTTCAATAGATGTTATTAAAACATCCTGTATTTTATTTTATTATTTGTATACTAAAGTAACCGTAATAAAACTGTTTTCCATTTGAAAGTTTTGAAAGCAATACGTTTATTCAGGAGCTGTAATTTTTGGGACGATTATTAAAGATTATAACGAACAGTTGATATTTCTATACGCGCGATAACAATGGAGGAGCCGTGTTGGCTAAGTGGGAGCACAGTAGACTTTCATAGAGAAGGTCGTGGGTTCGAACGCCGCCGTGCAGATCTGGATATTTCTTCCTGAAAAATGTTTGTGCAAATTATATAGGGTACATGTTTATACAACTTTTATGAGATACAATAAAATATTATATTTTGTAGGAGTGTGTTTGTGTGTCAAGGCAACTTATGGATAAATCAGACCACGTATTGAGATATACAGTAGTCAAAATCATTCTTCTTCAAACATTTTTACGACCTTTGTAGTGCAGTGGGCGGTGTTTTACCTGGGACGTAAGAAGTTACGGGATTGATTCCCGCATCGGGACAAGAATTTTCAAGATCAAAAAACATTTGTTCCGAGTGTCTGGATGTTATCTATATCTATATATAAAATAAAATAGATCTTTCGATGATTGCAATTCTGTAAAATATATAAGTAATCTAGCATCCGTAAAACTAGCTTCAAATTTATCAATTTATTGAAGGGGCTAGTTGCTTCGTAAATTGTCCGCCAATATTTATTTATTGTTGCTTTTCATTATGTCACCATAAAGCTACAAAAATTTGTTTTTGCTGAGTTGTGTTCTGGTAACAATGAAAATTGGTCCGGATAAAAAGCGGGTTATATCACTGCCACGATTTATCGGTTTAGTTTTTAGTGTACCACTCTGTGATGGAGCGGACATAAATCAGGGGTTAACTATAGATTGGTCAAGCATGGATTTATGTTTAGGGGTATAATTTTATTTGTATCAGTTCCGAAAATATATGAGTTATTTTATCCTACAGACGGAAATATACTATTTTATGGTTCATTTGGAATTTTATTTGTTGTACGTTTTGGAATTTGTATAAAAGTTAGTTTTTTTAAACTCAAAACTGTTCACCAATGGTTGGCAAAGGTCTTTATTTAACGCCATTGCTTCATTTGTAATAAATATTTTATTTTTAATTGTTTAATTACAGTTATATAAACGCTAGTGCTTGTATTTATTTATCCACGAGCGAAACATTTTTATCATATCGCAAAGTAGATAGGTATTAAAAACGTTCTAATGGACTGTTATTATTTAAATTTATTAGCAATATTTAGCTATTGCTAACAGTTTCAGTTGAGATAATACTGTTTATACAATATTTTACTAAAACAGGTTTATCTGACAACCAATATGAAATTAGTCTGTGTGTCGAAATATGTGTATACTTTTATTCTATTCTATAAGCATTTCAGCTTTCACGGCTGCGTAAGTAGAATAACAGCGTCTTATCAAATAAATGCCATTTTAAGATGCAAAACGCCGCAAAATTCAACCTTAGCACGCAGAAAATAAAGCCTACAATCACGTTTGAGAAACAGGTAGATCAGTAAGCCATTTTGTCTTGGCACTTGTGAGAGGATCGTAAAATAGATGGCATAAAAATAGTTTCCTGATATTTCGACGTAAAATAACTCTTAAGGATATTGAAACGCGTACATAAAGATTCACTGGTGCTTGAAATAAGTCTAAGAAATACTTACCTGAGATACTTTTAGTTCATCATCATTATCAATGCAAACATTTTTAGGCTTGTTCTGAGAGCTTTGAAAAGTTTGAAGGTAAATAATGACCTAATATCTCACGTCAAGAGAGAAGTCCCTGTGTCCGATCAGTGGGAACGTAAATAAGGGTGATGATAGTGAAGTTTCTTTGGCGATTATGCATAAAATAGAAAATAATTAATCCACGTGATGTCTAGGTATAACAAATTGTTATTACGTTGCCACTTGATTGGAATCTCGAAACCATTAAGATTTTCTAGTCATTCTTGAAGCCGAGAAAATGCTGAATCTAGTAATGGAATTGGAATTGAACAATCTTGTTAACTAAAACGCTCGTAACGTCATTTACCAATTAATGATTGAATCGACCTTTGTGGCGTTTCTGTGTAGTACTGGCCTAAAAATAGTATACAGTTATATATATGGGAAACCAAATAGGTAAGTATAATATACAAAAATCGCTCGTTAAAAGGTACAAAATACTAGCTCTAAGAAGTTTCCGGTCTTCAAACGTTCACAGAATGTAAAAATAGTTGAAGTAAACTTCGACGGTCGTGCAGTTGAAATCCTTTCAATTGCTTTATAAGAATCTCAATGAGCATCTGTCCCCATTCTTGCTCTCAGTGAAATTTCAATAAATGTGGTTGGGACCTCGTTAACTGTGGGTTTATTTCGGTCAAGTTCTTCAGAAGGGTTTTAGGTAGGGTCATGTGATTAAAATTTCTGATTATGAGGTGAACTTGATCAGCGTGGTGATTATAGGTATTCGTTGAAGCGCTAGAAGGAGTCTCAGTAGACTTGTAAACTTTTACGTCCCACGATGACCGGGACGTAAAAAATGTTTTATGTATTATGTCAAAAAATATAAAGTTTTCGTAAAAATACTGCAGTTTAGTAGAAAAGCAATCAGACTTAATTAATTGCAATACATTATCGTATGAGAAGCATTGTACATACTAACGCAAGTACTTTGAACATTAATTAGACTACTCTTTACAGGGAAAAACTCGTATACCCCAGAGAAGTTGGTACAAACGCGGCTTAAGTCGCGAGACGGAGTAAGTATAAAGTTTTTAGAATATACATAATAGTCATCATCATATCAGCCGTTGGACGTCCACAGCTGGATAACAAAGCCTTCCATAATAATATCCAGTTGTTTCGGTCGGATGCAACTATCATCAATCGTGAACCAGCAAATTTTACCAACTCATCCGTCTACCTAGTAGGTGGACGTCCGACGCTGCGTTTGCCGATCCGTGGTCTCCACTCCAAAATTTATTATTGATAGTCATGTTTAAATAATAAAAATAATTTATTGTTTGATCTCAGTAGCTACAAACTGTAAAATAATGTATTAATTTCTTCTGCGTTTTTATATAAATCATTGCCTTTAATGAAGCTGTCACTGGCTCCATCAATCACTCGTTCAGTCTCGTTCAATAGGCCGCTTGTACACTATAAGCCCAATAATCTGCTTCTGAATCAAATTAACTTTTGGATAAGATTTTTTTTAAACAATATAAAATTTAAGGTCGATAACGAATTCACTAGAGTTGGTAAATAAATTATGTTGTGGTGATAAGTTGTTGATTTATATAAACAAATATAATAACAGTATCTAACTATCTGTTTATTTTAAAAATGCATTGAATATTTAGGAATATGGCACAACAAAAGTTAGGTTCTATATTAATAGTAAGTATTATTTGTTTGTTATGATGTACCTACATTCAAGTATTCTTGTATTGGACTGCAATTAGTAAACAATATAATTTTATTATATTCACTACACTAGTAATGAAACGGGTCACTACAAATCCATCGCACAACTTAAGTGAAATGAAGCTCAAAGGAGCTTGGCTTCAAACGTAATATCATTGTGCTCCAACAAACGAATATGAATTTAATCGAATGAGTGAACGATAAGCCTACCCATTCATTCGTTCACAAGGCTGTAGGCACACTGGCGACCCGGCAAATCACTGGGCCCTGAAATTTTCTGGGCGTTTCGGGAACGCGCTTCGTTCGGTGTCCCGCACATTTAGGTGCTTTTTAAATAGCTGGTTCATTTTATTTTGTCGCATTTAGAAAAGTGGATATATTAAAACAAACCTAAGTATTATACTTATGATTTTTACATAACCAAAGTCACAGAAAAGGTTCCTTATTTTTTTAAGATTCACAGTTGCAACTTATTCATTTTTACATATTCCAAAAATGTTATCGTGCGTGGGCAATATTATAAAGGATTTACAAAAAGTTATAAGCCATCATTAATATGTAGCCGTGTTGTCTAAGTGGCGCAGTGGGCATAGGTCTGCCTGCGACAAAAGAGGCTTCGATACCCGCCTCGGGACAAAAATTGGAACGATCAGCAATTATTTGTATCGACTGTTTGGCTGTTATATATGTATAATAAAAAATATCTATATAATGATATCTCATGTATTGTTATCAGAAATCTATCACCCGTAGCACAAGCTTAGTGCTTACCACGGGGCTAAATGTTGCTGTGTGAATTGTCCAGGAATATTTATTATAATAAATGACCCAGCTATCCTCCGTGTTTTACAAAGCGTTGTCAACACTCCCCTAATGCTTGTCACTGAATGCGGTCTTTCATATTTAATTTGAGAGGAACGCTTAATACGGCATAGTTTGAAGGCGAGGCGAAGTTGGAATGCTTTCATGCATGTTTGAATCCGGTTTGTGGTAACGCTTATATTAGAATCTCAGTTAGGAACATGCAGGATAATATTATCCTAATATTAATACAAATGCGAAATTTTGTAAGAATCTATAGGTGCTAATACTCTTTCACGGAATACTACTGCCATTCAGTAATATTTCCGTTTAGTTATTTTGATGCTCGATGATGCTGGGGCAGCGAACAGTGATTTATTTATTTGTGGAATGTCATACAGATTGATTCCAAAGCTACACTAGGTATTATTAACTTAACTTAAACACTTATAATACACACGCTACAAAGATGAATAATTATTAAATTAATTCGATGTCGGGCTTCAACCGACTAAAACCAACCACGTATGTCCCTCTCGCCTTACGTCGGGGCTACAGGTACGCGTAAGCATTACTCCGCGGCACCGACAGCTGGTGTGTAGAGACCTTAAGTCAACCTCAACACAAACGTAGGTACAGGAAAAAAGTCGTTTGCGAAGGACTTTGCTTACCAAAGCGTAACGCACCAATAAGGAGCAGGAAAAAATATCTCCGTAATTTATAGCTTCGCGATTACGTCTGCAAATAATGTGATAATGACGCAGCTTATTATGCGGACTTAATCATAATTATCGTTTTATGCAATAATAGGTATTTTTATAACACATAATTATTTCGAGGATTTTTTCAATTCGCACCACGCTCAGTTACGCCCAAAACTTGAGTAGGATTTTTGAAGATTTCTCAAAGTTTGAATTGGAATGCAGCTAGATCTAAAGCTGAAGAAAAATGGAATTTATATTTTTAATTAAACTAAACTCGTATTTACAGTGTCGCAGCGGGCGATATACCTCTAGCAGATGAATGTACGATTCGATTCCCGAGGAAGTGTGTTACGTTCATCCGTTACAGAAGTATCCAGTTTCCTACGACCTGACATTGCTGTGTTGCTTATCCTAAATTTAAAGAATTTTCAGAACTAGTTTTCATAATTTGGTTATTCTTGTATGATCTTGAAAACAACATTTCCCATAATCCGTTTATAATTCGCATCCCCCGGTGACAAATTAGGATGACAGGAAAACAGGCAGACCGACAAACGTATTTTATTCCTTGCAATGCCGGGCCTTTCGTAATAAATAATATTCCCTTATGTTACTTTTTCCTGTATCCATTCCTTCGTGTATTTATTGTAAGTGGAATTGCTATTAAATTATTGTAGTTTTGTTTTGTTGAGGAAAGCTGTTATATTTTTATATAGAAGGTCTCTATGGGAGCCAATTAGGAAATACGATAAAATTATATTTAGTAGGTAAATAATAAGGGATAAAATCATTTAATAAAATAAATGTTTCAGAGTATTTATTTATTCTTGTCTAATAACCCCCTTCCAACCACATAAATTATATGGTTAAGGGGATTTCTAGACTTTAAGTCTAATAATCCCCTGCCTCAGCAAAATCCGATTGTAAGGGGATTTTTAGACAAAAAGTCTAATAATCCCCTGCGAAGGGGAATCCATTATTATCTATGTGAAAAATAATGTCGACATTTTTCAGGAAGAAAAATCAGGTTTGAACCCACGACACCCAAGAGCGGGGTTTGAACCCAGGACCTTCGGAAGGAGTGGTTCTAATTAGGCGATAGAAAATCCAAATAGCCTAAGGCCTATAACCTCATTAATCAGGCAGAAAAGTAATCTGAGAAAATACCAAATTTGAACATTGTACAATAGCCCTAAGCTATATCTTAAACACGGTGCTCTGAGGCCTCCGTCCTACATAATTACGTAGAAAAGACGGAGAAAAGTTTAATTTTTTTCCGGAAACTTTTCAATTTCGCTGATGTGGCTTAAATTCTTTAAACGGAATAAAATACGAGTGGATTTCATTGTCGGAATCTGCTTTTCGCGAAATTTGGTTCACCATTTATTATTTTAATGAATTCCGAAAAATTCGGCTCAGTTTGAGCTGTTTACGGGATGAAGTTTTTTCTTGAGATATTCAGGGAAATGAGGGATTTTTGATTTATTACGGAATTGCTAAAAAGATGGCACTACTTACTGCCTGAATTGGACCTCTTTGATGTTAATGAACGAAATCTGGTATGCTTCCTGTGTTTTTAGAAATGTCAGAACATTTTTGAGTTTAGTTTATCTCAGTAGAGACTTAATTTTAAAAAATATATGACAAAACTTGTAATACGAGCTGTTTTTGCCGACAAAAGGGATACAATTGTTTAATATAAATCATTTCGGTAGCTAAATAAATCTAAGAACACTATAAAGGATCCTTTGGAGAGCCAGCCCACATTTTATCTTCATCGTCATTATTTCCGCCGTACTACGTTCTATTCTATCTGGTTTTGTTTAACTTCTACGTTTCATAAGCTAAAATTTATTTGTTTTAGAAGTGCCTCAAAATATAATATTGAACAAGATTAACAAAGCTGTTATCGAAGAATGTGGGTGTTTGTGTGCGTGTAGCTTAAACATATATAGTACACATATTAACTCGATAGAGAACGTTTTCCGCTTTTCCGTTAAACAATATCAACTTTACCGTTCGTTACCCCATCTCACTGGGGTATTATTTTTGCCTGCGTTACAACTAATTGCTCCGGTAGTAAAACTGTAGACTACGATACTATATACCTACTGATTATATTATTTTGTTAAAAATTTTAATTATGGTAATAATCCTTTTTCAGAACTGATCCCTTTCTGCTATGTGTGTTATGTCCTTTATTCGGTGTTATGTTCAGAACGGTTGTATAGAAACAACAGCAAAACCTTGTAATACATTCCTTTGTGTTATGCCCCGAGTTTGGGATAATATTTGTTACCCAAATTGTACTTTGGCTGTTTGAAGGGAATTTAACAAGTCTTTGCTTAATTTGGGGTTAGATGATGTGAAATTTTAGATATTACATTGTTAATGCAAAAGTAACATTTTCTTTAGGTAGTTTTTTCATTTATTGATCTTATCAATCCGTATAACAAATACAATAGATATTTAAGGAAACACAAATCATCATTATCATCACCCCTTTTTACGTTCCCGCTGCTGGGACAAAGGATCTCTAGGCGAGAGAGATTTTTCTAAATATCTACTATAAGTTAGTCAATCACTATAAAAATGTAACTTTTGCTCTTTGAATTATAACTAATATTTCTTTTTCCGTCTGAGAACTAATCTACCTAATAACTATACAAAAGGAAAGAGAACATAAAGACTGGAATAAAAACGTCTTAATGTTAATTTTACTGTTATTACTAAGGTAAAAGCCATGTCCGAAACTTTGTATGTTTATGACACAGTTTAGTAGAGTCATAGAACAGATTTACAGAGTCCTGTTATTATCACTATCATCATCATTTTAACCGTCGGACGTCCACGGTTTAAATTGTCTTAGTGAGTTTATAAATATATTTTTTTATTAATGGTGTCCTAACACAATAGGATAATAAAAAAAAAATATTGTAGGGCAAAGGCCTCCAAATAAATAAAATAATGAATAATAAAATTTTATTAAAGTGTAAATCAAAATAAACGCTTTTAAGTATTTTAAATTCCAAGAAACATTATAACTATTGTTACGTTAGGTAGTTAGTTGTATGTATTTTAAATTATAATTTAAAGTGATTTATACGGGCGTTTACAATAAAGCGGGTAAAGCCACGGGCGGGCCTGCTAGTAGGATATAATGATTTATATCACTTTACATCATTAATAGGAACGGGGCTTCTATTTTTAATATTCGATAATATTTGTCTGGTTTTAAAATAATACTATTTTGAGCAACGGCACTTTAAAATATAGTCACATTGACCTTTGAAGCGAATATCTTTTTGTATTGTGAATAATATGTCCAAGAAAATTTATAAGAGCGATATAGAAAAGTGAAATATATGGGTCTATTCCCAAGCGAACCACGGCTTTCAACGAACCAATAAAAGCGGTAGAGAAAAACTACAATAAAGATAAAGAATTATTTATTGTAAAACTTTGTACCTACGAGTATGTACAAAGTAAGTCTTAAAATTTGGTGTAGTATCAACAGCCTGCCTACTTGGAGCAAAAATATTTGGTATCTTTAAAGATAAAGGTACTAACAAAAAAACTTTACCTAAATCCTAATACGAGTATACCTACATCAAAACAAAACCTAAAGTAACCTAGGTTATAAAAAAGTATGTAATAAGATACATGTTAAATGAAAACTTATAATATCGAAAGATATTCGAAGGTAAAGAAAACGGAACATAATTTTGTATGGATTGTAAGCTTGACACACGTCTTGTTCTTCAAAATTTTCAAAGCTGGATATGCCAGTTTTCTCACGACGCCTTCACCGACGTTAAAAGACGTTTTATCAGAGGACGCATACATACACAGTACGACTCAAAATTATTTATTATGATGACGATGTGTTATAAACCGGGGTATATTTAACTGACGGTTGCTCCCGTTTCCGAAACTGGGTCGTTGGGAATACATTTAGCTTGAAATTATAGACTAACCGTATTGGTTTGTAAGTAGAGGCAAATATTTACTGTGAATTTTGTGCTACCCAATTGCATATTCACGAACCTGCACTTGGCCAGCGTGTTGAATTAGGGAAGTAATTATTATTATTAATTATTATTATTAGTAAATATCGCCAATATAGAATTATGAGTACTTGACGTAAGTATTTTTTTATAATAGAAATAAATAAATTGTTAAATATCCTTTTATGTATTAACAAGTTTTACAGCTGATGTACAATCTGCTGAACCATAGCAGTACAGTCAACAGCATAAATTACACATGCGTACTGGGAATCAGGTCTCTGAATGCGTCCTTGACACGTAATTAATCCCTAACATTGCAAATTAAGGGGCTGTTTGAGCATGCGATTTGATTGATCATGCGTTTGTGCGAGGCATTGACAGTGAGGGTAGACATGTGATTGGAGAGACCACTAGATGTTGTGATGGAGCAAGGAACACATTTAATGACTGGAGGTGTCATAAACAAATAACAAGTAAAAGAGGTCTAGCCTCATCATAAGAATCGTACTAAATATTTGTAATTCTCACGGTAAAAAACATCCCAAATACCTTTCTTATACATTCAATACCACATAATAAATAAAAAGTTGTTCTAATAGTTGTAGTATTCTAAATAAAAACACCAATTGTGTAAATATCAAGTTAATTGTGAACTGTTTGTTGTAATAAAAGCTTTTGAAATAACACATAAATATAAGCTGTATATTGAGTCATTAACCGCAGAGGCGATCTGTCTTCACAAAAGACAGAGGGTCGTAATTACAACGAAATTCTCGAACTAACAGTTGACTGCCGGAGCTTCACAATATTTATAAGGCTGTTAAGGCGGCTAATTTCTACCACATTACGATTCTACATTTTGGATACAAGGTCGTTCCCCAGACTTGCAATCACAGCAGACGCCGCATTTGTACGCGACATACTTTGGCTACATGTGTATAGGAAGGTCACCGCGAGATCCAGGTCGCCAAGAATTCTGCTGACGATGCAACCGCGGCTACGTGAAGCAGCCGTAACTGATGACAGTAACTTGGATTCCAACTTCGAACCAAGACACTAGGATTAAACTTAATTAATAAGTTAAATATATGTAATTTAATTTAATTATTTTAATAAAATAGTATTAGCAATCGCGAGTTTCTCTGGGACCCCAGGCGTCGTTCCTATAATTGGCGCAGCCGGTAGGATAATCCGGGTTATCCTAAGAAGAAAAAGGACCATTCCGTGAAGATTCTTGGGATAATAGGCTTTTCAAGGTCGGACCGGGTTATTCAAGAACAGGCGTTCGCCGGGAATCCAGCAATCGATTACCTCCCAGTACCGAGATGCAGTTCATGTAAGTGCACTGAATTTTCTAGTGATTGCTTCCTGATCCAATTTTTTTTTTAGTCCTTGAATAGATTTTTTTTTTTTTTCTTTCCCCAAATTTATAGGGTATTTTCTCCTAATTTTCAATCTAGAAAATTATTGAATCCTATGATTAGCCGTAGGAAATAATTAGTAGATAGTAATAGCGAGATGTTAAGTATGGTTACTCTAGATGACATATGTAAGGCCCTTCGGTTGGTTCCCGATTTCGACGGGAACCCTAATGTCTTAGTTAGGTTCGTCAATTTGTGTGACGAATTAGTCTCTAATTACGGAGAAACAGAAAACCAATTAATTAATTCAGGGTTATTGAACGGTATTCTAAATAAAGTCGTGGGTCCAGCAGCACGACAGATAAACGCCAACGGCTTATCCAACGATTGGTCGAGTATCCGTAATTCTCTAATTAATAACTTTGCCGACCAAAGGGATGAAACCGCCCTCTATAATGATTTGGCAATCCTTACTCAAGGATCTAACACCCCTCAAGAATTTTATGAGAGATGTCAGAACCTATTTAGCACTATAATGACCTATGTATCACTGCATGAACAACTGCCTACTACCATAGATGCTAAGCGAGATCTGTATAAAAAACTAACCCTCCAAGCCTTTTTACGCGGTTTAAAGGACCCCCTTGGTTCACGTATCAGATGTATGCGTCCTGAAACCACGGAAAAAGCCCTGGAATATGTGCATGACGAAATTAACATAATGTATATACAGAATAGAAATGAGGGCTTTTCAGATAGGAAAATAAGTGATAACTTGACCCTTCAGCCCTTCAGGCCTATGAATTTGAACATGCCAGGCACTAGTTCACAACCTTTTAGGCCCCCCTTTATAACCAAATTGCCTCAAAGTAATTCGGGGATGCCGACATACCAGCCAACAAATAGGTGGGATTGGGCTAAACAAGGGAATCCACCCCCCTCGAATTATTTCAAGACACATGACGTTAACATAAATGAAATTTCCAACTATGGGTTCGAAGACCATGGTCATTTTGACTATGACTCGTATGACTATAACGCTTATTACGATGGTTATCACAGTGATCTATATTACCCTTCGGAAAATGAATATCAATACGAACCCGAAAATAGCGTTCAGGAACAGGAAGTAGGCGCCTATCATCTTAATCACAGGGAAATACCAACTAAGGATTTTTCCCGAGGTTTTAGATTCAAAAAACTTAAAATAGAGTTGAATTTACAGACGCAGAGGCAATTGCCCTATATTCGAATAGATAATCCACCTTTGAACTTTTTAATAGACACAGGCGCGAACCAGTCATTTATTAGTCCAGAAGCTGTGGAAAATTATTTTCCACAGGTACCATTGAAATACGATCCGTTCGAGGTTACCAACGTTCACGCCACTAGCAGGAACAATTACTTAATATCACTCCCATGCTTTCCAGAATTCAAAGACTCTCAGGACATTAAGTTATTCATCTATAGGTTTCACGATCACTTTGATGGTTTAATAGGTATGGATTTACTAACCAAATGGGAAGCGAAACTCGACCTCAAAGAGTTAACGCTTATCACTAAATCAGCTGTGAACCCCATTAGAATGTATAACTCACGTAACTTAAATCTTTATGAAGATATAATACCTGCAGAAACTTCTAAATTACTCAGGTTACCAATCAACGCTTCGGATAGCGAAGTTTTTATCCCAGAACAGACTATTTGCAACTGTGTAATAAGTGAGTGTATAACCACAGTTTGTAATAATCGCGGTTATGTAGAAGTCACCAATAACACCAAGAATGATATAATATTCTCACTAGATCACGCTACACAGGCTACCTTATTCACGATGGAGTGCACGCACACAGATTCCGAACTAATGACGTCACGCGCTAGAGATGTCGCTTCACAGTTGCGAACTGACCATTTAAACCCAGAAGAAAAGGCTAACTTAATCGCTCTAACTACCAAATACGCCGACGTTTTCTATATCGAAGGCGAACCATTGAGTTTTACGAATAAAATAAAACATAAAATTCGTACCACTGATGAGTTACCAGTTTATACGAAGAGTTATAGATACCCTTACATACACCGCGAGGAAGTCCAAAAACAAATGTCAAAAATGTTAGAGCAGGGTATAATTAGACCTTCCGAGTCCGCGTGGAGCTCGCCCATTTGGATTGTTCCGAAAAGAATGGATGCGTCAGGAATACAAAAATGGAGGATTGTTGTAGACTTTCGCAAACTCAATGAAAAGACTATCGATGACAAGTACCCTATCCCTAATATAACCGATATACTCGATAAGCTAGGGAAATGTCAGTATTTCACCACGTTAGATCTCGCATCCGGCTTTTATCAAGTAGAGATGGAAGAAAGTGACATTCATAAAACATCTTTTTCTGTAGAAAACGCGAAATTTGAGTTTACAAAAATGGCAATGGGATTAAAAAATAGTCCTGCCACGTTCCAACGGGTTATGGACAACGTCCTCAGAGGTTTACAAAACGTTATTTGCCTAGTATACTTAGATGACATTATAGTTTTCTCTACGTCACTACAGGAACATATGAACAACCTTGAAAAGGTATTCCAAAGGTTACGAGAATCTAATTTTAAAATACAGTTAGATAAATCAGAGTTTCTTAAACAAGAGACCGCATACTTAGGACATGTGATCACTCGTGAGGGAATCAAACCAAACCCCGATAAAATATCTGCCATTCAAAATTTTCCCATGCCTAAGTCCCCTAAACAGATAAAATCATTTTTAGGCCTTCTTGGTTATTACAGAAAGTTTATTCCTGACTTTGCCAGGATAACTAAGCCCCTCACTCAGTGTCTAAAAAAGGGAAGGAAAATCACATTTGACTCAGACTATGTTAATAGCTTTGAAAAATGTAAAACTCTCTTAACTAACGACCCCATATTGATATATCCTGATTTTGAACGAGATTTTATTCTGACAACAGACGCTTCAAACTTTGCAGTTGGTGCAATCTTATCCCAAGGTCCTTCAGGCTCGGATAAGCCCATAGCGTACGCTTCACGTACAATAAATGAGAGCGAAATAAACTATAGCACAATAGAGAAAGAATTACTTGCCATTGTGTGGGCGACTAAATACTTTCGTCCCTATTTATATGGTCGTAAGTTTAAAATTTACACTGATCATAAGCCTTTACAATGGGTTATGAACCTAAAGGAGCCCAACTCTAAATTAACAAGATGGCGATTAAAATTAAGCGAATTTAATTTTACCACCGAACATAAGCCAGGTAAGAAAAATACTAACGCTGATGCACTCTCGCGAATTGAGATCTGTAACGAGGAGACATCCTGTTCTATGTTAGGGAATACATCCGAAACTACTTTGTCTGTAGCAAACAACCTAGATAACTCGCGCACAGAAACCATTCATACTTCTGACGAAAATCCCATCCTTGAAATTCCCATAACGGACGAGCCTTTGAATAAGTATCATCGACAGCTGATTATGACGATTGTAGGTGACGTCAAAAAACGCGCGTCAGTTACCAAGCCATTCGACACCCACACACGTACGAGCGTTCAGCTATCGGGATCTAACTTACAAGATGATTTAATTAATGCAATCAAGGTACATGTTAACCCTAAAATAAAAACTGGTATTCTTATTAACCCTCCATTGAGCATGTACAAAATTATCCCAATTTTACAGTCAATGTTTAAAAGTTCTAGTATGAAATTAGTTTTATGTAAAAAAGAGTTAGAAAATGTCAAGGACTATCTCAGACAACAGGAGATTATTCATAATTACCACGACGGAAAAACTAATCATCGTGGAATAAATGAATGTTATCTTGCATTATCAGCTCGTTACTATTGGCCGAAAATGAAAGATCATGTTACTAAATTTATTAACAATTGTACTATTTGCGGGCAAGCTAAATACGATAGAAATCCTATTAGGCCTAAATTGAACGTAGTACCACCTGCCACAAGGCCGTTTGAAATAGTACACATGGACAGCTTCACTGCCCAAAATGAGAAATATGTTACGTTGATAGATGTTTTTTCAAAGTATGGTCAAGCCTATCTACTTAGGGATGGTACAGCTCTTAGTGTAATACAAGCCTTTCCATTCAGCACGCACCATGGGTTACCAATCACTATCATCACAGACCAGGGCACAGAATTTACTAACCAAATGTTTTCAGAATTCTGTAAAATTCATAAGATTAATCATCATCAGACCTTAGCACATTCACCGAATGCAAATGGAAATATAGAGCGTTTTCACTCGACTTTGCTTGAGCACCTCCGCATCTTAAAGTTACAGCAACGCGATCAACCCGTTATTAATTTAATGCCTTATGCTTTAATTGGATATAATAGTTCAGTCCATAGTTTCACTAAGTGTAAACCATATGATCTTATATTAGGGCATACAGACCCACGTGACCCGACAGACATAGATATAACAGGTCACTTATTACAGCAATATTCACAAACTCACAGGGATCAGATGAAACAAGTTTATGACCTCATTAACGAGACATCTCTTGAGAATAGAACTGCAATAATTGAAAATCATAATAAGTCTCGCGAACCCGAAGTAGAGTATCAACCAGGCCAACAGGTTTTCATCAATAATCCTGGTGCAAGTAGATCTAAGCTCGCACCTAGATATACACAGGATACTATTTTAGCAGATTTGCCGATTCATATCTATACTTCAAAAAAAAAAAACCCATCGCTAAAAATAGGTTAAAACGTGTTCCTAAGACCATGAAATTGCTACAGGACAAAAATGCTGATTCTACGGGCCCATGCGACTAACAACTCATTATCATACATTTTTGCAATACATCGAACTTAAGGAGATAAAATCTAACATTAACTTAGTACGTTCTCAGATTACTTTAGTCAAACAAAAGCTTGATAACCCTACTAACCTACTCTATGACTCACGGCTTTCCCATTTAGATAAAGAACTAACTTACGTATCAATGTAATTAAAATCCTTTGAGCCAATTCGTTTTAGACGGGGTATAGTAGACGGTTTGGGATCAGTTATTAAGAGCATTACGGGGAATCTAGACTATACGGACGCCGTAAAGTATAATGATGCCCTCTAAACTCTCTATTCTTAAGAAAAATCAGGATAAGATCGTATCTGAACAAAATCATCATATCAGTCTTAGCAAAGATTGGATTGATGAACAAAATAAAACTATTGCAAAAATTATGGTTAATCAAATTCAACAGCATCTTACTATAACGGAGATCAATTATTTTACTATAATCAATTAGTCAATTAGTTTTTACATTTCAATTTCCAATAATCTCTCCATTACAGCATACTTTATATAGATTATTTATCCCACCTTATCCTTTCCATGCAATCACTGGTAATATTCACGTGTACATAGAGGCTGAAAGCCTGAAGACAGGTACATATGCGAGGATCAAATTAACCACCAACTGAGGCCTCAACCAGATTGCATCTGCAACATCATACATCCGTCGACCTGATGAAGCCCGCCATGGAGAAACTGGACGACCGCCACTACACCGACATTTTAACACACAACCATTCCCTTTTATGGTATATTATCCGGTGCGCTGGTACTAACCATCGTAGTATCAGCTCGCAAATTACTCCGACACCTTTCCAAAGAGAAGACAGAGATGGAAACGACGCAGAATCCAACCAACACTGAACCAGAAACATCATCAACATCGCCACCATGCAAGCTCCCAACGACATTTTCTCCCAACCTTCGAAAATAGTCATTGGACTCAGGGGGGAGATGTTAAGGCGGCTAATTTCTACCACATTACGATTCTACATTTTGGATACAAGGTCGTTCCCCAGACTTGCAATCACAGCAGACGCCGCATTTGTACGCGACATACTTTGGCTACATGTGTATAGGAAGGTCACCGCGAGATCCAGGTCGCCAAGAATTCTGCTGACGATGCAACCGCGGCTACGTGAAGCAGCCGTAACTGATGACAGTAACTTGGATTCCAACTTCGAACCAAGACACTAGGATTAAACTTAATTAATAAGTTAAATATATGTAATTTAATTTAATTATTTTAATAAAATAGTATTAGCAATCGCGAGTTTCTCTGGGACCCCAGGCGTCGTTCCTATAATTAGGCTGACTGTACATTAGAGTGCCAAGTTTACTAATATTGAAATAATTTGTTCAAAATTATGAATTGTTATGAAGCAAAACCATAAACATTTTTATTACCTACTTTTTATTTGTTTTTTTTTTGTGATAGATATATTTTTTGAATAAAATACTTTTAAATATTTAATGTCCAATAAAATAAGGATTGATTTAAATAATCTGCATTAAACAAGTTTTTAAAAGTGAAAATGTTGCCATTTGTACGAAAACTCACGACTCAAATGACCGAACGCGTTAACAAGCTATTATCTTTTTTTTAAAACTTGCTACTTTAAACGACAGCAAAATTATAAAAACTGTCCCAATATTTCCTTTAAAGAAAGTAAGTAAAAGTGTACATACAGACTTAAGTCAATTAGTAATTCGGTGACAGTCAATTTCATACTTCTGAATAGATTTAATTAAGATAAACCGCGAGCGGAACGCCTCCAATAATCCACGTATTGTGCTAAAATACCCGAGTTTTAGTACCTACCTATTTAATGGTAGATTTGAGAGCATAATGGTAGATAATGAACATTTGGATGAGTGTACTTTGTTATATATGTACTACTGTTTTTGGAGTAGGTTGTAGTCAAATTGTACATCGCTCATATACGATAAATTTTATGTATTGAAATAATTGTTTTGTAAGCTGTTGGTTTTCCGACTAAATAAAAAAATAATAAAGATCATAATAGGCAGAAACGTAAGAGTTTCAAAAATACATACAATAAAGTATTTAAAACATGTAAGATACATTATTTAAAACTCAAGAACGCTGAATCGATTGGGCTGAAATTTGAAAATTAATACAGAGGTGTGAGGCGGAGTTCAAACCCACACCCTTAGAAATAAAAATCGATCGTCCATTCGTGATTTTAAACAAATACTGAACAACAATCTCACAATGTTTATTCTAAAATATTCCCAAATGAAACGAGAAATCTCAGGACGTTACAACAAATAGAACGGATCTAAGTGAATTCTCTTATTATCTTAAGAGGTAAACCAAAGCGGTACAATTTTTCCAAGTCTCCCCGGAGAATACTCTGGAATGACTTCAGAGAAATTTACGTAACTAGCGACACAGAAAAGTAAATTGATAAAATTGTACGAACATTCCAAACTAGCCGATGCGTCGACAGCTTCGCTTACGTTTTTTTACGTTATCTATATACCTACCTATAGTTTAAATATATTATTATTATAGCGTATACGTATATCCTTCGTCAATAAATGTACTATCCAACACTGAGAGCATTTTTTCAAATCAGACCAGCAGCGCAGCGGTTCTCGAGATTAGCACGTTTAAACAAACAAACAAACTCTTAAGTCTTATAATAGTAGTATAGTATTAATCTGTGATATAACTAAGATAATATATTATGTTAATATTCATCATCATCATCATATCAGCCATTGGACGTCCACTGCTGGACATAGGCCTCCCTATATGATTTATATAGGGAGGCCTATATAAATATATATTTAATATATTTTTTATTTTTATTTTTTATATGTTAATATTACTAACACAATATATAACGACATATATAACGGATATATTAGACTTTTGTGGAAAAAGATCCGCCTGCAACACAGGATTGACAAACACAGGTTGTGGGTTCAATTCTTAAGCCCTATAGCTAAAATGTTCATAGGATTTAAACAAATAAAAGCACAAGCATTTTTGGAGCGATTGATGTTAGGGTTACTCGTTACTTTGTAAAAAATAACACTTTTTTAGTGAAACGAGGAATAAAATAGCTTTCATGCTAGACCTGACTTTTAGCATTTTATTTGTAATTCAAAATACTTTAAAGCGTTTAATACAAACTGCATTTTACGCCGCAAAGCTGTGAAAAATCCAAGCATAAGTAGGTATATTATTTACGTTCTCACTGCTAGGACACAGGGAATTCTCTCTTGACGTGAGATTAGACCTTAATTCACCACGCTGGCCAAGTGCGGGTTGGAGAAAGAAAAAACAAGGATCTTGTTGAAATGGTAATGAGTTTGTACCTATATGCACGATTGCATACAAAGGAAAGAAAAAATATTGTTCTAATCATAAGCAGTCGCTACATAAATTATGTATCCATAAATTTTCGTATTCAAATTCACTCAAATTATCGATGAGAACTGACTCAATGTATCAACGAATACATTTCGATCTTTCTTATTTAAATACACATCTTAAGACAAATTTATAAGGATTGGATTGTTACCAAATCTCTGGAACATTCTGGATCTTCGTTTGCCAAGAAATGACTTTAGAAAATTTCCGAAATTTCTGCAGAATTTAATCCTACAAGCTTTATGAGTTTTCCAATAGAATTATTTGGACAGTAATTTCTTAAATCTTAAAGTTTTAGGAACTTTTGTTATTTGCAAATTGAATTTTTAGCCTACTAGGGTTTTCTTATAAAATTGCAAAGAATAAAAACATATTAGAATTTCGCTGAGATCTTTGTAATTTTTTAATGCGAGTTCTTTTTTTTCCATAAGCCTTTAGTTTTTCTTCTAAGCAAAACAATTGGATTATTCCCGTTGGCCACTACATAGTTAGCCACCACTGGAGGTACTACAAGTTAAAACTAAGTAATTATAAAAATTTAAGGGCCTATTTCACCAGTTACAGATAAAGTGCCAGGTAGCCTATCCATAACTTATCTGCCAAATAATCTATCGATATCTATCTGATCTAACCATTGTGAAACAGGCCCCTAAATGTCTTATTTCCTCACGAGATTTTACTTGCAAAAAATCAATAACAGTTTTAGCAAACAGCAAGTCAGGACACCACTTAAATATATAAAGGCAATAAAAACCCCATTGACAAAAACCCAATTTATATATTTTAAAACTGACCCCGATTACTTCAATAACGATCTCACGTTTTCTATACCGCCATGACAATGCGTTTTCCTTAGAGGTAAGTTATAAATAGTTTTCTCTATGGCAAAGGTTTTTGGTGGCCCTTAAATACAAAGGGCAAAGGACGAAAACAGAGTGGTTGGCAAGGGCCCTTAGTAGAAGAGTTTTGCGGGACGAGTTTACGTTGTAAAAACTGTGAATAATGTTTGCGAAGTGAATGCATTCTAAAGGTTGGTTTAAAACTGCGCATGCAAAGATAACAGATAGAAATTATTATCTACTATAAAGATAATTATCCACTGATACTTTAACTAAGCTTGTATCTTGGAGATCATTAGAGCTTTTGCTAATTTATTAGGATTACTGTTTTAAGGACTCTCGATAACATTTACATTATAAAATATATTTTCTCGCCGACAACTTCAATATATCGACGATTTTTTCAAATCGGACTAGCGGTTCCTAAGATTCTCGCTTTCAAACAAACTAATAACCATTTTACCGTGGTGAAATGTAGCCTGTGTGTGTACTTGTATATAAAGTTATATTAAAACGTATCATAAATTCACCAATATCAACGTACCACCGACGATTTTTAAAGCATAACATACAGTCAAGTAAATTATACCCCTTCATGGAAGCATAATCTACCTACATAAAAAAAGTTATAAACATAACATACAATAGTAAAAAAACACCATTTTAGAGAGGCCTTTTTGTAGAACACGAACAGTTTAACACACGGAAACACTTGAAAATACTGGAGTGGCGTAAGCAATGAAAAATAAGAAAGTTCCTGAAACACTTGACACATTTTGCCGCTGAGTTTCTCAAATTGAAGGTTCTGAAATAAGCAACATTTCAACCGTAAGTTGAAATGTTGAAATGAAATATAAATTTGTATTATCGTCCAAAGTGAATGTTCTCTCGTTGTTGTAACGTGTAGTTAATATTTGTTCCGGCACTTTTACATATTTAAATAAAAAAATCTGTTTATGTATCTAGCTATACTTATAATAAATCTGTAGGCTTCAAGCTTACCATGGGGCTAGATGTTGTTGTATGATTTTGTCCAGCAATATTTATAATTATTTATTAAATATCAATGAACAAAAGGTAAACCAGTACCTAATCTTTAGATACAGTAAAATAGAAGAGGATTAGAACACCTGTATTTTTGTAACATTTTCCTTTCTAAGTCTTTTCTTAAAGCAATTTTATCCAAGCTACTTAAGCTTACATGTGAGTGGGCTTTAAGGAACCGATTTACTTAATGCTCAGAATTCCTTGAGGTAAATTAGATTTCAACCAAGAAATAAAAGGACCTAGCTTAATACATTTAGGCTCAAATTTTAAAATCCCATACCATACACCCGTTTTTAAACCAAAGTCTTTGCGAATTCAGGCAAAATGCAGACAAATAAATACCTGCTTTTCATCAGAGGTCAAAGTGTTGTGTTAAGTAGGTACACTCGGTCCCTTAATATTCTAGTTAGATCATTGTAGAAAATGTGCCCCGAGAGATTGCCCACTAATGCCACTAGATGGCACTACTTTGTATGCATAAGTCTGCGCTATTATTATAAAGAGGTAAAACTGTTTGTGGAAATTTGTTGAGATTCAGAAAATACTTGCTCTAAAAGGTTCTGTTTTTGTATTCTAAGTGGTTGACTTTACCTTTTGTTCTGAGAATGAATATTTAATTTCAGAGAAATTTACCTGATGTCCTTTGCAGATGTTTTTTTAGAAAGGGTCAAAATAATCTTAACATTTCGATGTTTTTGTGAAAATAAGAATGAATACAATGAACATGACTATTGGCTATGAATTCCAGTAACAAAGTTATTTTAGAACCACAATGGTGAGAAGATATCACTATATCAAAAGGAATGTTCATTATTTACTACCAATTATTAATCTCTTTTAAAAAATATAGACATAATATAAATATAATAAAAATATATTATATCACCGCGTACTACAAAGACCGTGTCGGACCAAGTGTCCTAAGACTTTTTGGGTTTTATTTAAAAGAGCCGTACCCAATACAGGGAGGAAATATGAATTGTTACAATGACGATTGAACAGTCAATAGTCAACAATCAACATCCTTCATTCTCATAGCTTGATTTACAAATCTTTTGGCAATGAGCCAGATTGAATTTCGCTGAAACAAAGAGCCGGGAAAGACTTCAAAAGTTTATTCAAGCACACCATTTTTCATGTCGTCGAGTCGACAGCCTGTTGTCTATACATAGAATATACATGAAGTTATATATGAGTTGGTTATGCATCATATATTTTGTCCTATATAAATAAGTGACGACCTCTGTGGCGCAGCGGGCAAAGTTCCGCCTACGACGCAAAAAGTTGCGTGTACGATTCCCGCCTCATGTGGCAGCAGGTTATATTTCTACTAACGATATGATTTCTTATTCAATTCTCTTCTGGTTCTATTTTTCTTGAATTTTAATGATTTAAGATTTTTTTATGCCTAATCAAAAGTACAAAAAGTCATTAAAGATTCGAGTCTCTGCGATTAGTGGTTTGAGATAAAAGTGTGGATACGTCATAACGCAAACTTTTATTTATTATAAATAAAAAAAACATTATAATTCAGCCAATAGGAAGGATAATACTTTTATCGTATTATAATTGAGTCCATTCTGCACCCTAAGTAAACGCTTTCCTTTTGTGTCCACATTTCGGGTAAACACAATATGTTGGTTTAAAAAAATTACAACATACTATCTTTCCCGGCACCTCTTTTGAGCCGTTCGTGTCACCTTTTAGACCCAAACGCAACATTTCCATGTTATTTATCTAAGCAAATTAGGGTCAACAAAATCAGCCCCGTTTCGGCTCATTAGCTAAGTGCTGGCACGGTGTCCATTGTAGGTCACGCTACATTGGAGCGGTACAAATGTACTGGACTACATTCAAGCTGAAAGGAACTTAGCTAATGCCAGCATCTTTTTAATTTTACGTATAGCAGAGCAAGGACAATAACTTTCTTTGTTAGTCAAGAATTACTAAAGTCAAAGGAAAGATTTTTTTTTATATAGAAGCTTCGATTTACATGGACACGTGAGCAAAAAACTTAAACTAGGTACCAATTATAACTCGTCTATGTAAATCACCTGCTTTATAACGAATTGGTCAATGCTATTGAATTAATCTAACAATTAATTTGTATCATGGAAAACTTATTTAAACTATAGTATCATAAATAACATGCATGAATATTAGCATGAATTTTCACACGGACGTTTTAAATTAATTTCCCTCGCGGTTTTGCCCGGGTCATAATAGATTTTCTTGCGTAAAATAGCCTTTGTGTTATACTGATGTATGAGCAAATAATGTCCAATTTAAGTCACGCAAAATTTGAGCTACATGGCCAAAGTTGTTATTTAGAGCCTACATTTCTTATTACATTTCTGCCCCTGGGCATCCATAGATTGCATGTTTCTCTATCTATCTATATATAGCTTAAGCAAATCTTTTTACGTTCCCATTGCTGGGACATAGAGGGACTTCCTCTTGACGAGAGAGATAAGACCGTAACTCACCACGCTGGCCAAGTGCAGATTGGTGGGTGACACTAACTTTTTTAATTTCTCAGAATATGCTGATGTTTACCTTCACCGTTAGAGCACGTGTACATTGTTCTCATTCACACGAGGGTTAAAATATTCTAAACGGGAACGTAATAAGAGAGTTGATATTATAATAAGAACTAAAATGGCGGATTCCGTGTCAGTAACCCATTACTTCGTTACGTGTCAAATATCCGAATGATTGGCGAAGGTCCGGATTTTAACGTGCCTTAATCGCATTTATTTTCACTCGCGGAATATTGGGGCGTGAAATTTCTATTTGTTACCCAAAGAGTTGTAGGGTAAGGAATTAACCCGTTCCGTGCTCGGTTTGGTTTTATAGTCTTAATCCTGATATTACATAATGGTCTACCATATAATGGTAGCTTTGTAAGACATTGTGAAATTCACTAATCCCCGTAAGCGTGGCGATAGATTGATCTCTCTCGTCAAGATAATGGTTGCTGTCTCCCAGAAGTTGGAACATAAATAGGAGTGCTTATGATTATTCATAATTTTAATGAAAAACAGGGTTTTATTACATTCATGGTTTGGTATTGTTTTGAATAACTTTATCGAAAAAAACTTTTTTGTTACAGATTTTGTTGATAAAACTGGAAATAGTGATAAGATAATAAAGAAAAGGATATGTAAGTTTATTATTTATATGTTGTATTGTAATAAATCATAACAAAAAATATAATAAATTAATTAATATAATTATATTTTATAATGTGAATATGTATAACAATATTTAATTAAGTACTAACTGTGCCTGTTAGGACTGTATCGTTGTTTTTAATTGTAAATAAATAAATTTACTCATTATACTTTCTGCTTTAGAAATGTGTCTATAATTCATAAATATCATTGACTTCATCGACCTATAAAATTTGTCTGAAAGAAAATTATTTTTGGGATCTGTCTGTCTTCATCTAAAAATAAATTGTATTCACATTACGAGTATAAGGTTCAATGAAATTTACTCACGTATTTTATAGTGGAGGCGATATATTTTCTAGTTTTCAACTTCTAGAATTTTTAATTACTACTCACGCACATATATAATGTACATATCAGTACTAATATTTTTAAGCTGTATAGTTTGTTTGTACGAGCTAATCATAGGCACTGCTGGTCCGATTTGAAAAAAAATCAGTGTTGGTAAGTAAATTTGTCTTTAGGCCATTATACTAGATGTAGTTGTGTGAATTGTCCATCAATATTTATTTATTATTATTACGGAAGTTTTATAATATCAGTTGTGTTTATGTAAATCATTTATAATTACGAACAAAGTGTTAAATAAATCGTGTAATGTAATTGCAAGCTGAACCATTTATCGACAATTCATTTTAATAATAGTCCATCTATCAATTAATACATTGTGCAGTTGAGTTAATATCGTTTAAATTTACAGATACAGCATTAAATGGATTGTTTTCAGAGCATTAGTTCAATTACTGACCAATCCATTTTGATTTCATTCTGACTATAATCATGATTGGATTAAAATGCGTAAAAGAAAAAAGTTCAATATTAATGTCAATATTTGTAATTTAATATTAACTTCAACATATTGAACAATATATCTAAAGGTTGTGGGTTCAAACCCAAAAGTGCACCTTTAGTGGACCATCAAGTATCATCATCATCACCATTAAGTGGACGTCCGACGGCTGATATGACAATGACGATGCGGTAATTCCTGGTCCATGTTAAAAGTCTGGTGGCGAGTCTGCCAAAATCATTAACGCTTTCTTAAGTCTCCGTCTAAGTGCCCATTTGACCATCGCCAAGATATAAAAAACCTTAATTTAGGCTTTCTTTGTGTTTCATTTCAGGCTGGAAGAATTACGTCTTACGCTTTTAGAGTGATCTAGGTACACAGAAAATAATTGAATAGCTTAAAGATAATTTAGTACTATTTTGTAAAAAAAATTGTTTTCATTTATTAATCTTAAAAGTAGGTAAATTTCTTACAATTCATAATATTAGGTTATTTATCTTAGATAAGGCCGGTACCTTACGACTGATTTCAAATCTTACAATGTCCAAAGACAAAGCTCATTATATTAACTAGCGGACCCGACCGCGGACACAAACACATGTTTTATCACATTTTTAAGCCTTCCCTGGATTTAAATCGGCCCAGCTGTTCTTGAGTTCAGAAATTACAACGAAAAGCGGCATTGATTTTTAAATACATAGAAAAAGCACAATTCATAGGTCAAGTAAGTATAAAATGCTTTCCTCGCCATTTGTAAACGTACACCGAACTATGCCTTAATATTTCTTTATGGACCAGCCATAACCATTACTCAGACTAAACTGCTTACTTTGCCTACATCTATCCTGTTCTAGCATCAACAACAAACGATGGTCAGACTGAGATAGCGCGTCGGTGTGACCTATGCGAGGTCTTGAATCGTGGGTTCAAATTCCTGAGTTTCCATAACCTTTTATTTATCGTCGATTCTGCATTCTCTATGATATGGAGCCTAAAGGACTTCGTAAATAAAAGTAGAAACTCAGATATTCTTAGTTTTAATATTTATTTAGACTATATTTTTCCACAGCCTGGGTATAGAATAAAGTGAATTATAAAAGCTGACGTTTCTGTATCATTAAAATAGTCATCAAGAAAGTTAGGAGCTCTACTATAAGTTTCTCAAGCTTAAACTCTACCAAAATCCATGACAGTTGATCGCCGTAGAATAATTTTGTTTGTTCTTCTGAGTTTTAATTATGTTTATTTTATGATAAACCTTCAAATTGCCATTATAAGCAAACCTTAAAAGGCCGAAGGGTAACAATATTGTATCTGTTTAATAATATTATTATTTCCGATCTCTTCAGCGAGTTTTCGCCGATCATTACAACAACCCTTTTCCAAAACATCATCTTCAAAATACCTGCGTAAAGCCTTATAAGGTGTATCAAAATATGTATTCTGTTCTCATGAGAGATTTAGTATGTACAAAAGTTTGCAATATTTTGTAAGGTAACTGAATAAAACATTTTTATGTGCCAAATTGTTACGCCATAAAAACGTGGCAGTGAATAAAACTACTTACTTGGACGCTAAATATTAATTTTAAAGCAAATTTATTTAGAACAGGTACAATCCTATTTTCATTTATTTATAAATTAAGTTACTAAGAAATATGAGAAAGATGCTTTCAATTAAGGAAACTACGCATGGTCAACGAAAATAAAATATGTTTTGTTAATATCCTAGGTAGGTCTAAAGATTTGACTGGACAATAATATTCGTGACGTCATGTTGACATGTCCTATCCTATTAGGATTAGATTTTACGTTTTCTTTATAGCTTGGACCACCCTATACATACCGTTTTGACGTAAGAAGCTATTTCAAAGTCTTGCCTGAAGCAATTAATTTGCCTAAGATTCCACCGTCTCGCGTAGCCTTAATCCATTCACGACCTTATCTATCCAACAATAAGATTCATTTACAAACGGATTTAGCTCAAAGATACCGTAAAGAGGTAGATTTAACCAGATATTTTGTATGTGAATTCAAGGTTATTCGGGTAAATAACGAATTCCTTGGCTTAAGGCAATAAGTTTAAAGGTAGTATCTTCCACTTCATTAAAATTACTATAATTATACACATTTAATTAACTCAAGCACTATGATGTTTTTGTGCTTTTGGTTTTATAATAGTCGTAGTAGCCCAGGAAAGGTTTAAAAGGTGAGAAAAGATGGGAATAATGCGGGCTAAGTCGCAGGTGACTCAGCTAATATGATATAAACTACCTATATTGTTGTAGATAACGTTACAAAATACAAGCTAAGCTGTCGACTTGTTGGCTAGTCTATTATTCACATACTAGTGCAGGGTCATGCTTAAACCCTTTAGCGCGGTCCGCCAGGCACGTCTAAATCGTTACGGCTTAATTGCCTATATTAATAAAAATATCAAAACGTGTCGGTAACGGTTGTTTAAAGGAATAAATTATTTAGTTCCATCCATTTTCAGGACTAATCGTCATTGTAATTCACATGCAAACAGATTTCAACGTTTACAGAAATAATCTTACTTTTGTACTTGAAGTGCAAACGTTTTTCTAATCTTTACGAAAAATTGATGAAAATATATTTTATATCACCACAGCAGTAAAACAAACCCAACGTAGCGAATAGACTTGCAATGACAAAAAACCAACGAAAAGACTTGCAACACATGTAGGTACAATCCTGCTGACATGTTTGACCAACGCCTTTCATACTGGTCTATGTTATGTGAGTTGGTTTAGTTAGATTATGATGACTTGGGCTATTCTACGGAATATTTTCTATTAAACGAAATTGAAGTTTGTGTCTACGAGTTTCACTCAAAAAGTGTGCTTATGCTTAATAGGTCATACCTAAGACACAACATTAACGACAGACTATCTGCTGCCAAAGCTTGTTTACGAATGAGTAAAGTTTCGGGCTCGACATCTTAGCTGCCTTTCAGGTATACCCGATAGAGTTACGAACTTTCAAAAGTTTATAATCAACCTTGTTATACTTCGATGCAATCAGCCAATCAGGGCGGACTATTTGGGTCAGGAGTTTGTCATTGGCAGAAAGAAATTCTATTTTTAGATAGGACGTGCATGAAATTTTCCTTGCGAGTCTTAAACTGAGTTAGAACGCTATACGTCCATTTTTTTCCGGATAATGGACCGTCAATAAACGTCTATCCTTGTATACGTCATACGAGTACGTCTTGGGAGTTTTGATATCACCACATTAAGAAGGCGGGTTAGTGATCACAGTGAATTGGCACTGTACACAGAACAACTACACGTGCTTTATAAATACGTGAGTTTTTCCATTTTAATAAAATGCTACAGATAGCTTTTTACTTTTTAAATGTTCAGGTCTTCTGGTATATGAAACCCAAAGTCAATTTGACAAAACCACGAAAAAAGTTGGGTTGGTAGATACTCTATGGCCAGCACTAGGTGTCTGTGATGCCCCTAGATATAGCTGATATTATTGAAGTAAAATCAAAGCACGCGTGTTATAATCTGAGGCTCGAGGACAGCTCGCGAATTGAGTTTGGAACTATTCGCTGAATGGCGGGGACCGGGTGTTGCCGTTACAAATTGGGTGTTGCCAACTTTGCGGTAGTTTCGGGAAACTAAAGTTGGGTAATTCTAAGATGCTGCATATTTAGAGATTACTTACTTATTGGATAAAGGGATTTATAAACCTGAAGGCAGCGTTTGATGTAGCTTCTATACAAATTTACTGCAACCACCAACCCACCCGTAAGCATGATGATTATATCAAATTCCCAAGACTTGTAACGGGTTTCATTGCTGTGCACAGGTAGTGCCCGTTGTAAGACGATGATTTGAAATGATTTCAGAGTTTAGCAAAGGATCTTATTTACCAGAACACCCACAAATTTATATTGAGATAAACGGGATAAACACGAATCTTTTTTACGTTGGATTTGGGCAAAAGTTTCGAAACGTGGGACTTCTTCAGGACCAACACTGCAAGGACACGGATCAAGACCGCTCGTCGTCTCAAATGATCTTATCCCAATATGAATGTATCAAACCCCGACGGTTTTCCCAGAACAAATATATGTAGAACGTAAAAATTATGGCCCCGAGGTGAGATTCGAACCGTTCGTCAGCTGTTTACAATTTCATAAAATAATATGCATAAAATACCACCCGCCAGCACTACAAATTGCATAAAAATAGCAACCTAAATATTCATAACCAAAACCGTCTGAAACTTGTACAACTGTTTTGTCATTATGAATTCAGTAGGGACGTCACTAAAAGTGATTTTGCCGAATATTCGTCAAGTTTCTGACCAAAAACATGAAGTTTCGGTGTATTTCTAGCGGTATCTGACACTTTTATTTATACATAGTGTAGATACACTATGCATGTATCTACACTATGTATAAATAAAAGTAATCTCGCTATGTGTAAGTAGATACTTACACATAGCGAGATTACTGTATCAAAGTCATGTCTAAACTCCCTGTCTACGGGGTTGAAGGGACTTACAACCTGACAGTTTTATCCATAAAACCATCATCGTTAAAAATGTATTAATTCATATTAAATTTTAATAATAGTTATGATGATAAGTGCAGAAAAATATGGCATTGCTAGTGCTGGAGCGAAGTTGGCCGTAAGCCAGTTAACTTTACCGACACGGCGACGATGTTCCACCGCGCGCTTATCACAAATTGTCCGAGTTCTCAGCTTGAAGTTAAACGAACAAGATTTCTCTGAATACCTGTGATTTTGAACTTAAGAATACCTACATTGTAAGTGCTTGGATGTTTCGGGGACATTTAGCTGTTTAAGTCTGTGATCTTTAGTATAAGAACTTTGTTGTCCATTCGTCGCAGAATGGTACGGTAACTTTCATTTTTTTTTCCTCTTTCATCTTGACATACAGATATTCAGGTGTCCATTGTAGGTCACGCTACATTGGAGCGGTACAATTGTACTGGACTACATTCAAGCTGAAAGGAACTTAGCTAAAGTTAGCATCTTTTTAATTTTACGTTCGTATAGCAGCGCAAGGACAGTTACTTTCTATGTTAGTCAAGAATTACTGAAGTCAAAGTGAAGAACTTTATTTATATAAAGAAGCTTCGATTTACATGGACAAGTGAGCAAAACACTTATAACTACCAATTATAACTCGTCTATGTAAATTACTACTTCATAACGAATTGGTCAATTCTATTAAATTAGTCTTACATTATTTTGTACCGTGGAAAACTATATTTTTAAACTATTAGTATCATGAATAACATGCTAAGCATAAATTTTCACACGGACGTTTTAAATTAATTTCCCTCGCGGTTTTGCCCGGGTCATAATAGATTTTCTTGCGTGAAATAGCCTTTGTGTTATTCTGATGTATGAGCAAATAATGTCCAATTTAAGTCACGCAAAATTTGAGCTACAGGGCAAAATTTGTTACAAAGAGTTGTTAATTTTTTCTGTATGTATGTTCCTCCATAACACTTAAACCAATGATCCGAACTTGATGAAATATATAAAAATAGGCTATTTAAATTCTTGCTCCAGATATGATAAGATGTGGCCCACAGACAAACATAATTTAACGCGGACAAAGTTGCGGGGACAGCTAGTATATAATAAGAACTAAGATGGCGGATTCCGTGTCAGTAACACATTACTTCGTTACGTGTCAAATATCCGAATGATTGCCGAAGGTCCGGATTTTAACGTGCCTTAATCGCATTTATTTTCACTCGCGGAATATTGGGGCGTGAAATTTCTATTTTGTAACCCAGAAACCCTGTAAAAGAGTTGTAGGGTAAGGAATTAACTCGTTCCTTACTGGGATTGGTTCTATAGTTTTACTCTTCATTATAACTTAATGGCCTGCCATATGTATAATGGTATAGTAAACTTAGTAAGACTTGTGGAAATCACCAACTCCCATTTGGTTAGCGTGGCGAAAGAAGGCCTAATCTCTCTTGTAAAGAGAATGGTTCCTGTCTCTCAGAAGTTGAAACGTTAAAAGTGTTTATGGTTATGCATAATTTCAATGAAACAGGGTTAAATTATAATGATTGGTTTGGTATTGTTTTGAATAACTTTATTCAAAAAACTTTTTTGTTACAGATTTTGTTGATAAAACTGGAAACAGTGATAAGATAATCAAGAAAAAGACATGTAAGTTTATTAATTTAATAATAATTTCTTAAGTAATTTTTTGAGGTATATTATGATGAATTGTAATAAATCATAACAAATTATAATGTGATATATACGTATTACAATATTTTATTAAGTATTGTGCCTGTTAGGAGAGTTTCGTTGTTTTTAATTGTAAATAAATAAATTTACTCATTATACTTTCTGCTTTAGAAATGTGTCAATAATTCATGAATATCATTGACTTCATCGACCTATAAAATTTGTCTGAAAGAAAATTATTTTTGGGATCTGTCTGTCTTCATCTAAAAATAAATTGTATTCACATTACGAGTATATAAGGTTCAACGAAATTTACTCACGTATTTTATAGTGGAGAGGATATAATTTTCTAGGTTTCAACTTCTAGAATTTTCAATAACTGCTCACGCACATATTTAATGTACATATCAGTACTAATATTTTTAAGCTGAATAGTTTGTTTGTACAAGCTAATCATAGGAACCGTTGGTCCGATTTGAAAAAAAATCAGTGTTGGTTAGTAAATTTGTCTATTAGGCTACTAGATGAAGTTTCATTATATCAGTTGTGTTTATGTAAATCATTACGTACGAACAAAGTGTTAAATAAATCGTGTAATGTAATTGCAAGCTGAATCATTTATCGACAATTCATTTTAACTGTCCATCTATCAATTACTACATTTCAGTTGAGTTAATATCGTTTAAATTTACAGATACAGCATTAAATGGATTGTTTTCAGAGCATTAGTTCAATTACTGACCAATCCATTTTGATTTCATTCTGACTATAATCATGATTGGATTAAAATGCGCAAAAAAAAAAAAAAGAAAAAAGTTCAAAATTAATGTCAATATTTGTAATTTAATATAAACTTCAACATTTTGAACAATCTATCTAAAGGGTTCAAACCCAAAAGTGCACCTTTAGTGGACCTTCAAGTATCATCATCATCACCATCAAGTAAGCGTACGACGGCTGATATGATGATGACGATGCGGTAAATTCCTGGTCCATGTTATAAGTGTTTTCTTTGTGTAATGGCATGTGAGGCTGGAAGAATAACGTGTTTAAGGATGTCTTGTGTATAAAGAAAATAATCGAATAAAAAACATTTTGGACCCAGTGATAGCGATAAGATAGAACTTATTACCTACTTATAACCTTACGACTGATAGTAAATCTTAAAATGTCGAAAGACAAAGCTCATAATTATTATGATTAATATAATAATTATGACCTTTTATACCTTTCCTGGGCTACTATGACTATTCTTTAAACTAAATCACTTAAATCGGCCCAGCTGTTCTTGAGACTTGAGAGTTAAAATAACAACGAATAGCGGCATTGAATTTCAAGAACATCGAAAAGCACAATTTATAGGTCAAGTAAGTACAAAATGCTTCCACGCCATTTGTAAACGTACACCGAACTATGCCTTAATATTTCTTTATGGACCAGCCATAACCATTACTCAGACTAAACTGCTTACTTTGCCTACATCTATCCTGTTCTAGCATCAACAACAAACGATGGTCAGACTGAGATAGCACGTCGGTATGACCTATGCGAGGTCTTGAATCGTGGGTTCAAATTCCTGAGTTTCCATAACCTTTTATTTATCGTCGATTCTGCATTCTCTATGATATGGAGCCTAAAGGACTTCGTAAATAAAAGTAGAAACTCAGATATTCTTAGTTTTAATATTTATTTAGACTATATTTTTCCACAGCCTGGGTAAAGAATAAAGTGAATTATAAAAGCTGACGTTTCTGTATCATTAAAATAGTCATCAAGAAAGTAGGAGCTCTACTATAAGTTTCTCAAGCTTAAACTCTACCAAAATCCATGACAGTTGATCGCCGTAGAATAATTTTGTTTGTTCTTCTGAGTTTTAATTATGTTTATTTTATGATAAACCTTCAAATTTCCATTATAAGCAAACCTTAAAAGGCCGAAGGGTAACAATATTGTATCTGTTTAATAATATTATTATTTCCGATCTCTTCAGCGAGTTTTCGCCGATCATTACAACAACCCTTTTCCAAAACATCATCTTCAAAATACCTGCGTAAAGCCTTATAAGGTGTATCAAAATATGTATTCTGTTCTCATGAGAGATTTAGTATGTACAAAAGTTTGCAATATGTATTTTGTAAGGTAACTGAATAAAACATTTTTATGTGCCAAATTGTTACGCTATAAAAACGTGGCAGTGAATAAAACTACTTACTTGGACGCTAAATATTAATTTTAAAGCAAATTTATTTAGAACAGGTACAATCCTATTCATTTTAAAAACGGGAATTACTCACGTATTACACAGGAGTTAAACAACTCTCGACGTCACATTACATTCGCTTCGACAAGGCTCGTGTGTTGGCCAGGGAAAGGTTCTTCGTGCCCCGAAAAATCCGCGAAGCTATTGAAATCAACCGGACTCGGAATTTTAATAGGGACAAGGGCTGGGCTGTACCACCTGCCTGGCTTCCGTGTCTTCAGGGTCTTCGCGTCAACAAAGGGCCGTTGCCTTCGTCTGGTGACACGATCAGTGCAGTGTGTTACGCTACACAAGGTGGAGAAGATGACAGGTGTGACGAGGAGGCGAACATTAATTCAGTACCAGCAACTACATCTGTTGGTACCGCGCACCAAAACGCACCGCCTCTACCCCCACCACCGCCCCTGAGCAGCCGCGCGCTCCGGTATATCGCCCGCAGTGAGAACCGCGCGCGCGACCTGAGAGGAGACGGGGCACGGCGGGACGCTCACTCCTCCTGATAAAGACTGCTCCTGTTGTGGTCGAAACGTCGAGAGTTGTTTAACTCCTGTGTAAATACGTGAGTAATTCCCGTTTTTAAAATGAATAGTATAACTCACGAAAATTTTGAAAGTGAAATAGGTACAATCCTATTTTCATTTACTTATAAATTAAGTTACTAAGAAATATGAGAAAGATGCTTTCACTTAAGGAAACTACGCATGATCAACGAAAGTAAAAATATGTTTTGTTTATATCCTAGGTAGGTCTAAAGATTTGACTGGACAATAATATTCGTGTCGTCATGTTGACATTTCCTATCCTTTAATGGATAAGATTTTACGTTTTCGTTATAGCTTGGACCACCCTATACATACCGTTTTGACGTAAGAAGCTATTTCAAAGTCTTGCCTGAAGCAATTAATTTGCCTAAGATTCCACCGTCTCGCGTAGCCTTAATCCATTCACGACCTTATCTATCCAACAATAAGATTCATTTACAAACGGATTTAGCTCAAAGATACCGTAAAGAGGTAGATTTAACCAGATATTTTGTATGTGAATTCAAGGTTATTCGGGTAAATAACGAATTCCTTGGCTTAAGGCAATAAGTTTAAAGGTAGTATCTTCCACTTCATTAAAATTACTATAATTATACACATTTAATTAACTCAAGCACTATGATGTTTTTGTGCTTTTGGTTTTATAATAGTCGTAGTAGCCCAGGAAAGGTTTAAAAGGTGAGAAAAGATGGGAATAATGCGGGCTAAGTCGCAGGTGACTCAGCTAATATGATATAAACTACCTATATTGTTGTAGATAACGTTACAAAATACAAGCTAAGCTGTCGACTTGTTGGCTAGTCTATTATTCACATACTAGTGCAGGGTCATGCTTAAACCCTTTAGCGCGGTCCGCCAGGCACGTCTAAATCGTTACGGCGTAATTGCCTATATTAATAAAAATATCAAAACGTGTCGGTAGCGGTTGTGTAAAGGGATGTAGCTCCATCCATTTTTAGGACTAATTGCATTGGCATGTGAGTCATATTTATTAACTACTTATAATCTCATACATTTATACTTCTAATCTATCTAGTAGCCATACATATATTATGATTTATATATTGTAAGTAGCGAGGATTTTAACAATATAATGATATTTAATGGTTTTCGCACTAGGCTAAGCCTGTATCGCGAAAAGCAGAAAAACGATTAATAAAATGTTTTGCCCCTTAATCAAATAAACTATCTAAAAATACAATAAAATACCTAATTATTAAAAGTAACAAAGTAAATGTAGAATGTAGTGTAGTGAGGAAACCGGCATGATTGAGAACTTTGAAGAGTTTGAAGGATGTGTCATTCACCATCCCGCACTTGGTCATCCTGGTGAATTAACCTAATCTTTCGTCATGAGAAAAGTCCCTGTGTCCCAGTAGTGGCCAGTGCTTATGCTTAAACAGGTCATACTCAAGACACAACATTCACGACATACTATCTGCTGCCAAAGCTTGTTTACGAATGAGTAAAGTTTCGGGCTCGACGTCTTAGCTTCCTTTCAGGTATACCCGATAGAGTTACGAACTTTCAAAAGTTTATAATCAACCTTGTTATACTTCGATGCAATCAGCCAATCAGGGCGGACTATTTGGGTCAGGAGTTTGTCATTGGCAGAAAAAAAATCTATTTTTTGATAGTACGTGCATGACATTTTCCTTGCTAGTTTTAAACTGAGTTAGAGCGCTTGTACACGTCCGTTTTTTCGGATACCGGACAGTCAATGAACGGCTATGTACGTCATACCTACGTCTTGAGAGTTTTGATATCACCATATTAAGAAGGCGGGTTGGTGATCACAGTAAATTGCCACAGTACACGGAACAGTTACTTGCTTTATAAATACGTGAGTTTTTCCATTTTAATATGAATAGTGTAGGTAACTCATGAACATTGAATAGGTAAAATGCTACAGGTCTTCTGGTATATGAATCTCAAAGTAAGTGTGACAAAACCACGGAAAGAGTTGGGTTGGTAGATACTCTATGGCCAGCACTTTGGTGGCTGTGATGTCCCTAGATATAGCTAATATTATTGAAGTAAAATCAAAGCACGCGTGTTATAATCTAAGGCTTGAGGACAGCTCGCGAATTGAGTTTGGAACTATTCGCTGAATGGCGGGGACCGGGTGTTGCCGTTACAAATTGGGTGTTGCCAACTTTGCGGTAGTTTCGGGAAACTAAACTTGGTGAATTCTAAGATTCTGCATATTAAGAGATTACTTACTTATTGGATAAATGGATTTATATACCTGAAGGCAGCGTTTGATGTAGCTTCTATACAAATTTACTGCAACCACCAACCCACCCGTAAGCATGATGATTATATCAAATTCCCAAGACTTGTAACGGGTTTCATTGCTGAGCACAGGTAGTGCCCGTTGTAAGACGATTATTTTAAATGATCTCAGAATTTGGCAAAGGATCTTATTTACCAGAACACCCAGAAATTTATATTGAGATAAACGGGATAACACGAATCCTTTTTACGTTGGCTTTGGGCAAAAGTTTCGTCAAAACGTGGCACTTCTTTACGACCAACACTGCAAGGACATGGATCAAGACCGTTCGTCGTCTCAAATGATCATATCTCAATATGAATATGTGGAACGTACAAATTTTGGCCCCGAGGTGAGAATCGAACCATGCGTCAACTGTTTCCAATTTCATAAAAAAGTGGGCATAAAATACAACCCTCTAGCACTACAAATTGCATAAAAATGGCAACCTAAATATTCATAACCAAAACCGTCTGAAACTTGTACAACTGTTTTGTCATTATGAATTCAGTAGGGACGTCACTAAAAGTGATTTTGCCGAATATTCGTCAAGTTTCTGACCGAAAATGAAGTTATATTTCGAGCGGTATCAGTCAATACCTAATCTTATGTAAATTCATTATAAATAGTGAACTTACACATAGTGAGCTAACTGTATTAAAATCCAGAAAAATGGCAGGACTGAAGCACCTCATAATAATAAATATGCGTGATTGTAATTTATGTTTAAATTTCATTAGTTAATTAGTGTAATTGGTTTGTACTAATTAATGTAAAAATAAATAAATAAATAAATTCATGCGGTAGCCCAGTTAACATTATCAGACATGCTGAAACAGATCTGTAAACAGCATCTGTAACCAAAAGCAAATCCGTTACATCGAGGAGATGGGCTGGTTAGCGCTTAGCAAGACATTAAGCACCATATGCCCCACAATGGGATGTCAGTGTAGATTATAGTTCCCCCACTCAGAATTTGCCTAAGAATTACTGTAAGATCTATAATGAGTTCTATGTTGAGTTTCTTTCCTTGTGGAATTTAAAATAGTACAGATTGAATTCCTGAGACTTCTCGGCACCGGCAACCCGCTGAAGTGGATTGTTGTGGATTTGAACCATAATCGTTTTTGAATAAGCAAACACTCTGTGAATGTGCCTGGATCATGGGTGTGCTCCCGGCCTTAAAAGGGGCCCATAACCTGACAATTTTATCCATAGAACCATCATGGTTAAAAATGTATTTACACATATCAAATTTTGATAATGGTTATGATGATAAGTGCAGACAAATATGGCATTGCTAGTGCCAGAGTGAAGTTGGCCATAAGCCAGTTAACTTTACCGACACGGCGGCGATGTTCCACCGCGCGCTTATCACAAATTGTCCGAGTTCTCAGCTTGAAGTTAAACGAACAAGATTTCTCTGAATACCTGTGATTTTGAACTTAAGAATACCTACATTGTAAGTGCTTGGATGTTTCGGGGACATTTAGCTGTTTAAGTCTGTGATCTTTAGTATAAGAACTTTGTAGTTCATTCGTCGCAGAATGGTACGGTAACTTTCTTTTTTTTTTCCTCTTTCATCTTGACATACAGATATTCATAGCATCATGCTTTTGATACACATATTGTCATTGGTAGGTAACTCTTGTTCTTCTAGGTATCTCTTTACTTCTAAACCGATCATCTAAGAAATCTTTCAATAGCTCTTTGAGGAACGAATCTGTAGCCTGTCTAGTATCTGTAACACAAGGCTTACCACGGGACTAGATATCGCTGTGTAAATTGTCTAGCTAAATTTATTTATTTTATTTACATTGAAACATCTCGCTGTGGATCCTTATGTCATCACTGGCATTATTGATTAACACTTTCGCCTTGAGGTACTGAAAAATGGCACGTACAAATGACGAAGAGACTCGATCTTTGAAAGTCATTTGAATTCTTATCAACCCTTTGCATACAAACAGTTGTTAACGCGACATAACACCCCTCTGCTACAAACACTTTGGTTTATCTTGATAAGGAGGCTGTTAGCAGGAAAGGTCTGATTAGCTAAGCGATTGCAGACAGCTTCTATTCCGTGCCTATTCTAATACTGCCGTGTGGCTTAAGAATAATACTAACACATTAGTTTTCAAAGTTGTCGTCAAACTCAGGAAATTATACACCCAAGTGAGGTTAGCTCCTTGTACGACCAACATTTAGGCATGGTTCTCTACCACTAATACCCATGCCTAAATATTGGTTGTAAAATGGACTGATGTTAAGATGAAATATTTAACCTTCTCGTTCAAACATTCTCTATATTATATTTTTACATGAACTGTTGTTTGTTGATAAGGGAAACGAGTGCCTTGTTTACTTACGCATGTAACTTAACGCCGCAAAAATATACGGTCTGTTAAAGCAATTTGTCAAGGAGCTTAAGGGGTGTTGTGGCAAGTTCAAACTGTATACATGCCATGATCTGATCTTTAAAATTATTATTCCATGAATTGACTAACCTTTTAATTATCTGAAATGTAAAAGATATCTTTCATACAAAAATTAATCAATAAAATAATATTCTTAAAAAATTAATTGTCAACGACATCCCCAGGGAGATATTGAACAGTTCTGTTCAGACCTGCACCAAAAATATATATATATACAAAAATACTTATTGTATAAGATAAACAATACATTTAAAAACAGACGTCGTAAACGCCCATAGCAAAAATTCATTCATTTCATGGGTGTCAACGGATCTTATCGTGAATCAGTGACTTTTTAGAAGGAAAATACTTTGAGATAATTCTGTTTAGGGTTCCATTAAACGTCACTTAATTGTGCCTTTATAACAAAACCGACGACGACGCAAGAATTTTTCACGTAAACTTAAAATGCTTAAATGTTTAAGAATTATACTTTTGTTTAATAATAATAAAAATAATCTTTAAATAGTGTTCATTCGTGATCCTCCCAGAAGACTCTTCGAAATATTTTAGACTATAATATTATGATTTGTTGGCATTTTAAAATAGCAACCTTATGTTGCAGGAAAAGTTATACCCGGGCATTATTAAAAGTCCTAGTTCTTTGAAAAGGCATTTCTTATTGTGAGTAATTCTACGGAACCTCTTAACAATGTCCTCAAGTGTTCACGCGTCGTCATGGACCATTATTCACGAACGTCTTGACAGCAGACAGCGAGACATTGACAAATATATTTTGTTATCATCGCAGCCTCTTGGGAATTATGTGTTGATAGCAAATAAATTAATAATGGTAAGGATTAAAGGCCTCAGAAGACGGGCTTCTCATCACATGTAAGTTACATCAGAGATCGTATTTTCAAACGCGACATGTCAATTAACATGATAAGTATGTATATTATCAGTAGAGGTACATTAAGCTAAGACTGCTTGTATTTTACATGACAACGCAAATGGCACCCTCAATTTTGGAATCGCATTAAATTTCGAACGGCTGTTTATTTATCAAATTTAGTTCTGATTTAAACAAAAGGAGACAGGGTACAGTCCACGCGGACGCAAAAAAACGTCGTACAATGTTTTTATCAAACTTTTCTAGAACAAGCAACTCGTAGCACAGGTCATAAGTGATTAATTCCCAGACTAACTAAGAAGCCGAAAGAAAGTCAAGTCACTCTTAGGTCGAACTTTGGAAGCGAAAGGTCAAACAATGCCATTACGCGTATATATAATTTAGGTCCGTGTCAAATTTGATCGATGGTCAGCTAATGTTTTGTTTACAGCACAATAAACACTATGATTTATGAGTTTGATCGGTGAAATAATTGGTACGGAAAATGTTCATGTTGATATCGCTATCATCATAGATAGGTACGAATAAATATTATACCATAAGTTGGGTGGCATTATCTTTTTGTTTGTCGAAGGTCTGCTGCGACGCAGGAGGTTGCTGGTTTAGAGTTAGATTCGCGGTTCGGAACAAAATTTGTACGATCTGCTTTGTTCCGGGTGTCCGGGTATTCTATCTATATGTAGGTATATTCTATTAAGTGTATCAGAATATCTAGAACCTGTAACAAAGCTTAGAGCTTACCACGGGGCTAGATATTGTTGTGTAAATTGTACAGAAATGTTGTTTCCAATTTTCAACTCGCCCTGCAAGTGTTGTGATTGTTCCAAGTTCAACATGGGTTTTTAAAATACAATTTTTATTAAAAGATCGAAAATCTCTTCGTGGGTGACACCAAATCGAATAAGTAATTGATATACGAGAACCGAGCAGCACCGTCGTTCTGTGTTCTATGCCAACATATTGCGACCACCAAGCCGCAAGCTTGGGAATTTAACCACATCCCAAAGATCTATAATAGGTACTGTCTCCCCGGTCTAAGATGTGGGACGTTAAAAACCCATTACTATGTTTCTACTGTTGCGACACAGGGACTTCCAGCTCTCTTGACAAGAAATATTGAGACGAAAAATAACTGAACTCATTAACTGGGTTGGTGTAATGAATAATACGGGTTATTAGATGCTGTAATAAATAAGTGACAAAACTCTGATAAGTAAATTACGGAAAATACATTTAAAATCTGATGAGTGAGTTACTTTCACCTGAAAAGTTCAGAAATTACTCTTTTTCTTTGATATTATTCAGTGACTTAGAAAATTATTGGAAGGGCTCCGTCCAAGAACTTTTCTGATTTTGATTAGTTCTTATTCAGATCGTCTTATGAAAGAACTGGGAGTTGATTTTCGAAATTGTGTTCTATTGAAAGCCTAATAGGGTATTTTTTATTGGAGCTTTGTTAGTCACGTTGATGTAACCCTAACTTACGTTTCAAGGCCGTGAATTACGGTGGGTTTTATACAGAAATGTGTTTTTATATGTACTAGATTTCCACATTACCGAATATAAAACTAGCCTAATTTATCTATTTTATTTTATGTATGTATTCTATTGTTTGGATGTGAAGTGATACATTTTTAAAATGTCTTAATAAAGAAATACATTTTGTCCATCAAGTTGGTTCTGAAAATTGATTCTTACAATCGAATAATAATAAAATTATTACGATTTTTAAATGTTAAATCCAAATTAATAATAATTTTTCCCTCCCATCAAAAGCAAAACTTCATTTTTACTATTTATTCCTGGACACATTATTTTTGACCATTTACATTCCAGATAATTTTTCACGCTCAATAAACTAATAAACGTTTGTTATAATAATAAATTTCGTTATAAAAAGAATATATTCATCCAGAATTTTCAAATCTGCATTTTCTAGTGAGAGATGGGAATCTCGAGTAATCTTATACGACAAGAAAGAAAAGTTCTCACCATTAAATCGCTAAAGCCCGACTGCGTTTAGACGTATTCACTAGTATAGGAGACCAGTGCCTTTTTCCTATTTTAAATACTCGATAGCAAATGTTCTAGGATCCATGAAATAAAAAAAAAATTATATTGTGTTAGCCGCCATATCCCTTGCAGCCGAATAATAGGACATAGGTACATTTTTTACGAAACCTAAGTCTAAAATTATCAATAACATAACATAATTTTATACGATAGGTAACTAATTAATGTGCTAGATAAAGATCAAGTTACTCAAATTTAAAGTTTTTAGCACCTAAATCATAAAAGTTTATGGGTTGTTTTAATTGTTTAATTGTGAGGAAGGTTAATAAATAAATTAAGGTACCAGAATCGAAGCGAGAGCGAGTCGCTTGTAACAAATACAAGTCACATCTCTCGATCTAGCATCTATTCTGAATTCCGTGAATTTAAATCTGCTGTCACAAAAAAGCCGCTTGCAGTCAAAGGACGGAGCCATTGATAGCGCCTTTTGTACGAAACGTGCCGCTATTGAGCGGAGGGCCGATTGAGAAGGATTTACTGGCATTTTACGGTTAACAAGTCATTTTAACGATTAAGCATACTAGCTGTATATTAACTGAACACCTATTCTACTCGCTGAGGATGTATCTTTAAAAGTCAGTCCAAAAGATATTAACCGCGTTAAAAACATGTTTGCGTATTAAATTATTAATAATAAGTTATCCAACTTCCATCATCATCATCCCTTTTAACGTTCCCACTGGAAAACCCGAAAAAAATAATATAACGGTGAAGGCAAACGACGTGAAGAAACCGGGATGTTCTGAGAATTTTGAAAAGTTTGAAGAATACGTGTCATTCACCATCCCGTATTTGTACAGCGTGGTGAGTTAGAATTACAAGTCCCTGTGTCCCAGCAGTGGGAACGTAAATAAGGTTATGATTTATGATTATATTATCTACACAAAACCAATGGGGTAAAATAAAAATTTACCTACTAGAAATCGAACCCACATTACACTCAAATGATTCCACTAAGGTTGTAGTTCAAATTGAATATCAAATGTTAAGCTGCAACTGTATACAAAGCTTGCGCTTGGAGAACTGGATCAATTCAGTATTCTGGGTCACCCTATACTTAGATTCCCAGTCTATTAAGCAAACTATGTTTGAAAATTCCTATAAAGATATGAATATTGGAAAACTTCCATGTTTGTTTCACATTGGCCCCTTGGATTAACGACTGCCGAAAAATCAACCATAACGCGGGCAAAGACGCAGCTAGTGTTTTTATAAAATAAATACTTTAACTTATCCCGGACGAAACACGTTATGTACTTTATCTTATTATTTGTAACTTATGTTTTTATAATTACAGCGGGTATATTGTGGGTAAATATTTGTTCTATGTCCCTCCCTGGACATAGATATATTCAAATGTTTTTGTCATCATCAACATCAAATTATTTTTGGTTTTGAATAGTTAATTTATCAAGGAAGGCTAATGTGCCATTATATTTACTACTAGCTTTCCGCCTTGCGGCTTCGCCCGCGTTTTACACTTTCCCGCAATTTTCTTTACTATATTATAGCTTATGTTACTCGGGGATAATGTAGCTTTCCAAAGGTGAAAGAATTTTTGAAATCGGTCCAGTAGTTTCGGAGCCTATTCATTACAAACAAACAAATCTTTCCTCTTCATAATATTAGTATAGACAAGTAGGTAGATAAAATAAAAAACGCAAGCAAAGCTGTCGACGGGTCGGCTAGTAATTAATACGTTTAAAGTTGTTCATTTAAATCGAATGCCAACGTTTTTATGACACTAAGTGAATTATTGATAATTTATTCAGAAATTATCATATTTTCCCAATTTAATCATATGAGTTATTGTAAGCCTTTGTAAAATTTTAACATTAGCAGGGATAACGAAAATGCTTATAACTGTTTATTTTATCGTTCCGCAAAATTATCATGTCAATTAAATGATTAATGCGCAATATTTTAAATAAGTCAGAGCTATTGTTGAATTTGACAACGTATGCAGGAAACACATTGATTTACAGTTACAGTGTCAAAGTTTTCATACTTGTTTTAATATACATACAAATAGCTGTGCCCGCGACTCCGTCCGCGTTAAATTATGTTTGTATGGGGGCCACGTTCCACCATAACTGGTTAAAGAATTAATAGCTTATCCTGTGTCCCAAACGTCTAAATGTTTACCTACCAATCGTACCTACCTCGGATCTTTGGTTTAAGAGTTATGGAGGAAGATACATACAGGAAAAGTGTTGTAAAAATCGTCTAACTAGTTTCAGTGTAATTTATTACAATTAGTAGGTAAACATTTAGATCAAACAAACAATCGAACAACTAATTAAACAAACTCTTTAATTTGTCCGATTCGTTGTTCGATTGTTTCAAAGGGTTTAAAATATTAGTAAAAATTAGAACAGCTAGTGGCATTTCTTATCATTACCTGTAATAAAATGTTTTTAAACTTCTTTCAGGAATATGACATTCATTAACCAGCACTTACTTGTGTGGTGAATTAAGGCCTAGTGGGAACGTAAATAGGGGTGATGATGATTATGAATTTGTTGTCATATTGTATTTTCGAAAAACGTAATTTAAACAAAACGTATTTTTTTACATTTTGATCAATTTCGACTGGCTTAACGTTTTTCTAAAACATAAATGTTTAACGGCGATTTTTATCTTATTCTCCAAACAATTTCACTAAATGGCCAATTAAAAAAATCAATAGTTTCTGGTTTAAAACATCCCATTTCCTTTCTTATAATTCTACTTTCCCTTAACCCTTACCACAAACAACCGACAACCTTTTACGAGCTATTAAAAATAATTGTAAGGAAACTTTTTTCTAAATCCTTTGTGTTTCTAATTATGAAATGAGTTATTCTGTTGAAATACTTAAAATAATGAGTAACCCTTCAAAAGGAACATAATTTTTAAGATATTTCCGGAAAATAAAGCAAAATTTAGTTATATTCTTGGCTTGTAGATTTGTAGGCTATGCATTTATTTACCATTGGCCTGTAAGGCACTTCTGCTGACGTTTATCTGATGATGGAATGATTTTTATAAATATAATGTAATTTTCTGTAAATAATTGTTATGTTAATAGAAAACGTTTGGATTTGGACTTATCATTTTATTTTTGTTACACCTATGTTTCTACTACTAACTTTATAAACACTAAAATTAAACTACAATTGGATAAATAAATATTGCTGGACAATTTACACAGCAATATCTAGCCCCGTGGTACCTAAGCTCGAAGCTTGTGTTACGGGCACTAGATAATCTGATATACCTAATAGAATATACATATAGAACACCCAGACGCCTAACAAATATCTGCAGATTGTACAAACATTTTGTCCCGGGGCGGTAATCAAACCCACTATAAGGCCCGCACCACAGAGGTTATCAATTTACTACATATTATTAAAACAAAGTCGCTATCTGTCCGTCGTATGCTTCAATCTTAAAAACTATGCAACTGATTTTATGCTGTTTAGTGATTTAAGGTGAAGGTTTATATGTATAAATAGGCAAAGCAAGGGCGGGACGCTAGTATTAAACAATACCTATCTCGACTTTGACTTTATAACGCAGACAAACCACGTGACCTAGCAGTTCTTAACATCAAACAAGAGGATAACAAAAATATATAACTACCACTTACAAGAGAAGTTTAATTAAGTTTGAAAGTTATTTTGCTCAATTAATTCATAAATTCCAACTATTCGATTTTCACAAAGGCATCGAAATGAAATAATAGCTTAAATTCATCTCACAAAGGCTTGATTAAAATTCTTTTGCTCTAGTATTTTTATACAAATAAATATAAATGTCTCACATCAATCTATGAATATAAATAAAATGAAAATGGTTTGTTTATTTGTTCGGATTTCAGCAGACTTGTTTCTTTTAAGAAAAACTAAACAAAAATATTGCTGAACAATTCACACTGCAACATCTAGCCCGTGATAAGCTCGAAACTGTCACTGGTGCTAGATTTCTGATATACCTTATAGATTTAACATTCATTGATATGTTTTGTCACACATTTATCCTAGAACATCTATAGCAAAAATATCTATTTGTATGTATATTCGATAAAGTATATTAGAAATCTAGCACCTGTAACCTCCCGTTATTCTTACCACTAAATGATGATAAAAGAAAAAATATAAATGAAATAAAGTTATTCTCACAAATCGCGTATGTAAAAATTACTAAAAAAAAAGTAACTCATCATCATATTTCAATGTCCATGCGTGAATGAAACATGTCATTCGCATGTTTCATGCTAAGTCGGCGCATGTTTCATGAGATGTTTCATTCTCGCTTGGTGACTTTCACACTTTAATGCGTGTCAGAGATCGTCAACTGAACTCAAAACTACGGGCACATCAAAAGCTTGTTAGGTATTCTTGAGAGTTACGAGCGTTGCATGATTACTAATTTTACTGTTGGTACTTTACGTGTAAATACTTGGAATTATCTTGAGCTGATGTAATAACTTGTATAGCTTTGGTAAGGCAGTTGAATCAAATTTGTCTCTGAGGAGTTTGTTTCAGATCCAATTCCAAAAACAAAATTGTCACTAGAAAAAATATATATTTATAAAAAACTAGATTTCTGCCCCGCGACTTCACCCTCGTTATAATATTTTACCATTTTCCATGTAAAAAGTATCCTATATCGTAAACGTTATAAAGGTTGTGATAATGATGATGAAATACCAATAATGTAAATAAACCTTCAGCATTCAAGTTATATAGAAACTTCACACCATTGATATATACAGATTTATATTTAAATACACATTAAATTTGGTTATTTTTTGTTTCAGTTGGTGCAAAGGTGTATATTTTTGAATTTTCACATCTAAGGTAAGTCATCAAATTTAAAAGTAATTAGAGTATTGTAACACAAGCTTAGAGCTTATCACGGGGCTAGATGTTGCTGTTTATACTAAAAAAAAGTATTTTTGTCACTCTATCAACGCGACTTCTAAACGAATGTTCATTAAAAATATTTAAAAAACGCATAATAATGCAAGGAAATCCATTAAACGCGGGCAAAGACGCGAGGAGAATTCTAATTATTTTAATTGCTGTATTATTGTATATTAACAATAACATTATGATATAACTAGTAATTATTGCCTTAGATCATGCCTCTTAATGAGTATTTTGTCATATAATTTAAATTATGTACGGCTCCGGAATTATGCCCATAGAAAATTCTACTGCCTGGTTAAACAGTTAACGTCTAATTCGTTGAAAAATGCAGAGAAAACGTGAAATGCAAACGATTCTACAAATACTCACGTAATCCGTGGGCTTTTTACGGAATACCTCTTACCCTTTAGTGATGTCACTCTGTCGATGGTTTTTTATCGATAAACTAGGCACTGAACTCAGAATTATAGGGCTCAAGACTTTCGTGACATTGAGTTGCTTTTTTTAGAGCAACTTTTAAATAAGTTTCGATTTTAAATATTTTGATATGGATTTAAGATGCGACGCTGTGTGTTCAATTTCAGTCAAGACAAAAATTACTTATCTTAATACCTATTTATTTTTTAATATAATAATCTTTTTTATCTCGTGTATTTGGTTAATTATTTTGACAATATCATGTATACTTTTATATGGTTTACTGAAGTTATTAGTGTGAATAATATGTATCAAATTGATTGCTAAAATTAAAACTGATTCTATTAACTTTTTTGGTCTTATTGAGATAAATTATTAAAAAAACTTTAGACTGCTTATTTAATATAACTTTGAATAAATATTAAGAATACAATGATTAATGAAAATCTTCATATTTATACACGGACCAAAATTCAAAGGTTTTTATCGACACAATGTTCAATTTATCAAATCATGTCCCATCACTAAACATTCAAATTCACACCTTTTTTGTTACTCGGATATAAACTGTCACCAAGCTGATTTAGAAAACGTGCTTTCAGTCTCATTGAATAATAAATGTGTAGAAACGTAACTGCATTAATCTATGTATTTGACTCGACCATAAAACTACCCAAAAACTGAATTATAAATTTTAACGCATTGTATTAAATATTTGCATTTTACAATTTTTCACACTAGATAAAGTTTATTTAAAATAAAGTTTTTAAATTCTCTGGTATGTATTTTTGTAGAGAATTATTATTCTGAGAGATTATGGGGGCTTTTTGAAATCATTTTTCAATCAGGAAATTGGACGGATTTAATTAATAAAATGATGAACATATAAATCTGAAATCAAAAGTAAAAAGTAGACAATTTTAAATATTATATGCGAGTATTAATTTGTTTTGTGTGTTAATTGTAACTTCTCAAACCTGGGAGGCTTAATGGTGTCTACAAGTAATGGTTGGTTTTAAGCTTACAATATTAGCAGAAGTGACAATGCGTTGTAATCATTATAGGAGCAGTAAATAATATGAATACTTACTTTTGAAAATTGTATACAGTTTCTGACTCACTTAGGCTTTTAATATATTAAAAATACTATAGAAAAATATTACAATATAACAACGTTACGTAACCCTAGTCCTCGAGTTTTTCTATACCAATCCCTACATAGTATAAAACAAATTCGCTGTCGCTGTTTGTCGAACCTATGTATGCTTCAATCTTTAAAACTATGCAAGGGAATTTGAAGCGGTTTTATTCAATAGTTAGATTCAAGAGAAAGATTTATAATAATTTTACCCGAGGCGAAGCGAGAGCGGGTCAGTTGTTTCTAATAAAACGGATAATTAAAATTCGTTTCGGGTAACATACTATATTTTATACCTAAATGAGTTTAAGCTCATTAAAATTTCGGCAGAAATTACATAAAACAGGTTATAAAACGGGTATTTATAAAATTACACACCTCTGACCGAGTTTAATATCTTAGTCTCTTTCCTAAGAAAAGCCGTCCTATTTGGCTATTTGGAGATAAGACCGGAATTAATGTCGAGGTCGCGCCGTGTAATCTAAGCCTTTTGTGTGGTAATTCCGAGAATTCTTGTACTGGTGCCATATATGGCTTTTGTGTGTGTATTTAAGTTAAATATACTTTGACTAAGTAGAGCTTTTATTTTATTAAACACTAGCTTCCGCCAGCGGCTTCGCCCGCGTTGAAATAAAAAGTAGCCTATGTTCTTTCTCAGGGTCTAAAGATTGTCTGTACCAAATTTCATCAAAATCGGTTGAGAGGTTTAGGCGGGAAAGCGTAACAGACAGACAGACAGACAGACAGACAGAGTTACTTTCGCATTTATAATATTAGTAAGGATAACAATATTTTCTTTAAAATCTTTAAATAAATAAACTTCTTTTGGAACCGTGTTAGCCAAGTGGGAAACCCATTCAAATGTAGTAAGTTTAAACCCGCGGCTCACCTCTTGATATTTCTTCTTTTATAATGTTTGTGGGTTTGAATGGTGAAGGCAAATATGTGAGGCAACCGGCGTGTTATACGAACTGAAAAGTTTTAAAAAGGCATGTGACATTCACCAATTTGTATTTTTATTTAGCACATTTATTATTTAAACCCATATCTTCATAAAGTTTATATAAATATAGCCTTCCTAATTATTTTTTTCAAATCGGATCAGCGGTTCCGTAGATAATGCGCGTTCAAACAAACAAACTCTTCAGCTTTTTAATATTAGTATAGAATAAATGTAAATAAAAATATATATGAATTTGTTAAAAAAAAAATCAAAACTTGTTTTACTACCCATTTTTGATGCTTTTGCTTTTGTTCAAACTTCGAGCCACTGGACAAAAGAGTCGTAAAAAACGTTAGTAAAAACTAAAAATACGCTCTTATTGTAAAGCTCTACCATTAGACACGTCTTTAGCGACATCTATTAGAAAATATTCCTTATAGCTTAAATCAGAATTAGTGCGTTTTTATTCATTTTTGCTATTTATAATTTGTACTACTACCTTTCGCCACGCGGCTGCGCCCGCGTTATAATACATTTTCCTGCAGTTAAATGCGTTCTCCAGGCTTTAAGCTATCCAGCAATTTTCAGCCGGATGAATTCAGCCATCCTTGAGTTATATTTAGTGGAAATAACACGACTTTACATTACCTACTAGTATAGGTAATTGTATTTTTTTTTGACAAGTCATACTTGTAAACTCGAATAGTATTTAAGAATGTATGAACCTACTTGTTTAAGTGTTTCTTGTATGACCATGAATGATTTAACTATCTATCTATCATTAATTCCTGCGACAAAATATCGCGTCCAACACTCAATTCAACATAAAACTACGCATTTGCGGTCAGTCTACTGTTCTTGGCTCCCGGCCAGCCCTGTGTTCTATTCTAAATGATTCATGCTAAAAGACAACGCCAAAAACTAGGGATTCTAGTTAAACCTGGGCATGAAAAGGGTTTAAAAATAAGTTAAACTCAAAGCTGTTAGGTGCTTGATTTCTGATATTAAATACAATATTTTTCACACTCAGACACCTGGAACAAATATCTGGAGATCGTTAAATTATTGTCCCGTACAGGAAAATAACCCGCAACCTCTTGCGTCGCAGGTGGACATCCGTGCCCTGTGCCACAGAGGTCGACTATTATGCATTCACCAAGGCAACTTTTTTGGGTCTAACTGGATAGAGGGTCGTGGAGCGATTAGGGAGAAACCCAAAGAGGTTTCTCCCTAATCGCTCCACGCTGGCAAACCCAGCAGTGGGACACAACAGCTATCATTATGATTACCAAATGAAGTAAGTTTGTTAATTGTTCCAAAATCACAGTAAATCATTGTGTTACACACGGTCTTATAAGACATCGAAGACATTAAAAACATAAATTAATTGATTTGATGATAATACTCTTATTTACTTAAAAAATTAAGAACAGCATAATAAAAATAAAAATAGTACCCAAAAATGGTAATATAAAGGCGGAAACACATTATTAATACGCGACGCGACCCGATGCAATATTAAATACTTGCCCATATACATATATTCGAGAGCCGTGTTGGCTAAGTGGGAGCACACTCGACTTTCATTCCGAAGGTCGTGGGTTCAAACCCCGCCGCGCACCTCTGATTTTTCTTCTTGGAAAATTATGTGTGCTTTATAAACACGTGCTCTAACGGTGAAGGCAAACATCGTGAGGAAACCGGCATGTTCTGAGAACTTTGAAAAGTTTGAAGGACATGTGTCATTCACCAACCCGCACTTGGCCAGCGTGGTGAATTAAGGCCTAATCTCTCTCGTCAAGAGAGAAGTCCCTGTGTCCCAGCAGTGGGAACGTGAATAGGGGTGTTATGTTATACATATATTAATATATTAATAATTGCCCAAATTGTAAAAGCCTTAAAAAAGTATATTCCCTCTTGCCCATTTTCACAATCCACACAGCGTATTCACTCCACAATAATAGTTCTTTAACAAAGCCCGAAGTTCAAAAGGAAAGCTTATAAGAGCTGGCCCCATAAAATGCAAGCGTCCTTTATACACTAAAGTTATTTGCTCTGTGGCTCTTAAACTATAAACCGTTCTATTTCTCACAGAACAATATTCGTACCTAGAAAGTAAAAGCTTTTGTAATGTAGAAAAGTCCTTGAAATATTTAGCAAGATCTCTATATTTCTATTTTTTTCGTATTTTGATTCGTAAAAATATTTTTTATCGTGCGTATTAGTGTTATTTAATACTTTATTGTACAAAAGGTGAACCTTAAAAACTGTATCTACCAACCAACTACAACATAACAAAGATTTTGATCCTTGGTAGTTGAATAATAATTATATGTATTTATTAAAATTAAATCCCAAAAAACAGCCACCTGTATCGATCTGCTCTCTGCAGCATCCTTTTGGCTGCGAGCACTGCTTGATAACGCTTGTGGTTATACAAATTCCCAGTAAATATACGTTGGTTTCTGTTATAGAATAGGGAAAAGACTAATTGTATCAAGGATAGATGAGTTATATTATTAAATCCATCAAATCAGATGGATTTAATAATATAACTCATATGATTTTATGAGCAAAATATCCACAATATTTTGCTCATAAAAACAGCTTAAATAATCTCAGTGTTGTTGAAACAGAATGACCATTGCATTACAGAAAGCTGTTTATACGATGGCAAAATCGTGTCTTGTTTGATAAAACGAACCATGGCCGTCCGCGCTATGTGGCCCTTATGGGGCTTCCCGATTATTTCGGCTTTTGCGGTAACCAATAGGGTTGTCAAGCAATAGTTTTTTAACGAAGAAATCAACTTATAACTTTGAGGCAGTTAGTTTTGTTGACTTATGCTATTGTGAGAACTGGTCCAAATTAAAATGGACAACACGATCAATACTACTTTTTAAATAAAATAGCCATTCGTAAGTTATGAGGTAAAAATACAGTTTTTTTAAACAAATAACTTAATTTACAGGTTAACTATCTAAAATATATTTAACTGTGGTCGGACTTGAAGACCAGTCCAGTCTGTTAGTACAAATACAAATAATTGATTTGTACGGGTTATCTCCATGGTTGTCATAGAACTCAATTTTCTGTGATTTTTTTTCCCCGGTTAATAGTAGGCTTTGTGTCATTCTGATAATATACTACATTATTGTGAAGTTTAATCAAAATACATTTAGTAGATAGTTATTGCGTGAAAGAGTAACACATCTATAAATTCGACTGTCCCTAAGTACAGTATCGAATCTGAAAATGGCTACTTTTCAGGACGGCCATTTGAAGTTGGAATTGGTTGCTTTTTGGAATATCTTTTTATTTGAAAGAGGCAGATCGACAATTTTTTCAAGATAGCGGCTTCAATTTATACTTAAACTTTGGATATTAACGGTAATAAGAAATTCTCAACAGATTCTAGGATTTTTCAGTTTCAATAGCTTACATCGTACAAACTAGCCCTCAAAACATCGAAACTACCCAATTCGACAGTATACTTAGAAATTTTACCCTATATTTTTATCGAAAGTGGTAATTTCATTAGTTTACGTGGTAGAAATCTGTATATTCGATTGTACTCCTATCATTTTGGTCAAAGATAAAATTCTAGAAAGTTAATAAAAGTTCATTATTTTGATATATAATATGTAGTACAAAGACAGGAATGACTAAATATTAGATTATAAGGTCTGATTATTACTAAAATCGACAAACAATCAAAATAAAATAATATATTTTAACAAAAGTACACTTCTAATCAATATAAGCAAAATTAGAACAAATTCAGACTTTAGTTTGAGTCATCATATTAATCGGGTAAATTTTCTTCATGCTTAAGGTTCTATGATAATTGGTGATGTTTTTTGTGGTATTAATAACCCAAAATTACACATAGACATCAGGTGCTTGTATTTAGCTTCGGGCAAAAGTACATACATCTCTGTACAAATTATTTATTTTAATACATCTTGCTCCTTTGTTGTATCTTGTAACGTATTTAACAAGTGACTGTAATTATTAAAATTATATTTTAAATACAAACAGTTTGGGTCTTCTTTTCTTAACCTTAAATATCGCCTTGTGTTATTTCAATAACGTTGTAGGACTTACCCTCAATTTTGGCCTACCTGACCAATGGATACCACAGATCCAGGGTGTAAATGAGGATTCCTTTAGCCTTTATTATTTTTATTTTCTCGTTCAATACGGGCGAACCGTATCACCTTCATTTTGGGCATGGCCTTATTCAAGAAATCTGTGAGTTATGTCCATCCATAACTTCCACAATTGTTGCACCCTAACACGGTACATGTACTAACATAAAGCAATCTACCACTTCAGCTTAACATTGTAGAATGTTTATGTATGCAATAAATAAATAAACTCTGTAATATATGTTATAGCCTAAGCAGTTATCTAAGCAACATCAAAATTTCTTACCACCCTTTTTGACTATACATTTTATAAGTGCATCAGGCAGCTTGACTCTTTATTGCCTCTATTTTAGCCGTGCATTTTGTCCTCAAAACAAAATGCCTCTTTTGTGCCAAAAAATAAAATAAAGAATTTACTTTCTCTTGTAGTAAAATAAACCTATAACTCCATGAGGAGAATTAAGGATTATCTGAATATCAAATGTTGAGCAAACCACTTCCGGGTACTTTTATTGAGCCAGCTGCTTATACCTAACTCTCCTAAGGTTGGCTTAGATTCTCTATGTAAAGATTGATCTTCGTTTTACTGTCACTGTTTAGACTTTTGTTTGGTTTAGACACAATAATGCTTGGCGAGACTGTCGTATTTCGTGATGGGTTATCGTCGATCATTCTTTCCAATAAAGTGAAATCATCTAAACCATCTCTAAAGTTACAGTTTAGTGGTAGGAAATGAAGATTCAAATAAAATAAGTCGTAAGTAGTCCTAAGTAAAATTGGTAACGTGTATACGTTCCTATTAATCACTAGCCACACTGATAAACGCAACAGGTAATGTCACTAAATATTTTAACGTTGATATTGTCTTGAATTTAGCTATCAAAAGTAGACGAAATTAAATAAATAATGTTGTAAAAACCACATAGCATCATCTAACCCAATGTAAACAGAGTTTGTGTCATGATGACTTATTTACATTATTATATTTATAGATTTTCTTTTAAAGGAAGGTACATAGATTATAATCTATAGATCGTATAAACATTTGTCCTAAAGGCGGGAATTTTACCCGCAATTTTCACCAGCCGAACTAGATCGCTCGGCTTTAAATTATTTATCTTTTAGGTAGTACTTTCGGTTGTATTTGAATTTATATAAGATAAATAAATTGACATTCGATAGCATTTATTTTATGTTAATACGTGGTATACTATTGAATGTGGCAATTTCGATAAGAAAACATTTTGAAATTGCAACGTAAACTGATGAAACTGCTACATTCGATGCAAAAGTCTCTTACTGTCTCGACGTAAAATATTGTAACGGCCACTATCAATACTTTACGCAGACATCACACATTAGGTTTTTATGAATCTTATAAAAAATATTGTTAAACTAGGATTATAATTACTAAAAATTACCGTTAATTATTTCAGTAATATATTTTTATAGCGAGTGATGCGACGTATACTCGCGAAAGCGGTAGTTTCGTCTCGTTCGCATAGTGATCAGCACAGCGTATACGCTCGAAACTTAATTTTCGATATCCTACGTCTGAACAAAATGTTACATTCGATTGTATACGTTTAGCTAGAGGAGAAACTAATGAAAAATTTTAATTTTTCTTTTCATCCAATTAAAGAACACATAAAAATAAGTCATTTAAGCAAATAAAAAAAAATTGCCAATTTTCATTTTCGATACTGTACTTAGGGACAGTCGAATTCATTGTTCTATAAAATACATTCTTATAAACTATCGCATTTATAATATTAGGATTAAGATAGTGCAAGTTTACCTTAATAAAATAAACGGATATTTTGCTTATGTGACAACCCTATCTTAAGTCACAAGGGTATCTCTCAAATCATAAAATTTGTTTTATTCCTACCAATGTTTTTGAAATTAAAAGGTCGGTATGACGTCACACAAAGTTTTTATGACACTGCCATCTATCCAACGACATAGGTACCAAACTAAACAAATAAAAACGTGTAGCTCGGTTCGTAGAAAAACAAATTTATTTTTGCTCTGAGTTAATTAGTGAGCTGGCGAGGTTAATTACAATTTTAGATGCAATATGTTATTACGGTAAACATTTTCTAAGTTAGTCATGAAATATGCATGATCAAATGCACTAATTTTATATCCAAGAGTCAAAACTGGTAAAATATAATAGTGTTTTAAAAATTCTTAGAACTTGCCAGTTTCCTCACAATGTTTGCTTTCACCGTTAGAGCACTAGTTTTATGATTAAAAGTGAACAGTTCAAAATACCATACTTGAGTATGTTTTTACTTAAACAAGTTAGGTTTATCCTGTGGTCCATTTATGTTTACTTTTTCGCTCACTTCATTCCCCTTATCTCAAGCGACAGTTATCTTGCTAAGCTTTTAATCGCTGTAAGCTTGAAAGCTGCTCCGTGACCCTCGTTTTATTTTCTTGTATTTAACAGATGTTTTGGTCAATATTATCTTGTTTAATCATTTAATACGCGGCACATTAGAGAACAGATTGCCGGTGTGGGCAAAAAGTTCAAAAATGAGAGAAAAGACTGACAACTCATTGGTGGAAGTCCACGAAGCGTTGGAATGAGATAGAATATTGTGGAAAGCTACAGACTAAAAACCGACAATGTTTAACATTAGGTTGTATGGAAAGTTCACGCATCGCCGGCCGCTTTTTATTTTATTTTTATCCAAGCGATGTTAATAGGCTTTAGATAGCTGAAAAGCATTTTCCTAAGTACCTAGATACTTAGAGCGCAGATGGTTTTGATGTTTCAATATAACTTTGTAGGGCTATTTGATTACGCCCTGCTTTCAGTCGTAACGGCTTTAGTCCGTATAATCAACGGCGTAAGGTCTTAAATCGCATGTAGAAGCTGGGAAACTTTTGTCTATAATCGTGTGCAGATGTTAGACTTTTAGGCATTATCATTATAGGTTTCATTATGATGTGATATTTTGGGCATAAAAGGTTTACTAAGGGCTTATTGCTGTGTTTTGCCGGCCTAAGCTTTGTACCACGACATATCTACCATGGGAATCTGATCGTACAAATTTTTGTTTTGAGGCGGGAATCGATCCCGCAACCTCTTGCGTTGCAGCGGACCTTCGCCTGCTGCGCCACAGAGGTCGTCATGGTGAATATTACATTCTGCATTTTATTATATTCTATCTAATATTTTTTATTTATTATATGTCTTGTTTTGTCTATTTTATTCTTTCGATTAAACTGTGTAGCCAAAACTGTAGATTGCCAAGGTATTTTTGCGCCCTTATACGGATATTGTAGTAACTAAATTTCCTTTACTGTTTCTGCTTGAATATTCTAGACGCATTAGAATATATCAGGAAAACTTCTAGCTAAAGCGAAGCGGGGCTGATATTAAAGTGCTAAATAAACTGGATTCACAGTAACTACTAAACATAACTTACAAGTTAGTTTTTAAGGTGTGTGGACCAAATTTAAAAGCGGTATTAAAAACTAACCTTTATACTTAGACTTTCGAATTTCTTTCTTCGAATTACATACCCAAATGTTATTTTTTATATTTGTTAACCCTTTATGTCAATGAAAAACATAGCTGTATCTCGGTATTCCAAGGCACGTTTTAATAAAGACTGAACACGATCAGGTCTGCTATAATCTTCTCTGTACGTGAGGTATACGCCACTAACCTTTTGTAGGAAGCGGAGAATATACAGGGTTTTAGGTAAATTGGTTATCGCAGTAACATATACTAGGAATATGATATAGAAAAAATAAAGGACCACATCGTAACCTCGGTCCTCGAGTGGGAATCGAACCTACGCCTTCCAGTTAAGTCCTGACTGCGCTAAATGCTATTGATGCTATTGAGAATTACTTTATGAGTTCAAATTTATTCAATACCTAATATCTCTGTTAAGCACTGAATGCGACATCTATCATTTTTACAATGCAATTATCAGTAAGATAGTCAAGACTACTTACCAAGAATAATCTTGAGGAGTGAGCGTTCCGAAGTGATCAGTCTTTCGTTCCCACGCGTGCCACTCAGCATAGCTGCAGCAGATATGCTGTATTAACGATGATCTAAATGATGCAGCTAAATCATCATATTTATACTAAAATTACGTTATAAAAGTCTTTGATTGACAACAAAGGCAAACTACTGTGAGTTTCTGGCTCCTTTCGTATCATCCATAACTTGAGTTGTTATGTTCAGGTAACCAAAATAATCGGCTTCTCTACATCTCTATAAATAAATCCTCACCAGAATTGGTATTACTGGGATAATAAATTGTGTTATTTATTGTGCCGTGGTCTACCTTCTGAGATATGAGGTGGCCTTAGCTGGGAGGGTAGACTACTCGATCGCGCCTTCTAAAATAAAAAGGTCACCCATAAAAAATTAGCGTCGAATGGAAATGCTTATTTGTTGGCCAAAATAGATGGCATTCATATCACTTTATCATGGCAATACCGCTAGCATTCTTTGCACTTTTCTGATGATGGATTGCAATTTTAATGTTTTTTATAAAATAAATTGTAAAAATAAATAAAGTAATGCGAGAATGATCTAAAAATACTTGCAATTTTTTGAATAAATATAGAAGATATAGAATAAATAAAAATAAATAAATAGCATGTAAAACTAAATATCAGTTAATAAGTTTAGTTTCACTCAGTTGTTTTTATTGATTCGTTGAAAGAGCCACGGTCGGCTTGGGAATAGACCTCTATATTTCACTTTGCTATATCGCTCTTCAGATTTTCTTAGGTATATTTTTACAATACAAAATACCAGTTTTTTAGTTATCGTCAATGTTTTTATTTTGTTGATAAATTACCACCAAAATTTTCTAAGATCAGCACACCATAATAGTAATTAAAATTATGTTTATTATAACCGTATTTTCCAAGAAAATTTTATCACTATCCTTATAAGGTTAGAATAACAAATGTTGATCGTTAAATTTTTATAACCGGAGAAAACTTGAGGAACATTTTTATTCATGGCACGTTTGTAATAAAATCTTTGAAACGCGGAGAGTTGATTCTAATGGTAGCGGGTTCAATATTATTTTAGACGTTTGCATCATCATCATTTCTGACAAAGTCTACATAATCACTTTATAGGTACATACTCGTACATAGCATTTATTGATAAAAAGATAACATTTCAAGTTTAGTAGTGTCTTAAATACTAAATAAGTTTAACTGACACTAGATCTAATAAATAAAAAAAAACAGTAACACACATTACCGTTTAGTTGCGTGATATCGTTTTGATAACCTAAGTGGCGCGGTTTGAAAGGCATGTTTCATTCTTCAACCCGCTCGTGTCCAGTAAGCAGCGTGGGAAATTAATGCTTAATCTCGTTCAACAAGAGATCCATGTGTCCCAGCTGTGGGAACGTTAGTAGGGGTTGCGTTGCAATTATATGTTCTGTGGTAAAGATATCATGGTGAATAAATTTATTTTTGATTATTTTTTTGTCTTCTCTCGAGTTTGGGATGGATCACTCAATCTGCCTTCAGTTCGTTATAAGTCAAGGGCTATGAATTATGTGAGTAAAATAGATGTCACAGTGACCTTAGCCACTATTGCCAGTTATGACAAATTGCCACGTTTTGTCATTTTCGAAATTGGAATCTTGCCAAGTGTGAGTATTATGCATGTTTTGCCTATCGCAAGATCGATTGACTGGCAATATTGTGAGTTGTGTCAACGTCATTGCGAATACTATACTCATCTTAGGGCATATTTCACCTTCTTCAGATTGTTATCTGATAGATATCGCAACCAAAATGTGTCTTTTATGTAGCAGATAAGTTACGGATGAGCGGGCTATCTGGCTGGATTAAATATATTTTTACGGATAGCAAGGTGATAGATTTACCAGTGGTATAATTAATTGTAATTTTTTTTTGTTCGGTTTAAATAAATTTATTAGCTCAAAAAAAAGAACAAGGTTCACTTAAATAATGAGCTTAAATTTTTTTTTATATGATTTATGAAGATATTAAATCTGTCCCGTGAATAATATCGAGATTAAAATATTTAAGATAATGTAGAAGATTTTTTTTTTAGATAACCAACATAAGACAAAAAAAATCTTCTACTTCCTTCAATCAATGATGTAACCCCGTACAGTCGCACAAACAAGCGTCGCTCGTAAATCCTGACTCAATTAAGTCAACTCCATTTGTTTTTGATTAACTGTCTACTTGATTGTACTCTGCGAATTCGTCACTAAGAACTATGATAAGGTAAAGTAAACTTTATTTTCGAGTGGGAAGACTGATTTTAGATTTTATTTTGTTTTCAGTTTACTTTTTAAATGGATCTTTCATCTATTTCATTAATTATTCAAATAATTATCTTACAGCGAAATAATTATTTAATTAATTCACTTTATATTTTTTAATCATAATCCTGTAACGGATAAACTTACGGATTTACAATTTCAAAGAATAACAATAAAATGTTTGAAGTTTTGTAATCTAGGTACTTAGTTTTAGATTTAGACAACTCTGGCACTACAATCTACGTCAAGAACAATCAAACGTCCACAAGATGGCGTTGTCCTAAATGGCGTGGGTTGATTTAGGTATGTCACTAATTGGAATTAATCTGGATTGGTGGGGTTGAGCGTTCTAATTGTTTTGAGCGATTCCTATTAACCCTTAAGCCTAGGCGCGCACTAGGCAGCCAGGCTGCGGCAGCCAGGCTGCGGCAGCCAGTAAAACATATGACGTTGTATAGGAGACCGCGCACTTGGCAGCCACGAAATCTCGGCTGCGGCAGCCAACAAAACGCGCCTGTTTGCACGGCAGCCAGCTGGCTGCGCGCAGCCAGAACGTGTGTAGGCAAATGTATGTGGCTGCTGTCAGTCTCCGCGCACTAGTTGTAGCAGCCAGATGTATTTCGCGTTCGAACTTTGACAAGATGACGTTCGATACAGAGAAATTTATTCGGGAAATTGAAATTGGCTGTTTTAACTGGCTGCGCAAATATTCTGGCTGCCGCAGCCTGGCTGAGCAGCCAGGCTGCCTAGTGCGCGCCTAGCCAGGGAGATTGGGATGCTAGGCAGTTCATTATATTTACCAAGGTTCCTATTTACAAGTTTTTCGCAAATAGTATTCCCAAAAGCACACCTTTTATGCGAATAAGAAGAAAATAATAAATAAAATAACATTAACTCATTTATTAACCCATAATTCATCTTACGGCTCGTCCTACTTTTTTCATGAAAACGTAAACATAATAATATCAAGTATTTTGAAAGAAATAGTTTTAAAAATAAACCTAGATCAAAATGATCAAAATTGAACTACAACACGTCTAGAAGTTCACTACAGAATTCGATATTGAAAATGGACTGCCTGTGAATTTCAATCTACATCGGGTATTGTAAATTTAATATTCCCGATGACAAAAGGACGTGGGTCTTGGAAATCAAATTCAATCTTTCTTCAGGAATGTCGAAATGAATTAAATAGTTTTACTCGTTGTCTCCTATGTATTCTGTCAGTTTTTATTTTTGGTTACAGACAGGCTGGCCCGAAGTTTTCACTGGCATTTATTGTTATTATCAAAAAGGGGGTGAAATAAAACTTATGTTTCTGATCTTGTTATCCATTGATTGAGATAAAAAAGAAGTCGTGACGAAAAAAACAAGGCTTTGTTTTTTTAGCTTTCAAGTATCCAATGTTTGAGAGATAGAAAAGAACATAGCCTTATTTTACCGCAGGGAAATAACGAAAATAACGATAAAAGCCATTATTTCTTTACCTTTAGAATTGATATCAGAGTTTCGAATAAAACCTCACAAGTCTTTGTTGTGTCGAAACCGAACTAGAATAAGTTTGTGACATTATTATTTTAAAATAACATTATTATATTATTTTAGTAACCTTCATCTCATAACAAGTTTGAATTATAATAAGCAATAACAGGCATGTGAATAAAAATTTCGCTATAATACTAAGAAAATCAAGTAATTTTCGCTATCTTTTGAAACTAGAACCTAAAATATTTTGAATAAAATGATATTCAGCTTCAAAATTAGCATAATTGTTAAATTGTGCTAAAAAAAATTTAGATTTTAAAGTATTATTACCTATTATGTAATAGTAATAAAATTATTTAAAAAAAATTAGATTTGGTGGACGTCTGACGCTGCGTTTGCCGATCCGTGACCAAGGCAGAGTTAGACCGTTATAATTATGTTCTGTTTTACGTTTATACTAATCAAATTTACGTTTGAGATACTAGGGCATTAAAATGTTGTAAAGTCGAAAGTTTTATTAAGTATAATCATAATTCGAGGAATGTTAATATTTTAAACCATATTACGTATATTGTCTAGACGTAATAAATTTTATTGTTTTGACATTGAAACTCAGGCAGGCATTCCCAAAAAAATATACATTTTATTGAGAATTCAGACTAAAAGAAATTCCGTTCAACCATTATGATATATTATTTGTTGAATTCGAATATAAATTATTTGTATTTTTTTATATTTTAAGAATTACTATAATTGAATAAAAATTATTGTTATTAATAGATGAGAGACCTTTATCCTTATTTAAAATTATATACATTCTGTAACAAATGTAATTTAATGAACATGGGTTTTGCACTATAAAAACTGCTTTAGTTTAAGGCAGCGTGGTGATTATATCAATTTTATAACCTACGGCCGTGTTGACTAAGTCGTAGGTTCAAAACCACGCCGCGCAACACTGGATTTTTCTTTAATTTTTAAAACACATTCTCTTACGGCGAAGGCAAACATCGTGAAGAAACCGGCGTTTTCGGAGAACTTTTAAAGGAATAAAGAAAATTATTTATTTAAACCTTCACGGGACATGAAAAGACAACAAAAGTTTGAAGGACATTATGTGTTCTTCACCAACTCGCACTTAGCCAGCGTGATGAGTTAAGGCCTTATCTCTCTCTCGTCAAAAGAGAAGTCCCTGTGACCCAGCAGTGGGAATATAAATAGGAGAGATGATGAAATAACAGACCCATAGGTTCAACTTAGTAAGGACCTTGAACGCATCAGTAAAATTTATCTAGAAATTGAACAACTCAATATCAAAACTGAGCAGCAAAATTTAAATGAAATAAGCAAAAATAAACATATCACCCAAACAGTATGAGAGCAATGAAAATGAAACTACATCGTTACTACCCAAATGGGCAGCAAAGAGGTGACTTAACTTAACTTAATTATTAAAGGTATAATAAGCAATTTAAACCCTACCAACTTCATTTTACAGTTCAAAATATATTATTTCGGACGGTAAGGGAAAATTCGCTTTGCATCGAGCAAAATGAGTTTGTAAAAGCCGAAGCGTGGAAACGGACACAGTAAATTATAAATAGAAGCGCAGTTTAGAAGACAATGAGGAAGTTTGAATAATGAGTGTTATTTTATGGTTGTTCCTAATTAGAAGATAATAAATTTTGTGCTGAGGGTATTTTTAATCTAAAACGCTGTTTAACAACTTGTTTGTACAATAATTTTATTCCTGCATGGTTTTAAATTTAAACCTTAATAAATACACAATAAAAATAATAAATTAAAAAATAACTTATACTTAATGCCTCAACAATTAAAATAGGTTGGTATCATGATGATTATCATAATTGATCCTACGTCCGTTGAAGAATTAATTTTAAAAGAAAGATGTTCAATACCTACTATTATTAAACAGCGTATAACCATTTTGTGGGAAGACCCGACCATAGTAAATTCAACTTCACCCCATCCACACTTTAAAACCGATCTGTAGAGCGTAAATCACTGTACATTGTAAGCATGTGTCGTAAATTACTGTACCAGTGTGTGTAAGCACATGTCGAGAAATAGGTACTTCATTTGTGTGCGTAAGCACCATGTCAGGAACTACTTCACTAGTGTGTGTGACAATGAATAGCTGAACTAGTATGTGTGCGTGACTGTACAAGCGTGTAAGCACATGTTTGAAGTTGAATCACTGTTATCTACACGTTGTCGTGTAAACCATAATAATTTAAAGCCAATAGCTTCACACGTTCGCAGCGACAACGCACAGGGCTCCTGGGAAAGATAACGGGTAATATATTTTGGGGAAATTTTCTGATGTGAATACGCAGTGCGGTTGTTTCTTAGTCTGAATTTTTAAACGATACGTAGAAGGAACGCGGGAAAGCGTTTTAATTAATTTTCTATAGAAAAAACGTGATTTCTGAGTCAAAAAGTATAACCTTACACATTATTTTCAATAATGTAGGTATAATATTGTTATTAATTTGAGAATAGAACCTAAGAATGTACCTTAAATGACGTGTGACTTTTTACCAATAAAATCTTGTATCATCATCATCATTACGAAATATTTATGAGGTTGTTGATTTTTTAAGCACGGTGTCTTGACTTGACTCATTATGCTTTTGACAACTTGAAGCTATCAAGTCGTCAAGTTAGTAATTCCCTATTCTAAGTGCAGTCTGTGTCTTGTGTCTGTGTCTTAAGTAATATTACCTTACTCGAGATACACAAAGCTTTGATAGAACACGAGATCCATTAAAACTTGGATGAGCGTGATTTTTTCTGTGAGTTAAGGTTTCTTCTTTAATATACATAAAGAAATATTGTAACTTACTAAAACTCGAGAACTGCTGGGATCGATTTAGCCAGTTTTGGTCTTGAAGAATTCGTAGTAGTTCAACTAATTAAAAGTTGAGAACATTATAGAAAACAGACGAAGCCACGGCCGCACCCGTAACACATGCTTCGAGCTTAACACTGGGCTATGTTGCATGCGTTGTGATTTTTTTTTATTAATTTATTTTGTTTTGACCTCTGTTTACCAAAATATGCATTTCAAAACCCCTTATGTACTTTAACCATTTGTTGGAACTTTTTTTATCACTAACTATAAAGTTCTGTGATTCAGTTGTTTTCGTCTAGAGTCTAGACCCTAGACTTACAGTCTGAGGTTTGAACAAATACTAAACACTTTGGTAATTTTGGTAAAAGTTTTGTTTAGTTTTGGGTTTTGCCGTAAGATTTTGTTTTAACTTTTTGAGGAACTTTTTCTAGTAGGTACATTTTATATAGAAAAATATTCACCTTCCAACAAAGTTGGTAGAAACACAGAACAGAAAACATGATAGCACCAATATTTGATATACCCGAACGAACTACAAACCGTATCCGACTCGATACATATTCAAAGCACGCGCCAAAGTGTCCTTCATAAAGGACAAATAAGCAAACCTTTTGATCAAGTTTTTATCGGCAAATCTAAAATGCATACCTACTTATCTAAGAAATAATCCATATTATCATCAGCATAACAAGCCAAATTCTGTCCCATATTTTATTTTATTAATTATATTTTAGGAAAAAAACTGAATTAAACAAAAAATACATTGATGAATTAAGGCCAATAACAAGTTTCTCACAACTAAATGAAAGTTTAAAATTGTATTTATCATTGTTTATTATTAATTACGTTAGTTTTAGGATAAGCGATAAAGTTATTATAAATATAAAATTATATAAGTCAATAACTAGTAAACAGTAAGACATATCAACCACGCTTACAATCGTTGGTACTCGCAGTGTAGCAGTGGTGGTACTATTCTTCGCCTGACACCACGCGTTAGCTTACCTAGCCTGAATACTAAAACCCAGTACTAAAACTTTGTACAAAGCTGGAATATTCATATGGCAAACTGAACTAATGTAATAAGACAGTCCCATTATGTTTGCATATCTGTGTCTGTCCACATTCCACATACACTGCGATATTTGGACACATTCCAACGAGCAAAGTCGGGTGTGGTGCTAGTTTCAGTGTATATTATACAAGAAATTAAATCTTTAAAAGTTATTAAAGTAACAAATAAATAAACTTATATGTGGTAACTTGGTAAGCTCGTAGCTTGTGTTATGAGTAAAATATATCTGATGTCAAATCTGTTTGTATTATTTGCTTTGTGGTTTGTAATAAAGCTTTAATGCTTTAAATCTTTTTTGATATAAAAGAAAATGCAAAACATACATAAATAGCTAGATATTGTTTTAATTGACATAAAAATAACTAGCACATCCGGAAGGCTATTTGCTATATTATTATAAACTATAAAAATTAAATCGTAAAAACGCAAGTGAAGCTTGAATAGTACGCAAAGCTGATTTTTCGCTTACACTCGAACCCAAACCCAAACATTGTTACGCCAGAGGCAAAAAATATCATTTTATTAAGGGACCCGAAACATTGTTTTAGCTTCTACATTTAATAAATGCGGAAAGTATGTGTTTTATACTGTCCCTTTTACAATTCCGTTTTGATTGGGCACAGAAAACGAAATTTGTACAAAAAATTATTTTTTTTTTTCTTTTTAACTTGTTTTAATTTTAATAACATATTTTAATGTACGATCTACAAATATAAGTTCCGAGTGTCTAGGTGTTACAAAGTTTGTACAGTAAAAAATATTAATATATGCATGTACATATACAATATTTTATAAAGAATAACAGAAATCTAGCACACATAACACAAGCTTACCACGGGGCTAGATGTTGCTGTGTTAATTGACCAGGAATATTTATTACTTTTACTTGTTTCTGAAATTACACTACGTTTGGCCTAAAACACTCACAAATGTCTGTGCGTGAACTTCACCAGTAACTGTGGAATGCTTCTTTGGGAGATCATTGAGGCTTAAGTTTTCTTTGTTCGCGGGTGTGTTGGAGAATAATCTAGAAATAAAGACATAAACTCAGAAGCATATTACTTAAAATTATCTTTAGTCTATGATATAAAAATAAATTGCTGAATGTTTTGCTAAGCGCCAATCTTGAGAGAAGCTTAACCAATTAAGCAATAGTTAAATAAATAGATAAATATTGACAATTCACACAGCAACACACCTAGCTTACATTCATAAATAGATATTTTTATCACACACATAGAACATCCAGACACGTGGCACAAATATCTGCAGAGCGTAAAAATTGATCCGAGGCGGGAATCGAACCCGCAACCTCATTTTAACGTATCTTAATGTTTTTACTGTGAAAAGACCACAAAATCGTCAGCGTAAAATAAATACACAAAGTGTTATGAGACTCATTAGTAGATTGAATAAGGTCACTGCAATTGACCCAGCAGTGGGCCAAATAAAACAATAAGTTTCAAGCCTGCTTCAATTAATTATGCTTTTTGGCACGAGTTGAGCGGTGAGCCACTTTATTAGTTCAATTTCGCCTTCTATTTAGAATTGAAGATTAAATACAATTTTTATGCGTTTTATATTCTACATTTTCTACAGTACACTGAATGGCTCAGTATAATATAAAAAGCAAAAAATTCACGAGTGAAAACCGATTTATTGATCCAAGTCACGGAAAAATAACAGTCATTGAACTTACTTGATCCATATTTTTTAGTCACGGAAAATATCAGTCAATAAACTTGCTAAAGTTATTTATATTTTCATTATTATTCAGTTGTTGAAGGTAACCTCAAACGAGTTCAATTTAATATTAGTACCAACCTCTTTCTGTGGATGTGTGTGTGTAGTCAAACTGACTCAGGGACTAAACTAATTAACATTTGATAAATTAATTATAATTGACATATTTTTACTGCCATTGTAACTACAGTGATTGATTGCCAAAATGGCGATCACACAAGTAACAACTGTATATTTTTGTAAATTTCTAAAACACTTGACACTGGCAAATTGCGCTTAATTTAGCGCAGGGTCCATTTTCAATTATAGAACTACTACAATAATGACGTAAAAAATGTCAAGAAGAATATACATGTATACAATTTTTCGTACAAATTGGAGAAAAGATCACATGCACATATTTAGTACTAAATTATGTTTTTTATTGAAACTAATTTCCAAATGTATCGGTCTCTGGGTTATTCGCGAATATTCTACTCTGATTAACCAGGGTTAGAAAATACGCAATATACCAATCACTCAATGTCAGCACAATATTTAGGTATATGAAATACGAGTATGGCTTTCTGCGTAGAAATCGAGGTGAAAAGCCGCTTACAAAATGAATCGGCTTTTCTATCTGTAACTTAATAGTTAGGAACGCTTTTTACTTTATGAATTCCGTTTTCTGAACGTTATTTTTTGTTATTTTTTTAAGCTGAATAGTTTGCTTGAACGCGATAATCTCAGGAACCGCCGACGCTGGAAATTATTTCAGTGTTTTCAAAGATTTATTGCGCACCTCTGGTTTTTACTCTTGAAAAAATTATGTGTGTTCTTAAAAACATTTTCTCTAACGGTATTGACAAACATCGTGGGGCAACCGCTCAGCGAACATTAATAATGTTTGGAAAACAAGTGACATTTTCCACCCGCTCTTGGCCAGAGTGGTAAATTTCTAGGACTAATCTCTCTCGGCATAGAAAATTCCCTGTTTACCAGCAGTATGAACGCAAATAGATTGAATAGGGTTGTTTGTGCTTAGAAGTTTCGAAATCATATTGATAACGATAAAGGGCTGCCTGTTTATTTACCTACATTCCATGACAAAGGCTATTTTCAGTTCGTCCAATCTAGTTTCATCCATAACTATGAATTAGTGTTGAATTGGACAAAATGGGAATACTGCGGTCTGGTGGTCCTATGGAACTACGGATAATAGACTAATTAACTATACGTAGCTGTGGAATGGTAAATTGAGTGTGAATGGGATTTAAATATGTTATGTTACCAAAAACCCTCATGATTTTTAATCAAATAATGAAAAATCAAATATAGAATATTATAATTGCCTTAATAATGTAAACAGTTACAATTTGTTAATTATGGAAACAGAATACACGTCATAAGTGCTACATATCTCCGTACAATATACATAAAATATAAAACAAGTCAGGTAAGCAATAAAAATAAAATAAAGAAGATAAAATCGCCAAAAACAAAACCACTTTCTTTTCTAATTGGCGGAAAGGCAATACTGATCTAAGGCAATGAAATTGTTCCTCAAGTTTCATAATAAACAATAACAACTTAATAAAGCCCTTGAGTAAAACGATATTGCTTTAATTCGATCGGTAAAATGATTTTCGGGGAAAACTTTATTTGATAGAATCATAGTAACAATGTTAGAGCATGAAACGGGTAACTTTTCATGATTTAAATACAGGAAAAGTTTATAGGCCGGGATCCGTAGTACATGGAAATCAAGTGATTACTAACAAGCTAATTTTTGGTGAGTAGCTTCGTTTCGATGAGACGACTAAAAATATCCTATACCCAAATCTCGATTGTGGTAGCTAACAGAGATATCAAGGATTAAAAAAATCAAGGATGTAAAACCGGGATAACGGACCACGAAATTTGTCGGACAATTGAAATTTTATTATTTTATATAATTTAGATAATCATGACTAGCATTCTAGCACTAAACTTAGACTTTAGATTAAATAATTTTAGTAATAATAAATTAATAAAAAATGTGTAAGCAGTATGTAAGTTCTGAGAGCTGATCAAACCCTTTGTTGCAGATGACAACTCCGCTACCCAGATGAAGTCTTCGGGAAGCTGGTGATATGATGACGCCGGCTGGTCTTCTCGTGTTCCTCTCACTCCTCACGAACTCACTATGCGTTATCGCACCTCAGATACCAGGTGAGAACACCATTATTGTTTCAAGGGTTCCGGTAGACAAACAATCCTTTAGAAATATAACTTTTTAAACTATCATGGTTTTTAACTACATATATTTAAACATGAAACGGGTAACATACGATGATTTAATGTTTTTGAGTTTATCATGGTATGTTACCCGTTTCATGTTCAAATATAATCCTTTAGAAACTTTTGATCACCTTAAGCGGAGTTTGAAACGGAAATATTTCGTTGATCGTACAACCTGTAAAAATTTCGCGCTTACACTTCATAGGAACGTTAAAGTGCCGTGCTGGCTAAGTGGGAGCAAACTCGATTTTATTTCAAAGATCGTCAAACCCCGCTAGGAATCTCTGGATTTTTTCTTGTTCAATTTGTGTGTCTTAAACACGTGCTTTAACATTCAAGGCAAACATTGTGAGAAAACCGGCATGTTCCAAGAACTTTAAATAGTTTTAGCAGATAACATGAACCCGCACTTGGCCAGCGTGGATTATCTCTCTAGACGATAGAGATAAGGCTTATTCACGAATAACTTTTCAGGCTGTATAAGAAAAACTAACACAATAGAATTGCCAAAACTTATTAGATAGAAAGAGATCCCGTACGCTTTGTGTAGTCTAGAAATAATACATCAAATTTGCTCGTAATTCAAGCAACGTACCAGTTTATCCAATTACGAACTCGATCGGATATCCCGACAGAATGTTAAGAACAGCTCCCTAAATAGCTACATAAATCCACTAGAAAAATAACAAGGCAATGCGATTTTCTGCGAAAACGGCGAACGTTATAATACGGACGTTGTGCTGAGAGCCACCTTATTCTAAAGTCCATACGTATAAAACCGTGAACCAATATTACAGTAATAATAATTTTATTATCTGTAAATCAATTTATAAAGTCAGGTGGTAAGACTTAAATTGAAACAATTGATATTGCTATTAGAGTATAAAAACTTTGAATAATTAATTATCAGTTATTATTTAAATAAATTAAAAATTAAAAAAAATATTGTACCTCTAATATATTATTGATGTCATAGAAGTTTATAACCTAGTTTATCAATTTAAAATGTCATATATTTTCATTAATTTTTCATAAATGGATCAAATAAATAGCAACATATTCTGTTGGAGATCACACTAGAATAAAACTTTAACCAAATTACCGATTTGCTTTCTTTACTTACGACCTACGACCTTAGCTACGACCGTAAAATATCGTCCACCGTCCGTTCAAAGAACAATACCTAAAGGGATTTACGTGTCTTGAATCGGAATCACCGCTAATTTGCGAAGTATCCAAACTAATGATTCCCAAATGCCCCGAGAATTGTAAGTAATTGTTAAATGTCAGTGGTATCTGTTTAATATCAAAAGCTCTTTGAGTAAGTCACTATGAGTCGTTCGTCAACTCGCACCAAAAATTTTGTCCCAACTGGTGTGAGTTGATGAATCGTAAATTAAATATTATTTTCGTTCTGCAACTCACACCATCCTTTGTTTCCATTGAATCTATGTGACGAGTACACTCATCGAAACAAGCGGATTCTAGGATCAAATAATTTTAGTAAGTAGGTAGTAGTAGTTGTTATGTTATACGATAATTTAATCCTATAATCGAACTGTATTAGTTAATTGTTGAAGTTAATTCTGTCTTGTTAACAGTAATAATTTTATAACAACGGGAATTACTCACGTATTTACACTCACCTATGTGTTAAACACTTTCAACGTTTCGACCACAACAACAGCAAAAAGAATTCACGAAAATTTTGAAAGTGAAATTGTTACTTACCTGTAGATGTCGTCAAGAAGACTGAGAAAGCTGTATACCAGAATTCGGGCAGCAGCGTCTGTGTACTGTGTACCAGCGAACTACAATCACTAAAACGATGTTTACTAGATAATCGTGCTGATTATACCAAATCCTCAACAAATTTATGTGTTCCATATTGGAAAGACCTACCCCGAATATCACTATCTGTGCCCATGACACACGCTCGTATCTACGTAGTGGTGGACTGAATTATGGTTTGTTTTGATGATAATTCAAAAGTAAATTAATATAAGGTTAATAATTAACTGCGTTAGATACATTCTAGAACTTTGGCCCAAATTAGTTACAATTCGTGACTCTGACAGGCTAACTGGCTAATTAATATCATTTCATCCCAGATCTGAGCTTTAATGAATCTAACTGTGCCTAATTACCAACTTTACCTTTTGTTTCGATATAATTTCTAAAACGAAAATTATTATTTCTATTCGGTAATTTTTTTGATGGAAATTCTTTAATAGTATGAAAAAACCCCACAAATGGAACCGTGTTGGAGAAGTAGAAGAACACTCGACTTTAATTTCGAAAGTCGTTGGTTCCAAACACTTTTTTCTTCTTGAAAATTGTATGTGTTCATTAAAATTAAACATCGTGAGGAAACTGGGCATGTGCTGATGATGATGATGACCCCATCTATTTCCGTGGTTATAGTCAAAGCGAATAAAGAATAACTGACTGGTAAGCGTTCATATTCAATTCTTCCAAAACCTATTTATAATTATATTGGAGATCCCTTTATCTATTTATGCATGCATTACGAAAATGATCTTAAAGACGGTCTCAAAGTTCCATATCCCGCCTAGCTAATCGCAATGCGGCTCAACTTGGGTTACATAATAAATAAATTTGTCTGTAGCTTCAGTACGTAGTAAATATTTGCGTTCCGACTCAGAGATAATCCTATTGGATATTCGATAGGCTTTATATAGACTGGGATTTGTATGATGACCTCAGTGGGTGAATGTTCGTTAGAGCAGAAAAGATTTAAACAAGAAAGACATCACTTTTATGTGGGTAATGACATAAGGTTTCCATAAAAATGATGCTATATTTCCAACAGGATACTGAAAATTTATCAGTTGGCCATCAAAGGTTCTGCTTAAAACGGAATCTGGTATAATAAGCAACATGTAAATTGTCTCTCTTTGAAACCTTGAATCTTCGAATTTAATTGTACGTGCCGGCATCACACATAGCACCTCATGCTTTTACCTATTGAAAAGCGTGGTAAGATTTTTCATTATAAAATCTTCCAGGCAATGTAGCTTAAGAAAACTTTCTTTACTTCACTGAAAACTTGGAGAATAAATAGTATATGCAATTAAAAGTCTGTCTAAGTTTCTGTTTCAAGTCTTCTTTGTTCTGATCTTAGTTTAAATACCTTTGAAGTAGTATTCTGGTTTAAACTTTCGAGTTACCATAATTATAATTGCTTCTGCATAAAATACATTTATTTACTTTAAGTAAATTGTAATGGTTTTGTCATTATAATTTCCACTGTCCCACTACTCGTAATCTGCCTGCGACGCAGGAAGTTGCGAGTTCGATTCCCGCCTCGGAGCCAAAAGCTGCAGATATTCGTTTCAAGTGTCTGGGTTTACGTAAATTATCTTAAAATGTTTATTGATTTTATTAATTAATTGCTGTTCGTTAGTCTCGCTAAGACTCGGACTGGTGGGCTGATTTAGTGGTTTTTGTCTTGAAATGTTCATAGTATTCCAGTTTAAAAGAAGAAAACTGCAGAAAGCGTACGAAGTTAAGTTATTTAATAAACACATGTCCACCCAAAAGACATTCAGCAAAATAATGTATAACTAGATGGCCCTTGTATTTACTTCAATCATGTTCGTTTCTGTAGTTTTTAAGTTTTCATATAAATATTGATTAGGTGTGTGTAATAAAGAATTATCTCATCTTATCTTATCATATTCCAGATTTCAAGACCGGTGACAAGAAGATCATCAATGGTCCATTCTGGCACGAAGTCTTCACGGAGGAGGTGGACCTGGAGACAGAAGACCCGACCACTACCTCGGAGCCGTACCCGATCTTCGAGGACGATGCTTCCACCAACAACGTGACAGTTCAGCTCGGCAGTCGCGTCCATCTGCACTGCAGGATACATGACCTTGGGGAGAAGACGGTAGGTTCTAACTATCTATCTATATTATAATCTATTTAAACAAAAGTTTATTCTGCTTTAAAAATGTAGTTATAATAAAATTGGTGTAATACTGTAAAATAATAATGTAATACCGTAATACCTGAAGGTCATTAATGGAGGCCTATGTCCGATGGCTGAAATGATGATGATGATGATGAATACTGTAAAATAACACATTTTAACGATCTGAAAATATTTCTTCTGGGTGTCTGGGCGTCAAATGTATAACAAAAATATATGTATGACGTATATTCTAATAAGTGTATCAGATTATCTAGTACCCATAACACAAGCTTCGAGCTTACCACGGGGCTAAATATTGCTGTGTGAATTGTTCAGCAATATTTAAAATTAAGAGCGTGCGAGACTGCATGTTGTTTTCGTTTATTCCCACTTGTCCTGTTGAGTAGTCCTGTTGACAGGACAACTGAGAAAAAAATTCCCTTGGCTCGCCATGTTATAAGCCTTTGACATCTTACTATGTTAAACTATCACTGTTGTTACTGCGTCTACAATATTTGTCCAATTCCAAATTTGAATTTTGTTATCCAATCTAGTAGTTAAACTAGAATTGATGCAAAAGCAAACTTTAAATTTCATAATTTGAATTTCATGAGATCCTTTGAAGCGAACCTTTGGGGAATGTCTAGACTTACATCAGACTGATATCGGAATGTAGTCAGAATCACGATATAAATATATAATGCTTGCGATTTCTTTGATTTTTTATAATTAACTATTAACAAATTAAAATCAAAGTTAGTGATAGTAGGTGAACACTTTGGCACTGTGGCAATTTTAATAGCAAATATATTAAAGAACCGTTTATTTCTCATAAAAACATTAAAATGAAACAAATTGCTGTAACATTTAAATTCCGATTCGAATAAGGCAGTGTAAAGCTAAACAAGCAATTCAGTTCAGTAAATTCCCTTTAGTACTGGAAACGAGAGCATTTTTCACTCTGTAACTGAACAGCTGACGTATTTTGAACGTACCATTTATTTCCTGCGTTAAGAACATTCTTGATACTTTCTACATTCTTGTAATTGCTAGAGATAGTTGGTTTACAGTAAAAAATTCATAATAGTCTGTTACATAAAAAACCCGACTAAGAAGTCCTATATGAAAATAAAAAAGCACTTGAATATAAGTAATATTTGCAACCTAAATAACATTTAAATCATGGTATGTTTATTTTAAAACAACGGAAACTACTCACGTATTTACAAAGAAGTTAAAACACTCTCGACGTTTCAAGCACAACAAGAGCAGGTCTTTTTAAATGAGCGTCCCGCCGTGCTCCGTCTCCACTCTGCTCGCGCGCGCGGTTGTCACTGAGTAATTAAAAACACTCTCCACGTTTCGAACACAACAAGAGCAGGTCTCTTTAAGCAGGAGTGAGCTTCCCACCGTGCTCCGTCCCCTCTCTACTCGCGCGCGCGGTTCTCACTGAGTTATTCCCGTTGTTATAAAATGAATAGTAACTCATGGTATGTTTACCCGTTTCGATTGCAAATTTTTTAAATAATAGCAAATATATTTTTTGATGAATCTTCTTCTTCTGTTTAATAGTAATTGTTTTAATAGAAAATTTTTAATGGTTTTTAGTTAGGTACGTTAAGTAATTACTGTTTAATTTGTTTAGATTAAGTTGGTTTTCAATAGGATAAGACTTAAATTATTTTTGGTTTGTGTGTTTACACTTTAATGTTTGTTCTACATGTTAAATATGTAGAACCTCTCATTGGCTCTATGTAACTATTTAAAATTTTACTTATGTATATTATTAAGCCGTTGGTTTTCCAAATAAATAAAAATGATTGAGAGGAGACAGAGCATGGCGGGACGCTCACTCCTCCTGATAAAGACTGCTCTTGCTGTGGTCGAAACGTCGAGAGTTGTTTAACTCCTGTGTAAATGCGTGAGTAATTCCCGTTTTATAAAATAAATAAAATAAAATATATTATTTTTCTAGATATCCTGGGTCCGTCGTAAAGGAGAAGAGCTTCATCTCCTCTCATTCGGCCGCCACACTTACTCCGCCGACTCAAGATACTCTCTCGCCTTCGAACACCCCAACGACTGGCGCTTGCTCATCCAGTACGTGAGCGAGCGAGACGAAGGATACTACGAGTGTCAGATCTCCACGCATCCGCCGCTTGTTAGAAGAGTGCATCTTACTGTTGTCGGTAAGTCCTCTATCAATTCAATACGGAATCACGCAATAATATTCTTCTTTTAAACATTTTGCACATCAGCGTTATTGAAAGTTCCAAATTCAAATTGCGTGAAAGAAGGTTTTTATAACAATCAGCCTATAATAAGCCTAATATTTGTGTCTGAGTAGGCTTTTAATTTATGAATATCTATGACTTATATTATAAAAGAAGACGGGCAGTATCGACTTTTGTAAACTGTACCTACCAATCTACTGAAATCACCAATAATCTGATAAGCTATTTTACCAACATTTTAAGAAAGCAAGCATCTTTCTTAAAATGTTGGTAAAATAGCTTATCTTGTTTATGCGTAAACATTGCTTTTTCTTTTTAATAAATTCGGTAATCTCATCTCTCACGCAAGGTGTCGACGCAAGATGTTATTAGTGTGAAAAAATAGTATGAATATTGAAGATATTTCAGGTTCTTGTTTTCCTAAAAAGTAGGGATGGAAAAGCTTTTGTAAGTAAATATGGTTGAATTGGGTATAAACTAGCAGCGTATTTTTCCTTTTATTTTATTTATATTTTATTCATTGACCGTGAAACTTTGCTTTAAAATATTTTACATTTCAAGTAAAAGTGGCTTTCAGCCCCGTATATTCATCTACGGAGATATTTATCAAGAAATAAAATGTGGCTGTATGACAAGTAAATTTACTTTACCTTAATTTAGTTATTTTATGTTCAAGAAGTGTTGGAAACCTTATCCGTAGGCCTAATTGTTCGCTTGAGTACGTAAGACAATCAAGTCTGCGTATTATGTATCTTTTCGCTTAATTTCCATCTTGTAATTGGTTTAGTTTTGTTGATGTTGACAACATTGTAAATTTGTCTTCACAGCAAATTTATACAATTAATTCTAGAACGGAAATTACAGACTAGGTCTTTCATTGCTCTAAATTAAGTTTACGCTTGATTCGAGTATTAAACATTTTATTGGGTATATTTAAACATCTTCGTTTTGCGTTTTTAAAGTGTATGGAAAACATTTTTAAATATAACGTCAATCCAAAGATGAGGCAGCAAGGGTAGACGCGACACAAAGAATTCTCTTCCTTTTAGAAGCAATTCGTTTTCCAGTGACGCTGTCAGGTCCTTTGTGCTGTAGATAAATTGATGAAAGTTACCTTTTTAGGCATGAATAACTCAATGGTGAACTATTAAATATGTTTAGATAAAATATATATAGTAACTTTATTGTACACTTACATAAACAAAATATTATAGATACAGTTTAGTGTTTTGAGTGATAAATGCCAATAAGAATTGAATCGAAATTCAGAAACTTACACGGAGATGAAAGCTATGTGGTTCTAATCGCTTCTCATCATCAACATGAAAACACTAAAGCAAACTTTCAAGAAATTATTTCCAGGTAAGCTCGAAGCTTGTGTAACGGTTGCTAGATTTCTGATATTGGTACTAAATACATATACATTGATGGATATTTTTAATATACATAATATAATACATACAGAACATCAGGGAAAATATTTGCAGGTCATAAAATTTTTTGTCGCGAGAGAATCGAACCCGCAACCTCTTGCATCGCAGGCAGACATTCGCTCGCTGTGCCAGAGAGGTTGAGGTGTTTATGAATTGTTATGATATTATCCGTCATGTCCCGAATCCACTTTTTATGCAAACTTATGTACTAATTACAATAATTATGTTGCTGCGTTGGTTTGTCTATTCAGTCTATTCTCCGTATTTAAATTAGAAAATGTAAAACATTTTAATTTTTAATGAATATATTAAGTTTTCGCTTGCAATTATGTAAGTTAAGTTAATTTAAATAATGCGACAGTGACTCTGGACCGAGTATTACATTGCAGTCTAATTTCTGCATTGCGTCTCATGTACCTATGTTTCAAGTTTCAAGTTTTATGTTTCATTTTTGGTTCCGTAGCCGAATGGCAAAAACGGAACCATTATAATAGATTCGTCATGTTCGTCCGTCCGATCGTCCGTACGTGTGCTCAAAAAAAATGTCAAAAAAAGTTAATTCCTGAACAGCCAAAACCATTCATTTTCAGAATCAGATATTAATCAACCCCCAATCTATGGAGGGTAGAGGCTAAGAGCACTCTCTTGGGAAAATGGTTCCAAAATTGTACCTTCTAATAAACTGTAAATAACAATTGAAGTCCCTCTAATAGTGGCTCTAAAGTACCAAGAAAGTTAAGAAGAAAATAATAATTCCAATGTCTTCAACAAACCTCAACTGTAGCAAAAAATTTTACAATGCTAAATAACTGTATAATTTGATGACGCTGGTTTACTTTTTGTGACCTTTATTAACTTCTTTATAAAGTTATATAAACATAAATATGTGGTAGAACACCGTCATAATTGCAAAAGTACGTTTAATATCTTAATTTTTTGCAATTATGACGCTTCCAAATTAATATTTTACGAGGCGCGTTATATTTTTTTACAGAGATCTCCTTGCCTCTACCCTCCATAGTCCAATCGGTTCTGTCAATGACTTTCTTTGATTGTGATAACGTCGCAGCTCGTTCATTTGTCTTCGGAAATTGGACGGTTCAAAGGAATCTGGTCGCAATTTGGTTGGACTTTCAAGTTCGTGACAAAGGTTGAAATGAAAAAACGTGGCACTGTTTTTTGACCGATGAATATTAAATGAGACTTCTGAAATTTCAAAAGATAGGAAAATCGAACATGGTTTTTAGTCATGAAATACTTAATATACTCAATTTACTATCCTATTCGTAGGAATTGCCGCCCTTTGTAATAAATACTAAATAAACTTTTTTTAAAATACGAACGAAATAATCTGGACACTCATCTTGTAACACCTTGCTCAAGTGTTAATTAAACTAAGTGTACCATATAAAGTGATTATTATTTTGTGTTCCAATGATATACTAGAATTATTAGAAAACCTTTGTAATAAATACTAAATAAACTTTTTTTTTATCAATCCCGAAATAATCTGGACACTCATCTTGTAACACCTTGCTCTAGTGTTAATTAAACTAAGTGTACCATATAAAGTGATTATTATTTTGTGTTCCAATGATATACTAGAATTATTAGAAAAGCTTCAAATATAGAAATAACTATCCAAGCAAACATGAGTATCCTCTTATTTCTCAACTTGAAAACAAAACAAAAAACAACTATACAAGTGGTAAATTAAATAATCCAGACTTACAAACTTGCTGAAAAAAGCAAGTATTTGTTAAACTGTTGACAGGAAAATACAATAGAAATAATGAGACCGAGCAAAAGGCGCACTGCAGTGGGAATTTCTTTAATATTTTCAACTTTATTTCTCAAGAAATACGATTTAAAGTACCGACTAAAGTTTAAGTATTGCTCTTCGTCCCTATTACGGGTGATGTATAGCTGTACTGAAAAATAGTACACTGTACGTTGTTTTTATTTAAGTCTGTTTTTTTTTTTGGGATAAAAGTAGTTTTCATTTAAAGATAAATCAAACATTTAATGACTTTCCCATAATCACCCCTATATTATATTTCTATATATATTTATATTCCCACACCTGGTACCTACACAGGGACTTATCTCATGAAGAGAAAGATTAGGCCTTATATCACCACGCTGGTATGTTCAAATCGAGTCGTTCGTCAACTCGCTCCAAAAATTTTGTCCCAACTGGAGCGAGTTGACGAATCAAACATTGAACGTAATAGCATTTTGCTTTGAACACTGATAACCGAAAATACCATTTCTGGGTTGGCAGTAATGTTTTTGGTTGAAATTGATGATGGCCACAACTTTTATTTCATTTTATATCACAATTTTTATTTTAAATGGCAAAAATTGCACCAAAGTATATAGAAGAATATTTGGGAAATTTAATTTACACAAGGATTCGCCAAAGTTACCAAACGCGCAATAAAATACCATGCATTTTTGTATTCTTTTTCAGTGATTCTTCGTACATTTCACGGAATAAAATCAGAGTAAATAGCAATCATGCATAACAACATAAATATTGCTGGACACTTTGTATATTTCATATAAGAACTTACTGGTATCTCGATATTTTATATTAAATAATTTTCTCGTAAAATATTTGAAAGAAAGAAAGAATGAAAAAATTTTGATTCATAGTTAGGACAAACAAATTAATACAATTTTGATTGATTATTAGCCTTGAGTGCACAAGGCCAAACTTCTAGGGATAATCTTCAATTATTATCAAAATGTAAAAACATATAATATACATAGATAGTTGACGACCTCTTTGGCTCACCAGGTGCAGGGCAAGGTTGTAGGTTCGATTTTTGACTCAGGACAAAATTTGAACAATCTGCAGAAAATTGTTATCCCGGGTGTCTGGGTGTCTGTGTACTCGCATGTGTGATAAAAATATCAAGATACAATTTCTTGATAAAGAGAAAATTCTCCCGTTCCAGCTTATTATCTATCTATGTATGTATTTATATTATATTAAGTATACCTACATTTCAAAAATCCAGTACCTGTTACACAAGCTTATTACTTACCATGGGTCCAGATGGTTGCTGTGTAAATTGTCCAGCAATGTTTATTTAATTAGTTACTCCGTTTCAATGATGATGATGAATGAAATTACTAATATAACCGCAATTTTAGCAAATCTATATTTGGCCTAGCGACGTCCTTCAGTCAATCTTTCCGTCTCCTATCTTATAATAGATCTATGATGAATTATCTTATTCAACGAGACGAATACTTAAGGTCAGACAACCAAGGTCTTAGTAAAGTTATTATTACTTCTAATATAATATTACTTACAACATCAAGCTCTAATACTAGGCAAGGGTTGATAAAACTATTTTTCCTTAAGATCACTTGGAGAAGTCAATAATAACATTTTTTATCATTAATTAAAATATAGGAAAAATAATTACAAGGTTGATACAAAAGTACGTGACAGTTTTTTTAGCACTGTGTTGAGACGCGTAAAGAATAACCAGCTAATATCTGAATTGAGTACAATAATTTATAGGTATGGTAAAATTCGAGCTCTTACGTAGCTCCTCGATAGCGTAGTGGTTAGCGCAACCAGGGCTAAACTTGGTGGCGTGGGTTCAACTCCCACTCGAGGACCAAGGTTACGTTGTGATCTTGTAATGTTTCATATACCATTTTCTCATTTTTTTTTAATTTCAGTGAGAGTCAATCACTATAAAATAAACAGTTGTAAAAGTACAATAAATTTCTAAAAATATATATACGTCCATCTCCAGCACTTTCACAATTGCTAGTTGGATATCGAAACATGAGCCAATAGTTGCGGTATTGCAACTGTATTAATTATGCAGCGACTAACTAAGTTATCTACTGCGTTTACTGCCACAATTCAATTCCCCCAGAATAATTCAACTTGAACTACGAACTTTGTGTGTAATGTCAATGCTTATTATTATTGGTGGAACTTTGAACACAATGAATTTTGAATTTGTTACATATAAATAAGACTGAATCTATTCGTACGGGTACTGTACGAATAAATTTTTTTTTATTCGTACGGGTACTGTACGAGTAATTTTTTTTTTATTCGTACGGGTACTGTATGAATAAATTATTTTTTATTCGTACGGGTACTCTATGGTATGGTATGGGTATACGGGTACTGGACAAACAATTTCTTATTGTTCGTACATAAGTCGGACGAATTTCCTCGATCGATCATTTTAAACTTATAGATTTTTAATGAGGTTGAAAAACTACGTCGAATGCTGCCAACCGCGTGGAAATCGGTTCATTCATTCAATAGTTATTGCTCTTGATTATATTAAACTAGCTTTTTGCCCGCGGCTTTGCCCGCGTTTTATTAGATTTTCCCGCGGTTTTCCCTTCTCCGGTTCTAAGCTGGCTCCCCACCAATTTTCAGCCAAATCTATTCAGCCGTTCTCGAGTTATAAGTGAAGTAGCTAACACGACTTTCTTTTATAATAATAAGAAGAAGAAGAAGAAGATGAAATAAAATGATTAAATTAATTGAACAAATTTAATTTACTTATTTTTAGTCAAGTTAAATTCTATAAAACTTTTAATTTTCTTACATTTTCATAACATCAAAATTAATTAAATTATACTAAAACATAGAGGAAAGTAACTAAATATGGAATACCATTTTGTTTTTTAGGCATAACTTAAACAAATATAAAAAATCAAAAACTTTTAATGGTGTAACTTAAAAAGCTCCGTGGATAGTGTTGAAAAAGATTTTCACTTCTATCGTGATTGTGATTCATGTTAATTGATTTGATGATAATATAGTGGCCAGTATCATCCACTCCGACGCTGAAAGTTGTTGGACAATTTTTCTGAAACGAGAATGCTTTTCTTGCTCCTTTCGACGTAGATGCAAAATTTTTCCCTCCATGAATACAATAGTATCGGATGCTGTAATATATCAGGGACGCTTCAACATGCCTCTTGATTCCTTTTGTGCGACATCGTTCGATTGTCATAGCATCTCGATGATAAAAAAATGCGTACTCTTTATCTTCCACATCTTTAACTTTCTTTTCTAACGATTCAAAAGAATCAAATTTGTCACCTTCCTTCAATAAATTATCATTCTCCTCTTCTCTGTTTTGGTCTTCCTCTTTGCCCTCTTCGTTTTCATATTCTTCTTCTGAATCTGAAGAATATATCATCAATATTAAAATAAAAAAAACAATTCTATGTTAAGAAATCTATATATACTTATATAAAAGAAAGTCATGTTAGTTACTCCATGTTAGATATGGTATCAAAATTAAACTAAGTAGAATATTCCACACGGTGTGGCAACACCGATGTCGTTTGATTGTGTCAAGTGTGTTCTTGCATGGAATGTATGTGAAGAAAAATAAATCTGTTTTTCTAATATATCAATTCGAATTTATCATCAACAACCCATCACTCCACTTATAACTCAAGAACGGCTGAACCAATTTAGCTGAAAATTAGTAGGGAGGTAGCTTAGAACCGGGAAAAGGACATAGGGCTCTTTCAATTTATGCGTTTCGTATCGGACCGCTGCAGTGCCGCAGCGGTGTGGCGTCCGTTCCGCGAACGCCCGACAGCAGGTACGGACGCCGCGCTGTTGCCGCACCGTGCATTTTGTATGAAAACAAACGACCGGCCGTGCGCCGTACAACAAACGCACCGCTTCGGCACTGCAGCGGTCCGATACGAAACGCATAAATTGATAGAGCCCTTAGGGTAGTTTTTTACCGCGGGAAATCTAGTATAAAGCTAGTTAATATATATTTTTTATTAATTTAATAATTACTTACCCATTTTGTAAGATATTTTAAACAAGCTAAATAAATTCAAATTGAATTATTTTATTATAAAAATACTTAGTGACAGAATGACAGAAAATCAAAGAGAATATAATCACTAGAAATATAAGCAAAATTATTATAACCTCCTTGTGTTCACATTGGTGAACACAAGGAGGTTATCGAAACTTATTAAAAGAAAAGCTAATCATCCCCATTGATGTACGAATAAATAATAATTTATTCATACAGTATCCGTGCAAATAGTGACGTTCTTAAAAGAAAAGCTAATCATCCAGTACCCGTACGAATAAATAAAAAATTATTCATCCGGTACCCGTACAAATAGTCACTTCCTATAAATAAACAATAATTTCTGTTCTTTAGTCTCGTTAAAACGGCGGGGTTTGAACCCACGATCAGTAGGTTTGATTATTAATAATATTTTAATAATAGCTGTATAAATTATGCTTGTGAATCAACAAAGTTGTGGTTAGTTTGTATATATTGAGTAAACATAAAGATCAATTTAAATGTACGATGCTTTTGATTAATTTCAATTTACCCGCATGTTAAGCAAATTATATTGAAATAAAGAGAGTGTGTGGATGAATAAATAAAGTAAATAAATATTGCTGTATAATATACACAGAAGAAGAGCCGTATTTGCTATGTGAAAGTACACTCGATTTTCATTTCGAAGGTCGTGGGTTCAAACACCACCGCCAACCTATGGATTTATATTTACATGCGCTTTACAAAAACGTGCTCTAACGGTGAAGGCAAAATATGTGAAGAAACCGGCATAAGTTTGATGAACATGTGTCGTCATTCACCAAGCATTTGGCCAGCTAAGTGGATTTAGGCCTAATCTTAACCTAATCTTTCGACAAAACGTAAATAGAGGTGATTATCATTGGTTGATATCATGACAATAAAAGTGGCCAAGTGCGAGTCGGACCCGCCCATGTAGGCTTCCGCAGCAATTGTTTATATGAAATAGTTTATGACGTATTATAAAAAAACTACTTGATTTCGTTCAAACCAATTTTTCGTTGGTAGTTTTTGTGCTATTGTAAATTATGTATTTTTTCTAGATTAATCATTCTCTTATTTTAGAAGTTAGAGGGGCACTTTGGAAGAGTCTCTCGTGCAAACTATTTAGTAACCTTTATATGATTTTAGAAGACCTATTCATAGATACCCCACACGTCCCATACGTGTGGAGTATCTATGAATAGGGTTCAATGAAATTTTATTTTTAAATTTTCGGTTCTAAGTATGGGGGACCCCCAAATTTAATTAATTTTTTTCAATTTTTTTATGTAATCTTAGTGCGGTTAACGGAATACATCTACCTACTAAATTTCAGCTTTATAGCTTTAATAGTTTCGGAGAAAAACGGCAGTGACATACGGACGGACGGACGGACATGACGAATCTATAAGGGTTCCGTTTTTGCCATTTGGCTACGGAACCCTAAAAATGGTGTAAGCTGTAATAAAATCCATTAGACTAACGAGAAATTCTTCAACCCATAAAATTGTCTTCTCTTTCAAGTTCTATTCACGAAAGTTATTCGAATATTTGTGACATAGTATCGTCGAATTTATAAAAACATCCAGTAAAAGAAATGACCCAATTGGGAACCCTTTTCTGTCTGAATAGAGACCGATTTCTGTTTTTGATTTTGATGGATCCCTTACCGATTTAATGCCTTTGAGATTTTTCACCCTATTCTCTGAGTAATGGGTATTGCTTTGATGTAATTTTATTTCTTATTTGGTTAATCTATGTATTTTCTGTTGGAATAAAGAGTATTTTTGGATTAACTTTTTTCATCGTTACATAATAGGTTTTTATAAATATACGATCACATTTCTGTAGGATCGAATAATTGTATTACTTTAAAAAATTTAATATATAAAAATCAAATTGCCACCTTAAATAACTAATCCATTAGGCTTTGTCAGTAATCCGTGATCTTCTACGTATCTCTTCATTTATTTATGGTTCGATCCCGTAGAGAAACCTCAAAAATAGTCCTCTACTCTTTGAGCGACTTTGAGCCTGAGTTCACAAGGCCGATGGTGAAGCACCACATTTCGGCAAAGTTACACAGTTTAACGTCAATTAGTTGTTACAATGATGATGATGAAAACATCGAACCATCATAGATAAGCTTAATATTTGCTTTCAATCAGCGGAATTCAAACTCTTATGACAAGGAAGTTGTAAATTGAGTTTTGGCAAAATTCACGCCAATTTCAGAAGTTTTGTGATCCTTTCGCTGGAACTGGTTTATTAAAAGACCCTTTATTGAATGTGGGCCACATTTGGGTATCAACTTTGATGAAGTTAAATTAAATCCTTTTTATGTATAATCTAAGTTGATACTTTTTATACAACAAATGAAATTATTTTAAATCTATACTAATATTATATAGCTGAAGAGTTTGATTGTTTGTTTGTTTGTTTGAACGCGCTAATCTCAGGAACAGCTGGTCCGATTTAAAAAATTATTTCAGTGTTGGATAGTCCATTTATCGAGGAAGGTTATAGGCTATATGACATTTTCAAAAAATTAGGGATCCGTACGGAAAACCCAAATATGTAACCCAATATGTAAAAAAAATCCTTATATCGCATGCGCCGCGAAAAGTATTCATTTTAGAAATTTACAATGTACTATAATTTTGTAGAACACATTAATATCTACAAAAAATGTCGCGATAGCATATATCTAACTATTATAGTTATGTTTTAAAGTGTAAATAAATAAGTGTTTTAATTTTCAATATAATAAATTTAAATGCCGCCGCTAGGAAAAGCTCTATATTTGTATTTTCAAATAAAACATTATCAAAATAAATCCCATGTTAATTACGAATATTTCAATATCTCTATAAAACTTTTTAAATTATTCAATTCGGACATTTCATTCGGAAGATATCACGAGTTTAAAAATGCAAGTATTAGAAAAAAGTCGCGAGGTTGTCGCTCACCGCGCTCAGCTAGCCAGCATGCGATGTAGGTTCCATGTAGGCATCACTGGGGTACGGGGGGAGTCAATGTAATGTAATAATCCTAACTAATATTATAAATGCGAAAGTATATCTGTCTATCTGTCTGGCCGTCCGTCTGTCTGTCTGTTACGCTTTCCCGCTTAAACCTCTCAACCGATTTTGATGAAATTTGGCACATACAATCTTTAGTCCCTGAGACAGAACATGGCTACTTTTTACCGCGGAAAATACATGCTTCCGAGGAAAAAAATATGCATACGCGGGAAAATTAGATTTGGATAAAATTTAGTATGGAAATAGTTGCAAATAAAAGTATATGGCGAGACGAAGTTCGCGGGCAGCTAGTATATTATAGTGAACTCGTTTTCTAGTAAATGCTGTAATAGTCTTGGCACGCAACAACAAAAACTGGTTAAAATGTCTTTGTTACCAACGTATCGCGATGGCCGAGCAACTACAAAAATAATAAATAAATAAATAATATTGCTGTACAATTCACACTACTGCCCCATTTTTCAAAATGGTTCTTATTCAAAGTTGTTTCAGTCCGAGTGCGTAAACAAAAATGCTCATAATAATTTTCTAACGCAAATAAAAACTAACAAAAACACGCCCACAGCTATTCAATACATTACATAAAAAAACACGTACAAACAATACGATACAATAAAACATAATTTTGTCCACAGTGCCAAAAGTGGAGATCGTGGACGAAAGAGGCCGACCACTTCAAGACAAGCTGTACAAAGAAGGTTCTATCATAGAGCTCCGGTGCGTCGTCAGCGAGGTCCCGAACCCGGGACGAGCCAGGAACGTGAACTGGAAGCATGGTGCCAGGATGCTGAACTATGATACGAAGAGGGGTGGGGTCAGGTGAGATTATCTATACAATTTTTGCTAAGCCTGTATTTTCCTACAAAATAACTATCTGAGAAACTTATATAAAATTTGATGCTAAAAATTTAGTGCTATATCTTTGCTTGCTTTTTACGTCAACTAGTAACTAAAGTCAGATTTATGATCCACGAAGATATAAAATATATTCGTTAAAACAAAATTTATAAGTTTCAGAAAATTTTCAGTTTCTTAAAATATAATATTTGGCAAAATAATCTCATATTTTAGGCAGCTTGTCTTCAATCTTAATTAATCATAAGTCTTCATCATTTATCAAAACTTAGGATAACTCAAATGATAGCTTATTTTAAGGTTTTTAGATAAGGTAATCCTAAGCTAGTTAAAATATTATTTATGCAAATGGTAAATGGACATAACTAACAATGTTTATTGAGCGAGTTACTTTCTATCCAAAAAACGGTATTGAATGGGTAAATTATAAATTAAATATTCTAGATCACTTTTAATACTACAGCTAGGTACGGGCGGAGTACATTATTAAAACATTTCTCAGGTAATTCCTGATCTAAAAGCTGAATAAAATTTACTGTCCAGTTCATTAATTTACATTATGTCTAGTCTCTTCTTAGTTTAAAACCCTTTTAAATAAGGATCATCGTTCGCATAAACTCTCATAGTAAACTGCAAATAATAATTAACTTACAACGGTTTAAATTACAGCCCTAGTCTTAATAATTCAGTAAATTATGTAACTTTCTAACGTTAAATTTACCGTTTATTATCTTAAGTTAATTAAATAGAAGACCTCTGTAAATCTTTAAGGTAATTCGGATTAAACAAATACAAGGTTGCTTACCTTGGTTTGTAGCGTCTTGTTCAATTTTGTTCGGGAAATAGGAGTATTATTTCCAAGAACTTTTCTATTTTAGACTAATAACTTGTGTTGTTTTTAACCTTTTGGTAATTCACGAAAATATCACCTACCGTTGTAGGTGTATGAAAAACAGGGCGATATGAGTAAAGGAAAATTTACACATCTTTGTCTAATTAATACACAAACATCGTGATTAATCTGAAATAAATCTGAAGTAAAATAAAATCACATAAATCGTCACATAAATCTCAATGGACATGAATTTTATGTGAGGGGGTAAGGTTGCTGATTTGTGTTGATTTGGATAGAAGATTGCCTAGAAGTAGGACGTAATTTGAGCCGCTATGATAATGATGATTCAATAACCTTTGTCCGTTGGACTTCAGTCGGTTGAAATGATGATGAGTTTATAATCTATCAGCGAGTTCATGAAAACGTAATAAAAGTACCATAAATACGATTATGGGCATAATTTATTAGAGTAAGTTTGTTTATGAATAGATGAAATGTAGCCCTCCCGATCGGAACTGATAACCGTGTACACAAATAAATTGGGTTTGTTTGCAAAGGGTAGAGTGGTTTATACACGGTTGTTGATTCATACCGGCCTGTATACTATTCCAGTATCATATTTATTTTAATATTTCTTTGAAAATTAGAAGCAAGAGAGCAAGTTATGATTTAAAAGGCATTTTTTTATATTCTGTCTTTCCCCAAGTTATTTCAGTATTAGTTTATCTAAGTCTGAAAGAATAAAAAAAAAAAATTACTATTATATTATGATTATGAATAAACCAATCGTCCATAATTGCTTTAGCAATAAAATTATTGTATTAATAATAGTCATGTTTAGTTATTGTGTATTTTTTCTCTATTTTTTATAATAAAGTTGTTTCGAAGAAATTTCTTTAAGCAATTAGTCCGCCATTACGCATTTTGTATTTTGTATTTTTTTTTTTTTTAGTAAAACATAATCATATTTGTTACGCATGATTTAAACGCTTATTATAAAAAGTAACTATCCTTTGTCCTTCTCCTGGTTCTAAAAGCTAAATCAGTTCAGCTATTCTTGACTCATAAATAGTGTAACCAACACGACTTTCTTTATATATAGATTAAAATATTTTCGACATAAAGTTATTTAGAGTTCTAGTAAGAATATTTATTTAATTGGTCTGATTACAGGTTTACATCGTGTAGGTACTTTATTAATATTCAGGTCAGATTTTGCACCCCTAAATAGGTTTGAAAACAAACCTTAGGTATTTTGTAAAATAAATTAGGTAATTTTGTGTGTTTTCCAGTTAGATTGGTTTAGAATCGTTTGCATAGAATATTGGATAATTTTGAATACAAAACTCTTATCGTTATTCTAGAATGTTTACAAAGAGAATAAATTTATTTTAATAATTCGTTTTATTATTATCATCATCATCCACATTTACTTTCCCAAAGCTGGGATACAGGGCATCTAAAACGAAATCAATTCGTCCAAAACTTTTTATATTACAAACGTGTTTTGAAAGGCGTTTAGGACAACGTGAGTTTTGAGAGACAAAGTTAATTTAGTGAACCTTTTAGAGCAAAGTATCACTGACAAATCTCATTTTCAGCTGAACTAGTTAGAGCGAAATTTGCGGTCAGATAAAACTTTAAAGCACTGGAATAAGTAGATTTAGGTATTCGCTGGATTATTTCGTTCAACAAGCATAAGCTTAATCGTGACTAGACGTAATAACCTAAGAGCCTGTGATGGCCAGACCTTCCTTTAATTCACAAGCGTGAAAATTCTTTCATGTGTATGTCTAACATAGGTAAGAATAACCCCCAAACATGAAACCTGGATCGCGGTTCCTTTGGGAGATAACAACCTTTTACCTGTTATCTCCCAAAGGAACCACGATCCAGGTTTCATGTTTGGGGGTTATTCTTACCTATGTTAGATATACACATAAAATAATTTTCACGCTTCAGAATTAAAGGAAGGTCTGGCCATCACAGGTTATTAGTCTATACTAAGAGCCCGGTCTGGCCAGACCTTCCTTTAATTCACAAGCGTGAAAATTCTTTCATGTGTATGTCTAACATAGGTAAGAATAACCCCCAAACATGAAACCTGGATCGTGGTTCCTTTGGGAGATAACAGGTAAAAGGTTGTTATCTCCCAAAGGAACCGCGATCCAGGTTTCATGTTTGGGGGTTATTCTTACCTATGTTAGACATACACATGAAAGAATTTTCACGCTTGTGAATTAAAGGAAGGTCTGGCCATCACAGGCTCTTGGTCTATAAGTCAAAAAGTATTCGTTTACAACGCTGTTAGAGATTTAAAGATTTATATCATTTATTTCCATAAACTCCCAAAGATTACTTGGACTTCGAAATAATAAAAAAACAAAGTTACTAACTGATCTATAGAAAAGAATAAAAAACGAAAAAGTAACTTACACATTAAATACAAAAAATATTAAAACTACGGTATGGCGTCCAACTTAGCATAATTATTATAATACTCTCGCGTCAAGAAATGTAAATAGGAATGTTTAGGTTAAAGCCAATTTTATCTTGATAGCTTCAATAAATTCTTTAACATTTTGTAAATCACAAACTTTCCGATAAATTGGTTGAAGTTGACTGTGAATTAAGCTAAAGAAAGAATTACATAACTAACGTGGTAAATACGGAATAACTACAAAGGGTAAAAAATATTTGCTCTAATGACAATAACGTCCATTAAAATCTCTTTTATTTCAATAATTAAACGAATACTTTGCCCATATCCCAACTTTAAAATAGCAGCCCAACATTCAGTGGACCAGAAACATTTCCTAAATGTAAATTTATCTCTCAAAATTTTACGAACTATTTTAACCAAGGGTAAAAGGATCTTGGCAGTTAATTATTTATGGGACCCTCGGGACAAACGATGCTTTAACATCATCTAATCCTAGACCGTACAATTACTTTAGATCGGATATCAAACTTTTTAATGAGCGATTTACATTTCATAGCTGCTATATCACACTAATATTATAAAGGCGAAACTTGAATAGTTGAAAAGCACAACCAGCGTTGTGCCCTAACGGTGAAGGATAACTTTCTATTATCCTCAGAGAATACATTTGTTTTTGGGTAATTCCAGGTGCAATGGCCAGTGCCTTACGTCTCAAATATGGCCTTAAAGTTGCAAAAAAAGTGGTTGTTTAATGAACGAATATACATATTATAAGTACACGTGTATTAAATTATAAGCTCAATTAATTCTGTTCCCAAGAAATAATACTACGTTCTATTTTAAATTTTAATTATGTATCCAATTAAGAATTTCTCATTTAATTGCATTAATGGACCTTAGTTGTTTTTGTTAATAATAAGCGCTGACCTTTTTATATAACCTACCTATATTATTTATCACTTGCACGAGTAGGTCTACCTACTATTATAAAGGCGATATGTCTACATAGTACAAGGTTCGAGCTTACGACGGGGCTAGCTAGATGTTTCTGTGTGAATGGTCTAGCAATATTTAATTATTTTATTGAAGTACCCTATAGATTATTGCGTCAACTTCACGGAATCCTAAAAAGGACTGCAACGGGAACCTTTTGAAATAATAAAATAAATATAAAAAGGTTACTCCCAGAAGCGTATTTAAGCGTGAGTTTGGGTGAATGTTACATAATAAATAGAGAGGAAAATATTATTCATTGTGAAGCAAACAAAGTTGTTATTCGTTTTACGACTAAATTTTATGTCTCACTTGTTGTGCGGTCAGAATGCTGCGGAAATACAGCTTTCAGGGAACTGAGTTAAGGAAAAATTTCTTCCTACATTTGTATGGATAATTAATTATAAACATAAGCTTCTGATAATATACTATGTATCTCCATAAATTTATTTCTAAAGAAACATTATTTATATGGACAGAAATATGTCAGAAAAAAACTTATATTTGTTTATGTAATTACAATACAATACAAAGAATACAACACAAAAACGCAGTATTGTACACAGAAAACAAAAGACATGATTAAAACACAAAAAGAGATACGTACAGTGGCTTTATCGCTAAAAAGCGATCTTTTCCAGACAACCTTTAGATGGAAAAGAGAAATGATATTTAAATAAGACAGGGGTGTACTAATACTTACGTAATTACTAGTAATAGACTTTTATTTCAAAATCTCTAAAATTAATGTGAAGTGTTTGCACAACTTAGACCTCAATAAAATATTTAACTTTTATCCACCATCTTGTTTCAGTGTGAAGACAGAAGCGACGCCCAACGGCGCCCTCTCGCGGCTCTACATAGCAAACGCGAACCGACAAGATTCTGGCAACTACACGTGCTCTCTAGCGGACGTCGCCACTTCACAAGTCTCTGTACATGTGCTTCGAGGTACGTATTTCAATCAAATAATTTAATAAAAAACGAAAGAAAACATAACATAATGACGACATTGACGCCTAAAGACCTCGAAAGGCAAAAGTCTGCCTGCGAGGTTGCAAGATCGACTTTTTTTAAATAAGAACACAAAAGCTCGACAAAGCAACAATACAATAACATGATGTAAATTAATGGCCAATTAATAGGTTCCATGCCCTGTAAATGGATGCGATCACACAAGTAAAAACCTTAAAATATTGTTAATTTCTAAAATAGTTGACACTGGCAAATTGCCCTTAATTAAGCGCAGGGTCCATTATAAATACTAGAACTAGAACTGTAAGGAGTCGGTAAAGTCTGTAAATGATGATAATGAATTTCATTACACTTAGCTTAACCGCTTTCGGTTCAATGATTTAGCTGCATTAATTACTCCTCGGTATTTGATTCTCAGTTATTTGCATGATAGTAATATTTAACGCTGGCCAAGTGCGGGTTGGCAACACATGTCCTTTAAACTTTTCAAAGTTCTTGGGACATGCCGGTTTCCCCACGATGTTTAAGACACCTTCAATAAATATTAATAATAAGAACGCTAACACTCGTCCCATACATGCAAGCTGCCTCCGACTGAAACAACTGAAAATGTTAACTAAACAGCAAAATCGATGATGATGAACACTCATCCAATCATTCTTCTTCGTTGTTCATGTTTGTATATACTTATATAGCGTATGTACCCAGGGTAAAAGTTTTATTAGATTAAATTCTATTCCAATCTGTTTCGTCGTAGCTACGAAACTAGCTACGAAAATGCTACGAAGATGCTACGATTTGCTACGAAACTTGCTACGCGTCTACGAGATTTACGAACTCCTCCGTACTACGCGAAATGAAGCAGGCAAGTTTTGGAACTTAAGCCTGGAATACACTTGCAAGGTAGCATTGAAGTATTTTTGTGTAGCACTTTTTTAATTAATATTGGTCTTTGCCCAGCATTGGGACAATAAAGGTTACATAAAAAATGCTTTTGTAGCAGGGGTAGGTATACCAATTTTTATATATATTTTCGATCCAATTGCTACAAATTCGAGCACAAAAGGACAAGCTTCCAAACAAATGATAATTTAGTCTATATGTATTACGGGCTTCAGAGAGAGAAAGGATAGAATAACAAAGCAATAAAATTTTGCTCCACATTCTAAGACAAACAAAATACTCAAAAATGAATTTTACTTTATTTGAAGACATTCATTAAAAGTTTTATGTTTAAAGTATTATACCTGAAAAACTAAAACTACATAGTTGACCGATAAAAAAATGTATATTGGAAAGTTAAATAATTCAGCGAGCAACATATAATATTCATTTTGATATTGGAAAAATATTTTTACCGCGGTAAAATGTATTTAAAATGCAATATAGTAGTTGTAACAAAACTTAACTTTAAACCGTTCGACCGATCTCAATTATATACGACAAAATTTTACGCAGACAAAAACCATTATCTCGAGAAAATATGAAAAATAAACGACGTATTATGTGCGGAGGAAAAGACCGCTTTACGTAAACAAAAGCTGTGTTTACAATACTTTGGTTTTTTACTAATCTTGTAGAAAATATTAACGAATAACTTATTCTTTCCTAGTTTTGAAGCCTGTTTATTATTACAATATTGAACCTGAATAAAGGCTAGAATCTGAATTGTAAATTTTATCATAATAATTAAATATCACGTGCACTAACTAACAGTGAGAGTAAGAACTTTGAAAAGTTTGAAGAACCGTGAAATTCTTTAATCCACACTTGAATAAAGGCCTAATCAATCTCTTCACGATAGCCCCCGTGTAGGCGATAGGAGTGCTTATGCTTGTGCTAAAAAATTCGGTATGTCAGGCGGGTTTATTCATTTTTGTGCGCTCCTCAGTATTTACCTATAAAATACATGTTACAAGATGATTAATATCGTGCCAGTAACTTTTAATCCACCTTGCATGAAGCGAGATCATTTGTGTGACAAGCTAAGATGGATTATGTCTTAGAACTGTTATTTTAAGCTAAGTGCTTCGTCATATCAAAATTATGCACATCTATCTGATGAATCTTTACTTTATTATAAACTAGCGGCTCGCCTTCGCTTCGCTTCGGGTACTTAATTTTAAGTAAAAACCTTACTCTTGAATCACTCAAGTTATTAAAAAACCGCAAGACAGCGTCAGCAACTTTCTTTAAATTATGTAGTAAATATTATTTATCTAATGAAAGTTTTATTTTTATTACTAATTGAATACCTACTTCCTCTTCGAAAACAAAATAACTTCTTAATTCCTGTTTCATTTACAAAAGCAACTACGAGTATTTCTTCTTAACTGAGCTCACGTGGCTATTTATTCTGACATGTGTCATTCAACCCACACTTAGCTAGCGAGGTGTATGAACGCCTTATCCCTCTCGTCAAGAGAGAAGTCTTTAGTTCCAGAGGAAACGTAAATAAGGGTGATGATGAAATATGTAGCATAGTTTTGTGTTTTTGAGTTGTCAATCCGTCAGGACAAAACCTATTTTATAAATTCTTCATCATCATTTCAGACTTTCATTGAACTGTATGTCATTGATACGTCAAAAACATCAAGAACCGTGTTATGAATATTGAATTTCATGTAAGTCAATTTTCATTTTAAGGCCAACCCGTATGTATATAAGGCAGATAAGTATAGATAATATTATTTATAGAAACAATGAACCGGCGTAGGTGTATCCGACCCTTACGGTCGCAAGAACCTTTTCTACCGATACGGCTAAAAATACAAAAAATTGGTGATTTCTACCCCTTAGGGGTTGATCCTACGCAACACTATTTATTAACCCCTAACCCTCTAAACGGTAGTGTGTACATTTAAACGCACCCTTAGGTAAAATAAGTATCGACCTATCGTGTTTCAAGCACGGCGTTCAAACGTTAAGAAATTTATTACCCCATAAAATACCTCTGCTTAGGCAGTTTATATAAATTATTCATGATATTAAATAAATTTCCGAAGAATCAATCGCTTACGTAATCAGACATTTTGATTTAATTGGAATATTTTATCGCATATTAACTTTTATTCCGATGGTCAGGGTTTGAACCTCAGGAAACTCCATGTTTCTCTTGTTCAAAAATAATTTGATCTTTAAACACGTAATACATTCAGTATTGTGTAAGCCTTAAGGCGAAAATACATTATGAGGGTCATAATTAGACTCAACATGCGTTGCGTTTCATCGGTCAATAACGTGTTTCCGCCTTTATTTTTATTCGTTAACGTAGTATCGCGATTGTTTAATTGTATGTATTTTCTTGAAGCTTGCCTTATTACAGCGTCTTTGGTAATAAAATACTGGTAATAAAAAAAACACACCTTATTTTTTAAGAAGGTTTATCAGAGGTACGCTGGGATTTGACCTTCGAAATAAAAGTCAAGAGTGCTCCCACTTAGCCAACACGGCTCTAATGCAGAAATGTGAAGTTTCCAGTAAAATTTTAAATAATTCCTCAGTGTTACCTACTCCATTCTGACGTCACTTAGTATTGCCAGCTCCAATGACGAAGGTCTGGAATAAAATGTCGCCGTTTCATTTTCAATAATGGATTCTATGAATTCATATTTTCTCGGTCTATCAACCTCGCATCTCTTCGGAATTTTAATACATTCTTTCTCGGATATTGATAGGTTATTAATATCGTGAATGGTAATGTTCTTTACGTCTACATTATGGAAATAAAGTTCATTTCTGACGGATATTATGAATAATGACTATTATATTATAGGAGTTTTGTTAAATTCCTGAAACTGTCTGTAAAAAAACAACCCTAAAGCAAAGACGCCTGGATCGATTTGCTAAATTACTTTTATTTCGATAGGCCCAGTTGTTCTTGATTTATAAACAAAGAAACGCGGTATTTATTTTTGTATCTATTGATGATGGCACGAATTAATTAGTACATTTCTACGAGTATCTAGGCAAATTATAACAAAATACTCGTAACATAAAATTACCATACATCATCGTAATATTACTTCAACACTTGCCTTGAATTCTCTAAAAACCTTTATCGTTTAGGCAAATAACAAAAAGCACATTTATGTTAATTTCGTTTTCTAACATTGTAAAATATATACCAAAGTTTACTACAAACAAAATGAATTATCCTGAATATATTTAACCCTCACAAAATAAAATTTAAACAATGTAACATAATTCCTACATAAAAAGGTTACCCACCTCAATTTATGTTGAGGATAAAGAGGGCCGGGATACTTTAGTAAGGTCCTAATTAGCATATTTTCATGACAATCTAGTAATAAAAATGAAATACTAAACCGTCGGGAGACAGATTTTACTTCTTTATAGGATTAGGCTAAATACAAGGTTTCTTTGTTTCAATAGGGGTCTACTCCGCGCCGTAAGTGTTAAAATCAGCCAATAATTTACAGATTTTTTATTCAGAGAGCGATTTGATCTATTCTTCAAATAAAAAGTTTAGAATCTTTATAATTATAGCACTTTGATAAAACGTGCTCGCAAACATCGGTATGTTCTGAGAACTTTGAAGAGTTTGGGTGACTTGCGTCATTCACCAACCCGCACTTGGTCAGCGTGGTGAATTAATGTATAATGTTTGTCTAGATAGAAGTCCGTGTGTCCAAACATTAATTATGACGCCTTTGTGCTGGCTTCTGAGTTATAAAAAAGTATTCATTAATAATGTAAGCAATTGTTTAGATTATTAATTAAATCATAAAAGTTTTAATTCAATTGTAATTAATATTTTGTAATTATAATTATGGACTTGTAATTATTCATTACCATTAAATTAACTGAAACGTTATTAAAACCCTTAATGGACAAAATCTGTCGTTAAATGAACAATTGTTAATATTGTGCACTAGACCGAAATCAGTAACGAGGTGGGTAAAATTAATAAAAAATCCTCCTACGACAAAAATAGGTTTGATTCAAATGTTTGTCCCGAGGCGGGAATCGAATTCTAAAGAGGTTTAATGTGGCAAGCGGTTTTTCGCCCGCTGCACTACAGAGGAACATAAATACAGAAAAAAACACAAAAAATCGTCAAATTAGTTGAGCCTATAAACACAATATCTCTGAAAACAAAGTAAATTACTCCATGACCGACCCTTACAGATTTATTTTTAGTATAGGTAGATAATTTAATACATAAAAAATGTCTCATTATATTATTGGTTTGCATTAAGTTACTCTTATTTTACGGATGTTACAGAATAAGCCCAAGTTATACCAAAAAGTTTTCACTGGCAAATTATATTTTGTATTTAGAATCTTTAGATATAATAATGTTTAGGAATAGGTCCTTAGAGATTCGTGTTCAGTTTATATCAAGTAAATGTACAGTTTTATTATTTTAGCCACCGTTTACTTCGTGGATTTATTCAGAATCACTTACCAAGTTTTGTGTATTAGAAAGTTTAATCTAGTATTCTACATACCATAATGGAGCTTTGGCTTTTTCCTAGATACAATAAAAGTCTTTTATCGATAAAGTTTTGTCATTTGGGAATAAAATATTTAGTATATTTTACTAACCATTTTATTGCTTCTATACATGGAAGGAGATTATACTCGTGGTTAATTTTAGATATTTTTGTATAATGTTTATCTTGAAAGTATATTTAATTGGTATGCTACTTGTATTTTGATGTGCTACTAACAACATAATTATGGATTAAGTTATCTGAAATATACGATTTTTATTTATTATATAAATTACAAGCTGACCCGTTCGCGGTTCCGCCTGTTTTATTTCCATGTTTTCTCACCTTTAATTACGACAATTTGAAAACCATAAGCACCTTAATCCGCCTAGCCGTTCTTGAGTTATAAAATTACAACGAAAAGTGGCATTCATAATCCATTACGTTCCCACTGCTGGGACACAGGGACTTATATCTTGACAAGAGAGATCAGGCCCTAACTTACCACGCTGGCCAAGTGCGGGTTCGTGAATGACACAGTCCTTCAAACTAATCAAAATGCTCGGAACATGCCGGTTTCCTCACGACGTTTGCCATCACCGTTAGAGCAAGTGTTTTCAAAGCTGTCATAACTTTTTCACGAAGATAAATCTAGAGGTGCGCGGTGTTGAATCCACGACCTTCGGAATTAAAGACGAGTGTGCTATAGCCACACTGCTCCAGGTTAGATACTTAAGGAAAATTCTAGAAAATCACAAGTATCAAGCCATTACGAGAATTTCAAAGAATTTCCTTTATCTTGCCAATTTCTGAACATAAAACAAAGGCATATGGGGATTCTTAACCGACAGCAGATGTGAATAAACGTTCATAAGCACTTAGTTCAAGAGGGCTGTATGCCAGCTGAGAGCCTATGAAAATATGTATGTTATTTTGAATAGGCTGGTATAATTAAAAGTTAGGGTAGCATTGAGGAAAACATACGTTTGTACTTAGTTTTTATTGACTAAGCAAACAAGGGAATTAAGCCATTTTAATTATTTTTTAAGGATATTTTGGGATTATATGGAAATGCTTCCTGAAATGAATGAAGTTCCTTTGTTAAATTTATTTTTAAAAAATTTTTAAAGCAACAATGCTTGCAAAATACATAAAAGAACATTTTCTACTTTTCGACGGTTGGCTAATTTTTTTAATTGTAATTATAAAATTGGTTTAATTTAAATTAAGTGCTAAGTTTAAGTACTTTAAGTTGGCTGTAAGTTTTTCCTAAAATGTGTTAAAGAAAAGAAACTTTTGAACATAAAACAAAGGAAAATACTAGGTATAATGTTTTATACAAAAGTTTATTTACATTTAAGCACAGAAATAACTTTTAACTAAATAATATCAATTATAAATCATCTATTTAAAATAATACTTTAAGATAAAACTTAAACTAATTAAACTTATATGTATAAACCAAGATAACTAATGTGCATAATCAGACATTGGTTATAACTATTTCACAAATACAGATTTTCTGCCCCAGTCATCGAGTTAAATAACCACGTTTTCTCATGATAATAAATCTATTTTTCTTCGCAGGTGAAAACCCGTTAGCGATGCAAAGAGGTGCCGCATCAATATACTCACGCCCCCTACTGGCGATCACAGTCTCCATCATAAGCTGACAGATATTTGGCGCGCAATGATCGCGCTGCCATCTATTATCGATGTGAAGAACTAAGAACTAAGTGAGAAGTTTAGTGTTACCTTATGAATGTACCAATTTGACTTTCGTGGAAATGGGGCAAGTTTTTTATAGTTTCAAATGTTGATGTGTTAATAGCGTGTTCTTTGTTATGCCAATACTTAAAGTGTTGCCATTTGATTGCAATAAGTGCTTTTTGTTATAGCCAAATTATTTTTGGTTTTTGTTATTTTTTTATCCCTTTTATAGTAATTTTTTTTTTTTACGTTTGTTTAATCAAGCCCTTCTCCATGTCGTCCAATAAGTAAATTTGGTATGTTATATATAACAATGTTCGCATTGCTTCAATGTTTTTGATAATACCTATACATAATTATCATAATTGAGTTATTTAATAATTATTTTTTTTATAATTTTAAATCAAACCGTAGGTACATTAAATTATCAGACATCAACCATGAAATATTTGATATGTGTATAGTTTTGACAAATACAAAGCCTATGATTGTCCTAAAAGTAGGTACAACGTGTAGCATTACAATTTAATTATAAATTACATTATTTTGTCGCTGCAATCAAAACTCTTCGCGTGACATAAATAATATTTAAATTAGGGTATCGTAAAATATCTGATTTATTAAACTGGATTTGCCTGAATTTCAGCTAAATATCTTTATCGTACAAGTAACTCGTGAATCTGAAGAAAGCCACACACTGGTTTAGTACATAACGACGTTTTAACGGCGTGTTACGGGACACGCGACTTACTCGAAACTCTCGTAAAATTGTCGTAAAAATCGTAAATTTGACGCCGTGAAATATTTGACTTGTAGGAGCATTGTAGCTTCGATAACTTTGAACTTTTTATTACTTTCCTTCTTGTAATGACCTTAATTCGGAGATGTACCAGCAAATTTTGTACAGTAAGTAGCACTAATATTATTTAGTGTCATATACATTTATATAATAAAATCACATGTCGATACAAAATTTTCTAAATTGTCATTAATTACAATTATGTATATAGTAAACATGGTACCGACTGTAACTTTTTTGGTAAAATTAAATAGTTGCTTATTAATATTTTCTCACCTTTTAGATCTTCGTAAAGTAGGTATATTAATTGTATCTGTATTAAAACAATCCTATTAACTTATTATAATAAAAGTTTGAAACAAATCTTAATCGCGTCGCTGACATACATACGCTGTATTAATTCGATTTACATAATCTGCTCAAAAAACAATTGTGAGTATTTATAACTCAAGAACTAGTAATCTATAAAATATATAAAAAAACGTTAATTGAGCCTTTTTATTTAAAATCACTGTCAATATTTTGTGACTCAATTCAATCGGTATTATAAGATCGCAATTTGAATAAATTTTGTTTACTTAGAGCTTACGTTTGACAGAGATTAGCTTTGATTTGTTTGAACGAATTATTGCAAATATTAAATAAAAACATTGTGTTTTAAATTAAATATTATGTTTATTATGTTCAATTTCGTTTCTGAGCAAACATTCTTTCATCAATCAACATAATCCTATTTTGATAATTATAGACTTATCTATTGTACTTTTACACATTTTCACGCCATTAACATTTGTATCAAAAGCAAAGAAACAGTGCGATTAAACCATCAAGTAATGTATGTATAACTTTAAGGGTTCTAATTAAATAAGATTTAATTACAATGTCATGTTATTAAATACATATTTGATAAGAAAACTATCTTGACACGTCTATATTTGAATGAAAAATAAAAAAACTTGGTCAAATATTATAAATCACAGTGGTAGAATATTTTTACTTAAATTATGACTGAGAATCAGTGAAAAGAATGATAGAAATTATGTACTTAAATAGGTTAAATTAAATGCATCATCAATAATATAATACGTTATGTGTACTTTTTATTATTTTGAGGTGTACAATAAAGTGTATTTGATTGATTTATTGATTGATCAGCCGTCGGACGTCCACGGCTGGACATAGGCCTCCCTTAATGTCATCTAGTTATTTCGTTCGGATGCAACTTGCAGTCACCAGGAACCAGCTAGTTTTACCAGACTTTTCGTCCCAATCGGCCATCTGTTCTCCGTGCTATATGGTCCAGGTAGTTAGTTAAAATATTCCCGCTGTAAAGTGCGAGATACTGAACAAATTGTGCTTTATTACCGGCTTTAAGTAACAGATGTTCGGATTACCTGGAACGGCCTGTCATTAAACTTTGTTATAACACCGCGCTTTTGTAAGGGATCTTCAAGTTGAAATGATTCGGCCATTTTTAGAATACCTTTTACTATTATTTACAAAGCGGTAATTAATTTTTTTTTGTAATATTTTTAGTTTTGTATCAAATTGAGATTTGTCAGAATTACTAAGTTCATTCTGACGTTTATGTTTTTGAATGAAACCATCGTATTCTGTACCCCTGTAATCTGATTTGGTAGTAATAATTACAATTGAAAGTCTTTCTAATAATCAACTATGTACCTGTGTCAGTTTGACAACACCCACGAAAACATTCACACATAACGGTACGTTCACACGGAGACAAGATTTCCCGAATCTTATTTTCATCGGATCTGGAAAAAACCGAATGTTGTATTCATGTGCGGTACGTTCACACGGAGACACGATTTTCTCTACCGAATCGGTTTTTTGCAGGATCCGGTTTAGTGGCATAAGCATTTCAATGAAGGAGTTCACACATGCATTCGGTTTCAAGACACGACAAAAAACCGAATCTTGCTGAAGTTAACATCCGATTGTGCGACTACAAACCGATCCGGTTTTCAATTCTTTTTCCACCTTTTTCAAAAGATTATCAAATGTAGGTATAGGAATTAAAAGTATTAAATTATCATTCAAGGAAGTAGTTAAAAAAAATTTGTGGATCATTCCTTAACTGCTGCATTAGAGTTGTAAAGGCTGTTGATCTTCTTTGTACTATTGGGTTTAACCACAATCTTTTTCTACGACGCTGACGGCGATAATACCAGTATAGTATAGCAACACTGTTCACGTCCATCGCTTCCAAATCAACGTGTGAGCGCGCTCTTGCGAATACAACATTCGGTTTTTCCAGATCCGATGAAAATAAGATTCGGGAAATCGTGTCTCCGTGTGAACGTACCGTTCGGTTTCAAGATCCGACAAAAAACCGAATCTTCCCCTCGTGTGAACGCATGTATTGAATGCCCTATACCACTGCATCGGATCTGGATTTTGCAGTATCAGTATATACAAACCGGATCGGTTTGTAGTCGCAAAATCGTATGTCAACTTCAGCAGGATTCGGTTTTTTGTCGTATCTTGAAACCGAATGCATGTGTGAACTCCTTCATTGAAATACATAGGCCACTAAACCGAATCCTGCAAAAAACCGATTCGGTAGAGAAAATCGTGTCTCCGTGTGAACGTACCGTGACACGTCCATTAATGCAATAGTATTAAAGCATAGATGATATTTTTTATTTCTTACGTTTTTCTGCTTAATTCTCTTCTTCATTTGAATACTTAACAGCTTAAAATTTTAAAATATCAGGATTTAAATCAATACCTACTTTTTCATGAAAATCAACAAACCCAGTCACCTATTTCCAAATAAGAGGGACCTTTTATGCGTGTCCCATATTTCATGTAATTTCATTACGACTTTAAATAATATCTTATCTTGAAAGACTCGCAAAAATGAACTTTATTGCCATTGTAACAAGAAATACGACGCATTCATTGAATACCGGAAGGATTGATTAAGTAAACCTTTTTATTTTGCGGATAAAAACCAAGAAGTTTTGATTCTGTGGCTTGCTTCACATTTGAAACGGTTTCGGTGCCGAGTTCAAATAAAACTGTCGATATCCCCTCAAATAGTTGTCTTGGCTACCAATCTTTTTTTTGATCAATGTATTAATAATAAAATTAAACATTAATTCAATCGGACTGATAATTTTGTTCTAACACTATAGGTTGGTAAGAAAGGTTAACTTCATAAAATAAGGCCACGTAACGCTCACAACCTCCCGATCAAGATTTATCTTGCAAAGTCGAAAGATGGAAAGTTTATTAATTGTACAAATACATGAATAAATGAACAGAGAAACTAAAAACATTAAAATGTAAAAGGCGATTTAATCTTCAAGAGCGCATTCGAAACAACGCTAAACAAAAACAAATTACGTAATCGCGCCTTGTTGTAACAAAACAGTTCTTTTTATCGCTTCAAATCGTGTCTGTGACATATTTTTTTGTAGCGATTTGTAAGCGATTGTGCCTCTACAATCCGTGATTTACCGTTTGTTTTTCACGGAGTAAGTTCTTTTTCATGACATCAGGGAAAATATTTGTAATTTTTCTAAGAAATAATAGGATTACAGACGATTGCGGTGTGACTACAGTTAATCCTTCAAGAGTAGGTGGTTTACTTGGAGTTTATAGGTATTATATACAATTCACAATTTATTAAATCTACAATGGATGTGAAGCTGTGTTGGCTTAGTGGGAGCACACTCGACTTTCATTCCGAAGGTCGGTTGAAAATCTCTTTTTTTGAAAAATGTATGTGCTCTTTAAAACACATTTAACGGAACGCTTTAACGGAAAAAAAATCGTAAGGAAACCAGCATGCTCTGTGAAAGAAATTAATGATTCTTTTATTTATCAAATTATACCTAAGGAAAATCTCACTGATTCTCTGAAATAGTTCAGAAAAATATCATTAAAGCATTTCACTGTGGTTTATATTTATTTTTTACTGTAACAGTGAACATTTAGTTACATAAAACATTAAAAATGTACTAAAACTTTGTTAATTGTCCATAGACAATTATCTAATCTTAATTAGATCTAAATTTATTTAAAAGATAGATATACGCTCAAACAGACTGACTGAGCTAATTATAACTAAGCTACAATTAAATCTAAACTATTTATCTTACTTAGACTTAGTTGTATAAACTCGTCCATTTTATTGTGCGTTTACTTTTTGTATCTTACATTACAAATTACATTACAAGATAACTTTGTTGTATTTAGCTCATAAACAAAACTATCAAAATAATAACATACAATAATTATCTCTCTAATTATTATAAGAGATATTATCTCTCATGCATAACAATAATAATAGCACGCACATGCTAAAATTACTAAAATGTCGTCACTTTCTAAAAAACATAATGTCAATGTGTATGATAGGCCAGGCGCGCACTAGGCAGCCAGGCTGCGGCAGCCAGGCTGCGGCAGCCAATAAAACATATGATAAGGATAAAACGAATGCTACTTCCATGTGACTACTATGTAAACATGGATGTTTGTGTCATTTGTCATCTTAACGACCTCTGTGGTGCAGCGCACGAAGGTCCGCCTGCGACACAAGAGGTTGCTTGCGGGTTCGATTCCCGCCTCGGGACAACCATTTGTATGACTTGATATTTGTTCAGGGTGTCTGAGTGCTAAAAAACTATCTATGTATGTATATTATATTAAGTATTTTAGAAATCTAGCTAGTATTTCAGAAACCTAATCGTGCTTCCATGGGGCTAGATGATGCTGTGTGAATTGTCACAGTGAACAGTATTTTATTTAAAAGTTTCTCATATTTTCTTTTTCGCATTTCTGTAACTCGTGAGGTGTGAAAATAATGGGTGATTCCTTAAATGTGAAAATGTAGCATTGACACCTTAAGGCCCTTGCAAACTTCATTCTTGTAATATCTCGTTAAGGCGTGTGTTGTGATGAGGTCAATTACGTATATCTATGTATGCCTCGTCTTAGAGATAGTCTGGGACTTAATAGGTATGAGATGTGTGCTGGTTAATGCCCGTGAAAGTGGCGCTTGCTTCAAATTTTATTTATTAACCAGCCTTATAACACCCGTATTTCATTTCTCAGACACGGGTCTTCTTTATAAACTCTCTTTTTTTATTAAACATACATATATATGTATAACACCCAAACACCCGGGACAAATATTTGCAGGTCATACAAATAGTTATTCCAAGACGGGAATCGAACCCGCAACCTCTTGCATCGCAGGCAGACCTTCGCCCGCTGCGCCACAGAGGTCGTCAATAATAAATGTTCATACATTTATCTTGCAGTTGCAGCACTTTCTAAGTATATGTAGCCCACGCATGTTATTTCAGAAATGCCTCAGGCTTAGCTTATTATCATAATTTGCGAGAGACAAGTAATAGGGTTTTGAACAGAAATGCATGATAACATTTGCAAATAATGTAACTTTCATCATCATTTTTAGCTTCAGAAGTCTACAGTCTAATTTAATTAAAATAAACAACTAAATAGAACATGTGTTTTCAAAGCGCGCATAATATACATATTTTTCAAGAAGAAAAATCCAGATGTGCGTTCGGGCTTTGAACCGACACCTTTGGAATGAAAGTCGAGTATTCTCCCAATTAGCCAATATGGCTTATAAATATAACAAAATAATATAGTAACCAATAAATATAATAGTTTTTGCTTACCTCTCTGATATGTTTTAATTTTATGTTTAACATCCAACAATGGCTTTTATCGTCCGTATTACATTTAATTACTTAACAATACAATTTTAAATTAAATATTTTATCAGAATTATCATACGAAAGGCTACCATTACCTTTCCATTATTGTATTTATCTTTTTGCCCACATAAACATGAACCTTTGGTAGCAAACAAACATTGGAACTGATTGAACAAATAAAATAATTTATTAAAATAAATTTATTAGGGATACAGACAATGTTTATTTATGAATTGTATCTTTTACAGAATTTATGTTATGATATTTATTTCCAAAAGTGTTAATAAATAAATTGAAATGTATTATACCTAAAATATTAACCTATTTTCAACTGGAAACAAATTTTTATGTTTTTGAATTTTTCTGTTTAGCATTGTTTCAAGCTCCAATTTCCACCATTTAGTTATTAAAATAGTTCTCCAAAATATAGTTTGTAATTCCTAGTCCAAATCTACTGTATCTCCTAGTTATAGATAAAACTTGTTTTATGTAATTTTACTAATGTATATAATGTTATTTGTATATAGATAAAAAATGTAGATAGGACAAGTTCAACTGTGTATAATAATTAAAGTTAAATTCACGTTTTTATTGTATTTTTACTACTTTAGTTCCTGTATACCCACGGGACTAGTTGCATGTCACACTTATATCGGAATATTAAAAAAAAATCTAGCAAAACAGACACGAATAAATTAATTACCTACACGGTTTAATGGATATTTACGACCTTAACATATAAATAAATCGTCTATCTGGTGAAATCTAAACTATAAATTACTTTATCTGTTCACGCTACTGGCATTAGTGCAAATCTCGTTTGCATGGCAACACTGATGGGTTTAATACAGTCGGACATTTACGCAATTTACAATTTATTGATGTATGTATTATAACCGTGACCGATAATGGTGATTTAATTTAGAAATTAACAGGTAGGTTACTATGCCGCTATCCATACTAATACGAGTATTATCTGAATGTTTATGTGCGTGTTTGTTTATTTGTCTGTCTTTCAATGCAAAACTTCTAAATCATTTTTAATGGTTTTTCAATCAATTGGGGTTACGCGATATGTGTATGTAAATGTTAGTAGTATTAATATCATCATATTTCAATCATATAACGATAAATATTCATTTAAAAACGAAAAATTGAAGAAAAGAATATTAGGAAATTAAAGTTGTGTTAACACTCGTGTTTCATCCTAGGCCACAATCGTCACTTACCATGAGGTGCGATTGTGGTTAAACAAGGGTCTATTTAATATTTTAAAACAAAATTAAGGCCGCCTCTCAGAATCTCTAACTACGAGTAAGAGGTTAAAGCCCGAACAATACAATGCGAAAAACGACCGCAACCTTAACACATTATTGTTTTCATAAATATTTTCTTGGCAGACATGTTTATTAAAAATTTATTATGTAGGGCAACGGACTGAACTCTTTATTACGCAATAAAATTCACTGATGTTCTTTCTTGGGGAGTGCATTAAGACTGAGTACGTGTAAGTTACGCGAAAGTGTAATGCTAGTATCTATACTAATAATAAATCTGTAAGGGTCGGTCATGGAGTAAGTTTGTTCGTTTTCAGAGATATTGTGTTTTTTAAAAATATGATACGGAAACTAATTAGTCGATTATTAGATTTTTTCATTACACTCTCAACCAATAACCCGAAATTAATGAAAAGTAGATAAATATTTAGTCGTCTGAAACACAGGATAGGCTACTAGGCTAAATTCTTGCTAGAGTTATGATAAGACGTGGACCCCGTAAACAAACATAATTTAACGCTGATAAGTTAGTTATTTAAAAGAAGATAATTATTTTAAGTCGATTATAACTATTAATTTTATTTTATATTTTGAAAGTAAAATAGAATATAACTATACTTTTACTACAAGCCCACTGTTGGGGAAAGGCTCTATTATTATCCCCCCATTATTAATTGATTATATTATTACAGTCGGTTTTGATGTATAAAAATTTGCAATTCTAAAAGGTTTATCTAAAAACACATGAACATGACTTCTACATCGCTACATAGTTTATGAACGAACGATAGTAAGTAATTTAATAATTTTCTCACGAATTAGTTATGCGAAAAATGCTCACTTGTTGATACCAGCCATTTTTGGTGGGACACATCTGACGCAATAAAACAGAAGAATTAGAACTTACGTAGACCCGCAATAACAGCGCTACTTCTGTCCCGCGTTTGGTGTGTTGGAGCTTAGAAAGGAAGTTCGTCCTAAAGGAAGTTCGTCAACGCGGGATTCGCGTTGACGAACTTCCTTTCAATAATAGTGGACGCAGCCAGTCAAAAGACTTAACTACCAATCCCTATTACGAACTAGTCAAAAATAAACAGTCTATTTATTCAATTCATCGGCCATTATAAACAAAGTGTGTTTATCCAAAGACTAGCTGCCCCCGCGAACTTCGTCTCGCCATATACTTTTATTTGCAACTATCTCCATACTAAATTTCATCTAAATCGAATTTTCCCGCATAAGCATAATATGCTTACGCGGGAAAATTCGATTTATACTATTATACTATTTTACGACTATATTATAGTTTCCGCGTAAGCATTTAATTTTCCGCCGTAAAAAGTCTCTCGCCATATACTTTTATTTGCAACTACCTCCATACTAAATTTCTCAAAATCGAATTTTCCCGCGGCGGAAGCATTTAATTTTCCGCGGTAAAAAGACTCTCGTTATATACTTTTACTATCATAAAAGTGAATCAATCTTAAACGAACCTACTTTCGTTTAAAGACTTTATTTTAGTAGGTACTGACTGAGTGCCCGTACCAAAGCATGATACCTTACCGAAAGGGCTGGTTTATTTCGGTACTTACATTTTTAAACTCTGATATCTTTCGAATGGAATGTCCGAATTGAATAATTTAAAAAGTTTTATAAAGATATTGAAATATTCGTAATTAACATGTAATTTATTTTGATAATGTTTTATTTGAAAATACAAATATAGAGCTTTTCCTAGCGGCGGCATTAAAATTAATTATATTGAAAATAAAACACTTATTGTGACATAACTATAATAGTTAGATATATGCTGTCGCGACATTTTTTGTAGATATTAATGTGTTCTACAAAATTGTAGTACATTGTAAATTTCTAAAATTAATACTTTTCGCAGCGCATGCGATATAAGGATTTTTTTTTACATCTTGGGTTACATATTTGGGTTTTCCGTACGGATCCCGAACTTTTTAAAAAATGTAATATAGCCTATAACCTTCCTCGATAAATGGACTATCCAACACTGAAAGAATTGTTTAAATCGGACCAGCGGTTCCTGAGATTAGCGCGTTCAAACAAACAAACAAACAAACAAACAAACAATCAAACTCTTCCGCTTTATAATATTAGTATAGATAATAGCGTGTTTGTTCCACTTTTATTCCAATTACGTGAAATTGGGACAAAGAGCTTTTTGTGGGAATCATTAGTTGAATAAACTGGCTCTTGTCAAACAATGGTGGACGTTGTTTTGACATAGCAATTAAAATTGCTGGTAACTCGATGATTGGAAATCCAGTGTCTATGGATTGTCCTGTATACATGGTAAGGTGAACGGGGAAGTTTGTGGTATTGTGAATGACAGGGCGACTAAACGTATTCTGTATTACCATGCCAAAATTATTACCGACAATAATAAATCTGTAAGGGACGGTCGTGGAATAAATTTTCTTGAGATGTTGTGTAGGCTCGATATAAAATTAGCCAAAATTGGTGATTTTTAGATTTTTTTCTGTACATATCTAACTCTTGTTATAATTTATGTTTGTAACAAATCAAAAATAACTAACAGCTAACGAAGTAAATTCCGAAATAAAAATACATGAAGTTCAAAGAAATTGGGCCTTCGTCATTATTTTTAACTAAGTTATCATAAAGTAATTTGTATTCCGAAAATAGATACCTTGACGAATCTAAAATTACTCACTAATTTATTTTACTTTGATCTTAAGTTGTTATGTTGAAAAAAATTAAATTCTTACAAAGAATACCAGGAATTTCATTCTTGGAGATGATTCCCGCTTTACATATCTTAGAGGATTAAAGGTACTATGGTAGTAAGGTTGTACAACCTTACTTTGCTACATCAGATTGAAATGGTTTACAGGATTCGTTTAAAAAAATATTATTTATTACGTACATACGACCAAGAACGGATTATTGAATGTCAAATGTCTTTTAAACCAATTAAAGTTCTCAAAACATGCCAGCATCCCAGCATCCTCTCGATGTTTGTCTTCCTAAAGCACTTTAAATAGTGCACATAACTTTTTCATGTCGAAAAATCCAGAGGTGCGTGGTGAGATTCGCGAACGTCGGAATGAAAACCGAGTATGCCTCTTATCCATCACAGCTTTTATAGGGTTCCGTATTATGTTTTTTGAACGAAAACAAAGACATGCGGTTAATTTAACAAGTAAAAGCTTTTGACGAGCTTCTGGTATGCTTTGTTCTTTGAGTGCCCCGATACAACTTTGTGACACCGTAGATGCTGGTATTTTGTTGGGTTTTAATATGGCTGAGTTTCAAATTAAATGCACTACTACTTGGTAAATAAATGTTTACACACATTGAGAGCTTAAACTACTTTATGCTTGGATTTTTATTTTTTATAGTTTTTTATAGTTCAGCCACAAGTTAGGTTGGTAGACCATACATACATACTTATGGGATAAAAAATAAAATAAATGAAGGAAGTATCCTAGCCCAAGAAGAAAAATGAACGAGCCGACTGCGACGATTGTCATTCTCGATAGATTTCATCGACTCACCGTTCGACCAACTCTAATCGACCGCACATCACAAAAGTGTTTTTTTTATTCATGAGATTTGCTCACTTGTTTACCAAATACTAGGAAACTATTTAGAAAAATACAAGATAAAAAAATACTTTGTGATCTTTGTATTCTATGTTTTCAATTACCCACCGTTTTCCAGTAAGGTACAAAATTTGTTTAGGTATATTTTTGGTTCATGTACCTAAATGCCTATGCCTATGAATCTTTACCCAGCTTCGTCTGTCGGGTAAAATAACAAAAGAAATTGACATCCATCACATCCCTAATTTTGACGAGATTACGATGGCTTACGAAACACAATTTGTCTTCCTTATTACGTGGTATTATATTTCGACGAAATTTTGCTAAAGGAACAAAAATATGTACATTTCGAGATACCAACTTGAAGATAAAATTCGCAGGCGAAAACTTCCCGCATATCTTATTTGTAACTAAGACTTAAAAAGGAAAACAAACCAATTATTTAATGAGTGACTCCCATCGGGCCCGGTGGCCTGGCCCGGTACCGGGGCAGATTAGAAGAAAAAGTTGCATCGGGCCCGGTGATGTGTTCACCGGGCCAGATGACACAAATTAAGTGCCATCGTCCCCGGTACGGTGCGCCTTGTAATTTATGATATACTAAATACATACATCTATACATACATTGTTTATATAATTTATGTACCTACACTACCTTTTTAAATATTTTGTACTATTTTTTATTCATTATCTCCACTAAGGTTGCCTGGAAGAGATCGCTCTCAGCGATAAGGCCGCCCCTTGTACGTTTAATTTAGTAATAAGTTTTCTTGAAACTCTGTTTTTATTTTAATTAAGAAGGTACAATAAAGTGTTAATCTATCTATCTATCTATCTACCTATGAAAGGGACTGAACTTAAAATTCAAACTGCTTGGTAAACAATAATCAGTTTTGAATATTAAATTTTGTCATAAATCTCAACCTCAGTCAAACGTCAATTAGTCGATGACGGTCAGTCTAGGTTTTAGGAATTTACGAACTGCAACATCTGCAACTTAGTAAGTGATGTTTGATTTGTTTAATATTTAATTAATCAAAATGATGAGTGGTTGAAAATATTCGTTGATGTGGTACTGGTGTGTGCTACTGATTAAATTATCACGTAACGGTTTCAGGAGCTATGGTCGACGAAAATATAACGAGTTCAAATTTAAAATACATAAAAAGAGGTGGCGGGACTGTCCTTCTTAATGCTGGATACCAGTATACTCTGAAAGAAAAGTATAAGAATGGGACAGTGGCATGGGAATGCATTAACAGAAAAAAAACAAGATGTGGTGGGAAAATAACTTTGAAAGTAAGTACCAAAGTGCATTCATCTTATAATGTCCTGCTGACTTATCTGTGATCTAAGTAATAGAAGGTAATTAACACTCACTGCCAGCATTATACAAAGTGAGTTTTCGAAACTTGATCGAATGAAATGTGCTGGTACTAGACAAATTGTAATCGATAAAAAAATCTGCACTTCGCGTAGTACAGATACAGATACAGATACTGATACTTTATTGATAACAAATAAGTTACATGTCAATTACTTTAGATACACATTATAATAAGTACACTAATAGCATAGTGTTATTAGTACCTAAATTAGAGTAATAATAAATTATATATTATATATATATTTTATATTTATTAGCAAATATCCCAATTTAAATAAAATAAAAGAGAGAGAGAGAGAGAGCAGAAAGAGTATTAATGTTCATCTATCTTTTTTAGGGCAGTGATAAAACAAGAGAAAAAAGTCATACTTGCATCCCTGATTTTGTAAAAAATGAAATAGATCAGACACTATACCAATGCAAAATCAATTTAACATCAGAAGAATTTCCGACAGTAACTTCCGTTTATAATGCTTCAGTAGCCTCATATCAAAATGCGGGTCTCAATTTAATAAAACAAATTCCAGAACTACAGCAAGTTAAGAGTACGTTATATAGATCGAGAAATGCTTCCGTTGGGTTGGAAAAAATTGCCTTCAAAAATCTGACCGAAGTGAAGGTACCCGAAAAATATTTAGATTTTTTGATAGCAGACTACTCACATGAAGGAAAGAGAATTTTAATATTTGCCACTCAAAAGGGCAGACAACTTTTGTCTGAGGGTAAGCTTTTCTTTGGAGACGGCACATTCAAGAGTTGTCCACGGCCTTTTAAACAGCTTTACAGTATACATTGTGCTATTGGTGAAGATGACACAAATATTGTGCCAGTGGCATACGCATTATTAAGTGACAAAAGTACGAACACATATGAGGTTTTTTTTCATTTATTAAAAGCTCAAGTACCAGACTGGATCCCAGAAACTTTTAAATCTGATTTTGAGATGGCCGTCATGAACGCTATTGCATCAGTATTCCCTAATGTTATCACAAAAGGTTGCTACTTCCATTATACGCAAGCGGTGTGGAAGAAAGGAAAGGAGTTACAACTCACCAAGTTAAAAACAACACGCAGACAAGTAGCCCTCAGTGCAGCACTACCCCTTCTGCCACAAAATGAAATTATTAATGGCTGGTGGTATGTTGCTGCACAAAGTCCCGACGATGAAAAAAGCAAGTTGTTTCGGGACTATATGTTGAAGCAGTGGTTGCGTGAGGAGTTTATTAACGTGTGGTGCGTTTACGGACAACGCCACCGTACGACAAATGCACTGGAAGCGTGGCACAGCAAACTTAATAAGAGTATTAAAAAAAAGCAGCCCAATATAGTCGAGTTCTTAAAAGTGCTGTATACTGATGCCTCTTACTATAAACTAAGATCAGTTCAAATAGAAAACAATATACTAAGTACTCCACGACGTTCGAAGGAGGCTATTCTTCGAGAAGATCTTATTAAGGAGGCAACAATGGAGCTAGTAACGGGTAAAATCTCCATTGGTCATTTTTTAGAAAAAATGCGTTAGATTTTATTTTATTTCAGTTACTAGCTTTTTTTTCCTAAGTTGCCTCCACACCAATTTTCAGCGCAATCGATTCAGCCGTTCTTGAGTTAAAAGTGAAGTAACTAACACGACTTTCTTTAATATATAAGATAATAGATTTTGGGGAACAAAATGCTTATATTATATACAAAATTAGATCACAACTTATAGGTTCACTTAAACTTTAGACAGCTTCCACATATAGCATTGTACGTAGTTGTATACTTTAAATATAGGTAGTTCAGTTGAAAACAAGGTCCAACAGTAACATTTCACAAATTAGGAAAAATATAATTATCGTTGAAGTACCTGTTGTTAGAAAAAAACAAACTAACATATTATTGTACTAAATTCAGATATGAGCTGGTTGTTCTTTATGTTACTTAATTAAGTGCTTAAAAAAAGTGGCCAAGGGCGAGTCTTTGGGAGAGTCTCTCGTCCAAACTATTTAGTTTAGAAATAAATAATAATGTTGTTTTAAACCTTAATATGATTTTTGAAGACCATTTTTGTTTCCATTTTAATTTTTTATTTAATGTTACTTATTAATGTATTGTACTCATTGACTAGTCCATGTGATCTTTAGGATTAAACATACCATGGTAAAGTATAGTACCTATTTCACAATAAAAACTGATTATTGTTTACCAAGCAGTTTGAATTTTAAGTTCAGTCCCTTTCATAGGTAGATGTATGTATTTAGTATATCATAAATTACAAGGCGCACCGTACCGGGGACGATGGCACTTAATTTGTGTCATCTGGCCCGGTGAACACATCACCGGGCCCGATGCAACTTTTTCTTCTAATCTGCCCCGGTACCGGGCCAGGCCACCGGGCCCGATGGGAGTCACTCTATTTAATAACATATCAAACAAAAATTTAATTATATGTGATATGTAACTACTATTTATATAATTACTATTGAATTGAGCTTTAATATTATTATATTTTAGACCACTTGTATATATTTTATAGTGATTGACTCTCACTTGAGATTTCAAAATAATCTAGATAATAAGAAAATTAATCTTCCACTCGAGAACCAGGGTTACGTTGTGATCTAGTAATTTTTTTATAATGTAACTAACTCCATTTTTGTTTATGCAATAAATAAACACTTATTTTAATATCGGTTGCAAACGACACGGTCGCGATTTCACCAGATTCCTAATAAACCGGGTGAAACGAGATTTGATCCGGGTAAAACCGAGTCAAATCAATAGTAACCAGAAGAAGTAATAACCATTAGTTTATTGGTAATCAACTCGAAACGATTGAGATTAAGCCTTATAGCGGATGATAAATTTAAGCTTTAGCTATGAAATTCTACTCGTAGTAGTTAATTCTAATAATTAAATGTTCCGTAAGCGTACCTGGTTATGATCGGATTTCTGTTTATTGTTATAATGTTCAATATTAAATTATCGATACCAACTAACTTAACTACTATCTTTAATGTAGCTGGCACATGTTGGTTTTTGAACAACTTGACAGCTTTAAAATAACAGGTTTCTCGTTTCTACTCCAGGACAAGCAGACACACGGCGCACTATAATCCTTACCTACTTAGTTGATACTCCAACCAGCGATCCAGCATCAAGCGATATGCATCCAAATAAATAAATTAAAAGAAAATCCACATTTATAATTCGCACCGCGAAGACTTGAAATGCGTAACCTGCTGCTGACTTTTCTGAATCCTACGAGTATAATCTAGGTCTGTTCAAGACTAAAGTGATTAAGTATCTTCGTGTCTTTAATTCCGAAGGTTGTGGGTTCGAACCGCTTCGCGGACCTTTTAATTTTTAATATGAAAAAAAAAACACGTCCTGATGGTGAAGGCAAACATCGAAAGGAAACCGGTATGTTTTGAGAATTAGACCAATTATATTAGAAAATAGTTACTTATAAATCATGAAGGATTTAGATCTAATATATAAAATTCTCGTGTCACAGTTTTGGTTGCCATACTCCTCCGAAACGGCTTGACTTATTTTGATGAAATTTTTTGTGCTTATCCGGTATCTATGAGAATCGGCCAATCAACATCTATTTTTCATCCCCCTAAATGTTAGGGGTAGTCCACCCCTAAATTTTTTTTTTATAAATTATTTATATGGCAAAACAACGTTTGCCGGGTCATCTAGTATATATATAATTAGAATGAGTTATTTTCTCGCGGTAAAACCACTTTTTTTACAGTTTTTTCAACGTTTGTATGTACCAACTTGACCGCTCATGTTGAAATTTCAAGCTTATAAACATCTCAAAGAAAATTCCGTACAATTCGTCGTTGCAATGCTTTAATGTTCGTATGCCTTTATGCCTTATTACTAAGAATAAAGGCCGTTGTTTACTAAGAGCGTATTCAGGTACAACAAGAATACATACCACTTAAGCGTGCCACAAGCTCACAGTAATTACCGTCTCATTTTACAGTCAAAATTTAGCCATATACCAGTCAGAGTTCTACATTTTGTAAGACGCGATTTAATTGCGCGCCTTTTATAACACTTTCAATTTATCGTCTAATTTTTTGCTTTATATAGGTCATATTTTAAAGATATGAAACTCAAATGCAACCAACCCTTAGTGATTTCTTATAGGGATGGAATAAAATATTTCTTATATTTTAACGAGACAAAACTATTTCATCGTCGTGAAGAAATATGTTAACTAACACGGTATCATGTTTCTTTATTCGACGAGACAGTTCTGAAGCTAAGTTATTATTCAGTGGCGACTATAAGTCGCGTCTTTGAATTCAGATTCAGTACTTAGATTAGAGTAACTTCGCTGCGGCATTAAGTCGTTACAAAGCAGTTGTATTAAAGCAATTTAACTCTTCAAGATTGTATCTTACATATTCATTATATTATAATCTACTTAGTTAAGATAAAGGGTGAAAGAATACATAGATAATGATTATAACATTTTCGTTTTTCCCTTTGATACAAACTTAATTGCAGGAAAAAGTGTTTGAATCTTTGCCGTATAGTAAAAAGTATAGTTTTATTACAATACACGCTGACCCGCCCGCGGTTCCGTCCAGAAACCTCTGGATTTTCTTCTAAAAAAAATTATGTGCGATTTAAAAACACTTGCCCTAACGGTGAAGTCAAAAACTGTGAGGAAACCGGCATGTTCTGATAACTCTAAATAGTATAGGGTGCATGTGTCATACACCAACCTGTGCTTGGCAAGCGCGCCGGTGCGTGGTGAATTTAAGTCCAACTTCCCTCCTCAAGAGATAAGTTATCTCTCAGCACTGGAAACGCAAAAAAGTTGACCACTGAGTTGTTTTGGACAAAAAGATGTTCCATTAAGGTCTTTAACATTTACAAGCAATACAAAGTAATTTTCTCACGAGGCAATACTAAGTTTTATTATTGTACAAGTTTAACGAAGGCAGAAAAATCCTATTTCCCCTTTTAAACATTAATGGCTGGAAGTTGAAAGTAGAAAATACATCAAAGACATTGTTTAAAGATTTACAAGCAAGTACTCTCTGACTTAAAAGATACAATGAAGGAACTGGAAATACTGTAGGGCAAAAGAATGTTATTTTGTGAGTTTTTGAGTATACTTACATACAGAAATTATATACTTGTATTTTTAAGTTATTTACACTTCTGTTACATCTAAAATATCTAAAATAGGGTAGGGATTCATACTAACTTCATTTACTCAGTAATCAACTCAACGCTAATCTGATAAATTTAGATGACCCAGATGTTTTAAGGACACGGTCGGATAGCATTTATCCGGATCAAAGTTACTTCTAATTTTATCTCATTATGAGAATGTTTACCCGGGTGTAATGGCTGTACATGCTGTATTATGGACGAAAATGTTGTAGTTTTCCAAATCGTAGACCAGTCTAAGATTAGTACGGAGATAGTAAAATACATAAGAAAAATCCAGACCTAAAAATCATTCAACAAAATTCCAAACAAAAACCTAGCTAGCACCAACTAAAAGTGTAATTATAAAAACACCTCTAGGCTTTTACATTTCCAAATGAGTGCTTCAAAGAGCTTTAAACTCAACTCTTTAATATCTTAATTACTGTGGAATGAGTGCCTCTGGCTATGCCATTCCTGAGCTTGTTCTAAAAGATCTAAGCTGTGTTTCTTTAACACGAACATTTTACGTAATTATGACAACTCCGGTTCTAATTAAGTTCTTGCTATTTATGATACTAAGATAATTCGTTTTTATGTCTATAAAAAGTACCTAACACCTCATCTCTTTCCGCAGAAAGGAATTAATTAATTGAATAACTTAATCGAATAGCAACACTGACTTGTGTTGTCTTTCTGCTTTGGTAGTGTGTAATCTACTGCGATCACCAACCCACCTGGTAAGCGTAATGATTATACATACTGTCGCAAAACCTAACGGGGAGAATCGTGCCCAGAAATAGAACGAATAAAATGAATAGGTGGTAATTGTGATGATGATGAGAGATGTTTTAGGCGCACAAAAAATAATTTGATGATGAAATATCTAGAGGTGCGCGGGGTTTATCCCTCATCTTCGGAATTAAAGGTGAACATCCATCTAAATAAACCAAAAAACCTAGGCACTATAACCCCCATAATCAAACTACAAAACTCCTAGAGAAAACAAATATTATTGTATACGAATAGTGACTGAAAGTCCGATTGTATAATTTTTTTACAAATTAGCTTCACCCTGTTTCTTCTGTCATAGCTTATTTTCCCTCCATTCCCTTCTTCAAAAATTCAACTTACTTGAATAAAATCAACGCGAACGGCGGCAGATAGCGAATTACGCAGGAAGAGGCCAAATGAAGCGAAAATACGATTATTTTGCTGTGAGACCTTGCGAAAATTTATACGAAATGTTCGCCTTTTATTTAACGAGTGAGACTGGGCGTATATTGTTGGGTGACGCGGTATGACGAACTCTAATGCCACTATGAAAGAGGCTGTCAATATATTTATAAATAGAGAGCTATTTGTCCACAGGATATCCCGGCCTGGATCGCGTAAGCAAAGAATTCATGCAACTTCTCCTACATTAATGGGACTTTAAGATAACTGATAATAAAGACCACCAGGTTTATGAATCAAATGGGTCGAACTTGTAACTAGCGTTTTGATTGACATAATTTGAGATTGATCCCACATAAGAAGCAAAAAAAGGGTGCAAAACCTTCAAAATTAGAATTAAATTGTGTTGACGTAACGAATCGAGAGCTCAAAAATTTTTTTGAATGTAAATGATTATGTTTAAACAAAAATAACCTCAACACAAGTTTGAAATCAAGCTCATTTTTTGTAAATCGCTTTTGCTTATCGCTATGTTCAGGAGTCGACCCGCACCAACAACGTCAAATGACTGGAATTAGCATATCTGTGATTCAGGTCCGTGCATTTGTTTATTTCTTGTATAATTTCCCACTTGTGGGAACTTGATGTCTCAACAACAAAGTTTTGCATTTTTGAATTATTCATTCCAAAATTACTTTGACACTTCAGATGTTTTGAATAAGTGTTTAAGATTTGTTTTTTGATCACTGACCGGGATTATTACAATACCTACTTGAAAGATATCCCGGTCAGTAAAAATACATTTTTAAATGGTTTTTTTCCTTAAAAGTTTTTTTAATGTGAATCTTGAACCCATTATTGTTGCACTACTGGGTACGCATTACCCAAATAGAATACATTATTGGTCTTGGCAGATTTGCCCTCACCACGCTTACCAAGCGGGTTGATGACCGTAGTATATACTCAAAACGACGTTGCTGCCCATAGTCTAACTAATATATAAACCCTTTGACGAAACTATATTCGCGACATTTTATTCTTAGGCTGGAAAAATAACTCCTCTACGAACATTTACAGTCTGTAAATACGTGTAGCTTATCAAGAACGAACACGTACGATAAAATTTATAAAAAAAAATCGCAGCAAAATCGAGTCTTACTATAAATGTAGTCAAATATAACCTTAAGCGCTTCTTAAGCTTTGATCGATGAATAGGTACCAAAGCTTTCATTACTCGACCCTCATTCTTAAACACCATGGATCTTCATTTTAGACACAAAAACAAAATTACCCATACATTATCCGAAACCATGAGATAATAGGGCAAAAACGGTGAGCGATGGACTAAAATGTATGCAGTTTTTGTAAGGAGGAGATTTTTCAGGTTGTTTGCTCCATTCAATGAAGGAGCAAATCGTTTTATTTTAGGGTTTCTTATCAAAAAGGTAAAACGGGAACTGACTAAGGGATTTATATGAACTATCGCGAAAAAATGTCACGGGTGTAAAAGTGTAATTGTGTATCTACTGTAAGTACCAACTTCTTTGTATAGTAAAAAATATCTCAAATCAAAGTCAATTTAGTAAACCAAAGAAAAATTTACATAAGCATACTTAATACCTATCTGTGTATGTATAGTTTATTAAGTAGGTATATGAGAAATATAGCACCTGTAACACAAGCTTTGAGCTTACCATGAGGTTAGATGCTGCTTTGTGAATTGTCCAGTAAATATTAATGGACTTTTTCATTTTTGTCCAGCAATATTTTTTTAATGATTCCTAGGCCACATCATCACGTCGGTATGTACCGTCAGGTGCGAATGTGGTTAAACAAGGGTCTATATACTATAGAAATAAAAATGTTTGCTGGCTTGCCGTTCTCGCACGAATGTTGAATTCAGTCGAAGATTTACGCTTGTTGGTCGCAAGTGACTTGCATACAATTAGCTTTCATTAACTCATCCGTCCATTTCGGTCCATTGGATGTCGTTCGACGGTGCACTTGCCCTACCTACGGTCTCAATTCAAGAACTTTCATGAAAATTTACTCGTTCTAAGATTAACAAAAATAAATTACGAACTCAACATCTCATTTACGAAAAATAATATACATTTATATACTTGGCATAAGAATATAAATGTTTTAATACTTTTTCAAAGAAATCTAGGTATAAGAATAATTATAATTAAACTGTAAAATCCTATAAAATATATCATAATAATATTTAAAAAATTTATTATTGAACGGACAATGTTGCAGAGTGGTAAGAAACAAACATGATGTCAATCTAAACGTCAATCCGCCATGATACATGACGTATCGTTTTGACTAGCCAATAATAGATCTATACTCTGTTCATTTTCAATGGAGCATTTTAGTAAACATTCCAAATCAGCTGTTTTTTAGGGTTATCACAACGTAATGATGCAGACCTAATAGAATTTCAATGATTTCACCCGTAAATTCTATTTAATTGGTTACTTTTTAAATCGTTACGTCTATTTAATGCAAAATCCAATTATTTCAATTCAGAAAATCATCATTATGTGGTCAAACACGAAGATTAAAATCACCACAGATTTATGACTTTGTAGCAGTGCCAACCCTAACGATTCTCAGTTTTGACGTCATGGGTGGCAAACAATTGGTTTCTTTTTAATACGATTCCGAATTTAGGACAGCACTCTCACCATACATGATTCATAGAATTTTTTCGGATTTTGATGCGGTTTTTTTTAATAGATAGAGTGATTCAAGAGGAAGGTTTATGTAGCATTGCACCCGCGTGAAGCCGGGGCGGATCGCAAGTCTATAATAAAATACTGTATATTTATAAAAGACGAGAAAAAATACAAAACATTACAACAAAGCAGCAAACACTTGACGGGAACCGTAAATAATTGTAATGAATGAATGAATGACTATATAATTTTATTTTCCCCGTTTTTCTGACAGAAGTGGTAACACTACCCACGAACGCCGCCATTTGCTTTTCACTTGACAATAATATAAGACATAAATGATGTATATCCACAATGCCGCAAACAAAGCCGCTGGCAAGAGCTAACCTAAATAATAAAATGTTTTTTACCCCTGCATCAGCTGATTGAACTGTCAAATGCTGTGTTTACTAAAATGCTCCATTGAAAATGAACAGAGTATAGTGTGTATGAATCCTTAACCTGTCCTCTTGTCACTTATATTTGGAAAGCCGCAAACTCAACATCCTGTTTGACGACGTGCTGTGAATACGCCGGCGTAGCATTTCCTGCTACGCTACGTCACATGAAATGTGGGCTGTGTTGTAAAGAGGTAAGATTCAATTTCGTCTGTTAAATTGATATGTTACATTTGTATTGACGAATAATTTAAGCAGATATTTATTTATTACGAAATTTGGGACATTGGGATCTAGATCTTCCAGTGGGATAGTGCGGACTAATAATAATAATAGTATAAGGGCATTTAATATAATTCGCCTTGCACGCAGATTGGAGTTTTCTTCTATAAAATAATATTCAAGTAGTTTTTTTAAATAAGACATCATTTCATTCTCAGATCAGCAATCAGCACTAAATCAAACGTCGCCTGATCCCGGATGAAGCCGGGTATCTTACAACACCAAAACGCTGAGTAGGTCAACCTCGGAAGTAAGGTTTATCTACAAATCTCTTGACTTACGAGGGGTTGGTCTAGAGTAGGTAGTACCAAAGTCTCATGACTCAAAGTCCCGGCTTCTTAAAGTCCCGGAGATTTTTATTGGCTTTTGTTGAGTGGCGTTTTGAGGTGTTTATTTCGGGTAAAGAAATCATTGTATCATTGATGAACAAATTTATTTTTCTGTGGTATTGTTGAAAATATCAGAATAGATTCCACAGCGATACGTCAGTGCTGCTTACGACTAACAACAAATAATTGGTATTGGTAAACAGGAACTTTAGAACAAATGCCAGTTTGAAGTAAATAATAACTAAAAACGTTTAGAATCCCAGTATGTCCCAGGGATGCGATACTTGTTCCGGGACACGGGATTCATCCTGAAGCTTTGGACGTCCCTAGTCGGGTACCGTCGCTCATATATTTGAGGGCAGACCCGGAACATCGTGGGTTCTTGGGTGAAAACGGGCGATTTTTGCAAAATTACACCACAGTAAAAACAAATTAGTCGTAGTATTCATCGTATTAGCTCAGGGAAAGTTTAAGAGAGTAGAAAACATGGGAATAAAACGGGCGAAGCCGCGGGCGAGTCAGCGAGAACTTTTTAATATAAGCGACCGTATTATCCCAATGTCAATGGAGATACTTTTAGTTTAATGCCCGATTTACATTATTCCAGTCCAGCTATCCAGTCCAGCACTGGATTGCTTACTGGAAAAATGTAAACCGGCACTGGAATGAACTGAATCCAGTAAGCATTGTGCCAGTGCCGGTTTACATTTTTCCAGTAAGCAATCCAGTGCTGGACTGGATCGCTGGACTGGAATAATGTAAATCGGGCATAAATTGAGATGGTTCAATGGTTGTTTGTTAACAGACACAGTATTTTTTAGTGTAAATTATTAAATATTTCAAATAAATAGTTTTAGGTGTACCTAAGCTTAAATCAAAACAAAAGTTAGTATTGGTTTAAATATAAATCAAATCGTAACTTTTATTTAAGTCTCTTCTTTATCCACAACAAATTATATTTATACTTGCATTCGTTATTACCTTTTTATTATCTTACTTAACACGTTAAAACCTAATAAGACTTATTTCTACAAGTTGAGCAGATCTGATTAAAAGTTGCAAGCTTTATCCTTTGAGGATTGGCGCGGAGTAATAATATTGTAGGTTGTTCATTCAACAACTAAAATTTTATGAGTAAAAACAATTAGCAAAATCATCTGATTATAGAACTAACATTAAAATTAGAATACGATACTAAATATGTATTTTTAAACAATATATAAAACAAAAATAAAACAATTCAAATTAAGAAAACGGCACCCTTTTATGTAATTTAATAATTATGTATGCATAAGCCTAATTATTCAAGGCAAATAAATTATAACTTAAAATTTTATTAAATAATTTAGGAACATTAAAACTGAACTTTTTTATTATTTTATAGTGGCGTCCTCGTGTTACTACTCTTTGTTCAGTTCGAGGCTTTTGAAAAAGGTACAAAGTGATACTTTTGAGGTCGCTAGGATTATCTTCTGCTGACATGGCTTTTCACTGAATGAACATTTTTGCGCGAAATTTTGTTAATTTAGTTCAAGTGCTAAATTGCTTTTCAAGCTTGCTAATATTCGCAAATTGCAAATGATTATATAATTCTACATGATATTTCTCGAAAGTTGCCAAATCCAAGTGTGACTTGGGCGGGTCCATTAAACTTGAGAGATAAATAAATAAATAAATATTGGTGGACGATTCACACAGGAACATCTAGCCCGTGATATGCTCTAAGCTTGTGTTATGGGTGCTAGATTTTTGATATACTTAATAGAATATACATACATAGATATATATTTTTTATTATACCTATATAGATGAATTTAAATAAGCCTTAATTCACCACGCTGGCCAAGTGCGGATTGGTGAATGACATTATGTCAAGCATTACATTTTTATAGGTAAGAATTAATTACGTAATAAGTAATTAAGTACGAATTAAGTACGTACCTAATTACGTAGGGAATTATAGGTAGATGGAGCAGTCAAGACGAGTTCGGTCAGTTAGTCGTTTAGTTTAGTCCCGACAAAATGGAGTGGTAGTCTTATGCCGGCACTACACGAGCGTAAACTCTCCTGAAAATAGAACAAACTAATTCTAACACGGAATTCCTCAAAGGATAAAGTTCAGTTCATTCACAGAACAGTAAAAAGTCTACTAAAACAAAACCAAAGTAACAAATGACAAACGAGACTGGAATAAAAATTAGCTTTTGAACATAGCCCATACTTGTAATAATAGCTGGTTAACTTCAAATAATTATCTTCTTTCAATTATCACTTGTAAAAACGATTAATATAAATTATTATTTTTTGTTTGCATTATTTAGCATCACATGTAACTAATTTATAATTATGTATATTTTTTCTTTGATAAAAAATATATTTTTTAAACAATTTACACATTCCACAATTACAATCCATTGCGGATTAACCGTAGGTAAGTATATTTATTGTGGTGGTACCCCGTGGTAAGCTCTAAGATTGAGTTTCTCAATTATTAAAAAACTTTTATTATAGAAATTAACCCAACTATCCCTTATTTGAGCTACGCTCCAGTTTTAAGGAATATCGTAAATTAGTCAGTGATTTAGATGTCGTGCCCTCACTTCCTTTATTATGTTGACGTAAAATTTTAATCAAACCTTACTTTATATTTGATTTTTGAATCCCGTGTAGTGTCCGCTTTTGAGTAGAACCAATCCCCATCTGTTCCTGCGGGTATCAAGAAGTTGTTGACCTTCATTAACAATACTATAAGAAGATTAGATGGCTGTTTGTTTTTCACAATTTCCTTTTATTACGTGCGCAATTAGAAATGAGTTCTGTAAATGGCGTCCGCTCGCATGCGTTCTCGCTCACTCTCTATCGCTGTCTATACTTTTATCCTTGTTTTGCCAATCGTACCCATACATACCGCCGCCATTTACAGAATTCATTTTCAATTGCGGGGGTTATAACTGTCTTATTTAAAGTGCACAAAATGATTGTTGTTACATAAGTTGTTAACGGCAATCGTTAGATTGACCCGATGTTATTATTGAATGGGGTTTGAAACAGTGTGAAATATCAGGCTACTTAAAAACATGTACCTACTTATGTTTTTCGAATGTTACTACTTGTTTCATGTATTTTGTACTATTTAATAAACTTAATTCAAATGATTGTGCTGAAAAGATGATGATCATGATTTAAGAATTCTTGGCCTTTTGCTAAAGGCCAAGAATTAAGGAAAAGTTTTATATAAATATGCCCTAGACCTAAAAAGGGCATTCCAAACATTATGTTATCTAAGATAAGGGCTAGCTGTGTCAAGGGAATTGGAGCAATTTTAATCATTAACTTTGGATTTTAAGGAGACTAGATAACAAATAGTGGTTCTGTATAACCAAATTTAGTTTAAATTTCATATAATTTTAGAAAACATTTCTACGATAAATGATTAAGAGTGTAGAATCGATTTAAAATAGGCTTATTTCTTAAAGTAATTTTGAAAAAAATACATGAACTTTATTTTAAATTTGCAATAAAAAATATATTGATATTTTTGGCGGTTTATATTAGTTGAAAGAGCTATCTATGTATTTTTTAGCTCAGAAATATTATTTGATAAGATAATTTGATAAATTGACCCAGAACGTATTTGCCCATCTTCAGGTTTATTTAAAACTAAAGTGAACATTTAAAAATTCCTTTATTAATAAACTTTTTTTGTAATTTAAAGACGGTAACCAACTGTTCCCAGATATTAATCCTTTAGGTACTCCATCAATTTGAAGAATTTCTTGAACAATCTTGTCAATGTTACGTAACCACTTCAAACGAATTGCGTAGTTTCTAATTGAAATTAATTAAGATTTTGTAATCATGATTATTAAATCCTTAGACAATGCTTTTGAACACAATCTTTATATAATGACACTTAACTTATACTTCAGATAGCGGTAAGAGCGGTAAATTGCTTTAATTTTGTATATGTTTAAAAATTATAACAATTTATAAACTCTATTAGTTTATTCGGTGGCTTGTTGGCTTGGCGGCTTGCTGAGCTCACTTTAATTTTTATTCCGTATGTCGTGGGTTCAAACACCGCCGCGCATCTTTGATTTTTCTTCTTATAGGCAACAATTATAAGCGCTTTGATAACACGTGCTCAAACGGTGAAGGCAAACATCATGAGAAACCGGAATATTCTGAGTACTTTAAATATATGGATAGATATATTTTATTATAGGTACATCATAAAACACCCAGACACATTTTTGTTCCGAGGCGGAAATCAAACCTGCAACCTTCTGCGTCGCAGGCAGACCTTCACCCGCTGCGCCTCAGAGTTCAGTAATCATAACAACAATATTACCCACTCTCTGGGCCTCCCCAATATCTATTTTATAATATTTATTTATATAATTATTTTATTTGTCTTCCTATCATGGCAACCAGCTTAACCCTTAAAAACTACCGGAGATTTTGAAAATATCTGAAAATTTTACCGAACCCTAATAACAGAGAAAGACCCTTTGTTAATTAATCTTAATTGTCGAACTACTTGAGACAAACAAATACTCTTATCTGTCACTTGTTGAGAATTAGTGTGAAGGTTCCGAAATGTTATTTATCTATTAGATAAATTTATATAAAGTTTGTATGTTTAGTTTCAGAAAAAAAAATGTCAGTTATTTAATAAGTGGATATACTAGCTGACCTGCCCGCAGCTTCGTTGGCTTCATTTCTTTGTTTTTTAACATTTTCTGGTAGTGGTTAGCGCAACCAGGACTTAACTGGGTGGCGTGGGTTCGACTCCCACTCGAGGACTAAGGTTACGTTGTGATCTTGTCATTTTTTCCATACCATTTTCTAATAGTATCCTATACACAATAATATGATTTAGATTCCATAGATATAACATGACTTTTCAACAGCTGCCAGAGATCATAAATATGTAACCTAAACTAAGAATTATAATTTGCTAAGATTTTGATCTATATTATACTATAACATAAATAATATAAGCACCGTGACTTCATACTAGATACTAAATAACTTAGAAACAAGTCATGCTGAAATATAGACAAAACCGCGTGTCAAGCCTATGATAGTTTATCAGCTGTTGAAATAGTGAGGTATAAATGTATGGGCGGTAAAAGGACGGTCAGTGTCTAGTTCACACTATCAACATGTTGTTCCTCCTGGGTTTGATGTTGGCTGGATTCGTGGGTGAGTCTTGATATTATTATTTATATTCTTAAATAAAAAAAACTTGAATATTGTTTGACATTTCACACAATAACATCTAAGCTAAGCTCCATGGCAAGCTTGAAGCTTGCGGGTGCTATATTTCTGATATAAATAGAATGTACAATACAATACAAAAACACTTTGTTTTACACCAAAACAAACAAATATAACAAATACAACAAAAGAAACAAGTATATACAATGAGCGGCCTTATCGCTATAGAGCGATCTCTTCCAGGCAACCTTTGGATGGAAATAATTATTAATAATATAATGCAATAATTTATCCTTGCTGCATTGATTGTCACTAAGGGACCAAGTTCTACAAAATCACAAATATATTTTCCCAGGGTCATCCCCAACCCCATTGAACGAAGACCAAGAAACCCGTATCGTAGGAGGCAACAGCATCAACATCACCGAAGCTCCGTACCAAATAGCCCTGCTGTATAGAGGCCGGCAGATCTGCGGCGGGACGATCGTTGCTCGCGACATTGTGGTCACTGCTGCTCATTGCGTTGTTGGGTGAGTCATTATCATTATCAATGTCATTATCTTTACACAAGGATTATTTTACCTATAACAATATCATGTATCTACAGAAGCAGAGTACATGAACTGCACTGCATTAGCTTTACTCCAAGTATACAAATTAAACGCATTTCTATATTATATAAAAGAAAGACGTGTTAGTTACACTATTTATAACTCAAGAACGGCTTTAGCGATTTGGATGAAACTTGGTTTAGAGATAGTCAAATTCATAATTGCCTTGTCAATGATAGCAGCAATCTGTCAAAGTTGCTAGCAGACAAACAGACTTATCACCGTTTGCCAAAAGGTGTCCATACAGAAAACAATTTTATGAAAACACTTGACACTACTAAATAAATAGTACACAATAAAAACTAAATTCAGGCTTGTAAAATTAAGTTTTTAACCTAATCGTTTCTTTTACAGAACGAACGCAGTAGATTACCAGATCAGAGCAGGTTCAGCTTTGGCATCAGTAGGGGGTCAGGTCGTGCCGGTCGGAGATCTAGTCTCCCATCCTCAGTTTGATTACAACAGTAAGTTATTCCTACAACAGTATGGTTTTATATTCGTCTCAGTATCGACAGAAACATTGATAGTTCCATACAAATGACTAGCATACCAAAAATTGGTGTAATAGAAAAAGGAGACATATACTTAGGATAGAACAGGATACGTATCACGAATCCGCCTGATAAATGTCACCACATTAATAAGGCGGATTGGCGAATTGATCCTCAATTATTCGTATCCTTGAACAAATCCTCCGAGAACTATGAAAGGATACGAGCCCTGTTGAAAGTCATTTATTTATTTATTTATTAAGTAATTAACCCATGGTCCAAAATGTTTCATACAATTATCTTTTCCAGCCATGGACAACGATATAGCGGTTCTCTGGTTATCATGGCCGCTTCGCCTCGGATTCTCAGTCAGACCGGTGCGGATGCTGAAATCAGGAGAGGAGGTGCCTGATGGAGAACTAACTGTGGTTACTGGATGGGGCAACACTGCTGTAAGTATCAAGTGACAGATGAAATAGTTTACTTACATTATTAAATCCACAGGCTGCTGATAGAGAAAGACGAATGGAAGTAAAATATACTGCCACATGAGATGAATTATACAAATAGCTCAGGGACAGCCAATCCTGGCCCTTTTGTGCAATATAATGCGTATAAAGTTTTTATGTTTAAATTTGTAATTTATGTACACAAATAAAATTATCTATTCTACGTTGATGATGAACATAAATGTTTGCAGGAAGGAGGTGGTTTTCCCGCATCTCTTCAGAAGGCGCTGATTCCCAAAGTGAATGAGGAAGTGTGCTCGACAGCTTACAGCAGCGTCTACAACATCTCGCCGAGGATGCTGTGCGCAGGAGTGCCTGAGGGCGGGAAGGATGCTTGCCAGGTGAAACTTATCATAAGCACCACTCTGTACATTCCTACTCTTGGTATACAGAGACTTATGTATCTCTTGACAAGATACATTATTTTATTTCACCACGCTATCCAAGTGCGGGTTACAATGTTCTTCAAACTCTTTAAAGTTCAGTGAATTAAAGTTTGTTGATCGCCTTCGGTTCCCTTCGTCTTCGAAGAACGCGTTTAGAGTGCTCATAAATTTTCAAAATTGAAAATTCATATACAAACACATAATTGAACCGACGATCTTCGTAATGAAAGTCAAGCGTGCTATCAATTAGCAAAACAGCTTCTTCCCGAGATCCGTCTCCATGTCAATGTTATCGGACATAGTCTTGGAAAATACAGTCATGAAATATACACGGAGATTTGGGTGTTTTATATGTTTAAACAGTGATTTTGCTATGTGGACTATTCAGCAAATAACTTGGAAACGACAGTCAGAATCGGCTTTTGACCAATTTGCGTTTGTATTTCCAGGGAGACAGCGGTGGACCTCTCGTCTACAATAACAAGCTGGCCGGCGTAGTATCCTGGGGTCTCGGCTGTGCACGACCTGACTACCCGGGAGTGTACTCCAAGGTGTCAGCGCTGAGGAGTTGGGTGGATGACAGCATCAACCTCGTGAGGCGAAAGCATCTCGTGAGGTACACTCAGATGAATATTGACGAATAAATGGCTTGTATATTGGAACCGGGTTATGGTTGTTTTATTTTATGTTTATAGGTATACCTTGACTATAGTGGTGATTGGATTAATAATAGAACTACTATGATGTGAGGTGGTTATGTTCTTAGACCAACAGCTTTGCACACTTATGCATACTCAGAGATTGATTTTTCGATTTTCTTCCGAGACCGGAAACCATCGGAATAAAAAATTATCTATATTATAATTACATAGAAAAAAGAAAAGAAAATGTTGTTAAAATCATACATCATATTATTATTCATAACCAAAAATAGTAATTTTGTAATACTTCTCTCTAAAATTACCGTTGTTGACATCTATTGAAACTTACTAAATATCCGAAATGTCTTCCTAAATGTCCGGAAAATCTCCAATAACTCACAAGTCGCAATTCCAACAGATTTAAAAGAAGCTTTCTAAAGACCCCTGAGGTTCTCGTTCATTTAAATTGGACTTGGAATAGCTAAAGTTTCGATAGACACATTGATTCCGCCTCCTGGGTTTGTTGGAATGGGATCTTTGATAAATAATGTAGTTACGATAAATGATACTAAAATATTTTATACCTATTTATTTTCACAATTTTATGAAAATTTACAGCTACATAAAATAACAGTTAAAAATAAATAATTTGACAAATAACGCCATTTATGGAGGGCCAATGAAAGTTTTTATCCTTCCATTTTTGTCCATCAGCCGTCATCATAAACTCAATCCTTTCATATAATAATAATATTGCTGGACAATTTACACAGCGACACATAAACTATGTCTCTAAATAAATAAGTAAAATTTAACTAGGTACACACGAAACTGTCATAGCTTCTCTTTAAGTTCGAATACTCGCTAGTTCAACACACCATGCACAATTCAGCGGCCACAATTGCTGGAATGGCCGCTCCGTTCGCTCGGAAAGCGATAGCGGTCCAATTTATGGCACTAATAGTTTCTTCATAATGCCACAGCTATGTGTAAACATCTTGGATGTCTATTATTTTACAGTTTAACCAAGCCACCAATATCAGTTGATTATTGCATTGTTTGCTGGACGTAGGCCAAAGATGCATAGGGCAATTAGATATTGGTGTGTGTATATGTAGCCTTAAAGTTAGCTGATAAGTTGAGGTCTTTGCTCGTTTATTTATCTAATTATACTTTATTAATAAATAATATTGCAACGAAAGACTGTAATCAACTCTTATTCAAATTCTTTGCGTGCTACTTCGAGTATAAGGGTGACATGTTGCAATTCTGATCAAAATGTTATTGAATTTATTTGTTTTTTTTTAACACAAACAAATAATATAGGTACTGAAAAAATACTAAAGCCCAATTACAAGTTTCTCACATCTTATATAATCTGATATCATCTCTATTCCCCCCCCCCCTTACAAATTAGGTAAAATCATGGTATATTAATTTTGTAGAATTAAGTAGTGCAGTTTCTAACACACAGATAGGTTGTATAATTTCAAACGATGACGTCCACTACAACAGTACCTGATTCCATCCATGGCATGCAATTACACGCTGCGGTTGCTGGTTCGAATTGACAAATTACGACGTCATGCCCGTCTGTCTGTCTGCAGGACCAGGGGAATAATGGTAGGGTATTTTGGTGATTGAGTAGAATTCTAAACAGTAATCACTATGACCGAATAGGCAATATAATAAATAGGCACTATTATAGAAGCTACCAAATAAAGAAGCTACTTGCATTTTCTGATGTTAGTTTTGCAAACTTTTAATGAAAAATATTCAATTAGAACGTGAATCGACAAGCGCGTCACAGGGTTTCCAGGAAATTGATGAAAGAAATATATAAATGAAAATCACGAGTGTTATGGCCTTATGTCTCCCATTTGAGAGAAGTCCCTATGTTCCGTGGTAATGTAAAAAGTCGTAAACCAATCGTATTAAAGCAAAAAAATTGATATTGGGTGATGATAATGAAAATCAATGACGTTTCAAAACACCAAACCTCGATCTCGAGAAAGGAATACTAAAAGTGCCGTTAGCATGAGATTGAAGATTCCTACAAATCACGATTTAGTGCGCGGATTCGTGACTGTGACGCATATTGGCTATATTGCAGATAATGGGACGGGGCGTGTGTAGTGATGGGAAAACGGATATGGGATTATTATGTTCGGCTTTGCGTGAGCGGTACTAATGTAGTGAATAATTACAGTTGTATAAAAGATGTGAGTGTTGAGTTTTATTCCTGAGGAGGGTGGGATTCCCGGCTAAAAGCTCCACAAGTATTGACAAGAGATTTCTAGACTAAATCTTTAGTCACTAAGAAGATTCTACTTCTGGAGCATAATCAACCCTATCTTTGATTGTGCTCAGAAGATGGTTTTTGTCTGGGGCAATATCTATATGATCGTAGTAATAGCAGTACCTGGAACATACAGGGTGTCCCAGAACTAAACGTCAAACCACAATCAATCCAGTCACCCCGTTTTAGCTTGGCGTTGAGTTCTGGGACACCCTTTATAAGCATGATAAGGAATCATCTCATAGATACGGATACCCAATATTGACTGGGGTTAAAGTAGCTGATATTGTAATTAAGCTGAATAGTAAGCCCATTTTATATGATACTAGCTTTCCGCCCGCGGCTTCGCCCGCATTATATTAGATTTAAAATAAGCAGTAAAAAGTAGGTATCCTATGTCCTTCTCCTGGCTCTAAGCTACCTATCCACCAATTTTCAGCCAAATCTATTCAGCCGTTCTCGAGTTATAAGTGAAGTAACTAACACGACTTTCTTTTATATATAAGATAAGCACCCTTATTTACGTTCCCACTGCTAGAACTCAGATATTTATTTCTGTACGAGAGAAATTTGGCCTTAATTCACCACAGCTGGCCAAGTCGGTGAATTTCATGTTCTTCAAACTCTTCAGAGTTGGAACAGAAGCTTCGGAATGAAAAAGGTTTTGTCTTACGCCGTTATTACAATAACTCCTACACAACAACAGCCGGTTATAACCTTTACGCCCTACGCTATCCCATCAGTTACAGAAGGTCCGAGCTTGTAATTGAAGGACGGTAAAACCATACTTATATCCGCATAAATCGTTGCAATAACTGCGCACTTTTGCCCCTTCGGATGTCCTGACAATTGGCTTTTACCAATAACATATAATGTAGATTGAGAGCCAATGGAAACTCACTCGCAATAAACGTATTGACCGCTTCGCGCGACCTGTGAGTAAGGATTATATAACCACGTGTCGCGGTCATGTTCGCGTGGTCGTCTGATCGTGTCGCCGAATTAAATGTTATAATTTTAAAATAAAATACCACATTACAAATTTCACATTCATCACCGTAGATAGATACCAATAGACCTAAGCATAAATCGTGGTAGTTTTGGTAATTTAACAGCGATCTACAACATCCCGTCTGTTTAGCTGAACCTTATAAAGTTTGAAGGACAATGTGTCGTTCACCAACCCGATTTTGGCCAGCGTGGTTAATTCAGGGTTAATTTCTCTCAACAAAAGAGGCTGTCCCAGCGGTGGGAACGTAAAATGGGGTCATGATGACATAGAACAACGCTCCTTACTGTCATTCACTGTATGATACCCGGGGAGAAAGACTATTTTTATGCTGGCACCATGCCCTCATATTTTCCTACATGATTAGATCTTATTACCACGGTATCTTGATCTACGATCCGACCAAATATACATTCACATCCGACATGTAATAAGCGACTCTAATTCAAAGGCTTAGAGTACATAGGAGCGAAAACGCTAAAGCAATTGAAAGTTTTAACAAGGTATTGCTTTGTTTGGATTTGGAGTTATAACACCCAATTATAAAGAATTGTTTTTGCTCACAGCCTTATTGGTATGTGTGAACTAAAAAACTAAAACTGTGGCTTAAGAATAGTATATTTTACCGCGGATGTTAACAAACCGTTAAAGCGATTTAACACTAAGTGTTAAATCGCTTTAACGGTTTGTCCGTGTAATTTTTAGGATTTTATGGACATGAGATAAATCTTTAAATATACTCGTACAAGAATGCAAAGCTTAAGCTCAGTACTCACATACGGTATTACTCGATAGTTTTACTCGAAGTCGAGTAATGAGTTTTGCGGTCCACACGTTGATTTTTACTCGACTTCGAGTAAAACTATCGAGTAAAACCGTATGTGAGTACTGAGCTTTAGACATTTATTTCCATAAAAAATCAACGAATGACATGGAACCGTCAAAGAAACTTACAAGGAGAAGAGTATCAGGCACCTCACAGTATTCAAATAATATGCTCTAAAGTTTAAATAAAGATATTTATATACATTTTAAAGATAAATTAATAATGGCGTGTTTAATCGACGCGATAATCATAATAGATAAAATAAATTATTATTGAAACAACCAGTCATTGTAATAACTCTTATCAATGTTCAAAAGTCATTAAGGTGGTTGCCCACTATTACGCTGCGGTTACACTCAAAACAATTGTAATTGTTCTGCATGTCATATTTAATACTTTATTCATCACCATCATCACCCCACTGATCATATACATACCTACCTAATTTATATAGATTTATTATTTAAAAATATTGGCACAATTTAGGATATATTAAAATTTGTTATTTAGCACGCCAATGTCAATCAAGCTTGTAGCGGTTATAGGTTTTATAGGTTATAGGTTGTAGGCGGCTGGTAGATAATGCCTTGGTATTATGCCCACCCATTGTACCAGTTTTTATATCTTTGCATTAAATTCAATATTGAACAAAGTAAATTATTGTCGACAACTGTCTTTAAATTTACCATAGTGACACAGCTTTTTCATCTTAGTATATATTTTCCTGATAAGGAGATTACGATGTCTATAGCAACTGTTCACGTGAACATGATCGCCGCAGTGGGATTAAGATCTCGCAGTTAATATTAATATCTTTGTTTTAGAGTGTTATTTTAACCTTCGTCCAACCTTGTGGTTTTATATAACGACATAATTCTTAAAATATTTAAAAAAAGTGTTTAATAGGTATGTACTTACCTTTACCACTGGCAAGAGCGGAGTCCCTTGAAAAAAACTGGTTAAATAGAGGCTACTGCAACAAAGTAAATGGTAAATTGTTGCATAGCTGTGCCAAAATCATAACCACTTTAGTTCGTATAACAAGACATATCTCGTGAACAAAATAAATTTTGGGATTCTTGTAACTTTTAATAAGAATAAAATCTAAAATTAACACCGTTGATACTTTTGACAGTTGATTCACTCGATACACGATAATGCGATAAGAGTCTAGCATATTCACTACATGAATACACTGTTTTCATAACAGTCTGATAATGTTTTGAAATACTTACTCAACAGAAAAATTTACATGTCACAATTAGTGTACCCTCAACATGAGTTTTGAAAATTTAAGATAAAATTCCATATAAAACCTGGGGTAATTGAATTTGCCATAACATTCTTCAATGAACTGTAAAGTGTGAACAGTTTTGTGCTAAATTGTAACAAAATTATTGTTTGAAAAGAAATAAGTGGAGCCAGTGAAGTTTTGTTGTATTATTATCAATTCAAAGAGTCTAACGGAAGATCTCAATTTAAAAATCACCTCGATCTATCTCAGAAATTTGCGATCATTATACCATCATGTTTCGTTTTATCTTGTTGTGTGTTTGTGCGCTTGGAGTTGACGCTGCGAGGATCCTAGCTGTTATCCCTACTCCATCAGTTAGCCATCAGATCGCATTCAGACCATTCTTCCAAGAGCTAGCAAAGCGAGGCCATGACATCACAATAGTCACCACAGACCCTGTCTTTGAAAAAGGGAAAACACCACCTCGAATGAGAGAAATCGATCTTCACGATATTTCATATGAGATTTGGAACGAAATGTTCTTACCCACATCCACAACAGGACATAAAGATGATCTATTCATACAGATGAGTGTAGCTGCCGATGCGAACCTGGAATTTTTTACTGAGCAGCTCAACCAACCAGAAATCAAAGCACTGAAGAATGAAAAGTTTGATTTATTAATTTTGGAATCCTGGATTAGACCTGTGCTCATTTTCGCTCACTTCTTCCCAAATATCCCAGTTATATCCATGAGCTCATGGGGAGGTTACTATGATAATTATGAAAACATGGGGGCAGCTACTCACCCGTTATTATATCCAAAGAGCTCTGGACAAAAAATAAACAATAGAACTTGGTGGGATAAGATTGTGGAAGTGTATAACTATTGGAACGCTTTGAACATGATGGCTGGTAAGAAAGAGAAAGAGTTGAACGCATTGAGAAAGTTTGCACCTGATATGCCAGATTTCTCGGAGCTGTGGAAGAGGGTGGACATGCTGTTAGTGAATACCCATCCGATCTGGGAAGGAAACCGCCCGGTCCCTCCAAGTGTTGTGTCTGTGCATATGTTGAACAACAAGAAACCGAAACCTCTGCCAAAGGTAAGCACAGTTTTCAATTAACAAAAGTAAATAAACGTTAGTACTTAAACGGCGATGAGGCCGACCATGTAATAGTTATAACGAACTTGGTGTATACTAATAGGGTTGATAGGAACCGAGACGCTCTGTGCCCTGGGTTAAAAAAAAGAGATTGATATATATATATATATCTCAAACTAAATTGTTTTGAAGACCAGCTTATATTTTCATCTATCAGTATATATCTATTAATTCATAACAAAATAGGTGCATCAAGTTTTTTCAACATTTATGACCTGATGCTATCGTAACAATGTCCAAACTTTAAGACAGTGGTAGGTAGGTACCTAAAATCGTCAATGATTATCCATAAAATCCATTAACTTCCGTTACTTATCATCCCTGCTGAAAATTAGGTTCTATGTGCAAAGAAATATCCCCCTAATATAACCTGTTATGTTATGAATAAACAATTAATTACTTTTCCAGGACGTGGAAACGTATCTGAACTCAACTAAGAACGGAGTAGTGTACGTCAGTTTTGGCACCAATGTAAAACCCTCTACTCTTCCACGGGAGAAGGTTGAAGCAATGATCAAGGTCTTCTCTCAGCTTCCCTACGATGTGCTCTGGAGATGGGATCTGGAGGACCTTCCTGGGAAGACTGATAATATCAAGATCTTCAAGTGGCTTCCCCAATATGATCTGCTCTGTAAGTTTCGATCAATATCAGCATGTACCAATAATTTTCATTATTTATTCAAAAACTATATATTTTCTTTCATCTCATTTCACTCCAAGAATTCTTGTTGGTAACAGGTACAAATTAATTTACTACAAATTATATAGCATGAAAAAGACATGGATATATTAGAAGAGGTAGATTTTATCTAAATCGTGATCGTATCGTATCGTGCCGTCTTCCGACTCTTCTCGCGGGTTGCATCAAAGGAATAAGGGATTATAATCCAGAACAAAGGCAGCAACTTCGTTCTGTGCAATTTACCAACTAATTAATTATATCAAATCCCAAAAGAGTAGGAATAAAGCCTTAAACATTATTATGCTAAAAAATTAATTACATTTATCTAAACAACTATAAACTCCTTTCAGTTCACCCAGCGATAAAAGTGTTCGTAACACAATGTGGTCTGCAATCCTCCGATGAAGCCATTGACGCTGGAGTCCCACTGCTGGGCATCCCCATGCTCGGTGACCAGTGGCACAACTCTGAGAGATACGAACAGTTGGGCATTGGCAAGGCTATTCTGATGTCATCGCTAGACGAATATAATTTGAAGGAAAGTCTTGAGGAATTAATAAGAGACAAAAGGTAAGTTCCTGATGAAATCCATGCTCATGCTTGATAGAAATTTATAGTTTATGTAATTATATATAATAGCCTTCACGATAAATCCAATCCAAAATTGGAGAAAAAAATTCAAATCGGTCCAGCGCTTCCTGTGATTTTGGGCGTTCAAACAAACAAACAAACAAACTCTTTAGCTTTATAATATTGGAATTAATACTTACTATTTTTATAACAATATAACGCCTTCCGCGTTATATTGTTATAGGATGTATGTAGCTCTTCTACGCAAAATCTACTGAATGTATGTAATTAAACTTCCGATAATGAGCAACAAACATCCTCACAAACATTCGCATTTATAACTTTAGTTGGATAGTGAGCCCGAAGCTTATGTAGACACATATACCATTAATAATATAAAGGCTTTATTTATAGTAGCTAATGTATTTGTGTTTACAGCTATCGCACAAACATCGCAAAGGTCCGCAGCCTAATGAGAGATCAGCCCGAATCCGGTCTGGATCGCGCGATATGGTGGACGGAGTACGTACTGCGACATGGTTCCGCGAAGCACCTCAGAGCGCCGGGCGCAGGACTTAGTTGGAGAGAGTATCTAGAGTTAGACTTGGTGTTGAGTGTACTAGCTGTTCTGTTAGTTTTAGCTGTAGCTGTGGTTGTGGGAATTTATTGGCTGTGGAAGACTGTATCGCTTAGGGTTAATTTGAGTAAAGTGAAGACTAGTTAATACTTGAGATAAGATAAGATAAAGATAAAGAATTATTTATTGTGAAACTGTGTACAATAGGTCTTAAATTATATATATAGAGAGTATCAACAGCCTGCCCACTTGGAGCGTACAACAATATTTGGTATCTTAATAGAAATGAATGAGTACAATAATTATTAATTAAATTAGGTACGCTAAAATATAAATTAATTTGTGTAATAATATTAGGTATATAATGTCAAAATTTATCATTCAAATAATCATATAAACTATAGTAACATTTCTCTATAAGTAAACTTCTAAATTTGTTTTTAAATGATATTTCACTATTACAGTCCTTTATACATTTCATTGCTTGGTTATAAATTTTAGGCGCCATACCTAATACACTTTTGCGTACTAAGGCTGTTCGTGACGGATGCAAACATAGTCTTCGCGAATTATCGTTGCGTCGATCTCGCACTGCCTTGTCAGAGAAGCTAGTGAATAAGTTCTTGTTATTTCTTACAAACATGGCTACATTTAATATATAGAGTGATGGTAGAGTCAGAATTTTATGCTTAACAAAATATGGCTTACAACTGTCAAGAGTAACTAAGTTAAACATAGCTCTTATGCAACGTTTTTGTGTTTTAAAGACTCTGTCTTGATCAGTACTATTGCCCCAAAAAATAATGCCGTAAGATAGTAAAGATTCAGCTAATCCATAATAGGCCGTTATAAGACCATCAGTATTAATAATGGGGTTAAGTTTGTATAATGCATAGGCTACACTACTCATTCTTTTACATAAGTGATCAACGTGACTTTTCCAGTTCAGTTTTTTGTCAATCGTAAGTCCAAGAAACTTAGCCGTATCGACTTCAGTAATAAAAGAGTTATTAAAAGAAATGTTTATATTAGATTTTGTATTTGATCTTTGATTAAAGTGCATAATGTTAGTTTTATTGAGATTAATTTTTAAATTATTATTGTTAAGCCATAGAATAATAGAAGTCAATGATGTATTTATGTCGTTTTCATAAGATGTATGGTCTCTACAAGCTACAGTTATTGTACTATCGTCCGCAAATAAGGTCATTGGTTGACATGTCACTTTTGGCATATCATTTATATAGATCAAAAATAAAAGCGGTCCTAATACGCTCCCCTGTGGTACACCGTATACTAAATTGCGTTCTGATGATGAGTAGGTTTCTAGGCGTTTGGTTTCAAAATTAACTTTAGTAACATTAGTAATTTGTTTTCTGTTTGCAAGGTAACTTTGGAGTAGAGATAATACATTCCCTCTGACACCGTAAGCTTCAAGCTTGAGACTTAATATATTATGATCTACATAGTCAAATGCCTGTGTCATATCACAGTATATAGCACAGACTGCCAGACTTTTGTCAATTTGTAGCATGATGTTCTTTAAAAAGTCGAAAATAGCCATATTAATATTTTTATTCTTCCTAAATCCCTTTTGTTCATTACAAAATAGATTATTGCATTCAAAATAAGAATATATCTCACCATATAAATACTTCTCAAATATCTTTGACACAATAGATATAAGAGCTATCGGTCTATAGTTTGACATTATATTCTTGTTATCCTTTTTAAACAGAGGTTTCACTAGTGATAATTTAAGTTGTTCAGGATATTTACCTTCTAATATACAGAGATTTAAAATATGGGATAAATGAGAGCATATATATATATTGATTGATTTTAATATTTTAGTTGAGATTTCATCATAACCTACACTGTTAGTATTTTTCAAAGATTTAATAATTTTAAATATATCGTTAGGTGTAGAAGGTGCTAAGAACATAGAGTCTTTTCTACTTATTATGAGATCAGCGACTCTATTGCCATATTCATTCATAGGTTCAATCTTATCAATAAAATAATTATTAAAAGAATTAGCTATTTCGATAGGGTGGACAATAGATCTATCACCTACTTTTATTTTGGTAATACTATCTTTTGGCACATTCATACGCGTTTTATTTATAATTTGCCAGGTAGTTTTAGATTTATTTACTGAAGTTTTAATTTTGTAGTTATTTTGTGCTCGCTGAGTAAGATTAATAATTTTTTTAAACATTTTTGAATAATTATTAAATTTAGTTTTGTTAATTTCTGAAGGAAATAACCGAGATGTCCATAACAGTTTCCTTTTGTTTTTGCTACAAGTTTTTATACCTTTTGACACCCATTTGGGTTTAGTATCAACCTTAATAGTTATATTTTTGTATGGAAAACACAAGTCATAGAATAAACTAAAATATCTAAGAAATATATCATATGCAATATTCGGGTCATTATAACTATATATTTCTGAAAAGGAAAAGTTCTGCAGACACATTTTAAATTTTAAAATATTATCATGGCTATAATCTCTTTGGCTCTTTCGCCAATATTTAATAATTGCATCCTTTTTTACAGGATATAGTAGTAATTGCGCTGTGTGATCTGACAAGGCAAGTTCCATGATTTTACTTTGACAGGTTTGTTTACAATTATGTACAAAGTTGTCAATACATGTACCACTTTTAAGGCGTGTCGGTTGTTTAAGTTCTAATTTCATATTATAATTTAACAGCAGGCATTTAAAATCAGAAGTAATAGAATTCATCTTTAAAATGTCAATATTATAGTCACCTGCTATTACAACATTAAGATATTTCTTTTTAGATAAGTATTGTAATACAAGTTCCAATTTGTTTAGAAATAAATTTAAGTTCCCATAGTTGGGTGTGCGGTACAAACATATTATTACTATCTTATATTTAATTAATTCAATTGCACAACATTCAAATACATTAATTATTGAATAATTATTGATTTCATTAAGCTCTCTATATTGCAGTTCATTCTTAACAATTATACAGGTTCCACCTCTCTTACAATTAACTCTACAGTAAGATGTTGCTAAAGTGTAGTTAGGAATGTTTAGATATGTTTCATAACCTGACATCATAAAATGTTCACTTATACATAGCACATCAATATTTATTTTATTATCTAGAAGTTCATTCAAGCTCACTGTCAAAAGATCCGCCTTATTAATCAGTCCAGCAATGTTTTGGTGTAGAATTTGGAGATATTGAGTAACGAAAAAAATCCTGATCTTCCTTCACATTTTCATTTTCAATTACAAAGGTCTTTATCTCTCTTTCGGTATTGATATAGTAGTGTAAATCTTCAATATAATTCTGTAAATTCCTAAACAGGACTGTCAGCCCAAAGTTGTTTACTGTTCCATATCTTCTGTGAAACATACTATGATCATATTTTAATTTTTTGTTGCTGTCAAAGATATATGCATATTCATGAGTTTTTGCATCTAGGTATAAGAGATTATTAAAATTTTCCACTCTCCAGTTGAACATGTTTGTATGCAGTCCATATCTATAGGTTGGTAAACAAATTATTATATTTGTATGCTTGATAGATTGTAGGTTTTCTCTTATAAAATATATTATTTGGAAATAATCTTTTGTGGTCTTGAAATCCTCCTCACCCAGAAGAAGAATGCAGTAGTCGTTCATGGTGAAGTCTGAAACTTTTTTGTTTATGTTTTCAATAAGGTTATTCACATTTCCATAAGTCATACAATAGTGGCATATTTCACTATAGTTTTTTAAGTTAGTCTCAGCAATTTTAAGTACATCATTGTGTTTATTACAGCTCAGTAAGCATATCTTTCGTGAGGTGTCCTTTTGTTTTTCTAATTTTGATTTTGTAGTAGTGTGAATCTGATTTTTGGAACACTTTGAATGTGTTTGCGGCTTAGGAGAACTTACAATTTCAGTTGATTTGATGTGTGTTTTTTTTATTCTCTTCGGTGTCTTGGGTTTTATTGGGCTGCTTGTTAGGTTCTTATAAAGTGTATTTCTTTTTATAAGTTCTTCATTTGTTTTTTTTAAATCATTATTTTCTATGATTAATCGATCAATTTCAGAGTGAGCACTTTTCAACTCTAGTTCTAATGTTTCAATTCTACTTTTTGACTTACAGTCATCATCATCTGATATTTCAGGCAGGCTATTCGACGTAATTTCAGTCGTGTCCTGGAATACTTCGGGGTCGCTGTGGCTTAGTGACTCAGACTTAGTTTTCTGCCTTCGGAATGTAATGTTTTCTAGGAAGTTGTTCATTGTAGAAGCGACTATTCAACTTTAGTAGGAAATAGAGTTGTTCAGACCGTAGGACAGGGCCACTCTCTATAATAGGTGTCGTTACACGTACGTATGATGTGTGAAAATACTTGTTTCTCTATTGTTGAATTTTGGGGTTATATTGTTACTGTAGTTGAAAAGATTTCAGAGTCGTGCTCTAATATTGGTTCAAATCGCCAATAAGTATCTTTGATAAGAAAAGACGGCACTTATTATCCAGGTTTTGTTTGTTGTCCTTGAATTATTTTGAAAGTCACTGAAATCCGTTGCCACTTTCTATTGTTATTTTTGTCACTTTTTCGTTGCTTTCACATGAAGACTGATAGTTTTTCATGGAGATTGTCACTTTTTTGTGTGTAATCAACAAGTATGATAGCTAAACGTACACTATTTATAATTTAAACGAATAAAATTTATAGAGCTGATGTTCACAATCAGTGTTGCCAACTGAACCCTTGAAATGTTTAAATTAAGTGTTCTGTAAATATATTAATAAAATTCATATAATATTTATATTGATTTAACCATGCATTGCTTGCATGCCGATCCTCATATTTTAATAATACTTGTATATCTAGTTAGGTAGTTTGCAAACATAATAAAATATTTTGCTCGAAAATAAATATTTTTACATCCTTCACTGACTCTCATACTACGAGTATCTTAAAACCTAAAGCCTAGTCATCTCTTTTGTATCTAAGGAAGTGTCCTTATGAAATCTCTACTTTTATTATAGAAATTAATAAATATTGCTGAAAAATTTACACAGCCATAAATAGCCCCATGTTAAACTCGAAGCTTGTGTTACGAGCACTAGATAATTTGATATACTTAATAGACATACTAATATAGATTTTTTATTATGCAAATAGAACCCCCAGACACCCGAAACAAATATCTGCAGATCGTACAATTATATAATAATTAATAATTTATTGCTCCGAGGCAGAAATCGAACCTGCAAGCTCTATAGATATTAATCAACAAGTATTAGAAATACTTATAATTTTTTGAGATAAATCCAGAAATGCCGGGCGGTATTCAAACCCAAATGTCTTTGGAATGATAGTCGAGTGTTCCTTAAATTAGCCGATTAATAAAAATTAATGATTATTACTTATTATCCGTTAACATAATTTTATCTTATCACTAACAGACTCTTTCAATTAGGCGTATAATTCTTAACACGTGTGTTATCATTACGTTATCATCAAGGAAGGTTATAATCAAAATGACTGCGCAAATAGAAACAGTTTTTACAGTAATGTTATATATTAAGTGGCGCTTGCGTTATCAATGGAATTAAGCAAACAGAAATAACAAAAAACTTAAACACAAATGCCACTGATAGAATTCCTTTGTGATTTGATAGGAAAACAAAATTATTAATACACCAAGCATAAAAGTCACTTTAATTAGTTAATTTATTTAACCAATTTCAGAAAAAGGAGAAGTTTCTCAATTCGTTGATATAAAAAAAATGGGTAATTTTGGGAGGCCCACGCCTATAATAGTGAAATATAATTATGGACTTTTATGATGATGAGAATGATGAATTTTAACAAGTCGCCTGTGTCCTTGAAAACACGTAACAATAAGCCCGCTACCAATAGAGCCGGTAGTCAAATATAATATCTTTTTACGATGCAATAAAGGACGTTTTCGGGCTTTTTCAACCTCTATCATTATTGGCTATCATTATTATAAGACTTGGATTTTGGATCATCTACGACCTCTGTGCCGCAACGGGCGAAGGTCCGGCCAAGGGGTGGCTGGTTTGATTCCCGCCTCGGACAAAATTTCGGAAAGAAAAGTTTATGTGCGCTTTATAACACATGCTCTAACGGTGAAGACAAACACCGTGTGGAAACGCGCATGTTTTGAGAACTTTAAAAGTTTGAAGGACATGTCTCAATCACCAACCCGCACTTGGCCACCATGGTGAATTAAGGCCTCATCTCTCTCGTCAAAAGAGAAGTTTCTGTGTCCCAGCAGTCGGAACGTAGGTGGTGCTTATGCTATAGGCAACTTAAATCGCCATTATCCTATACCTTTAACATCAGTTAAGCTATTTAGCATTAAAATTTAATAAAACTGACTTTATTTAATTCCCGTTCGAGTAGGACCCATTTGTTCCGTGGAACATGACGTCACGGAACAATTTGAGAAAATCAGGTACCTACTGTCTCGTAAAAGCTTAGGGTTTATTGTCCCGAACGGATTCATTTCATGATTTTTTATGACGGGCTTGTATCTAGACGATGCCTATTTCGATCTAAGTCATAACTTGGAACTATAAAGCCCTTAAGCTCTTATAATGGAATCTTAAGTTAATAATGTTGAGAAGGTCTTAAGGTACGATTTGAAGGGTAGAATGATATTTTTACTAAATAATAAGACGTTAAACTGCCTCTAAATATGCTTTATATGGTTTTCACATTGGTGCTTTTGTCAGAATTGGTCCAAATTATAAGAATTCAGCATTAAAAAAATCATCCAAATCGGTTATTCTAATCGCAAGTACAAGATTAAGATATAAGGAAATACAGTAGTCTTGAGAACAACACATATAAGGTTTCAATCGAGTCTACCGTACCCCTTGACCAAATTATTAATATAGACAATAAGCAATTAAATAAAAGGTACTGCCTTAGTAAAAAATTATAGCAAGTTTTAAAGAATGCTCTGTAAGATTTTTTATTATTTAGTGCTTTTGCTTTTAAAATAGCCCATGAAAGATTTTAAAGATGGGTACACATAGGAATAAGGCGGGCAAAGCCGCGGGCAGGTCAGCTAGTTATTTTAAGAATTCGAATAATTTATCTTTATATGGCATACTTATATAATAAAGGATAATTTTAAAATTCTTCATAATATATTTTTCAATAAGAAAATATTAAACAGTATGTATGTATCGAAACTTACCCCGTGAGTGATTTAACCACTAAATGGTATTCCGTGAGCTGTGTAGCCGTTAACCGCTTTCGTGGACGGACTGAAATTGGCGGAAAAGAGCGGGAATTTACTACTTTGACAGTTGATTGGGCGTGCACTCTTGCAGCTATAGACGTAGACTAGACATTCGAAATTCAAAATTAAATTTCTCGGAACTGAGCTTTATCCGAGTTTAAATATTGAACGCAAACCTCAGAACGTAGCCCTGTTCTGAGTTTGAAATTGATTGCACGTTTTATTGCAGTTATTATGGGCATCAACACACAAAGACACATTACAAACATGTTTTTAAAAAACGTTTGTGTTTTACGCGATAAAAACCATGTAACCGTATTTATTTATTTTAACCTGTAATTAATGTCCATTTGGACCCTAACATTTTTCCTTTTACCCTAACATTTCTTCTTTCTTTCTTTCTAACACATTTACAGCCCGACCTCGGAGGTGCAACTCGCGGAGCTGCGCCGTCGCTACAACGCGATATGTAGGTGTCATGGGCGCTGATAGTGTTAAGCGATGAATTATATCTACACGTTATTGTATATATACATATAATCAGCTAATGAGCGCGTCGTACGTTACGCATGCCTTATCTGTCATCCTGTACCTCTTCATTGAGGGAGCGTTTGAACGAGCGAGTAGACTCTCTGAGCCGCTAAAATTATGACAGTAAAAGGTTACATTCTGTTCTTAGCGACCACGACGCGCAACCGCGACTAAACGACCAGTAGTCCTAATGCTTATGAATTTATATAGTTAACGTGAATAACCGACTGCTAAAATAATGAAGACGTTACAATCAAATTATAACTTGATAAAGTCTTCAAGTTAAAAGTATTTATTTCCATAATAAATATGTCTTGCAATTAATTTTAATAGTTTAATAGTGATGTTAGCTTATAAAGCAATTAATCTTTTAATTATATTTATACCTATACCGTCTATGTTTTGCAATATTTAATCACGGATACACTAAAAGATAAATGGAGCAACATGTTCTCTAACAACCACGTAGAAGGTTCTCGAGGCGGGAACATAGTTCATACCTGGCATTGGTGCTCCAAAATAATCACTCGCTTACCAGTTTACTAGAATCACATAAACGGGTCATTTTCACGGGTGACAGATGATATCTTGTTATAAGTACCTACGTAACTGCCACAGAGTCAATTATAGTAAGTACCGACATAAACTGGGGACAAGATATCGCAAGTACGTCTTTAGCTCTTGAAGTAATGAAAACTTGGACTACCCGTCATTAAGGTGAATGGTTTTCTGGAGCGTGGAATGACAAGAGGTATCTTCATTACTAGGGAACAAAACAAAACTAATTTTCTGTTTTATTGTACCGATATATAAAAAAAATTAACATGGGACCAGGTAGTGTTAGATCTTTTTATCTTGTGAGGTGATTCACGGTTGATGAAAGCTGCATCCAACCGATCATCTGGAAAATATTTAAAAAGACCTATGTTCAGCAGTGGACGTCCGATGGCTGAAATAAATAAAAAGAAATATTGCTGGAAAATTCACATAGCAACATCTAGACCCGTAGTAAGCTCGAAACTTTTTACGGGTGCTAGATTTTCTGATATACCTAATATAAAATACATAGGTAAGTACCTACTTACATAAATAAATATTTGGATTATAAAAAATACATAAATAAATATACATCTAGTTACCCAGAACAAAGTATTTGCAGATGGTACAATTTTGTTGTCTGGAGAGGAATAACTATAAATAAAATTCCAGATCCAATAAAAATCTATAGGCATTATATTAAGATATTATCCTATAGTTGTCCATGGAACAATTTGAGTACTATTATTTTCCTTGTCTTGTTGATGCCACTTTGAAAATGCGCCCGTCACGGTGACGAAGCAGAATTATCAAAGTGGTATTAAGATAGTTAGATATTGCGTTAAATTGTGTAATACATAGAGTTCCTACGAATATTCAATTCGGCAAACGTATTAGATTCAATTTAAGAAACCATTATAATTATTATGTTTGTTAACCGAAATCAAAAAAGGCCTACAAACGATTGGGTTAATTATTTTTTAATTAACAGCTGGTGATTCCTGTGTGGTCCCAGTTTAATTTGATCTTATTCTGACAATAGCATCAATTTATGTAGAGGTAGTTGACGGTTTTTTATCATAAAAAATAATATTTCATATTATTATAATAACTATTATTAGTAGACAAATTCTATATCATTTTTCATAGCAATATACCAATATGGTCTAAATTGATTGCTGCTAGCTATTGTGTTGTTATAGCATGTTCTATGGAAAGCTATATGTTTGTTTCTAGATGGCAAATTCTATTGATACTTAACTTGACCTCATTGGACCACCCGTACATATTACAACAAATTCATTCATAAATATAATGTATTGTTCATTATATCAACTTTTATCAAGTTCCACATTCTCGAAGTTTTGACTACAACAAGCAGTCTTTATCAGGAGTGAGCGTTCCGCCGTGCTCCGTCTCTTCGCTGCGGGCCAGGTATCGCAGCTCGCGGTTTCAAAGCGGGACTGCTCGCTGTTCTTGTTGCAGCCGAAACGTCGAGTGTTTTAACTCCTTTGTAAATACTTGAGTTATTAAATGGGTTAATAATTATTTAATTATTATGTTCGGCAATTTTAATGAAAAAGTTTCAAATATCACGTCTCTAGTAGGGATAGTTCAAATATCACGTATAGCGATAATATTCATGCATTAAAAAATCAAATATTGACTATTTCAAACTATTGTGAAATTGATCATCTGATTAAATCATAGATAAGGAGTTGAACGAGTGGAATAGAGCAAGAACCGTGAATGTTATATACATTACATTACTGTGTCAATGTTATGGCTTATAAATAAAAATATTTTTCTGTATTAATCGAAAGCGAATCCACGAGGAGGTATCGAATCAGAAATGAGGAGATCCGTAGGAGAACGCGGGTCACCGACATAGCCCAACGGATTAGCTCTTTGAAGTGGCAATGGGCAGGCCATATAGCGAGGAGAACAGATGGTCGATGGGCCGAAAAGTTCTCGTGTGGAGACCACGGATCGGAAAACGCAGCGTAGGACGTCTGCCAAAAAGGTGGACAGATGACTTGGTGAAGGCGGTTGGCTCGCGGTGGATGCAGGCCGCGAGCGACCGTAATAACTGGAAGTCATATAGGGAGGTCTATGTCCAGCAGTGGACGTCCAATGGCTGAGATGATGATGATGAATCCACTGTAACCTCACCACATAGGTTAATTATAAGCCAATTAATATAGCATTACTGTAGACAAAAGTCCCTTACTTAAAATAATTATAGCTGGGACTCAGGGACTAATTAGGGCATAATATATCTCGTCAAGAGAGAAGTCCCTTTGTCCCAGCAGTGATGATGATTTCTGTAACTGTTATTGTAATTCTCTAAATATACCACCTGTCTATTATTAAGAGTAGGTTAGCCTTAGATTTTTTAAAAATTTACACTACACTTTTCCATTTCATCAGCTTAAGAGTGAGCTTAACGTTTATTCTAAGAAATCTTTACACGTTTTTTATCATATAAATAGAATTGAATAGCGGATTAGCTATTGAATTGTCAAACTTCACTTTTCCATTTCATCCACGATTAACTTAATTAAATCTTCCCAGCTGTTTTAAATTTTTAGAAAAATTAACAAACAGCAATTATTGATTTTTATACCATAGGTATACCATTTTATCGCTTCACGGCTTTGCCTGCGTTATTATATATTTTTTAGCGTAAATATGTATTCTTCCCGCGGTAAAATAGATGTTGGACAATTCCCAATCCTACTCAATAAGCACAAAATTTCATAAAAATCGGTCAAGCCGCTTCGGAGGAGAATGGTAACCAACATGTGACACGAGAATATTAATTTAAACTACAAAAAATCATATGATACTAACATTAAAACAACCACTATTCTTATTCTTAGAATCTACGCGTTCGTTTAAACTATGTTTATCTTCAAGGTTAATGTCAACCATACAATCTTAAGTCCATAATATTTTTATTCTGAACAGTTTGTCCGATTGAACACCAAATCATAAATCTACCAAGGCGATCATTCGAAATGTGTTTGATATGCTATATCGAGAAACGCTAACAGAAAACTTTTACTGAGGTTAATCTATAAGCTATTGTAATATAGATTATTTATTTTATTTATGTATGTATTGTGGTAAAAAATATACATATTATACGTGAGATCAAAACCTAGGGCTTCGTTTTTAACTATAAAAGACAATTATCAATATAAATTTTAACCACCTTGGTCTATCAAATTGAAAACTAATTTATTTTACGACACGCAAGCAAAGTCACTAACAGAATCATAACTTAGTTTTGGTTACTAATAAATAACAGACAATTCGGATAACTTGCCAGTCACAATGTTGCGATTGATTACGACGGTCTATTTCCTGTTCGTCACTGTGCAGGGCGCGAAAATACTAGCAGTATGGCCAGTTCCCTCAATCAGCCATCAAGTGGCCTTCCGACCTCTAACCCAGGAGCTAGCGAGACTAGGGCATCAAGTGACAGTTCTAACTCCAGACCCAGCTTTTGAAAAAGGAAAAGCACCACCTAACCTTAGAGAAATAGACCTCCATGATCTCTCGTACGAAGTTTGGAGATCCCAGTTTTATTTGACCTCAATGGGCAATAGAAACGATCTAGCACAGCAAGTGAAAACCGGTGTGAATCTTATGCTAAAAATATTTGTGGAGCAAATACAAACAGATGAAGTCAAACATATAATTGAAAATGAGACCTTCGATCTGGTGCTGGTGGAAGCCTGTGCTCGAGTGTCGTTAACTTTTGCTCACATTTTCAAAGTGCCTGTTATCCAAGTCAGTTCTTTCGGTGGTTTCATGGACAATATGGAAAAGATAGGGGCGCCAATACATCCTCTTGTATACCCCCTAAGTACTCGACAAAAAGTTTTCAATCTTACAGTATGGGATAAGATTAGAGAGTTGTATAACGATTATACGATGGATTCTATTTATTATGAGCAATTAGAAACAGAGAATAGAGAATTGAGGAAGCTGTTCCCTGATATGCCGAGTCTGGACGAGCTGGTGAACAATGTAGAGATGTTGTTCTTGAATATGTATCCTTACTTGGACGGGAACAGACCTGTGCCTCCGAGTGTGGTGTATATAGGGGGTATTTATCAGAAGCCGCAGAAAAAGTTACCCGAGGTTAGTACCTACTTATATATTATATTATACTTATAGATTTGGACATAATGTTTACAATGATAGTTACGTTATCCTTTCAAAACGCCTTTCAGCTTTCAGATATTATTCCTTAATTATAACTTACTTGTATTTTAAATTTTAAGTTTCTAGACTAAATAGTTTTGTCTGTGCTAAGGTCCAAAAAGGATAACAAAGTTATATAGAAGATATAAGATGATATAGTACCAAAAGGGACCCTTCGAGTACGTATGTAGTTTGCAAAAAACTTAGAAAAAGAGATAGAAAAGTTTGTTAGATTAAACACTACCGTTATCTACATCAATTTGCCTTGCATTATAATAAATATCAAGATTTTCAATTCATGAATTCTTGAGGTAATCAGCTACATTTTTATGCATCAGCTTTTTATTTACTATAAAAAGGAAAACAAATTATAAATTTCATCTCACTTGCTGTTACGGTTCATGAGAAGCAACCACCTGACAGATGGATGGACAATTATCCCTTAGTAATAGTTTCTATCTTCACCTTTTGAGTACCTACGGAACTCTAAAAACGACAATCACAGCTATTGAGTCAACTGTATTTACAAACGTTATGGGAGTATAAGAAGTGTTCCGTGGACACAGACGTAAACGTCCGACGCTGTGTTTGTCGATCTATGGCTTCCACTTAAAATCTTTTCGGCCTCATCGGCCATCTGTTTTCCTCTCTATATAATATGGGATTATTTAATATGCATTAAACGATTCACAGAACATAGGCACTTGAACTTTAATCACTGTTTGCTACTTTAATGATTTATTTATATCTAAAGATATGCGGGAAAATTTACTATCAGTATTGTGTCTCAGACAACTTCTCAGTCATAATGTTGCGATTGATAACTGCGGTTTGCTTCCTGTCCATCTCTGTACAAAGCGCAAAGATATTAGCAGTATGGCCAGTTCCTTCAATAAGCCACCAAGTCGCCTTCCGACCTCTGACCCAAGAACTAGCGAGACTAGGGCATCAGGTCACAGTGCTCACAACCGATCCAGCGTTTGAAAAAGAAAAAAGTCCACCGAATCTCAGAGAAATCAACCTCCATGATCTATCGTACAAAATATGGAGATCCCAGTTCTACACGACCACAACAGGCAGCAAAAGTGATCTACCACAGCAAATAGCAACCGTTGTTAATCTTCACATTAAAATATTTGTACAACAATTACAAACAGAAGAAGTCAAACAAATAATTGACAATGAGACCTTTGATCTAGTGTTGGTGGAAGCCTGTGCTCGAGTGTCGTTAGCTTTTGCTTACATTTTCAAAGTGCCTATAATCCAAGTCAGTTCGTTTGGTGGTTTCATGGACAATATGGAAAAGATAGGGGCTCCAATACATCCCCTTGTATACCCCCTAAGTTTACGACAAAAAGTTTTCAATCTAACAGTGTGGGATAAGATGAGAGAGTTGTATAACTATTATACGATGGATTCTATTTATTATGAGCAATTAGAAACAGAGAATAGAGAATTGAGGAAGCTGTTCCCTGATATGCCGAGTCTGGACGAGCTGGTGAACAATGTAGAGATGTTGTTCTTGAATATGTATCCTTACTTGGACGGGAACAGGCCTGTGCCTCCGAGTGTGGTGTATATAGGGGGTATTTATCAGAAGCCGCAAAAAAAGTTACCCGAGGTTAGTACCTACTTATATATTATATTATTTATTTTATTTTATTTATTTGTCACACAAAACACATAACAACGCACATAAAACAAACATTACAAACTAACAATAAGAACTACGTTGAGACATAAAAATATGTGTGATCTACAAAAATGGATAAACAGAAACAATTTAAACAAACAAATGAAACAAAACGAAACAAAACAAAACGAAACAAACTACGCGTAGGTATGATATTATATAAACTAAAACTAAAATACAAGAAAACTAAAATACAAGAGTATTTCTAAAATACAAGAGTATTCATGACAGGACAATCCTTAATCGTTAAAGAGGAGAATGCATTTAAGCGTCTTAGCTAAATAAGCTAATCTAGAACTAAATATATCAAGTTCTATATTATTGATATAGAGTTCATTATATTTGCGAGCCATTCTAGTAATAGGGTTATAGTAAGAAATGTTATTTCTAAATGTTTGTAATGCGAATAAATTAGTCGTATTGGATCTTCTAGTACTGAATCTAACATTAAAAGAAATAAGTGAAAGTAGGTGTGGTGAGTCTATTATCGAGTGAACAATTTTGTAAAGGTAAATTAAATCAGAATAGGATCTACGCGTTTCAAGTGAAGTTACTCTGTACATTTTAAGCCTCTTTTCATACGTCAGATCAGACCGACCCGGCTGGTGACGATAACTCAACATTCTCAAGGCCTTCCTTTGTATATTTTCAACTGCATTTATGTGTACTTTGTAATACGGAGACCAAATTGGGCTGCCATATTCCAATACACTACGCACTAAGGCAAAGAAAATATGCAAAAAGCTATGTGGGTTTTTGAAGCCTTTCGTGGATCTAAATACAAAACCTAAAAGTTGGTTAGCTCTTAATGTTATGTGATCAATGTGAGCTCGGAAGGATAACTTTTCGTCGAACAGCACTCCCAGATCTCTGATTAATGAAGTTCTGTTAAGTTTATGACTACCGATATAATAATCGTATGTAATTTTTGAAATTTTATTTGTAAAAGAAATAACGAAACATTTATTAATATTCAATGACATGAGATTAACTTTACACCAATCAGAGATGGTGTTCAAATCATTTTGAAGTAACTTACAGTCGTTAACATTAGACACAGAAGTATATAATTTTAAGTCATCTGCATACAGGAGACAGTTAGCCGATAAACGGGTTACTAGATCATTAATAAATATAACGAAGAATAGCGGACCCAGATGAGAACCTTGAGGGACTCCTGAAGTAACCACTACCGGCGCAGAATTGAAGCCCTTTAACGCTACCAACTGACTCCTCTTATCAAGGTATGAGCAAATCCAGCGATACAAACTTCCGTGGACTCCATATTGCAAGAGCTTACTACAGAGAAGTTTATGGTTGACTCTATCAAACGCTTTAGAGAAATCGGTATAGATTGAGTCCACCTGTCCACCGCGCGCAAATATCTGACAAAGATAAGTTTTATACTCAAGTAAGTTACTTACAGTTGATCTATTTTTTACAAAACCATGTTGCTTTTCCGATATTATGGGTTTGAAGTGTATATACAGGTGATCATATACAATAGACTCAAATAACTTGGCAAAACAAGATAGAATACTTATCGGTCTATAATTTCCACAGCAAGATTTGTCGCCGGATTTAAAAATTGGGATTATGTGTGCAGTCTTCCACAAATTAGGAAAAATGCCATTGTTTAGTGACTTATTGAATATGATTGATAAGGGAGTTGAAAGTTCACGACCACAAATCTTTATAAACGACGGAGGAATTAGGAGGTGGGTTATTAGGTAGGAATTATACTTATAGATTTGGACATAATGTTCACAATGATAGTTACGTTATCCTTTCAAAACGCCTTTCAGCTTTCAGATATTATTCCTTAATTATAACTTACTTGTATTTTAAATTTTAAGTTTCTAGACTAAATAGTTTTGTCTGTGCTAAGGTCTAAAAAGGATAACAAAGTTATATAGAAGATATAAGATGATATAGTACCAAAAGGGACCCTTCGAGTACGTATGTAGTTTGCAAAAAACTTAGAAAAGTTTGTTAGATTAAACACTACCGTTATCTACATCAATTTGCCTTGCATTATAATAAATATCAAGATTTTCAATTCATGAATTCTTGAGGTAATCAGCTACATTTTTATGCATCAGCTTTTTATTTACTATAAAAAGGAAAACAAATTATAAATTTCATCTCACTTGCTGTTACGGTTCATGAGAAGCAACCACCTGACAGATGGATGGACAATTATCCCTTAGTAATAGTTTCTATCTTCACCTTTTGAGTACCTACGGAACTCTAAAAACGACAATCACAGCTATTGAGTCAACTGTATTTACAAACGTTATGGGAGTATAAGAAGTGTTCCGTGGACACAGACGTAAACGTCCGACGCTGTGTTTGTCGATCTATGGCTTCCACTTAAAATCTTTTCGGCCTCATCGGCCATCTGTTTTCCTCTCTATATAATATGGGATTATTTAATATGCATTAAACGATTCACAGAAGATAGGCACTTGAACTTTAATCACTGTTTGCTACTTTAATGATTTATTTATATCTAAAGATACGCGGGAAAATTCACTATCAATATTCTGTCTCAGACGACTTGTCAGTCATAATGTTGCGATTGATAACTACGGTTTGCCTCCTGTCCATCTCTGTACAAAGCGCGAAGATATTAGCAGTATGGCCAGTTCCTTCCATAAGCCACCAAGTGGCCTTCCGACCTCTGACCCAAGAACTAGCAAGACTAGGGCATCAGGTCACAGTGCTTACAACCGATCTAGCCTTTGAAAAAGGAAAAAGTCCACCGAATCTCAGAGAAATCGACCTCCATGATCTATCGTACAAAATATGGAAATCCCAGTTCTACGCGACCACAACAGGCAGCAAAAGTGATCTACCACAGCAAATTGAAACCGTTGTAAATCTTCACATTAAAATATTTGTGCAGCAATTACAAACAGAAGAAGTGAAACAAATAATTGACAATGAGACCTTTGATCTAGTGTTGGTGGAAGCCTGTGCTCGAGTGTCGTTAGCTTTTGCTTACATTTTCAAAGTGCCTATAATCCAAGTCAGTTCGTTTGGTGGTTTCATGGACAATATGGAAAAGATAGGGGCTCCAATACATCCCCTTTTATACCCCCTAAGTTTACGACAAAAAGTTTTCAATCTAACAGTGTGGGATAAGATGAGAGAGTTGTATAACTTTTATACAATGGATTATGTTTATAATGAGCAATTGGAAACACAGAATAGGGAATTGAGGAAGTTGTTCCCTGATATGCCGAGTCTGGACGAGCTGGTGAACAATGTAGAGATGTTGTTCTTGAATATGTATCCTTACTGGGACGGGAACAGGCCTGTGCCTCCGAGTGTGGTGTATATTGGAGGTATTTATCAGAAATCGCAGAAAGAAATACCTAAGGTTTGTATAATTAGATATCAAGGACTCATTCAATGATTAATTTTCATTGAAATGTATTTTGTTCTTCTAGTGTTTATAGTCTTTCTTTCTATTTTCTTTGTTTGTTTTCTTCAATTAGAAATCTTGACCGTACACATTTATATTATCTATGCATATAATATACGTAAATCTGAATGAAAGACTGAATGAATCAACGCACAGTCTACCGCTGATCGTAAAAATCAGAAACTTAGTGAGTTTGTTCTAAACTTTGAGCTTAGAACTCAAACTATTTTAGAGTAAGCTCTAAAGGGGGCAAAAGGGTAGAAGACTATAGCCCCGTAGTAAGCTCAGAGTTTGTGTTTGTGTTTTATATAAGGTATGCACATCAGATATCTAATACTTGTTATTGAATATCTGATGTACTTTATGTAAAATACTACACAGATCGATATTTATTTATACATTTAAAAAATAACTAATTAATATCTGCAGATCCTACAAACATAACGTCCCGGGCAGGACCAGAAAATAGTAATTATGCTGGAAAATCTAAAACGCGCACGTAAATCTGGTATTGAAATAAAACCTAGATTATATGCAATAGACGATAAAAATAATGAGTTCCTTTTAAACATCCACTGCAAGAAATAAAGTAGCTGTGGACGTCTGGAAGCGAAAATGACTGACAATCAATCATATTAATGATCTTCGTTTGTTTAAAATTCATTATGATTGGCTTAGGTTATCATGGAATGTTTACTAATAATTATAATTATTTCTCTTAATTACGATATTAATTATAATCGTAATAAAGAGTAAGTTTAATTGTTTATACGAACAATAAAGGTAAAAACTCTGTTAACTGATCATAAAGTTAAAACAATTACTTGATCTATAACTCCTATTTACAGTATTAACTGTTTAATTTATTGACATATATTAATTTCAAGCGATACGCGAGCAATGTCACTATCAGTACCATTATCTTAGATTTGGTAATCTATAAATAACTGAAGGTGTCGCACAAATTTCTTAGTCGAAATGTTGCGATTAATAACTACGGTCTGTTTTTTATTCGTCTCCGTCCGAAGCGCAAAGATATTAGCAGTATGGCCTATTCCCTCAATCAGCCACCAAGTCGCCTTCCGACCGCTGACCCAGGAGCTAGCGAGACTTGGGCATCAAGTCACAGTGCTCACAACAGATCCAGCTTTTGAAAAAGGAAAAAGCCCACCAAACCATAGAGAAATTGACCTTCATGATCTCTCGTACGAAATATGGAGATCTCAGTTTTATTCAACCTCAACGGGCAGCAGAAACGATCTGGCACAGCAAGTGAAAACCGGTGTGAATCTTTTCCTAAAAATATTTTTGGAGCAATTAAAAACAGATGAAGTCAAACACATAATTGAGAATGAGACGTTTGATCTGGTGCTGGTGGAAGCCTGTGCTCGAGTGTCGTTAGCCTTTGCTCACATTTTCAAAGTGCCCGTTATCCAAGTCAGTTCGTTTGGTGGTTTCATGGACAATATGGAAAAGATAGGGGCGCCAATACATCCCCTTGTATACCCCCTAAGTTCTCGACAAAAAGTTTTCAATCTAACAGTGTGGGATAAGATGAGTGAGTTGTATAACTATTATACGATGGATTCTGTTTATAATGAGCAATTGGAAACAGAGAATAGAGAATTAAGGAAGTTGTTCCCTGATATGCCGAGTTTGGACGAGCTGGTGAACAATGTAGAGATGTTGTTCTTGAATATGTATCCTTACTGGGACGGGAACAGGCCTGTGCCTCCGAGCGTTGTTTATATAGGGGGTATTTATCAGAAACCGCAAAAAAAATTGCCCGAGGTTTGTTTCTAGAAAACCTTAAAGTAACAAATTATAATTTTATATGCTATTTGAATACTCCATGCATTCAGATAGCATTAAAAATTCAAATGATGTACTATTTTATTTATTAAATTGGATTATAATTTTGACATCTAACCATTACTTACTGACATCAATATTATTACGACAAGCTACACCTTGCTGTAGATACGAGCGTGTATTATGAGCTCTCGTGGTATTAATTAGATTATTTGTCATCCTAATCATATTCATAAGTCTTATGTTTGTTCTCTTGGCAAGAGAAAAGTCCCTGTGTCCCAGCAGTGGGAACTTAAATAGGGGTAATGATGATAATGACGATTTACAAATGATTTTCTTTTCTAGGATATCGAGAGATACCTCAACTCATCCAAAAACGGCGTTATTTACGTCAGTTTCGGCACCAACGTGCAGCCATCACTGCTGCCACCTGAGAAGATACAGATCATGGCGAATGTTTTCTCTCGGCTGCCTTACGACGTAATGTGGAAGTGGGACAAGGACGAAATGAGTGGGAAATCTGATAACGTGAAGCTCTTCAAGTGGGTGCCTCAGTCTGACTTGCTAAGTGAGTATCTTATCTACATAGTCAGAACGCGTATGAATCTCGATATAGTATCTGCTCTAATGAAGTTTAACACTAAAATCACTAACTAACAACGTTCTTCCATCACGACCATTATTCATATTGAGATAAACGGGCAATACACGAACCTTATTTACGTAGACTATTGATCAACCGATTTCGTCCCAGAACGTGGGACCTCTTCAGGATCAAGGACACTGCAAGGACACGGATCACGCCCGCTCGCCGGTCCGCAGTGCACGACCATTATTATTATAGTATTCTCATAAATTCCGCATTTTTTTAATTGCATTTTAAGTGAAGTGTATGCTGAAATACGAATAATAAACTCAAAGTGTTAATGCTATAGCTAGTGGCTGACTAATAAGTTACCTTAGTAAGTTATAATAAACCTTTCTATTTTCAGGACATCCAAAAATCAAACTCTTCATCACACAGTGCGGTCTGCAATCCACGGATGAAGCGATCACCGCTGGAGTACCTCTCCTCGGTATACCCATGCTTGGAGACCAGTGGTTCAATGCTGAGAAATACGAATTCCATAAAATAGGGGGTCAAGTTGCTATGGACAGCTTGAACGAGGTGGAATTTATGAAAGCAATCAATAACATACTGGATAATCATGATCAGTAAGTCATCTACCATAACTTTATAAAGTAAAGATAATATTCAATTTGGAACTGTTCGGCACGTTATGAGACTTTAAAAAGTTTCAAGTACATGTGACATTCACCAACGCGCACTTTGCCAGCGTGGTGAATTAAGGCCTAATCTCTTTTTAATAATGATGATGGACACGTTAAAGGTTTTACGTGTTCTCTTGGTTGTAAGACGTTAGACATATTATCATGAGTCAATGCGACTGATGACTTATAATACCTCGATTAAAGTACTACTTTGAACTAATTGGGGAATTGGGGGAAAAAAGCATTTTGATTAATAGGGCTTCTGGCTTCAGGTACCGCAATAATGTGAATGAGCTTCGCTCTCTGATGCACGACCAGCCACAGCCTGCGCTACAGCGCGCCACCTGGTGGATAGAGCACGTGCTGCGCCACAAAACTGGTCGTCACCTGCGCTCGCCGTCAGCCAACATGTCCTGGACTGAGTATCTGATACTCGATGTCCTAGCGATTGTACTTTTAGGAGTAACTACCTTAGTGGCTGCTTGTGTCAGTATTTTTGTGTACGTTTCTAGAAAGTTCAAAGTTTTAAATAAACAGAAGTTAAGTTGAGGATAGTGTAACATTTTTATAAGTAGGTAATTTATTGATTGATTGAAACAATGCATCATTATTATTTAGTTTTAACATATTCGGGTTTATTTGTGTTACCTTTTGTATAGAGTTTCAAGTAGATTAGGGAATTTTTACGGTTTCACTCTACATTCTGCAATCCGAAATAAACATTTTCCACTATTTATAGTAGTTTTTATATGTATTATAAAATAAACATTTAATAATAAAGAACTGGATTTCTTTGCTCGACTAACATTTAATCATCATCATCAGAAAGTCCACCAAGAAGTTCTGAAAACGAAACCTTACTAAGTTAGTTAAATAAATAAAACTGGTTTTACCTACAAAGGACGTGTGACTATATTTTGAATAATTTTACTTTTAACTTTTTATTGTATTCAATGTAAATAATTTAAATTAGAACTTATCTTATGTAAATGATCTTAATTATTACTAAGAGATTTCTCTATAAATCAAGTTCCAACGAGACAAAAATCACTCGTCATGTTGCGATTAATAGGAACAGTTTGTGCCCTGTGTGTAACAGCACAATGTGCCAAAATTCTGGCCGTATGGCCAACAGCATCCATCAGCCATCAGGTCGCCTTCCGACCACTGACTCAAGAACTAGCCAGACGAGGACACCAAGTAACAGTCTTCACACCCAACCCAGCTTTCGAAAAAGGAAAAACTCCACCGAACCTAAGGGAAGTTGACCTTCACGAAATTTCATACAAAATTTGGAGAACGCGCTTTTATGCGACATCAACAGGAAATAAAAATGATTTAGCTCATCAAATAAAGGTAGCTATCGATCTTTTTTTGGAAATTGTTGTGGCACAGCTAAAAACAAATGAAGTGAGTCAGATAATAGAAACTGAGACCTTTGATCTAGTACTAGTTGAGGCATGTGTTAGAGTAGCATTAGTTTATTCTCATATTTTTAAAGTGCCTTTAATTCAAGTCAGCTCTTTTGGCGGTTTTATGGAAAATATGGAGAAAATAGGGGCGCCAATACACCCCTTGGTGTACCCCCTAAGCACTCGGCAAAAGGTTTACAATCTCACAGTATGGGATAAAATGTCAGAGTTATATAACTTTTATAAAGTGGACACCCTAGATCAGAAGCAATTGGAATTAGAAAATAAGGAACTAAGGAAACTGTTCCCTGAAATGCCGAGTCTGGAGGAGCTGATGAACAATGTGGAGATGTTGTTATTGAATGTGTATCCTTACTGGGACGGGAACAGGCCGGTGCCTCCCAGTGTTGTGTATATTGGAGGTATTCATCAGAAAACTCCGGAAAAACTACCAGAGGTATGTTGACTTGATTTCTAAGATGACTTGACTTCATTTTCGATGAATACCATTTAGTTCCTAAATTAATTTTCAATTGTATCCAGGAAATAGAAAAATACCTCAACTCTTCCAAAAACGGAGTAGTCTACGTCAGTTTTGGCACCAACGTGCAGCCATCGCTGCTCCCACCAGAGAAGATACAGATCATGGCCAACGCTTTCTCTCAACTGCCTTACGACGTATTGTGGAAGTGGGACAAGGACGCAATGAGTGGGAAGTCAGATAACGTTAAGCTCGTCAAATGGGTGCCTCAGCCTGATTTACTGAGTAAGTGTTGTTTTATGGACATTCAATGCAAAACCAAATGCAGAATCGCCACCTACAAATGACAGTTACTTTAATCATTTTCAGGACATCCAAAAATCAAACTTTTCATCACGCAATGCGGTATCCAATCCACGGATGAAGCCATCACCGCTGGGGTCCCTCTTCTCGGTATACCCATGCTTGGAGACCAGTGGTTCAACGCTGAGAAATACGTGTACCACAAGATAGGAGTACAACTCACGATGGACAATCTAAATGAAGATGATTTATTGAAGGGAATTTATGAGATCCTTGATAATAATGAACAGTATGTCACCTCTTAATTACTTAGTTTAACAATTACCTAAGATTATGTACCAACCAATGTTAATGCGTTGCAGTGTCTTACTGGCTTAAGAATAGAACCCACCTTGCTGGTCTCGTCAAACTCTTGTAACTCAGTCTCGGTCGAAATGTTTATTTTTTAAACTTAGTGTTATCACCGCGACTTAATGGTGTTCTTATGATCCTTATTTTTATGTTTTAGGTACCGCAAAAACGTGCGTGAACTTCGCTCTCTAATGCACGACCAGCCCCAACCCCCGCTACAGCGCGCCACCTGGTGGATAGAGCACGTGCTGCGCCACAAAACTGGACGACACCTGCGCTCGCCGTCAGCCAACATGTCCTGGACTGAGTATCTGATACTCGATGTCCTAGCTATTGTACTATTAGGATTATCTACCTTAGCAGTGACTTTTATTGGTATTTTTAAGTACTACTCGAGTATGTTCAAGCGAAACAATAAAGTGAAGTTAAGCTGATGAAATATGGCATTTTTGTGAGCAACTAGTATTCAATAAATTTAAAGTATTAAAGTATTCAATAAATTTGTATTTGTATTTATTTATTAATCTTTCGTGATCCCAGTAACTTTGTACAGTTTACAAATAAATTCGGAAAGGTATATTTAAGCTTTTACCTCATGTAAGCTGATTTAATTCCAAATTTGTGCTCTATTTCAACATTATCTACTGCAAAATTGGCCGTAATACATCCAAACTTCAAACTTATTAGACGTAAACTTCTTGTTCATCAAACTTCATAAAGCTTGTAGGCTTAGTTCCTCACTCTTGTTATAAATAGAGTTTCAAAGACGTGAAGTTGGTGAATAGTGAAGTTTGCAATATTGACGTTAAGATGGCGCCCGGAACATTATGTGGGATGTCATTTTCTGGTCATTCTTGAGGTCGGATATGAAAGGGGGTAAGGTCTAAGTTACAGAAGATAACAATGGTGCTAGATAAATAACGTTGATATTGTTTTAAGTTCTTGTGTAAGGAGACTGCTGAAATTTTACGCAGTAAACAATTTCTGAGTTGACACTCGATAACTATTTTATTAACAATCATGAATCATCGAAATTATAAAAGATCTGAAGTTAGAACCTTATTTTATCACACCTACACATCGCGGTATGAATAAGTTCTTTCTAATATTTCAAAATAAGAACGCACATTATTAGTATTTACTCAAATCTGTACAGCTTATAACTTACGTCATATGTAAATCATATCACGGCTAGGCTACGAGGGCGTTCGAAATATGACTATCTGAATGAGAGCGATTTGTTTTACTAACGGCAATGGCTTTGCGAACATTACTCGATTGCTTTCTAGAACATTCGAACTATCTAGAGTGGTTCATATTTAAAACGTTTGCGTTCGAAAAAAAAAACCTTTTTGAATTGATATTTTATATTTATATTTAATTATTTTAAATGTAACTTTTTTTTTCTCCTTTATTGAGAATTAATTCCATAAGTAAAATATAAACTTGTAGGTAACAAGACTTTGATCATGAAAGATAAAGAATAACAATAGCTAAATTCCCGATTATTTATAACAAAATATCTTTCTAGACCATTCCATCAAAAATCTATTGCAATTTCACTTCGAATTTCGAAAACCGTATAATTTTATTCATTGCAAAACTTTATAAGCTTTTTCGCTGAACGATTTTGTCGTTTGACATGTGATCACTCATGTCATTCCACATCACTGGCTGCCAATTTAAAACATACTGTCGATATGGGTATATTAGCAAAGGAGGCGAGACGAGGAATATTTTCTAATTGATTTCCCTCCGATTTTTCCGTGCTTGATTATGTTTTCGCTTGGATTTTTTTACGATGTTTTATTATTCTGTTATTTATTTCTCATTCATTTATTATTTATTTACATACAGAATTAATAGAATACATAACATAACAGAATACATTACCTTATAAAAATACAACCTATTAATTAACTTTAAGTTTAGTCCAAGTCCTTTCTGATAAAATTGTTTGAAAGGGAAACTCCCAATCAACCTAAGTACATAATACAAGGTGTACCATAATTATAAATCTGAGGCGTACGTGTTGACCGCAGCGATCAGAATACAACCCCGAAAAAAGTTAAAAAAAACTATAAATAAACTTAAATAGTGAGATGCACTTATTTATGGCACTTTTAACGCGAGCGACGATCAAGTTACTTGTGACATTTGTTGACAGAGCTGATACCCTGTCAGTTGCTACTCCTTAGAATAAATTCTCCAAGAACTTTCAGTATTTTATGATGGATTCATATGATAGACATACTCGTAGTTGCTAATAACGTCGTTGAGCAATATAGCAATTGATATTGATAACGTAACAAAGTTGATATTTTTATTAAGATAAACATAAGCAACAAAAGAAATTTTTAGAAGGTCTTTGCCCAGGAGTGGGACACCAATGGCTAATACAAAATACATAAGCTATTAAGCGTATGTATTTATAGCACGTGCTATTACTATTATTATCACGTGCTATTAAGGCGGACATTATTTTTTCAAGAAAAAAGTTCAGAGATACATAGTAAGGTTTGAACCCACAACCTTCCATATGAAAGTCGTACACACGACTTTACCTTCTTAGCTAAAACGACTTAGAAGTTTGGGGTTCGAGATAAATCGATTTAAGTATTTTCGAGACGGTTTGAAATCTAAACAACGAAGTACTAAAGTATAGAAGTTTTACCCTAATTACCGATGCGCGATGGATCGCATCGAGGTCACCCATCCGCACTAGCGATTGTCCACGACTGCGCCCGGCGTCCATTGTTTTCGTGCCCATTTCACGGAGGGCGGTATGTGAGAGAGAACCACTTATTAAATGAAACACATATTTTAGCGGTTAATGGGAAAACAAATATGAAAATATGTTTATGAAAACGAAAAAATATTTATTTCCGTAACTTAAAACTGACGTAACACCATGGTATATAAGCTTTTTGAGTTGCTAAATGAATTGTCGAAATATAAAAAACTATCTACCTTATAGACTAACTGGTAACTTTTATTCTATTCTTTTTTGTATGTTAATAAAATAAAATATTAATATTCTGATTCTCCGATTTCAAAGAATTATTTGTATGGGTGTATATACAAAACAACTCTTAATATAAAGACAATAAAATATTTAAATAATTAATTTAACTACATTAAAATATAGGACGTTAAAGGTCACCTCTATCAACCTAAACGTACCTAAAGATGACCCACAATATGTAAAATTAATTTAGACTATCTGAAAATACTAGATAACATGTGAACAAAGAACAATAGCATCTAACATATTCAGACAGAATTATTTTGTTTTCAAAAACACGTCCGTTTTGTGTGTTATAACAATGTCGTGAACGCGTAATCCCGCCGAGCATACCGCTTACAAGTAAACATGTTTTAGAGAGTTGCCAAGAAACGGTCGACAGCATTTTACGGGAATCATGAGACTAAGGACCTCTGTGCCTGTAACGTAAAAAATATTACAATACGTACGGTACAACAAATTTGTACGATCTAGAAATATTTGTTCTGAGTGTAATATTTTATGTTCAATATTAAAATATCTACCTATAATGTGTATTCTATTAAGTACTAACTTTCTGCTCCGCGGCTTCACCCGTGTTTATAAAGGGTGTCTCAGCGCCGATTTTAAACTTTAAACACGAATTTCTCAGAAGTTTGCGGGGCTAGCGGGAGGGGAGTGGTAGCGTTCGGTTGGTAACAAGTGCGGATTTGTTAGTCGCCATGTCGCAGTGGTCTGGCGCGCATCGCGCGTACGCAGTAGAGGCTTACTTTTGCAATGAGTTTTCGTTGAGTGAAGCACAGCGCAAGTTTTGTAATCGCTTTGAAATCCGCCTAACAAATCCGCACTTGTTACCAACCGAACGCTACCACTCCCCTCCCGCTAGCCCCGCAAACTTCTGAGAAATTCGTGTTTAAAGTTTAAAATCTGGGCTGAGACACCCTTTATTAACATGATCAATAATTTTTTTGTACCTCAGCTGCAAGATGGGGCTATTAACAAGTCAAATGTGTGGTTTCAGCAAGATGGGGCCACAGCCCACACTGCTAGGGTCTCCATGGACACACTAAAAGCTTTTTTTCCTGGTAAAATCATTAGCCGCTTTGGAGACGTATTGTGGCCACCTAGATCTCCTGACTTAACCCCAGCTGACTTTTTTTTATGGGGTTATCTCAAAGGAAGAGTATATGATACCCCTCTTACGAGTTTGGAGCAGTTAAAGGCCAAAATAACTACAGAAGTGCGAGCCATATCAGTTGACGTTTTACGGCGTGTCTCTGCGAATTCGCTTGTCCGCTTTGAAGAGTGCATTCGCCGTGAGGGAAGACATCTTGACGGTGTAATATTTCGTACATAAAATCCGCAACATTACACTATAATTTACAACAATTATAACATTTCTAATACAATTTGTTTTTTTTTTATAAATATTTAAAGTTTAAAATCGGCGCTGAGACACCCTTTATTTTCCTGCTGAAATTAATATTTTTTTCTCCTTCCAAAATTAAATAGCAACAACAACAGTTTGCTCGGATGATTATAAATCTGTAACATTAGATGTAAGATGATAAGTTGCAGCACGTGTTAGGTGCACATACATTCAAGTAGAAAAATCCAAAGATGCCCGGCGGGATTTGAACCCATGACCTTCAGAATACAAGTCGGGTGTGATACTTAACCATCATGCTTCTTTTCAGAGTGGTGATGTGATTCCATAAAATAGCATTCACCGTTAATTTACAAACGTTATCTCGTATCGAATGCTAAACTCGGCCTCGTACAAAGGGCATTAATTACTAAGTCCTTTAAGGATCAAAGGATTCTTTCAAGACATTACGGGACTTGTTAACACCCCAGAGATTTGGAATGGAGCGTAATGTTGAGGATTTTTATATGGCACTTTCCACCCGCCCGTGTTGTAGTGAACTTTCCCGAGTTATAATGGATTTTCCCGCGGTAAAAAGTAGTTTATGTGTTATAATGATATAAGCGATCTGCATTGCAGCTTGTTATAAGGGATTCTGCCGCAAATATCTCTATGTCAGATGTTATTAACTTCGCTTCAGTAGTTTAGTCGTTATGATGCAACAAACATGTAAGTAGTACAAAAACGCGCTCACGTACTCACAAACTTTGGCCTTTATAATATATTTGTTTTTGTATTTATTTTCACCGTAGGTACACTTTGATTCACTTGGTTATGTCAGATTCATATATAGGTAAATTGTTTAATCAGGACAACGCATTCAACTAGATGATTTGAAGATTAAACGCCAACTTTATCGTCATAACTCACATCGCCGAAAGGTGAATAAATCAACAGATCTAAAGCAAACGCGTGGAATGGAGCGGAATATCCATTATACAAACAATTCACAGATAAACGCGACTTCTGCTATGGTACATCAGGTCCCAAATATTCAGAATTAATGAGGTACACAACCTTACGTAGGGGAGACATGAATTACGGGTCTCATAAACATCGGGCTAAGATGAGGTTATACTGAGCGAGTTACTAAATAAAAACACTTTACACAACTTTAATAATAGATATACATATAATATAAAATAATAGATATTTATTTGGTTTGCATTGATTGAACGTCAAAATAATCAGCATTAATTTCTAAATGGCGACGTTTGGCACATCGGTACGATGACTATGTCCCAAAAGTTTACTCCAAAGAAATGTATTTTATTTTGATTTTATGTTATTTTATGTCGTTTACGCCATGTTAGCATCATTTAGATGCGTGATAAACTAATATTTTAAATAACACAAATGCAACATAAAAGACTATTTCAAATTCAAGCTATTTAACCGTCGAACTAAAAATGCAATTAATTAAGTGTAGTAATTTCATCGAGTCCACTAACTCAGTGTAATCTCGCCCTTAGGTCAAGGGACTGGAGGTTTATTTTATCACGTTTCGAATGAAAACTTAATACCTAGTATGCTCAGCGAAATTAAATTAAATTTCTAGAGGCTTCTAAATTAGCAATGCAGTCTTAATAATATTTTTCATATAATTGGATAAGGTTTATATCAAATTAAGGTTTACTTAATTTTAGGCATTATTTCAACACATAGGCCAAGTGCGGGTTGGTGAATGTCAGACGCCCTCTCAAACTCGTCAGAGTTGTTAGATCCTACGGGTTTATTCACGATGTTTTCCAGTTTTCCATCACCGTTAAAGCACGTATTTCGAGTGTACTTACATACATTTTGAAGATAAACAATAAAGACGACCTATGTAATGGAAGTTGAGCTCGCATCCATTTAGCCATAACGGCCGAATAATAAATACTGCTAATAATTTTTAAAATAGTTTTTTGGCTCTTCCCTGCATAATACCGTCCACACAGCATGAACAAGACACTGCGTTCTTCTGGCTCCGAGCCAGCGCTTTGTGCACCTGTAATAAGCGAGAGTGATATTGGGCGTGAAGAGGTGGCCTTTTACCTTTACTTCTACTAAGTATGACTTTAATCTTTCAGCACTAATTCTTTACTTGCTAAATGCTAAACTATTATTATTAAGCTGAAGAAGTTTGTTTGTTTGAACTCGCTTATCATAGGAACCACTAATCCGATTTGATTAAATATTTCAGTGTTTGATCGGTTCGATTGCGATGGTGTGGTACTAATCTTAGGCCACACGGCAGAATACCTTAGTACATAATATCCATAGGGTAAGTTATTTCTCCAATCTTCACAATATTGACAATCCCCGTTCAAAAACTAATAAATTAAACCAACCACTAATCTCCAATTTCTAATTTAGATTATCCGTACTCGATCTAAAATCCAAATTGTTTCCTTATTGTACACCTTTTTTAGATGAAATCGTTCTAAGCTTATCTATAAAGAACATTATCGTACGGAATAAGGTTCGAGCAAATTGTTCCCGGACGCAATTGGCTACGGATTACTGTCGGATGAAGCTATACTGTTTTGTTCTAGAGTACATTTATTTAAACTTATTGAATAACACTTGCGATATAATATGAACAGAATATTTATAAATAAGCTTAAGGGCAATGGTGCTACACTATTGGAATCATGAACAAGCTCAGTATTGCAAAAAGCTATGGAAAGGCCTATGCTCGGGGTTTCTCTACGTGATCGAATCAGAAATGAGGAGATACGTAGGAAATCATGGGTCACCGACAACGTCCTGAAAATTAGCTATTTGAAATGGCAATGGGCTGGCCACATAGCGTAGAGAACAGATAGCTGACGGGGCCAAAAAGTTCTCGAGTGGAGACCACACAATTGTTAAAATTTAAATAAACTTAATTGTACTTAATGAAAAGGGTTATTCCCATCTGATCATATGATCAGATTGTAGTTGCATCTGATCACACATAAAGTTCCCATCTGATCACGGATCCGATGCAACTACTTTTTTGAATTAAATTTTGTGCCAACGGATCACAAAAATCCTAATATATAATTTTTTGCGTGTAATATTACTAAGCAATAATAATAATAACCTTCACCTATAACATAACGCTCGGGTGAAATTTGACGAAATTCTCCATAATACGAATTTTGCGGATATAATGTTGTCGACTCAAAATCAATATTTTTTTATGTTAGATGATAACCCGGCTTCGCTCGGGTGAAATTTGACTCATAATAAAAATGTAGATAGATGTTTCTGTAGTCATCGTTTCTCAAAGAATATTAAATATAGATTTATATAGCTTCGTTAGTTGTGTTTAATAAATATGGTAAATAAAAACTGCAAAAGTTTTTACACAAATTATTTTTATTTTAAATCAATATTCAAAATATAAACTGACAAATTAACAAAACAATCAAATTCAATCAATATAGGTTTTCTAGGTTATGTTTATAAATCTGCATTGATACCGAATATTTGGGTTGATTTTCTAAGGTTGTTTTTAATTCCTCTTCTGCTAAAATTGCAGCCGCCTTTTTGTATACTTTGACAAAAGGATTGAATTCATTGAGCATTGCTTGTAAGGACCTCATTATATTGCTTTTACATATGTTATTTCTAGAATCGGATAATCTTTCATTTAAGGCGGGTTATTCGTCATCTCGCGGGAAAACAAAGATGCATTCCCGCGAGTTGGCACATTGCAATTTTTCATATAATTGTGTTCGTCATCTCGTGGGAAGTGAAAAGTACACTTAGATAAAAGGTAATAAGGTATATTATTATACTTACCTACTTTATTTTTCGAGGTTGATTTAAAAGAAATTTGAAGGTCTAAGCAGTCCTAGTATCCCAAAAACTTGGGGACTTACAACGGGTGCATTTGCTTATTGAAATAAAGGAAATATATACATCTATCAATAGCGGCCCATCCACTAACATTCATTCCTGCCGGAATCTACAATCCTTACGTTCTGGGACGAAACGGTTGATCAATAGTCACATAAGGTTCGTGTATTGCCCGTTTATCTCAATATGAACCGTGTTTTATGATGATTATGATGTTGCTCTCTCTAACACCTGTCGATTGAGCTTTGTAGGGCATCTCTAGGCCAAGCCGTTTCAGAGTTATGGCAGTTTAAAGTTTGACAGCTGTCATTGAAAACGTTGCTCTCTCTAACACCTGTCGATTGAGCTTAGTTGGGTATCTCTAGTCCAAGCCGTTTCAGAGTTATGGCAGTTTAAAGTTTGACAGCTGTCATTGAAAACTTAGCTCTGTCTAACACCTGTCGATTGAGCATTGTACGGCATCTCTAGGCCAAGCCGTTTCAGAGTTATGGCAGTTTAAAGTTTGACAGCTGTCATCGAAAATGTTGCTCTCTCTAACACCTGTCGATTGAGCTTTGTACGGGATCTCTAGGCCAAGCCGTTTCAGAGTTATGGCAATTTAAAGTTTGACAGCTGTCATTGAAAATGTTGCTCTCTCTAACACCTGTCGATTGAGCTTAGTAGGGTATTTCTAGGCCAAGCCGTTTCAGAGTAATAGCGGTTTAAAGTTTGATAGAACAATTATGTCAGTCAGTGAGTGTGTGGTAATTTAGCTTTATATAATATAATAACTGTCCAGTCCATACATAGGTTGCCTGGAAGAAATCGCTCACAGCGATAAGGCCGCCCATCGTACTCCAAATGTTTAGTCTTAAGTTTGTATTGTTTCTTTCTGTTTTTGTGGTGTAAAATAAAGTATATTCTATTCTATAGAATTAGTTCGTAGGTTTAAATAAGTCGTATAGATGAAGGTTATTATTATTATTGCTTAGTAATATTACACGCAAAATTATATATTATGATTTTTGTGATCCGTTGGCACAAAATTTAATTCAAAAAAGTAGTTACATCGGGTCCGTGATCAGATGGGAACTTTTTGTGTGATCAGATGCAACTACAATCTGATCATATGATCAGTTGGGAAATACCCAATGAAAATAATAATTTACTAATACTTATTTAAATTGTAAATGTAGAATTTATTGCATGTTCCATTTTTGTGAATTCGTAAGATATTATATTTTAATTAAAACAAACGAGTTATAATACATTCTGACATCATTAATATCCTGAGACCCGTGTCAGACTTGGATTGTTAAGGTGACTTATAACTTCATGATATGATGATGATGATGTTGATGACAATAAATAAGCCTCCCTTTCATATAACACAAGCTTCGTAATTACCGGGGCACATATAACTTCGCAGTTTCGTCGTATCCTCACACTTGCGTTATTGTATCTTCCGAAATCGCCCAGCTGGTGTCGGATTCTCTTTTATAGCTTTTAGATTTCGTCCCATTTCTTCCCATCGCCCCGTGTTTTTAGCGATATCGAAGGGATAAAAGGAGTATTCAATTTTATGGAGATACAGAGAGGCAATTTCGAGATATGTTTCTAGATTGCGAGTTCAAAGTTTGATTCTTTAAAATGTGTTAGTACGAGGATGTGCTTAAGGCGGCCTCTAAACGATCGATAATGTTGCTTAATATTGCTAATTGTGCAATATTATTGACCGTTTAGGGTTATTATTGAAGATTGCGCAATGATTGTAAAGTCATAACAATTTGGTTTCTGTTAACTGTTAAGTTGTGTCTTATATAAATAAATTAATTAATGATTGACCCAAAATTTGAGCGAGTTTAATTTCGATAAATAAACTTTAATTATTTTACTCTAAAACGAATGTATCAGATTCCAGATTAGGTTATAAACTTATAATTAACAATGTTAATATAATATTGAAACGATGTTTCAACACAGCTCAAACCAAAATTCAAACTTTAAATTTTATAGTTCGCAAACTGGTAGGTGAGGTAGGAAGTGCTTTGTAAAGAGCTAACTTTGGCCTGATATTATCATTTATAATTCAATTTGCTAAAACCTGTTAATGGGTGTTGTTTACTTGGCTCAGAATATTGTGTCAAGACCTAAACATACCAAAAATACCCTTGGAGGACAGGATTTTTGGAGTGCCGTTATTTATTAATGAATCAAATTGAAGGCTATTCCTAACCCACAAGTACCTATACTTACTTACTGCTGCGGCGCAACGACCCGAAGTGGATCTTGGCCTCCGACACCAAAGACCGCCAGGCTGCTCTATCCCCTGTCATTGCAGACCAGTCTTCGGCTTGCAACTCCAAGAGATCCTTCAGCACTTCGTCCTTCCAGCGGTACCGCGGCCGACCAATCGGTCTCCGTCCAGTGGGACGGCCTGCGTACGCTCTTTTGACGGCACGATCTTCTCCCATGCGGACTACATGCCCGAACCACCGGAGTCTGGACGCTTTCGTTTCTCCAGTGATATTCGGCTCGGACACAAGTTCTTCAAGTTATATTCTAAGACCTATGCGACAGAAATATTATACAAACCACCTTTACATTTATAAGCAATCACGTCCTTGCTAAGGCCAGGAGTTGAGCATAAATTGTGTCGCATTGGTATCACCTGCCAAATGCCGCAAGCTCTGCATTCCAAGATACATACGACTATAGAAAGACCTAAGTGAAACCATACATACCTATGTTTATAATAATCACCCGCCTATTTATGTTCCCAGTTTGAGACACAGGGTCTTCTCGACGAGAGAGATTAGGCTTTATTTCACCACGTTTGCCGTGTACGGAAGTACACAAGTACGGATTGTTGAATGCCACATTTAGAAACTCTTCAAAGTATTTAAGGTTTTAACTACAAAGAAAAATGTGAACAAAAGAGGTCATCTACGAAATCGTCATTTGAAAGCCAATGGGTTATTAATAGCTTTAATAAATATAATTCTATAATAACGCTTTCAGGATGGGTTATTTGATAGAGTGGTTAACTAACTTAATGACATTATGGATCTCATGTAATCAGATAATAAATAATTAAGTATTTATTTTATTTATTAAAAATGTAAATCAAATAAGCGTTCTACATTGTTCAATATCTACGGTGAAGATGAAACGATACAATGCACCAGATGGCCCAATGCAAATGCATCGATTCAAATAGTTGCTTGAATTATAACGTGGTCGAAATAAGATAAATAAGTTTCCTTTTCTAGAACTTTCTGTACTTAATTACATCAGCAATGGCGTACATGTTTTAATAAAGATATTTAAAAACTGAAAACTGAAAATGAAGAAGAATATTTCGGCATCGTTTCATGAGCCATGATCACGAAGGCCTTTCGATAGCCTTATAAACATATATTGTTAATAAACGTGGTAGTTTTAAAAGTTATGATGCACTAAATAAATATACTTTTAGTACTTACATTGAAAACAAAATTATAATGATGATGAACGCGTAAAATACCAGTTTCTAAGCGAGTTTCTACCTTGGTTTCCAAGGCCAGGAGAAAACTTACGAATTGAATTTATCCCAATCACCTTAAGCTAAGGAGTATCCCTAGGTGATTATTAACAATACCGAGTTCCCAAGTAATATCTACTTGGGCAAGTAATTTGAATAAGTTTTGCTAACCAGCCTTTCTCCTTACTTTTGTCGGCCAATTTGCAATAAAAAACCTCAGTTATATAGTGCTGGGGTAAATATTCGGCATTAGTTTGGCCGAAACCGAGAGAAAAATTCCGTTTTATCTTTCTTTACAACCCATATTTCATCCCAATTCTAGCCACGAGTTACCCAAAAGAAACCTTTATTATGTCATAACAGATTTTGTAATCTTAGCAGACAAAAATTTGTATCTACCCAGATAGATAAATTCAACTAAAGTACCTTTCAATTTGAGTGGGTAAGTATAAAATATGCTTGTAAACTCATTGTAAAAAAGACAAACAGTCTGAATTAATATTTTGGTAAAACATCAAACCAAGCCCAACACTATAGAAGGTCGTTCCTTGGGCCAATATTACCCGGAGTTTAGACCCGCCCGTGGTCCGCCCAGTTATGGGTCTTTTAGCCGGAGTAATTTAAACCGGTCTAACGGCCTGACAAGTTTTTTATAGCTGTTTGGATAGGGGTGAATAGAGATTTTTTAAAGCCTTTTATGGTTAACACTGAAACAAAGCGGGTAGTTTGTGGGAATTTTGAAAAATAGTTTATCGAGAATTCAGAATTTAAGATAAAATGTTCTAAAGCGCACATACAAAATCCACGGCGGAATTCGAACACACGACTTTCGGTAAGTTTAATTTTTTGAAGGATGTGATGCCGCTCTGGAAATATTTGTTCCAAGTGCCTGGATTATATTTATATGAATGTATATATCTATATCTATGTATGTATATTATAATGAAGTATCAGAAATCAAGCGCCCTTAACACAGCTTTGAGTTAAGCTCAAAGCACGGGGCAAAATGATACTGTGTAAATTGTAAAAAAAACAACATGCATAATTTTATTGAATCTGTTACTAACTGCCCATTGCGGTATCCTTTCAATGACGTTTCGGCTTTCAATATGTAGGAGAACTCTTAGTAATTAAAACTGGTGTAATTCGTTGCAGTTCACTTAAATTAGCAAGCACTTTGCTAAAACATCAAAAGGGCAAACTGAAGTTGTTAAAATTACATCCAATTAAAAATCTGGTTCACTGCTCCGAAATCTATGCTTAGTTCTGAGGTGCGTTCAGAATTAACCATAGCGCAACTTGCTAGTTAATCAGTTCATTTTCCGTGATAATAACACCTTATTTCAGTTGCTGTGATGATAAAATCGAGTTGCTGACGTTTGGGACAAAATTTCTTGGGACACATTGTCCCAACCGACACTTTTGATTTTAATATTTTTTTTACTGTCGTTTTCTTATTTCAGCTGTTGTTGTGTTGTCAGTTGAAGTCAAGTTTATGCAGGTTTATCTAGGCTGAAAACAGAAACTAGAAAACACTATCAATTTATGGTTGTTTTATTAAAAATCACCTTTATTTTTATCTAGTATTTTTAAAGACTACGTTATAATAACATGCAGGTTTTAAATTTATCCGTGATGTCAGATACTTTCTTTCCTTTCCGCCACTTTAGGAAATATACTTTTCTTAGTTTTAAGCATTTTACTGAAAGAAAGTCTCGTGATAAAATTCAAATGTGGTTAATCTACTTATAACATTGCTACTAAACGCACCTACACTTCGACAAAAAATTAAAATGGGGTCGTACTTTCTACCGTCCATTCGCTTTTAATGTCACCTGCAGAGTTCAGGTTTTAATTTTGGTTTAATTCTAGGAAATTCAAATATCACAGATATGCAAATGATCAAACGAATCTTCTACTGAAACTGTGAATTGCAAATTTGAAACATAAGTACGAGGGGAGGTCCAAAAGTCCGCGGAATGGAGGGGTTGCAATAAAATTAAAACAACGAAACTATTTTTCCTTTCTAATATAATTACCTTTGAGCTTAATCCATTTTTCAGATCTAGAAATTAGCTTATGTATACCATCAAAAAAAATTTTTTTCTCTTTGCCCTTAAAATGAGCCAAAATCGCTGCCTTAATTTCTTTATCGTCTTGAAACTTTTTTCCCCTTAGATCTTTTTCAAATTTGGAAATAAATAATAATTGCTGGGGGCCAGGACCGGGCTGTAAGGTGGGTGGACGAGTGATTCAAAGCCGCACCGGTCTAGAGCAGCCATCGCAACTTTGCTCTTGTGAAGTGTTGCGTTGTCTTGCAAAAGCAACACACCGCTTGACAGTTTTCCCCGCCTTTTGTTTTTGATGGCTTCCTTTATAGTACGGGAGGCGACGATGCTAAATGGGGATTTACTCGAGCGTCAAAGAGACCTATTGGGTTGCATTTGGTAGATGATAAGAAGAAAAAAATTGTATGAGGCCGATGTGTTTCATTAGTGGGGGAAGCGACCATAGATAAATAAAAACTTATTTAAAAAAATACTGATGTATGGACGTACTTAAGCGCGTCAGTTAGTGATAGATTCTATGAATCAGATTCAATAAATTGAAAATCAGCTTAACATACTTACATACTTAAAAATAATTTAGGAAATATGATTGATAATATACGTTTGTAAATCTGATTGTGTACACGATTGGGGTGGAAGTACGTAAAAGTTAAAAAAATAAAAATCGCGACTCATTTTTTATCAAAAAAAAGAACAAAAAAACTGGCATTTCTAAAGGTGTTAGAGCGTCAGATTTAGATGTATATGGTTCATCTCTATGTTCTGATTCTACCATATCTTAATCTGACAATTATCTAAAGTGATGCGCCTAATATGACAAAAGTAAATTTTGTTCCCTTATAATTCACGTTCGAACATAGATAGATTTTTTATATTTGGTGGAGGTACTTATCTGGGTACTAGCTATCTCCAGTATCTTAATCTGACGCGCTCGAGTAAATCCCGAAATCCCCTCTTCGGCTCCCCTACTATTAATTGCTCTAGTATTCTTGCGTTATATTCTCCGGTAATATTGACACCCTTTCCTTTGTAGTCGATCAACAGGATTCCTTCACAATCCCAAAAAATCGTAGCCATAATCTTTCCGGCCGACTCTGACACCTTAAACTTCTTAGGGGGTGGTGTGCCCTTTTTATGCCACTGCATCGACTTCTGTTTGGACTCAGGTTCAAAGTGATGAACCCAAGTTTCATCCCCGGTAACAATCCGCTCCAAAATAGGGGTAGATTTTTCGCTACACAGCTCCAAAAAGTGCTTTGACGCTTCGATTCTTTGTTGCTCGTGCAGCGGCGTGAGCATTCTTGGCACCCATCTTGCACTGACTTTTGACATGCCAAGATGATCGTGTAGGATCCTCAAAATGGTTGTGTCTGATACTCCTACGATTGTAGAAAGCTGTTTCTTCTTCAGACGAGCATCTTCCAATATTAATTTTTCAACTTTTTCAATGATATCCGGTGTGATGACCTCAGCCGGCCGTCCTGGGCGGGAGTCGTCTTCAATCGACTCTCTGCCTTGTTTGAAAAGACCATTCCACTTGTAAATCATGGTTTTACCAGGGCACTGATCTCCATAAACGGCTGACATCTGATTCATTATGGTAAACGGAGGTTTTCCTTGCTTGGTAAGGAACTTTATAACGGCTCGAAACTCAATTTGCTCCATTGTCGTAGTTTTTTTCCGGATTGACTTATTTGCAGGGCGATATCTCGTAAACGATTGATGTCAAAGGGCTAAAAATTTACATGTACACCCTTAATGAGTATCCAATTAGCGACATACCAAAAAAAGGTAGGTACCTGCGTCCCTTCCCCCCCGTTCCGCGGACTTTTGGACCTCCCCTAGTATGTACCTATGCTGTATGTTTTCCGGCCTAATTACCACCTATTCTATATTACGTTTTATAAGGGGTTATATTGCCGTAAGAGCCATATTGGCTAAGACGGACCATACAGACTTGCATTCTGAAGGTCATGGGTTCAAACCCCACACCTATATTTTTCTTGAAACCGGCATATTTTGAGAAGCTAAAAAAGTTGAAACACTTTGTGTCGTTCACCAATCCGCTCTTAACATAACACCCCTATTCACGTTCCCACAGCTGGAACACAGGGACTTCTCTCTTTGACGAGAGAGATTCACCACCAATCAATCCGCACTTGGCCACGTGGTAAATTAACGCCTAATATTTATCGACAGGAGAGGTCTCTGTATCCCAGTAGTGGGTAACGTGAACATGATGATAATTGTCTTGATGGACATAATTTTTTACCGTCAAAATAGTAGTTTTGTAAATGTTTACGTTACTTATGTAGGAGAAAACATACTATAAATAAAATTTTTATATAATTATACTACAAGATTTATCTTCTAGAACATTCTCAGTTAATAAACAGATCGAGCAGATAACTCTGGATTTACAGAGAAGCGCATCTGAGATAGGAAAATGACATAAATTCTCGACCAAACAATGCTTGCCACCTTGCAGTATAGACCGGAGAATAGCTGGGTAACTTGTATATAAATATAAAAATATTATAAATATTGCTGGACAATTATTCACACATCATCATCTAGCCCCGTTAGTAAGCTCCAGCTAAGCTCTAAAATAAGAGTGCTTTTAAAACACGTGCTCTAACGTTGAAGGCAAATATCTTGAGGAAACCGGCATGTTCTGTAAACTTAAAAATGTTTGAAAGACATTGTGTCATCAACCCGCATTTGGCCGGCGTGGTGAATTAAGGCCTAACCTCTTTCGTCAAGAGAGACGATTAAATCCATTATAAATAATATCGAAAACTAGAAGTATGTGAACTGTTTAATATCAGCTATTCTTTGGCACAACCTATCAGTGACATTGGTTTAAGCTTCCTAAACTTTTGCCAAACGACTTTCGACCTTAAACTCGAGGAATAAGGGTCATATAAAATCCAGTTAGTTAAATTTTATGATATCTGATCTCACTGAAGTAGTTCACTATTTTTATTCATTAAAGTGATTTGGATATAAATATTGTTTGTAACTGGATTTTAAAATGAGCTTTCAATTTGATATTCGGAGTTATTTCAAAATGTTTTTAACTGATTCCAATTAAAAATTGACCATTATCAGAATATTTATTACGATGAATTGCTATTTGTTTGTAGTTATTTTTCTTTTAACGGGAAGATAAAATATAAATATTGCTAGACAATTCACACAGAAACATCTAGCCCCGTGATAATCTTTAAGCTTGTGTTTTGGGTGCTCATATTCTATACTTAATAGAATATACTAAATATTTATTTTTTATTAATCTACATTATAACACCCAGACACCCGGAACAAATATTTGCAGATCATACAAATTGCTCTTGCGTCGCAAAGTCGGTTTTTGACTAGGTACCTTCGGAGCAGGAGATTGATGACTATTCTTAACCCTGCACCACACTTCAAAAATCAGCATAGTGACACAATATTCTAATGCACGCGTTAACAGTTTAGTACGCACGAGATTATTCACAGACACGCGTACTGAGTCGTGGCATGTTAATATTGTTAAAACTGTATAAATACAAAACTGTGTAAGACCGACCTATGAATACTAACTGTCTCCTCACGTTGTTTATGACGGTCTGGAGCTTGTTTCTCTGTAGGTACTGTGTATTCACAAACTTAGAGTGATCAGCAGCAACATGGTTAAACGCATTCAACACCTTGAAAAAGTTACGTGCGCTTTAAAAACACGTCTCTAACGGTGAAGTCAAACATTGTGAGGAAACCGGCATGTTCTGAGAACTATGAAATACATCAAGACGAAGACATAGAAGGACATGTGTGTCATTCACATTCATGTCTGGGTGTTATAATATTATGTATAATAAAAAGTCTATCTATGTATTGCACAAGTGTGAATTCGGCCAGGCGGCAGTTGAGCAGAGAATTTTTCATTCAATTTAATAAGTAGTTTTTTTAATTTTTATTTTCATAATGAAATTTTGTTTGTTTAAATTTTCAGTTTGTAATTTAATTGTTTCGTACTTAATTACCAGTGTGATTTGATTACCTGTAGATGTTGTTCACAGTTATTTGTTTGTTATTTGCTTCTATACGTGAAAACCTTTGATAAGCTTGCTACTATTATCCTTATTGTATATATTGTAATTATAAGTTTTTGGTTTTCCATTAAATAAATATAAATATAATATAATATGTATGTATATTACATTAAGTATATCCGTAATCTAGCACCCGTAACACAAGCTTCGAGCTTACCACGGGGCTAGTGTCGCTGTGTAAATTGTCCTGCAATATTTATTTATTTATTTATTATTATTCACAAACCCTCACTTGGCTTGGTGACTAAAGGCCTAATCTCACTCGGCAATAGAGAAATCCCTGTGTCACAGCAGTAGGAATATACATATACTTATGATGATGAAGCTCATATAATAAGCTCAAAATAGGAATAAGCCAAAACAGACACTAAAAGCATCAGGAAAAGTTAACGAGAGAGCGATTTGTAGCAAAGTTCTGGATAGCATCGTGTCGTTGGGAACAGCTGCGTTATTACATCGCAAATGTACTAACGAGCTAATGTGTACACTCATCATCATCATTAGTGGGCACTGGACAAATGCGGTCTTATGGCGGGTTTATTGCATTTCGTGCTTCGTCATTTTGTTGGAGTTAACAAGATTTAAATTTTGTGTGTCGTGCTAAGTGGCGAAAAAAATATCCATACCTTTAGATGCAATTCGTGTTTCAAGGAATTCATCAGAGAACATTTAGTCACGTCAACAAATTATTCATTAAATTACAAAACCTTACCTTATTGGTACAGAAATACTTAATTATTATAAAATCAAAAATTAATGACACGTTAATATTAGATTATAACTATTTACAACTAAGTTTTAACCATAGAGCAGCAACAGATAGAAAAAAACATATATAAACGTAAAAAATAGAGGGTAGTAAATAAAAAGTCTCGCTATCTTGCCCATAGCTAAACTAGAGTTCCAACTTGTCTACAGATGCCTGTAGCATACCAACCCTGTGCCCAAAACTTCCCAACTGTGACGGGTGAGTGCATTTGCATTTGATGAAAATTCCAGTTTTGGCCAAAACTCTGCTGAATTACGGTATTTATTTAGATTCTAGATTTAAATAAAACGGACAGTTATTTTATATTGGTTGTGATGTTTTTCTGTTAGTGCTGGGAAGATATCGATAGAATAAGCAAGGAATTAGTCAATATTAATTATACCTAATTTCCTAAGTTCGATTTCAAATTTGGTTTTGAAAAATTTGGAATTGGCCAAATTTAATATACAAAAAACTATTGTGCTATTAGACAGGCTTATTTACATTTTAACTTATATTTCATCGGGTACTGGTATACTGGTATATTAAACAGCCCGATTTAAAACCTATAATTAAATTTTCGAACTCTATGAGCCTTACACATTTATTTAAAAGATAGAATAATAATAAATGTATTCTCACGTTTCATTTCAACCATGGTTTAATATTCGAAATTATTAATCAATTTTAATCTTATCAAATTAAAACAACAAACGTTTTCCAAACGAATATAAGCCATTCCAACTTGTTTAATAAAATCTAGAAAAAGTTAGGAAGAGGAATTCCAGTGAATCTGACGGCCTGAATTTCATCAAACGAGGTATGTAGGCTGCGATTGCGAATATATCGAATTATACCAGCCGAGAATTCAATAACGAAACGCAACTCCCAACAAGATGGCTGATTTCAATAACGAAACGCAACTCTCAATTTTGCGCTGATTCAGTGTGAAGTGAAGAGAATGTCGAATAAACGACTAATGGGCGTAATGTCGAACGTTAGATAATCTTTATATTGCTAACAAGGAAACGTCTGGTGAATGTAATGAGATTTTGTTTATTTTTTGTTGAATTGCTTTATACCTACCTCTCACCTAAAGTATGCTCATAGTGAGACGTAATATAACGCAATATGGATTGTGATAAATTCAAAACTACGTTTAAGTTTAGTGATAGTCTGTGGTTATAACCTATTTAAGTTTAACCACTAAACTAAGCGCACAATCTATTTGAACAATATAAACAAGAAAATTGAAATTTATTCCTAAACACGAACCTTAGAATGAACCCTTCAGCAACATATCTGATAACAGGCTCGGGTCTTGATTTATTGCTAAGAGATTTTAATTAGTCTTGCTGTATTTACCGCTATTGCTTAAGGAGTGTTAATATTTTAGCAATATTTTCATCAACCATAACAACATATTTTACAAAGATAAAGATAAAGATAATTTTATTTGCATCACGTTCATTGTATCAGGTCTCTGAAATAAAACCTATTATAGGTCCTATTATGATTGATTAGGTACAACAAAAAAGAGCCTTAACTAGTTTGTCAAGAGTAAGTCCCTGTGGGTAGTATGTCAGTCTAATTACCGTCCTAGTTTTAAAATATAACATAAGTACATGAATAATTTAAATTATCTTTAAATATATTTTACCCAAAACTCAAGAATACTCAAATCCGAAGTAGCCATGTCAAGAAATTGGCTAGGAATACAATATTTTCTCATAAAACTAAATTTCTTTCAACGATTTCAACTTTATACCTTCCTCTTAAAGTTCAGAATCCCGTAAAGGCCCTTGAGAATAGTGACGAAATCGGATGGAAAAATATGAACACATTTTGGTCGGGAAATGGTATTTTTTGGGAAAATTGAAACTTATAGAGGTTTCGGTGAATATTTTACTTATGGGATAGTATTTGCATGAGTAGATTTTTATGAGGTAGCGAGAATTTGCACTAAAAATAAATAGGGTATCAAAAAAACCACCGTTGGTTAAATGACCATGTTAAGAAACAATAGAATATAAACACCATTCACCTTCTTACTTCCGAACCCTATCTACTTCATGATGTACTTTACCTACCTGTGACGAATTTACTTTCAATGTATGGAGTTTTCAAAAATGTGACGAATTAACTTTGTGGCAAATGTATAATAACCCATAAAAACCTTCACCTTGAATCACTCTACTTATTTAAAAACTGCATCAAAATCCGTTGCGTAGTTTTTAAGATTGAGTTGCATACAGACAGCGACCGTGTCTCTGTTTTATATTATGTAATAAACAAGCCGTATATCATCTCTGATAGATATTCAAAACTAAATTATTATTTAATCTGTACCTTACTTTAGATAAATCCTATCAAATTTACACCCATTAAGCTTAATCTAGGGCTAGATATAGTTAATATCTGAGATACAAATCTAGGCACAAGTATAATCTAGAATTATTCACGCTACACATTACTTAATAGGTGTAATAATTCATACGTGATTTACGTTCTTATGTGGAATGATTTGTACATTTACAAGACAAATATAATTTTTTCATCTCAAATAAAAATAAAATATCTACTACATCTTCGAGTAAAAATTCCATTTTTTTCTGCTGTTAAATGTTAATGTTATAAATTGTCTACTCGAGAGAAGGTAGTACAAAGGCTTATAATAGCCTGCGGCTTAAAAATATTTAAACACAAATTATAGTAATGATTCCGGGATAAAACATACAATTTTACAAAACTAGCATAATATCTTTTGTGTAATTGTGTAGGTACTGAAACGAATATTTTATATATTACTTCCGGTTTTAACTACTACAGTCACGCCTAGATATACTTAGCTACTTAAGCTTACATAATTAAGTAAGCAGATTAAACCGTAGAAGTTTAGCTCTCAAAACAAACACGTCCCCGCGGCCGCCAACTAGGTAATTTGGAAATTTTACAGAAAATTGCTTTACGTAACATAATTTATGAAAGTCACGCAACCTTATCACCTAACTTTGAAAAATTTGCAAGATTGAAACTTTTTGAAAATTAATTTTAACTTTTAGAATTCTGTCCGCAACTAAGTTGGTAAGCTTTTCACCTTAGATATCTAGTCACCGACCCGCTATTTTTATCTCTATATAAAAAAATAATCCCTATTTCTTTTGGTCACTCTATCACGCGTGAACGGATGGGCCGATTTAGGTGGTTTCATACCAATCATAAAATATAACAAAGACCCCCGTTGTTGTTTTTGTTTTATAGGTGGAGGTACCTTTAAAACAAGTAAATCCTAAACTGATAGAAATAGGGCTTCCCGATTTCCAGAACTGCCACAGTGCCCGACGCCATTTTGTCGAGATATACCACTGAGCTCAAATTTGATAAAAGTCAATCTACACCGATCCCTGATGTGATTTTGCTGAAGCTTCACTTTTTGCTTTATCCTATCCTACTTCTAGCCATAGATAAAACGTATGTGCATTATGAAAAACACGTGCTCTTACGGTGAAGGCAAACAATGTGAGGAAACCGATTGAAAACCAGAAAATATTCTGAGAACTTTGAAAAGTTTGAAGCATTGACATTCAATTAAATAAAATAATTCATTTCATTTCACCAACCCGCGCTTGGCCAGCGTGTTCACCACGCTGGCCAAGCGCGGGTCTCTTACGGTGAAGGCCTTATCTCTCTCGCCAAGAGAGAAGTCCCTGTTTCCCAGTAGTGGGAATGTAAATTGGGATGATGATGATGAATATGGAAACTTTTAGCCACTGGTGTTGAAAGCCTATTTTAGGGGTTTTAAAATGATAGGGGTATAATGGCTGTTGCGTGGTTCTTAATATGATAAATTACACCATCAACATAAATCTCGCTTGGCGCTCTCAATTAAGATATTAAAGGATTGTTTGTTTTTCATACAAACTGAAGTTAATAATAAATATTGATGGACAATTCACACAGCAAACATGCGTGGTAAGTTTGAAGCTTGTGTTACGGATGCTAGATTTCTGATATACTTAAGTACTTAATATCATTTACAAACATAGATGGATGTAACTTTTTAAACTATCATGGTTTTTTAGATGGATGTTTTTAAAACCGACGGATTCGATTCAGATTCAGATTGAGCCGTGTGTTTTCACGATGTTTTTTTCTTTGCTTGTACAGGCTTCAAATATCAGCTGAAATTATGAGTTGCACATAAGGACTGATAACAGATGAAATAATATTTACGATACAAAAATGGCCCCAGACTGAAATTGTATGAAATTGGCACTAGCAATGTTCCTGTTGAAATGAAGTGAGCAAAATGAGTAATTTGCCAGCACGTACTTAGAGCAGACTGAATATTTTTCCTATATTTACAACGTGTAAAAACTTAATGTAATTTTACATTTGGTTTAACTTCAAGCAGGATTTTGAAGCAAAAACAAGGTCTATGAGAAGACAATATTTTTCCCAACATTTTAACCATAAAATATTTAATTTCGTTTTATAATAATAAATTAACAAAATGCAATATCGATTATTTAGTCGATTATTATTCCGTTGTTAGTGTTTTGCGACGCAATAGTTTGCGGGTTCGCAATTGGCCGGTTTTAATACCTTTTAGTTGATCAACTGTTTCACCCTAGTTCGTGTGACATCTTCAGGACCACACTGCAAGGACACGAATCACGACCGCTCGTGCCTCAGCGCAACGATACCATTGCAGTATCATCGTCTTTTCTATGTACATGAAGCCTTAAATACTCGTAGATACAAGAAGACAAGTTAATAAAGAAATATATAGAAGGTAATATTATTTTCCTTATACCAGTAACAGCCTAGTAAATTTATTTAAGCAACATTTATAACCGGTTCCGGAAATAGGGGATAAATAAGGGATATGTTTTTGCGCGATGTAATAAGTCAAAATATGTTTTTTTTGTTTACGAACAAAATTTTAGAACTGAAAGAAGTTATCTCGCACTTTATCAGCGAAGTAATGAAACAGAACCTAAATCGTATTATTATATATAAGAGTTAACAAATCTGAGGCCAATTACCAGCTGTGAACGTATTGGTTGATGATGATGATATAGCAACACAGCATTAGGTCTACGATAAAATCTCTCAAAGGCTAGTTATCAACCTTACACATAATTTGAATAGAAATACCTAGTCTATCTATCTAGTAATCTAATAGCCAATTCATCCGTTGATTTGTTAAGATAGTGTAGAATACTCTCGATTCAATAATTCAGATCGCGCAAGCACTCGAAGTGACTCAAACCACTATTAATTGTAGATCAACGCCCGCCCCAAGAGATAGTGCTTATTAATCAATTAGCATTTTAATACGCTGAGTGGTTTGGTTTAATGTTTAGCTGATTTAAACTTAGCTAATGATTGAAAGTCTTTAGTGAAGCAAATATCTATATAAATAGAATATGTACTCGTATATAGGTATTTATTTGCTTCACTCAATTTTATATTCTACAAAATAAAAAAGAAAGTCATGTCAGTTATACTATTTATAACTCAAGAATCGATTCAGCCGATCGATGTGGCTGAAAATTGGTGAAGAACCAGGATAATAAATAATAAATATTACTGGACAATTTTACACAGCGACATCTAGCCCCGTGGTAAGCTCAAAGCTTGTGTTACGGGTGCTAGATTTCTGATATAGTTAATATAATATACGTACATAGATAGATATTTTTTATTATACATTATATAACACCCAGACACCCGGAACAACTATTTGCAGATCATACAAATAGTTGTTCCGAGGCGGGAATCGAACCCGCAACCTCTTGCGTCGCAGGCGTACCTTCGCCCGCTGCGATAGCGGAAGCTTGTTAAATTTAATTCAAATAAATTATATATGTATTACCTGTATATTATATATTGAGTAATTGATTACTCTATTCCAAAGCTAATGGCTCCTTGTATATAAATAAATAACAATAAAATAAGTAACTTTTATAATAATTTTACAAAAAAGACTACGGTCTTTTGCGATGACAAACTAAATCACAATAAAAATGTTACGGAACAAAACTGAACTTCGTGATATTTCGATCCATTTTTTATCGAGTTAAAGTAGCCTTTTGTTGCACAATAGAACATTTATTATTAAACTAGTCTATACCTAGCAACAAAGAAGTTTTTGATATTCGAGTAATAAAAGCATGAGCTTATCTTAACTTCGTCGAGAGGCAATATGCATTTTTTTATATGAGAGAACTGTAACTAATAAAAATGTATTATTCCTGGAAGATTCTGTAGCAGGCGTATTCTGCCAGCGACGCAAGATGTTGCGGGTTCGATTCCCACTTTAGGACAAAAAATTATGATCTGCATTATGTATTACATAAACTAAATGTAGATATAAAACTTAAAAAACACAATTTAAGCTGTCGGCGGGTAAGTAGAAGAATAAAATAACTACTTGTCACTTCCACAAACTCTACGGCTTAGGGTTCAACAGACAGTCGCAATAACGAAACGTCGCGTCACCCGCGCACTCTGAATTAATATCCTGCATTGTGGTTCCGTATGAAGAATTGTTCTCTGGAAACTCGTAAATTCGTTACGATGATGTCGTGTACGTTGTACAAGCCCTTTATTTACGCGATAAATTATTTAATTATATGTTATATACGTAAAAGGTTATTTTCTGTAACAGAGAAAAGTCTTGGAGAAATAAAACTAGGAATTTCATTAGGATAACAGAAAAAGACACTAAATTGGCCGTAAACAAAAGCTCTTGTAAGAGTTCCGTTTCTGTACCGTTAACTTTTTGATCAAGAGAATGATGTATTAATGGGCGTTATAGATACGATGCATGCTACTTCGTTTCAATAATGAAAATAATATTTAATTCACATTTTTATTCAACAAACAACAACAATTACACAATAAATAAATCAACTACAACAAACAGTTGAAAATGACTTAAAAATAATCAACAATTATTTACAACACTATTCCACTAGGCCCTCATCAATGCTTTTCGTGATGGTGGATGGTTTTGTACACCGGGATCTTAACAGGATAAGGCTGAGGAACATGGACTGTCACAGTCTTCTCAACCTTAATAGGTACATGTTTTTCTACAGGGTACGGTACGTGCTTCACAACTGGGTACGGAACCACCTTCTCGTAAGGAATGGAGATCTCAGTCTCTACTGGTACTGCTACGGGCTTGTGAACGGGAACTTTGACGGGATAAGGCTGAGGAACTCCGATCAAGATAGGCTTAGGCACATTCACATGGATCGGCTTGTGGATCGGGTATGTAACATGCTTATGCAATGGAACTGCTACAGGGGTTTCCACATCAACATGCTCGCCAACAGGAATAGCCTGACCATGTCCGTGACCGAAGCTGTCGCCTCCAAAGTCGTGACCGCCAAATCCGTGGTCACCACCGAAATCGTGTTCCTGACTGGAGAAATCTTGGATACCGTGGTCGTTTCCACTTTCCTGGCCTTGACCAAGTCCGTAATCGCCACCTGCGTCTTCAAGAGTAAAGGATTGAAGGTTCTGACCTCCATGTTGCTGATTACCGAGGTCATGGGCGGCTTGTAAGTAGGAATCACCGCCGGTGCTCCCGCCAAAATCATGGCTTTGTTGGCCGAAACCCTGCTGTTGTTGACCAAAGCCGAAGCCTTGCTGACCAAAACCGTGATTCTGTTGTCCGAAACCGTGGTTCTGTTGACCGAAATCGTGTTGAAGCCCCAGATCATGAGACTGGAGGCCTAAGTCATGTCCAAAGCTCTGCTGGCCACCGAAGTTTTGGTGACCTCCGAAGTTCTGTTGTCCTCCAAAATCGTGGATTTGTTGACCGATGTCGTGGGATTGTTGGCCTAAATCGTGGCCTTGTTGGCCTAAGTCGTGGCCTTGTGAGAGGGCTAGTGTGTGTGTTCCGGAGTCATGACCTTGACCTTCGCCGGAGACGTCGTTGGAGTATCCCAGTAGACCAGCTTGGCAGCCAGCAACAAATAATAAACATACCTGGAAAGAAGAAACTTGGTTCAGTTTTTGTTTTGGTCTGTGAAGTTTAATTCTAAACAAAACTACTCGTAATACAATGAGATGTAAGTACTATAGATGAATTTTAATGAATGTTTTATAAGGCTACAGACAAGAATAACAAAATTATACTCCGAGCAAAGTTTGAGGAAAGCCAAGTCAAAAATAATATCGCATACCTAATCAAAACAACGCTCTATAAAAAAAGATGTTACTGCAAAAAGGCGACTTTCTACCGTTCACTAAGTGAATGTGTTTGTCGAAGTGAACCACATAATAATTAAATTGATTTTGGCGGTTTGTGACACAATTTAATTACGTAACTTGTTGTGGTTGTGAACGATGTAAGTAGGTGTATAATTTCAACTTAAAAATAATGGTGTACCGAAAATGCATTCACGTTCAGATGGTTCGAATTCTGTTGTCATACATAACATTATTACGATATAATTTCTTTTAAAATATTATGTTAAGGTGTATTTATTTTTTTACATTATATTGCAACATTTTCGAAAAGATTGAAAACATTGTTAAACATAAAAAGGTTTATTCATAGTTTGAACTAGATTTGAAACTCAATTAGGCCGAAAGATGTATCAATGTACTAATACTATTGCCGCTTGTATTATATCATCGTTCTTCTTTGCATAAACAAAAAGGACAAAACAATACGACCTCATTTCTTCACTGAGCACAGTATAACGTCTTACGTAAATAAATTGCATTTTGTATTAAGGAAGAACTAGCCTTTACTTCATTATTTTTCTCAACCGACTTGAGTGCATACAATAAAATTTGTTGGTAATAATAGCCGTCTGGTAAGCGTGGTCATTTTAGTTGGTAAAATGTTGAGGAACTATTGGTTCTAACTACTGGTTCTATTGGAGTGCCATGTGCCCATATTGAACACGTTATATAGGTTGGTATAAATTGTGTAAGTATATTTATAAATATTACTGGACAATTTTACACAGCGACATCTAGCCCCGTGGTAAGCTCGAAGCTTGTGTTACGGGTGCTAGATTTCTGATATACTTAATATAAAATGTTTAACCCTAAAACACTTACTATTCGTTAAATTCACGACGAGAGACCTTGCACATTCGATGTTTATTTAACTTCCCACCTCAGTGACCCCAATCACCTTCCTAATGTGGCTAATGAATGATCTGCAATCATTGCGAATGTACGCTTAATAGTTTCGAATACATCGAATTCTCGTCGAAAAGTACGTTACTTTTTTAACACTTTAGAAATGGATTCTCAAGTCGACAATACTTTTTTATGATTGTTAACTCAGCCTAGATTGGATAAACCGATTAGGTTAGGATAATTACTTTTATAATGAGATCTGGTGCTTTCTGCATGTTCTCATAAAAATCTAATTAATTATTAACATTACACACAATTGTTAAAATTAATAGCAAGATTAACAAATAGGACACTACTCAGCAATAATCCAATGTATACTGCAGTAATTCTAATATTGTCTAATATTCGTGTGTTAATTAGTTGCAATATGTGAGAGCATTTAATTGGTTAGTGGTTTTTTAAGAAGATTAGTTTATAAGATTTTATGACTGTTTGTTCTCCAAATAAAATAAAATAAATAAATAAAATAAAATAGTAATAGTAGCGATGGCTCTAGTTTTCTGTAGTTTATAAGCAGTACACTGACCATACACGCATCTTTTTTTACCCAAACTAAACCAAATTTAAAAAATACTATGAAAGTATTATGAAAAGTTCACAGGATCGAATTTTAAATATTAATCACCTCCTGAGACAACAAGAAAATCAGAATTATGATAAATTTGATTCAGCTCTGACAAGTGCATCAATGTAAAGTCTAAAAATACATCAATCTGCCTCTACGTTCAATGTCCACGGAAGGTGTAAACTATCGAGCTACTGCATATTACCTGATATTACGCCATCGCATAGTTTACTAGTTCAATGGCACAATGAGAGCTCAACGGAGCAAGAGATGATACGGCGGTTTTATTATGTGCACGGTCCATTGCCTTTTTAGTGCGGGCAATTGATAGTCGCGGCTGGTTTTGTTAGCGATGTACGTATTTTTATTGCTGGTGTAAAGCGCTCTACACACCGCCCGCCGGCACAGCCCGGCGGCCCAACCCGCCGGCCTTATTTTGTAGGCCGCCGGCTTTTTTTAGTACAAAATAAGGCCGGCGGGTTAGGCCGCCGGGCTGTGCCGGCGGGCCGCCGGCTTTGGTGTGTAGAGCGCTTTAGAGTATGTATTTCACAAATTAATTGCATTTAAGGTTAAAAAAATCACAATTAAATAATTTTGAAAATGTTAGACGGTAAAATTTATCTTCCAAAAACTATTGATTGGATGCAAGGTTAAAAACACCTAAGTCATACGGAAATATTAAAGAAAAATGTCAGAATGCGTGTACAGTTTTAAGCCCCGCGGCTACGCCCGCGTTACAATATTTACCCGCTGTAAAAAGCCTTATGTCCTTCTCCTGGTTCTAAGCTACCTTGCCACAAATTTTAAGCCCAGTCGATTCAGCCGTTCTCGAGTTATAAGTGTTGTAACAAACACGACTTTCCTTTATATATATAGATTATTAGTATAAACTAGGATATTTAAAACAATCAAAAAACTTGTTGAAATAACATTACAATGTTATAAATGAACTCTTTGCGGTTGACAGCAAGAACTGTTATTAATTCGTGGGAACCTTCATTAGTACTTTGTGGTTATGTTAACAAAAGCTTTCATTTTACATACCCACAGGTATAATAACTATTTAATTTAGTATTTTGTTTCTTTCAGTTAAACATTTTGGTTTTAAAATTATTTCATAGAGTCCTGCGTTATGTCGCTCTAAGTGTTATACCGCCCTATTTATTTTTGTGGGTTTTTAAATATATAATTATGTATTTATGATTTATATACCTGAAAACAGCTTACTGCAATTACCAACCCACCTTATAATCCTGGTATCATATCACTAGCTTTCCCCGCGGCCTCGCCCGCGTTATAATAGATTTCTCGAGGAAACACATATTTTTGCCGCGGTAAAAGTAGTCTATGTCATTCTACATCCTTTCAACTATATCCACTTAAAAAATCACTTCAATTCGTCGCTCCGTTTTGCCGTGAATACGGACATACACTTACACTTTCGCATATAATTAATACGGACTAAGACTTATACTCGTAATGGGTTATTTTGGGAAGAACCGTACCCATAGTAGGTAGGACGTTATGATGATGAGGATTAGTTATTATGATAAATGAACTTAGCTACTTTTATGTTGTATCACTTGATTATCTGGGTTATTGTACATTTGCCACAAAGTTAATTCGTCAGCCCTAAGAAAGTAAGTACTAAAAGTGAACGCACGTTACATTTAAGCACTAACTTTTACTTGATCTAGACCGGTCTTGCTACTTGAAATTATTTCGATAACTGATTATGTAATTAACTTGTATGTCTTTGCTTTTATGTAATTCTTTATCTGATAAATACATTATCTATATAATAAAATATTTGTGTAGATAACTTTAAACAAACGCAAGCGATGCTGTCGGCGGGTCAGCTAGTTAATTAGGAAGGCGATCGTTTGTGAGTGTTTGTTTTCTGTAAGGCTAAATGGCTGGATCATTTTTTTTTAATGAGTTAGCCTGGTTTAGCCCTGGATTAACACATGGACTACATTTATCTTATATAAAGCGGGCGAAGCCGCAGGGCGGTGTCACCCATAATTAATTACGTCGTTAATAAAGAAGGTACTTAAAGGTTGCCTGGAAGAGGTCGTTTTTACCGATAAGGCCGTATCTTAATTTATAACCTAATGATGTACAATAAAGTAATTCTATCTATCTATCTACATAGCTAGTATTGATATGCTAAATTAGAAAACAATTAGGTAGGTTAAATATTCATAAATTATTAAAAATGATAATATTTCTACAAAGCTCATATAGCCATTTATTTTTACATTTTTCATTAAAATTATTATTTTAATATTTTTTTATTAATCGTAAAAGTTCACAAAGTGCACTTACGTATATCTTCATGTTGTCCGATCTTGTTTTCTGGACACCAATGCAATGATGCTCTTACAAACGGACAAACACTTTTATACCGGCCGGAAGTGAGTGTCTTGGAGGCTGGATAGAAAGGCTAAAAGAACTCTATAGAGCTGAGTAGAATGTAGTTTTGGGCGAGTTTTGCCGGTGAATTATACTTTTTTGTGTTATTTAATACTTAATTATTAGATTTAAATACCTAACAGGTGGATTGCATTTTCTACCAGGCAACCTTCTTATAATCAATTGACTTAATTTAATTTATTTTCGATTGTTGAAAACGCGGAAGTACATCAGCCTTTAAATTAGTTATTTATTTAACGAATTAATTGTTTTATTAAAACCCGTGCTCTAACGGTGAAGGCAAAACATCGTGAGGAAACCGGCATGTTCTGAGAGCTTTGAAAAAACTTTTTAAACTATCATGGTTTTTAACTATATTTGAACATGAAACGGGTAACACACCATGTGTCGAAATATCGGAAAACTCAAAAACATTTAAATCATGGTATGTTACCCGTTTCATGTTCAAATATAGCTTTGAAAAAAGTTTGAAGGACATGTGTCATTCACCAACCCGCACTTGGCCAGCGTGGTGAAACAAGGCCTTATCTCTCTCGTCATGAGAGAAGTCCCTGTGTCCCAGCAGTGGGAACGTGAATAGGGGTGTTATGAATTGTTTTATTTGTTGTAATTGTGACGAGTCCACTAGGTACATACATAATATTTGGATGATAATTAACATCAATTAACCAGCTGAACCAAATCCTTTCACGAACACGAACGTCCACCACCCTTCTAACCCCACAACACGAAATTAATGCAATTACCCCTTATTCATAACTTCCTTGAATTATTAACCCTTCAAAGAACTACCAGCCAAGTTGGAACACAATATGAATAACAACGGACTCCTATTACACTTCTAATCAAACTGACATTATCTGGATAAGCTAATGAATATAAATAAGATGGGATAGACAATGACTGGATGGCGTTATCATAGACGCGACTTTAGGTGCGACTTTTTACAAAACATTGGAAGAGCAGAGGCTATTGATAAAGTAGCTATGGCTAATTTATACAACGAAATGATACTTGCTCATAGGTACTTAAACTAGATACATACCTACAGTAATAATATTACTATTAATTCAATAAAAAAATTTACGAAACTAAATCATAATTATGGGGATTTATCTCGACAAATATTTAAAAACGTTTTAGCAAATTAATAGGAGCACAACAATGTTTACTCACAACGATTTTCCCAGGGTAAAAGACGCGACTTATAATCGCGTCTTACCCTATTATATTTTAACCCTTAGATAATAATACCTACGGCTGGTCAAATTTACATTTTGGGTCCGTTCGAATGACCAATCAAACTTTTTCGAATCCCAAGCCGTATTTAAATTCCCACAAATTATGCCGAAATCTTATTTTCAAATGAGTTGGACGAATCCCCATTCGTTATTCCGACCTTTAAGCCTTTAAAATAAAATTCACATGCAATGGATAAATAAAATGTTTGCTTGTACAGAATGTTCCGTCGTTAGGTATAACCGACAAGCCGACCCGACGTTATCTACATAATTATACCTAGTTTATTTTATTACAATCAATCAATTAAACAAACTCTTCAGCTATATAACAGACAGCTGTATAGATTCTCTTTTAAATATAATACACGAATGTAAAAATTACCCACGCTTGACCGCATGATTGCTCTCCGCCCCTGTCTCTCCCTTAACACTTAAGCAGTCGCTACTGGGTCTATCAGACCCAGTAGTCCATTGTTTGCATGATTACTATTTAACCTTAAGAATTGCAACGTTGCCGTTCTTAGTACCTCCCGACGTTAGAGTAAGAGAGCAAATAACGGTCTCTGCAGTCAGTTGTTGCGTGGTGCTTGAGTGCTACAGACGTAAAAGGTGCGTATGGGTTCGTTGGACCCGGTAGCGACTATATACGTAAGTGATTTTTCGTAACTTTGTAACCGTAATTAATTATTTAAAATACGTTTTTATTATTAAAAAATGGTAACCAATAGGTCCTTGAGCTTATGGGATATTGAAGACTGCTTGAATGAAGAAATAGAAGACTTTTTAGAAATAAATGACCATGAAACTGATTCCGAACAAGACGGCGACGAAGAAATTCGAAATGTGGAGGAACCTGAAGAAAAAAGCTTCGCAAGGAGTCAAGTTGTGCAGCATATTGAAGATCCAGTTTTCAGATTCAGATTCATTGAACGCCTATGTTATTCACATAACCAAATCACCTTCCGATAACTGGTTCTTACCAAGACGCTGACTATTTCGATGATTAAACCATACCTTCATGAAAGAGTACCTACTGATTGCAAACATCCCACAGCAAATAAAATCCCGCATCCGAAACACAATAATACCCGAAGTCCAGCCACCTCCTGCATCCAGCCCGCCAGTTAGTGGATGAAATCGCGTTGTGGTCTTTGCAATTGGATAAAAGAGAGAAAATCTAAAATTTCCTGCATAAAATGAAATGTCCCAATATGTGGAGAACACACCAAAGCAATATATGTGAATTGTAATAATAATATTTGACTTTCAAACTGACAAAATAGTAACGACTTTTAGTTACGTTCAAAAAAAGTTCTTTTTAAATTGTTGATTTTTAGAGATGTTTTTTAGTTTTTTTTACGAAATAATGATTTATCTTTTTTTGTGATTTTGAATAAGTACATTATAGTAGTATTAGAAAAATAAAAAAACTTAATGTTATTATCATTATTTAACAAGATATAAGATAAAAGATAAAATGCGTCGTTAAAGTACGTTGAATTTTAGTATGTTTTTAAATAGCGTTTTTTTATGAATAAAAGTAATAAATACAAATGTTTTAAACGAGTTTTTATTTTATATTAGAATATAAATACTGATAGGAAATACACAATAACATTAAATTCAACAGTTCTAGAAAAATCCGGCAATATTAAACTGGGTCCAGTGGACCCGGTAGCGACTCCTAGCGAATCAAAACAGGGCGCGACTGCTTAAGTGTTAATCAAAAATTTAATAATAATAATAATATACTTTTATTTCAGACACAATTTGATCCATATTACATAAATTACAATTAATTACAGTTAGAATTACATGTATATATCTGCGATACGTTATATAAAACTATTTTGTAGTATAAACAACTCTATATAATTTAAATACGGGTCATACCTTCATTCATACTCGTAATATTGACCTTTTTGGACATTTCGGTTTTCTGTAACAGGAAACATCATCATCATCACCGTGTCCTAGTATATTGTTATGACGTCACTAGACACAGCAATAACACTTTTTTTTTATTATTCAAGCCTTAATCGCACGAGAGTTGAAAGTACGATACGTTCAATTCTTGTTGATTTTCAGTTATATTTCCAACGCTCAGAACGACGTCTTTTAATCGAGTAGTGTTGCATTTTAAAAAGTGCAGTGATAATGATAGTCGTGTTATAAAAATGCTGTCAAGCGAACGTTATTGGTAGGTACTTGGGAAAGTAATTATTTGTTGTTTTAACGTCCGTTAAAAAAACTCTTTTCCATTTAAAAGGCATTATTATTGTCTCGACGGGAAACAATAATTATCGGGAACATAATTAACAAAACTTCTTATTATTAGGTACCTACAAAGCTAACTTTTATAAACATGTTACAAGACCTGGCTCAGTAGGCCAATTAGTGTTTGAAATTATATAATTGACTGCCACTTAAACAAACCCAACCTCATTGCTATTTCGAGAACAACAATTAGGTATTTTCAGCTATTAACATTTTACCAGTAACAATAACGTCGAAATTAAAGCATACTTCGCAATTTGACCTCATAAAATTGGTAAGGTATTTTTTGTTAGTACCAAGTACTTAATAAGTTTTTTTATAAATGTTGGTTTCGCGTCTTCAATTTTTATAAACTTTATGGTAGCTACTTACGCAGCAAAAACAACTACAACAAATTTCTATGAGCTATTATGTTGTTATAGTTATTCGTTAAAAAAGGCACGCTAGGTAGTATTTTCCGTACTGCAGAAAATTAACTATGGTACAATATATTTTTTGTAACGACATCTGTTGGTAGTTCGCTGAACTAAGTATTAGCGGGTATTGTCAAGGGCGTTGACTTCATAAGCAACACCGTCTAGTCACCCTGCTGTCTAGCTTACAATTTAGTAGTGTAACGTAATCATAGATGGCGCTGACCAACCCCAAAAAATGTAAGTTTGATTTGTAGAAATAAGTAAACTTACATTGTCATGTCTTGCCGCGTGGTGCCTGTCTAAGAATATTATATACTAGCCGACCGCCAACAGCTTCGCTTGCTTTTTTTTCATAAAATATAGCCTATAACCTTCCTCGATAAATGGACTATCCAACACTGAAAGAATTTTTTAAATCGGACCAGCGGTTCCTGAGATTAGCGCGTTCAAACAAACAAACAACCAATCAAACAAACAATCAAACTCTTCAGCTTTATTATATTATTAGTATAGATATACCAATATCTCATTCGGCAAGTGTCGTCAATATAATACCTACCTATGTAGGTAGGTACATAACCACAAAACGGGCAGTAGCCAACCTATAGCGAAATTTATAATGTACCTACCTACCTACCTGTGTAAGGTACTTACCTAAATATAAGAGACATCGTTAGGTTTGGGTAGAAGCGCTAAGACAGGAACATACTTATTTATTAGGTACGGGAGGTACAGTGTATCCGGCAGTAAATTTGGGAGCTAGCCAAATGCAATGCTCATCCATTATGTTGACTCGGCACTGCAAGGGAAATGGTGCGATTCCACTGACACACGATTTTATCTTATGGCTGATTTTTTTTGCACTCATACTAGGTAAGTACACCTTCCTTTTATTATTTGATACTAATTTACTATCCACAGCTTCGTTTGTATTGTATTTAACGGTAATTAGGCTAGGGACTAAACTACAAAATCGTCTATTGATATAAAATTTATAAAAATACCTTGCATTTGAACTACGTAGGTACTTATTTGTGCATTTTATACAACGGGAATTACTCACGTATTTTGTTTACACAGGAGTTAAACAACTCTCGACGTTTCGACCACAACAAGAGCAGTCTTTATCAGGAGGAGTGAGCGTCCCGCCGTGCCCCGTCTCCTCACAGGTCGCGCGCGCGGTTCTCACTTGAAAGTGAAATTATGTATTTTGTGATTAAAAATCGTTCGAACAAGGCCAATGGAAACAGCTGGTTCATGAACTGAGTAAATACAGGCAGAGTGCTCTGTGATTGAAGCATGTTACATGTCCGGCTCTGGGCCATTTCCTAAATGCATGCATCTGGGTATTCTGGGTTAAATGTTACTGCTTGGCTTTTTGTGAAGTGGATAATATTAGTGTAATTAATTGTGTCAGTACCTATCTAATTTTTTACCTATTACCTACATACTTTTTAATCCCTTTCTATATTTTGTCGAAAATTTAATTCTTATAAACGAAAATCAGCTTTATCGTCCCAGCTGTTCTCGATTTTGAGCCAGATTAACGAACATAAAAACTTTTTTATTTAAGTAGGTTTGAAGACTACTATTTTAAAAGGTAAGTACTTATATAAATTGCTATATAGTTAAATAATATAATATTTTTTAATTAAATATTTATTAATGCAAATATTTTTTCAGGGTGTCTCGGTGTTGTTAGGTAGGTACACGCATGATAAAAATATCTAGATTTCTTTTTAATTATTATTAACACAAGCAAATGTTTGCTTAAAAGGGAAGCCCTAATACCTATATACAAACTGTAAAAATAAGTACTGAAATAAACATTTATTTTATTTATTTTTTTTTATTCATGATAAACGTCCCGGACGAATATGGACTAAATCCTATGTAAGTATACATTTTAATTAAGCACCGATAAAAATCTAGCCCCGGAAACACAAGCTTCGAGCTTACCACGGGGCTAGATGTTGCTGTGTGAATTGTCCGGCATTATTTATGTAGGTATTTATATATTAAAAACATTCGAAATACCTACCTTCAGGTGGGAACTTTTATTTTTTGTTCCATTAGCGAGTTTTGTGGCGCACAGCTCCTCTCGCTGTTTGCACAAACATGCAGATCTGGTGTCCTAGTTACGGGCGGACTGTCGGGGAAATAATGCTTGACATGAGAGTTTTTAATTATGTAGGTACTTATGAAACCTACTAATAATATGAACGTGGAAGTTTGTTACTCTTTCAAGTAAAAACTACTGAATGGATTTTTATGAAAATTTCAGTTACGCAGATTAGGTACCTACCTAATCTAAAAAGTAATCATATTATAGGCTCCTATAAGGGAAATACATAATAACGCAGTAAAGTTTATTAAATGCAGGCAAAGCCACCAAATAGGTGGAAATGGAAAGCTAGTTTTATTATAATTAGGAATTTTCGTGAGTTACCTACACTATTCTCAACGTTTCGACTTCTACAAAAGCAGTTTTCCTCAGGAGAAGTTCCGCCGTGCTTCGACGTCGAGTGTTTTAACTTCTTTGTAAATAGGTACCTGAGTAATTCCCGTTATCATAAAATAACTATGTACCAAACAGTAGTTACTTATATCTTTGTAATTTCACGATTAAAATAATAAATCAAGTTCTCAACCACCGACCGCGACAGTCCAACGATTCCCGTTCGCCGTATGTCGCTGTTTGCTCTGTCACAGCAAACACCGTACTAGCTGTTTATAGCGAGCTATGTACGCTGAATGTTTCACATGGAGCCCGAATTTGGATTTAGTGGGTTGTTTGTTTGTTCATTCGTCTGAAATTGTGCTTAGATTTTCAACTAAAATTGCTGCATTCAGAGGTCTAAGTAAAAGTTTCGTGTTCCCGGTCTAAAAATAGTAATTTACCTACTACATCGTCTCGTTCCGTGGATTTTATAAATGGTTTTAAATATTTAGATGAGAGAGAGCCGTGTAGGCGCGCACTCGACTTTAATTCTGATGGTTGTGGATTCTAACACCGTCGCGCACCTCGAGATAAATTTCTCATTGAAAAATGTACGTGCGCTATAAAAACTGTTAAAAATGTTATTTATAAGTAGAATAATATAAGGAATTACTTAATTCATTCATTCATGCATTCATCGTGATGAAACCGGCATATTCTGACAACTTGTCAGAGTTATAAGGAAATTTACATACATAGGTAGGTACCTACCAGCACTTAGAACCTGGTGAATAACGACTTTCTTCAACAAATAAGTCCCTGTGTCTCAATAGTGGGAAGGTAAATAGGGATGTTTGTGCTAATAGGTACCTAGATACCTACTATTCTTTTTATTTAAGTTAAGTTCAATTAATAATTGATTATAATTATAAAAGTACAGACATACAAAGCGATGCTAATGCAAAAAGGGAGATAATTCAGTTATGTAGTCACAGACAGAGCAACCATGACGTATTCATATTAGCAATCTCACATCATATTATTTTGGGAAAAGTTAAACAAATGGAAAACTCACTTGCAAAGGAGTCTGTCCACCAAAGCCGGGAGACGGTTGACATCTTGGGTCGTGTCGTCGGTACAATTTTGTCCCGAGACGGGTATCGAACTTTCTACCTCTTGCATCGCAGGCGGACTTTCGCCCGCTGCGCCACGGGTCGTAATCAGTAAATAAATAAATAAATATTGCTGGACAATTTACACAGCGACATCTAGCCCCGTGGTAAGCTATAAGCTTGTGTTACGGGTGCTAGATTTCTGATATGAGTACCTATTTATATAATAGTTAGTTGCATCGATGTAAGGTAATAGTTCACCTTTCACCTTTCGGTACGTTAGTAGGTACATAACATAGTATACCTTTTCAGGTTGTGTGCTCCAGGTGTGCAACCCTAAACATGTTAAGCAGCTATCATGACTACACTTTAGTCACGGCTTCAGTAGCACTTTAGTATACGTGTGCCCGAAAATTCTAGCAAATTTTAACAATTCGTTCATTCGTACTTTCAGCATAACTTAATAATAAGTCCCGAACACCCGACAACATTTTAGTGATTTGAGACATAATTAGGTAAGGTCAACCGGGGCAAATGCGTGGTATTTCTCGATCACTTGAAGTTAGAGCCACATTGTGATCAAATGTATGGCATTATCCACTTTTTGAAACTGTAGTTCAATATTATGGCTATTTCTGCACAAAGTTCAATCAGCGATATCTTCCCTGGAGCTTTACAGATGTTTCAAATTGACTTTTTATTTTAAATGGGAATTTTAGATGCATTTGCCCCGCTTTGGGAAAATGCGTCTTTATTGAATAAAAACTTTATTGGTAAGTTTTTCGTGATAATAACTAGATATAACTTTTTGGTTCAAATTTCTTTGCAATAGTATGATAGTTAAACAAGTCAAAAATAATAATTGACGCATTTAGAGACAATTTAGTAAAAAATGGGGAAATGCGTCTATATTTTGATAGACGCATTAGCCCCCTGTTAAATCCAGATGTTGTCAACATTTTATTTGGGTACGGATAAACTAGGTATCAAAACTCAACAAAAGTCTAAAAATAACAAATGTAAGTAATACGATGGGACGATAGTAGACAAATTTCTACGCGTGAGATTTTGATAGAACCGTAGAACAATACAGATTATAACAAAACACAAATTTGAAGGCTACACCGCATCTTTTTAAAATTAAAGTTAAGTAAATTCTGACTTTTGTATATTTTCAAATAATAATTTGACAAAAAAGATATAAAAACTTCCATGAGACTAGATTTTTTTACATTTAATTTTCATATTAAAATTTGCCGACATAAAAAGGTTGACGATATATGTTTTGGGGGTAAATGCGTCCCACAGTCGCAATTGCCCCATAATAGCAGACGCATTTAGGTACCCCAAGAAATTAACCCTAACCTTATTAATGGAAACATTATTATTTCTTTAAATAAAGCTATTTCACTAAAAATAACTGTCTGGGTAGGTAGCCCATAGTTTATTCCTTACAATGATTATTGAATAAAATCAGTTAATTGAAGAAAACTAATGACTAACATGGATTTAGTAACTCGCCTCACGCAGTCAAAAGTTGCTCAGAAACGTGCAATTTTTAAAATGGCCAATTACTCGAATATGTGAACTGCCACGCCATCCGCACAAACTACATGTTCAGTATTTAGTTCAAACAAATGCAACTAGATGACAGAAGTCAACGTATGTTGAACAGTTCTCGAATAAATTCAAAAAGACGCATTTTCCCCATAGACGCATTTAGACTGGTTGACCTTATAGTAAAACCATTTCTAAAATGAACGCCACTCTACCGAATTCTGAATTTTTTTTTTCTGTGTATTCTGTTTTTCTGTATTTCCTCTCACACGTTGAAATCATTACGGTTTTGTGGAGGGGAGTTCATTTTTAGAATGGTTTTACTATACCTAGTTACTATTAAGTAAAATTTTATTTGCAATTTTTATGAAGTAAGTAGGTACTAGATAGGTAGGTAAGTATTAGTTTTTTGAATGTAGGTAATACTTACCTAACTAATAATAATAACAAATTATTTATATTACGCCTAATCGACGGTCCCACGACAAGGGCGCGACGTTGTCAGACCTAACTAGTATGAAGAGTACAATTAGCAAACGACAGAGAGAGCGATATGCGAGTGAGTGAAAGGGGCGTTGCGTCGTATTCACACAAACCGCGCTACGTTTCAAGTCCGCTAGACATGGCGCTGTTTATTAGTGTGTTAGGAACGAACGTTGATAGTATAGTAGTACCAGATTTTTCCGTAAGACTTAAGCGTGGTGCAGTCTTTTACTGACAACTTCAGTATTCACGCGGCCGGTGACTTGTAAACACGTGTATCAAAATGGCATTTTGTGAAAAAATGTTCTGCATCGCATTGCAGGCTCACCCAGCCCGCGGACTTATACCAGAGAAAGATCTAATGACGTTTCAATGGGTGCAAGCTATTAAAAAAACAATTGAGGATGCAGAGGCTGTTGTTGAAAGAATGGGAACTCCTGCACTTGAGAAAAGCGTCAGAAATAAATATTTGTGTTACTATATAGATAAAACAGGTGATCTGAGAAAAAGGTTATATCCTGGATTATCCAATACAAGGTCAAAAACGATAGTACCATTGGAAAAAGCGTTTCCACTTCTAAGAGAGGCTCATTATATAACCGCTCATGGACAAAAAGAAGCAATGGAAACATGGTTTCAAAAAAATAAGAAGCTCATCCACGAATTAGCCATCAGGGTTTACCTTCATCTTTGTCCATTATGTAAACATGAAGAAACTGATCTGTTACATTTAATAAAACCTCTGAATGTAGTAGCTACCACTGATGATAATGATGATGTCATAGAAATTGATGATGAAGAAATTGATGCAGCTCCGTTATTGTCAGAGGTTGTTGCAGAAAGCTCTATCGAAAGAGTTAGCTATATCGATATTTTAGATTTAAGTATGAAGCCTGATAATTCTTTCAAATATTTGCTAATTTATGAAGATAAGATGACTGACTTTATTCAACTTAGACCTTTAATTGATTGTAGTGAGCCGGAAATTGCCACGGAGCTTATAAAAATATTTATGGATTTTGGGCCCCCGGGATGTATAACTGTAAACCATGATAACATAAACATGTTTAAAGTTATTTTGGAACGAATAAATATGTTATGTGGTTCTAAAATCGCAATTTCCGAACACAAAGAAGAAAGTGAATGTGTAAAACAAATAGCAAAGAACATTCTTAATTGGATGGAAAGGTGTAACATAAATAATTGGGGTATTGGATGTCATGTGGTTCAGTGGGAAATGAACAACGAGTTGCAAGATGGGTCGTCGCCATTTGCTAAACTTTTTGGTTGGAGAAATAATAACACATTCGAAATTCAACCGAATGAAAAAGAAACAACACTTATAGAACCTACTCATATATCAGAAAACAAATCAGAAGATTATCTCGTGTCTTTACCAGAGACTGTTGAAGAAGAATTAGATCCTTTACTTGATGTTAAACCGGAAATAAGTTCACCACCATCTTCACCTGGAATAATGGAATTTGAAATCGAGAATGATAACGATGATGTCTAAAATTATCAATTTTGGTTTTACATAAAATTCCGTTTGTAAAAAAGACTGAATATTTTATTAAGATGGACACCCTCGTTTGTCCTGAATTGTACGATAAAATCATGCGGGGCGCAACTAGAACGTCAACCGACCGAGTGATTTCAAGACGAAAATGCAAAATTTGTGCTTCTCTCTCTAACTTGAACGTTTTATTGTAATGTGTTCCTGCTCTAGCGTCGTGCGGCGTTGTCAGCTCGTTAGCTAAACCTACTACTCTATGATTGTCTCTATACTGTTACTTACAAACTAATTAATAAAAAACCTGTGCTATTAACAAAAGAATTTTAATTCTCAAAATATAAAATAAATAGGTAAATAAAAATTATGTACCTATAAAAATTTACTTACCTGAAATAAAAACTTAAAAATAAAATGATTTAAAGATTTATGTCATTTCTAACTACCTATGTATAGGTACTTACCTAAATCGAAAAAATAAATGAAAATAATTAGGGTATTTTATGTAGGTAGGTATGTACTTAACCCTCTATTGCATACAGAGCCATATTTGGTTTTTTAACTTTAGTAATTTTTTTCTACCCTAATTAAAAACAAAAATTTTCAACTTTTATTGTAATAATGTTAAGTACATCAAACTGAAACGGAAAGCAATTTTTATTGTCTAAAGCAAATGTAACCTGTCAGTATACCTTCATTTTTCTCCGACGCGTACGCAAACTTGTGTCAAGTTAATTTTACTGTAGTTTTGTTGTTGAAATTAAAATGGAAATTGTAAGAAAATTGCTTTTAAAAAATATTATTAATGTTCCTTAGAGCTTCTTCTATTATTCCCTGTTGAAGATTTTTTTTAATATATGTTTTTTGTTTATTATTTTCACCATTTTATATAGAAGCCATTTTTGGCTTCTTATGCATTTACGGTAAATACGCTTACGCCAAATATGGCTTAGTATGCATTTAGAGTTATTTTTTTCTATATCTTCATAATGCTTTATTTAGGCTTTTATGACACTGCTAAATGCACTAATTCTTTTCCTGGCGTAAGATCCCTTAGTAACGATATTTAATTATCCGAATCCGATGAAGACGTTTTTGTAACGACGTATACATGTCACTATTATATGATTTCAAGCTCGTCATTACCAAACATTATTGCAAAGCTGGCAAGAGTCTTGGTACACATAGTGCCGAACATACCTCGTCAAGAGATGGTACACCTACCTCAAGATAAATTGGTACGCGTACGATCTCATACACGTCGGCAAAGGGGAAATATAATCACGATAAAAGCGCAACCTCTAAATTCAGTGCGGTCATTTAATTGGCATCAAGCATAATTGAATTTTTTTTGGTAAATCGGTACCAAATAATCGTCAATTATGCCAAAATTACGGTTGTTTGTTCGTTTTCATATCAAATTTGAGGAATGTGACGTTTTTCTTTGCTTGAATGGGAAAAGAAACTGTTTTAGAGAATTTAACCTTGTATGAGTGTTGGTACTTGTTGTGCATAGGAAGCCAAATATGGCGTAAGCGTATTCACCGTAAATGCATAGGAAGCCAAAAATGGCTTTTGATTTTATTTTCTAAATAAAAAGATTATTTAATTATTTTATTTTATATTTTGTCTATTAAGCCCTAATAAAACACATTATATTCAACAAATATTTTTTTTATCACATTTTTAATAATTCATGCAATAGAGGGTTAAAAATAAGAGTAATAAATAGGTAGATACAAACTTTCATTGTTTAGAAACACAACATGAATAGGATAAGATTATTATAGGTACCTACCTACTTATAATAAATTATTTTTTAAACTCGGTTCCCCTCTATTTTCAGGTAGGTAACGCATTAGACACTTAACACCCATATTTACGTTCCCACTGCTGGGACACAGGGACTTCTCTCTTGAAGAGAAAGATTAGGCCCAGTACATGCCGGTTTCCTCACGACGTTTGCCTTCACCGTTATAGCACGTTTCGATAAAGCACACAATTAATAATGGTCACTTATATTTTACTATTAGCAATCATTAGGTAGGCACCGTTGAGTTGCTCTTAAAACGTTGTAGGAGCCATAGATTTAAATAATTTATTTAAATCTATTAATGGTAGGAGCAAGATTTTCACGTCATTACAGTAGCAAAGACAAATAAATTAGTATTATGATAATAGGTAGGTAGGTAGGTAGTTGCTGCCGCTGTCTGTCCATCCCTATGTATGTTATGTATTGTATATTATGTACTTCATGAATCAGTCAGACACCCTGGTGAATAAACACAAAATAAATATCTAGCTAGGTATTAATTACACATAAGTAACTAATTACCTACCTACTAGGTTTAATATATACTAAAAGTAGGTATAAGTAATTCTAATTCTAATTTGTTGTTGGAGAACTAAGATCTGCACTGACGTCTTGCTATGGAGCGTATTGTGCATTGTCCCCTTGCTAAGTCGGCCCTAACTAACCAGCCTTGATGTAGCGGCGGACCTTTGGTTTCTTACAGATTATTATTATTATGTTTGAGCATATCTGACGATAATGACGAGGTATAATAGTTCCTTATAAGTACCTAATTATTTTGATTGTAATTTTAATTGCTTTTATAAGTAGGTCATACCAACTAGGTACATATTTACTTAAATAAATCAATGCCCCATTTCGTTGTCATACTATATATCAAGAACGTCTGGGCCGATTGAAGTGGTTTTGGTTTTGAAATAGGTATGTAGGTACCTACCTAGTCGTAGAAGCCCAGGGAGGGGTAGAAAGGGAATAAAAAAATGGGTATAATGCATGATTGTATTATAGAAACCAACCAAGTGGTAAGTTTCTGTGTACGTAGTAAGACAATAGATAGAGTGGTTCTCCAGCTAGTTTTCTTTTCAATTTGAAACTGTCTACAATCCGAGAATGGTACAAGTGGGGAAATAAGGGCAGCCGACTGGCATAATATGGAATGGGTACGCCAGCAGTTTAATAGTGAAAGTGAAAAATATTTATTACATTTCATTCTAGTAGAATATATACCTATTATTAGACGGACCCCACACAAAGTTGTATCGTAGTCCATTAGATGCGACATATTTTACTGTTCGGACTAATACAAACTTAATACAGCAAATGAAAACTTAATGTACTTTAATGTAGAATTTTGTATGTTTGTTTTTTATGTTTATGTTTGTTTTTTATTTCATTTTAATTATGATGATGACGGGGTGTGAAATATCCATATTAGCCTTCCTGTGAAAATGGAAGCAAGTCTAAGATATGCTTGTGAAGTAAATGTGTAGTTACTACACTACTACCTAAGTGTTTGGAGTTACGTTCATTTAAAATCTAGAAAGGGATGTTTAGAAATCTACAAGTACTTAAACCTTAAACTATAACGTACCTACCTATTCAAAATAAAATCCAACGAGTTAAGAGTAAAACAAGCAAGTTGCAGAAAATATTGAAAGGATAATAATGATAAAATAAAGGAAAATAAATAAACAGATAACTGGCGACTGAAACGGATGTCTGTTTGTGACGTATATTGTGCTACTTTACACTGCTGAGCAAAACAATTGGCGACGAATCTAATATTTTAGTTGGACGAGATATGCCGTTTGCGTTTGCTATATGGTTTCACCCTAAGAAAAGTATCACCTCATGTCTTCCCGTAAGTGTCGTCTGAGCTACGGACAATTTATATACCAGGTAAGAATTAGCGTAGCTCGATTATGATAAATCTCTGCTAGTTCAATTTAAACATTATAGGTATCGACAATGAAGGTATCATTATCTAATATCTAAAAATCAATAATAAAAAAAAGTTGTCGAAATTCGTGTGTTTTTATCAGGAGATAGGAAAAAAGGCATCGATTGGTAAAAATGAATAAAGAATCGAAAACGTTTTTTTTTTTTTGGTAAAAATGAATAAAGAATCGAAAAAAAAAAAATTTTTTTTTTTTTTTTTAATAAACGTCGATATAATGCTTTTGAAAGAAGAAGTTTAAGATATTTTGTCCCGCAGTGTAATGTCATGGCGGTAGCAATAAATGTATTTGCTAGACACTAGACTTTTTATTAGAACGCCGAGATGAAGGTTTTTTCATTCGCTTTTAAATTCTGGAGATGCTCCTTCAGTTTTGTATTGTTTTTGGGGAGTAATGACGTAAACTTTACGAGAATAAATATAGAGAAATGTTAGGAATACATAATGAGGTAGATACCTACCAGTAAATGTACCTATTTATAACAAATTTTCGTATATTACTTTGGTTTGCCAATACATTTTTTATTACCTTAACGTACCTACCTGTTAGGGCCCATTATAAGTGTAGTTTTGGGGTAACTATGTGGAAGAATCACCACGCTTAGCAAGTGGCTGTTCATTTTTTCTTAAATTATGGAAGCATGATACATAGTTTAAAACAACTTAGGCCTAATGTCTCTCGCTAAGAAGTCCCTGTGTCCCAGCTGTGGGAACGTAAATAGGAGGATGATGATACATAGTTTTACTTATCCGCTAAGTTACTCGGGGCGCTTTGGGAATAAGATCAAAATCTTTCAACGTGTTTTGATGTAGAAATTCTACCTATAAACCAAACAATTTATTTAACTTTGTAAAGCCCCTAGAGTATCGTAGAAATGGAGGGACAATTCTTGTATTGTTTTAACTCGTCACTCAGCAAACAAACCTGAAACAGCTTACATTGTTTCCCCTAGGATTCTACCCGTACCTACCCTATAGGGGTAGAATCGGGTATTCAGGTACTCTATTGTTGGGTTCAATAACCAACACCTAAGGGTTGGGGTTGATTTATGTGAGCGCAAGTGTATTTTGAATATTAGGTACTTAAATCTTTTAAAAATAAAATGTTTTTTCTTCTCAATTCGACCATTATATGCTTTTTTATGGTTGTTCGTACGAATAACTTCCGTTGTTCTTAAACCGATTTTGAAGAAGACACTTTCAAAGGTGATCCCGTGAAAAGGAAATCAGGGATTGGTCATGGTAGACTAAGAAATCGATGTAAATAGTGTTTTCTATGGCAATTCCTGCATATTACATCAAAGTATGTATCTCAATTTGTTAAGTTAACTAAACTATTGACTATAAATAAGATCCTACCCCCTTCAGTCCATTGACTACCCCACCCTTTTTAATCTAAGATAAAGAGAATCGAGTACTAATTCTTTGCATAAATTCACTTCACAGCACTTTTAATCCCTCTAGTTAAGGTACAAATTCCTGTGACTCTTTAGTATTAAATTTTGCAATGTGTCGATTTTGCAACGATAAGTGTGCTGGAGTTTTCGTCCTTATTTTGTTAGGGGTAAGGGTTGTTTTTGAGTAGTGGTGTTGTGTAGGTTTGTCGTGGCCGTATCTATAGTGGAGACATGACAATAGCCTTCTGTTTTACCGGTGACTAGGTTTAGATAGAGCTTATACGCGAAGGCGGTTGGAAAAGGTTGAGACAAAGTTATCGAATAAAACTTCCGCAGTCTTGAGAACAATAAAAGTATTTTAGAATCCGAGCAAAGCGGGACTCGTGCATAGAGGAACTAACCCAATCTTATAACATACTCTAATATTTTTTCTAAATTAGCTTGATAACTCACATATCCATCATATAAACAAGCTTCGAGCTTACCACGGGGCTAAAAGTTGTTGTGTGAATTCTCCAGCAATATTTACTTATATTTATTTACAAGGATAAACCTATCAATAGAAGTGTGACAGTACATACAAGAGTGTGCTTCCCCTGACATTAATAATTCCAAAAACATTGGCTCATAGTTGCAAAACTGATCGCAGATAGACAGACAAAAAGTAAAAAATATTTTCAGCTTCAAGGTGAGTAAGTTCCTGAAAAATCCCCCTATGGGGGATTCTGGGAATGAGACAAAATGATCATTTGCGCAATACCCCCAAACACTTATTACGATGCTATAATGCTGTGTGCTGTGATTGCTAAATAAATTGTCCAACAATTATGTCATTAATTTATCCTCAAGAATTTAATAATTGAGAATACAAATCGCTAAGCTTACGAACATGCACTAACTCTTTCTCTCCTGCCCACGTCGCTATCGGCCGTCCCTCTCATTGAAAGCAGATAATCCAAGTGGACATTATCTTATTTACTTCCTATTTAGCACGTTTATCTTACTTATCGACGTTTTTTATAGCAGAATAAAGCTAAAGGACTTAGATTAAGCTTGATGAAAGGCTTTACTTAAGCTGCTATTGGATAAAACTTTGTCTATGATCAGAAATGATACAAGTAATGCAATGATTTGTTCACTGCTATGCAGTGATATTTATTTTCTATTATAAATAATGTCCCGAATCGAGAATCGAACCCGCAACCTCTAGCGTTGCAGGCAGACCTTCGCCCGCTGCGCCATAGAAATTTCTATGGTTTTCTCCTTAAATTTTTATTAAATTTACTACTCTTAAATATATCTATATAAATAAAAATGAATCGTTGTTCGTTAGTCTGGCTAAAACTCGAGAACGGCTAAGCCGATTGCGCTGGTTTTGGTCTTGAAATGATCGTAGCAGTCCAGGGAAGGTTTAAAAGGTAAAAAACGGGCGAAGCCGCGCGGGGTCAACTAGTATTATATATTTTTAACTACCTACATAATATACTTATAACTTATAAAACGATACGGTCAATGGTAACTATAGTCCAAGATTAAAGTACTGTAGGGTAGTGTAAGTACGTGTAATTTATTTAGGCCATTACTTAGTGAACAAGACTAAAGTGTTAGGTCGGTGCTCCAATACAAGATGCATAGTTTGTGGAAATATTATCTATAGCTGCTTTGGAATGGTTTATGTACTGTCAGAATTGAAGCCATGTTGGCTTAGTGGGAGTTTTAAAAAAGGATGGTACTACTCTAAGGCCAGCACCTCACGGAACGTTGCACAGCTGTTGTGAAAAAGCACCCATAGCTTGTCCGTAAACTGTTCCCATCAATGTTTGGTCTCTAAAAGACAGTGGCTTCATGCATTATTTAATATTCGCTAGATACTAGACTACTACTTTTATTTTACAAAGGAAATGGAACTCATCTTGAAGATAAAATGTGCACCTTTTACGTGGCATATTCGAGAAGCTAAGCAGTTCTAAACTAAGCAGACTTGGAATGTGTTAACTTGAGAAATTTTATAGTTCACGTTTCCAAGTTGTTTTTAAGTTGCATAATATCAAGCTTCATTACTTTTGCCAGCAGCTACACTTAGATTACATGCAGAAGATTTTCTGCAGGAACTGGACGGAATATAGATTACCTATATTACAGAATAGAGTATTTATTCTCTTTCATATCTTCTTTACATATAAAAATCAATTGCTGTTCGTTAGTTCCCTCGGGAACGACCGGCCCGATTTAGTTGGTTTTGGCCTTGAAATGTTAGTGCAGTCCAGGGAAGGTTTAAAGATGGAGAGTTTAAAAAAAAGTTATAGCGGGCAAAGCCGCGGGTGGGACAGTATAGGCCTCCCTTGATGATTGAATGATTTCATGGTATTCCGGCCGGAGGCAGCCTTTATTTACCGTGGTAGCTTTGACAAGATCATCTGTATGATGTTGATGTACGTCTGATTTGCTGGACGTCTGATTTGCCGATCCGTGGTCTCCACTCGTGAAGTTTTCGGCTCCATCATCATTGTACTCTTTAGGTGGAATTAACCCTTTAGCAGTCTAAATAAAGCGAACTAAGAGGCCGGGGCTAAACAAAGCAGATTGTAACAAGAACAATAAATTTACTCGCGCCAGCCTATTGTTTTGTAAATTATGTTATCAGTAGCTTGGTGCTACTGTTCCTGATTTATTAGTTTTTGACTATGAATGGGGTTTGTCCGATATTGGAAGTCATTTTGGATGATAAACAGTTATGAAATTTAATTTCGGAAACTGATTTTAAATTATGGGAAATGTAATAAAATTATGTTTTTTAATGTTTTTTTCTATTCTATTCTATTCTAATAGCATAACTTTTAGTTTTATGGCTTTATTTTTATTTCGATTTCAGCCCTTGACTTTAATAGCGTTATGATGTACCTATTTTCCCGCAGTTCATAGAATGAGCTAAGTATAAATCCCTCCACCGTTATTGTTATTGTAAGCTACCATCTAAATTAAAAGCTTTTCTATCTCATAGTCTCTGCACAAAACCGCAAAGTCAGACATCCAGACATGGTTAAACTATAAGGGACTGTTTGAACGGAACCCTAAACACTAAGTGCAAAGCCTTTGTCCCAACATAGCCAACATCTCAGGGCATGTAACAATAGCGTCCCAAAAACCATTACACTTACAATATCAAATACTTGGACGCAAGTTGCCCTCATGTTTTATTCAAGACGACCCGTGGGGTTGCCAGTAACACGGGTAATCACATTGTCACTCCTTTTATTGTAGGTTTGCGGGAAAGATTTTACGATACCGGGCTCATAACTTGAAGTGTTGCTAGTCATGCTGAATTATTTCCCTTACGTTTTATTGTAGGCTAGATTTTTATTTTGTTTTTTGTCGGCAGGAATTTGTTTTTGCTGCGTAAAATGGATTTTTAACTTGGAACTTGGAAATAAAGTATTGAATTTCAAAAGTCTAGTACTGTTAGTTTTTAACAAGTCCAGATTATATGATATTTTTATCAGTAGATAGATTTTTCTTTTTTTAAAGCTCCTACATAAATAATACAGCTGGTACATGAGGTTTTCTCTCTTGACGAGAGAGAGTAGGCCTTAATTCACCACGCAGGTCAAGAGCGGGTTGGTGTACCTATAGGGATTGCAATCCGGCGTCATTTTCAATCCGGCCGGATTTTACCGGATTCCCATCAATCCGGCCGGATCCGATTAAATCAAGATGATTTTCGATTTTTAGTACAAAATAAGTGAGTTAATCAAGTGTCACTGCACTTATATGTAGGTAGTTTATACAAAATAAATATATAAAATCGACTATATTTCCTAACCAATGTTAAGACAAAGAGACATCAAGAAAACAATTAAAATTTAGTGGTGTAGGTAATAATTTTACGACGTAACCAGTAGCTCAGATAGATTTAAAGACAGCCCTTTATAGATTTCACTTTCACAGATAGATCAATTGATAAGAAAAATATCAATTATCAAGTAAGTAACTATAATATCTAATAATTAGATACCTTAAAACCTTACGTACGTCGAGAGTTTTTTAACTCCTGCGTAAATACGAGAGTAATTCCCGCTTTATAAAATGAATAGTATAACTCACGAAAATTTTGAAAGTGAAATATTCTTACGTAATTAATTGAAATGAGATCAAAATCATTATTAAAGTATTTGAGAATGCTAACAAACAAGTCTTATTGGTATTTATGATTATGACAGATACCAACATGATTTGATGAATCTGTCGAACAAATGAGTGGCAAAAATTATCACATTTTCCCACAAACTGCTAGCACCGGATCCGGTCTCCGGATCCGGTATATTGGTTCCGGATCCGGTAATTATGAAATGATGCCGGATCCGCCGGATTACCGGATCCGTTTTTCCGGATTGCAATCCCTATGTACCTATGTCACGTCCTTTAATAAATATTATTCAGTGTTATATTAAAATTATAAAATGAGGTAACAATAAGTTATTGATACTGATTTACCGACTGTATAAAATAATAAATAAAAATAAAAAATAAAAAAGATATTTATTTATTTTTATGTATCTAAGATAAGTATTTAAAATGTTATTATATTTTCTTATTGAGTTTATTTACTTACTGGCAACACCGTGTAGTGCAAAACGTCGGTCCTATAAATCCGATACAAAATACGAATCGCTGTTTACCTTGTTTTCTTTCATATTTCCCACTTTTTGTTTGTTTTCTCATCTCTTTCTATTGCAGTTATTCGCAAGAACGACGCAGCATTCGACACTTTTAGTTGGTAAGAAGTAGGTATCTATGGTTTATAATCTGAAATAAATGTTTTATTAAGAATCTTTGTAGAAATACAGTGAAAACAAAGATATCATTATATCAATGGTATAAATTCGAGCTCTAACGTAACTCCTCAATAGCGTAGTGGTAAGCGCAACCAGGGCTAAAATGGGTGGCGTGGGTTCGACTCCCACTCGAGGACCAAGGTTACGTTGTGATCTTGTACCTTTTCCTATACCTACCATTTCTAATATAGGTATCAACAGTTAAATATAAAACTTTTGATTTAACACCTATACCTAATAACAAGCAAGGGATGAAGTCAAGATGTGAATAATGATTTGCTTTTTCGATAATAATAATTGAAAGCGACGTCCTTACCGCGAGCACCAGACTCAGGTAAAATATGTATGAACTATGGATCGAATAAACTGGAGCGCGGATTGTTTTCGTTGATTGCCTCGAGTTGATGATATATGTATCATATAAATTCATATTCCGATCATACATACCGTTGGTGAAATGTTTATTGTAGTGATTCTTGTATAGAAGATGCATCATAACAACCCACACAAAAAAAATATATTTTTTGCTAAAAGATGGTAGACAAGCCGGTTTATCTGGTGGAGAGCGGTTACCGCAGCCTGTAGACGCCTGTACCATCTGAGATGTTACCTGCATGCTGCCGAACCCTTAAAATGCTTCAGAATACCATTTTTGAATAAAACCATGATAAAGTCCTTAGGGAAAACCACGAAAGGAAAATCTTTCCACAACCTGAGTGTAAGTGGTAGTTGCCTCCTATAAATAAATAATTATTGATGGACAATTCACACAGCAACATTTAACCTCGTAGTAAACTTGTGTAACGAACGGGTGCTAGATTTCTGATATTGGTAAATTAATATACGCACTTAGATATATTTACTTGAAATAAGGCATCTATTAACTGAATAACTGTAGGTATATTATGTATATTATGGTTTACCTCGCGTGGCAGTTAATCATGCCCTAAATCCTGTGACTGGAGCTAATGAAATAAATCAGCTTCTAGCCAACAATAGCCTCCCGAAGCCACATTATCGATTCGGACCATAATAGACTATGCAACTCCTTGCCAATTGTGCAAGCCAAGTTTATGTATTTCTGTATTTAGCCGTGTGTACCAAAAGTTTGTTAACTGATTGTACCAACAATACCTTGATTAATTTAATTTAAATTAAAGATAATGGTAACAAGGGTTATTATAAAATTTATGAATATTATGGGAACTTTAATTGTTACAGAGAAAAAAGCTAACGTGACTTTCACCAGCCCCCACTCGTCAAGAGAGAAGTCCAAGTGTCCCAACAGTGGGATATAGGGGTACGTAAACCCCTATTTAAGTACCCCTTTAGGTTAAATAAACCAAGGAGACTGATATAAAGTTTCATCACTAAAATATAAAACCATGTAGTTTTTTTTTAGTAAAAAGCATTTTCAAATAAAGCCAGTGAACCTGGAGCATTTGAAACTGAATCGCTAAATCCTTTTAAGATATTGGAGTTGAATTTTTAAGGCAAAAGTTTCCAATAAGCCTTACAGCAGTGAAGTGACGTAAGTTACGAATGTCTTGCTATTTTAAATCCAGCTTTTGACGACTTTAGATTTGGAGTTTGTTAATAGAATTCTAACTTCGCCAATCCGAGGTTCATATTTCAAGTTGGGATCAATTCAATTATATTTCTGAATATTCTGTTTCGTTTCTATGTTGAAGTACTAAAGCCCAGTTTACCCGCGTTGTTATTAAGTTACTCAGTTCTGATGATGATTTAAGGTAGGTACTTACCACATAAAAATAAGAGTCTGCCAAAGAGGCCTTGAAAGAAGCTTACTTGGTTATAAAATAAGAGACAAAATAAGAAATACTATCATCAGAAAGAAAACCAAGGCTAAAGATGTAGTAACAAGAGTGCTCCGCTTAAAGTGGAAGTGGGCAGGTCATCTCCAACGCTCTTCTGATGACAGATGGACCAAACAGGTAACTAATTGGTATCCACCTGACAAAACGCGCAAACGAGGCAGACCATCTAAACGCTGGAGCGATGACATCCAAAAGATGGCTGGAGCAACCTGGAGCAGACTTGCTAGAGACCGGGAGACTTGGAACAAAATGGAGGAGGCTTTCACCGCTATATGTGGTACTTGCACATAATATCTAAAATGTAAATAAAATCAGTGAAAATTTGTGTAAGAAAAATAAAGCTATTTTTATTTTTATTTTATTTTTTTACTTACCACATTATAAAAAAATGGCACCTATTATGTTTAAGAAACCTTTTATGAAAAACCCTAGGAGTAAAGTGAAATCTACGGCCATCCGTCGATAGGCGATGAAAAACACTCGGAGAGTGAATTTGGCAGCATGCTGACATATTGATTTGTGGTGATGGCCTAATTTATGTCTTGTCACGACACAAGCATTCGTCCACTATCAACTGCTTTTCTAGTCATCACCGAAATATTCTTATAGTGTAGGTATTTAATCACTCCTATTTACGGTCCAACAGCAGTGAATAAGAATTTCTTTCTTGACGAAAGAGATTAAGCCTTCACCACGCTGGCCAAGTGCGGGTTGTTCTTTAAACTTTTCAAAGTTCTCAAAACAAGACTATCTAATCTTCCTCAACCCGGTGCAACGTTCTATATATTTAAACCAGAAAATACATTTCTGGTAAGAGCTGTGTTGGCAAAGTCAAGACTTACTAGAATGAAATACATATAGAATGTCACAAACTTTTATTCCGAAGGTCATTGAAGAAACCCCGCCCCGCACCTCTAATTTTTTTTCTTACTTCACAAAATGTCACAAAATCCACACGCGTTTTATGGATCATGGCTGTATTATATGGCTATGTTATAGACTTGTGTAGGCAGCGTATAGAGCTAATGTGCTCTTGGTAATCTCTCCGTAGGAAATGACAGTCACAGGTGCGCTCCGTCGCGAACTGCTAATAGCTTTTAGACAGCTGTCTAGAGATGGGTACATGTCGATGGATTGTATCGATAACATAGACATACATTTATTTGCTACTCACACACAATACAAACATTTGGCACAAAATTAACACAAACTAGAATTTAGGAAATAAATAAAATAATAACAAACATAATTAAATAAAACTCAAGTTAAAAAATACACAAACAAATAAAAAATAGTGAATATGAACCAAGATAACATAATCAATTTTATATTTTGCAAATGGGTTAGGCACATTGATATTTTTCATAGTTTTGTGTTCGTCATCTCTTGTGAATGTATCTATTTTACAAATGAATTTATGCTGATTGATTAGGAAAATAAAAATAAGAAGACGAATCAATGAAAAACAAATACAGTCGTATAGGTACATTTTCCTTTTTATATACTTATTCGACTGCATTTTAAAAACAAGTTTAATACCTAGGTACCTAATTAATTTATGTCGGTATTCCTCTCCTAAAACATTCCAATTTAAATTTACTAATCACCAAGCATGTTCTGGCAACAAAATGGCCGCCACTTTCATCGACATCGATAGTGTCCCACCTCGAGTAGTTACCGAGATGACGTACAGTAATGGCTGAAGCGCCATCTGCCACCAACATAGGAGAATTAGTTCACACGCGATGTCTTCGAAATTGGTACATACTGCCATTCGGCCGGTCGGTTTAATTAAATAAGGAGGTAGGAAACTCCTGTCAAAGCCTTTATAGATCCTATGCTCTTTGTATCTAGGCACTAGAACAAGCACTAGGCACTTCAGTGAAGCAGAGCTCAAATAAAAACTTTAAGCTAAAGCGAGAAATTCAAACTTTGAAGCGTCACTTTTAAAAGCTGAATAAATCTGGCACATAACAGATTGCTTTAGTTGAAACGTGGTTCAAAGAAGTAGAACGAGCGGATGAATTTATTTACTCGCTCATCGCCCTAATAGTCATTTTTCACATCAAGTTTTGTCATTGACGCTTAATTAATCAACTTGTATGTAAATAAGTTACGTTTGAATTTCAAAAGTAGAATAAAGGAATAGAAGTTTGTTATTTTTTTATTTTTGATTATTTATTTTGTATTGAATGTTCTTGCAGCTTTCTGAATATAACTATGTAACTACTTATATACAAATTATTTAAATTTATTTGTGGTAATACATAACACGTTGTAGGTTGGTTGCTATGTATCTATTGGATAGTCTACATTGTATTTCCGAAATGGATCAAGATCTATGTTAATTTTACACAACATGACAATTAAGAAAAAAATGTTATTCCTATTAGGTACATCTTACAGCTGAAATAATGATAGTATTGATGACGCTGCAATAATTCGCTCGTTTCTTTAATATGCGCCAAACACCATCTATCGGGTAGTGGATAAAGTTCCAAGTGATTATTCAATTACGCTACAGCAATAGTGAGTGGTTTTGCAATCAATGCGATTCATCAACAACCTGATATTTTAACACAAACAAATAAAAAAAAACTTTTTGTTGAAAATGCAACAGTCAATGTTATATGTATGTAAGTACTGTTAAATGTAATATGTACTGATCGCTTAGGGATTGACGACACCCAAGGATATAAATAGGTTGGTACTATTATTAGGTAGGTTAACCACACAGCAAAGAAAATATTGGTTTTTACTTAAGATAATTATAACGGCTTAATAATTTCAAATGCTAAATAATTTGAAAGTAAATAAATAAAAAAAATATCACTACCTACACAATTAACACGCATGTTTACGATCGCAGTAAGTTAGTAGGTACACAGAACTATCTTTATAACTCGACAATAACTGAACCGATTCATTTTATTAGTTTAGTTTCAATGTTAGTTTTCTGACCATCCCAAATAGCGAACTTCTTAAAACACTTTACCCTTAATATTAAGTAAAATAGACTTGAGCAGAGACGCAAGTATCTAGCTTATAAAATGTGTGTTATATGTTTTTCCTATAACATAAGACTAAGTGAAGTAACATTATAAAGGCGCCCAGGTGTGCCTAACCACGCGTGTAATAGCTCCAGTCACTCCGCTCTTCAAGCTTAGGTGATATTGTTTAACTCAATTTAATAATAGATGCAGTGGATTATCAGTGAAAGGGAAATATTGTACCTACGCAGAATTTTGAGAAGTCTAGAACCATGACAATAAAATTCTGTTTTCAAAAACGGAATAGAACGCAGATTAGTAGCTGTTGGCCAGTGCAAAAGAAACGTACACGTACGAAAGATGGTAGAAAAAGAAAGAGAATGATACACGCAAAGTAAAGAAAAAGATAGCTGACATGGGAAGATAAGCGAAAATTTAATTCTATTCTCATTTTTTAAACTCGGTACTGAGCAATTTTACAAGATAATACCTGTATAATACATACCTATAACATGTTACATACGGCAAGCATTCATGCAATATTTTGGGAAAACCAACCAACAAAGAGCCGCTAAATACTCGCTTTGACATTATTTTAATCATTACCTACCTAATACTTTATCTTGTAACATCTTTTTGATCAGTATTCTTACTCGGCAATAATTAATCATATTTCTTAAAACATAAATAAAATTATATATGCAATCATAAGAAAGTCCGCTAATTGCCATTCTATAATTATTATTTCTGGGTAAAATGAAATTGAAAAATGCATCAAACAAAATCCATACCATAAAGATTTGTATGTGGATAAAGCAAAAAACGTAACGCAAAGTGTACTTATTATATTCGTAGAACACGCTTCGTAGCTAGAAGTCACCGTGCCAACTAAAACCCAGAAGCGTAGCAAAGTCGTAGCGTAAGGTGAAGCAAGCTCTACGAGACGTAGCAATATCGTAGCGTTCTGAATATGGAAAGAGAATTTACGAATGATTAAATGAGGTTGCGATCTTTTTGCACTCAAACGTTTTCGATAAACGTAATCAAAAAGTTTGCATATTAAGTTCTAAATTTTTATGTTTGTTTTTCAGGGAAATTTACATTATAACGTTACTATAAGTAATCAACGAATAATTTAAATGATGGGCAATTCAATGCGGATAAATTGGATGTCTGGAAGAATGCAAAATTAATTCAACAAACCAACAACTTATTTAAACTCCTTGTACGCTTGCACTCTGTCTTTCGATAGTTATTTTATCTATCTCACTCTTGTATAAATCAGCATTCCAATTTAAAATCCTGAAAAAACGACGACAAAAAGTCTAAATACTAAACCAAAATGTTTGCATTTTCTTTCACCTTATTCAATCCATTTTGCACTCTAACATAATAGCAATAACTTCTCTAATCCATTGCACAGATGTTTCAAAGTAACACCTGAAGCTTTCGCTCAGATGAACTAAGTAACATAATTTTTCTACCCCATTTTACATCGTATTCATGTTAACTTTGGAACATACACACTGAAAATGCGTTTATTACTTGTATTTTTATTGGCATGAATTTCATAATATTTATGTTGATTTTTGTGTTATATTTACCAACCAACGTTTTAGATAGTACTTAATATTAAATAAACGTTTAAATAAGTATGAAATCATCACGGTTTTGTGGAGGGGAGTTCATTTTTAGAATGGATCATCTATACCTACATGTACATTCCTAAATTCCTCAATATAAAACAGATTTATTTGATTATTTTACATCTTTGCCCCAATAATGCTATCACTTTACCAAACGTACGATCAAAATGAGTAGATACAGAGAAGTCACAATCAAACCCCGAGTATAAGTAGAAATATAACTACAAATAGAGAAATCCTATGATAAATCTACAACCCCGTTTCGCCAGTGAATAAAATTTCAATTTTCATTTCCGTATTTGAAGCTTTGGAAAATTCTCTTTGGAGAAATGCACAAAACCCTTCATAGAACTACTAATTCCAGAAATAAAACCTCACGTACACAAATATAATAAAAAATCCACTAAAACCTCTTTCCGTCTGTGTGTATCCTGCCTATTTTTCCAGTTCCACATTCAAAGCTTCAGTTTTCCGCGAGCGCTTGACCTGGGCGCACGTTCGTCGTTCAAACTCCCGTCAAGTTTTGAATTTCGAATTGCGTTCGAAAATGAGTTTTGATGTTAAGTTGTGAACGTTGCTAGGTATTTGTGAAATGGCGAAAATGGATTTGAAAATGTGTTTTTACTTGTGTTGCTTTATGTTTGGTGAGTTCTTTCGAAGTATAAAATTTGTATGTTTTTATCTTATAGCAAAATTTCATGATGTTGTTTTTAATACATTTTAATTTAGCATATTCTTTACTTTTAACACGTTCATAACATCATGATAATTAAGTTCCTCTTTGATTTTACATTTCCCCAAAACCATTAAACTTTTTGATTAGTATTTTCCACAATAGTAATTAAATTAAGAAAACTTTAAATTAAAGGATCTGTCAAGGACGCATAATTATTACTGTTCAAATAATTTTATATTCTTCTTCTTTTAACGGAAGGGCCGATTTAGCTGATTTTGGTTTTGAAATCTTAGTACTAGTCCAGATAACGTTTAAAAGATGAGATTGCGCACGGATTAGCTAGTAACAAATATTTATTTATTAAATTTATTTATTGTTAAATATAAAATAAAACAGTTATTTTAACTGGAAAAATATAACATTTTATTCAAAGATAAGACGTGTCTTTATAGGGTCTTTTTAACTAATACTCTTAAAACGCGCCCGTTAGAAGGATAAGTTATTTTAGAACTTGGTTTTGTTAACTAGTGCGATATGAAATAATTATGTTCATATTTAGCATCATCATCATTTTCAGTCCGTACCGGCCCACTACTGGTTATGGGACTTATGGGCATCCTCTATTTTGCGCCAGTTTTCGCAGTCTTTGGCGGCTCGCATCCAGGTCTTATTGACGACCCACCGTGCAGGTGATCTGCAAATCTAGCTTATTTTAATAATCATTTAATGATAAAACATTGTCATGCACGAAGTCTGTTTGAACTGTTACGTAATCTGTACAGGCAGAAAGTTGAAAATCATTTTCCCAAGCAGCTTTGCAAAGAATCTAATCCCTTTTGAGGATTACGTGCGGAATCGTTCTAGTTGAGAGAACGTCAAACAATTTGTGATATTATACATACATTTTGCATTATAAAGCTGGGTATTGTGTGTATTATATTAACGAGATATATTTACTACTACTGTAATTGGATTTATCTGTACTAGTTTTCAATAAATATATAAATGTATCGTAACATGTTTCCAATTGACCTGGGTAGCGTTGTGTATTAAGGCCTAATTCTATTGTTAAGAGAGAAGTTCCTGTGTCCCAACAGTGTTTGCGTAAATAGCTTTAATACACATGCTCTAACGTTAAAAGCAAACATCGTGAGGAAACCGCCATATTCTGTGAACTTTCAAAAGTTTACAGGACGTGACATTCACCAACCCGCACTTGGCCAGCGTGGAGAAATAAGGCCTTACCACTCTCGTCCCTGTGTCTCAGCTGTGGGAACGTTAATAGTAGTGATTATGTATTGTATGGTCAAACAATACACATTAATACTTTCAGCAGCTTTAACCAGGATCTATTGATCGTACCGGAAATAGACATTCTAACTGGTAGCTAGTGTAAAATTGATTGAACAGTAAAGTTTAACGGTAACGGCCGAATAGCCGACGATCTATTAGTGATGCGAATATTCTGTTTCTATTCGGCATTCGGCCATATTGGTTTATAATCTTTCTTTTGGCCGAATAATCTATTAAGCACGAAATTCACAACTGAAAATTATATAAATAAATTAATAGGATTATCATTTTTATCATTTCTATGCACTACAAGCCATAAGGACTTTTCAATTAAATTCTCCAATCTCATAACCCATTTTATGTCTTGGAGGAATTGGTATTTAACCATGCTTGCACGTCTTCTGATGAACTAACTCTTTTATTATTGCCTTGATGCCACCTACATTAATATATATTTATTTTAAATTATATTACTAAGTACGGATTTTTGGTCACAAATCTACATAGCCTTACGTAAAACAGTATTACCTATGCCTTGATGCCACATAATATAACACACACACACAAATAAATCATCTATCAGGCACACCCATCTTACTTAAACCGTAACACAAATATGTGTAAAATTCGAATACATATTATAAAATATTGTGTTTTCGAATTTTCGACCAAGGATTCAGTATTCCGTTTCAAGCACAACCAGTTTTCGTGACATCTCTAGTCTATGGCTCCCGTAGGCGCGATCGTATGGGACATTTACTTGGAAATATTGTTAGCACTGTACACTTGCTGGCAATAAATGTGGGCATAAAAAGAATAGGGGAATCTAACTATACACAGTGGTGACATAGCTTAGTAGAAATGCGGTTGTAACTTTTCAACCTGAGAGTGGGATTAAAAACGTTTTATAAATACAAATATCCCACTAATATAAACAAAACTGTTAGGTAAGCCAATTTTATAGGTAATTATGTTATATGTTGTGCATCATATAATTGTATGTACATATAAATATATAAGTTTAATGGAAAATTAAATTCGAAGCACGAACGAACATTTGCAAATAAGCTTAAAATATTGGACTGAATATTGAGTTCTTAAAATGAACGCTTTGTGTCCGAATCAGATTCATATTTTAACATTGTAAGCATAATAAAATAGTTATGTAATTATCCAGTAAAGCAATTCATTCTGCGAATTATATTCGATCATTTCCCGCTTGCAATCTGTTTTGGAAACATTACATTATGTCACAGTTTATAGAGATGCTAGCTTGATCATAATATACCATGTTTATGCTCTTATATAACATAATATAAAGAGTCTGTTAGAATTTGTGTAACATACGAAAAATAGAATATTAGAACTAAAAAGACTTTAAACATTTTAATTACTTTTATAAAGCTTTATAAGTATGTATATTTTTAAATAAAACTTAAAAACAAGTAAGTATAGTTGTTTACAAAATCTTAATACTAAATTAGTGAAAACGAAAAAAACCCTCCACGTTTTTCGACCTCTTTGACGCGGCCGCGACGACTTTCTCCGACGTCGCGGAAGGTTGGGTTATTCGTCATCTCGCGGGAAAACAAAACATGGATTCCCGCGAGTTGGCACATTGCAATTTTTCATAGTATTGTGTTCGTCATCTCGCGGGAATCAAAACAAATGAATTTATGTACAGGCAACTCAATAATGCGATTTCGATTCTCCCCCGAGACAAAAATATTTGTACGATGTCCAGATAGGTATTTATTCCGGTTGTAATAGTTGTGTCTATATGTATACAGAAGTAACCTAGCTTCCTCAACATTGTCTGTGGCTGTATTCCCTGTGCCAGCGCTTCGTCATACATAATTAGGCTTTAGGGTATTTATACGCCGAATAATTTCAATAATTTGCCAACTGATTTGGAAAGCTAATTTTAAAAAACCCAGAGAATGTTGTATGCAAAATACATGTTTATTTCATGACTTATTTAGCAATATTTAATAAAATTCTATCACGTTCGTAGATTAAAATTTATGATGTTTAACTTATATTTTAGCTGCTAAGCTAGATCTAGTTTTACTTCTAACGTCTCAAAGCCTCCCCCACTTGAGTCGGTCTATTCAGCACGCTATCTAGGCTACATCTGCCTTAGCTCTTTCATGTTTCAACAGTCACATCGCGTGTTTTTGGACACAAACATAGTTGGTACCTAGAGTATTTCATACTTGACGAAGAAAAATCACAAAAATATGTGTACTTTCTTACCTAACTAAAGAAGATACCTACTAAAGCTGATTTGTAAATGTATATTGTATGTTCGTCCATAACTCTTAAACCAATAATCCGAAATTAATGAAATTTTTTTTAACTGTTTATCTACCAGGATATGCTATTTAATTCTTTCAGTTATGATAAAACGTAGCCCCCATACAAACATAATTTATCGCGGAAGGAGTCGCGGGAATAGCTAGTGTTTCATCAAATGGGTTGTTATGCTGATGAGCGGTATCCAGAGTACTTGCTCGCAAGTCAATAGCCCAGAGCTAAGCCCTAATAACGTTGTAATCGCGCAACTTCATGTCATCTAAGCTTGAACTACCTACTAACTTGGTCTCAGGTACAGTTTAACGTTTGAACTAAGCTACACATAATTGCTAAAGTTAGAACCGTATTGTTATATTATATAGGTAGACATCGGTATTTAATTGAGTTGTAACAGTCGTGTTAACTGAGTGGAAATGTAAGAATTCTAATTTAATTCATCTCTTCCCGTCGAAACAATACTTATATAAGTATTTTTGACAATGTTATAATGGATTATCCCGCACTGAAAAGTAGCCTAAATTATATAATAATATTATTATGATTATTTCTAAGGTTCTTACACTATAGGAATAAATATTTGTTATTTTTGTGCAATTTATTATTATAATTGCTGGGGTGATTAAAACGTTTAAAAATAAAATCTGTTACTCCAGCAAAAATGTATATAGATTTTTTCTTACTTTTGAGAAGAGTGATCACCGAGCTTCCGCAATAACATAGCAGAGACGACTATTCTCAACTATTCTCAACAGTCCACTTAGTGCACACTTACGGAACCCTAAGACTCGTAGTGTGAGTACGTGCTTAGTACTCTCGACTGTAGTAGGTCTACACTGCCTGAAGGTATGTCTGGAACTTCACATAAAATTGGGAACATCTGTATGTTGAACTAGCTCTCTAACCAAATGATAGAACAAAAACCTCCAGTGCCAGTAGGTTGAATTCCTAAAATGTTGAATTTGCAGTAAGTTGATTTTGCGATATGTTGAGTCCTAAAATGTTGAATTTGAACTGCCATTGTTGCAGTTGTATAAGTAGGTAAAAACACATAATTTTTTAACGTAAACATGATGAAAACGTTGAATACCTAGGCAACTGGTTTTAAACAAAATGGGTTCTTGGTTGATTAATTTTTCTTTAATTAATATTTGTTTGTTTTCCAGGTACAATCTTGGCCAAAGCCAAAGGATTGGAACCAACAGAATCATCTCAGGATGACCAAAGGTAAATTTAAAAATTTCTCGCAAAATCATAACACCTTGAGTAATCACGTACACGTACGTTTTTCTTAAAAGAAAATATTAATTTAGAATTTATATTCAAAGTTTTTCTCAAAAGAAACTATAATTGAGAATTTATATATTTATAAGGTTAGGTGAACAAGCAATAGGTTCTCCGAAAAAAAATTAGAACAAATAAGATACATTATAAAGCCAAATGACATATTAAAATCAACAGAATAACCAATAACAACAGACGTAAAATTATTGTAGGATTCTGCCAATAATGAGGGTAGGGTAGTCAAATTTCTACAACAGTCGTCGCGCCATCGGAACTCGGAACGACAGATATATTGTTTGTCGTATCCGCATTTAGATATCCCTAAACTGTGATCTTCTTTCACCCTTGTCTACTGACTTGAGTGCGTGTGTGTGTGTGTGTGTGTGTGATCAAGTGATAAGTGTCTGTGATAATAATTTTGATCAAATCAGTTAAGCCAGCAGAAGGCTATTAAGGTACCTATATGGTTTATTTTTATCTTCTGCACTGGCAGCGATAAGGCCGCCAATTAGACAGTTAGTATAGCTTAGACCAAATTTCGCCAAGCTTTGTTTGTTAGTTTAACATCCATTAAGTAATTAACAGCCCATAAATATACGTAAACTGACAGTGATTAAACATGACGGGATGTTAAATTAACAAACAGAGAGTGGTCAAATTAGGTCTTATTAATGTCCTATTTACTGTTTTAGACTCAAGAGTGTACATAAAATAAAGTTATTCCATCCATATTTATCCTCAAAATCAGCATAGTATAATTTATATGTTACCAAATAAACCCCAGCACCCACGTTCTAGTTAGAAAATTCCCAACCCCACCATAAATAAAACATCAGACGCTCCAATCAAATAAAGAGGAAATAAAAACAAATCAAATAAGAAGGCGCTTGAATAAAATAAACGCGGGCATTATTTATCCCGTACAAGACTACGTCAGTCGTTTTATAGGGACTATAAAACCGTGCGGTTTGGTCCCGGTTCCCTAAGGCATGGGATTACTAAGTGAACTCGATCGTAAAGGAAATTTAAATGGTTTCCACTTGGCTTGTGCTGAACTTTAATGCAATGCGACCTCTATGGATACTGGCGTAACTAATAAAATGTTACTGGAGTGCATGAGTGTCTAGATCGCACAATTCTAAACCTTATCTATTTTGTGAATAACATCATTTTTTTATTTAATTTAAATATTTTGGTGCCAGCGGATTTGATGTATTAACCAGCCCTTGAACTTTTTTTAAAGCTAATACCTCCACAGAAAGACGCTGCAGCATGTTTTCTGCTTAATAAATCCATAATTTACGTATACAAACTCTTCAGCTTTATTACTCTATTTGTATATAATATTTATTAATTCTTAAATTCGAGTTTAATTCTAAAACCTTCAGTAACATGACATACAATTCCTTCGAGCCCCTCCCAAACCCTCTCCGTCACTTGTGTATGTTATATTGTATTGTTATAACATAATTAAGGCTACAATTAGAGATGTTTATCGTCTCATAGTAGGGGATGATGTTATTGTTTGTATAACAATTGTTAGGTGTCGAGGAATATTGTAGTTAAACTGTCGTTTATGTTTTGTTACTTAAGAGGCCTATTACGTGAAATCGCGAAATTGTTCGGTTTTCTCGTCCTAATTCTATGGTTTGCGTTAGTTGTTTGATATTGCAATTACATCTTTATAATAGTTCGTTTTCTCTTCTACAAAAGTAGTAAGAAATATTTTAGATAACTTGTTTATATATTGAGTAATAATCATTCTCCGGATACATGTTTCGTAAAAAACGCTCGAAGACCTGTTTTCTCAGCTCTAATTTGTAGATTCTAATGAATATGGGCGATCAAACTATTTTTTATTATGTTACGTATATCCTATTCTTCATTTAGAGTAGAGTACATTTTCGTAAAATGCTTTTATTCTAAAGATATACCGAATTTAATATCGACCGAAAATGCTTCGAAACAAACCTCAATAACTCCGAAGTTCTAAATCAATGGGACGTCATATTTATATCAAAATATTTATCAACATTTGCTTAAACTATGATATTAATTTTAATTTGTAGAACGGTTTTGGTAATTTTTTATGAATAGAATAAAACTACCATAATTTAGTAGTTTTTTCATGCCGGCGGCGATTTCGATTTAGTACCGCGCGAGCGCTTGTCGAGGTCGGACCTATGTCGGTTGTTCTTGAATAAAATATAGAAATATTTCGTAAAATGTCAGTGTGTGGGACTGTCAATTGCTGTAAAAACGCTGTTAGTGTGCGTGTATGTGTTATTGCGATACTACGACCGACATAAGTTGATCCGTTGATAACGATCAATTGTTATTTTTATTGATAACGGTCAATTGTTGTTGTTGCTGGCCTAAGAATTGTACCACTTGTTGCTGGCCTAAGAATTGTACCACATAATTGTCATCTTGTTTAACCTTATTTATTTGGAGGTTATGCTGTAGGATGTGGATTGCATATCTAAAGTTATCTATCCTAATTAAAAAACAACAAGGCAACTTTTTTTGGTGAAACCGTCCAACGACTAAATGTAATTATGCCTATGATTTTTTTAGATTATGACTAACTTGCCGACCCGCCGACAGCTGCGCTTGCGTTTTTACGTTATTTACTAGTTTATGTTTTATAGCCTTTTTCGATCATTTTACTATCCAACACTGAAATCATATTTTTAATCGGACCCGCGGTTTCTGAGTAGCACGTCAAACAAATAAACAAGCAATCTCCTCAGCTTGATAATTGTAGTATAGATTTCCATAATATTTATTACAAAGAAAATATTCCGTAATTTTTGTTCTTATTTTTACCGAGTATCCAATATGTAAACAATAAATAATGTACCTTTCTAATAAATATATTATTTATTGTAAACATTAAATATGAATAGTAAAACTATTCTAAAAATGAACTTCCCTCCACAAAACCGTGATGATTTCAACGTGTGAGAGGAAATACAGAAAAACAGAATACACAGAAAAAAAATACAGAATTCGGTAGAGGGGCGTTCATTTTAGAAATGGTTTTACTATACCTTTCTAATAAATACAGGGCGTCCCAAAGTTATGGGCCATGGAGGGGAAGTACCTTAAATATCGTAGATAGTGAATTTTGCTCAAACAAGACTTCATTTTATTTTTAAGTTAGTAATTCTGCATTCATTGATTTTCTAAAAATTACTTGCTTTGTCTGGGAATCGAACCGGCTTACATGTAGAAAAAAAATACTCGATTTTTATGATACCAATCGAAAGAATAGCTAAAAAATAATAACTCTGCTTAAGTAACATAGTATTTTAAAAGAAAGGAACAACGTGAAATTAATTATTTTAATCAAATAAAAAACATGAAACATTTTTTTTTGTAAATTAATTAATTAAATTACTTACTTTTTAAAATAAAATGAAGTCTTCTTTGAGCAAAATTCACTATCAACGATATATATGGTACTTCCCCTTCATGGCCCATAATTTTGGGACGCCCTGTATATAAAATAACACCCCTATTCACGTTCCCACTGCTGGGATAGGGACTTCTCTCTTGACGAGATAGATTAGGCCTTAATTCACCACGCTGGCCAAGTGCGGGTTGGTTTTTTTTTAAATATATAAATGAAATATTTTCAATAAGTTCGTAATAAAATAAAAATAAATAGTTTATCAAAATAAAAATATAATGGGAATTATTCAAGATGACATATGTAGATAAATGGATATTCTACATCTGTCTATGATATATGTAGATAAATGGATACCAATAAATATAAAAATAAATATAAAGTTCGAAACTACAAAAATAATACCGAAACATAATTAAAACCTTCATTAACGAAACTTTTATTTATTCAAACACAAATATACCATCTAACAAAACAAGCAACTTATATATAATATAATTTATTTATTTGTTTTGTTATAATTAGAATTTAAAAATGAGCCCATAAGATGAGATGAATGAGGACATTTAACTTCAATAAGACTATTTTCAGTTTTATTCTTATATAGATAATTATTAATCATGATTGTTTTAATTTAAAATGATGTGCTTAATTGATTTCAAATAATCAATCAGATTTAAAATAAATATTGATATTATTAAGATAAAACATAATTGATTCAAATATTGAAATAAAAATATCCGCCATTTTGAATTTAGGAAAATATATTAAACACCTATCAATTAAATAAAAACATAAATATAATAATTATTTCAGAATGAAACTGAAAAAAATCCACTCAATAAAATGGAATTTATTTGATGCCATTTTCTACAGATCTAAAATAATTATTAGTTAGTATATTTGTATGTTTTAGATCGACGAAGTATCAAGATCATTTAGTATTTTTCATAGAATTCGCGTGACGCGCCGGTCACGTGGTGCATAAAATATCCAATTTAGCAAAACATCGCCCGGTTACAAGGCTCTTAATACGAGTATGTATTTTGTCATGGGAAAACGAAAATTGTTAGGTACGTACTTTCGTTAGTAGATAGGTACCACTTTTTAATAAACAGGAAAATTTACATAAATTTTACGCATTGACTATGCGAACAAATTGATTTATCTTATAGTAAGATTAATTATATACCCTTTTAAAAACATAACAATCAGTTTTTCCAATCTATTTTATTAACAAAACCACTTTCAACAAGGAAAATTGTCTCCGGCACGTAAAATGAAGCAATTCTATCATTTCCCAAGTCTTATTTATCTAGTACTTGGATACCTACTGATTGTTTTTGAATGTTTTCTCACTTTTAAACCTTCCCTTGGCTACTATACGACTATTTTAAAGCCAAGCAATGATATCGATCCAGCTTAAGTTTATAAGATATGAAATTATTACGAAAAGAAAATGAAAAGATTGTTTTTTAAATTATATATCGATACGTAATACACAGAAGCTTGTACTCAAAATCATATTAGGTTGACAATCTGTAGATTCATCAGAACTGGGCCGTAACCCTTACTTCAAAGGCGCCTTAGCCGTGAAGGGCCCACTGATCCGATAAGGCATTCCAACCCTTTGAATTAAATCGAAGCTTCGAATGAATAAGTAAATAGGACGATCTGTCCTTCTGCCAGTCAAGTTCGTAATGGCGTGATTAGTTAGATATTTGAATGTACTAATGCGAAATTTAGTGCTATTTAATTGCATTATATGAAGGATTACTAATTTGATTTATGTAGGTATTTCTACTACAAAATGCCATGTTTAATATTGAACCATTTCATATCTTTAGTTAAACAATTTGCAACATTAATTTTATCGAAAAATAGGCAAATAAATAAACTTATGTAGATACAAAAAGTAATGAATTAACAATGGTAACATTATTAATTCTAGACATCATGTACATAATGTACCAACATGCGTTTAATTATAAGATCACCTATGCAAAGTCTATGCAGTGCATCCATACACGTTACACGAATAAAACTACATTTGTAGTAAGCTGGCTAGAAATTGCCACAAAAGGGTCTGATTTGTCTGTTCGACATTCAAATCCAATTTGTTTCCAATTTGTACAGTCCTGTGACCACACGTTATTTAAAAGCATTGCGTTAGAACCAATCAGAGCAGAGTATCTAACATGAACCAATCAGAATCTCGTGTCTTTCAAAATGAGAATCTGTTCCACCAGTATTTGCAAACCACAGCTTTTTAGGTTGGACCGTTGGGTTCGGAATTCAAAATTATTCCGCAGTGATATCAAACGAATATTTATTGTGCGGTGTATAGATTTTCTGCGAACTAATGTAATACGAGTATATGAAATAATTTTCACAGAATGGAATATAAATTAACTAGTAGTAGTTGGCAAATGTCGATTCTATCTTATAATTAGCTAGACGCTACGGTGTATCGAATACCATTTACCGTTGCTCGTATTTTTTGTGCGGTGTGAGTAAGGATTACTCAGCTATTTATTTTTCTAAATAAGTCCTAAGAATACCCAAAAAACTTTCTTCGATTCAGCAAACGTGACCGTAAAAAAGCTGAACGACTATTTCGCTTAAGGCAAGGATCGGCCACTAAGCAATGCCTCAAGGTCACAAAACAATGAATTCCCGCAACTCACAATACTTCAAATAACACAAAAAATCATTCTCTTCATTTTCTATTTTCCCCGGAGCTTAACTAGGTAGCTAACGATGTGCTAAAGAAACCGAATCCCTCCTTGGGAACTCATTAATTCAGAGTCTTCAGTTACAAGTCATTAAAAATAATTGCTTTTCAATATACCGGTTTCGACAACGGTTTTTTCAATACCGTTATTTCGATAACGTTTCAATGGCGTTATTCTTTTCAGGTCACTGGGTAATAAGGATGCTTCGAAGAAATTCGACGCCTGGTGGGACCACGCATATAATGGTACGTTTAACGAATTTGAGTGGCTAATGAGGAATTTCCTTTTTGATGGTCGAGAGGGCGATAATACCGATACTTTTACTGTAAAATAAATTATATAGGTAAGTACTTCAAGATTTTATGATTTACTTCGGATATTTTTTGGGAAATTTTTCGTTGTGTTCATTTATGGATAATTTTAATTTCTTAATAAGATTATTATCTAAGTACTTATTTTAAAATGCAAAACAAATTTTAAAATAAATAATAATCTTAATAAGCTTTAAATAATAAAATAAACGTTATGTAAGTTTTGATAAATACTTACTTTGTTTTATCGAATTTATTCCACATATTACAATATGTTTTATTCTTTTTAAGCATCATCCGATATAAAACAACTAACCACACAATTCTTTTCCAGATACAAAAACAAATGCTCGCGTAAAACGGAACACACAAATGGATATAACCCAACACTTTACCGAAACTACTGTGATGCCTGGAGTTGACGTTAGTACAATTTTTGTATTATTTTACATAAAGCTGAATACTGACTGACGGATATACAAAAAATACAAAATAAGTTTATTTTGACGACCTCTGTGACGTAGCGGGCGAGGGCCTGCTGTGGCGCAGGAGGTTGCGGGTTCCATTTCCGCCTCGGAACAAAAGTTTGTACGATCTGCAGATATTTGTTCCGGCTAAGTGTTCTATATGTATACCTTCTGAAAAATATCTATGTATGTATATTATATTAAAGTATGATGTAAGTATATCAGAAATATAGCACAACCTTCGAACCTACACGTGGCTACATGTTGCTGTGTGAATTGTCCAACAATATTTATTTATTTTATTAAGGTTCAGTTCAAAGTTTAATTTAGCATGTCACACCGATTTTCGTACCCTGCAGAACATGTTCAATCAAATTTTTATTCGTTCCCGTAACTTTGATAAATGCCCATCTTAAAACGTAGAAATTGTAGTGGAACGTTAAAGGGATTGAAAGAGCGCTTTGACAGCGTGATGAGGGTAGTTCATAGTGTTTTATCTTAAGAATACACATTTTCTTGAAGCGATCAAAGTACTTCTGAAAATCATGCTTCTTTATTTATTCTTGCCTTGCCTTATTTACTTGAAACAATCCTGAAGATTATTTGTTGCGGGTTCAATAGGTTATTTTACGGCGGGAAAATTGATTATAATCCGGGAAAATACATCGTGGCGAGTGCTTATATTTTATAATGTACATACAAATAAATAACGCAATAAAATATACTGTAAATAACAATATGTTAGCTCGCGAAATTTACGACCCCGAGTATTCCATTAAGTATCATTTTTGACACGTAATTATACACCTTATTACAATGCATTACATTTCGTTTTCCACCGAAACATTCCCCAAAAACAGAGCGCAGAATTATCAACTTTATGGTTACGAAATAAAATTCACTTTAATTCCTGTAGGAAACTTAATTTCACTTCAAGCCATAATCTTCTTTATTCTTGTTTTATTAAGAGCATTAATTCCCCTCTTTAGACTTGTGTCAAATAATTATCTTAATATGTTTATGTTTATAGTCAGGGATCCGTAGTACATGTAAATCAAGTGATTACTAACAAGCTAATTTTTGGTGAGTAGCTTCGTTTCGATGAGACGTCCAAAGATATCCTATACCCAACTCTCGATTGTGGTAGCTAACAGAGATATCAAGGATTAAAAAATTCAAGGATGTAAAACCGGGATAACGGACCACGAAATTTGTAGGACAATATGTTATATCTCAAGATAATTATCTAAATTATATAAAAACTTGTTTGTCCTACAAAACCTATGGTTTGATCAAAGAGTCCGCCATTTCCAAAATGTGTCGAAAACGAGGTCAATTTAAATGATTACTATGATTACTAACCAGCTGATTTTTTGTTGTATACTTAATTAATATTTATAAAATCTAACGGACATATTGTCCGACAAATTTCGTGGTCCGTTATCCCGGTTTTACATCCTTGAATTTTTTAATCCTTGATATCTCTGTTAGCTACCACAATCGGGAGTTGGGTATAGGATATCTTTGGACGTCTCATCGAAACGAAGCTACTCACCAAAAATTAGCTTGTTAGTAATCACTTGATTTCCATGTACTACGGATCCCGGCCTATTAGTATTCACTTTAGGAAAAGCTGTTCTAGTAGATTTGAATCCTATCCTCGACATTTGAATTTTTACTTACAGAAACTGCAAGATTGATTCACTTTATAAGAAGAGTATAAGGCAGTCTTCATTCAACCTATGCGTTACCTACGATATTATGTCCTCAGAATAGTACCCCATCTCTTTGCTAGTCTGTCGTAAAATTTATACCAGAATACGAGCAGCAGCGTCGTTCTGAGTACTGTGCCAATTTTATGCGAACATCTAAGTGTGGTGATTATACCACATCCCCCATGAACTTAAAATATTTTAAGGAGGCTAGTGAACAGCTGTGAGACGTAAAAGAGATTGTTATGATGAATAAAGCTATTTGTTTTCTATGTGACTGATCATACGTATTTATAGCAACTCTCTCTTGACGAGAGAGATTAGGCCTTTATTCACCACGCTAGCCAAGTGCCGGTTGGTAAATTTATGTATGTGACATTTTCTTCAAGCTCTTCAAAGTTTTTAAAACATGCCTCAAAATGTTTGCCTTCATCGATACATCACGTGCAACATAGCGTAGGTAGATACATATAGACCATCAATCTATACCGGTACTTTTATAAAATCTCCTGATTGTGATTATACAGAAAAGGTTAAAATCTCCATAATATTCCTATTTTGAACGCGTTCGAACAAAGAGTCCTCGTTCTATTTTTTGCTGAACACTCAAAGCAACTTCTGCCTTTATCTGCATAGATATAGAGGATATTTTCCTTTGACAAGAGTTACGCGATATTCCCTGCAGTAGAATGGTGTTTGTGCAAACGAGCTCGTTTGAAATAGTGTGGCCAATTTTTATTTTTACAAATAGTTTTGAAACAAGGAAAATTCTTATATAATTTTAACATTAAAATAGCAATAGACAGCCAAAAATAGCAATAGACAAGCCAGCTTAAACGTTCTCATACGAGATTGACAGAGATGATAACAATATAATGTTGATTTATTTTGAATGAAAACCGTTTCCTAGTGAAACAACTATCCTATGCGCAGCCATTAATATTTAATTTTATCTGCAGCAAGATAAATATTAGCTGTGTTAGCTTATTCCTTATATTCAGAAAATATCTTATATTAAGCGAAGCCAAATGCAAACAAGAATTTGCTTCAAAAACCTTAAAATCAACTCTAGATCAACAATTATTGTCACAACAAGGAGTCGTGGTTGCAGTCAATGTAAATTGAAAATAGACTTTAAATTGTAAGAATAAAGTTGGTTTTTGTTTGTAGATGAGTCTGCAATGCACAGTAAGTGGGACGCATCCTCGCTTCGTTTGGGAGAGAGATGGAATCGTGATTTCCTCAAACACTGACTCGAGGTAAATACAGGAAATTGATAGGTATTGGAAATCTTTAGTGCCGTAGTATTTAGAAGATTGGCTGTTTTCTTTAGGGTTGCTAGAAATTGAACTGCTAAGATGGGATTTTCGATGAGAGATGAGATGAGACGTTTTCCTGAAAAAAAAAACTCAAATATGAGCCGTGCATTAGATATGTTCTGTCAATGGATAATATATGAAGACATTGAATGGCCTAAGCACTAACCGCATAAATGTTTCATTTAAGTTTAAGATCACCATGACAACGAAACCTTTTATCTTTGAGTAAAAAACTTAAAAACACTGCTTATTTTAATGGTATATTGTAGTTCCAATAATAAAAATCTATAATACTTGTTCACCTATACAATATTTCTAGGTACACCGTAGGCCAGGTGATGTCTCCAGATGGCGCGCTGGTCACACAACTGAACATATCACACGTTCGCGTTGAAGACGGTGGTCTGTTCACATGTTCAGCTCATCACGGCGAAGTGCACGTCTCTCATCAAGACCGGTTCAATGTTTATGGTGAGTCAAGTTTAATTACTATGTATCTATACTTTAAGTAATGTTTATGAATAACGCTGTATGTATCTATAAAAAAATAATCCGTTTTGGCTGAGTGAGAACACTCTCGATTTTTCTTTCAAAAGGTTACAACTCAAGTTAACCTCTGGAGTTTTCTTCTTGAAAACTTATGCTTTAACTGTGAAGGCAAACGTCGTGAGGAAACCGAGATGTTCTAAGATCTTTAAAGAGTTAAAAGGATATGTATGTTACACTCACCAACGCGCACTTGGTAAGCTTATTTACTAGCGTCGAAAGAAATATTGCGATGAACTATAATTAATAATATATGATATTAGTATAGTAATATTATTAAAATTTTCAAGTTTATTGTTTTGATTTGACTGTCTGCTTATAGCTACATATAAGATACATATTTATAAAAAGTAAATCCGTTTTTGGCCGTAAGCTCAGGTATATGAACAATGTTATAAGTATATATTTTTAAGGGCTGTGGATTTTGTTAAATAAATAACCACATGCTCATTTGGGTGTTTTTACAGGACCTCCATACATAAGGACGTTATCACCGTTCAAAGCGCAGAGTGGTCAGACGGTGACCTTAAGATGTCCGTTCTACGGATATCCTATCAGGTTTGTTGCTTTATTTCTTATATGTGAGCTATATTATGGTGAAGTTTCATAAAACCCCTTTTAGTTGAGTTAGTTTTTGAACGCATACCTTTTATATTTAGATAATTAATAGATATAATAATTAATATTTAATAGATTTCTGAAAATGACTCAAAATTACACACAATGACTTCAACAAAAAACGCATTTTATGAATAATTTCATATTCCTACTTTCCTCTCTGAACTTAATAGAATTTCTTTTTTCGTTTACTTAGTTAGATGGCGTTTGAAGAAGATAATTCATTATTAATAGGTCGCGTCAAGCAATTTTTTACTAAGCTTTACCGTAACGGTTACAATAACGTTTGATAATTTTAAAAGACGGTTGGATTTTTATTTATAGTTTTATTAAGTAAAATAATAAACAATAATCAAATGATTTTGTACCTATTGTTCTTTTCAGAGATATAACATGGGAGTATAAAGGAAAAGAAATCACATCTGATAGATACAAACGATCTGTCAATAACGTATCAAACATAGAAATATTCGGAAGGAAACCAAAATTAAGACGGCAAGAAAATATGGATACTAATTTTATTAACGAAACCCCTATAATAAGCTCCAAGAACAAAGAAGATACATTAATACAAATAGTTATTGATGCTGATCCTAAAATAAGCACAAAAACTAAGAAACATAAAACTCTCTATACCAAAACCAAAAATACCACTTTTACAGATTTCCACATTACAGATAAAGAATTTTCAAAAGTACTAGTTGAAACAGAAAACAAGGTTTACAATAATTTCAAAATAAATAACCATAAAGTACATAAAGGTGATAAAACAGAAAACTCTAAGATGGTTAAGGCTTGTGGAGCTCCAAATTGTAGATCTAAACGTGACGCTACAACAAATGACGGTGTGCTTACAATAAATAAAGTAACTAAATCAGATAATGGAGCATTTTACTCTTGTATCGTCAAAAGCCCTTCCGGAGAGATGGCAAAGAGAACATTTGAACTAAACGTAGTAGAAGCTCCACAGCTAGAAGATATTCTTTTAGCTCCAGATCTTCAAGAAGGTCAAATTGTACAGATTCACTGTAATTTGAAGAGTGGTGATTCTCCTGTATATTATTCCTGGCTAAAGGATGGAAAGAAGATACCTAATCATTTAAAAGTGAGTAGTAACTTTTATTATTTTGAAGCTTAAGATCTAGGTTTTAATAAGAAAGGGATCCAATTTAATAATCTAGTCCATAAGTCAATTTAAAGTCAAGTGGCTTGTTAATTGGTTTTTATTAGATTTCGAGTGTGCAAACCGTACATTTATTTATCGTATTTATCGGAAACGATAATGTATTTGCAATCGGATACCCATCAATCATTCGCAAAAACGCTTCATTCATCAAATAAAAATTACATTTTGTGAGGGCCGCCATTGGGCACGCAAACCCGCGAATTGGCAGATTCAATGGCCGCTTTTTGAACCGAATATTGAAAGCAAAGTTGACGAACGACTCATAATAACGCTCTGCATTCATAAATATAAATATCAATATTTGTGATGATAAAAATTGATTGTGATGCTTATACATTTTTGTATTTTAAAAGACAAAGTTAACAAAAATAATTGATTGCTTTAAAAAGCATTACATTAAATTGTATTGAATATTATGTAAAATATTGTTTATTGGCAAATGAAACTGATTTGCTAAATAAAATTTATTAAAAATGCAGGTCCTTTTTAAATTACAATAGTCATTCATATTCTCATAACACATAATCATCATCAACGATAAAATGAAATGTTCCATATTATGAAATCGTCTGTTTCAATCAAGAAATGTTTACGATTCAAATCAGGACTGAAAATGGCCGACCCACTTACATCTTGATCCTAATCTAGAAAGATACTGTAAATTCTTTAGATCCCTAGAGATTAGGTCCCCGGACATTTTCTTGTCAAAACATCGGGTTAACAAAAGAAGGTTATTCGTTATACATCCTAATGAAGGAAATTGTTTGCAGAATTAATTTCCTAAGAATCCCTTTCTACGTGCCTTGAATGTTTCGAGTTTGTTTACATTGAGCGAGTAGGAAGACTTATTGTTAAAAAATATATTTTTCATAAAACTAAATTACATAAAGTACTTATACCAAATCAAAATAATAATTACGAAACATATTGTGAAGTAACTAAAGGCTTATAGTTTATACTAAACCGAGATGATGTAAAAATGAGCAATTTATGCCTTATTTATTCAGGAAAACCTTACCTATACTGATTAAGTGACGAATGTAAAAACATATACCTAAGTAAATAGAGACAACTATTTTGAAAAAAATAGCAATAAATTAAACTAATCTCCGTATATTACAATAGCATTGTACTGATAATATAATACGAATTTTGTATAACCAGTAGGGAACAGTAACAAGCGAGCTCTTACAATTCACTCGCCCAAAGTAAACAGTCCCAAAATTGTTAAAATTATTTCTGCTATAATTGTTGAACATTTAAGAAAGTCAAGAGATTCTGGAAATACAAAATCCTAACGAAGCATCTTGAAACAGGCATTGCTATTTCAAGTGGCCAAGTATAAAGGTACTTGCGTGATTTTGTCTGTAATTTATTGGCAAATTAAAACAAAAATATATGGCACTAGAAATGTTTGTTTGACTTTGTGAAGTAGGTACCTAAATATATTTTTTGTAAAAATAAAATTACCCCGTATTATACGTGTGGGTGTTTTGTAATGAAGGTATTCAAAATAAGAAACTTCAGATCTTTGATAAACTCGTAATTATTTGATGATTCATTGTGATTCAATTCAGTTCTATGAAATAATTAATTTATTTTGTATATTTTTAGATAGCCGAAAGAAGTTTGGAAGTTTTCAGTGTTCTTATAATAAAGAACGTTTCTCTAGACCACTGTGGCACCTACACTTGTGTTGCAGCCAATCATGTGGCGAAAGTTAACAGGACTGTTAATTTATACATTAAAGGTAAGTTAACATTACAATCTCCCGTCAAGAGAGATTGTCCCTGTTTCCCAGCAATGGAAACGTTAATAGGGGTGATGATGATGATAGAAGTATTGTAAGTACGTTTTACTATAAATTATTACTCTGAATATTTGCTTTAAAGAAAGAACTCGAGAATCAGATTTTTTGTCGTCAATGGTATAGCGGCACTTAAAAAACGGTTTTCCTTGTATTCCGAATTTCTCTTGAAAAATCTAATAACGGTCTACAGGAATTCTGTACAGAGTTCTGTCCCCACTTTGCCTAAATTAAAGTTGCTTTCTCGTGTGGCTAAATAAGAAAATTTCCTATTACTGTTGTTTGTTATCAAAACCAGGAACTAATAATAAAATTGTGGCTTCATGACCGAATTTCACCAAGCTCTGTTTGTTATTTTAACATCCATTAAGTAATTAACAGTCCATAAATATACGTAATAGTGATTAAACATGAGGGGATGTTAAATTAACAAACATAGAGTGGTGAAATTAGGTCTAAGTGTCAAAGTAGAAACCGTCAATGCCCTTCTTTAATATGCAGTTTATGTAACTAATGTTTGTTACAGTGGCTCCGAAATGGCATGAAGAACCTCAGAATACGTCGTTGTTACTAGGCAGGGGCGGGCACATTGCTTGCAGCGCGAATGGCTACCCACAACCGCAAACTCACTGGCTCAAGAAAGACGGTAAGTGATTTGTAAAGATTCTAGGTTCTTTATTAGCGACCATGTTGTATAATATTTGAACATGAAAAGTCTCTCAGTGAACACGGCGCTTGAAACAGTGTCGCAATATCGGGAAACTCAAAAACATTTAAATCTTGGTATGCTAAAAATGTGAAATATCTACTCCATAATCTTATAACACTTTATTTCACAGTGGTATCAGAAACCTGGCGGCCTGTGCTAGAGATCGCTGGAGGCGGGGTCCTCAGTCTATCGAATGGGTCACTGATCTTCGACTCAGTGGCTTTGACTGACGCTGGACTTTATACTTGCCACGTTGAGAACGGGGTCGGTGAGGCCTTGAGTAGGACCATAGCCATCTCTGTTAATAGTGAGTATTACTTAGATATTATTTTTACCTAAAGTTAAACATGGTTTCGATGAGTTAGATAAATACATAAAAATAATAAAATGAAAAAATATTTATTTGTCAGAATTGATACATTATTACATACACTTTAGCCTTAGTCTTTACTGTTGTTAAAATGTGAGCAAATTAAGCAATGCATTACCTTTTCTACTTGGTCATACGGTCTCTAGTAAATAAACCCAACTCGTAAGGATAAGCATATTTTTAAATACCGATATGAAACTGCCTCAAACGACTCAATTTTACTACCCCTTGGCTGCGATATTTACTGACGCTTAATGTTTATAAAGAGCGATAAAATAACATATTCTACTCAGAATGTGCTTAAGTAAATACCGAATGGTTTTGCCAAAGGATGCTGTTACCGTCAAATACTGTTTGAATAAACATGAAATGTATGAAAGTGGTTCGTAAGAGCTAAAATACTTCTTTATAACAAAACTCATATTTGTTTAATTATGATTCTGAACGACGGGTCAGCTTTTTTATCTACATCAAACAGATTCTGATAATTTATTTATTAATTATAATATTAATTCATCATTATAATAATAACTTTTACATCTTAGTACTGGACACGGGCAGTAAATACACAAACCAACACTGAGGTCCGTATAATAGAGTAAAAGTCTTTATCTTTCCACAGAACCAGTAACATTTGATATACTAGCAAGGAACATGACAGCAAAGCTAGGCCAGCAAGTGACGATAGAATGTCAAGCCAAGGGGGATGACCCTATCCGAATAATGTGGACTAGGAACGGAAAGCCTATCAATCCTTTGACTCAGAGGTAAGAAAATGCAACAAATTTTTGTGATAAATTTTTTAAATCGGAATATTTTAACTGCATGAACAAAGCATACGGCCTTCTTGCCAAAGTAACTTCATATAAGAAGTTTAAGCGACCATCTGATGCTAATTGGAGCTAAAGAGTCTCTGTTCTTTGTATATGACTTGCTTGACATGGTTACGTTTTTTCATAGTATTTATTATCTTTTCAAACATTAACATCTTGAGGAAAAAATTATAACTAATAACTTTTTATACGTTTTCATGCTTTCAACAACATCACAAGAAATTCCTCCCTTGACATCTTATATTAACTTAATCAAATTAAGAGGCCTTTTACCGGAAATCGCGAAATTGTTCGGTTTTCTCGTCCTAATTCTATGGTTTACGTTAGTTGTTTGATATTACAATTACATCTTTATAATAGTTCGTTTTCTCCTCTACAAAAGTAGTAAGAAACATTTTAGATAACTTGTTTATATATTGAGTAATAATCATTCTCCGGATACATGTTTCGTAAAAAACGCTCGAAGACCTGTTTTCTTAGCTCTAATTTGTAGATTCTAATGAATATGGGCGATCAAACTAATTTTTATTATGTTACGTATATCCTATTCTTCATTTAGAGTAGAGTACATTTTCGTTAAATGCTTTTATTCTAAAGATATACCGAATTTAATATCGACCGAAAATGCTTCAAAACAAACCTCAATAACTCCGAAGTTCTAAATCAATGGGACGTCATATTTATATCAAAATATTTATCAACATTTGCTTAAACTATGATATTAATTTTAATTTGTAGAACGGTTTTGGTAATTTTTTATGAATAAAATAAAACTACCATAATTTAGTAGTTTTTTCATTCCGCCGGCTTTTTCCATTTAGTACCGCGCGAGCGCTTGTCGAGGTCGGACCTATGTCGGTTGTTCTTGAATAAAATATAGAAATATTTCGTAAAATGTCAGTGTGTGGGACTGTCAATTGCTGTAAAAACGCTGTTAGTGTGCGTGTATGTGTTATTGCGATACTACGACCGACATAAGTTGATCCGTTGATAACGATCAATTGTTATTTTTATTGATAACGATCAATTATTGTTGTTGCTGGCCTAAGAATTGTACCACTTGTTGCTGGCCTAAGAATTGTACCACATCATTGTCATCTTGTTTAACCTTATTTATTTGGAGGTTATGCTGTAGGATGTGGATTGCATATCTAAAGTTATCTATCCTAATTAAAAAACAACAAGGCAACTTTTTTTGGTGAAACCGTACAACGACTAAATGTAATTATGCCTATGATTTTTTTAGATTATGACTAACTTGCCGACCCGCCGACAGCTGCGCTTGCGTTTTTACGTTATTTACTAGTTTATGTTTTATAGCCTTTTTCGATCATTTTACTATCCAATACTGAAATCATATTTTAAATCAGACCCGCGGTTCCTGAGTAGCACGTTCAAACAAATAAACAAGCAACCTCCTCAGCTTGATAATTGTAGTATAGATTTCCATAATATTTATTACAAAGAAAATATTCCGTAATTTTTTGTTCTTATTTTTACCGAGTATCCAATATGTAAACAAAAAATAATGTACCTTTCTAATAAATATATTATTTATTGTAAACATTAAATATGTACCTTTCTAATAAATACAGGGCGTCCCAAAGTTATGGGCCATGGAGGGGAAGTACCTTAAATATCGTAGATAGTGAATTTTGCTCAAACAAGACTTCATTTTATTTTTAAAAGTTAGTAATTCTGCATTCATTGATTTTCTAAAAATTACTTGCTTTGTCTGGGAATCGAACCGACTTACATGTAGAAAAAAAATACTCGATTTTTATGATACCAATCGAAAGAAAAGCTAAAAAATAATAACTCTGCTTAAGTAACATAGTATTTTAAAAGAAAGGAACAACGAATTTAATTATTTTAATCAAATAAAAAACATGAAACATTATTTTTCGTAAATTAATTAATTAAATTACTTACTTTTTAAAATAAAATGAAGTCTTCTTTGAGCAAAATTCACTATCAACGATATATATGGTACTTCCCCTTCATGGCCCATAATTTTGGGACGCCCTGAATATAAAATAACACCCCTATTCACGTTCCCACTGCTGGGATAGGGACTTCTCTCTTGACGAGATAGATTAGGCCTTAATTCATCACACTGGCCAAGTGCGGGTTGGTTTTTTTTAATATATAAATGAAATATTTTCAATAAGTTCGTAATAAAATAAAAATAAATATAAAGTTCGAAACTACAAAGATAATACCTAAACATAATGATAATAACATGGTATATTTGTGTTTGAATAAATAAAAGTTTCGTTAACGAAACTTTTATTTATTTTATTTATTCAAACACAAATATACCATCTAACAAAACAAGCAACTTAAATATATATAGGTAATATAATTTATTTGTTTTGTTATAATTAGAATTTGTATTTAGTCCGTTCAATTTAGACTTTCGAACTTACATAAAGTCCCAACATTCGACAAAAAAAAACATTTAATTACAAACCTACACACCAAATTTCAGAAGAATCGGTTTAATAATGAGCCCATAAGATGAGATGAATGAGGACATTTAACTTCAATAAGACTATTTTCAGTTTTATTCTTATATAGATAATTATTAATCATGAATGTTTTAATTTAAAATTATGTAGGTACTTAATTGATTTCAAATAATCAATCAGATTTAAAATAAATATTGATATTATTAAGATAAAACATAATTGATTCAAATATTGAAATAAAAATATCCGCCATTTTGAATTTAGGAAAATATATTAAACACCTATCAATTAAATAAAAACATTAATATAATAATTATTTCAGAATGAAACTGAAAAAAATCCACTCAATAAAATGGAATTTATTCGATGCCATTTTCTACAGATCTAAAATAATTATTAGTATATTTGTATGTTTTAGATCGACGAAGTATCAAGATCATTTAGTATTTTTCATAGAATTCGCGTGACGCGCCGGTCACGTGGTGCATAAAATATCCAATTTCGCAAAACTTCAAAAAATTAACAGGGCTCTTAACATAAAAAACAGCCGCCACTCCATTAAAATCTCTCGCGTTTAATCAAATTATAATTATTCCGAGAAAAACATCCCAAAGTTAACTTCGCAAATATTTTGTCAGTTCCCTAAATTTTTTGAGTGATTCATCAAAAGACTCCGAAGGCTAAAACTTACTACATAATTTATGATATGCTAAACAGGGTGAAAATTTCCGAGATGAAATCTGAAGATGGCATGACGAATATCTTGGAGTTATTACAAACAGAGGCCAGTGATGGAGCATTGTACCAGTGCAGAGCTGGGAATCCTTTTGGGGCTGATGTTTACAGTGTTCATCTTACAATACTTGGTAAGTTACAGTTAGTTGGCTTTATAAGAATATGTTGTTTTATTAATACTTATTATTTTTTTTGTGTGTTTAATTATATTTTCTTTAAAGTTGCTGGTTCTTCATTCTTCTTCCAATAGAAGAAACTTTAATCATAGTCTATTCTAGATCAATATTAGAAACATTTTTTGTATTCCATTGCATCGAAAAATATAACTAGACCTTCTACAACTTATGCTACTACCAATTCATAAGCTTAAATTATTTTCTATTTCGCACTTAATTTCACAGAACCACCACTACCACCCTCAGACTTGTCAATAGACTCTTTGAAGAGTCGTTCAGTGAAACTCTCTTGGCGAGATCTGCCCAGGTCTCTAGCTCAGTACTACAGTCTGCAGATCACCAGCAGTCAGCGTTTGTCTTGGAGTAGTGCACGGACTATTAATATTACGAGGTAAGTACTTATCAAAGTTTTTGATTTTTGATTAAAAATAATCATCATTTTCACAACCCGTTACCTACGTTTTATTTCTGGGCGCGGATACAGAACGTTATAAGAATAAATAACAGTTTTCTTTTAAAAACTGGACCAACCGCTTGAAACTAAACACAATTTAAAATTACAAAGAATTCAGTTATTAAGTACAGAACTGAAGAATTTAATCTTGCTTTTATTACATTGGCTCATGCTTGATAGTAATATCAAGTATTAAAAGTTCGTTGTATAACAACATTGTAATAAACAATTTTATGCTGATCTTTTACTTTGTGTGCAAAGAAGTAGTTAAAATAGAAAAATTTTAGTGCCCATATTTTACTATCCTCATAAAATGATACGACCACTCACTCGCAGTTCCTTTCTGAACTTTATCGCCGTGTTTTAAAGTTTCTAGTAAGCCATTATCAGATAACTATTTTATAGGTCATCCTGGCTGGATATGTTTATTGTAGTAAAGTTTAATAACGTGGCTTTTTTATATCACTTTATTGTCACCCAATAGTTACTCAAACATTGTTTTGTCATCTATCAATACATTGCTGATGATTAATGTTTAATATTCACCAAGGCTTAATATTATCCCATATTTTCTTTATGTTCACTAGTAATCAAGTATACTAAGATACTTCTAACAAATAATCCATTATCCTTTTATAGGGTTGAAGATATTCGACATTCAATGGAAATTGAAGATCTACAGCCAGCAACTAGCTACACAGCTCGAGTGGCTGGAGGCAATCAGGCTGATTTGAGTCATTACTCGACACCTGTCAGATTCAGCACTACTGAAGAAGGTACTTTAAACGCAAACGTCCATGATGTGTATATTTTGAAATTTGGAACTGTAAGATAACTCCTAGAGAGTAGACCATTGGGAGCTTTAGATCTTAAATGGAATCCACCAATCAGCAAGCTCAGAGTCTAGTAAGATAGACGGATAAATTATGTTGATACTGGTTAATGACAAATGCTGGCCGTTTACAATTAAAACGGATCAAAGCTTGGATAGACCAAAGCCTATGACTAGCAGTGTACGCCCAAATGCTACAATATTATGAGACATTACGAAAATGTTTAAGATTCATTATTTTTAATTAGACCTGTTAGACGTCTCGTAACTTTATTCACAGAACCCAAACATTATTTCTTCGCCAAACTCTCGAAATGTCATATTTGATTGCGGTTTGTTAATCAAAGATCAAAATTTGAATAAGGGTTGGTACACACAACTTGAATTTATCTTACTCATCTGGTAAAGTTTGCAGAATTTCAATGTAATTATAATCAAAGCAAACAAGCAAATGCTAATAGCGGAAATCACTTTAAATTCGTATTAATTTACATTTTGTTTGCGTTGAGCTTGTTTGCATGTTTGTTCAAATGTAATTTTGATTGGTAATAAGCCCTCGGTTGTTAGGTCATAAAATCAATTGGACTAGACTGGAAATCAGGGTATTTTGATTTATCCTGGCTTCTCATGCCAAGTATTATTTAATTTGGCACATAGGTACTTTTGATGAAGCCCAAATACGCTAACATAATGGGTCTGTTATTGAGCCATAATGTTCTACATAATAAATAACCCAGACAGTTGCTTTATGAATAAATAATTTCACATGATAATTGGTTATAGTCTTATATCTTGTTTCACCCCTTTTCGGGGTTGCACTGTACGAATTGTATAATCTTATATTATATTGTTGTGTTTCACACTCAGAATTCACAGGCACATAGATAGAATTGACCTTAGAACTTGATGAACTTTTATTTTAACTCACGCAAATAAATAGTGAAATTATTAATCTTCCGTACCTAATTTGTTAACATTACGAAACATAACATTAAGTTATGACGGATCTTTATCCATTAGGTCATTGAATTCATCCAATATTTGTTGCTCCGTTATAGCTCCATCATCACCTCCAATGAGCATCCAGCTGGAACACACGGACGCCCCGGGAGAGCTCAGGGTACGCTGGTCGCCTCCGCCCGCAGACACACACAATGGACTCATCATTGGATATCGGCTTAGAGCTGTGCCACAGCTGAATGGAATCGTTGGTAAGTATACCAGTCAATTTCTTGGCGCAGCTGTATTTAAAACCGACTAAGGCTAAGAGATTTATATACCAGTAATCGGCCAGTTTCATTCTTTGTACGGTTCCAATTGTTTTCGATCATCGACAAGTCTTGTAAGGGTGGTGATAATTCCAAATCAGTCAAGAGCTATGATGGGACACAGATGTTATCTGTGTATTGGGAAGACCCCTGCCTAATAGTTGGACATAAAATGCGTTAATATGATGTTGATTAGTGGGATTTATTTATCCATCATTATTCATTAATATCACTTCAAAAAATTTCATCATCATCACCACCTACCGTTGTATTGTTTAAATTTCTAACTAAAGTTAAACATAGCATACGTAATTTTTTTTTTTCATTTTTTTTGAAATAGAATCTGATGAGACCAGCGATAAGACCGTCAAGACAGCATCCCTCTACGCAAAACAAGAAACCATTCTGAATGGACTACTGAAAGGAGTAAGGTAAGATGCAATTATCATGTGGTTATTTATACGAGAAAAAACTATTCTGGCATGGTGGCGAGCAGTGATCACGTAATTTGTTACTAGTGACCGAAGCGGCCGTTGGTGACTACTCCTTTTATTAGGTTTTCTAAGCATACAATACATGATAACGCGCAAGTAACATATACTCGTATATTGTATTTTATGAGTCTCTAATAAAATTTTCAGAGCTCGCAGGTGTGCCTTACAATTTCATGCCTGAAATTTTCCATTACGCTCAACAAAGCACTTTGTTCAAATTATGTATTTACTTCGCTTTTAACATCTTTTAATAAAAATAATATTGATACAACTAATGGAATCAAATATGGTCTGACAAAATTGGAGAGTAAAATAACTAAACATTTTATGAGACGGTGAATCAACCACTCAGTAAAGTTTTCATTGTCATTATCATTTTACGTCTGGATCATCTATCCATCTTGTTAGTGGACGTCTGACGCTACGGTTGCCGATCTGTGATCTCCACTTGAGTACCTTTCATCCCCATCGGCCATCTCTGTTCTCCTCGCTATATGGCCAGGTTGTTGCCACTTCAGACAGCTATTCCGCTGAGCTATGTCGGTAATCCGGTTGTGCGCAGCGGTGTGGAACCCGCGACCTTCGGAATGAAAGTCGAGTGTGCTCCCACTTAGCCAACACGGGTCGTATAAAGCACTTAACACTGGCAAATGCTATATAGGCAATATAGGCTTATTTGCTTTTAACAAAAGAATATTACGTTAAATTTTCCAATTTTCAGTTATAAAATAATTAAATGATAAAATCGAGTGGTTTAAAATATGAATAGTTAAGCTTTTCCCAATGGTTATTGAACAGATTCGAGCAGATTATAAAAGTCGGTTTTCAGAATCTGCTGAACGAAGCGTTAATAACTCAATCAGCTTTTCGCGCTTGGGTTTTATTATAACGTCATCGTCATTATTATTTATAGACTGTATTATTGGATATATTACTAAATGTAGTAAAAAAACACCGTATTCAAAAAAATATTACAAAATCTCAGCGTATCTTAAAGATAAAACTGCCTGGGATGGAATCCGTACAATATCTTAAAGAAAAAACAAACAAATTATTGTACCTACCTAATTATTGTACCTACCTAATTCAACCATGAGCTGGATGTTCATAATGTTTTTCAATAAAATGCTTAAAAAACTAAAATATATTTTAATGAAATGAATTCTCCATCAACGACTCTTGCAGATTTATTATTAGTATATAGATAAATTAAGACCACTTTATAGTTTTTCTGACTCATAATTTTAATCCAGCAACAAAACGAATATTGACCGTAAACTATGTATTTTGTAAAATTCACTACTTGAGTTTATTAAGGTTGCTTTGATGAAAACCCTTCTGCCAAAACCACTTAAACGGAATTAAAATTAAACAACTTTATTTCGGGAAAAGGAAAGTTAAATAGTTTGAACTTTAGTTTCAAACATTTAAATACCCGTTAACGAAACTAAGAGCATAATCCGTATTCAAATGATATTATCAGTTTAAGGGTTTAACCGCAAAAAGTTTTGAATACATTCAGAGTCCACTGAAAGTTTAAATATGAACAGTGAATATTAATATGGGGAATGGTTAATATTTGTTCTGGGTTCGCTTTTCCTATGTATAATATGATTGATGGGTCTGTTAGGCTTAGTAATATATTATTCAAGCACATACCACATAGGGCACATAGCCAGCGATCGCTCATTCGAAATGGTAACGCTTGTTTTCATTATTATAAGAATATTTAATAATGTAAGTTGTGTTTGTTTTTTACCCTTGTATATCTAAAACTCTATTTTGTCCGTTACAATGCTATAAAAGAGATTAAAACTCTATTTGAACAAGAAACGGGTAACATATTTTTATTATTATTTTTAATTCATAAATATTGTAATGTCATAACAATTTGGTTCCTGTTAACTGTTAAGTTATGTCTTATGTAAATAAATAAATAAAATAAAAAAATAAATAAAATAAAACATACCATGATTTAATTGTTTTTGAGTTGTCCGTGAACATGGCGCTTGCAACCAGTGTCGAAATATCGGAAAACTCAAAAACAATTAAATCGTGGTATGTTACCCGTTTCTTGTTCAAATATAGTTAAAAACCATGATAGTTTAAAAAGATTTAAAACTCTCCTACTTATTTACGTTCCCACTGCTGGTCCACAGAGACTTGCCTTAATGGGCCTTAATGCTAGGTGCGGTATGTCACATGACAATATTCAAAGTTCTCAAAACATGCTGGTTTCTCACGTTGTTTGCGTTCACCTTTAAAGCACGTGTATTTAAAAGTGACTCAACAATTGTATTTTTTTCAATGTTTGTTTGTTTGCAGGTACGGAGTGTCGGTGGCAGCTTTCAACAGCGCCGGTACAGGTCCGTTCTCAGTGCCTTTGTTCCAAGACACCAGAGAAGGTGGTAAGTAATGCTTTCCTTCTTTAAAACTGCTGCTGCTTGAATAAAGAATGAAGAAGAAGTAAGAACTAAGTGAACTTTTGTCATTAGAGGATGTCCGTTGTCCGTCTTATGTGATCAATCCAGCGTGCGTGTTAAAAATATGCTGGTATAACTTTTGCCTTTGTAAAAGTCCCGCGTAAATAGGAGTGATGATGATGTAAGAGCATAAAATATTCTAAATTTAAACACTTCATTTTAAAACTGAGAAATGATAACGGAGGAATACCAGACGAATCAAAAGTTACTTAGAACTTTTAGTAAACAATTTAACTTTAGCCAATTTCTCAGTAAAATCATAATTGAAAACAGCGCAAATTGTTGGAAAGTTTGTTCGTTTCATCGACTTCTTGAAATGTTTAGAGCTTTTTAACTGGAACGTGCAAACTTGACGTCTGTAATTACATACTAGTTGTAAAATTGCTTCGTTTTGTTTTGAACTTACTATTAAAAACGTGTTGAACCCACATAACCAATTGTTCTCGATTCTCCCAAAAAGAACACATTAAACTGGGGGTATGCTAGGAGCCTTGGTGATAACAGAAGGTAAGCACAAAAATCCCTTTGACGACTTCAGAGTGAAGATTTTGGCTGATATTTTTATATAGAAACTTTGGTACTTAATCATTATCATAATATTCAAAACAAAATAACAGCCAACCTATAATGCTTTGTATTGAGAAGACCCGAGAACCAGAGTGAATAAGAGAGAAAATCAAGCAGATAGATTGTAAGCACAGCTTCTAACCTCTCCACAATCTTATATTCAATTCCAAAAAATACGCAACCCTAATTGTTCACCTAGGTATTACGTGCGCAATTAGAAATGAGTTCTGTAAATGGCGTCCGCTCGCATGCGTTCTCGCTCACTCTCTATCGCTGTCTATACTTTTATCCTTGTTTTGCCAATCGTACCCATACATACCGCCGCCATTTACAGAATTCATTTTCAATTGCGGGGGTTATATGTGTGTAGAAATCCTACAAAAAGCTTCAAAGCTAATTTTGCCGACACAAATGACATTTGAAAGTTTTTCGCTTTAATTCTCGTCATAAATCTGCGTTGTTTATGGCGACTCTCATGAAACAACTTTACAGGATCCATAGAGTAATAATCGTAAAGGACGAACGTGCGTGTAGAGTATGTTCTTTGATCTATTTACACATGTTTCATCTTGTTTTCTGGAATGTTTATTGTCTTGGGAAAATGTATCCATTTTGTTTGAATGTTGTAATGATGAAAATTTTTGAGATTGTGTTAGTAGATGTTTCATTTGGATTTATATATTTAATTATTTGAAGACAAGCAATTTTGTTCTTCGTAAATTCTGTGCCAACTTATTTGGATCAGCGATTGAACATAACACAATACGAACATACATATTCATATACATACATCGTTTATTTGCAACAAATGTGGTGTATTTACAAGGTTTCATTGTTAATATAATAATATGTACCACACACTTGACCGAATTATTCGCATTCAAATATGAATTAGGCAGTTTCACATTATCATTAAATAAAAAGTTATCCAAACAAGTAGATTTAATTTTATGAATTATGCATCTAGCTAACTTCTAGTTGAGTTTCGATCTCGCTAAATTACTTCCCATAGATGTTTGAGCAAGACTTATTATAAAACGGTATGAACTTAGATGACGTTTGACCACCGATCGCTTGGACCATTCATGTGAGCTATAGTTCTGTTTAATATTGTTACTCTTATAGAAAGTCATTATCATCTGAAACTGTTGCCGACCTCAAGTCCTTCTTAATTGTACGGTTGGCAAAATTATAATTAAACTGTTTAGCGTTTGTTTGTTTTAACTTTGGGAGGACCGTTGTACGTTATTAGTTTTATTGCTAGCAGCTTTTACCGTGTTATGTGTATTTCATAAATTATAACGTGATAAAAAATATTTATAATGTTTAAGTGAACATTTTATATCGTGAAATGAATCTAATGCAAACGGGTTAGTAATCATTTTAAAAGCTATAATGTATTTTAACAATAAAAAAAAATTTTCTAATCTCGCAAAATATTGCCTCTTGTTAAATCTTCCGCAGTACCTACATAACAAAAATCTGTTCGCAAACACTGAATTAAAGAAACATTTTAGTTTATATGCAAAAAAAAAACATTAATAGCATAGCAAACGCAAACCTAGAAAAAACAATTTTACAGAAATAATTTCGCTGTATCGTGGTTTTTCTACAGCTTAACAAACAAGAATTTCATGATGCAAATCCATTTTTTGCATCGCAGGATTAATTATTTTTTTTAGTTTATTTTATATTTCAATAGGTAAGTATAACGTTTTCATTTCGACGGTCGTTAGTTCAAAACCAACATTTAAGTGAGTTTGAATTATTTAAACTCTCTTAGTAAACATTGTCTAATAGTATCTCGTGGTTTTTAATAATAGGATGTACCTACTCAAGTCGATCGTATTTTATCTCAGAACTGTCTATTGGGTGAACCGATTTGGATGATTCGAAAGCTGGTGCTTTCTCAATGATCCCATTTTAGTTTGGTCCAATGTTAACAATAGTATCAATGTGAAAACCGTACACCTAAGTCATCTAATTCAAAGGCAGTTTTATTAGTAAAATGATTCAATATCCTTCTTTTTTTAAATCAGCACCAGAAGAAGGCCCGACAGCGGTGGAATGTGGAGCGGTGACTTCTACAGCACTACGAGTGAGTTGGCAACCCATACCGCCCCACAAACAGGCGGGCGCTCTGATTGGATACACGCTCCTGTACGCAGCACAAGGTATGTTTGTATGTATTTTCGTAAAGGAAATAAAATTAAAAAAGAGATAAATTTCGACTGATAAGAGAATCACAAAAAAATACCGTACGCACAATCCAGGCATACTTAAGTGCCCATATTTTTTACGCCTACTTAATTTTTACCCTAAGTGGTGTTAAAACTTTCTAAGTCTCAAGGAACTGTTCGCAAACTTTGCTCGAACAATAGTAACCGAGTTTGCCTGCAGAAGCTAATGACCATAGTATAAAATTACAGTAACCGCGCAAATTACTCGAAACTTTGACTTAATCAATATTCTGAACCACTTAGATGAAAGCCACACGTAGCGGAGCGTAGCTCTGAGTTTATTATTCGGTTTATCATTGTTTAATAATATCTTTAGTTTTGGTTTGCTTAAATTAAAGCGCACGTTCTTTGGATATTTTGCTTTAAAAAAGTCGTTATAATGAGAGCCAAAATAGAAGAAGATTTTTGGAGCGGTACGGTTGGATTTTGAGAATTTATTTATTTTCTCTTACAATAAAAATCATAATATTTGGTCGAATTGAGTATCTCCTTCTGTTTTGAAGTCGGTTATAAAGGGTTGTTACGGAGACCCGTGCCCAGTAAGTGATTAATAAAAGCGATCGTTTCTAACTACCCAACTTTGAATAAACAAACGTACTGGGGGGACTAATGACCACAGTACGCAGTAGCTCAAATAACTGAAAACTTCGACATAATCAATATTCCCAACTCCCGCCAAACTTGACTATGCTAATAATAACGGTAGCCCTACGTTCCTAAATTTCAATAAAGCTAAATTAGTTATTGATGGATCCGACTTTCCGACTGTTGCTTATTGTTTCGGCAGATTGTGTCTGGAAGATAACGGATTCGTTAAAGTCACTGTTAATTACGTTTGCTGAAATCTATACCTACTTAACACATAAGAAAGCTCCTTTTGCTATAGAAGCTATGAAAAATCCTATTGCTATAGGAGCTTACCGATGTGTTAAGTAATAGGAGTAGAAACTCCTATTGATGTTCCCACAGCTGGGACACAAGGATTTCTTTCTGGACGAGAGAGATTATAAGTCCTAATTCACCACGCTAGCCAATACAGGTTGGTGAAAATCACATCAAATCAATTTTATTAACATCAAATACATAAAAAATACGGATAATTATAAAAATAACAAAGCTGCAATAGTCGCAGGTCAAATTTGTTTCGTGCTAACTGAAATTGAAATATCTGACCACCCAGAGGTCATTTTTACTAAGTCTTAAAACAAATTTAAATTTCGTGTGCTGAATAACTAATATAACTTTTCTCTGACATTTATCGTTTTAACTTTGAATGTAGTTCATTTAGTTCACTCTGAGATTTCTATGTAAGTTGGTTATTTCCCTTGTTGACCTGAAAGTACCAAATTCTTAGTCGAAGAAGCAAAATTCTCTGGTCTGCGGTTTGTGTTAAAACTCTCCTACCATTTTTCTGATTTTTTCAAAGCGAAACTGTGGTTTACGAATAAATATTTGCAGTATTCAAATTAAAACCTCAGTGGCTTTTACCGAAATTGTAATAAATGGAAGTCAAAATAATGTAATAAATGAAACATGGATTTTGCGTACTTTTAAGTACGCCCCTAGTCTTGGAACTACATGTTTCCATTCAAAATTAATTCTATATTTTATCCATGTTTATCAGTTTCAGAACCTGACCAAAATTAACTACATGGTATAAAAAAGTCGCTGTCTGTCCGTCCCTTGTATATGCTTCAATCTATGCGAGTTTTTAATCAGTTTAAATAGGTAGAGTGATTTATGAGAAAGGTTTATAGGTATAATAAACGAATCAAGGGCGGGTCGCGAGTATACAATAAACACTGAATGTACTTTGTCTCATAGCTATATTGCTTGATGACCCAAACTAAATCCCATACAATTACTTAGCGGTTTTACTATCATGCAAATTTCCAAAACTTGACAATGAACCCTTTGACAATAGAAAGCTTAACTTTAGGACAATGTACACAGGCTTTGAGCAAAGTTTCAACTCACGGTCACTAAGCCAACATAGATCGAGGTATTACTGAATAGAATTTAGCCTTACTGTACGGAAATTTACATAATTATAAGGACTAGCTTTAAATAGCGTTATTTCCCTTCTTTAATAGAATTATAGATATAATAATAATAGATTACTGTTACTGTTACTGCAAGCCCGTATCATGCCATTGTTGGGCAAAGGCCTCTATTTCTTTCAGTCATTTCGATCCCTCGATTATATCCTCCCACTTTTGGTTAAAGCGGCCCAGTTCGTCGCGCTATCTATAGATTGAAACATACATACCTACATACAAACATAAAATATATTATAATGTGATATAACATTAAACTCGAAAAAGAGTAGGTTTCTTAATTCGATATGTTTTTTATAGAGAAGACTTGCACACACATATTATGCCATGCAAATAAAGCAGAGGCGCTAATTAAGACGGAACTTTCCAACTTTTCATGCATAGACACGTTCCCTTGTAGTCACGAACAGAATCCAATAAATCACGCCTAGTCTCGCATCTGAAACAATTAATTACATTGTGAAATAACTCTTTAGAAATTTGAGCATGAGTGCTCTGAACATAATTTTTTCTCAATTATTTGCTATTACCATCATTGGCTTGCATCCAAGGTGGATGATCCATTCAACTTTGAGAAAACCATAGGTATATTATATATTTTTTAAAGTAACTACACAATTGTCCAATGTAACCATCTTACGGTACGTTCACACGGAGACACGATTTTCTCTACCGAATCGGTTTTTTGCAGGATTCGGTTTAGTGGCCTATGTATTTCAATGAAGGAGTTCACACGAGCATTCGGTTTCAAGATACGACAAAAAACCGAATCCTGCTGAAGTTGACATACGATTTTGCGACTACAAACCGATCCGGTTTGTATATACTGATACTGCAAAATCCAGATCCGATGCAGTGGTATAGGGAATTCAATACATGCGTTCACACGAGGGGAAGATTCGGTTTTTTGTCGGATCTTGAAACCGAACGGTACGTTCACACGGAGACACGATTTCCCGAATCTTATTTTCATCGGATCTGGAAAAAACGAATGTTGTATTCGCAAGAGCGCGCTCACACGTTGATTTGGAAGCGATGGACGTGAACAGTGTTGCTATACTATACTGGTATTATCGCCGTCAGCGTCGTAGAAAAAGATTATGGTTAAACCCAATAGTACAAAGAAGATCAACAGTTGGTGCCTTTACAACTCTAATGCAGCAGTTAAGGAATGATCCACAAATTTTTTTTAACTACTTCCTTGAATGATAATTTAATACTTTTAATTCCTATACCTACATTTGATAATCTTTTGAAAAAGGTGGAAAAAGAATTGAAAACCGGATCGGTTTGTAGTCGCACAATCGGATGTCAACTTCAGCAGGATTCGGTTTTTTGTCGTATCTTGAAACCGAGCGCTCGTGTGAACTCCTTCATTGAAATACATAGGCCACTAAACCGAATCCTGCAAAAAACCGATTCGGTAGAGAAAATCGTGTCTCCGTGTGAACGTACCGCACATGAGAACAACATTCGGTTTTTTCCAGATCCGATGAAAATAAGATTCGGGAAATCTTGTCTCCGTGTGAACGTACCGTTACGGTACGTTCACACGGAGATACGATTTTCTCTACCGAATCGGTTTTTTGCAGGATACGGTTTAGTGGCCTATGTATTTCAATGAAGGAGTTCACACGAGCATTCGGTTTCAAGTCACGACAAAAAACCTAATCTTGCTGAAGTTGACATACGATTTTGCGACTACAAACCGATCCGGTTTGTATATACTGATACTGCAAAATCCAGATCCGATGCAGTGGTATAGGGCATTCAATACATGCGTTCACACGAGGGGAAGATTCGGTTTTTTGTCGGATCTTGAAACCGAACGGTACGTTCACACGGAGACACAATTTCCCGAATCTTATTTTCATCGGATCTGGAAAAAACCTAATGTTGTATTCGCAAGAGCGCGCTCACACGTTGATTTGGAACCGATGGACGTGAACAGTTTTGCTATACTATACTGGTATTATCGCCGTCAGCGTCGTAGAAAAAGATTGTGGTTAAAATAGTACAAAGAAGATCAACAGTTGGTGCCTTTACAACTCTAATGCAGCAGTTAAGGAATGATCCACAAATTTTTTTTAACTACTTCCTTGAATGACTATACCTACATTTGATAATCTTTTGAAAAAGGTGGAAAAAGAATTGAAAACCGGATCGGTTTGTAGTCGCACAATGGGATGTAAACTTCAGCAAGATTCGGTTTTTTGTCGTGTCTTGAAACCGAATGCTCGTGTGAACTCCTTCATTGAAATGCTTATGCCACTAAACCGAATCCTGCAAAAAACCGATTCGGTAGAGAAAATCGTGTCTCCGTGTGAACGTACCGCACATGAATACAACATTAGGTTTTTTCCAGATCCGATTAAAATAAGATTCGGGAAATCGTGCCTCCGTGTGAACGTACCGTTAGTTAGCCGCGCTTTTGATTACATAAATTATGACAAATCAACCATTATCTTATATGTTTGTATATCTTTGATAACTTGAAATTAAAAAGAAAAAATACTTAGGCAATTAAAATAATAGAAGACATCATGGCAAAGCTTTGAATTATTCTTATTTATTTCTTAAAACGATCTCTAAAACACACTAATAAGTCGTGGTAGAACCGAAAATGCGTATCATCTATTTCCAATCACCGTTTTTGCGATGTGTTCAGCCGAATCATAACTGTTGGACATAAAATCTGGGGTATCTATAATGCTGATTGACCGATGTGACTGACGGTATAACATGATCAAGCCACAACTCAAAGATAAAACATACTTACCATTTTTACGGTGTGACGTATTTATGGATTCGTTTCGTCATTTTGTGGACTATTATACGAACCGTACGGCACTGGTACCTAAAGATTATAGACAATTATGTTTGTGACAGTACACTTGTAGTCTGGATTGTCTTACAAGCATACTATACAAGGTATACTATTGATATGTCATGCTTTATTTTAAGTCTTTATACATTATGTATATACATGTAAGAACCTATGTGAGAAAATAAATGAGATTTTATTATTATTATTTATATTAAAGAAAATGGGTAGTTTGTCTCATTGAACTAAGTGTCAATTATCTAACTTTTAGATTACACTACACAAACGAAATTCGTGTATTTATATTTTATGTATTATTTTCAAAAATCTTGTTAACAGGTCGACAAGCAACCAACGCGACCTCCTTGGTAACAGAACTGCGATTACAAGGTCTTCTGAAATACACCAACTATACTATAAAGGTTGCTGGGTTCTCCAACTATGGTCTTGGGCCTTATTCTTACCCGATTGTGTGCTCCACTCTTCAGGACGGTAAGAATATTAATAATTTTTGTCATTTGTATAGGTACTATAACTTAGAATACACTACATGAAGCCACTTCAAGATTTCCATACGCATTTCATGTAATTTGAAGACGTACAAAATTCTAATAGAATTAAATATAAAAATAATAAATAGATTTAGCCCCGTAGTAAGTTCGAAGCTTGTGTTACGGGTACAAGACTTTTGTTCCGAAGCGGAACCCGCAACCTTCGCCTGCGACGCAGGAGGTTGCAAATGCGGAGGTTGCCACAGAGGTCGTCAATTGTCCTAAAAAGTCATGTTACAATATTCCGTTCTAAACAAGCATACATTTATGTTTTCATAACAGTTTTAATATTTATTTGTAGTGCCGGAAGCGCCGGCGGAAATTAAGCTGCTCTCGCAGTCCTCAAACACTCTTCTAGTCAGTTGGAAAAAACCGAGGCAGCCGAATGGAAGGATGCTACACTACACCATTTATTCTAAGCCCACTTCAAGGTAACAATCTACAGAAAAATTATTTTACTATTCATCATCAAAACAATTCATATTAAGCCTACTTTACCGTTGTTGTTGTTGTTTATCAAATAGAATCTCATAGAAGTTTTGGTCATAGTTTATAAATTATTCATTGATTTATTATCAGCCTGGATCATCCCACTGCTGGTCAAACGCCTTACTATGTAAATTAAATTATTGTCCAAAAATTTTCAACAGATTTTTTACTAAAGATATTTATTACATTAAAAATTGTGGATAGGTATACACAATTTCTTGTACTGTGTCAACATTTCAAGAGCCATTTTCCGCTGAAGATACCTACTACCGGAAGTATCGACAGACTGTCAAGACTTCCGTTTGATTTCGTAAAATCAACTTTTCTCCAATTAAATTCGCCCTAGTAACTTTTAACAATGAATCTTTTCGCAAGATAAGAATTTAATTAAAAGTTTGAAGTCTTGTAAGCGAAATTCGGATTGAACATTAATCATCGTTCGACTTATATCTAAAAAACCTCGGGATAAATATTGTTGTCCTAAATCTATCTTTAATTGAATTTTGAATTTCGGAAGATATTGATACAATGAATATTAGAACAAATTTCTCCACCACCATTTGGTTTTGGTCAACACTGGCAATACCAAGAATATTTTTAATTTTGTCGTGAAGCCATTTAAAAGCAATTCTAAAACCAGTTCCCTTTCGTATTATTAAACAAAGAAAATGAAATGAAATACAAAACAATATTAATACATACAACTTTTCTCAGCAATGAAGGACCACACGCAATGCGAGTGGAATCAGAGAATTCTGAGTCACAGACAGTAGAACTCAAAGGGCTTGTGGAAGGTCGACAATACGACGTATGGGTGACTGCTAGTACCGGCGTTGGCGAAGGACCTGAGAGCAAGAGAGTTACCAATACTCCGCTACAACGAGGTAAGACAATAAGCTATAAATAAATTATTGATGGACGAATAAATAATAAAGGCATACATCTACAAAATCCGTATTATAGTAAAATATTAAGATATTCTAAGTAAAACTGGACAAGCATTAACTCTCTTATTACGTAACCTTTCCGCTGCTTTTCCCGCGTTTGAATTGATTTTCACACGGTAAAAACAATTATAATTATGAATTATTCTTATAATTATGTATCATAAATTTTGATGTAACTTTACAATAACTCATTATTGTAAAGTTACATCAAATCCATTCCTTACGTTTTGTGTAAAAGAGTAATTACAAAACGATCTATCAAGACGCCATCATCGGACTCGTTTGAACATACTGTATAAATGTTTTTGCTTACCCAATTCTACAGCAAGCTCCATCTCTTACTTACAATTGTAATTATTTTATAGTCTCCATGTCAACATTAGTTTCAATTAAATACTCTCTTTGTCCAGTGGTAGCCGGTGTAGCTTCACTAGGAGGAACGATAACCGTTGCCGTACGAAACTCTTTACTCTTGGAGTGTAGAAGCGTCGGCTCTCCCCCGCCGCGTACCGTGTGGTATCACAACCAGAACATTATCACCCATCATCCGAGGTTCACCAGGAACAGAGATGACAGTTTGCTGATCAAAAGTAAGTGTTTGAAATTTTATAAGTTCTAAATTGTGTAGACAATTGCTTAAAGTTTTACCGAGATCTTTTTTGATTAGCTTTATTCTTAACATTCTCAAATGTATGTCTCAGCAGGAGAGTAGTATTATAGAAATGAATGGATGATTAAATAAGCTGCTGATGAGACTAGAATGATTGTGATGTGAGGATCAATTGTCAAATGTCAATTCAAAATAATACTAACTACAAGCTTAAATTACAATATGCGGCCATATCGCTGAGAGCGATCTCTTCCAGGATATTTCTCCTCTTACTTATTTTTTGGATATCCTTCTTGGATCCTTTTATTTAAAATAAAGTAATTATTATACTGCATTATCAAAAATACTGTCCGCAAAATCATAAACATCTTTTCAAACTTATAAAACTGTGGCGATTAATGTCACAACTAATAAAAACTACAATCCACCATGCCAACTTGAATCACTTTAAATAATATTATCTTCAAAACTTTAGAGTTTAATCTTGAGCGCTAAAAGAAAGTTTCAACAAGTTCGGTAATAAGAATGCATAAAACTTTCCTGGACAGTCAAAACAGTGCAGGGAATTTGCATTGTAAAATAAACTTTGTTCGCTGCACAATAAGTTTTAAACTTTAATCTTTAGTTTCTGGATGAGTGCTCGCAGCTATAATAGAAAGCTATGCTAATGTTATTTTATTGTTTACTAGCCAACCGCCCTTGCTTCGCCTGGGGCACCTTATTATTAAACCATTAAACCTTCCTCCTGAATAACTCTACCAATTTAATAAAAATGCTGTAATTTATATTGTTGCAAAGACTTTCTATAAGAGTAAATGTTTTCAGGTATCGATCAATCTCTAAGTGGCAACTACACTTGTCTTGCGAAGAATTTATATGGGTCTGACTCCGTCGTTTACACTGTAAAGGTAAGAAGCTATCATATATTTTTCACACGGGCTTTCCTATATCTTATATAGTTAGTGATTACCATAACACCCCTATTCACGTTCCCACTGCTGGGACACAGGGACTTCTCTCTTGGCGAGAGAGTTTAGGCCTTAATTCACCACGCTGGCCAAATGCGGGTTGGTGAATGACACATGTTCTTCAAACTTTGAAAAGTTCTCAGAACATGCTGGTTTCCTCACGATGTTTGCCTTCACCGTTAGAGCACGTGTTTTTTTAAAGCACAAGAAAAATCAGAGGTGCTCGGCGGGGTTTGAACCCACGACCTTCGGAATGAAAGTCGGGTGTGCTCCCACTTAGCCAACACGGCTCTTAAAGTTAGTGATTATTCAACTTGAAACTTGTGATTGAAAACACAACGTAATTTGCGGTTTTTTGCCTGAGATTATAAAAACCTATCGCAGGCACATTATTCTTTACATCGAGTTTTAAAATTGTTACATTTATTTTGGTGTCTTTTGTTGCGTATTAAATTCATTTATTCATTATTTATTTATGGTCATTTAGGTGTTGCCATTGCCGGACCCTCCTACAATACGTGCGACACCATACAAAGATTACATTGTCGTGGAATGGGACGAAATCAGAAGCACCAATGAATCACTCAATTACGGAATTAGTAAGTCCATAAACTAAAAATCTATTATAATCTTTTAATTACTTATATAATTGAAATAATTAAATAAATTACCACATAATTTTAATGTTTACTTCTTTAAAACTGGTTCAAACTACATAATAATATATTCTACCGAACAATAAGTCAGCGGACCTATTAAAAGAAGTGGAATCTGTTCAAGAAATAAATTACCTTTCTTTACAAAAGGAATTGCAGTCTTAAAAGTTTCCGTTAGGTTAAGATTTGTTAAGAAGTTAGTTAAGAAGTGCCTAGCTTGCCTAGAATTTTTAACTTATTTATTCAAATGCTTTTGTGACTATTTAAATCTTTTATAGATTAAAAATTATAACGTATTATGAAACTCTTAGGTTGATTTGTGAATATTGCATGTATTTAAAATTGTATTTTTCCAACATTTATTGCAACACATCTAAATTTATGGATTTGACGCTATCTAAATAACTTTTAATTATGATCTATGTATTTGAAAAATACCTCTTAATTACCATCTTCTCAGATGATAACAGATGCATTAAAATACTTCATATTTGTCAGACGTAACATTTTATATGGCTGGCTTATTAGCGTGCGCAAAAAAATCCCTTATTCAATGAAAAATTATGTATGTAGATAGATAGAATTACTTAACCACTAACAATATAACAGAATAAGTAGATACTAAATTTGATAATGGGACAATTGGCGGCCTTATCGCTATAAGCGATCCAGGCAATCTTTGGATGGATATGAACTATTAAATGCTGGAGTGTCACAACTAAACAACATACTCAACAGATTACAACCTAACGTACCGCGAAGCCGACGGCACCTGGCTAGAGGCGTGGCCGGTTACTAAAGAGACGCGCCTTCTCAACACGCAACAGCACACGCTCGCAGGACTCAAGTGTGGCACCAAGTACTCTGTTAGAGTCACCGCTACGGATAACATCGGGACTTCAATGCCGGCTCGGGTGGACGTTGTTACTTTAGGCGCAGGTAAGGATAGACTAGTACAATATAGTGACGTCATAATGATTATTAGAACCATAGATACTGCAGAAGAAGAAGGAATGTGATATAGTAATAAATGTTTTTCCAGGCCTAGCATGGCGTTTTCTAGTCTATTCTACTCTAGACTAGAGAAGACAGTTTCTTGTCTACACAATCTTTCTTTTGCCCGAACACGCCGTTTCGAGAAACATACCCTAGAAAACAGTGTAGACAAGCTCTTTCTATAGCAACGGTAACGAAACCACAAAAGAAATAAGTATAAATTTTGTAAAAACCAACAAAATATCTTCTTCTTCTTTTATTTTTGGCGAACGTGAACAAAATGTCAATATGAATCATGATTTTCGGCCATATCGACACTTTCCATCACGTGAGATTGTGGTCCAGCAAGTTATGAAATAAAAAAAATATTTTAATTGCAACTTTTTTTTAATTTAATTAGAACGACTTATTCAAAAATCACTTACGCAAATATTTTTAGTACACCATAAATTGGCAAAGAAAACAATACAATAATAATAAACTTCATCTTAACTTTATCAGCCCCAGTATCCCCAGTATCCACGGATTGGCTGTGGAGCAACGCGTCCCACGTGTACATCCAGCTCAGTGGGTGGGACGACGGCGGATGTGACGTCACGCGGTGGGACGTCGAGTACCGGCCACTCGGCTCCAGCGGGTGGATCAGGGCAGAGAACAGAGCAGTAATCAATCAATCAATCAATCATTAAAATATCAATCACATAAAATAGTGAATACATAGGTTCCTGACTAGCCGTAGCTGTGTTACAGGAACCTAGGCTTCTCCAAACATGGTTTAATTATTATTTATGTCTAAATAAGAATAAGTATAGATATTAAATTAAATTAACAATACCAAAATTGGTAAGGATTCTATACAATGTTTTAGAAGAGTAGCGTATATTTCACTACACATAATTATAATTGTATTGTTATCCTGCAACATAGAATTGTGGATTTCTAGTTGTCTTGGCTGGACGCGTCTTACGACCATACAGTTACCACCTGAATTAAGGTGTTTGTCATAACTTAGAGTTGTGACCTACGGTCTCTATTCAAATTTTAAAGCTTTAGCCTTAGCCATCTTTCAGCGAGTAAGCCTTCGTTCTCTACAGACAAGACAAATATTTTAATAGTTGTTTAATTTTTTTATTAGCCAAGCAATCTTAAGAGTATAACTTTTTAAACTATCATGGTTTTTAACTATATTTGAACAAGAAACGGGTAACATACCATGATTTAATTGTTTTTGAGTTTTCCGATATTTCGACACTGTTGCAAGCGCCATGTTCACGGACAAACTGATGACACCGGCGGGGCGGCGGGTAGGCAGACCGTTATTGACAAACGAAACGATCTACCCTCTTCCTGAGTCTTTTATTGCGAGTTTGATTGTCACTGTCACTACCACCTGTTTCATTCACGAATGCAAGTCGATCGCGACATACTACACTCACCGTGTCTGGCCGGACGGCCGGCAATACACTTTTATGATTTTTGCATAACTCCACCACAGGTTTCCACGTTCCAGACAACTGGAAGCCATCTTCTCGATTAAAGTTTCTGTGTTTGGTAATCTCAATGGCCTCCTGAACCAATCTTGGTATATAGAATCTCTCCGTTGAGATTACTTGGGGGTTATGCAATTCGATCCAGTGATTTGAGCCAGACTCTAATAGGTGTTGAGCGATAGCTGACTTGTTGACATCTGCGTTTTTTACCGCTCTTATATGTTCCCCTATCCGACACGCAATAGTTCGTTTTGTTTGACCTATATAAGAACTTCCACAACTGCAGTCAACTTTATATACACCCGGTTTATCCAGTGGGAATCTATCTTTAGGTGTTCGCAGGAGATTTGATATCTTTTTCAGTGGTGTGAAAACTGTCTTTACGGACGATTTCTGCAAAATATTTGCTATTCTGTCCGTCACACCTTTGATATATGGTAGAAAGGCTGGTCTACGTTCCACCATACACCTGCGCACTCCGGGGGATGACCGTGGAGGTAGTGTACGTCGCTTGTAGCCATTTCGTTCAAGGACCTCTTTAATGTGAGCCAGTTCATCGGCTAAATACCCACTGTCACATAAGTCGTACGCTCGGTTTGTTAGCGACGTCACCACAGAGTTCAGATGTCTCGGATGGTGGTGTGAAGTTGCATGGAGGTACTTGTCTGTATGTGTCGGTTTTCTATAGACACTGTGACCCAAACTTCCGTCCCCACGCACACTCACCATGACATCCAAGAAAGGTAAACATCTATTGCTCTCTAACTCATATGTAAACCGGATCTTGCTGTGAATGTTATTTAGATGTTCTAACAAAATTTCCGTTTCCGAACTGTTTCCTCCCAAAACACAGAAAACGTCATCCACATATCTCTTCCACAACTTGACTTGGACAGGGCTTGACATGATGGCAATGTTTTCAAAATACTCCATCCAAATGTTAGCCAAAACCGGGGCAATTGGACTTCCCATGGCTACTCCATCAATTTGGAGGTAGTATTGACCCCTGTATATAAAGTAATTAGTGGAGATAATATGACGCACCAGCTCCACGTACTCCTTGGGGATATCCTTACTATTCACAATAGCCTCCACAACACTAAAAAACAGGTGGTAGTGACAGTGACAATCAAACTCGCAATAAAAGACTCAGGAAGAGGGTAGATCGTTTCGTTTGTCAATAACGGTCTGCCTACCCGCCGCCCCGCCGGTGTCATCAGTTTGTCCGTGAACATGGCGCTTGCAACAGTGTCGAAATATCGGAAAACTCAAAAACAATTAAATCATGGTATGTTACCCGTTTCTTGTTCAAATATAATCTTAAGAGTTTTACGATTGAAGCGCGCGCGGAAATCAAAACATTTTTCCTGATCGCCACAATTTTCCCCATTGAAGGCTGAGCTTCTTAACGTATTCTAACAACCTCTATAGCGCAGCAAAGAACCGCCTGCGATGCAGGATATCTACAGATATTTATTCTGAGTGTTATAGATCTACGGTGCTAAATATTTCTATGAGGATTATTCAGCAACATTTATACAATACATTACAAAAAATACACAAATAAAATAAACATAATAGTACAGTGAAACAATGGGCGCCTTATCGCTAAGAGCGATTTCTTCCAGGCAACCGTGGGATGGAACAAATATTAGAAGAGAAGATCTATTTATTTATTCTTACTCAACAGCCAGCAGACCTAAACCTCGGCTGGACCTACATAGAAGGGCACTACCAGGCGCCCCCACTCCGCTCGATACCCAGCTCGTTCGCAGTGGGCGACCTGTCCCCCGCCACCTGGTACCAGCTGAGAGTCACCGCGACCAATGACGCGGGCGCTGCTAATGCTGTGTACAGCTATGCTACGAAGAATGTTGATGGAGGTTTGTGATTTTACTTATTCATTATCATCATTATTTCAGCCATCGGACGTCCACTGGACATATGTAGGCCGCCCTTAAACATCTCCAGTTGCTTCGGTCGGATGCAACTATTATCCACCGCAAACTGGCAGCCTTTACGAGATAATCTTGTTGGTGGACGTCTGACGCTGCGTTTGCCGATTCGTGTGGTCTCCACTCGAGAACTTTTCGGCCCCATCGGCCATCCGTTCTCCTCGCTCTACGGCCAGCCCAGGTTTATTAATCTGTACCAATATTATAAAGCTGAAAAGTTTGTTTGTTTGAATGAGTACATACCATCTGGCCCGGTGACCTAGCCCGGCACCGGGGCAGATGGGAAAAAAGTTTCAACTGGCCCGGTGATGTGTTTACCGGGCCAGATGACACAAATCAAGTGCCATCGTCCCCGGTACGTTGCACCTTGTAATTTATGAAATACTAAATACATGCATCTACCTATGAAAGGGAAATAACTAAACTTTAAATTCAAACATGTCCCAAAAATGTCTGTTTATCCACAAACTGCGCATTCTCAAATCGTACCAGCGCGATTTCTAGATTAGCGCATTTAAACGAGTGTATCCCATCTGCCCCGGTGACCTGGCTTGTAGCTTTGGATTGTAGCTAATAAAAATAATAATTAATTTTGTAGGTTCTCAGTAATGTTCGTGTAAAGTAACGAGACCGCATTTCAGGGTATTAGTGATAATAAGGCTGCCCATTGTATTAATTTATTTAATGTTTGTTGATTGACATTGTCCTTGTATGTTTTGCTTCTAGTGGAAAGGATCTACAGGCTTAGGCTACATTTTGCTAATCACTTTTTTTAAGAGTTACATGACACAATTAAATACTTTCAGCTATAATACTTAAATTTAAAATTATTATTTTTTCCCTACTTTTTTTTTCTCTACTCTTAGGGCTCTACCGAAGACACTCGTGATTTATCGATCGATGTAACATGAGGTTAATTTTGTTTTCTTGTCTGCTTGGTAGAAAGATGAATGACCGTGTTCGTCTAATTTTATTTACAAGCATATTCTGCGTAACTTCTCATTCAAACAATTTCTAACAAGTAAAGCGGTTATATTCTAAAACTAATTAAACTGAGACAGCGGCAAGGGATATTAAACACATTCCTTGAATAAGTACAATACTCATAACTTAACCTAAAACTTAGCGTCAAACATTTCAGTAAGTTTGGCGGTAACGACGCAATTTTCAGTTACTCGCTTGATGACAAAAGTTTTGATTGACAAATCATCTGGAACTTTTGTTTGTGTCATCCCGCCTAATATAGGTACTCGTAATTACTAGAGTTTGTTAATCATATTTCATTAATCGCTTTGTTAAACTTGAAAAACGATTAAGCAAGATTTACTCTGTCTTGACGTGTGACTTTTCTCATTTAACTTTAGAACGTATCAGTTCAAAATGTTCCTTCCATTCTCCTTTGAGTTAATTTACTTACTATAAAGTTTTTATCCTTAATATATTATATTTCACAGAGGAGATTGGTCCGCCTTCAGAATTCCTGGACCTCAATTTGCTGGTCATCATATGCAGTTCTATTCTTCTCGTGGTTTGTCTAACAGCTTTCATCTGTATCCTCTTAAAACGACATCGGTAAGTTAAAGTAAAGTAAATAACTTAAGGTATTTTATTTATCATACAAATTAAAAAGTCCCAATGTCCCAGTAGTGAAAACGTAAATAGGATTTTTAATGCATGTGATTTGTTTAATGATAATTATATCTTATCGGAATATCAGCGTTCACTGGTAACCTAGTGAACACAATGCTAAGCCGTAGCCTATTTACTGCTGTAGCACACATTCTCCCTATACTTTATATTTAACTATTATTTCTAGATGTTTTGTTTTGTATAAGTATAGTAGTGTATTACTGTGTTCCTTTATACGTGTGTTTGGTAGTAAAATGTATGTCTATAGTAGGGGAGCCGAAGAGGGGATTTCGGGATTTACTCGAGCGCGTCAGATTAAGATACTGGAGATAGCTAGTACCCAGATAAGTACCTCCACCAAATATAAAAAATCTATCTATGTTCGAACGTGAATTATAAAGGAACAAAATTTACTTTTGTCAGATTAGGCGAATCACTTTAGATAATCGTCAGATTAAGATATGGTAGAATCAGAACATAAAGATGAACCATATACATCTAAATCTGACGCTCTAACACCTTTGGAAATGCCGATTTTTTTGTTCATATTTTTGAAAATGAGTCAAAAAAAATGAGTCGCGATTTTTATTTTTTTAACGTTTACGTACACTCACCCCAATCGTGTAAACAATCAGATTTACAAACGTATATTATCAATCATATTTCCTAAATTATTTTTAAGTATGTAAGTATGTTAAGCTGATTTTCAATTTATTGAATCTGATTTATAGAATCTATCACTAACTGACGCGCTTAAGTACGTCCATACAACAGTATTTTTTTAAATAAGTTTTTAATTATCTATGGTCGCTTCCCCCACTGATGAAACACATCGATCTCATACAATTTTTTTCTTCTTATCATCTACCAAATGCAACCCAATAGGTCTCTTTGACGCTCGAGTAAATCCCCATTTAGCATCGTCGCCTCCCGTACTACTATGTAGTCTGTCTTATCGTATTAATTACTTCATTTGTTTATCTTTCAAGCAGTATAAATGATAAATTCATATATAATTAGTTCTTATCATTGTTTTCTCAACATTAATTGCATCAATATTATGGTTTCATCAATCATGTTATGCTTATGTGGTGCTTAAAAATAGAACCACTGTATCTTTCCATAGGACGCATTAAACCGATGAACAGTAACTATGTAGCTATCTGTACTAACTTACTACCTACTTACTGCGACTACCAATTCGCTTTGTTAGTTTGGGGAAGAAATGGTGTGTGTGGTTTTATTCTTTAGCCATCCTGAAAATTATTCATAATCACTCCTATTTTACGTTACCACTGCTGGGACACAGGAATGTCTCTCTTGACGACAGTAATTATGCTTTATGTGCGCTTTAAAAACAGTAAGAGCACGTGTTTTTTAAAGGCACATAAGCATTTTCGGAATGAAAGTTGAGTGAACTTCTATTACTATTGTCTTACTCCGCGCACATTAGCATTTTCTAAATGAAAGTCGAGTGTACTCCTACTACTATTGTCTTACTTCAATTACCAGTAAAGTCAAGAAGTACAGTGAGCTGATCAGCACTGCTGTTTAAATCCTCTAAAATCATGTAATATGTATACCTAGTGAAAATGTTAGTTTAATCAGTTATTCTATTAAATTGAATCCTCTCTGCAGTCAGTCCTTCGCCTCTCAATACCGCCACTCGATAGCAGAAGACGTGAAGTCTCGTCATGAGAGTGTGACGTCACACGAACACAAGGAGAGATACGCCGCGCCAAGGATCTACTCGTCTCCGCAGCATCAGGGCAAAGGGAAGAGTGGTAAGATAATTTATACACTGAAAAGTTAATGAAAAAGACTACTAACATTTAAATTGACGAGGACGTTTTTTCTGTTTTAAAGTTTTACGTAAATACAATAGATTTTGTGGGACAATTCTCAGTCATTCAACATAATTATATTACACTCGGTCAGTATTGACATTTTGACCCTAATACATTCTAGATGTTGAACAGTTTTTTATGTTGACTCACCAGTCCCTTAATCGATAGCATATTTTTTTTGTACAACACTAACACAATGTTAGATATTACATTTAAGAGGACAAACTAACCTTTCTCTAGTCTTATTTTCCATTTTTTGCATAAAAGTCACTTTTGTTAACATTAGGCAACATAATTTTTTACGTTGACATTTTCTGTTCAGCTCTTTGCTTGCTGGTTTTCTTGTAACGCTACAAATTGTCTAGATGAATCTTTGCAGTGTAACATGTTACATTATACAATAAAGTATGGTCAGTAACTACTAGCTTCACTCTTTATGGTTTATTACACAAAAAACTTACTGACGAGATTTTATTTGTGTTTGATTCAGGTAGACCTCATAGTTCGTAAAGGTTTATTTTGGCAGACGAGCCGTCGAACGTCAATCCGTTGGGAAATATCGGCCACGAGTTTGATCGGCACGGACTATTTTAGTAGACGAAAACTAAACTCGTTCGAATATAGAAGGTTTTTATTAATTTTGTCAGATAGTTCAGGACTAGATAAAAATATATCGTATTTAACGCAACGTGTCGGTCGCGTCGCAATAGGTCAATATAGGGGATGAGTAAGTCTTAAAATTTAGAATTTAGTTTTGTAATAAATACAAAAATTTAAATATCTGTAGATACTATTGAATTTGTATGTTAATATTTTTTTTGTGAATGATCTACTACGAGCTTCTATTATCTATTCCATCGTTGATTTAATTCGCAGAAATGTTCGAGATAAGTCCATACGCGGAATTCGCACTCGGGTTCCGAACCTTCGATCACGTGGAAAACCAAGACCTCCCTATGCCAAGCAGGCTGCCTAGCAGACCTAGGTTTGACACTGGTAAGTCGAAAAAGTAAGAGTAAGTCAGTTTGTTTTATAATAAAACAAGAATTTATTATTGTATTCACAATTTTTCTGAAAAGTATTTAGCACAGGGATTTCTCTCTTTATTGGAGAGATTAGGGGCCCTAGTTCACTACTCTGGCTAATTCTTCCAAGATCTCACAACAATGTAATTATTTCAAACCTGAGATTCACGTCTTAATATTATTATGATCTCACGATCTTCGCAATTAAAATTGAGTGTTCTCCCACTTAATCATCATGGCTTTAAAGCCGTTAAACTAAATTAACAAAACTAAATAAATAAAACTAAATTATGGGCGTATTGACCGGCATGCAAATAGAATCGCAAAATTATTTGGTGGGTATCGACATATTTTGAATACATAATTATTCATGCAAAATATTTAATCCGTGTTACGCGAAACACGAATAATAACATAATCTGTTATATTGCAAATATTGAAATAACTTTACGGACTAATAATGGTAGTTTTCATATTGCACACAATCATTTGCATAGAGTGTATATTACCAGTTCATTATATATGTGTCTGTTTGTTTGTTTTCCCTCTAGATAATAATTCGCACATTACGATTCTTCTAAAACTGCGTTAGTGAAATTATTTAAATAAATTAAATTGATTTTAAACTAATAGAAATTTAACGATTAGATCATGTATCGATCTTGATTTCCGTGAGCTAAATTTTGAGTTCCAGCTATTTTGTAATTAAAATAAAAAAATATATAATATATCTTTATTTACTCTCAGAAAACAGAACTTAGGTACAACTAAGCAACAATAAAATAAAATTTAAGAGTTGTCGCATAATAAATTTGATAAAGTTTCATAGCAAAACTTATAGTGAAAAATGTTAACGTCTGACCCATCTGAAAAGTACTCCCCATCTTTTAAAAATAATTTATATTGTAATTGCAATCGAGAAATGTCATCAGAAATTTATATCAAGTGGATTCTAATAGCTCACAGACTAGTCCTATTCAAAATTTTCTTGAGCTTTTGATCAGGACAATATTTTGTAGATTTTGTAGATTAAAACAAATTAATTCTTAACAAGACCAGCTAATTATAAACCAGATTTTTTCCCTAAAATGCAAGTTTCCGCGTAAACTATGACTAACCTGCTAACTAAGACCCATCGATCAATTACTCTATAAACGTGCAATTCCGTCCGTCTGTCCAAACTCCGGGTGGAGGCGCCATTAATTTTATTTAATAAGATCAAGACGAATGGAGCGCGCTGTCACGCTGAGATTTTGTGAGCTACTGATAAAAAATTTACTGAAATACTCTTTTGTACGGACGGGTCGGGAGGAAATTTATATACCCTACCTACATGTCGTACATACAAATACGTATAATAGAGACAATAAAATATTGTTTAACCTTTTTGACGAACTCTGTGGCGCAGCGAGTGAAGGTCCACCTGCAAAGCTAGAGGTTGTATTTTCAATTCCCACCCCAGTACAAAATGTTCGAAGGATCTGCAAATATTTGCTGCGGAAGTCCTGAGATTTTTCTATGTAGTCGTAAATAAAAATATATATCTAGTACACGTGAAATAAGATTCGTGATTAGATAGGTACCATTGGTATTTTTGATATTGCTGTGTGAAGTGTACGAATGTATACTTCACTCTTTAAAACTACGCAACTAATTTTTATGCGGTTTATTTATATATTTATTATTATGATTCAAGAATAAGGTTTTATCTAAAACCTTATTCTTGAATCATAATAATAATAGTATTATTATGGTGTCTTAGCGGGGTATGGGTAATTCATTAGCGATAATAACACGAACACGAATTCAATTAATAGAATCCTGTAGATTTTCCATAATTGACAGATAGGCAGAAAATGAAAAGCGTTCAACTTTTCTAATGCCCTCGGAGTAATTAAACTTTTCCCAACTCGGGAACAAATTAAAAAGATAATTCATAAAAGTCCGACAATTGGAATTCATTAAGATAAAGTTGAGAAAGTCATTAATCTGATTTTATTGGAGTTTTTTCGATAAAATAGCACCTGGACTGTGCGTTATTGCTGACGGCCGGTCTAACGTGAATGTGGAATAAAAGCGAAGAACATAAAAAAGTTAAATAATTATGTTTGTTTACAGAAACGAGTTTCCAAACACGATCAGAGTCAGATGACAGCGATAGCACATCGAAAGCAACCGTCAACGTAGTTCCCAGACGTAAGTAACAGTTTCAACCAAAAGTGATCTAGATTTAATTAGTTTGACATTAGAAAATTTAAAAATCTAGATCACTTTTGGTATTAATATGCAGTTTATATAATGCTAAATTCGCTAAATTCGCATATTATTTATTTACTTTTACTGTAAATATTATAATTTTTGTTTCAGGACACTGCAGGACACCGCATCATAATAGATAACAGAGTAGACGAAGTATAAGTAATAGATATACTTTGTATAATTTACATAAAAATAATATTGTAAGCATATCAAATAAGATTAGTAATTTGATAATAATTAACATCTTTTTAGCAATGTTGAAGATGTAAAATAACTGAATTTAAATTGTGAAGATGATTCTTACTTAGTGTTTGATCATTGAAAATTGTTGAAGTTGTTTAATAATTTTATTTTGGGCCAATCATACAAAGATTTAGGTGCCAATTTCTACCGAATTTATTAATTCTCTACACAGTTCTTCTAATATATTATTAATATTTTAATTTAATTCTAGTCAAAAAAACTGCCAAATCTTTTCTATTTAACATTGCTCAGTCTACGTTATAATTTTAACTATATTTTACAAGACTGATGTTTTAAATTTTAACATAGCTATAAGTTATTTCTGTGTCAAAATTGTTGTAATAAACAAACATCTTCGAGGCCTAGAACTTTGTCAATTTAAACTTTGGAGTAGTAATGAGAAACTATGGCGCCTATGTAACCAAATACTCTGAACTTGGCTTTAGTATCTAATGAAGGGAAAATCAATTATTTGCTAAGTTCTCAAGTTTACGAATATGTCACTTTTAACATTTTCGGGAGTTACACTATTCTTTTTATAACAAAACGTATTTAATTATCTACGCAAACAATTCCTAGTTTATTACTTACTTAGGACCGATACTAGCAGTGGCGGATTTACAAATTTGCCGCTAGTAGGCCATTAAATTTTTGCCGCCCCTTCTGACTTTTGAAATTCAATAAGTACCTACATTAGTTTAATCCCGTTATTAGTATGATTATGAACTTAAAATAATAAATAGCCCGGTCAAAATCTATACTATATATCTATTTATAAGAGTTTGATTGTTTGTTTGTTTGAACGCGCTAATCTCAGGAACCGCTGGTCCGATTTAAAAAATTCTTTCAGTGTTGGATAGTCCATTTATCGAGGATGGTTTTAGACTATATTTAATGAAAAAAAAGCAAGCGAAGCTGTTGGCGGTCGGCTAGTATAATATATAATACTTATATAATATATAATAATATTATAAAGCTGAAGAGTTTGATTGTTTGTTTGAACGCGCTAATCTCAGGAACCGCTGGTCCGATTTAAAATATTCTTTCAGTGTTGGATAGTCCGTTTATCGAGGAAGGTTATAGGATATATTTTATAAAAAAAAAGCAAGCGAAGCTGCTGGCGGTCGGCTAATAGATATATAAAGTTATATTAATTCGCACCATGCTGAAAATTAGCATAAATGTAGGGAGCCCTATACAAACAATTTATCCAAAGTCCACATGGTCCATAGGTGTGGAAAAAAGTTATTCGAGGTCTAATGTTGTAAAAATCAGTTTTTTGTAAATATCTAATTTCCTATGGATTTTTGCTACTTGTATTTGTAACAATATTCTAGAAGACAAAATTCTCTACAAATTATGTTCAAAAAAAACTTTCATGCGGTGAACCCTTTTTTGAGATAGAGGGCGGAGAGCAACAGCATCACTTCAGGGGGAATTCGTATGGGGTTTGGCAATGCGAAACGATTTTCTGGAACCTATCATAACAATTTTACCACCTTCCCAATTAAACCTGAGAATTTCTCAATTCCTCGGAGGCACCGATTTACCTTAGTGACCGCGCGTTCTCCGCCCTCTATCTCGAAAACGGTTAACCGTTTGACAATTTTTTTAAACAAAATTAATAGAGAATTTTGTCTTTTACAATATCGTTACAAATACAAGTAGAAAAAAAACCCTTAGAAAATTAGGTATTTACTAAAAACTGATTTTTACAACATTTGACCTTGAATAACTTTTGTTCCACGCCTGTGGACCATGCCAACTTTTGACAAATTGTTTATTATAAAGTTCCTAACATTTAAGCCAATTTTCATCAAGTTGCGAATTAATGTAACTTTGCCCCTATTTTTGTTTCTAATTATACTGGACTAAAACAATTTCTATTCAAATAAAACATGTTAACAATCAGTTAATGGTGACAGACAATGAGATCAAATAAGTTTTACATTATTTTCTTGCGAGATTTTAAATTTGCAAAATCATCAATTAGGTATATCGTCGTATGAAAGATTTTCTTGACTTAAAGTAGATCGTAGATAGTTTTTAACCCGTTTTAAGCAAGAAAAGCTTCTCTCGCCTGAACAATTCGTCACCGGTGTGCACAGGGCCATGTGAAGTGCTCTATCAAAGTTTGTATAAATTATGCTCCAAATTCTGTATTCGCAGAAACAACGATAGACTATAAGTATCTAAGCATATACAGTGCGTTTATTAATTGTTTATTTATATATATATTGTGTACACGTATAATTAAAAAAAATCTGTAAAAAAAAAAATCGCCAAATTTGCCGCCCCCCTAAATCTGCCGCCCTAGGCATTGGCCTACTTGGCCTAATGGTAAATCCGCCACTGGATACTAGTAAGGTTGCTCAATGCTTCTCCCCTGTAACTCCCTAATGATTACATACCTGCTTGGAAACTCGACGGCTGTTTACTTTGACTAAGTGCTGGGTTATTACGTAGTATTTGCATAACTATAGTTGATATAGTTTATGTTGTAAAGTATGACTTTTAGATTTGTGGGAATAAATGTTGGAATATCGGAATGTGTTGTTTTATTCAAAATATAAAGGAATATGGATAGAGTTCAACAAGACTATTGTGTGAAGTTTCTACGAACACAGACGTGAAATAGATTAGGTACTACAATTTGTAAGGTATTAAAACAATGCAAGTGTTAAAAAATTGGAAAACAAAATTAGTAAATTGATACGAATTTATAAAGCAAATATTAAGGTGTTGGATTATTAGTTATTTACCGGATTTCTTCACATGGACATACATTTTGTTTGCTCTTAACTGTTTTAAAACAATTTAGTTCCCAAATCGCTTTTCTAGGACACGTAGACGTAGGTCTCCTAAATCACCAACTTCGTTACATAAATCCAACACACTGAGCATTTGCAAACGAACCACATTTACACTAGTAATAGTAAATAATTCTGCGCTCTAAAACTAATTTAACTACTTTTTTGTTAATTTTGTTTTATATTTTAATTTAGCAACATCTAGCCCCGTGATAAGCTCTAAGCTTGTGTTACAGGTGCTAGATTTCTGATATACTTAATAGAATATACATAGATAGATAGATATTTTTTATTATACATACCTATATAACACCCAGACACAAATATTTATTGCGTAGATGTCTCCGAGGTCTTAAATATTTTGCCCGATCGGATGTAATAAGTAGATCACATATTATTTTACTGATAACGTTAAAATATTTACCTTTTTTTATTTATTTATGAGTTTCTTCAGAGGAAAGTTTATAGACAATAAAATAAGTTAGCTATATGACGTTACAATTAAAAAGTGGTTTATAAACTTAAAATAAATATACCATGTAGTATATCCCTTCCGTTGTCGGAAATTGCTAGTTTAAACATCCTCTCTACTACCATTTGGTTCCAAACGTATTCGCCTAACTTTAAATGGATTAGCATTAAGAGAATAAATTGGACATTTAAAACCAGGGACAGTAAAATTTCTTGCTTTTAATTGAAATTGAATGTGGAATAATAAAGAGCAGCAAATTGGTATTATTTCTTTATGTTTGTTCGAGGAACGCAACATTTTTCGTGATATAACAAACATTCAAAATAAAATGTAGTCGACTGAAAAAAAACCTCTTTCTTTTGAAGTCGGTTAATTCCTCAAAACAATGTTTATTAAATAAACAGTATAACTTCACCAATTACATTTCCAAGTAAAAATATAATCAAAATATAGGTCAACCCACTCTTACACAGAAAATCTCGCTAATTGATTCTAACCCTGAAAAGGGCCGCAACAGATTTTAGGCGATAATCAAACTGCCACGCACTACGCCACATGAACGTGCGTATCTCCGTAATTAATATTAAAATACAAGATTGATTTTAAAATGTCTAAAGTTAATGATCTCTAAAAAAATCATAGTTTTTGTTATTTTTTTGTTTTTTTTTATTTATAGAAGAATTTTGTCTATTTGATAGTTATTGAAGTACCTAATGCTCCGAGTGTTCTGGGTTTCTTTCTATAACAAATATCTAGTACCCCTAACGTAGTTAAGTATACCAACAGGCTAGATGTTGCTGTGTGAATTGTCCAGAAATATTTATCAAGTTCGTGTATACAATTCCTAAAGGAAAAGGATTTGTTTCACTATTCGATAGAAAAGATTCCGTAAGAGCCATTAAGTTAATCCGCTTACCCCTTACCAAGAACGACAAACCAATAGAGATTACATTACAACCATTACCGCTTATTCACTACAAACTTCACGGGGTTCGTACAAAACCAGCAATGGTATTCGAATTGGAAATGACTTGGTAGGAATTAACCATGATTGAATATAATGGTGGTGGAATGGCTTAATTGGAGGTGAGTCGTGTCGACCGATAAAAGTATTATATTATTCTTAGGAGAAAAGGTCGTTCAGGATTGTTAAAGGAGAATTTGCGTTTCTATTTTTATTGGTCAAAGTTTCTCAATAAGTGACTCTGATGGGCACCATCGCCCATTATAAAAACCTATATGACGTCCTTCTAACAAGCATAGGTCTCTCCCAATAGAATCAATGTGTCTTAAGAGTTTGGTATGATCACTACGCTTACCAGCAATATTTATTTATCTAATATTCCAGTTTACAAAAAGTTATAGTTAATTTTAATTTCATAACATTTATTAAGATTCTTGTCCAAGTTGGAGGAGTTAATTGATTTATCTAAAGACCTACGCCTGGTGCCGAGGTGTTATACTAAATCCCCTAAGACCTATAATGGGTTCTAATGGTGAACGCGTGCTCGGTCGCTTCTAGATAACAAACCTTTTACGTCCCACTGGGCGTAATAATGTTATGATAAATTCGGTTGACCTTAATTTGAACAAAACATGTTACAGTGACACAGTTCCATTTGGTATCGGTAAATACGTTATGGTAACAAATTCTCATGGGATTGACTGAACGAGTGATGTGTACCTACATGTTTATGTACTGTCAGGGAATGATGAATCATAGACACATAGATTTTAGTGTGGAATTTGTGTTTTGACTAAGTAGGTACCTACGCAATAGCAATTGGATGTTAATTCTATGGAATAAATCATAAATAATAAATAACGTTATTTATGAATATGTATTGTATTGTCAAAATTCACACATTTGATACCGATTAGGATTTTGTTGGATTTTAAAAATCAAATCAAATCAAATTGGTAATTGAATGTTTTGCCAGTAATTCAGATAGTATAATATTAATTATATAATATTCATATAATGAAGTCTAATTTTGGGGGTGAAGAAAATTTTAGAACATAAAAACTTTTATTTTATGTATTTAACTTTTCTAAGTGGGACAGGAACAGATGTAAAATGGCATCTAAAGTAGGGATGGGCGTTATTGAGTATTTTCGCTAGCGGCTACTGTATAGATATTTGGTTTCAGTATCGATATCGATAACCATTACCTGATATCGGTATCTACTTACATACGAAAAAAAAAAAAAAAAAAACGAAGCGCGAAAGCGAAGCAGAATCTGTACCTACCTAGGTACACTTTAGTTAACTACTTTGAGTAGTATTTATTTATACACTGTTTTTACACTCGGTACACTAACTGGATTTTCTAACACAAATACCTACACTAGGCTATATTCTACGTAGCCTACCTACGTAGAATATAGCCTAGTATAAGTGTAAACACTAGGCTATATTCTAAGTAGCCTACCTACGTAGAATATAGCCTAGTGTAAGTGTAAACACAAGACTATATTCTACGTAGGTAGGCTACGTAGAATATAGCCTAGTGTTTACACTATTTATTAGTATTTATTTTATAAAAATCCGATTAAATACTTACAAATACAATCACAACTTCTCAATCTCAAGAAAATGGTAATCAAAACTCGACCCTACTGTCCTACTGTAATAAGGTCGAATTAATTTTTAAGAATTTAATAAGCTCAGTTAGGTAGGTCAAAGTATAGTGAACGGCACGCTCGCTCACTCCTCACTCACTTCACTTCGCTCAGTACACGCTCAGTAGAAAAACAGAATAGAATACATAATAGTTAGTACCCATAATAGCTTCGTCTCGTGTTTTCGCATGAAAGCTTACGCGTTAGAAAAGGATGCCAACCAATGATTAGCTATCGGCTATTAAAAGTTGTTTGGTTGCTTAGCGCTACCTCGCTGGCGTGTTTTGTTCCGATATTTAGATATGATCAGCTATTGGCTATTATTACGTTGTTAGTTTCTTAACGCTACCTAGATGGCGTGTTTCGTTCCGATATTTAGATATGATCAGCTATTGGCTATTATTACGTTGTTAGTTTCTTATCGCTACCTAGATGGCGCGTTTTGTTCCGATATTTAGTAGCGGTTATCTGACATTACAATATTGATACGATAAGTTATGAGCATGCCAACGGTTTTTAGATACGTTTTGGTATAGCGGACTCATGTCTAATCTAAAGTGAGTAAATTTTTACCCAGTGTCAAGCTAAATTGCCGCGACAGTACAACTGACTCAAAACACTACGAACAACAATATATAAGTTTTGGCTGGGAACAGGGAAAGTTCTAGTTTTGAGAGAAGCGCTTTAGGAGAGTTTTAAATTTGTTCACTGGTTATTTATACAAAACACTTTCTTATTTGTTAAAAATATATAATTTTAGCTTATAATCTAAAATGCAGCGTTATACTTCCGCTCTCTATTCGACCGTATGAGTTAGTAAAATTGATTAGTTAACTGTAAAAGGTTAATAAGTTTTTTTAATTATTTTACGGTGTAAACTATCTACTATCTGACTATCTATATCGATGGATGCAAGTTTTAAAACAAATTGTGGCTCGGTTTATTCAATTCACTATTAATTTCTAACCAACAAACTATTCGAAAGCGATACAAATATTGAGAGAGACTCGCATCAACGAAAGCAAATAAAACCCGTTTTAATACGCTAAAAGCCCGTTGAAAGTTATTTAGAAATATTTTAATTGATTTTATTTTTAGCTTTCATAGAGATTTTTGTGCAAATTGTATACGAAATTTTAAAGGTTTATTGTAGGTGTATGATGAAATCAGGGACCATATAAAATATTTACCTTCATTCGGAACGTATTTTTTAATTTACCTACTATAAAAACTGTCGTTATTTGATAAATTCATATTGGAATAAAATGCATTGCGGACCGGCGGTCGTGATCCGTGTCCTTGCAGCGTTGGTCCTGAAGAAGTCCCACGTTTTGGGACGAAACTGTTGACCAAATCCAACGTAAGAAAGGTTCGTGGATTTCCCGCTTATCCCACTAAGAATATTTTTTAATTTTAAAAGTAAGTAACCATATTAATTCCCGCTACTTTAGTGCATGGCTTTGGCGTCTTTCATTTCGTCGTAGAATAAATTCTACATCTTGATGGCATCAATATGTGGTACTCAAAGTTGTTTGTGTTTATTATTTTGATATTCTATGTGAATTATGGTGACGAAAAAACATAGTGAGGAAACCGGGATGTTCTAAGAACTTTTAAAAAAATTTAAAGGACATGTATCATTCACCAACCCTCACATTGGCCGTGGTGAATTAAGACCTAATCTCTCTCGTCAGGAGAGAAATATCTGTGTCCCAGCAGTGGGAAACTAATATATATATGTATTATGTTTGTTTTTTATGCATATGAAAACTGCCAGATCAAGATTGAGTGGGCTCTGGCATACGTAATCCATTTAATCCTGGCATAACCGCATGGAACATGGGCTTAACTGTTTCTTACAACTAACTTTTTTACCTAATAAATTTAAGGTTTTCACAACTTAACGCTATGATGTTGATGCTGTTAAAAATCACTAGTTCAAAAAGTTTGTATGAAATGTCTTACAAAGTATCAAAATTCGCTGTCAAAATAATGAATTATCGGTTTTATAGGTCTATTTGGGATTTCCATTCCAAGTTTGCATATCGGGAACCTATCAAACTCGAAGTAAAATTGAAAAAATGAGAATAAGACCTTATTTTCACCAAAAACCGGTCAGAATTAAGAAGGAACGATGCAGTAGTTACTTACATAGATATATCTAAACATTATCAAAGAGAGACAGTCATGTATTATATATTATTAGATCAAAAAATTGCACGTTTCCTTTGCAAACAATTGAGAAGAATGTATACATTTTTTTGGGTTATACTAACTAAACCAAATTCGGTTGTATTGCGGTATTGAAATTTGTTTGCTTAACACTGCAATCATCATCACTTCAGCCGGACAACAGTCTACAACTAGACATAGGCTTCCTATCTGTCTAGATGTTGCGACCTATAAAAATGAAACACAAAGTAAAACACAGCAATCGATTACAAAAGCATAGGCATATAACATAGCATATTATTATCATATAGGAGTATAGCATAGTTCTTCCAACACGGTAGCAATGTGTTCAAAAAACCTCTCCAATTGAAACCTTTATTCCTGCTATCAAAGCTATCATTTGCCATCCAAACATACCGATCAAATAAAAACATTCACACGCTCATGCAAACAAGCTTTCTACGTGCACCAGAATAATGGGGGATGAATAAAATCTCCGGATTCATTGTCGAGTAGCAGCGTAATGAAACTGAATAATGCATAGCTGTGATCGGAACAGGGATGCTGCGTTGATCGAGAGAAACTACCGAATCACGAAGAACATAGATCTTCACAACAAATATTGCTGGGTGAATTACACAGCAACATCCAGCCCCGTGGTAAGCATGCTTGTGTTTGTTATCTAGTACTAAATATTTGATATTTTTGTCTTGATACTTGATATATACACTTGTTGCCGAGACCCAAGTGGTTCGAATCCAGCATCGTCATAAAAATTTGAACGATTTGCAAGTATTAGATAAATGTTAGGGCCGAAATGTTCTCGAAGACATCAAGTCCGTTTTGTTGGTGGACGTCTGAAACGGCTTTTGCGGATGATCTGGTGAACTCTGCTAGTTCACGGTGGATGCAAGCTGGTCGAATTTACAAGAAAATTTTAATAGAAGCATGTATGTCCAGCAGTAGACATCCGAAGCATATACCCAGATAACAAGTTCTTGCAGAACAACTACTATCTCATGCATTGCTATATATCCACAAGTTGTACGAAGGCATTGATCAAAAATGTAACTACGAAAGTGTTAAAAACAAAATTTTGGTTTAATAACCGAGTATCAACCCTAAAACAGGAACCTTGTGTGATCACACAACGATTAGATTTTCATGAAGCTTTGAGTTACGTGCGCTTTTGAGCGATGGAGTAATCCGTAAAATATCAGTAATATCCTCTGTAGGGTTAATCTACTGACTACGCTTTATGTTATCTAAGGATTTATTAATGACTAGCTATTGTACGTGGCATAGCCTGCAATGAATTTTTTTTTGCCAGAATGAAGTCTTTTCGTTGAATTTGAAATAGGTAGGTAAACTCATCGTCATTGTTCGTGGATTCAAAACCCGCGGCACATTTCTGGATTTTGTTCTTAAAACATGTATGTGGGCTTTGAAAACATATGCTCTAACGGCGAAGGCAAACATCGTGAAGAAATCGGAATATTCTTAGAAGTTTGAAAAGTTTAAACTACATGAATATCATTCACCAACCCGCACTTGGTCAGCGTGGTGAATTAAGGCGTAATTTCTCTCGTCAAGAGAAAAGTCTCCGTGTCCCAGCTGTGGGAACGTAAATAGGGTTGTTTATGATTATGATGAAGGAAAGAGATGTATAATGGTGTTATTAACATACTGTGTTTAACAAGCGTTTTTATGATTAAGTATACTAATTTCCCCCCACACCTTGTAATAAGTATGAATGGTTAGGCCCTTTCCCATTATGTGACTTTTATATCGATGATAATTATAAGACAAAAACTTTCGTATTTAAAATATGTAGTGTAATGGTTTCCAATCAAACCAAATAAATTAACTCTTATCAAGTTTGAAATAAACAACTCTTCTTGAAATTGATATAACGGAATTCTTTTGTTTTTAGCATTCTTTTGTTTTTACTCTTTGTTTCGGTACCTTAAAGGATTTATTTCAGAAAATGTGTTTTAAACTCTATTGCTAGGACGTCAAAGTCCTTTACAGAATGACTAATAATTTCCGTATTTCGTAACAATTTTCAGCAAGATAATTATTTTGGTAAACAAAACGAAAATTAAACACTTAGATTGAAGGGTGGAGTGGAGAGTCTTCTCCTGTAATTTTTTTTTTGCCTTGAATATTCTTTGAAATAAATGATTTTTTTTAAGATATTTATTGATGATCTTAGAGTTGCGACGTTGACCTGCGACGCAAGAGCTTGCGGGTTCGATTCCCGCCTCGGAACAAAATGTACGATCTGCAAATATTTGTTCCGATTGTCTGGGTGTTATATATAATAAAAAATATGTGTGTACATTATATAAAGTGTATCAGAAATCTAGAACCCGTAACACAAGCCTCGAGCTTACCACGGGGCTAGATGTTGCTGTTCAAATTGTCCAATAATAGTTATTTTCTATTTTATTTATTTATATTTGCATGACGTTAGTAAGTAGTAGTTCCTACACGATTGATTTAATTCAGTTCATGTTTCCTTGGTTTTATCGTCGAATTTGAGTTTCGTAATGTACCAATAAAGATTATTTTTATTTTTGTTCGAAGTCACTTATTCCAGTAAATTATTACCTGATAAAACCTGCAGCAGACTTCCTCATTCACTATCATCACAACAACCCATAAATGGACCCACTTTTGGGATTAGATTTATATAAATAAATATTGCTGGATAATTCACACAGATATTAATCTAGCCCTTAAGCTTGAAGCTTGTGTTACGGGTGCTAGATTTCTGATATACATACATAGATAGAAAGATTTTATGCATAGGTATATAACACCCAGACATTCGAAACAAATATCTGCAGATCGTACAAATTTTTGCTCCGAGCCATGTATTTATTTTTTGGAAAATGTATGTGATATAAATGAATACGAATACGTGTTACTAATTTCGTGAAAGCCAAGAAAACGACACTATAGCCACGACAATAAAAAGTTTAATCGCTTTAAAAGCTTTTAAAATTTTAAGATTATTCCGAGCTAAAATAATTTAAAACTAAAAGCAGCTAGAAAGTTCCTTTATGGAATGTTTCTCAAAAATGGGGTGAAGCCATTAAGCGACCGTCATTTTCAATCCTTTTCTTTAACATTTCGGGTTGCAGTGATGACAAAATAAATCTATTTATACTAATATCATAAAGCTGCAGATTTTGTTGGTTTATGTACACTGTGCCTGAATTAAATAAATAAACTCAATTTGATAGTAAAGTGAAATGTCATTGTAGTAAAGTTTTATATACCTATAATATTTATACTAGATCTTTAATGTAATTATAATGAGGAGATAATGGATGAACAAAGGTCAACACACGATAAAACATATTAATTAAAGCCAGTAGACCGGCTGTTTATAGCCTGTAGACAATCTCCTGATTCAATTTTAATCTCGAAAAATGTGATGATAAAATGTCACACGCAATTTATAAAGATCTTGCTAAGCGTCTAATTGAGTCCACAGGTGATAAGAATGCTTCTATTTGGCCAACGAATAAGCATTTTCATTAGTAGTAGGAATCCCATTACCCCTATTTTTACGTTTCCACTGCTGGGACACAGGGACTTCTCTTTATGTGAGCCTGATTAGGCCTTAATTCATCACGCTGGCAAAGTGCGGATCTCTGAATGTTACATGTCCTTTTCAATCTCGGCAGAGTTCTCAGATCATACAAAAGTATTTAAGAGGAGAAAACCAGAGGTACGGCGGCATTCGAACACACGACCTTTTTAATGAAATTTGTGTGCGCTTTTACTAAGCCAACAATGCTTTTTGTGGCAATGCCGCCAAAATTTTGGGCTCTTTACCTTCTTGTTAGGGATTCTAATTTAAAGATTTTTATAAACGTTATGTAAAAACTTATTATTTTACTAAAAACTAATGTACTTTCATATCTAAAACAAAATACATATTATTCCACATGCGAAAGCTAGAATACATATTGTTATGACAATATTATCTCATTAAGCCTTATTAAGATAAACGACCGATTCTGTTATTAGTTTATAAAATGGGTCGGTTACACAGTGCATATCATTTTGATAACAGATTCAAGTACATTACCAATATGACCTAAGCTAATTATCATACACATACGGTAGGTTTTCTAAGTACTGTATCAGTCGCATTCATCCCCTGGTCTTGTTCAGAGCACGTACAGTGTGATCAAACAAAATTATTTTGTTAGGAATTTTTATCGGTACGTACAACTTATTTTTCAGTGAGTTGCTTGCACTCTTCACGTTCCCACTGCTGGGACACAGGGACTTCTCTCATGACGAGAGAGATTTAGGCGTTATATCACCACGATTTCCTAATGCTGCTTGTTGAATGTCGTATGTCCTTCAAAGTTCTCAGAACATGCCGGTTTCCTCACGATGATCTTGCCGTTAAAGCTCGTGTTATAACTTTAATATTTTTTTTCTAATTTATGTGCAATTTTTTTTACATTTTTAGTAAAAACCTATAGGTTCGGGTCTTGTATCCACAACCTTAGGATTAAAGTCAAGTGTGCTATCACTAGTGTCCCAACACGGCTTTTTTTGCGGTTCCCATGGGTTGACCTAGATATAAATAATTATATATGTATACCTAACAGAAGATTGTCAGGCCAAGGTAAACCTGGTGTTTATACCAATACTCTCAAGGTATACCTTCTTTAGAAACAAGTTCTAACGCTTTCAGTATTTATATTGGTTTCTATTGGATATACCACTGTTGAGTCTATAATAATGATTTTAGTAGGTTCCAGCTATATTTAATTTTGTTCTACGACTTTATCATTATTCGTTACTTTAATTTTCATACAAAATCAAAATATTTATAAAAATAATGAATTATTTTTTTAATAATAATAAAACGCTTGAAAATTAATTTGTTTAACTTTTGATAACTCAGTGCAAATGCAGGCAGTTAAGCAGTTCAATGCAGGCAGATTTAAATTAATTCAAGCAGTTCCATTCCGTTCCGCAGTTCAATAAAGGCGAATTTAATTTTAAACTAACCAGTTCAATATTCCGCCTATATTCTGATGCATAGAATTTTCTTGCATTAGAACTAGTCAATTTATCTAGCCGTCTCGTTCAGTCGGTCATTGGCTGTGCACGCGCCACACATTCTTCTACGTTTGTTTCCATACAAAAATAACCTTTATGTGAATTAGTAAACTTATGCCAATTACATAATGTTGGATTATTAGAACATAATGTGAATGATTGTTAAACGTCGTGTGATTTGATTTTCCTGCCACATCTTCTTACGTAAGTGCATACGATCTATTTATATTACGGTTTAAGTGTTTAATCTTAACACCAGCAATCAGAATTTACTAAAATAAATTTCTTATAGTAAAGTAAACCAGTATTGCTGGTCCTGGTGCATAAATGAGCTAACATAATTATAAACATACCCTACATAGTTTTTTTAATAAATGTTTTTCAAAGACATTTTGCTTAGGACTGTATTATAAAAAAAACTATTTAAATAATAAACTATATTGTACTAGCTGAATGACCCCCTCCCCCCCTTCGGTTTCGCTTTATTCCCATGTTTTCTCACCTTTTAAACCTTCTCTGGGCTACTACAACTATTTTAAAACCGAAAACACCTTGAGTTATAAAATTACAATAATAGGTGGCATTGACTTTTATATATGCATAGATAAACAAATTTAAAACATATAAAATATAGGTACATGTGAGTGTGTATTCCATGAGTAGTACTTACTCTACATAGGTGGTGTCAGTCTTATCCGATTCTTTTTGAATGTGCGTCTATGCGTATACGCTTTGTCTTCTGTTGAATTATTTATTATTTTACTAGCTTTCCGCCGAGGCTTCACCCTCATTGTAGATTTTTTGCAGCAATATGTTTTTCTCGCGGTTAAAACTTGTTTATAGTAGATAGTAAAAGTCACTTCATCCTTCAAGCTATTAACTATAATAATCAGATAAAATATGTAGTTCCGTTTTACCGTGAAATAGGGGCAAACAAACAGACACACAACACGTTCCTTGTCAATAAAATAAAATAAATATTTCTGGACAATTCACACAGCAACATCTATCTATTTTATGGTAAGGTATGTAGGATTGTGGACTTATTACCATACCTACTACTAAAACAATGCCTTATTACATTAATTGACATAATAAATCAACTTTACTTGATTTATAAATAAAGAATATTGCCATGTATGGCATTTCCTTGTTGTTGATCTTGATTTATTTTTTTATAAGGTTATAGTGAAGTTTAGAGCTTTTTAGTAAAACTTTTATGGTATTATTATAAATAAAGCACATGCGGTTTAAGGTGTTAGATTTTTAGAACCTTACATTTATTTTAGTCTAATCCTGCTATAGTACTAAACTGAAACATAAATAATCACCTAATACGTTCCCACTGCTGGGACACAGAGTCTTCTCTTCTGAAGAGAGAGATTAGGTATTTATTCATCAACTACTAATATTTACATAAATTCATATTTAGTTTATTTTATTTTATTGGAAAACCATCGCCTTAAAAAATTTCATTGATTCAGCATAAGGTGGTGATGTGTCGGCAAAAAACTCAGTGACCTATTTGATCTTTATTTATTTTCAAAACCAATCGCTTCAGCATACGGCCGTGATCTGGCGGTGAACGCCACAACTGTGACACCTTAGAAGCTAGGCGTCCGAATCACTTTAAGGCCACCGCTAATTTCAGAGGAAACTTAAAACTTGGACAATGCCCTATTGTTGTATTCGTTACAATAATAATTGGTAGTGGTCTGCCTTCGGGCGGATTTTTGAATGGAAATCACAGAGCTACAAAAAAATAGAATTACATATTATATAAAAATATTTATGGATATTTTTTTGTGATTACGTTTTTGATATTAACATACAATTTTTTGTCTTATCTAAAATTATTTATGGTTACAAAAGTTATTTTAAAATACGAAATAAATTATGAAAGTTATCCTGTCTATTCAAAATATAAAATTGTATTCCAAGATAATAATAAATGTGCCTAGATGCCTAGCTATTAAATTTAATTCCATAGAAAAAAATACAATGTTAGCATATCAATAACTTTTTTATAACTTTTCTATGTAAACTAAATGGAGATTGGGGAGACTTATTTTATTCTTGAAATATTTGTAGTAGTCCAGGGAAGGTTTAAAAGGTGAAATAGAAAGCGAGCGAAGCCGCGAGAGGGTGAATAATTATTTGTAATTGAGGTAAATAACGCTATTGATTGATACTAAACACCTAATCCTTTATGATTTATGTATTTAGTTCATCAATTTACATAATAAGATAATTATAACTGCGCATTCAAAGATTGTGTTGTTTAACAAGACTAAATATGTAATTATAATATTTGTGTTTTGTTAATAAATACAATACATACATAGACAGTAGGTATTTCTTTTCAATTGACATTCATGTAGCTTGTGTGCTAGATAGTAGCATCATTGTGAAAACGCCTTCAGGTTGTTTCTAAAATAAAATATATATTTTAAATTAAAAAAAAATGAATATTGCATAAAAGTTACATAAATATTATGAATATTTCTAACTCTATGGCAGCTCTTTTCATAGCTCCCGTGGCTCAAGAACAAAAGGTAAAGTACTGTGAAGCGGATTTTTTGTTTGTTTTGCGAATTTATAATTAGGAAGTCTTAGAGTTGGACAATAAATTGAAGGAGTAAATGCCCTTTTGTTATGATTGTACTTAGAAAAGAAATAATATAGGAACTTTATCGAGGTTTACTGAGCTTTCTTACCGTTTTGTTTGCCTTTCAACTTTCTGTTTGATTTGCATAACATTAATGTTACCTTCAGAAAATATTCGCATAATTTTGTTGATAAAATAACCTGCAGCACACAAAAACACAAAAATTTAAATCTTAAATAGCTCTAGTAGTGGACAACCGCCTGCTAAATTGATGATGACAATAACTGGAAAGTGTTTTTGTATAAAAAAATTGATGATTCAGTAAGTTATGTTCCTACAATATACAAGAATTTTCTTACATTGTCTATAAAAAATGTTTGGATATTATCAATATTTTTGGTACATAGAGGTTTCAAACTAGAAACAAAAAAAAATAAGGTTTCAAACCCTATGAGTTCCAATTAACCACTATGCCACTACGTTGATTAAGCTGCAACCGGGCGCACCACCGTCCTCTAACTCTAATTAGCACTGATCTACTGAAACTCCTGTTATGGACTTGGAATTTAACCTTATCAACCACGTCTAAGTGAATTTTTCATTGCAGTTTTTAAAAATATTATAATTTGGTAAAAAAAATACAAACATTTAATTTTGTTCAAAATTATGTTATTACGTTCCAATGTAACTGATAAGACATGACTATAACATGAATTAATGTTTCACCGCTACTTGTAAATGCAAATTAAATCCGAATGAATAGGTAATTGTGACGTATATTTATATATATGAATTGATCTTATCAATCCGCACTGCTGGCCTTGTGTTATATATAGCAATGATTATCTACCATATATGAACATGATAATATATTACAAATGCATCATAATCATGACAGATATATTGTTACCGTGGTATTTAGTGTAAGGTCTCGAGAACGCAACCCATTTGTAGGTCCAACCAGATCCGCACCGATTTCGACTGGGTTTTTTCCCACGGAAATATATAATTCCCCGCAATAAAATTATAATAAATACTAGATGAAAACCAGGCTTCGCTAGGGTGAAAATCTGTAAAAAATTGACGAAATTCTCCATTATTCGAATTTTGCGGATATAATTATGTTGTCGACTCAAAATCATTTTGTTTTTCATATAAGGTTTCGATCGAATCTACCGTACCCCTTGACGAAATTATTAATATAGATTAAGCCCATGATCTTTCACGGTATTCAAACAATCTAATACCAAAATTTCATTTCAAACAATTCAGAAGCATTGGCACGAAAGCGTAATAGATAGAGTTACTTTTATTATATAAGTAATGTAAAAATGTATATCCTTTATATTATTCGGACATTACAAATTCTACATTAACGCGAGTACCGCAGACTAATGACCGAATTTGCCGAGTGTCGCTTCCATATTCAAATCCGTTGCATTCGGTAATTGATAGCAACGCGACGGGTCTACTGCTTCATATATCTATGGCATTTAGAGCAATTTGAATGTATTCTATTTTTTAATGTTGTGCGTGTATTTTGACAAGACGACATTAAATTTATTTAAATTTATAAAACTTTATCATTATGTCATTTGTAATCTAAAACGATTACATTATGTAATTATTTATGTTTATGTTGATAGGCGATATATAATTTTAAATTAATTTATGTGTTTAGTAGCATTTTATGTTTAATTAGTATTCCTGAGTAGATTAAGCTAGGTCATGAATTATCTAGCTCCAGTTCGCCTAGGGATTATCTATTAGCTAAAGGCCTACCCATAAGTTAGTTATCTTAAGTGGATCCGTAATAGGTTTAATTAAGCTACAGATATTAATGCAGTAGGTAACAAGCCACTCTGCTGGGATTTCAAAATAATTACTAGGATTAGAAATAGTCTGTGTTTAAAATTCCGGTAAGTCCAGAATGTATAATATAACCTTTAACCAGTAGGTAAACAAATCATAATATTTATATTCCCAGCAACAATAACAAAATGATACTTTTGTTTTTTGGTCAACAAAATTGAGCAATAGTAGGCACCATTGCACAATTTATGTGGGCTTTGATAACACATGCTCTAACGGTGAAGGCAAAGTTCGTGAGAGACCGGCACGTTCTGAAAACTTTAAACATTTTGAAGGACATGTTTCATTCAGCAACCCGCACTTAGCCAGCATGATGAATTAAGGCCTAATCTCTCTCATAAAGAGAGAAGTCCCAGTGGGAACGTTCATAGGGGTAATGATGATGATGATTGTACAATATCTCAAGCGTAATATAAACGTGAAAATAAATTTCATGCTTCCAGAATTTCCATTACCGTACGGAAATATTAACATCCCTAAATTTGCTAATTCATGACATACCTTCCTGAATACTTCCTTCTAATACAGCGTAGGGAAATTAAAATCTGAATTGTAATACATTATGTATTAGCCAAGTTGGCACACTAAACTTTTATTCCAAAGGTCGTACGTTCAAACCCCGCTGCACATCTCTAAATATTTATTCTTTAAACAATTATTTGTGCGCTTTAAATAGACGTCTAACAATGAAGGCTAACAGGTATGTTCTGAGAACTTTTAAAGACCTCTCGTCTTGAGAGAAGTCCCTGTGTCACAGCAGTGAGAATGTAAACAGGCGATAACTAAAAATTCCTACTTTATAACCTATTTGATTTAAGTATCTTAAATACACCTAACATTATTCCTATCTTATCTTTGTTACAGAATAAAGAAGAAGGCCTCAATATAAAGTGGTAGAGGAATCCAAACAATGAATTCAATACTTTTCGTGCTGTGCACAAGTCTTGTGATATGTCATTCAGCAAGGATCTTGATGGTTTTGCCTGTACCTTCCATCAGTCACCAGATGCCGTTCTGGCCGCTAACAAAAGAACTGGCCCGCAGAGGTCACCAGGTCACTGTCCTGACCACAGACCCTGCCTTCCCGAAAGGTCAGGCACCCGAAAACCTCACAGAAATAGATTTACACGACAGCTACTCATTATGGAACACATTATTCGTCAACAAAGGTCTTACAGGAGAACGAGGAGATATAATCCATCAAGTCAATCTATTTTCTGGTATTTCTACGATCGTAATGGACTACCACATGCACTGTGAACAAGTCCAGACCCTGTTGAAAAGCAAGCCGCAGTATGATCTTTTAATCCTTGACGCGACTGTGCGACCCATTCTACTTTACTCTCATATCTTCAAAGGTATACCTGTGATACAAGTGAACTCAATGACGGGTTTGAACAGAAACTTTGAAGTTATGGGGGCACCGGAGTATCCTATATTCTTATACCCCACACAGCATAGACAGAGGCTCTTCAACCTGTCATTATGGGAGAAAATAAAACAGTTTTATATACACTTCAGGCTGCAATATATCTTTTATCGTCACAATAAGATCTATGACATGAAAGTAAAGGAACTTTGGGGTGATGATACTCCTTCTCTGAGGGTGTTGGAGGATAATGTGGTTTTGTTGATGTTAAATGTTCACCCTGTGTGGGATTTCAATAGACCAGTTCCACCTAGTATCGTCTACATGGGGGGAATCGATCAGAAGCCTACCAAGGATTTGCCAACGGTGAGTGTTGTTATTTATGTGCGCTTTGTACAAACGTGCTTTAACGGTGAAGACAAACATCGTGAGGAAACCGGCATATTCTGAGAACTTTGAAAAGTTTGGACGTGTGCCATTCACCAATCCGCATGGTCCAGTGTGGTGAATTAAGGGAATTAATTAATTAATAATTAATTAATTAAGGCCTAATCTCTATCGTCTAGAGAGAAGTCCCTGTGTCCCAGCAGTGGGAATGAAATGTACAATTATTTTAACAAACCATACTAACAAAACAATGTTATACATTTATTATTGGAACAGTAAAAATATAAAAATGCTGTTCGAAATATCACAATTCTACACCAAAGCCGCTTGGGAATCAAATATTTTATACTACAATATAATGGATGTTATGTTATATTTATGACACAGTTATAATACTCGTATTACGACTGATTTCCGTTGCAAATAAACAGTTCACAGTATGGTTTTATCAGAAAACTAGCGTATCTGGTAAACGTATTACCGTCCGTGACTCTGACGTAAAGATTTTAAAGATTTATGTCATTTATTTCCATAAAATCCTAAAGATCACTTATGTGTTATTTATGTTTAGAATGGTTTATGAGTGAAAGCAAATTGTCAAATTACTATTTAGTATCGGTCATTATTAAACAAAAAATGTGCTGAAAATGTTCGATATGTTCGATATGATATTACTGTTGGTGATCCTTTTAATAAATAAAATAAATATGTACTTAACAGTAATTGAAAAAAGTTAAATTTTGTTCACGTTGTTGAATTGTGATGAATTGTTAAATGTTACCTATCAAAAATAATATTAAAATAGCCTGACGTTAATCGTGTGAAAAAATACCTTACTCATATATTTATATAAATTTATGCCGTGTGAGTGATTTACATATACAAATAAAAAAACATTATCATGATTTCTGCCCAAAACTATTCACATACTTCATAATCAGATTTCCGGAAGTAGGTACCGCTGATTTAATAGTTTAGCTGAAGCAATCTTTCCAGATTTGTAAGATTTGTACAAAAACTTATTTTATACCTCTGATTATTATATTAAAAACAAATATTTATTTATTAAAATAAAATATGCCTTTATTCCTATAAACTTTACGCAAAAACATAATTGAGGTAAAAATTTAACAAAACTATTTAATTATTGTGATCTGTCTGTATTGGTCCATTCTCTGTACAGCTCGTCTTTTAACAAAGAAAGGATTCTCTGTACAGCTTGTCTTTTTGGACCTGTCTGCCTCTATACTCCTATTACTTTCTTAGGCACCATTCTGTTATTACTTTTGTCCTTCTTTCTTTTTTTTCTCTTCATTAATAATTAAATAAAATTAAATATTTAGAGAGGTATTAAAATTTACGTAATATTCATAAAATCTATAATTTATACGAAATAATAATCACGGGCAGTACCTAGTATGTTGATAAAAAATATTTATCATGATAACCAGTTAATATACATATATGTTCAAACTTATTTGTCGTTATCTTCATTAGTAACTTCATATTGTTAAGTGAGGCTGGAAGTGTGTCTTCATTACAAAATGATAAAGTTCATATTATTATTATATTGCGCAAGTCTGTGTTTAGTTTGTGAGTCGGGCAAAATTCTAATTGTTATTCCAACACCGTCAATCAGCCATCAAGTGCCGTTTCGTCCTTTGATTAAAGAGTTGATCAAAAGAGGACACCACGTCACCGCAATCACAGCTGATCCCATGTACCCAAATGGAGAAGCTCCAGATAATCTTACAGAAGTGGATTTCCACGATGTTTCATACACTTTAATGCGAAAAACTACATTTGAAGGAGGATTTACCAATGGTAAACGAAGCGATTTAATTGTACAAATGACAGATTATCAGCCAATACCGATAAAGCTTCTTGAAATTCATATGGAGTCCAAAGTTGTAAATAATATATTGAAAAATCAAAAATTTGACTTATTAGTTCTAGAATCTGTTATGAGGCCTTTTATGCTATACTCACACATTCTGAAAGGTGTTCCAGTGATCCTTGTCAGTTCATTTGGGGTATTCGACCCTGTCATGGATGTAATGGGAGCTCCAAGAAGGCCAGTTCTATTATACCCCAATGTTTTGAGCCAAAAACTTCATCCAACAACTCTTTGGGAAAAAATTGAAGAATTGTCTAGTCACTATAAGCTAGAATATGTATTTGGTAGTCAAGTTTCAGTAGATGATAAAGTTATAAAGAGGATATGGGGAGAAGGCACTCCGTCAATATCAAAAATGGAAGATAATGTGGATTTGTTGATGTTAAATGTCCATCCAATATGGTATTTGAATAGACCTGTGCCTCCCAGTGTGGTATATGTAGGAGGAATGCATGAGAAACCTGATCAGGAATTGCCAAAGGTATAACTCATAACGCATGCAAAAGTATCTATAAAGCAATTTTTCTAAACAGAAAAACATATTATGTTGCCTAATATTACACAACGTAACCCCAATTGTCAATTTTGTTTTAATCACTTTGTAAACGGCATCATGATTACGTTTTAATATAAAACGTAATTAAGGCGTAGATATGCGTGAATTTGGTAAATTTGGGTTCAGCAGAAACCATTTATTTCCTTGTTCTTTAACGGAATTGCTTTGAAAAAATTACACAATAATCTATGCCATATAAGGCATCATCTCTTGAGGCCGAAATTTTATTTTTTTTATTTTAAGTACCTGAAATAATAGTGTAAAATACCGTCTACTTTTTCAGCAAGAACCGTTTAAATCCTAATCTATTAATCATAAGATTTTTTAATTTTCATCACCATATAGAATAAAAGAATACCAATCATCTCCTGAGCTTACTTTTTCGAAAAAAAATCCCAGCGATTTTTAACGAATTTTTTACGTAAAACGACACACGCAATGCGCGATCTTCCCCTTCGCGGGCCCTTCAATTCAGTGCGGGGCGAGACGTTGTGCTGGACGGACCTATGACAATTTTCTCCGTGCGCCGTACTAACTAATAATATTCTGTGCCGGAACCAATTTTATAAGTAGTTTGTCATTTATAACTAGCTGCCCCCGCGCGACTTCTGCTCGCCGTATACTTTTATTTGCAACTATGTATCTCCATACTAAATTTCATCCAAATCAAATTTTCTTGCGTAAGCATTATTATCTTTTCCTGCGGAAGCATGTATTTTTCCGCGGAAGAAAGTCTATCGCCATATACTTTTATTTGCAACTATCTCAATACTAAATTTCATCTAAATCGAATTTTCCCGCGTAAGCATATATTTTCCCGCGGAAGCATGTATTTATCCGCGGTAAATAGTCTCTCGCCATATACTTTTATTTGCAACTATCTCCATACTAAATTTCATCTAAATCAAATTTTCCCGCGGAAACATGTATTTTTCCGCGGTAAAAAGTCTGTTCTTTCTCCCCTGAGAAAGATCTCTAAAGATTGTATGTGCCAAATTTCATCAAAATCGGTTGAGAGGTGCGGGAAAGCGTAACAGACAGACAGACAGAGTTACTTTCGCATTTCAATTTTGTATATATTATTTGACGTGTAAAAATTTGACGCATTGCTTCAGATTACAATAATAGTGTCTATTGTATCACAGATCACCGAAACTAGATTACCGCATTAGAATACTTTTGTTCCGATTCAAACGCACCTAAATTGGAGGAAGATGCGGGTTGCAGGGACTGGAACAAAGGCGTTGTAGCAAATAGCATCATGTAGGTAGGTAGATATGTATTTATTTTTGGTATACACAAAACCTGTAGAACTTAAAAATTTAAAAATAATATTAGAAAAATTTATCACAAATAATTCATTTGACTGAGTGAGTCAGTAATAAACATATTTAAACGGTTTATGGATAACTTATTTATTTTTACATACAATAATACCGAGAGACCCGCTTATATACGTCGTCTATCATTTTAACGATATCGATTAGAATTTACATCACTAACGTTACACGTGCTTTCGCCGAGAAGGACAACGAGTGCAATAAGCGCAATGCGGAAAAGAGACAAGTGAACATCCTTTGTACGAGTAGCCATTATTATGCTGACCTCTTCACTTGCGTTAGACTATAGAAACGTATATGAAGTTCACGGGTCTGACACTTGGTCGCAACTAAAGCCGTGTTTCGAGGCGGGGCTTTTCATAATGGTTGATTTAACCATATGTTTGGCGCGCGGTCGTCGCTTGTCATGCGGTATCTAGTGGGGTTTATCTATGATTGTAGGCTACACAACTAATTCTGGTTAGCGCTGCGCGTAATATTTTCGATATGCCAGCGCCACGCGGGGCACGCGGTCGCTGTTGTCAACACTCGTAGTCGTTTCTGCCGCGATTTTCACTGCATACTCGCTCTTAATGTATGATGCGTGTATGAATTTGTAAAAGTTATAAACAAATTTATAAAAATAAAATATTATTTACGCAACTTTTATTGGTGTTAATATATTATTTTATATAACAGCATCCCTAAGGATATTATATCTCGTTTCAGGATTTAAAATCATATCTGGACGCATCAGTTCATGGTGTGATATACGTAAGCTTCGGCACCAACGTGCTGCCTTCCATGCTGCCTCCGGAGAGGATCCAGATCCTGATCAACGTGTTCTCCAAGCTGCCGTACGACGTGCTGTGGAAGTGGGACAAGGACCAGCTGGCAGGAGTCTCCAGCAACGTCAAGCTAATGAAATGGGTGCCACAATCTGATTTACTCAGTAAGATACTTAACCCAAATACTTGAAAGATAATAATAAACATATATTGCTAGACAATTCACACAGTAGAATATACCTAAGCTTACGTTTATTGTCTGAGAAATAAATGAAAGGCGTGAGAAATTAACATATCGGAATTTAGACTACTAGCCATGCTGGCTTAGTAGGAGCACGCCCGAGTTTCATTTCATAGGTTGTTCTTGAAATATTTTTACCACCTCTAATCACGTGCATTCTGAAAACAATAATTGCGCTAAAATTGTTTATTTATTTTCAGAACACCCAAAACTTAAAGCCTTCATCACACAAGGCGGTCTGCAGTCTACGGAAGAGGCCATCATCGCCGGAGTGCCCCTCATCGGCATACCTATGCTGGGAGATCAGTGGTACAACGTGGAGCAGTACGTGCATCACAAGATTGGGATCAGACTGGACTTGGAAGATATTACGGAAGAGAAACTATTCAATGGGATCAATACTGTCATCAACGATGGGTAAATTTACAAACTACATTTATTTTCGGGACAAAAGTCTCATGAACGCTTACGTAGCCAACGTAATTTCGGCTTAGTGTCAGAAGTTCATCTGAACACTGTAAAGCATTGTGCTAAAAGAACACAATTGCTCGATCATCACAGGTTCGCTTGAACATAATTCCTACAAACGCGCGATTAAACATATTAATCGAATACCTAGATGTCCCCGAGGGTTAATGCGTGTCGATTTAGTGACTAGCTTCTTCACATATTCAATTCCTCACTAAGCCGCATCGCTCCAGTCTAAATGTGGAGCAGAATAGTTGACACAGCACACAGAAACACAGCTTCATGCGGCGGGCGCTTGCAACTAAACGATCAGTTGTCACGGTCACCAGTCGCTTGCAGCTGGTCCAAAAGTCAGATGCTACCCTTCTTCGAGGCTTGAAGCTTTAGCCACTAGCGAACTAGCCGAATTGTCATAAAGAAGTCAATGGTCGCGTTCCAAGAACCGTGCGTAAGCCGTATAACCTGCGATGTTCGCGGATTCGCAATCCCTGGAGGACAGTTCAGGAGAATACCTTACGCTCCTCTTTAAAAAACGTGAGTGTACTTATTATTCTTTTTTAGTTTCAGTAAAAATGTCGTTCGGTTGCGGTCAATAATGTACGACCAGCCTCAGAGCGCGCTGTCCCGCGCCGTGTGGTGGACGGAGCACGTGCTGCGGCACGGCGGCCGGCACCTGCGCGCGCCCGCCGCCAACCTCTCCTGGGGAGAGTACCTCGACGTACAACTACTTAGTGTATTCGCTATAGCAATTGCCCTATTGATCACTATTGTTTCCACTGCCCTTTGGTATCTTGTGAAGGTTTTGAGAAGCTTTAGGATCAATAAAAAAGTTAAAGTCAAAAAGAACTAATTCGATGGTAAAAATACCTACTGATATTTGTATGTTATACGATTGATGATGATATTTGTATGTATATTATTAGAGTACAACATGTAAAGCTTGACTTTTAATCTTGATATTAAGTGAAAACTCGATAAATTAATTTAGTAATAAATTGTTATGATTAGTAAATTAATGTATAATTATGTTGACGTGACTAAAGTGTTCCCTGATGTTCCAAAAGTTGTACATAAATAAATGAATATGAATGAATATAATTTTCTTACCGAATCTTTGTACATAATGAATAAAACCAATTGTTGGTAATAAAGACAAAAATATACTCAATGATTTTAGTAATGAGTAAAAAGTTTATCTGCTTAGCCCTTTACTTGCTCTGAGGGCTAGGCAGAAATTAATGAATGCGAGGTACCTATGTATTTGCAGAAGTGAGGTGCATAATATTATAATATTTTCTATATTCCACATGTTGTTGAGACATTCAAGGTAAAACCTACATTTATTTTGATGGGTTGTTGATGATAAATTGCAAACAACAGCTTGATATTAATAGAAACTCAGATTTATTTAAATTCACATACATTCCTTACAAGAACACTATGACACAATCACCGGATATCGGTGTTGCCACACCGTGTGGAATATTCTACTTAGTTTAATTTTGATACCATATCTAACACTCCCACTAAAATTAAACTACATACCTAAGTATCTACATAGGTATAACACAACTTTGAACTTCTAACAAACAAAAATTATTCCACTTCATACAAAATCTGATCCCTAATATGTGCAAAACTTTGAGTTGACAAGGCTTTGGTTAAAATGTCAGCTAATTGACAATTGCTTGGAACATAATTAATCTTAACCAAACCCAATTCAACCTTTTCTCTAATAAAGTAATACTTTACATCAATATGCTTTGTTCGCTTATGATAAACAGGGTTGTTGATTAATTTGATTGCACTCTGATTATCCACATTTAAATCTACACATTTATAAATTTCTCCTAAATCAGATAATAATTGTTGCAACCACAATATTTCTTTAGTACATTCACAAGCAGCTACAAACTCAGCCTCGGTAGTGGAAAGAGCAATGGTCTTCTGTTTCTGGCTCGACCATGTGATTGGTCCTCCATTCATCATGAACAAAAATCCTGTAGTGGATTTACGTGAATCAATATCACTTGCAAAATCTGAATCTGAATATCCTACAAATTCATTGCTTTCTCCATTGTACTTTATACACACATTTTTAGTTTTCATTAAATACCTAATTACACGTTTAAGAGCATTTACATGTTGAAAACTAGGATTGTTTACATATCTACTTAATACATTAACAGCAAATGAAATATCAGGCCTTGATACAGTGCACAAAAATAGTAAAATTAACAGCAACTTCATCAATATTCTTTGAAATAACAACATTTACATCTGCTGGGGTGTTTACAGGATTTGCCTCACTCATATTGAACTTTTCTACAATCTGGTTAATATAATTTTTCTGATGAATACATATACTGTTATTTATACATTCTATTTGCATTCCCACAAAATAACTTAACTTTAATTCCTTTATTTTAAATTCTTTCTTTAAATATTGTAATATCTCCTTTATAAGTTCTCTATTGGAAGATATTACAAGAGCATCATCAACATATATTATTAAGAACACTTTAGTCTCATAAAAACACCCTATATAAATACAATTATCAGCCTGCGATTGAACAAAACCATACTTTAACAAAAATTCTGTGAATGTTTTGTTCCAGCACCTTGAAGCCTGTTTTAAACCATACAATGACTTATTTAATTTCAACACAAAATCATTCTTAATTGATAAACCTTCTGGTATATCTATGAAAATATCCTCTTCTAGGTACCCATTCAAAAAAGCTGTCTTTACACATCAAATTGTTGTATTTCTAAGTTATACTTTGCAGCAATAGAAAGTATAGTTCTAATTGAATCATAGCGGGTTGTTGGAGAGAATATTTCCTGATAATCAATATCCTTAATCTGATTAAAGCCTCGTGCACACAAACGAGCTTTATAGCGTACAACTTGATTATTCTCACACTTTATTGTAAATACCCATTTTGTTGTAAGGGTTCGTTGACCACACCTTCTAACAGCAGTCCAGGTATTGTTTTCCTTATGAGCACATAATTCTTCTTTAATAGCTTTAGACCATTCTTTTTTCTGTGGACTATTCAGTGCTTCTCCATATGTTTGAGGTAACGATAACTCTACAAGGTTTGCCTCATAGTTTCTATTGGTTCGTGGTCTCAAATTGATTGTATGCACTGGTGAGTCTTCTAATTCCTGAGATGGTTCATAGTCTGGGTCATCGCTGTGAACATCTGTACAACTCAGCATGCTTTCCTCACTCTCTGCTGTTGGACTGTCAGTTAGAGTATTATCTTGTTGTCTTTCACTCTCATCTATATTTATGACTTCATTATCAACAATACTTATCTGTGCAATATTTCTCCTTATACTTGGAATATGATGTTCATCAAAAAGTACATTTCTTGAGATGTGTATCTTCTTTGTTTCTGTATCATACATTCTGTAGTTGATGTTGTCATAGCCAACAAGTATCATTTTTTTACTTTTCTTCTCCTGTCTTGTTCTCAGTTGATCTGTAACATTAACAAAACCAATACAACCAAACACTTTAACATGACCTAATTGAGGTTTGATTCCATTCCACAGCTCATATGCTGTTGTATTTGGAGTTTGTGTAGAGGAAGTTCTATTCAATATGTATGTAGCACATAATACAGCTTCTGCCCATAGTTCTAATGATACATCTCTCGCATACAACATGGAACGTGCACTCTCCATTATGGTTCGGTTTTCTCTTTCTGCACGACCATTTTGCTGTGGTGTGTATGGTGCAGTACGTTCATGAACTATCCCCTCACTTTCTAAATATTCCTTAAAACTTTTGTTTACATACTCTGTTCCATTGTCAGTATGTAATATTCTAACACTGTGCATGTATTTATTCTTAATCATAGCATTATACTTCTTGAAGGATTCCATGACATCACTTTTATTTTTAATAAAATATACATGCCTGTAACTAGTTGCAGCATCTTTGAATAATAGGAAATATCTCATACCTTGAATAGATGAGATGCTCATAGGTCCACATACATCGCTATAAACTAGGTCACCTGGCTGTAGTTCTCCTCGCTCAGACTTGTGAAATGGGAACTTGCATTGCTTCCCATAAGCACATGCTTCACAAATAAAAGGTTTCTCCTCTTTGTCAATCATACTTAGTCCCTTCACGACGCTATTTTCACTCATGTTTTTTATTTGTTTCAAATTAATATGCCCTAACCTTTCATGCCACATTTTCATATCACTTTGATTATTTTGAACTAAGTTACAAGTGTCCGATATCACTGTTTTGATATTTAACTCATATAAATTATTTTCTTTGATTTTAGCACTCATTACTACTTTATTATTTTTATAAATCAAAGCACTTGTACCCTTCTTCACTATGGAGTATGATTTTCTGATTATTACACCTTCAGAAAATAGGTTTCTTCCTAAACTTGGAACATATAGCACATCATGCAATACACCAGTCTCCCACTGCTCATTGACATATCTCTTAATCAAAACTTTTCCAATGCCTGTCACTTCCACAGACTGTTTATTTCCCAATGTCAATGATTTCTGGTTACATTCTTTCAATTCTGAAAAGAAGTCCTTTCTAAATGTCATATGGGCGGAGGCACCACTATCCAGGATCCAAGTATTCTCTTCGGCACCACATGAACTCTTTTCCACATTAAATGCCGTATCTGCACCTTCATTCTGAGGTTTTCTATGTTTGGATTTTCTTGGAGCATGACATTCTCTAGCAAAATGCCCCCTCTTGCCACAATTATAGCATTCAAACCTGTGTTTACTTAATGATGTTTTATTCTGATATGTACTGCTCTCACTCGCTACTTGTTTATTTTCATTTGTCTTTGTTTTCCATCCCTTTTTAGCTACATAGAGAGCTGTCTCTTGCTCTTCTTCACTTAATAAGCTTGCTTCCTCGTCCAACAAACGTGCAGTAAGGTTCGCAATAGTTTGTTGTCTCGGGTCCAATGACATCCATGCTTGTCTCAGAGATCTGTACTTCGAAGGCAAGGTTCCCAATATCTTTGTAATAATTGCCATGTCACTGATCGATTCACCACTTTCTTTAAGTTGCATAGCCAGGGTTTCAACTTTTGATATGTGTTGAGCAATACTGTCTTCCGAAGACATCTTGTACTGATAAAACTTTTCATGAATTATCATTTTACATATTTCACTTTTCTGTTCATATATGGATTCTAATTTGGACATAATCTCCATGGCAGTTTCACAGTTTTCTATCAATGTAATTTGTTTCAAGTCCATTGTAGAGGTTATAATAAACATTGCCATACCATCTTCTTTCATCCATTCTGTGCAATCCCCTTGTGGTTTTCTTCTGTAAATGTCTATTCCCTTTGCTTTTAAAGCACATTTTACTTGAAATTTCCACTGCCGAAAGTTATTTCCGTCAAACTTTTCGTGATTCATTGAACGCATGGCGGCGTCCATCTTTGGGGTTACTTTGTTGCAATACTTGCAATTTCTCAAACGGATTGATGTCTTTTCTTTGCAGGTTTCTTCTGAATTTCTGTTTCTGGAGTATCCTGGGCCAATAACCTGATGGGTTGTTGATGATAAATTGCAAACAACAGCTTGATATTAATAGAAACTCAGATTTATATAAATTCACATACATTCCTTACAAGAACACTATGACACAATCACCGGATATCGGTGTTGCCACACCGTGTGGAATATTCTACTTAGTTTAATTTTGATACCATATCTAACATATTTATTTACTTACTATTCTTGCTTTCACTAATTTACTATGTCTGACATCTGATTAATTGAAATCGACTGGTTCTCGGTGGATAGTAGCTACCGACTGAAATATTAACAGGGTTTTTAAGGGAGGCCTCTGACCAGCAATGGTCTGCTAAAATGATAATTATGTTGTGCTTTTATTATTCGCAGTCACAATGACAACATACTTTTTTCAAATACGGCCTTGATGATTAGATAATAATTATCTTTACCTGTTACCATCGATGCTACATTGATACTACAGTAGACATAGTAGTTGGAATCGGAAGTGTTGACGATTAAAAATGAAAAATATAATATTTATTTTATTTTGCGCTAGTCTATGCATGATTTGTGAGTCGGGAAATATTCTAATTGTGATACCAACGCCGTCAATAAGCCATCAAGTTCCATTCCGTCCTTTGACGAAAGAGCTGGTCAAAAGAGGACACCGCGTCACGGTTATCACAACCGATCCCATGTACCCAAATGGACAAGCTCCAGAGAATCTTACAGAAATAGATTTCCACGATGTTTCATACAAAGTAATGAGAGAAGAATTACATGAAAGTGGCGTAACTACTGGTAAAAGAAGCGACATGCTCCCGCAAATGAGAGATTTTCAGCCAATACCGATACGAGTTCTTGAAATGCATATGAAATCAGAAGTTATACAGAATATCCTTAAAAACGAAAAGTTTGACCTATTAATACTGGAAGCAGTTTTTAGGCCTTTTCTACTTTATTCGCATATTCTCAAAGGGGTACCAGTCATTCTTGTCAGTTCGTTTGGCGTATTTAACCCTGTTTTGGATGTAATGGGAGCGCCAAGAAGGCCCGTCCTTTTATACCCCAATGTTCTAAGTCAAAAAATTCATCCCACTTCTCTGTGGGAAAAAATTGAAGAATTGTATGATCACTATATGTTAGAACATGTATTTAAAAGTCAAGTGTCAGAAGATGATAAAGGTTTAAAGAGGTTGTGGGGGGAAGACACTCCTTCGATATCGAAACTAGAAGATAACGTGGATCTGTTGATGATGAATGTTCACCCAATTTGGTATTTGAACAGACCTGTACCTCCCAGTGTAGTATATGTGGGAGGAATGCATCAAAAACCTGAAAAGGAGCTGCCAAAGGTACTTATAAATAAAACAATACATTTCTAGAAACGAAAGTAAATATCTGTTAAAGCTCTTTGCCTAAACATACAAAGAAGATAACATTATACAACTTATTGCCGGATAATCAAATATTTAACGATTCCTTTAACTATTAATCAGCTCTCAAACTCACACTATGTTACCTCAATAGCTTTAGTGTCAATGCATTATTTTAAACTAAATATCCCACCAAATAAATCAGCAAAACTAAAGACACGATACTTTATTCCAGGATTTAAAATCTTATCTAGACTCGTCCGTCCACGGCGTGATATACATAAGCTTCGGCACCAACGTGCTGCCTTCCATGCTGCCTCCGGAGAGGATCCAGATCCTGATCAACGTGTTCTCCAAGCTGCCGTACGACGTGCTGTGGAAGTGGGACAAGGACCAGCTGCCCGGAGTCTCCAGCAACGTCAAGATCTCCAAATGGCTGCCGCAGTCGGATTTATTAAGTATGATACCTGAAAACAAAATTACGTTAGGACTTGCTAACATAAGAAAGATAGCCCCTATATACTTCTGCTGAAATTATTTAAAAACAATTGAAAGAAGTGAACTTAATTTTTATCAGGTTCTAATAATACACCCCCTTAAATGATTATGGTAATTAAATTATACATTATTAATTTCCAGGGCATCCAAAAATAAAGCTGTTCATCACTCAAGGCGGGCTGCAGTCCACAGACGAGGCCATCCTCGCCGGAGTGCCGCTCATCGGCATGCCCATGCTGGGGGACCAGTGGTTCAACGTGGAACAGTACGTGCATCACAAGATTGGGATCAGACTGGACTTGGAAGATCTTACTGAGGAGAAACTACTGAATGGGATCAATACTATCATTAACGAAGGGTAATTTTTTGTAATATAAACGTATACGGCTGAAATAAATTCGAGAGTTATGATACACTGGGATGCGTAGCACTGTTTTCATCACAAGCGTAAGGTGGGAGATGATTGATGATAATTTGGTCTATATTGTGCAACAACGCGGATCTTTTTTCGACCCAGAACCGTATGCTATATCTATGCCGATGGGATTTTTACATTTACTGACATTTAACTTGTCCTTAATGTCCATTATCTATAAGGTTTTCTAGTGATTCAAGATTTCTCAAGATTTTTATGTGTGCTTTATTATTAAATCATACATTTCAGGTATAGTAAACATGTCGTCCGTCTTCGTGCGTTGATGTACGACCAGCCTGAGAGCGCGCTGTCCCGCGCCGTGTGGTGGACGGAGCACGTGCTGCGGCACGGCGGCCGGCACCTGCGCGCGCCCGCCGCCAACCTCTCCTGGGGAGAGTACCTCGACGTACAACTACTTAGTGTATTTGCTTCAATCGCTGCTCTCTTGGTCATTGTTGCATCTAGCGTTATTTGGTTTCTTGTTAAGATTTTGAGAAGTTCCCGTATAAATAAAAAGGTTAAGGATAACTGATTCAACGTAGAATGGTTGTAAAATAATTAAATGACTATCTTTCTTTAAAATTTTTGTGCTTTCAGACGAAACAAAAATATAAAAACTAATGTAATGCTGATGTTTTTTTTATTATTTTAAGCAAAAACTCTTCCTTTATAAATCTCAGTAGTCGATTCATTCCTTCTATCTGTAATATTCTGGGTATTATATAATGTATGTACCTATATTAGAATGTATATTTTAAACAATAAAATAAATAAATAAAATGTTTATTTTTCACTTAAGTATAGACTGTATGCTGTGTCATCATATAGCCACATTACCATAATATATAAACGCAGTATCGCCTAAAAATATAATATCCGAAAAATGTTAAGTGTTCTGTTGCGAATGTTGGATATCCATAAATATAACAAGCAATAAACTTTGCCTACCTTAAAAGAATAGAAAACCTAGATATTCTCTTTAATTTAACTTATATATTTCTTATATCAATAATCAACAACTTTTCAAAAATTATGCTACATTATCACAGCTAACTAAAATCAGGACTATAACAATCAGCTCAGCTTAGCCTTCACTTTCTGTTCGCTCTGGATTCTTCGCCATAGTTTGAACAGGAACCACAGAGTGATGACGACAGCTGTGGAGAGTATAGCAACAGCTGTAGTTAGTACGGCGAGTAGTTGTACGTCGAGGTACTCTCCCCAGGAGAGGTTGGCGGCGGGCGCGCGCAGGTGCCGGCCGCCGTGCCGCAGCACGTGCTCCGTCCACCACACGGCGCGGGACAGCGCGCTCTCAGGCTGGTCGTACATCAACGCACGAAGACGAGCGATGTTTTTGCGGTAGCTGCAACATAAACAATACAATTTAATTAGAAAATTGACAGCAAAGCGTCATCTAGTACAAATGAATAAATCCTGAATTCAACTTTGGCCATTGGTCAGTTCTTTAATAAACTGATAGACGGAATCAAAACTATGTATATGAGTCACGGTTTTTGTAAGTAACAACATTGCATTACTGTGATTTATTGAGTTTTTTTACCAATCATGATCATTTTATTCGAAAACATAAAACTAGATAAAAATACCTCTTACCAAAACTTTGTTTTGAACCATACAATACACACCTGTCATCGTTGATCACAGTCTTAATTCCGTTCAAGAATTTATCTTCAGTAAGATCTCCCATGTCCAGTCTGATCCCAATCTTGTGATGCACGTACTGTTCCACGTTGAACCACTGGTCTCCCAGCATGGGCATGCCGATGAGCGGCACTCCGGCGAGGATGGCCTCGTCTGTGGACTGCAGCCCGCCTTGAGTGATGAACAGCTTCAGTTTTGGATGCTCTGAAATTAACATAAATTTTTAACATTATCTTTTACTGGAATTATTCATTAAAAAGCTTTTTTCAGGGTGCAAAGCTTCTATTCCATAATGACTCTTTCATCCCCTTGCAAATTTAATTGTATTTGCTTCGTTTTTATGAAACTCGCAGGAAAATATGAGTTCTACTATTTCAGGTACATTTCGACAGTTGTCAGAACTCAGATGTCAGAAGTCGAAAAACACAAAACGTAGAAAAATTACAATAATATTATAGTAATTCTGATGATGAACGTGAATCACATTTACCGCATAGCTGTTAAAGATTTTTAAGAATAAAACAGGTTTGCATTGTAAATCTATGAGATAATTGACCTTGGAACTCTGTACAATGTGTTGTACTGAACGAATAAGAGTATTTTATGACTGATACCTATGGTTTATTTACAACCGGACCTTCCTGATAGTCCATCAATAAATAAAGATGATAATAAGTACCAAAGATACACTCAAAATTGTGGTAATTATACTAATTCTTTTAAGAGCATTGCGTTCTTTAAGGAAAACCCGTTGCCAACAAATGAAACGTTAAATGTTTTTAATGGTTTTACTTTAATGATTTCCTCTTTAGATGGTGATGAAAACGATAATGATGATTATAATGATACTGACACTAAGGATTCTGATAATTCAGAAATACTTACTGAGTAGATCAGACTGGGGCAGCCACTTCTCTATTCTGATGTTGGGTGACTGTCCCGGCAGCTGGTCCTTGTCCCACTTCCACAGCACGTCGTACGGCAGCTTGGAGAACGCGCGCGTCAGGAGCTGGATCTTCTCCGCGGGAAGCTGCGAGGGACTCACGTTGGTGCCGTAGCTGATGTAGATCACCCCGTGCTTCGATGAATCGAGGTACGATTTTAGTTCCTGTAAGATTAGATATGATAAGTACATATGAGTACCTAGTGGTAATTAATTCGTTGAATGATTTCATTTTGAACTAGATGTGACCACGACTCCGTCAGCGTTAAATTGAGGCCACGTCTTATAACTTATTCTGTCATGTTATTCTGTTATTCTGTCATAACTGGAGCAATAATTTAAATAGCCTATACTGTGTCCTAAACGTCTAAATGTTATTCTACCATATTTTATTTCATCAAATTCGGATCATTCACACATCAATGAATTTAATAAAATACTTTATATTATAAAAAAAAGTCAAGGTGCTTTAAAAAATATACTAACACTCGGCAGTTCCTTCGATGGCTTCTGATGTATTCCTCCAACGTATACAACACTAGGTGGCACAGGCCTGTTGGAATCCCACATCGGATGAACATTCAGCATCAATAAATCTACATTCCGTTCTAACACAGATAAAGATGGCGTATCTTCTCCGAATACTCTCTTGATCATTTTATCATCTACAGGGTACTGACTTTCCGCTATAGAGATATAGCTGTAATGCATATAAAGCTCAGTAATTTTCTCCCATAAACTGAGATTGTGTAACTTTTGTCGTGCCGTAGAAGGGTATAATAGTGGTGGTGATGTTGGAGCACCTATTACTTCAAAATTGTAAGGCAAAGCTCCAAACGAACTAAAAGAGACAACAGGAATACCTTTGAAAATATGGGAGTATACCAAGGCAGGTCTTACGCATGCTTCTACAATCAGCAAGTCGAATTGTGGTTTACTCTTCAGTAAACTCTGCACTTGGTCTGATAGCAGTTGTTGTTCAAAAACTTCTGTGATCACTGGCATCAATACTCTCATTTGTGTTAGAAGGTCGTCGTTGTCGCCTTTAGTAAGGCTTCCATTTAACACGATTGATCTCCATAGGTCGTATGATTCGTGGAGATCTATTTCTGTGAGGTTCTCGGGCGCTTGTCCCTTGGGGTAGACAGGGTCCGTGGTGATGATGGTGACCTGGTGGCCCCTGCGCGCCAGCTCCTGCGTCAGCGGCCGGAACACCACCTGGTGACTGATCGACGGAACCGGCACCACGGTCAATATCCTCGCCGACTCACACGCTACTAACAAACTAACACAAATAATAATATTTCGTAGTTTCATGATGTTAATGCAAGGTGCTCTAGTTGGCTTTTTGATTTCAAATGATTAAGAAGCCGCTAACTATCCATATTTATGCAAATCATACTTTGCAAGTCATAATGAACATCCAATTTTAATCCAAAAAATGTATCGTATGGGCACTTCAATGTACAAACATGTTACAACATGATTTAGATATGGTTTAGTCACAATAACCTTGGCTGATAATAACTTAATAGGATACTAGTAGTTATTATGGCATGTGTAATTTTTTTAGTAATTTAATTTACATTTTTTATAAAATAAAATAAATATTTTTGGACATTTTACACAGCAACATCTAGCCCCATGGTAAGCTCTTAGTTTGTGTTAAAGCTACTAGATTTCTGATATATACTTAATATAACTAGTGGCTCTGTGAGCTGTATTTTTTTGAAATAGAACCACAAAACTGGTTTTCGTAGAAGACAGTTTACTCCGCCATCAAAAATTATTCCTCTAGCGACATCTAGTTATAAAAATGTAAACCGGATTTTCTTACAGTGGAATAAAAATAAGTACTAATGGTAATTTAAAAAACATTTATGGTCAAATATTTCGCTAAGGGAACATTCTATCAAAAATATATTTTCGCAGACTATAATTGTTTTTTAAAGACCTATTAAATGACACTCCATATGAGTTTTTGGTATATTTTTTAATAATAAAAAATGTCTCGACAAAAACATCTGCACTAATTACAAATCTACACACCAAATTTCAGAAGAATCGATTGAAAATGAGCCCTCTAGAGGAGAACATACATACATTACATACAAACGAAAGCATTAGCTTCGAAGCTGAAGCAGAGACGCCTCGCGCGCTCGGTCAATAACTAGTTACAGGCATTTATGAAAATAAGACACATTAATAAAAAACGGCAAGAACGAATTTTAGTTTAGCTATATCAATTAGAACTCCATTGTTCTCTTTCCTTTGCTGTCCTTGACCAGAGATTACCAACCAGCTTTACGAGGTCGTCTTCCCATCTCTTGGTCGGTCTTCCTTTTTTTCTTGTCCATTGTCTTGGTACCCAGTTAGGTACTATTTGAGCCCATCGGTCTGAATTCATTTTTTGTAAGTGTCCAGCCCATCTCCATTTTTGGCTTAAGATATGTTGCCCTACGTCCTTTGCTTTTTTTTTTCTTATTTTCTTGTTTTGTATCTTTAGCAAAGGAAAGAGAACAATGGAGTTCTTTGGAGGAGGCTTTTACCGCGCAATGCGGTCCTAACACTACTCTACCTAAATAATAATTTAGCTTTTAGTTTTATTTTATAAATAATTCATTTTCAAGTTAAAAATTAGTTAAGTTTCATATATGTTATTAGTGTTAAGGAATAAATAAAGCTCTTTTTATTTTATTTTATTTTATATCAATTAGAATAAAATTTTAGTATGACCATCTAAATTCGTACAGTAGATACGCATTGTTTGTCTTTATCACAGCAAAATACGAGTAAGTACTTACACCGTTTCTGAAAATGTAAGCTCTTTTAACTCTCATAGCTTACTAGTTGTGGCCGCGACTCCGTCCGCGTCAAATTTAACAAAAAACAGACACCAGATTAGTCTCGAAATAAACTTCAATTAAACTCATTTATTTTTCATATCAATAATCAACAACATTTATAACAGTTAATTTGAAACAAAAATTATGCTACATTATCACAGCTAACAATAGTCAAGAATATAACATAATCAGCTCAGCTTAGCCTTAACTTTCTGTTCGCTCTGGATTCTTCGCCATAGTTTGAACAGGAACCACAGAGTGATGACGACAGCTGTCGAGAGTATAGCTACAGCTGTAGTTAGTACGGCGAGTAGTTGTACGTCGAGGTACTCTGCCCAGGAGAGGTTGGCGGCGGGCGCGCGCAGGTGCCGGCCGCCGTGCCGCAGCACGTGCTCCGTCCACCACACGGCGCGGGACAGCGCGCTCTCAGGCTGGTCGTACATCAACGCACGAAGACGAGCGATGTTTTTGCGGTAGCTGCAACATAAACAATACAATTTAATTAGAAAATTGACAGCAAAGCGTCATCTAGTACAAATGAATAAATCCTGAATTCAACTTTGGCCATTGGTCAGTTCTTTACAAAACTGATAGACGGAATCAAAACTACATAATATGAGTATGAGTCACGGTTTTTGTAAGTAACAACATTGCATTACTGTGATTTATTGAGTTTTTTTACTAATCATGATCATTTTCTTCGAAAACCTAAAACTAGATAAAAATACCTCTTACCAAAACTTCGTTTTGAACCCTACCATACACACCTGTCATCGTTGATCACAGTCTTTATTCCGTTCAAGAATTTATCTTCAGTAAGATCCCCCATGTCCAGTCTGATCCCAATCTTGTGGTGCACGTACTGTTCCACGTTGAACCACTGGTCCCCCAGCATGGGCATGCCGATGAGTGGCACTCCGGCGAGGATGGCCTCGTCTGTGGACTGCAGCCCTCCTTGTGTGATGAACAGCTTCAGTTTTGGATGCTCTGCAATTAACATTTATTAATTTTTAACATTATCTTATACTGGAATTATTCGTTAAAGAGCTTTTTTCAGGATGCAAAGCTTCTATTCCATAATGACTCTTTCATCCCCTTGCAAATTTAATTGTATTTGCTTCGTTTTGATGAAACTCGCAGGAAAATATGAGTTCTACTATTTTAGGTACAATTCGACAGTTGTCAGAACTCAGATGTCAGAAGTCGAAAACCACAAAACGTAGAAAAAATATCATATTATTATATTGATTCTGATGATTAACGTGAATTACATTTACCGCATATCGTATTTAACTGTTAAAGATGTTTTAGAATAAAACAGGTTTGCATTGTACGTCCATGACATAATATGACCTTGGAACTCTGTTCTCATTGTGTTGTACTGAACGAATACGAGTATTTTATGTCTGATACCTATGGTTTATTTACAACCGGACCTTCCTGATAGTCTATCAATAAATAAATATGATAAAAAGTACCAAAGATACAGTCAAAATTGTAGTAATTAAACCAATTCTTTTTAAAACTTTGTGTTCTTTATGGTAAATCCTTTATAATAAATAATAACGTAGTAATTTTATTTTATTTTATTTTTACAATTTTAAGAAAACTTACAGCTAGACACAACGATAATATAGTATTAATAATATGACAAACTTTGCCATTTATGGAAGGCCAATTAAAAGTTTCGTATGTAACGTATAATCTTGCTAATGGTTTTACTTTGATGATTTATAGATAGCAATGATAAAATAATTATTTTATCATTACTATCTGATCAATACTGATACCAACGATTATAATAATAAGGAAATACTTACTGAGTAGATCAGACTGGGGCAGCCATTTCTCTATTCGAATGTTGGGTGACTGTCCCGGCAGCTGGTCCTTGTCCCACTTCCACAGCACGTCGTACGGCAGCTTGGAGAACGCGCGCGTCAGGATCTGGATCTTCTCCGCGGGAAGCTGCGAGGGGCTCACGTTGGTGCCGTAGGTGATGTAGATCACTCCGTGCTTTGATGAGTCCAGGTACGATTTTAGTTCCTGTAAGATTAGATATGATAAGTATGAGTAGTGGCATAATGATAAGCATTTGCGATATTTTTGTTTCATTTTGAACTAGCTTTCCCGCGACTCCATCCGCGTTAATTTATTTTTGTATATAGTGACCGTGTCTTATCATAACTGGAGCCAGAATTTATATAGCCTGTGTCCTGGACGTCCAAATGCTTATCTACCACATTTCATAAAATTCAAACATTGTTTAAAGAGTTAAGGAGGAACATTCATTTTGTTATGTACATATTTTATAAAAACATTAATGAAACAATAAATTATAAACTGTACATCGTTATTATTATTAACGATTATCGTGTACGCAGAAATCGCAAAAAATATTTTAATAAAACTATAAAGTAAAAAACGATAAAGTCAAAGTGCTTTAAAAAATAAACTTACACTCGGCAGTTCCTTCGATGGCTTCTGATGTATTCCTCCAACGTATACAACACTAGGTGGCACAGGCCTGTTGGAATCCCACATCGGATGAACATTCAGCATCAATAAATCCACGTTTCGTTCTAACTCAGATAAAGATGGCGTATCTTCTCCGAATACTCTCTTAATCATTTTATCATCTACAGGGTACTGACTTTCCGCTATAGAGATAACACTATAATGCAAATAAAGCTCAGTAATTTTCTCCCATAAACTGAGATTGTGTAACCTTTGTCGTACCATAGAAGGGTATAATAGTGGTGGTGATGTAGGAGCACCTATTACTTCAAAATTGTAAGGCATAGCTCCGAACGAACTAAAAGAGACTACAGGTATACCTTTGAAAATATGAGAGTATACCAAGGCAGGTCTTACGCACGCTTCTAGAATCAGCAAGTCGAATTGCGGTTTACTGTTCAGTAAACTCTGCACTTGGTCTGATAGCAGCTGTTGTTCAAAAACTTCTGTAATCACTGGCATCATTGCTCTCATTTGTGTTAGGATGTCGTCGCTGTCGCCTTTAGTAAGACTTCCATTTAACACGAATGATCTCCATTGGTCGTATGATTCGTGGAGGTCTATTTCTGTGAGGTTCTCGGGCGCTTGTCCCTTGGGGTAGACAGGGTCCGTGGTGATGATGGTGACCTGGTGGCCCCTGCGCGCCAGCTCCTGCGTCAGCGGCCGGAACACCACCTGATGGCTGATCGACGGAACCGGCACCACGGTCAATATCCTCGCCGACTCACACGCTACTAACAAACTAACACATATAATAATATCTCGAAGTTTCATGATGTTAATGCAAGGTGCTCTAGTTGGCTCTTTGATTTAAAATGATTAAGAAGCCGCTAACTATCCATATTTATGCAAATCATACTTTGCAAGTCATAATGAACATTTAATTTTAATCCGACAAAGTATCGTCTGGGCACTTATCAACATCACAAACATGTTACAACATGAGTTAGGTATGGTTTGGGCAATAACCTTGGCTGATAATAACCTAATAGGATACTGGTAATTATTATGACATGGAGTAGATAAATTAAACGAAATAAATATTTGTGAGTAATTTATTTTTCATGATTTATCCATTATATCTATATCTATACTATTATTATAAAGAGAAAAGATTTGTTTGTTTGTTTTTTTGTAATGAATAGGCTCCGAAACTACTGGACCGATTTCAAAAATTCTTTCACCTTTGGAAAGCTACATTATCCCCGAGTAACATAGGTTATAATATAGCAAAGAAAATTGCGGGAAAATGCGGGCGAAGCCGCAGGGCGGAAAGCTAGTATATTATATTTAGGTATCGAACCGGGCGGCCGGCACTGCACCTTAACAATTTATAAAATAAAAAAAAATAAAAAGACGTTTATTTTGACATAAAACACACTAACAGTACAAACACAAGGACAATAAAATAAAAAAACACAAAAATACTTATAAATAAAAAAAACAAACAAAAAGGTACAAAAATGAAAGAAAACAAAAATAAAAATATAGCATAACCTTTAAAACATTTTTTTTTAATTGTTTGCACTCCAGTGTGCCTGTGCCAAAATGGGTTTAGTCTCAGCTATTGTGTTATCCTGTAAAGAATACAGGGTAACGCTGGTTTTCAGACTAAACCCTTTTTAGGTGGCTGGAAATATACTACAAATACTTGAGTCAGCTAGTGTGTGTGTGTGTGTAAACAATATATTTAAATAATTAGGGCAGGAGAAAGAAAATATTAATGTATAAATAAATGTAAATACAATAAGGTAGTGAATGTAGGTGAAATAGGAAGGTAACACATAATTGAAAGGCAATGTATAAATATGTTCTATATAACTCCACCAGAGGTTTCCATTTTCCAATTGTTTGGAAAATTTGGTACTATATTCTCAATTGAAGTTCTTGTGTTGAATTATCTTAATCGCCTCCTAAACCTACATATCTAGGATTATAATATCGCTATGTTTAGGTTGAAGGAGTAATTCCATAATTAGATTAAAATATACATATGTATTTATATAATTATGTATGTATATATTTCGTGTTTCAAAAATTTCTGCATCTCGTCCTAGGTCTCTGTCGAGCCTGTGTTATGAGGTTACAATGGATTTGCTAGGTAATTGCGCTACGCTATTGCTGACTTGTTGATAACCATAATGAAGTCTTAGAATGACTATAGTCTAGAGTTAACTAACCCATACAAGCAAGTACTTCATGCAAGTTCACACCACAATCCTTGGCTTTTAAACTCTATGGTGCCACTGAATGAGTAGTTCATAATAAGGTAAATAACTTGAGTTTACGCACAGAATATGTAATAGTTATCAAGCGGCGACCTTTGGGCTCGATATTATTTTGAACCAATGAACAAGTGAAAATACCTCGATGAGTTAGTAGCAGTATTGACTTGGATAGAAGTAGCTATGGTTGTGTGCAGATAATAAATGGTTGAGGCGCCTGTTATTGTGGTCAGATAATTACGCCTTTGAGAAACACCGTGACTGTTTTAGTGATATGTGCCATTGTATCGCGATACATAATTATTATGATAGTCAATGCCGCGAATTCATCGCAAAATCGAGTCTTTATGCATACCTGCGAATAACATGAAATCTATAGTTTATTCACTATTTAAATGGGTTGTTCGTCATCTCGCGGGAAAACAAAAGATGGATTCCCGCGAGTTGGCACATTGCAATTTTTCATAGTATTGTGTTCGTCATCTCGCGGGAATTTCAAAACAAATGAATTTATGTACAGGCAACTCAATAAAATTGTTGTAGTAAAGGAAATGTATATATCTATCTATAAGTAGGTACTAACTCAAGCTATAAAACTGTGAAAACTTAATAGCTATAGATATATACATAGTTTGCATAGTTGTGACAGGACGAAATTATTTAGCTATGTTTATTAAATTATAATATATGTATGTATTTATAATTTGATAAAAACATACTTATACATTTATATTAATTTTATATAATTTCAAGACGAAAGTCTGCAATCAGTGTGTTGCCAGTGATGACTTATGGATCCGAAACGTGGTGCTTCACTTTCGGCCTCATAAACAGGCTCAGAGTCGCTCAAAGAGCTAGGTCGTAGTAGTAGAGGTCTATCTATGCTCGGGGTTTCTCTACGGGATCGAATCAGAAATGAGGAGGTACGTAGAAGAACACAGGTCACCGTGATAGCCCAGCGGATTAGCTCTTTGAAGTGGCAATGGGCAGGCCATATAGCTAGTAGAACGGATGGCCGGGGGGGCCGAAAAGTTCTGGCTCGCGGTGAATGCAGGCCGCGTCCGACCGCAATAACTGGAAATTATTAAGGGAGGCCTATGTCTAGCAGTGGACGTCTAACGGCTGACATAATGATGAAGACAAAGTATGTATTTTGTCCTTAAGTTAACTTATATAATTCAATGATTATCCTTGAAACAGTTTAACTTTTAAACTGATATAGGTGTCTAGATGACATTTGTCAAAATGACAGCTGTCAAGCTTTAAACTGCGTTAACTCCGAAACTGCTGGGCCTAGAGATGCCGTACTAGGCGCAAATGATTGGTGATATAGAGAGCAACATTTTTGATGACAGCTGTCAAACTTTAAACTGCCACAACTCTGAAACGGCTTGGCCTAGAGATGCCGTACTAGGCGCAAATTATTGGTGATAGAAGGAGCAACATTTTTGATGACAGCTGTCAAACTTTAAACTGCCACAACTCTGAAACGGCTTGGCCTAGAGATACCGTACTAGGCGCAAATGATTAGTGATGTAGAGAGCAACATTTTTGATGACAGCTGTCAAACTTTAAACTGCCACAACTCTGAAACGGCTTGGCCTAGAGATACCGTACTAGGCGCAAATGATTGGTGATAGAGAGAGCAACATTTTCGATGACAGCTGTCAAACTTTAAATGGCCACAACTCTGAAACGGCTGGACCTAGAGATGCCGTACTTAGTATGCTCGTTTTAGAGTTGTGGCAGTTTAAAGTTTGACAGCTGTCATCGAAAATGTTGCTCTCTATAACACCTATCAATTGCGCTTAGTACGGTATCTCTAGGCCAAGCCGTTTTAGAGTTATGGCAGTTAAAAGTTTGACAGCTGTCATCGAAAATGTTGCTCTTTCTAAGACCAATCATTTGCGCCTAGTACGGCATCTCTAGGCCAAGCCGTTTCAGAGTTGTAGCAGTTTAAAGTTTGACAGCTGTCATCGAAAATGTTGCTCTCTTTAACACCTGTCAATTGAGCTTAGTACGGCATCTCTAGGCCAAGCAGTTTCGGAGTTGTGGCAGTTTAAAGTTTGACAGCTGTCATTTTGACAAATGTCATCTAGACACCTATCGGTTTAATAGTTAAACTGTTTCAAGGATAATCATTGAATTCCTTATGTTGACTTAAGGACCCAAATATATACTTCATCATTATAATGTCAGATATTGGACGTCCACTGCTGGACATAGGCCTCCCTTTATGACCTCCAGATATTACGGTCGGATGCAGCTTGCATCCACCGTGAACCAGCAGCCTTGAAAAGATCATCTGTCCCCATTGTTGGTGGACGTCCGACGCTGCGCTTGCCGATCCGTTGTCTGCTCGAGAACTTTTTGGCCTCATTGGCCATTCGTTCTTCGAGCTATATTGCCTGCCCAATGCCACTTCAAAGAGCTAATCTGCTGGGCTATGTGACCTGCGTTTTACTACGTATCTCCTCATTTCTGATTCGATCCCGTAGAGAAACTCCTAGCGTTGAAAAATTAAGTAGGTATACTAATTCATATTGAGATAAACGGGCAAATATCTCAATATGAATTTATCAAACCACGATAGTTTTTATAGGTAGGTATACTAATTTATTTAACTGTACTTTTCAATTCCCGCGAGATGACGAACACAATACTATGAAAAATTGCAATGTGCCAACTCGCGGGAATCCATCTTTTGTTTTCCCGCGAGATGACGAACAACCCATTTAAATAATAATAAACAATTTATGTTATTACGTGCCAAATAAACCTGACGGAACACTCATTTTAGTATCACACTTGACTCAAGTACGTTTAATAAAGACAAATAGTGCTCATGATAATGAATCGGCAGAAAATTATATAAAACGACGTACACGGAAGTTTTGGTAACATAACACAGAGAGGCGTAGCTATAGTACAGACATAGAAAATTGAATTAAAATGAATTTAAAAATTTATTTGATTTTTGTTGGTTTTTGTTTGGTTTGTGAATCAGCAAGGATTCTTACTGTAGTGCCTTGTGCTTCCATCAGCCATCAACTGCCGTTCAGGCCGCTGACCCAGGAGTTGGCCCGAAGAGGACACCAGGTCACTGTCATCACCACAGACCCTGCCTTCCCGAAAGGAAAAGCGCCAGAAAACCTCACAGAAATAGACCTCCACGAATCATACTCCTTAGTGAAATCCTTCATCTTAAATGGAGAAATTACATCAGGAGATAGTAATGATTTACTGGGTCAGATGAATTTAATCATGCAACTTACATCAAAATTATTTGAACAGCAGATGCTATCAAAACCAATTCAAACTTTCTTGAAGAGTAAACCGAAATTCGATTTGTTGATACTCGAAGCATTCCCTACGCAAGATCTAGTGTACTCCCATATATTTAAGAACACTCCTGTAATACTTTTCAGTTCTTTCGCTGGTACAAACGTTCTGTATAATGTGTTGGGAGCTCCTACCAACCCGCCTCTTATGTATCCGACATTTTATCGTCAAAAGCTACATAGCTTGACCATTTGGGAAAAACTACACGAATTGTATATGCATTACGCCTTAGACAACATACTACACAGTACGGTTTCTGTTGATAATATGAAGTTGAAACAGATAGCAGGAGACGACACGCCAACAATTGCGGAGTTGATGAATAATGTGGATCTCATGATGCTAAATGCTCATCCGATATGGGATTCAAACAGGCCTGTTCCTCCAAATATCGTATATGTTGGTGGAATCCATCAGCAACCATCGAAGGAACTGCCTCAAGTAAGTCAATGGTACAAAAATATCCTGTAATTTGAAATTGATATAATTTGGCAAAGATTTAACTTAATAAAAATTTAAATAGTAAAATTTTATAAAACTATAACTTATCATGGGATATTTTTAGCAAAATTTGTTTTTTTTTTGTTAAGAGCATTGATGAGAAGCCATACAATACACTTAATTCAGATTTTCTCCGTAAAATCACAAAGATTAACTCGTATACGTCATCACTACAAATTGAACCAATATCGATACAAATCCAACGTAAAAAAAGATTAAATAATAGTAAGGTTAAATAATAAGGCGATAAGGCCGCCCAATGTACTTATTTCTTTAGTTGTATTTGTTATTTTTGTTTGTTTGTTTTCGTGTACAATAAAGTGTTTTTGTACCTATTGTATTGTCTTGTAAATATGATTTTAAAAAATGTTCGTGGATTTCTCTTTGAACTTAATATGAACAGCTATGACAGTTTCAAAAGTTATCTAACTTTAAATTTTATTTTGTCTCTCAATTTTAAGGATCTCAAGTCATACCTGGACTCATCAAAGCACGGAGTGATCTACATCAGCTACGGCACCAACGTGAGCCCCTCGCAGCTTCCCCCGGAGAAGATCCAGATCCTGACGCGCGCGTTCTCCAAGCTGCCGTACGACGTGCTGTGGAAGTGGGACAAGGACCAGCTGCCGGGACAGTCACCTAATATTAGAATAGAGAAGTGGCTGCCCCAGTCTGATCTACTCAGTAAGTATTTCGTCATCATCATCATTTCAGCCGTCCGACAAACACTGCTGAACATAGCCCTTCCTTAAAAAAATTAGCTATTTCAGCCGGATGCCGTTTGCATCCTAACCACCAGGAGGTTATACCCGATCATTTTTCCATTTCGTTTTGGGATATACGACGCTGCATTGGCCTTATAAGCCAAGTCGACCATCCGATCCGTTATCTGCACTATGCTATATACTATGCCCATCGCTAATACAGTGAGCGAATCGTCTGGGCTAGTATCGGTGACCCTAGTTCTTTACGTATCTGCTTATTCCTGATTCGATCCCGTATAAAGACAAAGAATCTCTATAATTTTTGAGCCACCATCAATTAGCCCATATTCCGTTGTACTACTAGGCACTGTCTTTTTAATAGTACCTAAAGATATTAGAGGATTTTTTGTAATCACTATATTTATCTGGTTGGCGATTAGTCAAACTAAAAGTAACGAATCATCATTGCTTTGCATTTTGCTTTTTTTGACGTCATTATATTATCAGCTACGTTTTTTTATAAGCTTCTGTTGATAAGTCGCAAATTGTCTTCCAGAGCATCCAAAACTGAAGCTGTTCATCACGCAAGGCGGGCTGCAGTCCACAGACGAGGCCATCCTCGCCGGAGTGCCGCTCATCGGCATGCCCATGCTGGGGGACCAGTGGTTCAACGTGGAACAGTACGTGCACCACAAGATTGGAGTCAGACTTGATATGGAGGACCTTACAGAAGAAAAATTCTTCGATGCCATCAACACGGTTGTTAATGAAAGGTAAATCAGTTATTTATTATCCAGTTTATCATTCCTATGATAAAGATACACAAAGCTTAAACATGTCAAAATGAAGAAAAAATATTTACATAATAATAATAAATTACACAATTTATAATCTTATCAGAATGTGCATGATTATTTACAAAAACTCATTCATTCAGCGAGTAGAGATGGGGCCTAATCTTCAAAGGGTGTAGCGGGTGTCGATAAACTTACAAAGAGGTTTATTATACCGTGAGACGGACAATAGCGGCATTCTGTGTATAATAATGATGAAGCACACCAATAATAATGATGAAGTCAATTTATCTCATCAATAGCAACTTGGTATTAATACCGTCTTTGACAATCACTCATTGATCTATCAAGATACGTGACAATCCCCCAAATCTATCTGAGGATACTCTTTCCTTGGGTGTAATCCAATCATTTAAAAACAAAATTTATTTATGTCAGAACTTGTTTAAATCTTTACATCGATAGCTCCTCGATAGAGTTAAAAGTTGGCGCTTAAAACGTTGCCAATTATTTTTTTTTACCATAAACGTTTCATTACAGATACAGTGAGAACGTCATCCGTCTTCGTACGTTGATGTACGACCAGCCTGAGAGCGCGCTGTCCCGCGCCGTGTGGTGGACGGAGCACGTGCTGCGGCACGGCGGCCGCCACCTGCGCGCGCCCGCCGCCAACCTCTCCTGGGCAGAGTACCTCGACGTACAACTACTCGCCGTACTAACTACTGCTGTAGCTATACTCTCGACAGCTGTCGTCGTAACTCTGTGGTTCCTGTTGAAACTATGGCGAAGAATCCAGAGTAAACAGAAAGTGAAGGCTAAGCTGAGCTGATTGTGTTATACTCTTGTTTATGTTTGTTTGTTTACGTTAGCTAGTTAATTACTCTTTTAAGCTGAGTACCTTGATGTAGCAAAGTTATTAGTATGTATGATATCGATCACATCATAAGTGTTCCCTTGATGCCAATATAATAAATACATTTAAATGATAACTACAGTCTGTCTGTAGATATGAAACAGTAGTAAATACTTTTTATCACTCTGCTAATATCTTATCTGTTTATATTGTTAGATAGATATAGAATTTAATTTAACCTACTCACGCTTAACACAAAAAAAACTAAGTTTCTTCCTTTCTTCAAAACTTCAGTGTCAGCCCCGAAGGGAATGCTTTCATTAAAAGTCCATTCCTGCCACACGAAATCGCCTTTCATACTAGCAGACTGTGCCTGTATGGAAAGTATTACAATGACGGACACTATACGTTACTTAGGGGTGGACTTTGACAGCAGACTGTCGTTTAAACATCATATTCATAATATCTCAGGACGGGTCCGTAAATCCATGTATATAATGAAAGCTCTTCGCTCTTCCTGTGACCTTAAGACGCTGCAAATGGTTTACTTCGCGATGTGTCAATCTATTCTATCCTACTGCAACTTAATCTGGGGCGGTGCAGCTAAAACTCATGTAATTGAAGTGGAGCGTGCACAACGCGCAGTACTTAAGGTTATGCTTGGCAAACCTTTTAGATACTCCACTGACCTTCTGTATAAAGATGCGGGTGTGCTACGAGTAAGACAACTATTCATCTACAAAGCTTTCGCAACTGTTCACTCTGATACGATAAACTCTGAAGCATACCCTGATCTTATAAGAAAAAGAGTTTATAAACTTCCATATAATACCACAAAATCATCTTTTGCCAAACGCCATCTTTCATCAATTCTGCCTAGAATATATAACTATATCTGTAAGGTTTGTGACGTTAAAACACTACAGACGTCTCAAGCTAAATTGGAAGTCCGTTTGTGGCTTTCTACAAGGACGTACGATGAAACGGAAGATATAATACTCTAAGTAGTTTATCTGTCACTCTAATTTCAACAATTTTCAGTTACCGTACTTTTCGTCACACGCACACACATACCTTCACAATCACTTCATGTACTCAACTTTTGCATACCTACCTATACCTGAGATAAGACATTGGATAACCTAGGATACCTACATTACTTCATGTACTCAATTTTTGCATACCTACCTATACCTGAGATAAGACATTGGATAACCTAGGATACCTACATTACCTACTCAATAAAAAATATTCCTGACCATTCGTCACACAGGTACCCACGACACGGGCCATGAGCCTAGTGTGGGGCCATTGCAAAACTTTAGCCGTAATTTTAGTCGTAGATATAAGGTTAATCTTAATTATTCCTAAGCATGTTTGTAATATTGTTAAATAAATAAATTTGATTTGATTTTTGATTTGAGATAATAAATTTTAACAGAAAACAGAATCTGAACAAAAATAAAAATTGGTTAAGGAATATTTAGTCTCGACAGATGATGAATAAAGTTACAAATTGTACTTTTAACAAGCGTTTATTTACTTTGTTATGTATTGCTGGACAATTTACACAACAATATCAAACCACCGTGGTAACCTCGAAGCTTGTGTTACGGTACACTAGATAATCTGATATACCTATTAAACAAACAATTATATAGAACACCCAGTACAAATATCTGCAGATCGAACACATTTTTGATCCGAGGCGGGAATCGAACCCGCAACCTCCTGCGTCGCAGGCAAACCTTCGCCCGCTGCGCCACAGAGGTTGTAATTAATGTAAATAAACCATGTTTTTTTCGAGTAGAGTCTTGCTACTACAATATTGAAGAAAATATATTTAACGAATTGAGCTGAATTATACTCAACCAAATTTTATGATAAGTAGTGTTTGGGTAATAATGCATGTAAGAACTTCTGTTTGAGCTAAGCAAATAAAAACAAAAGACCCATTCTTAGATAACGTCCTTGTTATCTTAATTATATTTATTTTTCCAGTGTCATATGATTTATTACTTAAACAAATAAATGCACTTATCATCAGGATAGGAAAAAAAGTTCACATCACTATTAGTACTGAGTTGTGCTCTACGTAAAATGAATAAATTATTATTTTTGTTTCTGGTCTTAAATTTGTGTGCGGTGTGTGATATGTCTGGAATTCTCGTTGTAATTCCGACGCCATCAATTAGTCACCAGGTGGCTTTTCGACCTCTGACCCAGGAACTAGTAAAGCGAGGACATCAAGTCACCGTCATAACTACAGACCCTATTTACCCAAACGGACAGGCTCCACAAAACCTAACAGAAATAAATCTTCATGATGCCTCTTATGATGTAGTCAGAGAACAATATCACGAAGCGGGAATCACTAATGGAAGAAAAGAGGATTGTTTAAAACAAATGCAGCAATACCAACCCTTGCCTTCACTTATTCTCCAAATTCACATGAGTTCTTCAGAAGTACTGCATACGTTGAAACATCAGAGATTCGATTTGTTAATACTGGAAGCAATGATGAGGCCATTCATTCTGTATTCGCATTTACTCAAAGGAGTCCCTGTTATCCTAGTCAGTTCCTTCGGTGTGTTTGACGCTACTTATCAGGCTATAGGAGCTCCAACTAACCCGACTCTTTTATATCCAACACCATTTCGTCAGAGGTTGTTTAACCTGAGCTTGTGGGAAAAGATTTCAGAACTTTATAATCATTATGCTCTGGAGTTTATGTTTGCACGGCAATTTACTGAAGACGAGAAAATGTTTAAGATGCTATGTGGAGATGATACTCCGACAATGTCGGAGTTGGAGGAAAATATAGTCTTGTTGATGATGAATGTGCATCAGATATGGTACTTGAACAGGCCGGTGCCTCCCAGTGTGGTGCATGTGGGAGGAATACTTCAGAAACCAGAGAAAGATCTTCCACAGGTAATATACATTTTAATATAAAACACAACAAATGACAAAAAGTCGTAATAGCAGAATATATAATGCATTCTATCACCAGGGAAAGAAATACAATACAAACTTCGTTTAATCTATTACTTGAATGATTTTTATTCCAAATTCTGAAATGTAATAAATCAAGATTCTTAGATGTGGATTTTTCCGCTGTAAAATAATCAATATTTAATTTGATGAAAGATATGCGTATTTATGGAAAACATTCGTTAAAATTATAAAGTAACAAAGAAAATTCCTGTTAAAAATACCTTTTACCCATCCATCGTTACAAACATTTGCATTTGTAATATTAGTAAGGATATTTCTCATTTCCAGGATATGCAATCCTACCTAGACTCGTCAGTCCACGGCGTGATATACATAAGCTTCGGCACCAACGTGCTGCCTTCCATGCTGCCTCCGGAGAGGATCCAAGTCCTGATCAACGTGTTCTCCAAGCTGCCGTACGACGTGCTGTGGAAGTGGGACAAGGACCAGCTGGCAGGAGTCTCCAGCAACGTCAATATATCCAAATGGGTGCCGCAGGCTGATTTACTAAGTATATTTCAATAGATCCGAAAGTTGGATACAGTTGGACCGTCTCTTTGCTAGCTTGTTGTCCAAGCTAAATTAGATTTATCGAACTTGTTATTATTCAAAATCAATCCATGTCTTTCACATAGATACATCACTTTTACAAGATTATCAAATTCGATTAAGAATGGACAACCTGATTGCATGAATGATCGCCGTTCAAGTCTGTGACTGATTTACCAAGTAATTAGATAATAGTTTTATAGACTAATGAAGGGCACTTCATTATTTCATTGCCGGACATTATAGCCCAGTATTCTTCACCGTATGTCACTCATGATGAATATTGTTTATTTCCAGGGCATCCAAAACTGAAGCTGTTCATCACACAAGGCGGGCTGCAGTCCACAGACGAGGCCATCCTCGCCGGAGTGCCGCTCATCGGCATGCCCATGCTGGGGGACCAGTGGTTCAACGTGGAGCAGTACGTGCATCACAAGATTGGGATCAGACTGGACTTGGAAGACATCACAGAAGATAATTTGTTGAATGGAATTACTTACGTTATCAGTAATGAGGTTATGTACGTTGCGTTCAATAGTCTTTCTTATCTCGTGCACTTGAACCGTAAACAATCCTATTTCCGTCTGCAACAAAATACATACATTGTATAGAAAAATTGTATTTGTAAAAAAATTTAAGTACTTAGTCAATCAAGCAGCGGAAACTTATTATAAGAGCTGTTAAAAAAAATTTACAAGAAGTATTAGTAATTGGTATGAGAAAAATTACAATTTCACTACATAACCTTTGTCCTCGAGTGGGAGTCGAACCAACGCCCCCCAGTTTAGCCCTGGTTGCGCTAACCTTTACGCAATCCAGGAATCACGTAAGGGCTTGAATTGATCCCATACCTCATATAATATTATCTTTAGTTCAATTATTGCGCGATTCAATTATTTGCGCTAATTTTATAAAATATTGACCTTTGATATAATTTAATCGTACCGCACCGAAGATTTGCAGATTGATAGTAAATTGTTTGTTTTATAATATCAGTTAATTAGTTGATAATAATGGCATTCACAAATACTTTTTTCAGGTTCCGTAAGAATGTGGCGCGGTTGCGGTCGTTGATGTACGACCAGCCTGAGAGCGCGCTGTCCCGTGCCGTGTGGTGGACGGAGCACGTGCTGCGGCACGGCGGCCGGCATCTGCGCGCGCCCGCCGCCAACCTCTCCTGGGGAGAGTACCTCGACATACCGTTACTCGCTGTGCTCGCGACAACTTCTTTAGCTATGTTGGGTGTCGTCTTCACTGTTGTATGGTTTATCTACAAAAGTTTGTGTACCTTTATTCGTTTTCAGGAAAAAAAAATTAAGCTAAATTAATGTAACTCAATCTTTATGTTTATGATTAAGATGTAAGTTCAGTTTACTTCGCTATTTTTTTTCAAAACTGTCCCCAATATTTCTTCTAAAATTAATTCTTCATTCGATGTTTCCTGTTTGTTGTATAAAGCTAGATAATTTGAAGGTTTTTTGGTTTATGTCATAAATACCTTTGCCACTATATGCCACTACCTATGAACATTTGGATTTATAAAATGCATGTGAACATGTGAACATACATATTAGTTTAGAGGGCTACCTCAGATCGAAGGGATGAAAATCTTCTTATGAATTCAGGGAAATGTTAAGCCCTGGAAAGCAAAATTAGTATTATTATGCTAATTTTGATATTCTATATTGTCTTATATTCCATGTTCTTTCATTATTATGAACTGCAATAAAAATACATAACATTATTTATATATTTTTTATTACCCTCAACATAGTGACGTTTCTAGACACCAAATTAGGTAGAAACAATATATTTAATACTAATATAATTAATCACTCCTTCTTTTCTTTAACACTTAGATAATTCCTCAACAACCTATAAATTATGTAGATAACAGAAGCAGCAATAGATGTCAAAGTAATAACTGCTGCAGCAAGAGCTGTCATCAATTGTACGTCGAGGTACTCTCCCCAGGAGAGGTTGGCGGCGGGCGCGCGCAGGTGCCGGCCGCCGTGCCGCAGCACGTGCTCCGTCCACCACACGGCGCGGGACAGCGCGCTCTGAGGCTGGTCGTACATTATTGACCGCAACCGAACGACATTCGCGCGAAAGCTGTAACAGAATAACAATAAATTTAAGTTATCAACCAATAATTATAACGAAGTCAAGTTATCTCGAGTTTTAGCGAGACTAAAGAACTAAAAGAAACTTGATTTTGGTATAAATTGACCTACCTGTTATCACTGGTGATAGTATTGATGACATTTAAAAGTTTCTCTTCATTAAGGTACTCAAAGTCCAGTCGGATCCCAATCTTGTGATGCACGTATTGTTCCACGTTGAACCACTGATCCCCTACAATAGGCATGCCGATGAGGGGCACTCCGGCGAGGATGGCCTCGTCTGTGGACTGCAGCCCGCCTTGTGTGATGAACAGCTTCAGTTTTGGATGTCCTGCAAACCGTTTTAAGTTTGCTTATTTAGATCGCTCATAAATTATTACTCTATGTTACCATGTGTCTTTGGTGATTATTTCGTAACCTCTAGATAATTTAAAAGGCGAATAAACTTTAGAAATCAAGCGCTTCTAATAATAATCGCCAACAAACATCATAAAAAATGTATCAATGTGAAATTGAATCATCTATGATATGATAACATTACGTAGTAAATCAGACTGCGGCAGCCATTTGGATATCTTGACGTTGCTGGAGACGCCGGGCAGCTGGTCCTTGTCCCACTTCCACAGCACGTCGTACGGCAGCTTGGAGAACACGTTGATCAGGATCTGGATCCTCTCCGGAGGCAGCAGGGAAGGCACGACGTTGGAGCCAAAGCTGATGTAAATCACGCCATGGACTGATGCGTCTAGATAAGATTGCAAATCCTGGAATTGCAATAATAAAATCAGCTTCGATTTAAAAAAATAGCAGTAATCTATGAAATAAAATCGTATTTGATATCAAAAGAAGGAATGGAATAGAGTCTAGTTTAAAATAATTAACGATGATTTCTCAGGACCAGGAAAAGGTTGAGGGTACCAGAAGGTGAGTATGAGGTGGACTGTTCTAATAAAAGCATCAGTGCATGACTCATAACTACTAGAAGAATGTAAGAGGAAGGCAGCCATCAGAGAAGAGTGGCGGCGCGGTGTGTTGTAAAGCTTGCCACCAACAAAAAGTGATACCTACCAAGAGCCTTACCGACAAAGATGAATAATACCTTTGGCAGATCATTTTGCGGTTTCTGATGGATTCCTCCCACGTAGACCACGCTGGGCGGCACCGGCCGGTTGTGGTCCCAAATCGGATGAACGTTCAACAGCACCAAATCTACGTTATTCTCCAATTCCGATATCGTCGGGGTATCTTCACCCCATAGCTTCTTCAACGCCTTATCATCCTCAGGTACTTGTTCCTCAAAAATCTGCGCCAGCACATAATGATTGTACAGTTCATTAACTTTCTCCCACAGCGTTAGATCATAGATTTTTTGCCTTAAAATAGTTGGGTATAAGAGAGCAGGTCTTGTTGGCGCTCCCATATAGTCAAATGTAGGATTAAATGCGCCGAAGGAACTACCCATAATAAGAGGAACCCCTTTGAATATATGTGAGTATAAGATAAACGGCCTCATTACCGCTTCCAGGATCAATAAATCAAACTTTTTGTTTTTGATTGTTTGTAAAATTTCTTCAGACTTCAGGTGAATTTCTAGAAGGCGCTTCGGCAAAGGTTGGGACATAATCATTTGCTTTTTAATATCGCTGCTCTTTCCTGAAGTTTCACTCTCCTTAAAAAATGTTCTGGCAAACTCGTAACTTGCATCGTGAAGGTCTATTTCTGTTAGATTTTCTGGGGCTTGTCCTTTTGGATAAATGGGATCAGTTGTGATCACGGTGACCTCGTGTCCTCTTTTAACTAGTTCCAGGGTCAAAGGTCGGAAGGGCACTTGATGGCTGATCGACGGTGTTGGAACCACGATGAGAATCCTTGCTGATTGACACACCGCGAAAATACTCAAACACATGAGTATATTTGATGATTTATACATTTTGTGTATCTAAATATACACCTTGTTTACTTGAGTAAGTAGTACGAACTATTTAATTCAAGTGTTTCTCGTATCAAGTGGGCAATATGCAAGTCACTATGATGTGTATTATTTTAGATAATTACAATTTTATCAATACAGATAAAACTGTAGGTACTGTACTTAAATATTTTTTGTTAATTTTTTCCTTAAAATATTACAATAGTTATGTTATCAAGCAACAGCGTGAAGTTTTGCTATAAGAAAATATAAAGCAGGAAGTTAGTATAAACAAGATTTACTACACTGAGACGCGAGAGATAATCAATTTACTCAAGGCTAATTGTAGGCGATAATCACACTACCACGCACTGCTCTGGGTCTTAGTAAAAATTCAAATGCGCGTAGACTGATCTCTATTGGGTTGAGCGTGTCGACTGCTTTCGCATACCCGCGACCTTCGCGCATGCGTAACATGGCCGCAAGATTCTGCGCATGCGCGATGATTGCTTAGATTTATATCTATACTAGCTGTTCCCGCAACTCCGTCTGCGTTAAATTGTGTGTGTATGGAGGCTTAGAGTCTTATCGTACCTGGAACTGAATTTAAATAGCCTATCCTGTGTCCCAGACCTATATTTGATATATAAACATTTAGATACATACAGTTTTTTTTAAAAACGTCAAATTAGTTTCTGTATCATCTACTGAACCTATAAACACAATAACCCTGAAAACAAACTGACATACTCCATGACCGACACTTACATAATTGTTATTATTATAGTTTTAATCACATTCGGTAGACACTATAAATCGATTGTTGCGATCTAAAATTGGAATTGATTCCGAAGGTCAGCTGGTGTTTTGTTGTCATTCGAGATGCGTGTTTTTGTCTAGCCTGGGTTTTTTTCAAACGTTCGTAAAACAGAACATTATCAATAAGCTATAGAATAATACTTAGTATTGAAAATTGTAAGAAGGAGTACATTTACTGATTCGTTAGTTTCCTGCATCATTTCTCGTCAGTAACTTCATAGTGCCCTTCACTTCACGTTCAAACAAGCAAACAAACCCTTCAGCTTTTTAATATTAAAATAGATTATCAACACTCGAGTCCACACAGCTACATTTTTACATACAACATGGTATATGCCTCCTTTAGTTCATCGATCCGCTTTTTGCTAACCCATTCATGTACCTACCTCATAAGATGATTATGTCATAAAATGTAATAAAGAAGCATCCTTTTAAAAATCAAGATGGCAAAGTATATTTGCATTCATGCCTGTAATTTTAACATTTGTAATAGGTACTTAAACGACGACGAATAAGTACCGAAGTTAGATTTTCTTTACACATAAAATCACTATTACAAGAGCATTAGCTTTCCACTCGTAACTTTGCCTGCGTTTTATAGGACTGTGATATGGAGATTTTAGGAGAAGGTAATTGGAAGAGCGAAGTGATAGAGCTTGACATGAAAATTGCAGAAAATATAGCAAATAATGGTAGGTCCCAGTACTCTGCCCAGGAGAGTAACTGACTAGATAATCTAACTTAACCAATGATCAACAGTACAACACAATCAGTTTAGCTTAGACTTCACTTTATGTTCACTTTGGAATCTTCGACAAATTTTCAACAGGAACCACAGAGTGATGACGACAGCTGTCGAGAGTATAGCCACAGCAGTAGTTAGTACAGCGAGTAGTTGTACGTCGAGGTACTCTCCCCAGGAGAGGTTGGCGGCGGGCGCGCGCAGGTGGCGGCCGCCGTGCCGCAGCACGTGCTCCGTCCACCACACGGCGCGGGACAGCGCGCTCTCAGGCTGGTCGTACATCAACGTACGAAGACGAACGATGTTTTTGCGGTAGCTGAAATGATATTTTTTATTATACTAAGATTCATGAAGATTTCGACACTGGACAGATGTATTGTTACTTTGTATCTCATTTTTGCTTATCTCCCGCATACACTATCATTCCATTTAGTTTTGCTTGGTTAAAATCACTCACAAACACACAGCTACATTTTTACAAACAACAAAATCCAAGGTGTAGCTCCTTAAGTTCATCGATCTGCTTTACCATTATTATTGATCTGACTTAAAGTATTTTCACGTACACAACCAATCTTTAACGAACCTGTGGTCAGTGATAACAGACTGGATGCCTTTAATTAGTGCTTCCTCAGTGAGACCCTCTAAGTCCATTCTGATCCCTATCTTATGGTGAACGTATTGTTCCACGTTGAACCACTGATCAGCATACATTGGCATTCCGATCAATGGCACTCCCGCTGTTATCGTTTCTTCAGTCGATTGCAGACCGCCTTGAGTGATGAAGAGCTTTAGATTTGGGTGTTCTGAAAGGATAATATTTATTTTAAACGATCATAATTTCAAGAAGAAGAAATTACATAAAACCAATATGAACATTGTTATCAGTATCTTCGCGAAGATGGCGCTTGAAACAGTGCATAAATATTGGGAAACTCAAAATCTTTTATATAACCCGTTTCATTTCAGAATCGCTCTTGCTATAAGGGTACCCTTTTGAAATATTTTTACTTGCTCGTGCAACAACAACAACCCCATTAGGCTTAAATTTATACAAATTGTTTATCAATTCTCAAGCTGAAATACATTGTTATTGTTAATCTTACCGTGATTGCTAAACAGGAGTCACATGACTTTCAATCCGAAGGTCATGGGTTCAAAAGCACGTTAGAGAACGTTTTTTTCAAATAATGCAGAGATGCGTGGCGGGTTTTGAAGCCACGACCATCGGACCACTTAGCCAACACGGCTCTTTAAACCATATCTAAAACTAAATTACCGCTCCATCTTATTGGTCAATGACCGGGACTTTATTTGCCGAGTTTTATTACATTCAACTCGTACTTACTGAGTAGATCAGACTGCGGCAGCCATTTCTCGATCCTGATGTTGTGCGACTGTCCCGGCAGCTGGTCCTTGTCCCACTTCCACAGCACGTCGTACGGCAGCTTGGAGAACGCGCGCGTCAGGATCTGGATCTTCTCCGCGGGAAGCTGCGAGGGGCTCACGTTGGTGCCGTAGCTGATGTAGATCACTCCGTGCTTTGACGAATCCAGGTACGATTTCAGATCCTGAAAAAGATACAAAAGTAATACAACTCATAGGAAGTGTGCTAGCGTAATAACGAAATAAAAATATAAAACGAATGATACCCGTAACTAATTTACGATCTATTAGACGAGCTCTGTGGCGGAGCGGGTGACGGTCTGCGTCGTAAGACGTTGCGGGTTCGATTTTCGCTTCGTAACACAACCTTCGAGCTTACTACGGGGCTAAATCTGGCTGTGTGAACTGTCCAGCAATTTTCTTTATTATATATCTAAGCTCGTAATAATTTAAATTATTATTTTTGTGCTCTTTTACATCTGTGCAGGCTTAAAAATTCTATTTATATTACTCACGTTCGGAATTACTTTCGAAGATTGCTGATGAATCCCACCAACATAAACCACGCTTGGAGGTACAGGCCTATTGGAATCCCACAACGGATGAACATTTAACATCAGAAGATCAACATTATTAGTTAACTCTTCAATCGTCGGTGTATCTTCTCCGGCCAATTTCTTTATCAATAAATTATCAGCTTGTATTCCACCTCTCGAAATATAGTCTAAACTATAATGCATATATAGTTCGTAAATTTTCTCCCATAAGCTAAGGTTATGCAGCCTTTTCCGCAAAGGTGTTGGATATAGAAGCGGTGGTGTTGTTGGGGCCCCGACAGCTTCGTAATTTCTCACCAACCCGCCAAAAGTACTGAATAGTATAACTGGTGCTTCTTTAAATAAATGAGAGTATACTATAGCTGGTCTAACACACGCTTCTAGAATCAGCAGGTCGAAATTCTCTCCACTCTTCAGTAAACTTTGTACGGGTTCTGAAAGCGTTTGCTGTTCGAAAAGTTTTGAGAAGACAGCCATCACTGTCTTCGCCTGCGCTTTTAGGTCATTGTTTTTGCCTCGTGCGGTTTTCCCTTCTAGCATGATCGATCTCCATAGTGTATATGATTGGTGGAGGTCTATTTCTGTGAGGTTTTCTGGTGCTTGACCTTTTGGGAAGGCAGGGTCTGTGGTGATGACAGTCACGTGGTGACCTCTGCGGGCCAGTTCTTGCGCAGTGGCCGAAACGGCGTCTGATGACTGATCGACGGTGTTGGAACTACAGTCAGTATCCTTGCTGAATCACAAAACACACATAAACTAACACAAATCATTAAAATATAAATCATTTTAACTTATTTCACAAGCTGTTAGGACGGTCGGCCTTAATAGATTAGATACCGGAATATTTTTATACTCTTAGGCTTGTTTTTTATTTATCAATGTTTAGTACAACAAATAAAAATGAATAGTTGTTTGGCGTTCACTGACCTTACAATTACAACCCAAGATGATAATTGACTAAGCAAATTATATTTTAAATGTTAAGATACCTTTGCAATGAACTTGTGACGTCATACCAGTCGCACAAAGACATTTTAACGGAGTATTCCCATTTTGCGACCGCGGGACACGTACTAGTAAAAGTAAAGAAATCCTAATCAACCACTTTTTGCGGGGTGCGCGGGGGGGGGGGGGGGTTGTTTTGTTGTTGTTTCACTTTCACATATAATCACAATTGACACTGCCGCACATTTTTTAACGAGATTTTTCATCAATTTTCTGAGGCTAGTTTCGTCGTTTATTTAATTTGCATCGATATTTTCATCGATATAACTGCAAACCTATCATACTTATTTCAAACTAGCTGTGCCCGCGACTCCGTCGGCGTTAAATTTTGTTTGTATGGGGGATACGTCTTATCATAACTGGAGCATGAATTTAAATAGCCTATCCTGTGTCCCAGATGTCTCAATGTTTATCAATCAAATACACCAGACGATTTTATCTTAAAGCCTAATTTATCTTAATCCTCCACTAAACTATATTATTGTTACTAGGTAGTTTTGAAATCTACCTTTAATTTTTTTTATCTATTACGCAAGTTATCATGATTATTGTTATCATTTAAACCTACTTAGATATGGGCTCATGTTAATACTGTAATTTAATTTTATTAATTATAAGACCTATTGTACTCATAAAAATAAGAAACCTATTTTAAAGTATTATGGGGATTATCGTAGGTACGTTATTCTAGTAGTTTAAAAATGATCTATTGACCGACGCAAAAAACGACTGGGTGCTGTATTTTAACATGTCTGTGTATGTGATTATATCATAATTATAATATCATAATATATTTTTGTGTCTGCACCACTTACACCTAACTATAATTCTCCGCCGACTGGTATAAACAACTTAGACGAAACACTCAAAGCTAACACACAATAAACTAAATCGAATCGAGTACAATGTATACTGCGGTTGCAAACCTACTTAATAGAAACACAAAAAATGCGAGGTCATATTGATCATAAAATAAGTCTTAATTCGTTTGAACTTGTACGAAGTCGCCAGCAAGAGCTAGCCGAAAATAAATCCATAAATGCCGAACAATTGAAAGATTGTGAATTGCAAAAGATAAACTGATATAAATGAAATATTATACAATAATTTGCTAGTATCACTGGATAATCCATAACGTAAATGTCTCTAAAATGGGTAAATTATATTTTTTGTTCGGAGTTAGTTTGCTAATAGCGTGTGAGTCGGCGAGGATATTGACCGTGGTGCCGGTTCCGTCGATCAGCCACCAGGTGGTGTTCCGGCCGCTGACGCAGGAGCTGGCGCGCAGGGGGCACCAGGTCACCATCATCACCACGGACCCTGTCTACCCCAAGGGACAAGCGCCCGAGAACCTCACAGAAATAGACGTACACGAATCATACGAGTTTTATAGATCAAAAATTTTAAATGCTGCTATTACTAGTGGAGACAGTAATGACATTGTCGCTCAGATAACAACCCTTTTGTCTGTCTTGCCTGCAGTATTTGAACAACAATTTCTGTCGGAGCCAGTTCAAAATTTGCTGAAGAGTAAGCCGGAATTTGATTTATTAATACTGGAGGCGGTTGTGGCACCGGTCTTTGTATATTCGCATATATTTAAGAATATTCCCGTGATTCTCTTCAGTTCCTTGGGTGGTATGACCATGCAATTAGAGCTGCTTGGTGCTCCTGTATTCCCGCTTCTTCTTTACCCAACACCTATTCGACAGAGGTTGTATAATTTGACTTTATGGGAAAAAGTAAATGAGCTTTACGTCCAATTACAATTGGAATTTTATATGAGGAGCTGCATTCCATCGGCTAATGCTATGATAAAGAGGTTAGCGGGAAAAGATACTCCCAGGATTCAAGAGTTAAGTAAAAATGTAGATCTTCTGATGGTGAATGTTCACCCAATGTGGGATTCCAACAGACCTGTTCCACCAAACATTATTTACGTCGGAGGGATTCATCAACAACCATCGAAGGAACTACCTAATGTAAGAATCCCCAATTTCATTTTTTTTTCTTTTTTTTTTCATCACTATTTGCTTGCTATCTTTTAAATAAAATGTTTATAGCTTAAGCATGGTTGGATCGCGTATTAATCGACAATCATTATTTAGGATTGGAAAACTTACTTGGATTCATCAAAGCACGGAGTGATCTACATCAGCTACGGCACCAACGTGAGCCCCTCGCAGCTTCCCGCGGAGAAGATCCAGATCCTGACGCGCGCGTTCTCCAAGCTGCCGTACGACGTGCTGTGGAAGTGGGACAAGGACCAGCTGCCGGGACAGTCACCCAACATTAGAATAGAGAAATGGCTGCCCCAGTCTGATCTACTCAGTAAGAAAATCCAAGTACCTACAAAAATATCTTGATCATTTTAGCAATCACTACCTAAGTTTCTAGTCTAGTTCCATCGGATGGAAGTGGCTAGCATCCTTACGAACCACTTTTCATTTAATATTAATATAACATCTACTATTGTTTCGTTAACATCCGGTGCTGCGCTTAACGAACAGCCACCATTTGCAAACTTCAAAACAAAACTTCTTTTTACAATTTGACAAAAAATGATAAGTTAGTGAACTTTTTTCGAAGTTATGGATAACTAAATAAAAAAAATTACTTAGTGATGTAATTTCAGAGCATCCAAAACTGAAGCTGTTCATCACACAAGGCGGGCTGCAGTCCACAGACGAGGCCATCCTCGCCGGAGTGCCGCTCATCGGCATGCCCATGCTGGGGGACCAGTGGTTCAACGTGGAGCAGTACGTGCATCACAAGATTGGCATCAGACTGGACTTGGAAGACCTTACTGAGGATAAATTCTTGAATGGAATTAAGACTGTGATCAACGATGAAAGGTAATTTTGAAGTCATTATGTCTGATTCTGATATGTGGCTGATAAACATTTTATCAAAACAATTATCTTTGTTTGCAAAATGGCTTTCTTAGTTTACCTATTTAATTTATGTAAAATTCTGATAAGTTTTTGTGGTGGATAACCTAATTTTTTTGTCCGATTATCTTTTCTTTTAATATATTTACTCATTGCATATTTTTCATACTATCGATAATAAAGTATGAAAACATTTCATTACCTTTATTATAAAACTAACTCCACGCAAAATATGTATTCACCTCACCTGGTATACCACCACAGTACCTGATAAATATTTTATCAATGTATTGGTTACTAGCAAATTATTTACATTCTTCTTTCTCACTTTAATTATAATTATCCAGGACTTCTTTATGGTTCATTTCTTTGTTGCAGTTACCGTGCAAACATCATCCGTCTTCGTACGTTGATGTACGACCAGCCTCAGAGTGCGCTGTCCCGCGCCGTGTGGTGGACGGAGCACGTGCTGCGGCACGGCGGTGGACACTTGCAGGCTCCAGCCTCCAAAATTTCCTGGGCGGAGTACCTGGACTTACCATTACTCGCTGTATTGTCAATAGCCTTTGCTGTACTATGTACGGCTGTCATATTCGCTATACACCTTCTTATAAAGCTTTGGCGCAGAATACGAAGCTACCAGAAAGTTAAGGCTAAGTTGAACTAATAAACATGTTTGTAAATTGCTTCCGAGGAAGATGATTGATGCGTTATAGTTATCGGGCGGTATTGATTTTAAGTTTTAGTTTTTGTTAATGAGATGTTTACTCAAATCTCACCTAGTCAAAGAGTTAATGAAGTTTGTACAATCAAGTTTTAGGTTCGACGAGTAATTTGATAAACCTTTTTTGAAAATAAAAACTTTTGTATTAGTTTAATCACCATCATTATCAACCCATTAAATGTTACTGATGTGTTTGATTCCTCGCCTCAGGATCAAAATATTTAGTTTAGCTTTGGTTCCGTCTGTTGAGAGATGTCATTTGCATAGAAACGTCAATCGCGTTATGGAGAAATAACAAGTCGCTCAACCAAGAGCGATTGACATTTCAATACATAATTTATGACAATGTCGTTTGCAATGACAAGTCACTGAATTTCACTGAAGACAGGACAGTGTTAGGAATAGTCCCACAACCGAGTTTGTTAGGCCTCAGTCTCGAAACCAGCGGGCAGCGGGGCGGCGGCGGCGGCGGCGCGGGAGAGGGGCGGGCAGCGCATACCTGTTCTCGAAACCAGCGGGCAGATCGCGCGGCACTGTAGCGGTGTAGTGTTGTGTTCGTGGTTGTGTTGTCGACATTCGCAAACGAAATGTCTCGGCGACAACATCTTTTTGATTCAAATGTATTCCTAACGCTCGATTTATTGTGGGGAAAAGAAGAAGTGGATCCCTACTATAGGGCAAGGAAACTAAATGGCGAGTTTTATCGAAATTATGAAGAACAGAGACAAAATCCCGATAAATTCTACGACTACACCAGAATGAGTGTAGAAACTTTTGACTATATTCTAGAAACTATCAAGAGTGATTTAGTGTCTGGAATTAATCCAAAAAGTTTTAGAGGTATATCTAAATAAAAAAAAATCTAATAAAATGCAGGCAAAGCCAAGGGCAAAAAGCTAGTTTAATATAATCAAGAGCAATAACTATTGAATGAATGAACCGATTTCCACGCGGTTGGCAGCATTCGACGTAGTTTTTCAACCTCATTAAAAATCTATAAGTTTAAAATGATCGATCGATGAAATTCGTCCGACTTATGTACGAATAATAAGAAATTGTTTGTCCGGTACCCGTATTAATAATTATAATTTATTCATAAAGTACCCGTACGAATAAAAAATAATTTATTCATACAGTACCCGTACGAATAAAAAATAATTTATTGGTACAGTACCCGTACGAATAGATTCAGTCCAAAAAAAAGTACAACACTATACTACAATGCAGACGCGCAACGCGGTACGGTCACCGCTCGACTGGAGTGCACCGCTCGTTGCCCGCCCCCGCGCCGCTCCCGCGCCGCTGTTTTCGAGATTCGGTCCATTTGACAATACGCATAAGATCCTGCCGCTCCCGCGCCGCCGCCGCCGCCGCCCCGCTGCCCGCTGGTTTCGGGACCGAGGCCTTATGGTAGTATGTGAGTATTAGTACACAGAACGACGCTGTCCGTCGTCGTTTGTATATTATGTAATTCACATAGGTACAAAATTAAAATCATATAAATATTTCGAGTAAGGACAATTCCACGACCTTCAGAATGAAAGCCGATCGTCACATCATAATTAAATTAAATTTATTACATTTCAGATAATTTGATTCATAATATTACAATATACTTCTGATAATCCAACAAATTTAAAAATTCACAATTATTATCTATTTGGATTATAAATATTCTTATCGAATCAAAAATCACTTAATATTTGATTAAGGTGATAATAGAATCTACTTGTTTATCGTATTACGTGTTGAGATAGTCACCTAATGATCTAAATGTGTTATTGGAGGGATTACTGTGTGATAATGAGCCGAGTTTTAATTAATCTCTTTAGCATGTGAGTTGGAGTAGTACAGAGAATCTCTCGTTACTTAACCGTCTCTCCGAGAAATCGGTTCTCGAATACGAATAAAACATGAGAAAGCCTTCCTATGAATAATTTTATCGGGTAGCGATGATCGGTAAACATTGTTTTTCCTAGGAAAACTAACGTTTTCAAACTTCTAACATTTTTGTATAAAGACTAAAAAAATATCTTTTACAGTTTCAGGAACCAAATATCTCGGAAACCGTACTATTTAGAGATTAAATAAATCAATATTGCTGGACAATTCACATAGCAACATCTAGCCTCGTTGCGTGGTAAGCTCGAAGCTTGTGTTACGGACACAAGATAATCTGATATACTTAATAGAATATACAAACATTTATATATATTTTTATTTTACATTTAGAACGCCCAGACGACGGAACAAATATCTGCAGATCGTACAAAATTTTGTTCCGAGGCGGGAATCGAACCCGATTAGATCAATAAACGCTTTTTGTTTGTAACAGTTTACTCTGTCAAGCGTCTAAAGTTCCCACAGCTGTTCAGTTAATTCTGACACAGTCTGTTATAGTATGAGGCGGTCAGTGATTTAATGAGATTGAGCCCTACTCAATTATACAGATGGACTATACTTTCCTAGCTTTTAGTGTAATTGAACTGACTTATAATAAATGAATAGAACTTGTTAGTTGATTCTATAGTGTACTTCTATTATCTGAAGACATTTGTCCGTGTAGTGATGGCTAAGAATAGTACCTACTAAGCTAACATCAGTTCGTTGATTCTAAGGAGTTTTTCCTTGTGGTGCCGGTTTCCTCACGATGTTTGCCTTCACCGTTTAAGCACGTGATTACGGGGAGTTCGGTAGTGAGTTATATAGGTAGATATTATGATGATGATAATGTAGAATGTAGCAACGAATATTCTAGACTAAATAATGCCCGGAAAGTCCATTAAATCCATGCTCTGATTCACAGGGTAATTTATCCTCCGGGAAAACATAAAAAAAAAAAAAAAAAAAAAAACATGTGTTTCACCTGCATGTTTCTGTATAAAATATCTGGACAAAGGAATTCCTAGAATCTGGACAAGCAAACGCATCTGGCTTTTCATCATTATCAGTACTTATATTTTTTATTTGTCACCATTGTGTAGAATGTAATATCTGATCAACCTATATGTTCATCATTTAATGCATTAATTATTGCTTTCATGTTTTTGGTGCCTTCACTTTACCTCTATTTATAAAATTAAAGCAGATTGTAAGATCCATAAGATTTTTATACCATGATGGGCAGTTGGTACTATACCAACTTACTGCGATCATCAAACCATCTGATACGTGGATGGATATCTTCCATCCTAAATAAATAGGGCAAAAAACTTCTCAAAGTAATAAGCCAAACTTGCCTAAAACAGGTATCGAACCTACGAAAAACTTTCCAAGTATGCTATGCTACAGTTCTTTCTCGAAGAGTGACTTATAACGACTCTTGAAATATGAAACAGGGCTGTATTAAGGACTCAATGCTGATGGGGCTTTTGGGATTGCAAAAATCCGTTGTAGTTTTTCGAAAACTGTTTTAATATTAGAAAGTTCACGTTGTTTGGATACAAACTTAAATATGTATACTAATATTATAAAGAGGAAAGATTTGTTTGTTTGTTTGTAATGAATAGGCTCCGAAACTACTGGACCGATTTCAAAAATTCTTTCACGTTTGGAAAGCTACATTATCCCATAGGCTATAATATAGCAAAGAAAATTGCGGGAAAGTGTAAAACGCGGGCGAAGCCGCAGGGCGGAAAGCTAGTGTTTTATAAATATGCGTATAGAATAGAGGCCTACCTACTTGGAAAATCGTGAGTAACACTATTTTATTTTGTAACAACGAAAATTACTTACGTTTTTATAGCGGAGTTAATAAAGTCTTTATCAGTAGGAATACGCGCTCCGCCATGCTCCATCTTCTCGCTGCTCGCGTGCGCGTTATTCACTTCCCATATAGGTCTATTACCACTTTAGGTAACCTGTAATACTATCATTAATATTATGATTATGAATTATAAATATATTTCCCCATTTTATACCGTCCTTAGTACGTCTCCGTTATCGTTATAAGTTTGAGCAACGGTCGTTACCGACTACCATCTCCAGCTAACTTTATTTCATTTCTGATATTCTACTATGATTCTATAGTTATTATCTATGTAAATATACCACGGGACTAGATATTGCAATGTGAATAGTCCAGCAATATTTAAATTATTACGAGTATATACTAGCTGTCCCACCGACAGCTTAGCTTACGTTTTTTTTATGGTATAAACATAAACATCGTTAATATTATAATAACCTAAGAGCCCGTGATGGCCAGACCTTCCTTTAATTCACAAGCGTGAAAATTCTTTCATGTGTATGTCTAACATAGGCAAGAATAACCCCCAAACATGAAACCTGGATCGCGGTTCCTTTGGGAGATAACAACCTTTTACCTGTTATCTCCCAAAGGAACCACGATCCAGGTTTCATGTTTGGGGGTTATTCTTACCTATGTTAGACATACACATAAAATAATTTTCACGCTTCAGAATTAAAGGAAGGTCTGGCCATCACAGGTTATTAGTCTATACTAAGAGCCCGGTCTGGCCAGACCTTCCTTTAATTCACAAGCGTGAAAATTATTTCATGTGTATGTCTAACATAGGTAAGAATAACCCCCAAACATGAAACCTGGATCGTGGTTCCTTTGGGAGATAACAGGTAAAAGGTTGTTATCTCCCAAAGGAACCGCGATCCAGGTTTCATGTTTGGGGGTTACCTATGTTAGACATACACATGAAAGAATTTTCACGCTTGTGAATTAAAGGAAGGTCTGGCCATCACAGGCTCTTGGTCTATAAGATTTAAGTATAGCCTTCCTCGATAAATGTACTATCCAACACTGAAAGAATTTTTCAAATAGGACTTCGTTCTTGAGATTAGCGCTTTCAAACAAACAAAATCTTCAGCTTTATAATATTAGTATAGATGATGATGATGAAACTTAACTTACTAGAACATAATTTACTTCAAAGATAACTAGAACCTTTGATGTTATGACCTAGATAGACCAGATTCGACAGCCTATGTCTGAATGTGGCCTAGATTCGAGATTTCATGTTTGCGCTAGAAACTCAATATAGGACAGTTAACATATTCCTACCTATTTCTATACCTACGTGTAATATGAAATTATGGCTTTCTGCATTTCAGTTTGGGTGCTTTTTAATGAATTTTACTGTGGTAAAAGTAGCTTAACACTTTTATCAAGGAAACCATAGGCAATATAATATAAACTAGGTATAAGTAAATAAAGTAAAATAAAACGCAAGCGAAACTGTCGGCGGGTCAACTAGTGAGCTATATTAGAGGTTAATTAAAATCGGTTTTGTAGATTTTGCGTGAACGAGTAACAAAAATAATAATAAACGCAACTTAATATATTTTTTTAATTGGGAATAACTCACGTAAACTATGACGATATCATTTATATGACTACGGAACCGTGGTCCCACTGTGATGTCCCACCGGTGGGTCAAAACTTTTTCATGGTCCCACCAAGCTCACACTTGACCGTCATGTTGCAATGTGGTATGTAATAGGCGATACCTACTTTCTTGAAAAAAATGAAACAATAAGTAAACGAGACAATAAATGTAGTTAGTTATAATTAAAAGGCGATAAAAATAATTTCACTAAAATTAATTCATTTTAGGGTTCCATAGCCAAATGGCAAAAATGGAACCCTTATAGATTCAAGTTAAGTTAAGGTTCTTAAGTCAACATAAGGTATTATAATGATTATCCTTGAAACAGTTTAAACTTATAAACTGATAGGTGTCTAGATGACATTTGTCAAAATGACAGCTGTCAAACTTTAAACTGCCACAACTCTGAAACGGCTTGGCCTAGAGATGCCGTACTATTTCAACATTTACGTTGACAGCTGTCAAACTTTAAACTGCCATAACTCTGAAACGGCTGGAACTAGAGATGCCCTACTAAGCTCAATCGACAGGTGTTAGAGAGAGCAACATTTTCGATGACAGCTGTCAAACTTTAAACTGCCATAACTCTGAAACGGCTGGAACTAGAGATGCCCTACTAAGCTCAATCGACAGGTGTTAGAGAGAGCAACATTTTCGATGACAGCTGTCAAACTTTAAACTGCCATAACTCTGAAACGGCTTGGCCTAGAGATACCCTACTAAACTCAATCGACAGGTGTTAGAGAGAGCAACATTTTTGATGACAGCTGTCAAACTTTAAACTGCCATAACTCTGAAACGGCTTGGCCTAGAGATCCCGTACAAAGCTCAATCGACAGGTGTTAGAGAGAGCAACATTTTTGATAAAAAATATATAGGTTTATTGATAATAAAAAGAAATAGAAGAAGAGTGTTTTAATTATGATGTTGCTCTCTCTAACACCTGTCGATTGAGCTTTGTACGGGATCTCTAGGCCAAGCCGTTTCAGAGTTATGGCTGTTTAAAGTTTGACAGCTGTCATTGAAAATGTTGCTCTCTCTAACACCTGTCGATTGAGCTTAGTAGGGTATCTCTAGGCCAAGCCGTTTCAGAGTTATGGCAGTTTAAAGTTTGACAGCTGTCATCAAAAATGTTGCTCTCTCTAACACCTGTCGATTGAGCTTTGTACGGGATCTCTAGGCCAAGCCGTTTCAGAGTTATGGCAGTTTAAAGTTTGACAGCTGTCATCAAAAATGTTGCTCTCTCTAACACCTGTCGATTGAGTTTAGTAGGGTATCTCTAGGCCAAGCCGTTTCAGAGTTATGGCAGTTTAAAGTTTGACAGCTGTCATCGAAAATGTTGCTCTCTCTAACACCTGTCGATTGAGCTTAGTAGGGCATCTCTAGTTCCAGCCGTTTCAGAGTTATGGCAGTTTAAAGTTTGACAGCTGTCATCGAAAATGTTGCTCTCTCTAACACCTGTCGATTGAGCTTAGTAGGGCATCTCTAGTTCCAGCCGTTTCAGAGTTATGGCAGTTTAAAGTTTGACAGCTGTCAACGTAAATGTTGAAATAGTACGGCATCTCTAGGCCAAGCCGTTTCAGAGTTGTGGCAGTTTAAAGTTTGACAGCTGTCATTTTGACAAATGTCATCTAGACACCTATCAGTTTATAAGTTTAAACTGTTTCAAGGATAATCATTATAATACCTTATGTTGACTTAAGAACCTTAACTTAACTTGAATCTATAAGGGTTCCATTTTTGCCATTTGGCTATGGAACCCTAAAATGAATTAATTTTAGTGAAATTATTTTTATCGCCTTTTAATTATAACTAACTACATTTATTGTCTCGTTTACTTATTGTTTCATTTTTTTCAAGAAAGTAGGTATCGCCTATTACATACCACATTGCAACATGACGGTCAAGTGTGAGCTTGGTGGGACCACGAAAAAGTTTTGACCCACCGGTGGGACATCACAGTGGGACCACGGTTCCGTAGTCATTTATATCCGACGTTTCTGTTTTCAATTAAAAGAAAACCATCAAAGAGCTCGCCTGCAAGTTCACGCACGTTCAGGACTGAAAATAAAAATACCTTAAAAGCTATTTACCGGTAACATGCATGTTAACCAAATAGCAACTCCGCTCAAATATCTTGCTCACGGTTTTGCATCAGGGTCGAATCAGAATTGAGGAGATACGTAGGAGAAACTTGGTCATCGACATAGCCACTGGGCTTTTCCATTGGGATATACTCTGAAGTGGCTATGGACAGGTAATATAGCGCGGAGAACAGATAGCCGATAGGACGAAAAGTTTTCGAATGGAGAAGTTTTCGTGGAACAAACGCAACGTCGCGCGTCCATCAACAAGAAAAATAGACCTATTTAGGGATGCTGATTCACGATTTCTGCAAGCTTTATTCAACTGAAATAACAGGTTAATTTTAAAGAGTGTCTATGTCCATCAGTGGACGTCCGACGGCTGATTGTATAATCATGATGTAACGACCAATTCTGCAAGAAAATCGGTCAATACACAGTCTCTGTCGAGTACGGTTCGACGCAACAGCTTATTTTATTCGCTCCGTGAAATTTAAAGCTAAAAAGTGTAAAATCCTAACCTATTTGCATAAAGTTGTGCCAGTGCGTAATTAGTGAATTTGCCGTTTGTTTAGTGTTTATTTCGTTAAATTCGGACATAAAATAACGAAGTTATAGGCAAAAATCATTTAAAATTTTTGCAAACGGCTGCATATCACTGACCTACGACAACCCGAGCATCGCTTACGCCGCGCAAGCGCTGCACCGGTCGGTCACTGACCCCTACGGTGTCAACGAACTTCAGCGCCTTCGCACCATTCCTTGCAACGCCTGCCCATTTCTAAATAGCAACCGCTTACACGCTTGCTTTTATATATTCAACAATGAGCTGCGCTGCATGTAGTACTGCTATTCTACCAGACGAGGAGTTTTTGCGGTGTGCTCTTGAAGATTGTGGCAAGCTATATCATCATCTTTGTGCCGGAGGAAAAATTCCTACTCATCCAAAAACCCTCTGGGAGTGTCCTGAGTGCCGGTGTGCTGCTAAGAAAGGTGGGGACAACAGTCTTACACCAGTCGGTAACTCTAAGAAGCGTGACCTAAATGTTACCCATCGCAACAGGTCTAATACCCCTGTGACTCCTAATCCCGGGCCTAGATCAGATAACGCTGATTTTGCTGCAGTATCTTCCGATATTCGTAGTCTTAGAGAGGAGATCGCATCGCTGAAGATTCAACTTGGGCTTGCGCTAAGTACAATAACAACTTATGAGGCCAAACTTGAAGGCTATGGTGCCCATGTACAAGCATTACACCACAAGATAGTGGAAAATGAAGCCCGATGCATTTGTAGCGTAAATGTTTGCTCTGAAACTACTGAAAACTCGTCTGAAAAGCAACATAATCGTAAGAATGATAACAGATCTTGCGACCTGAGTGGCCGTGATACCAGTACAGCGAATCACAGTAGAAAAGGCTCTTCGCGTGTGAAGACTTCCTATTCCAGAGGTAATATTGCTCTGCAAGAGACAATATCAACTGAGCAATTGTCTGGGGAGGAAAATCAAACGTTTATTGAACCATCAGGAGGTAACTGGATTGATGTCTCGAAGAAAAGTAGTCGTAACGCACCTATTGGTGTCATTCGGGGAGCCGCTGGACCTGGCTCCACAAAATTAGTAGCTGCGGAGCGCCGTCGGCAACTTCACCTGTATTATTTGAAGGTCGGAACCACTGGGGAAGATATTCGAGAACACCTGGACTCTTTTTGTGATGGAAGCGTCTGCACCATTACGGAACTTAAAGCTCGCGGTAACTATGCATCGTTTAAGTTAGATGTACCATCAAAATTAGAGAGTATTATTATGTCTTCAGAGAATTGGGCCGAAGATATATGTATAAAGCCTTGGAGGCAGTCCTTTCGTCCCAAAGTCAAAGAAGGACAAAAATTGTAAGTTAACTAGAGAACTAAACGTTTATTATCAAAATGTAAGAGGTCTTAGAACCAAAACCATGGAGTTCTTTAATAATGTTTCAGCTTGTTCGTCTGACATAATAACTTTATGCGAGACTTTTTTGAATAGCTCAGTTTTTAATGCGGAGATATTTCCTCCGGGATTTACAGTTTTTCGTAAAGATCGTACAGGAGATGTGGGATATGGGGGTGTGTTGTTAGCTGTGCGCAATCATCTCTCAGCTAAAATTATCACGGATGTTGATGGTTTAACAAATGATAATGAGTTAATAATTGTTAAATTAGTTTTGAAAAATATTATATTTATTATTTGTGTTGTTTATTTACCGCCTAGCTATAATGATAAGCAATATTTAAATGTTTTAGATTGCCTAGAAAATCTCACATGTAAATTTGCGTCGTACAAAATTATTATTATTGGCGATTTCAATTTAAACTCATGCAGCTTTAACGTGCAATCTCAATTTGAATGTTTTTTAAATTTTTGTAACTTAATGCAACATAATTGTGTTTTAAATAAAGATGATCGTATGCTTGATCTTGTTTTAAGCACAAACTTTAAGGCTGGCAGCGTTATGGTCTGTAGAGATGATGAACCTCTGGTTGCGGCAGAAGGCTATCATCCTCCTCTGAATATAAAGCTTTTGTTCCCTTATTCTTCTCAAATCTCTATCGAAACAACAGATTCGGGTTCCCTTTTTCATTCGCCAAACAGACAAAACCAACTTTATATACACGAGTGGAATTTCAAAAAAGCTGATTTTCACAGCCTCTATTCTAATATATTTTCAATGGACTGGTCTAACGTATTATCGCAAAAGGACGTTGATGCAGCCACTGATCAATTTTATTATAATCTGTGCAACGCTTTTACTGATTCTGTGCCTATTCGTAGATCCAACGTTTCTCAGTCGCGTCGTCAATATCCACCTTGGTTCACTTTTGAAATTATAAATAAAATTAAATTAAAATATTTTCATCTTCGTAAATATAAACAACTAGGTTTGGAATTTAATGGAGAGGTATTTAAATACTATCGAAGCCATGTAAAAGACCTTATTCACGTGTCTTTCAATGAATATATAAATAAGGTAGGATCCAATATAAGTCAAGATCCGGCACAATTTTGGAAATACATTAAGGATAGACGTAATGACAGAAAACAGTTTGACAGTTATTCGATCAATGGAAAAACAGTTGTAGGACAGGAAGCAGTGAATTCTTTTGCAGATTATTTTGGTTCGGTATTCCTGGATGAAGTCCCTAAATTAGACCCATTGCTAGCTAGCCAGCAAACTAGTTCTGGTAATATATGTTCAGTTGACATTGAGAGTATATCGGAGACTGATATACGTCGAGCGGTTCGTCGTCTTAAAGCATCTTCCGCTGCAGGACCAGATTATATTCCACCTTTCATGATTAAAGACTGCATAAACCCTTTGTGCAAGCCAATGCTACACATTTATAACTTGTCCTTGCAAAGATGTTGTTATCCTAGTAGGTGGAAGACATCTAGAGTCACACCAGTGCCCAAGACCGGTTCATCCGAAGTAAGTGACTTCCGCCCTATCGCAATTTTGTCGGCCTTCTCTAAGGTTTTCGAATCGGTCCTTAATAGACATTTAACTCTACAATTAGATACTATTCTAGACGATGCACAACATGGCTTCCGTACGGCTAGATCTACTACAACAAATCATATTTGTTTTGTTGACTACTTATCAGATAAAATGGATTCCGGAATGCAAGTAGACTCTATATTCCTGGATTTCCGGAAAGCGTTTGATTTGGTGGACAATGATATATTGTTAACCAAGCTTTCATTGATGGGGGCTTCCTCCCGACTTCTGGGATTTTTTGCTAGCTATCTTGAGGGTCGGAAACAATATGTTCAGATCAAAAACTTCAAATCTGATGAATATTACACTAGATCCGGAGTAAGTCAAGGTAGCAATCTAGGGCCGACTCTATTCTTGGCCATGATTAATGATCTTCCCTCTCATGTCACCAACTCTCAGTGTCTGATGTTTGCTGATGATTTGAAGATATTCCGTTCTATCGGCTCAGTGGACGATTGCTTGCTACTTCAACAAGATATAGAGGCTGTCGAACAGTGGAGTACATTAAATAAGCTAGCATTTAACGTCTCAAAATGCAAGGAGATTACTTTCACTCGGAGACAAGTTATAGAAAGAATTGATTACTCACTGTGCGGCTCTAACCTTGAGAGAGTAAATAGCATTAGAGATCTAGGAATTATGGAAGACAGTTCGCTCAATTTTCGAGATCACATCTCACAAATGTGCAAAAAAGCAAACAAAACTCTAGGCTTTATTATGAGAAGTTCATCCCAATTCAAGAATGTAGAGATTGCTATTTTGCTGTACAATGCCTTCGTGCGTAGCAAACTCGAATTCAGCTCAATTGCATGGGATCCACGAGAAGCCAAATACTCTATCATGATCGAGAGAGTACAGCGAAAATTTGCGAGGTACATTTATAAACGTTTATATGGGTACTATCCGTTTCTTTATCCTTCTTTGTTTGTGTCTGGTATGGTTGGACTTGAAACTCTGCTGCTCAGACGTAAACTACATTTAGCTATGCATTACTATCTAATGTTGAGCAACAGAGTGAATAATCCATCCATATTAGAAAAAATGTCTCTATATGTCCCGAACAACTACCTGAGAGGAGTACGTCGCCGACGCCGGTTGTTCGACACTCTCTCGACCAGAACGCGCCACGCCAACAATGCGCCGACGCAACGCGCACTTCTATTGTTGAATGCATTTTTAAATTATTATCAACAAATAGATATTTTTAACGATAATATCAATTTAGTTCATAAATCGTTAACATATTTTCTTAGTTTTAATTAGTAATATTAGTATTAATGTATTTAAAGAAATTATATATTGTAAATTGTTGTTTTAGTTAGTAATGTATTTGTTATATATGCAACATGTATTCAGACTTGTATTTTTGTTGTTTATATATTCTATTATGTTAGATTAGTTTTAGTTAGACATAAGTTAGCTTAAGGTAGTTATAATTGGTTTTATACTGTAAAATAACTATTTAATTTAATAAAAATATTCTATATTCTATAATACAGACAAAGCCACGGGCAGTAAGTTAGTAATAAAACATTTATATTTTTGCATAGTTATTAGGTACGAGTACAATTAACAAAAGGTATTAAAGGTACAAGATGCAAGCAAAAAAGGTAATCTTTCTGTATATAATACTTTACAGATAAGCGTTTAAGCGCTTGTGTTCTGTGACTCTGCTCTGAGGTAGGCGAGAGGTAAGTATATAAAACGAGTGCGTACCAAATAAAGTCCTAAACCAATTGAAACATATAAACTAAACTTTGTCATCGTCACTCGCCTATACGTCCCCAGAGGATGATTTCAGTCGTGTTTAGTTTTTGTCATTATCGCATTATCTATACTAATCTATACTTATAGAAAGCTGAATAGTTTGAATGAGGTAATCTTAGGAACCTTAATCTTATGAAGTATATAATATTATAAAAGATTTATGTTTAAATGTGTTATATTATACAAAGTGCTATACGTATTTTCATAGGTAAATCTATTATTAGATAGGTTTCATAGACCCTCAATTAGTTTGTTTTGAAATCAATTTTAAATCTGCATCCGCCATTGTGTTCCGTGAACAAACAATACTTAATAAAAAACTAACTTATTAATCGACAAACATTAATCGCTCAGCTTATAGTGATTAGGCCGCCCAACAATACTTTTTTAATTGTTTATATATAGGTACTACTTATGTATACCATTCGCTTTAATTATGATACGTTAACTAATTAAACGAATAATTTAAATAAATATCGCTGAACAATACACACAGAAAAATATAGCTAGATCTCTGATAAACCTAATACATTTAATAAAGATACATAGATAGATTTTTCGTCCCGAGGTAGGAACCGAACGCTATCGTTGTCTGTCCATCCCTAGGTATCTTAAAAATATTTTGTTATAATAATATAATCTTGTATGCTTCAATCTTTAAAACTACGCAACGGATTTTGATACCGATTTTTAAGTAGGTAGAGTGTTTCAAGATTAAGGTTTATAAGAATAATTAGGTACCTACCCAAGACGAAGCTAGGGCGGGTCGCTAGTTCGATGATAAAGATACAATATCGGCGTTAAATTTCGAACCTTGATATGTCATTTTATACTGTAAGCGACGTTAATAGGGTCCGATTTGATTGATGGCCAGAACTCACAAAAACACATTTCTTATAAACCTTATTCTCCTAGAAATAAGGCCTACAATATTGGCACGAGCGAATACTTTTTCTTTATAAAATAGACTTTATGCCTTTGAGATAAAGTTGATGTAAGTAAGTACAGTTGTTAAGAAAAGTGCTCTAATGGATGGGTGTCATAGTCAGTCAATGTCGGGAATTTCTTTCAGTATTTTGTAGGAGATTGTTTGCTAATAGGCCTTGTTACAAAGTGCTTATAAGTGTAGATAAGTCTAGAAACATCCATCATTTTAGATTGCTAATCATATTTTAAAGGCGTTTAAATGATTTATTCTTAGGCGATGTTTTAATTTATCCAATTTAATAGACATTAGTATGTAGGTCTGGTCTGAGAATAGTACGAGATTGTGTTAATTATTTCCGCGGAAGTACCTATGCGTTTTCCCACGGACAAAAAATCTATCAGCCAAAGAAGCAGGGTTAAAATACAAATATTTTGCTTAGTGACTTTTGTCAAGAGGAGTCCCTGTGTCCCAGCAGTGGGCACGTAAATATGGATGCTTATGTTAAACAGAGATAAAGTGATGAGAGAGTACCTAATCTAAAACCACGCTGCAACAGAACCCAAATGTACGTACAACCTCATCCAATAAATTTGATGGTTATTTAAGCCATCTCGCTACCTCACATTGACTCCCGGAAACATATTCCACCTCATAAACACTGTAATTTACAAACTCACATAAAAAAATATGACATAACCTGTTTGTCTGTTTTAGTTCCTGCTTAGTAAAGCAGTTTAGTTTATTTATCAATGTATGGTATAGTTTATAGTGGGAAGAGATATTTTTATTTGGTTGTGTTTACTTTTCTTTGGCCAAGTTACTCACATTTCAGTATTAAACAGATGGTATAGAACAAAATACAAGATCACAACGTAATCTTGGTCCTCTATTGGGAATCGAATCCACGCCTTCCAGTTTAGCCTTGGTTGCACTAACTAACCACTCAAATTTATTCAAACCTGATATTATTGTTAAGTACTACTTACTTACAAAGAAAGTAGAAAGTCATTCGCTAAAAAGAAAAAGTAATCACATTCCAGTAGTAAGGTACTAACTGGCCCTACTACTCGCCCAAGTAAACTCGCACGCCAGCTCCTAACTGGCTCGGCCCACAACGCGTTAATCGACAAAATGCAAAATCTCCGGAATCGTAAAAACGCTACCATTCGATACATCTGTTCCTATAATTTATGACCCGTTTCTGTTTCCGGAGTTGTGGCCATTTTCCAATATTCGGACGTTGAACTTAGCTTTATTTGTGAACCATCATAAGTTTTCAGTTATATTTCTGCCAACTGGCTTCGTAAGTTATTGGTTGAACAATAATGGTTTGTCACCGCTGGGTCAAATAAAGTTATAAACAAAACCATTCATTATTTAATAACATAATTTATGCCTCTCATAATTTATTAGACACGTGTCAACCCAATAAAACATAGAAAATATATTTTTTGGGGATCGTGGCATACCTAAACCCTTACCAAGCATGTTGGTGAATGCAGTAAGTTGATACAGTTCACAGAACGACGCTGTTTCTCGTCATCATAATCTTTCTTTCCTTTTCCCACATTCATGTGGGGGCAAAACAAGTCCTTTCTTTCCATTTTCCTCTGTCAACCGTCATATGTATATACACCCACTTCTTTCTTAAACATATTATCTTTAACACAGTCCATCCATATTTTCTTTGGCCTACCTCTCCTGACATACCCATAATACTCTCATACGCTGTATCTCATCTTCTGGTATAATAAATATCTTAGTCGGTTTGAAAACGCGGATAGACATAGGGTGGTAATACTTTTCGGCACCACATGCATGTAAATAAGTATGTTTTGTCAAATGCAAATAAATAAGATGAGATCATTATTTATTTGTCTGTCGGAGGAATATATAGTTTATCTGGATTCTGAAAATTGTTTGTGTCAAACGTTAATGTGGAATACTTTTAAACAAGTTCTTGTTTTGAAACATGGAATAAGTCTCGCAAACAGTCATTAATTTTTATAGTGGAATAACAATATGTTTTTTAATTTTAAATAACAGCTATTGAGCCTCGAGTTGATTTAAAAAATGTATTAAACATTTTGTCGTGCCTTGCACAGCCTTCCACGCGTCGTATCATGAAGATTTACATGATAGATACTACGCATCGTTGGTTTTCGGGCTTACATTAAATTATATGAATAAAAAATATCGTTGGACAATTTGCACAACAACAACTAGTGCCAATCTCGCAGTTTGTGTTACGGGTGAGGTATTTGGTGGTATAAATGCATTTTTTTTTCTTTTTTTATTTACTAGATATCTGATATAATAAAAATATAAAAGTAAGAACACTTCCAGTGTTCTAACTTTTTAAATTCCTTATCCCTTAATTTAAACCCAGACGGTTAGTTACTCTTTCACAGAAAAACTACCAAAAATATTTAAATTAAACTGTAAAACATGTATGTTGTACAATATACTGTTATTCTGATGTATCAGAATAACAGTATATTGTTTAACACAGGAAAATTATTACAACGCAGTGAAAGCCACGGTTGGAAAGCTTGTATTTAATATGTAACTAATGAAGATTGCACTTAAGCAATCCCAGCAGCTCTTGCTTATCAGAGCGTTGCATATAGGGCCTCAATCCCTACGGAGTGATATTTCAGTATACACTTCAAACGGTGTAGCATCGTTTTAATTACATTTGAAATTAAGGATTACGAGATAAGGGTGCGTCCTAAATAGCACTTTTAAGGGCGTCTTCATTTAACACCTCAAGGTTAATTTTAAAAAATAAGTAAATTGTGCATTTGAATATGCAAAATGTACCGGATTTCTCCACGGTGATTTCCTGACTATCGCGTACAATGGTACAATTATCATAAACGAAATTCAAAGGGAAGATTAATATCATTTTTTGCCCGTCTTATGAGAAAATTAAATATTTTTTATTGGTGAACTAGCTTTCCGCCCCGCGGCTTTATTTATTTATTTATTTATTTGGTATAAAAATCAAGAACATAACATTACAGTTTATCCAATACGTTATGTCTAGTACTTAAGTCTAACTTATTTACTAACTATAAAATTAAAAAATTACATACATTTTTGGTTATTGCACAGAGATTAATAATTAAAGCTTTGCCCGTGTTATAATATTTTAGTAGCCTACGTCCTTCTTTCAATGCCTCTCCACCAATTTTCAACCAAATCAATTCAGTAGTTCTTGAGTTATAAGTTCTTTTAACATATTCGAAAGGTTTTACGTTGCGAATAATTGCTTATATATTTTTGTGTAAATTTGGTATCGATTTGTTGTTTGGAATAGAGTTGTTTTTATTAAAATTGTCTGTCTTGCCCTTACATAGAATAAAAATAATGTACCTAGGTATTGTTTATTTTTAAACAAGTCTTTAATGATGTAGTGACGTGAAAAATAAAGTTCATTTGCTATTAATCGTTTCAGTTGTGTAAATAAAGTGTGTTATACGTTCCAGTACCATTCACTACATCGTATATTATTGCAGTCTTTTCATAATTATATTTTTCTTTATCTACTTATATTAATTATCAGAAATCTAGCACCCGTAACACAAGCTTCGAGCTTACCACGGGGCTAGATGTCGCTGTGTAAATTGTCCAGCAATATTTATTTATTTATTTACTTTTAACACATTCGATGCCCAAGCTCAGTGCACACCACCACACCGTGCCGTACATGTGTCACGGGCACAGGTAGTGTTAAACATTTTTGTTTTCGCTAGATTTTGTCTGACATACGGATTTAATTCTATTATATTCTGTATTTATAATTCCTGGGTGAGAAAGTCCATAAATTATGAGAAGAGATTGTAAGCATTTTAAGCATTCAAGTTTCAGTAATTTGATAACTTTAAAAAAATATCAGTCAAATAATTCAGTTACAACAGATCAATGATCAGATGGTAATTAGTAATCAGAAACCACCAAAAAAAAAATTGACGTTATAAATCTACCTACTACATAGGTGTAAATATAAGACCATTTTGATAATACCAATATTATCAAAACTCCTGTGATTGATTGAAAATTTCATAGTTCTCAACGCCGCTATGGACAAGTTTAGTTCACAGAGTGATCCCAAGAGTGTTTCTTGCTCCTGTGTCCCATGCGGAAAAGATTTATATTTTGTTCCTTTTAATATAACTCTTGTTAGTTATTTGAAACAAATCGGTTGTATTTTTATTTTGTTTTCTTTCACTTTCGTAGCAAATTCATCACCAAAAATGTACATTCTGAACTAAGCCTTAGCGAATGTCTTACCTGTGCTTCAGGATTCGGATGAAATACACGAGCCATTAATCTGCTCATTCCTAGCGAGGATTAATTCCTCAGTCGGCGATCCATTAACTAAGTGACGGGAGATACACTGATATAGACTACGAGATACGGTATGTCTCAGAAACCCTAAATTAAATAAGCATCATAATCTGGGCTGGACCAAGGGAATTGTCTCTTGACGAGAGAGGGTTGGTGAATGTCATAATGACCATCAAGCTTGTCAAAGTTCTCAGAACATGATGACAACGCTATTATCAGGAACCGCTTGTCCGATTTGAAATATTATTTCAGTATTGGATGGTGCATTTATTGAGGAAGGCTATATATTATAATAGGTAGTTTATAGATATCGTAAAAACATAAGCGTAAGCGGCGGGTCGGCAAGTAATAATTAAAATTATTGAGGATTCTGGGCTCAATAACTTTTTACTTAGTAAATGCTATGAGGGCTATGCTCGGGTTTGCTCTACAGGATTTAGGCATCACTATCAACCCATACTATAACCAAACCAACAATGAAACTTTTCAGCTTTATAATATAAGTATAGATAGATACTGACAAAATATGTTTTAGACGATAGCCTTGACACTGAGACGAGTTTTCAAAACGTGATTCAAAAACGTGCGCGATGGACCAAGAGCCTGTGATGGCCAGACCTTCCTTTAATTCACAAGCGTGAAAATTCTTTCATGTGTATGTCTAACATAGGTAAGAATAACCCCCAAACATGAAACCTGGATCGCGGTTGCTTTGGGAGATAACAACCTTTTACCTGTTATCTCCCAAAGGAACCACGATCCAGGTTTCATGTTTGGGGGTTATTCTTACCTATGTTAGACATACACATGAAAGAATTTTCACGCTTGTGAATTAAAGGAAGGTCTGGCCAGACCGGGCTCTTAGTATAGACTAATAACCTGTGATGGCCAGACCTTCCTTTAATTCTGAAGCGTGAAAATTATTTTATGTGTATGTCTAACATAGGTAAGAATAACCCCCAAACATGAAACCTGGATCGTGGTTCCTTTGGGAGATAACAGGTAAAAGGTTGTTATCTCCCAAAGCAACCGCGATCCAGGTTTCATGTTTGGGGGTTATTCTTACCTATGTTAGACATACACATGAAAGAATTTTCACGCTTGTGAATTAAAGGAAGGTCTGGCCATCACGGGCTCTTAGGTTACGATAAATGTGACCACAAAGAATATGATAGTTTGCATTCACCCTAAAAAAACTAAATCGACATCCACACATATATACATAGCTTGCTACTCAAAATGCTTAGTCTGAACTGTTTGCGAATAGCGCCGAGATATGGGTTGAAAACGTACCAGTATTTGGCCTTGAATTAAAATAAATAAATTTAGCTGGACAACGGATAAAACTGATCCGAACTAAACTATAGTAAAGGTGGACAGACAAAAACAGTGAACCAGTAAAACGTAGTAGGGTAAAACTAGCTTAATAAATAACATTAAAAAAAATAATTAAAGTTCCTAACGGTTGTTTTGCGTAATTCTAAGACAAAGCAACTAAGCCACTTACTGGTGAAGTAACTCAAGAACCAGTATTATCTGGTAATAATAATATTAAATTCGTTATAATAATCCCGCGATTTAAATTTCACGATCATTGAATTTAAATCATCTGAGTAAACTGAATTTAAAATCAGTTTACTCAGATGTTAATTTATTAATTAATTCAATAGATACCAATAAATTCTAAGAATCCTTTGACACAAGATTTTATTATCTATACGGTTCTATAAAATAATGTTGTGTGTTATGTAGTCTTATTTATTCATCAGTGTCTATTCATGCCTCATTGATTGTGTTTGATTGTTGAGTATACGATATAAAAATGAATAAAATATTACATGTGTTGTTATGTGCAAGTTTGTGCTTAATATGTGAGTCGGGGAGGATTCTTGTTGTGGTCCCGACTCCGTCAATCAGCCACCAAGTGCCGTTTCGGCCGTTGACCCTCGAACTTGCCAAAAGGGGGCACCAAGTTACCGTGGTCACTACTGACCCTATCTACCCAGTAGGCGAAGCTCCAGAAAACTTCACAGAAATAGACCTCCACGATGTAACATACGCTGTAGGCAGAGAATTCGTAACGGATTGTGGTGTAACAAACGGCAGAAGAAGTGATATGCTAATACAAATGGATACTTTCAAAAACGTAGCATCGCGAGTTCTAGAAATACACATGACTTCGGAAGTTATCCAGAATACTCTGAAAAATGAGAAATTTGATTTGTTAATACTAGAGGCGGGTATGAGACCGTTTATACTGTATTCACATATACTTAAAGGAGTACCAGTTATAATAGCCAGTTCCTATGGAGTTTTCAACCCTACTTTAGATATGATGGGAGCCCCAACTAGACCAACGCTATTATATCCTAATTTACTTAGTCAGAAATTATCTCCTGTGACTGTTTGGGAAAAAGTTAAGGCGCTGTATGATCACTATATGGTGGAAGACATTTTTGCACGACAAGTCCCTGAAGATGAAAAAGTAATGCGAAAGTTGTTGGGAGAAGATACTCCTACGATATCGGAATTGGAGAAAAACATAGATTTGTTGCTATTGAATATGCATCCTATATGGTATTTGAACAGACCGGTGCCTCCGAATATCGTGTACATAGGAGGCATAGTCAAGAAACCTGTGCAAAGGTTACCAAAGGTACAAATACTCTTATTATAATATCATGATATTTAAGCAATTTTTCCATATTAACGTATTTCTGTAATAATGATGTTGAATTCAAATTATTTAAAATAAAATACGTTTGTTGTGTTGTATGTTTAATCAAAAACAGCGGTAAAATACCATGATGGCCTTGTTTTATAGAATCATAAGACACTTAGATATATTTTTTTGCTGTTGATATCGTTTTTTTTTATTTTTTAAAACAAAGTGACTCACCATGTAACCTAAGAGCCCGTGATGGCCAGACCTTCCTTTAATTCACAAGCGTGAAAATTCTTTCATGTGTATGTCTAACATAGGTAAGAATAACCCCCAAACATGAAACCTGGATCGTGGTTCCTTTGGGAGATAACAGGTAAAAGGTTGTTATCTCCCAAAGGAACCGCGATCCAGGTTTCATGTTTGGGGGTTATTCTTACCTATGTTAGACATACACATGAAATAATTTTCACGCTTGTGAATTAAAGGAAGGTCTAGCCAGACAGGGCTCTTAGTATAGACTAATAGCCTGTGATGGCCAGACCTTCCTTTAATTCTGAAGCGTGAAAATTCTTTCATGTGTATGTCTAACATAGGTAAGAATAACCCCCAAACATGAAACCTGGATCGTGGTTCCTTTGGGAGATAACAGGTAAAAGGTTGTTATCTCCCAAAGGAACCGCGATCCAGGTTTCATGTTTGGGGGTTATTCTTACCTATGTTAGACATACACATGAAAGAATTTTCACGCTTGTGAATTAAAGGAAGGTCTGGCCATCACAGGCTCTTGGTCCAATGACATTGAATATAATTAAATAATCCGTCGTGACTCGGTATTTTAGTGATAAAATAAGTTGGTTATGAATTATTCTTTCAATTCCAGAACCTGAAATCATACCTTGATGCTTCAGAACATGGTGTGATTTACTTCAGCTATGGAACCAACGTGAATCCCTCCACACTTCCCCAGGATAAGATTCAGATATTGAAAACAGCATTCTCAAAGCTGCCGTACGATGTGCTTTGGAAGTGGGACAAGGATGAGCTGATTGGAATTACTGATAACATAAATATTACCAAATGGGTGCCGCAGTCAGATTTGCTAAGTAAGATATTTACAATTATGTTTTTAAAATATACTCAAATATTACCATAGCTTATTTAAATGTGATTCAAAATTCTCGTGTCTCTCTTTCGTGAAAGATATTATTGTTTACTCAATTATACAGATTTCACTGTTTGTTCTTTCAGAGCATCCAAAAGTAAAGCTGTTCATCACGCAAGGCGGCCTGCAGTCCACAGACGAGGCCATCCTCGCCGGAGTGCCGCTCATCGGCATGCCCATGCTGGGGGACCAGTGGTTCAACGTGGAACAGTACGTGCATCACAAGATTGGGATCAGACTTGACTTTGAAGACCTCACTGAGGAAAAGGTCTTGAATGCAATCAACACTTTGGTCAACGATGAAAGGTAAGTCGATAACTTTGTGGTCATTAATACTTATTATATCATTTATATAAAAGCATAACCCAGCTGTCCATTAGCAGCAACACAATTTATGATATTGAAAAGCATAACCCAGCTATCCAATAGCAGCTACACAATTTATGAGGCAAACTTAACATTATATAATTCAAAAAACAAGATTTATACGAAAAATACATATTATAATCGTGTTTATTAAATTTCAATTTTGCCATTTTCAACCTGTTTCAACTAACTGCATAACATTATGGGGAGGATTACACAGAAATTTTTGAATAAGAAAAACAGTTATGATAATTCGATCAAGAAAATGAGACCTGAAATTAACCGTTTTTTTCTTGTAACAGTTATCGCAAGAATGTTCTCCGGCTGCGGTCGTTGATGTACGACCAGCCTCAGAGCGCGCTGTCCCGCGCCGTGTGGTGGACGGAGCACGTGCTGCGGCACGGCGGCCGACACCTGCGCGCGCCCGCCGCCAACCTCTCCTGGGGAGAGTACCTCGACGTACAACTACTCGCTACACTTGCTATTGGACTATTCATTACCATCACGCTTGCTGTTAGTGCCGCCTTACTTCTTGTCGTCTGGTTTAAGAACTACCTCAGTTTGAAACAGAAGAAGGAGTGATTGTGATATATAGACTGTAGTTATGTTATTAGAATAAGTAGGTATGTAATCAATTCATATTATATTAGGCAAATAAATAAATTATGTTAATTCTATTAAAACTACCTGTCCATAAATTACTAGAAGTTAGAGATGTGTAGGTGCCATGAGTAATGCAGTACGCGTAATATAGCACGACCGCGTACTGTAACAGTACACATAGCCCGACAAAATTTAGCATGACACATGGCATTTACCCACTCCTCCACTGTCCGTGGGTACTTTAGTACCACAACCACAAACGTAAAGAAAGACCGTTAAGACCGTCAACGTCAACTGTTCATGGTACTAGAAGGCCACAAAACGTTTCGCCCTTTTGTTTTCAAATTTCTGTTTTATCTATGCCATTAGGTATATTGTTGCCTGTCGTATTAAATGTCACTGTCAATAATTATTCTAATCTATGGTGAATTAATCTATGGTATAAAAAAATAATTATACAGGGTGTCCCAAAGTCATGGGCCATGGAGGGAAAGTACCTTAAATATCGTAGATAGTGAATTTTGCTCAAAGAAGACTTCATTTTATTTTTAAAAGTAAGTAATTCTGCATTCATAGATTTTCTAAAAATTACTTGCTTTGTCTGGGAATCGAACCGACTTACATGTGGAAAAAAATTACTCTACTTTTATGATACCAATCGAAAGAATAGCTAAAAAATAATAACTTTGCTTAAGTAACATAGTATTTTAAAAGAAAGGAACAACATAACGTAATTGAGTCAAGGTCAAATGATCGAGTTGCAAACAGAATTGTGCCATATCACATTGAGTGTTCACCATAAAATAATTAGAAAATCAACAGGCAGCCGGGTCACAAGAAGATTGGTGAAGATGCTTAAGACAAAAGGGATCACATTTTGAGCATTTAATTAATTAATTAACAAAATAAAAATATTTCATGTTTTTTATTTGATTAAAATAATTTATTTCACGTTGTTCCTTTCTTTTAAAATACTATGTTACTAAAGCAGAGTTATTATTTTTTAGTTATTCTTTCGATTGGTATCATAAAAGTAGAGTAATTTTTTTTTCCACATGTGAGTCGGTTCGATTCCCAGACAAAGCAAGTAATTTTTAGAAAATCTATGAATGCAGAATTACTTACTTTCAAAAATAAAATGAAGTCTTCTTTGAGCAAAACTCACTATCTACGATATTTAAGGTACTTCCCCTCCATGGCCCATAACTTTGGGACACCCTGTATAACAAAAAGTAAAAAAAAATCGTACAAAAACTCAATTATTGTATTATAAATTTTTGCGGGTTCCATTCCCGCCTCGGAACAACTATTTGTATGATCTGCAAATATTTGTTCCGGGTGTCTGGGTGTTATAATATGTACAATAAAAAATATCTAGGTATCTATGTATGTATATTATATTAAGTATATCAGAAATCTAGCACCCGTAACACAAGCTTCGAGCTTACCACGGGGCTAGATGTCGCTGTGTAAAATTGTCCAGTAATATTTATTTATTTTATTTTTATAAAGTTGATTTTTAAATACGCCAATATTATTGGTAACACAACCATAAGCCTGGAGACCCCTTTTTATACCATAGGTAATTATTGGGGTTAAGTATGAAGGGAAATCAACTTTGTTAAATAAAACGTCGGGTCATGTTTAGAGTACTGCGTACTGATAAAATGCTATATGACGCGGTACCAAATGTCATGCCATATGGCATGACATTAGAGAGTACTGGTTTGCGCATCTCTACTAGAAGTTGAATTGCTATTATTTTTTATTGCATTCTGAGATTTTAAATGTGAAAAACAAATTCAAACTTGTTTTTTTTTTAATATTTTAGTAAAAAGTGACCTTACTTTATGAGTAACATGTAATTGAATTTATATCAAATAATCAAATGCAATTTAAGAGTCGAATAAAAAGACAAAAATCATAATCTTCAGTGACTTTTTTTAACTACCTATTGTTGTTGTTTCTTAGTTGAACTTTATTTTTTTATCCTTTTTATAAGTATTAATTCTGTCTCTTCCAGCTTATCTGCAGATAATCTGTGTTGGATCTATCGAATCGAAACGTAGGTCCGTAAGGTTCAGCTTTTAAGAAATCACCTTAAAGGCCGAGTAGCTAATAAATTATTTAATGAACCAGGCGTAGGTATTAAACTTACACCTTCAGTGTCTGTATTAGAAACACAAGTGTATTATCTGCTGCTAAGTTACAAATAGCAAATTCATGAAAGTCTTGAATAAATCAGGAATTCAGGATATAATGAAACACTCTAAGGGTGATTTTCCACCAGAGCATTCTTCTTCTTTTCCTTTTCCCATATTGTGTGAAAAGGACAATTATAAACATATTTTCCACCAGAGCATTACTCTTAAAACTGTTTATCACATGCACCCCCATTTACGTTCCGAACTTCTCTGTTGATGAGAGAGATTAGGTCTTATTTTACCAGGCGCTGGTTGGCCAAGCTTTGGTTGATGAATAGAAGAAAACAAACACGTTGAACTATCTAAATTTCTCAGAACATGCCAGCTTCCTCACGATTTTCTCCTTAACTTTATTCACGTGTTATTTGAGCGTTGGTACAAATTATACTAAAAGAAAATGATGCTGTGCTTCAAAACTTCAATAGTGCTTCTGCGGGGCTCTCAATATATTTCGTTTTTAATCCTTGATCCACTATTAACGACAACGTTTCAACTCTTGTCCGAAGAATTCTAAAATCGGCCCATTCAGTTCCTGATTAAATAATGAAATTCGAACACAGATTTGAATTTAACCCTGAATCGATACACATTAAACTTTCAGGCGAACTAGAGGCCGACTATTCAAAATTAAATTGGTTCTTGCATGTATTTGAAGGAAAAAATGAAAAGGTTTAAGGTAAACTGATAGGTAAGGAAGTAAAATGTCTATCTTAACGTATATCTTATGAATTTAAAAGGTTGAAAGGCTTTTCTTTATAATGTTTGTCTCCTTTTTAAATCATTCGCCAACCATAGATAAGTAAAATTTAAGGATGTAACAGTCCATAATGGATATTTATTTTATTCCATTTTATAATAGGTACAAATTACGTACTTATTTAGTTTCAAATGTCAAAGTCAGAATAGACATTTGGTTTTAGAGTGAGTTCAAATAGGGAAAGAGAGGGATGAGCCGGAAGTGTGTTGGCATTTCACCATCCGGTAGAGAAAAAGGGTTCTGTGACCAGCAATATAGAGATCGCTGAGGGGACTACTTGGTTTGGAGCTGTCGTTGCAGGTGGTGGGACGGAGGAATTGAGGCTGGATTCATGGAAAGTCTGGTGAGCAGCGACTTCTTTGTTTCAGTAAGTGGTTCAGTTGTATTCCTACAAATATGGACTCGCGTTCATATTTGTGTTAGAAAGACAGAAATTGATTAGGTAGGGTGTTTGGTTATGCGTGTAGCCAGGGTCTCATGGAAGCCTGGCTGGAGACATGAAAGGGCGGGAGTTGGGGCCCTTCTTATAACCAAAACAAAATATTTTTTTTATTATGAGTCGATTTTCTATCATTCATCATGTCAGCCATTGGACGCTCACTGCTTGACATAGGTCTCCCTTTATGATTTCCATATAATGCTGTTGTACGCGACCTGCATCCACCGCGAGCCAACCACTCAGTAGATCATCTGTCCACCATGTTGGCGGACGTCCGACGCTACACTTGCCGATCCGTGGTCTCCACTCGAGAACTTTATTACTCTTCAAATCACAATCTTTGTATAACCCGGACCGACAGGGAGAGCTTTGCTTATCTGTGCTGTTGTTGTGTAATTCTAACTAATAAATGTTTTCAGATAATTGAGTTCTTTATGTCTTGTTATATGTACCTAATAATCTCACTAGCATAATGAATATGAGTTCTTCAAACATAGAGTTGGTTCGATTCCAGCCTGAGTAACTCTCAATGAATCTAAGTAATGTTCTATTGTATACAGAATGATAAACTTCCTTTATCATTTACAAATTGCTGGTTCGATCCCAGAAATGTGCTTTTAATCTAATTTATGATTTCAGGAAGGGTTATAGTAAGATATTTCATTAGAGATTAATAATAGAATATTAGGTCATGACATTACACTTCCAGAGGAGCAGATTAATGTTAGAGGATTTAAGCTAGATATGACCGTAGGAATTACTAAGCCAAAATGTTTCAAAAATGCCTAAAAGAATTCTAGGTTTCTACGGTTTCACAGCAAAAGGGTCTTTATAGTTCTACTAGACGATCACATCACAGCCAATCATCAAATCAACAGAAGGAGAGTCCGGAGAGACAGAGAAGGAGTTGGATCCGGAGTATATGTCCATTACATTGGTATTTATAACTCTAGGTATTTGTTGTACATACATGTTTAGGTAAGCCAAATAGGTATGTAAGTATTTAGGTAACCAGTTAGGTAGGTTAGGCTAGGTTAGCTCGGGGGGGGGTTTTTACAAGGATATAAGCAAATATGGAAATAAAAACTCAGTGGATAACGACTGTGGTTTGGCAAAGTGCATCGGATATCCATCAACAAGACAAAAGTACAAAGTAGTACAAACTATACTTAGGATTATGAAAATAAAGACAAAAATCTTTAAATCTATACAAAGAAGGACAGAGGATGATAACTGCTGGGTCACGGTGGATGTAAGCCACTTCCGACACGAAAAAACTATATATTTTAACACTATCAGTGCCACATACGCGCATATTGTGTGCCAATTGAGCTGCACCAATATGTGCCCGGGCAGTGAATGTGTTAAGGGAGTCCTATTTCCAACAGTGGACGTCCAACTGCAGTGGTGGCGATGATGCGATGTATCAATGTAATTCAATCGAAACATTATACGAAATAAATAAAATTAATGCGACAAAAACCCGATACTAATATAATGAATGGTTATTTTATTCTCATAATGACATACAAAATAATTCAAATATCACGCAGACGCTCGTGATAGAAACTAGTTGAGCTATAAAATAATTTAAATTGATGTTAGTGTTTTTAGGAAATAGCAGCTATTTTGTAAACACATTAAATAACGCATAAATTAGGTAATAGGTATTTTAATGGGCATTTGTTAACGCCTTAACAAACTTCAAAAAAAGGACGACGTTCTCAATTCGTCAAAATCATTTTCTTTTACTTTATAACCACCAACAGAAATCATCATCATATCAGCCGTCGGACGTCCAGTACTAGACATAGGCCTTCCTTAAAAATACCCATTTTTTTTTCAGTCAAATGCAAGTTGCATCCACCATTACCCAGCCAATTTAACCAACTTATCCGTCCATCTAGTAGGCCTAATAATAATCAAACCTATCTTAATTAACTTTGTTTTTCTCAATTTTAGTTCTTGAGTTTTAAATTTAAATAAACACGTTAATTCAACAATTAATATGTTATAAAGTTTTACTTTTTATTCGAAATTGGACTCACCTTTATGATTAAAAAACAAACATTCAGTTACCGTCGAATCCTGTAACCCATACAATCTACAAAGACTGCTCATCCCTTATTCATGCAACGCCACAAACAACCCCAAGAAAACAATCTATTAATTGAACCTTTTCTTGGTCTGGCTTCTTTCATTCCGAGAATACTTGCCTATACAAATATTATGGGTTTATGTTAGACTTTTCAGGTTATTGTTGTTCCTACTTTTCTTTTGGGTTTAGCTTCACTTTACTGTGGAGATGTTTATTTTGTTATTTTTGGAATATATATGTGCCGTATTGGCTAAGTGGAACCCACTCAACGTTCATTCCAAAGGGTGTAGGTTCAAACACAAACGCGCACCTCTGGTTTACCTTTTCGTAAATCTTATGTGCGCTTTAATAACACGTGCTTTAACGGTGTAGGCAAAATTCGTGAGGAAAACGACCTGAAAACAGGTCGGTTTCCTCATGAATTTTGCCTACACCACCAGCCCGCACTTGGCCAGCGCGGTGAATTAAGGCCTAATCTCTCTCACCAAGAGAGAAATCCCTCTGTCCCAGCAGTGGGAACGTAAATAGAGGTAAAGTAAATGAAGACTTACTGCATCGAAAAAATCTTCCGCAAGTGAAGTTTATATGAGAGGCTAACAATAACAGGAACTATAACTTTGTTAGACTAATTGCGTCCCGGGCGACAGTCTACTCTTTTCCTTATAGTCCGACAGCTGGCAACAATTTTGATGCGAGCTGAAACCTTTTCCCGCACTTGGCCGATGATTGACGGGACACGATTTTTAATATCGTCTGGCACATAAAGACATGAGGTATCTCATTATGTTACAAGAGTGTAAAATAAACTTAAAATAAGTTTCAAGCCATAGAATAAGCTATCTATATACGACCTCTGTGGTACAGCGGGCGAAAGTCCGCCTACGGTTGGGTGGATCCAGCAACATTTGTTATTATTTATTTATTATTATTAGTGAGTCTTTCTTAAAAATCATGTCCCGCTACTTATCAGCCATGTCATCAGTTTCGTGTTAGGACAAATTTTGAGCTGGAGTCAAATACCCAAAATGGGTTCAGCTCCCGCATTATTAGTAGAGTTCCGATGGAGCCTTTTCCTCAGTAAATCAATAAGCGGAACCCACTTAAGGCGGAGTTAGGTAAACTCTTCTACGCAATATTAGGCGCGCACTGAGACTTGGGACTTGGCAATTTTTGACAAATGATTCGATTTGATAACAGGATTTTTGTGAAAATTCCCGTTTTCAAAAACTTTGGGGTACAATCGCTCAGGTAAGTTTTAAAAGAGAATTAAAATTTCGAAGTGACTATTTGTACGGGTACCGGATGAATAAGTTATTATTTATTCGTACGGGTACTGGATGATTAGCTTTTATTCAGTCTTAAGGCCCCATATAACGTCAAATCGTTTGAAATTGCTTTTTGTTAACGAACATATCTTCCACAATAATAAAGCATTTACTTTGAGATTAATATATGTTATAGTTCAGGATATATGCTAGGGGATTACAGTTACGAAAACACGATTACATAAAATTTTCTCGATAGAAAAATAATCCAAAGTTCGCTCTAAATTTTACAATAAATCGTCGCTATTCAATAAATACTTTAAAATAAGCCTTGATACTTTGTACAGTAAACGAACAGGTTATAGAGCAGGGGGAAAGCGTGTTATATTGTTAAAATTTCTATTATTTTAACCGTAAAATAAGAAATCCTAAATTTGCGAAAATATTCACGCGAAAACTGACCATTCGGGCATCTTCGTGTCACAAATTCAGTCTGGCGGCAGCCTTGACACGGACAACATGTATCGCGTCGTTTCTTGCATTCAGATCGCTATATAACGCACTAATTACGTAAAGAATAAATTGAAAAATTATTGTACTTGTTTGGTTTTTATTTCAAATATGCGAAATCTGTATAATAAGTGCAAGAAGCGACGGAATCGTAAAAAGATAAAGTACCCAGTACCTAACCTACATTCGTTACAAACGTAAACAAAACGTAGGTATAGACAGTAAAGAGTTCATGACACTTTTGACACGAAAACATTTTTCGCCCTTTGGATTTCAAATTTCTGTTTTGTCTGTGGCTTATTGGACAATCCACACAGCATCATAATTATAAAGTATATGGCGAGACGAAGTTCGCGGTGGCACCTAGTATACATATAATAATAAAGTGTAGGTACTTATATATTATAATAAAATACAGGAGGAGACTTCAAACAATAAATTCATAAGTAATACATGGATTATGACTTAATAAAACTTTTTTATAGTTTTGAGATCTCAAAGAGTTTTGATTTATTTATGATAACTGTCATAAATTATGTCATGTCAATTCATGAAAAAGTAAATTTACGATATTTCATAGAACAAACAAATCACTACGTTTTTGTGCTTCTTAACCCTACGTTGCTTTCAGTGCTATATCACACACAACCAATATAACTATGATTTTTTTAATATAACCTGCGCGTATAAAGAATTTATCTATAAATGGCGTCCGCTCGCATGCGTTCTCGCTCACTCTCTATCGCTATCTATACTCACACAGTGAAGTACGCGCTACAAAAAGCTTTTTTTTAACGTCCGTTAAAAAAGCGTTCAAATAGAACATTTGCATACCCAAGTACGTGTTCACACTTTGGCGCTTTTAGAACGCGACGCTTTTTAGGGTTCCGTAGTCAAATGGCAAAAACGGAACCCTTATAGATTCGTCATGTCCGTCCGTCCGTCCGCTAACCACGCACAAAGGACCAAATTTGAGTCCAATTGCGGAAAAAGGAGTCCCCAAACTAAACCGTCCGTCCGTCCGTCCGTATGTCCATCCGTCCGTCCGTCCGTCCGTATGTCACAGCCGTTTTACTCCGAAACTATAATAGCTATAAAGCTGAAATTTTGTAAATAGATGTATTCCGTGAACCGCACTAGGATTTCATAAAAAGTTTTAATAAAATCATTTGCATTTGGGGGTCCCCATACATAGAACTGAAACTTTAAAAATTAAATTAAAATTATTTTTTGATTTAAAAGCGTTCGTATGAATTATCACATTGAAGACGTTATAAAAGCGCCGACGCCGGGTTTATAACGCAAAGCTGTTTAAACTCTTTAGGTACTTTACTTTTTATTTAAAATAAGTATTTTGTAAAAAATACTCTGTAGGGACCGAGATAAAAATACTATTTAAATAATAATAATACAATAATACCATGGAAATATGCTCGAATTAAAAATAATTTTGGTATTAATATTTGTATGGGAAATTCGTCGTGACGCCGGCCTGTTTGAGAAATTGTTTTGCCAACCGTACCATACGTACCCGCCGCCATGGTCAAATATCATTTTTTATTGCGCGGGTTATACCTATCTTATAGTCTTTTATTATTTAAAAAAAAAATTGACCACTTTCCGCATGCCCTGCGAATGATATTTTAAAATATTGGTAGGTCACTGCATGTTTTGCCATATATTATATGGAACTAAATATAAAAACAGTTTTTCCCTAAAACTCAATTCATATGAAATTTTTAAATCAATTTTAAATATTTATATCTTATTTTACTTTATTTATCTAAAAGACATAATATGACCATCACAAATTTTTCTTTAAGAAAAATAATCATGCAGTTAAGGGTTAAGGTTTAGGAACTTATTCTTTTATAAATTCACTTTTATCTAATATTGAAGTATATCAAACGGTTTGACTTTTCGTTTATAAAATCAATCAGAAATAAAAGGCAGACTATGAATTTTAACAATTCATAGTCTAGAAATCTAGTTCAGAAAACTTTATTTATTTATTAATAAAAACCCCAGCCCTTTCATTTTTCTTATACCTGAGCTTACGGCCAAAAAACCTAAAAAATAAAATTAAATCAATAAATATTGCTAGTTCCTAGACAATTCACAATGCAACATCTAGCCCCGTGGTAAGCTAGAATCTTGTGTTATGGGTGCTAGATTTCTGATTATGTACCTATACTTAATATAATATACATACACAATTATGAAAGTTATTTAAAACACGGGAAAAGCCGTGTGTGGAATTTATACTTTAAACTTTAAAATACACATATCCGCTTAAGGATATATTTAGCGCAGGCGAAGCCGCGGGGCGGAACGCTAGTATTACCTTATATATCTTAGGGTCTACAAAATGAATTTCAAATTATAGAAGTAATTTGATGTGTCAGATTTTTGCGCGAAATATATACTCAGCTCGGGCTCTTGCGCGCGAAATGTTTACTTAGCGGCCCGTTCGCCCTGTCGTGGCGCTGTTAGCCGAACTTAGCCGATCGTCGAGTTTGCTCTGACCTCCCATACATCCTTAAAATTTAAGTAATAATGCCTCTTGCAAAAACTGTAAATCAGCAAATTAAGCAAAGTTCAAAGTAAAAAAAAATATCGATTAAACTAATAGACCAAGAGCCTGTGATGGCCAGACCTTCCTTTAATTCACAAGCGTGAAAATTCTTTCATGTGTATGTCTAACATAGGTAAGAATAACCCCCAAACATGAAACCTGGATCGTGGTTCCTTTGGGAGATAACAGGTAAAAGGTTGTTATCTCCCAAAGGAACCGCGATCCAGGTTTCATGTTTGGGTGTTATTCTTACCTATGTTAGACATACACATGAAAGAATTTTCACGCTTGTGAATTAAAGGAAGGTCTGGCCATCACGGGCTCTTAGGTTATAAAATTCGTACAAGTTTTACAAATAAAATAATCAGGGACAGTTGGTCAATGAATGATCCAAAAAGACCAAATACTAAATATTCATTTTAACTCATTAATTCACTTCACGTTTACCTATAAAAATAAAAGATGAATTGTCATTAAAATTACACAACACGTTTTTTCGCGCACTTAGGTAAATGTCACGAATGACGGACGGTCATGACCTTACTCGACATAATAAGGAAAAAATCCTATAGATAGACGATACAAAAGTTGTTTTTTGACAAAAACAAAATCCCCACAGTGTTTACCTACAGATTTATTAACAAAAACATATCCATGATATTATAGTCTTTCCGCAATATATAATTTTATTTGCGGCAGTGCCATCTTGTACATTTAGTAGTATCGTGTGATGCTGGCCTAAAAATAGTTCCTACCTATTTCTCCCTCGTACAATTACTCCTAATTAGTACCACCATAAATAGATTACTATTACTTAGCATATATTTTTAATACGGATAAGGAATGTTTTCATTTCTGAAAACCCATGTAGCCTTTCTTGATAAATGTATTATCCAACCCTGAAAGATTTTTTTCAAATCGGACGGAAGCGGTGGTTGAGTTTAATGCGTCACGCACACAAATCAACGTCATCACCGTATCAGTCGTCGGACGTCCACTGCTGGACATAGTAATCCTCCTCCCTATGTAATATCCATTTCTTTCTGTCGAATGCAACTATCATCAACCGTGAATCAGCGAATTTTACCGATTTTACCGTCCACGTAGGCGGTCGTCCGAAGCTGCGTTTCCCGATCCATGAGAACAAACAAATAAACAAACTCTTTCCCTAAAATGTGCTAAGTTCTCAGTATGAGAGCATCTTCCTTTACCAAATTAAGCTGTCTGCCGTCGCAAAGATACACAAACTGGAATCGCAACGGCGGTAATCCACTTTACACAATTTGATTCCCTCCTCTCGACGGGAAACAGTGATTATTAGATAAAGTGGACGTTTTGAGAAATTGAAATATCATATTAAATGTATGACACAGATATATTGAAGGTTTACTGTTTGTATCAGTCCTTAATCTGTCTTTTTTCACGAAGCGCTGGATGATGAACATTCACTTGTGTATGGGATTTGGATGGGATTCAAAACTAGGTTTGTAGGTAAGTTGTAATCAGTGATGTTAGGCACTAATACCTACATGACAAAATGTTGTTCCGATTAGTTTCCTTAAAATATTTCAGACGTTTTGGTTTTATTGGTAGGGTCATGTTATTTATACAAGTAATCTTTACAAATTGTAATAATATATATGAGATAAACAATATATATCTAGAAATAAATTCATCATGTTACAAACATAGGTACGTAAATTCCAATTTTACCCTGACACTTTGCTCATTTATTATGAACTTGTGAATTTTTGTGAAGTAACAAGTTCTAAGAACTCTTTCAAGCGGGGCACCAGTTCATCTACAATAAGTTCCATATCTATAAGTTATTTTGGGAGCCGTGCTCAGGAATGGGACGTAAGGTTATTAAGAGCACTGGTACACTCATCGACATAAACATCAACATCCAGTGCGCAGCGCCGGCATAAATCCGCACGAGACGAAGCGCCGTCATAAATCCCGGACCGGACACGAATATTCATGACACGGCCAGCTACAGGCTGCGCTAGCGGGAATAGGGAATAATAGAATATTCCTCTGTATTCCCAGTTTAATAAAATTTTATCTATTCTTAAAATCTATTCCACGATTTAGTTCTATACCGACTATTTCGGATACCTGTGGGTAGGTATTTGACGCTGCTATACTAATCAAACTATACTAACACTATCTGTGCCCATGGGTTAATTACCTGACTCTGCTATACTGAACTAAACTAACACTATCTGTGCCCATGACACAGGCTCGTATCCACGGCAAGGTGTGGCGGTGGTGCAGCCAGGCGGTCTGTTGCAGGTTTGATTCCATTGCTCCCACAATTTCAGAAAAAGCCTTTCTTATAAGCACCCATATTACGTTCTCACTGATATGACACAGGGACTTCTCTCTTGACAGAAATAAGGCATAATTCACCACGCTGGCCAAGTACGGGTTGGTAAATGTCACAAGTCCTTGTTGTTGTGTTTTCCTCACGATGATTGCCTTTACCGTTAAAGCACTTTTTTTTGCCCTGTCTAACCTCCTCTTATTCCTAATCCACCTTTTATAAAAAGAATACATTTTACACACCCTATACACTGTTTTTTAGCCATGTAGCCGTAAATATTCTTGATATTATGAATACGGAATGTCGGTAATAGCCGGGTCCGTTCGTAGGACCGACGCATTGCATATTACAAGTATTTTTAATAAGTCCCAGGAAAGAGCTGAATAGCTTATCTTATTGGGACACCCTCTGTAATATATAATGAAGGTATCTGTAAATATAGAAGGCTGTGTACACTTTTTACTTCTCTACTAATATTATGATCGCAAAAGTTTGTGGGTAAGTTTGTTGCTCTTTCATGCAAAAACTACAGAATTTAAAGAAACTTTACTTTATTCCTATAATATTATGATTTTTTTCTAGTTTTCTTTAAATTATAATAGAGCTTTACATATTAAAACAGTCGTATTGAAAGTTTGGAACACCCTTTGTTGCTAATAGTACCTAGTAGATATTCATGTATAATCGGGTCACTTGTGACAGGTTATCCATCATTTCCTCTACTTAAGGTTACTCGCAGACTTCCTACAAACGGGAACTTTTGTTGTTCAGAAATTGATCGTAAGATTGCAACTAGTAAAACTATCATAACTTTCTAATATAAAGCCTTACTTGATGTGTATTATGCGTAGATTATTATTTATTTGTAAACTGTTTTTGTTATTAACGTATTTTAATGGAATTTTCGTTTAAAATTAAATCCTCAATACATATTACTATGCTACGGTTAAATGGTAAATTCAGCTGAGTCACAAATTTCATAATTAGTAATTTACTTGAAATTAAGTTTACGCAGATTCGCTAAAATTTACCCCTACCATGTGTAGAAAAAGTTAATATTAATTATGCCATTTGAAAAATATAACAAACACGTGTTCTAACCGTGAAGGCAAACATCGCGAGGAAACCGGCATGTTCTGAGACTTTTGTACAACTTTGAAGGACATGTAACTATCACCAACCTGCTATTGACCAGCGAGGTGCGTTAAGGCCTAATATCCCTCGTTATGTGATAAGTCCCTGTGTCCCAGCCTAGCAGTAGGAACGTAAATAAGGGTGATTATTTAAGCCATTTGAAACGAGAAACGAAACACGAGAAAAATACAACAAAAACCATTTGACCCATAATGGTTTTTGTTGTATTTTTCTCGTGTTTTATACTGGTACTAAGAAAACAAGGTTGTTTTCACAGAAATATTTAAAAAATTGTTATAGAAATATTTATCAGTCGTCACCTCGCCAGCCAGTAGAACCATGTATCTCATTTCCATTGTTTATATCGTTTATGGCATATATATAATTATATTATTATAAAAAAACGTAAAAGATTTACTTTCGAGAATTGAAAGTACTATCTCCTCATTTTAAATATAATTGACCAAGCCTAATTCTAATGAAAATAACTCGATTTGTATACTGCTAGCAAGATTGTTTTTGCTGCTAATGTACTCAAACATAATTAGAAATTCGTTTATGGTGTAATTAGTAACATTACTTGTGATAATTTGGGGTAAGTAGAGCGAAAAAGATAGAAAGAGAGAAACTTAAATAATAAGTAATATTAAAAAAGCATGGGATCGAATCTGCGGCAAAATAACAAACGAATTGTAACGAATTAGTACGAATTGTACCTGCTCAATCAGATTCTTAAATAAAATTAAATAAATAAAATAAAATAAATAAAATATCTGAACCGTAAAGGTAGCGTTCCGTTCTCAGCGACGAAAACGCGCGACCACGACCAGATGACTACGCGACCTATAATACTAATATATAAAGCTGAAGAGTTTGTTTGTATGATATAAAAGCGCGTTTAATTAATATTAATAAATAATCTCAGAAACCGCTTGTCTTAATTGAAAAATGATTTCAGTGTAGGATACAATTTTATCGAGAGAGACAGATAAAAACGTAAAAAAAAACGAAGTAAAGCTTTCGAGCGGTTCGCCTAGTGAATTTAACTAACGTACAAAACACAAGCCGATACCGTGTCACGATCATCGTACGCGGTCGCGCGTCGCTGTTTCTAAGAACAAAATGCTACCTTAACAGGGACTGTCCCTGAAATGATTGAGCATTCGTCTTTTAAAATATTATTATATACCTACATGAGTATATGATGGTAGGTAAATATAAATAAATAAATAAATATAAATATTGCTGGACAATTTTACACAACGACATCTAGCCCCGTGGTAAGCTCGAAGCTTGTGTTACGGGTGCTAGATTTCTGATATACTTAATATAATATACATACATAGATAGATATTTTTTATTATACATATACAACACCCAGACACCCGGAACAAATATTTGCAGATCATACAAATAGTTGTTCCGAGGCGGGAATCGAACCCGCAACCTCTTGCGTCGCAGGCGGACCTTCGCCCGCTGCGCCACAGAGGTCGTCAGAGTTATTGGTATTTATTATACATGAGTGTCGACACGAGCAACAGAGCTGAATAATAAATAAATAATTCAAACAAATTAACAATAATTAAAGGTAAACAATCTAATATAACATTGGGTCAATGTTGTTATATTATATTAAAACTAGCTTCCGCCAGCGGCTTCGCCCGCGTAGAAATAAAAAGTAGCCTATGTTCTTTCTCAGGGTCTAAAGATTGTCTGTACCAAATTTCATCAAAATCGGTTCAGAGGTTTAGCCGTGAAAGCGTAACAGACAGACAGACAGAGTTACTTTCGCATTTATAATATTAGTAAGGATGTAACTATAGCGAATAACGTCATCAATGATATAGATAGGATAAGTTAAGGAATGTTTGTTAAACAATTCAGTGTCATCATAACAATGTATACGTCCCATTATTGGGCACGGCTCCCTAATGGAACCCACTAATTATGTCTTATAAATTCTATATCGTCGAGAGAGTCCCACTAGCCAATAAATGGCAACGCAAATAGATATATAATTAAAATCATCCATCATTTTAAAGCTTTTGAGCACTGTTATTAATACAAACTCTTAACTTAACGCAATTGGTAAATTCACCCACGCATTTTACAGAAACATCAGAATCTCTTATCGATGTGGTTTGTACGGATCTACGAGCTCGAACTATAACATTGGATCATGTTGGCAGACTCTACACTCTACGGACATTGTCTTGTGGTATGTGAATTCAATATCAAACGCGAAAAGCCTGTTCCTACTACATTGACTTACAGACCCATAAAAAACATGGTTGTTGCAGATTTTGATAAAGACTTATATTCTTTAGAATGGGATTCTTTTTTAAAACTAACAAATGTTAATGATTTGGTTGCGACTTTTACTAGTACGGTTATATCTTTATTTGACTTACATGCTCCTTTAAAAACAGTAATCATTAAAAAACTCTCTTATCCATGGATTACTGATACAATTAAACAGATGATGCTTTTACGCGACGACGCTCTATCAGATTACCATAAGGTTAAAAGCTCCACCAAGAAGGAGTATTATAAATCTCTTAAATCAGTTACTAACAGTGCATTATTCTTCGAAAAGAGAGCATATTTTGATTTTAATATAAATAATAATATAAATTCTCCCAAACAATTATGGAAAAACATTCGTAATACTTTGTTGCCAGCTAATAATAAGGAGCTCCCTATTTCTTTCAATGATCCTGATGCAATAAATAGTCAATTTCTGGATATACCAGCTACATCGCAGATAACTATTTCACAACTTACCTTCTTTGAGTTCCATAGGCACAATGATGAGTTAGTGTTTAATTTGGTACCGGTTAGTTGCGATACAATATTAAAAGTCATAAGACAATTAAAGTCTAATGCTATAGGCAGTGACCTAATAAGTTTAGATATGCTCATTATGACACTTCCACATTCATTGGAGACCATCCTGTGCATGGTAAATAATTCTATATCCACTTCAACGTTTCCTGATGCATGGAAACTAGCTATAGTGCGACCTCTACCAAAAATTTCAAATCCAGTAGAACTTAAAGATCTCCGTCCCATTAGTATCTTGCCTTGCATATCGAAAATTTTAGAAAAGGTAGTTAGTTTCCAGTTAACTGATTTTCTTGAAAGGAACCGAATTCTACCAGACGTACAGTCAGGGTTTAGGAAGGGTCGTAGTACGGTCACTGCTCTACTGGACGTAACGGATAACATACTGGTGGCACAAGATAAGGGGATGGTAACCTTGTTAGTCCTTCTAGATTTTTCTAGAGCTTTTGACTCTATTAATATCGATCTCCTTATCTCTAAGCTAGGATACTATGGCTTTGCTAATAATACTAGGAAGTGGTTTACCAGTTATCTTCTAAACCGTTCTCAGCTTGTTAAATTAACTCGCAGTGATGGCACATCATTGTTTTCAAAGACAGTAAGTGTAAATAGAGGTGTGCCGTAAGGCTCTATATTAGGCCCTACAATTTTTGCGCTCTACTCTGCTGATATAGAGTCTCAAATCAAATATTGCAGATATCATATTTACGCTGACGACATACAAGTCTATATATCTTGCTATCCAGCTGAAATAGATAGCGCAATCCATAAGCTTAATACAGATCTTGCAAATATCTCTCTGTGGGCAAAGAACAATAGTCTTTTACTCAACGCAAATAAGACTAAATATTTAGTATTTGGTGGACCGCGTCAATTAGAGAAAATTTGTCCTAGCACAAACGTAATACTCAAGGATGAGCCTATTGAAAGAGTATATAAAGCGCGCAATCTAGGTCTGCAAATGGATTGTAGCTTAAGGTTTGAAGAGCATATAGCGGAAATGGTCAAATCCTGTTTTTATAAGTTAAAAATTTTATATAAAATGAGACCTTATCTTACAGAGGCGCTTCGTATACAACTGGTAGAGTCACTTGTACTTTCTAGGCTAAATTACACGGACACTGTCTTTGGTCCACGATTGCTGCAAAAAACGGCACGTTTGATACAAAGAGTACAAAACTCTTGTGCCAGATTTTGTTTCGACATACCATATAGAGCTCATGTTTCGAGCTTTTTAAATAACAACTTTCTACTCAAAATGCGACATAGACGTAAACTTCATTTAGCGTGTGTTATGTTTGGTATCATGAAACACCATGCTCCCGTCTATTTATATGCGAAGTTAGATGGCGCCACTAGTTTCTGCGAACGACGTCAGCACTCGATGCAGCTATTAACCCAGCAACACAAGACGGCGGCATTCAGAGGAAGCTTTCGCTATGCTGCATCGAAGTGCTGGAACAACATCCCACCGCCCATAAGGAACCTTAATTGTTTGTCGACATTTAAATTTAAAATTAAGAAATTTTTACTTCATTGGCAAAAGGAGCAGGAACTACTTAGACATGACACGAGTGCTATTTGACATATTTCTTTGTAATATATAGACATAATTATTATTGTTATTATTAATATTCTTATAATAACTATTAATCTTTTATTATTATTCTTATTTTTATAAACTATTATATATTTGTTTTTTTTTTAATAATACGTATATAATGTATAATAATTATAATACATACGTAGGTATATATATTATGATTGATATTTTTATTAGTATATTCTTCATATTTTATTTGTTTATTTATTGTAACACTTCGCCTTATTTTTTATTTCTCCACGGTCCCATAGGTCTCAACAGAAAACCAGCGCTGGTTTTCAAAACCAGCATAAGCTGAGTTGAGACCTTTTTGTTACCATACTACTTTTATTTTTGTACTATTATTTAATAACATTATTATCGTACTTTTATTTCGCGCATAGAAGTTTATATAACCCTATTATATATCCATTGGTCACAATTGAAAGAAATGTCATGAATTTATAAGGTTATTACTTATATTGTAAGATGTAGGTAACAAATATGGTAACAAATAAATGCATTTTGATTTGATTTGATTTGATTTGATTTGACAAAAACATAGAAAGCTTTTTTCACAGAATCGTCTTAAATTCTCTTTGAAATGACCATCACAGTTTTTAGCAGGTACTCTGATATTGGATTCTGTGAGTGGGGTTTGCTAGCGCGGCTGCACGGTACAATTTCTAGAATTAGTGAAAGCATCCGGAACCAAATAGATACCATATAGAAAGAGTATCATTCGAATTTATAGACTGAACGATTATAAGGACATAAACATAAATCTTTGAAGTTTTTTTAGCCTGTTGACGATTTATGATTTTTTTAAATTTTTTTCGTTATTTTAATATCTATAGGTTTACTGCCTTCAATTATCTTAACTATTTAATTATCTTACTAACACCATGTTTGTGTTAATGTAAATTAATGATGTTGTAATATTTAAATAAATAAATGGGCTATACAAGTATACAGAACCACAATAATAAAATCCATTTATTATTTTACATACTTTATAACACAAGAGAGTGTGCGATCGAACGATCTCTTCAGAAATAAATATAAAAATGTCGTAATAGCAAAATGTCAACATACAAGAAAAGGTGTTTATTTCCACCGGGAGCTCGCACTACAATCCAACATGGCGTCAGCACTAATGGACGCCGTCAAAGCGCGCTAAAAGCCGCTACAATCATGGAACACCCTGTATACACACACTTACCTGAGCAAAGTGCTGGGGTACTTAATTTTTGTCCTCACTAAATTGCAGCTTAGGAAAATATACAGAGATACGGTATTATCCACTGTAAGACATAAATAATTGAAATAGGGTAAACCTGTAAAGATGTTTTCTCTATATATAAAATGGAATTCCTAATTCCCTTGGTCAAGCCATCACGCGTGAACAGATGGACCGATTTAGGTAGGTACTTTAAAATAGTCGTAGTAGCCCAGGGAAGGTTTAAAGTTAAAGGGTGTGAAACATGGGAATAAAGCGGGCTAAGCCGCGGGCGAGTCAGTTAGTGATGAATAAATTACTATTACTGACCTAAGAGTAGTGGTTATACAGCTTGAGACGTGTTGGCTAAGTGAAAAACACTCGACTTTCATTCTGAATGTCGTGGGTTCAATTAAACCCCGCCACGCACCACTAGATTATTCTGCTGAAAAAAATTATGTGCGCCTTAAAATCACTAATGGTGAAGGCAAACATTGTGAGTTAACCGGCGTGTTCTGTGAACTTTGAAGAGTATAAAGGACGTGTGTCGTTCACCAACCCTCACTTGGCGAGCGTGGTGAATTAAGGCCTAATTTCTCTCGTCAAGAGGGAAGTCCCTGTGCCCGAACGGTGATGTAGATTGTTTAAACTCAAAACAACTCCCCGTTGAGAACATTCTGAAGTTTGTAAGAACTTAATGCACAGCGATGGAAAACTTAATTGTATCTTTCACCATTCGTATTACCATGGAATTTCATTTATGGATTGCCGTTTTCATGGAATTTTACGATTAAAAAATTAAAATGTAACAGGAATTTATGGTAAATTCCATGTTAGTAGGTACCTAAGGATAATTTATTATGTTGAACTTTTTGAGTAACGATAAAAGTACGTTTTTTAAGTTTTCATTTCAATCTTAGGTAAAGTAGTCAAAATTTTAAGCAAAACAAAAACAAACAAAAAATCATTTCTTCATGCCTTTAAATGTTGTCAGTTATATAACAACACTGAAACTTTTCCTTTATATTGTTGTAGCAATTTAAAAGTAATCTAGATATTGTCATTTTTTTTTCTACATAAAAATACAGAATATACCAAGCAATTAGTATAGTTCCTGTACAAAGAAAAAACTTTAAATCTTAAGAAGATGACAGTAGAGCGCTCGCAGTTTCCTCTAAAAGACCCGATTATCATAATCTTCTGCCGAGCTTTTTCTGAATTTGGCGAAGATCCAAACCCATTCTACCCGCGTAAAATTCTGTTGACAAACTTGCAGACATGGATTTTTTCAAGAGCTTTTCCAAAGAGTTTTTAACTAAATGAAGAAAGTTGGAAACAGGTGCACTTCGGAATGTTTTTACAGAAGTCTTTGTTCAAGCGTTCGATTTGTTCGATGTTCATTGAATCAGTTTCAGTTAAAAATAAATTCCCAGCAAAGAGTTCTGTTATGACTTGAAAAGGTAAAAGAAGGTTGACTTGCCTTTCAATTGTAGTCATTAGAGTTCTATTTTTAAATTATCTACTATTTTTAATTATGAAGGTTTGATTTTGATTGTAATATTCACAGTTGCTTAACGTTCAGTCAGAAGAGTTTCCATGTTACTCTAAAAGTTGGTGGCCAAAAAGGCATTTTTCTTCTATTAGGAAATAATTAATTTCATTAAAGTCATAATAAATAACCTTAATATTAAAAATTGGGTTGAACTATAATATACAGACACACTTTCGCATTTATTATATTACCAATAAAACATTTCGAACCAAAATATAACATTGAAGTATGTAGGTGCCCAACTACAATTAGGTCGGAACTTAGAAAGAATTTAAAATCAGACTTCGAAAGAAACCTTGAATACATTACGTGCAAAGGTATCTGATTCAAACGGGCGGAATATAAAATCCGAAGCTCTTAGCTTAATTAAAAATTTAATTTACACAGGAGTACCTAACGGCGACATAAGATCCCTGTTTTTTTCCACTCTCAATCTGTTTAATGGAAATGAAATGCATGAGCTTATTCTGCACGTGATCGAATTATATCGAACGGTGTGACACAGATTGAGAGTAACTTATATCGAACTTCGATAAATTGTAAGACCTAATTAATTTTATTCGCATAATTAGTTTAATGAAATCATTTCAAAAAAGTTCATTTCCGTAAAACTCAACTGCAGTTTGATCTCAGTCACTATCCTTTTTGATATTTAGCATTAATAGTCAATTCAATGACAAGACTATTACTCGTATAAATGAGTTATATATCCGTATGTTATATAACTTTCGCGCAAAAACTACTGAATGAGTTTTTTACAATTTTTTACATTAAGTACAAACTAGTGAAACGAAGAAAAAACACGTTAAGCTCACTTTCAAATACTTAAATGTATAAGCTATGTAGAAGGGCTCTTTAACAATTTATTGCACCTAGTGTTATTTGTAACTATACCATGAACAGATAAAATATCTGTCGGAAATGTCGCCTGTGCCCAGAATAGGCCCGTATTTTTTCCATTTCAAGGCACTAAATCGGAGCGAGTGCTTACGTAAATGTATCGACTGAAATAATATTTGCGCGGGAAAATATTTTCCAGGACGAATTCACGGGAATTGCGAATGTTTCGTATTTTACACGGTTCGGGAATTTTTACAGTTTACGCACGTGTATCTACTTCATTATGACGTTACGTTAATCGTTTTAAATGTGCATAAGCATGTGAAAATGTTTTGCGAGTGATAACTGCCTTAAAAATTAAATAGGAAGTTTAAAGTTATTTACAATAATAGTTGTATCTATGAATACCTACATTGGTTGTGACCTATATTTTAAAGGAGGTTTAAGAAGGAGGAATTGCCTAGAGTATTGCGCCTAAGGGTTGCCCATAACCAAATCCATTTAGCTTAGCCAGCTAAATCCAGAAATATTTCCAAACAGTTTCAAAATACTGCTAGAGTATAGCCACGGGTTATGTAAAATACTTATAGCGTTTATCAATTTTGTCGTACATTTGTTCGTGGTCAATTGCATTACGCTGAACGTTACGTTAAATAAAGATGCAGTGTAAAAATCACCTTATATTGTGATCACCTCTGCTTCTAGATTTTTCACGATTGATAAAACACTCTATAAAACAATTAAATAAAATCAAACCCAATCTGCTATAACAATAACGCAAATAACCTAAGCGGCCCTTCAAACTGAATAAATAGGATTATTCCACCGAATCCATCCGAAGGGTTTTGGATAAATGTATTTCGTGTTTCGATACCCTTTGGCCTTTTGGTTGAACCCTATTTGAGGAACGCTAAAAAACCCTATTTACGTTTCCGATGCTGAGGAACTTCTCTTTTGACGAGAGAGGAATTGCTTTAATACAAAAACTCCAGCCAAGTGCGAATTGATGAATGTTCCTGCAACTACCCTGAACATGCTAGTTTCCTCGCGATGTTTGCCTTCACTGTTACAGCGCGTGTTATCTTTTTACTTTCCTTTAAATATAGGTCCAAAATAATGGTTTCCAGTTGTTGATCATGTAGGTAATATCATATACCTACATTTAAAAAATTATAAATATTTCGTAAGATTTTGATGATTAGTGTTTTAGTTATAAGCTGGTTAGTGACTAGAAAAATAAAAAACATCAATAAAAGTCTAACATTAGAAACAGTTTACAGTCGTTTTTTTGTAATTTTTATTTACGGTTAATGAAATCGTGTTTTAAAAAGGTGCAAATAAAGGCTTATAGATTAGACGTACCCACTAGTGACCCCTATAATTTATTTGTTATTGAGACAGGGTTAGGACCTAAATGGAGATGGGAGACGTTTTATGGACCCCTGAAATGAATTGGTGAAATACACTCCTAAATCTTAGTGGCATGTTTTCAGCAATAAACATGGAAGAAGTAAAGTTCAGGTGTATTGTAGAATAAAACTTTATATTTATTACCACTAGATAAATAGTATTTATATGAGCAACCCGCTATGTTGCTTTGCCAGCTCTAAAATAGACTAGCGGATCTGCCGACAGCTTTGCTTACATTTTTTTTACGTTATCTACATAACGTTAAGCGTCACTTCGAGCTCTGTTTAACGGCACCACAAAAAACCAGCGCTGTAGTTGCTCATGTAGTAGCTTCTGCTGCATATGCTGAGTTGTAACCGATTTGTGTTTTAGTTTTATTCTTTTAGATTTTAAGTTCTTGTAGTACATTTAGATAGACACAAATACAAATATTTTATTCATTATTCTTATAACTATAGTTCACATAATACCTATAGTCTCTAGCCTTCCCTGGATACATTAAAGTTCACCAAATGTCTTGCAAAAAACAGAATCTATCAATTCAACTTTGCTGCTTAATTTGTTTTTATTATTTTAAATATTATTATTCTTAATCTCGTTATATCTTATTTTATTATTATGTTTGACGTGACTAAGTGTTCTTTGTGATCAAAAAGTATGAATAAATAAATTGAATTGAATTGAAACTTTCTCGTTAAAAGTTAAAACTTCTAAACCTGTATGGTTTTCCGAAATTCAACGTGTCAGCGAAAGATAAAATTAAAACTATAAGAAATGAAATAAATTTACTTAGATGAATGAAACAAATTAATAAGTAAGTTCATAGAGTAAGAAAACTTTAAAACAAGTCTAAATTTTACACATAACCGGTGCATTGGACATTTATGTGCCATTCGATACTGAGACCGACTCAAGTAGGCTTACTTTCCAAATAGAATACAAATATTTTCTACTACTTACTTTTCGTTTTACGATCTGGGGTTAGATGGGCCTTTTGATTTATCATTGTGTGGACAAGGCCGTGGTAATAAAAACAATACATAAAAGTTAAGCATTCATCATCATAATTTATAAAAAAACTAGGGTTTATATAATAATTCTCTCGGTCGCATTATAACCCGCTTTGAGACAGTAAAAGTCTAATATTTACAATATTTCCAATATTACAGTACTGTACATTTTCGTAGTTAAACATGTTTTGTGGACAAAGCGCTCTGAATTCATGTCCATTGTCTACAAATTCAATGGGCCCCACTGAAATCATACCCGCAAGACAATATTGGTTGTAGATGTTAATAACACTAGATGTGGCATGCCGAGTGGTGCCAGCATAAGAATAGTACCACCCTATTTCTTAACGCAGGTGTCGTTAAACCGATTTGAAGTTTTTACACCAAATTTCTGAGAACATCTTTAGTATGGTTATTATACCAAATCTCCCAAGCCCTATAAAAGGTTATATTGGAGAGACCCGTGCACAGGTAATGAGACAGAATTTACCACGTTATTACTGGGCAATTATATCGATAAATATAAAATATCTAATTATAGTTTTCTTAGACGAATAAACTGGGCGAACAAAGCTGTTTAACGGGTATTTAAATTACTTTAATATATTTAAAAGACGAGACGTTAAAAAAATAAATGTCAACGTAGGTCGTTGAGTTCAGAAATCAAATCGTAAACCAAACTCAAATAAATTTCAATTTAAGTAAACGGATCAACCGATTTTTTCTTGATGACACGGGTCTCCACATACAACTTAGATACCACTTCAATGGTATACAAATGAATATGAATATCGTTTCCAGTAACTCATATTCAACACGCGGCTTCGAGTAAGTATCTTCATCTACAACATCGAAAACTTTCCACGATAAACTGCTGTATTCTCAGAGACAATAGCAAATGTACAGATATATTGCTTTTGTTGATTCACCGGCACATTACAGGACCGGAAGTAAATTTTAATGTAATTTCCGTGATACATCATCATATCAACCACTATTATAAATAAATAATATAATTAAATATTGCTGGACAATTTACACTATTTTATACTATACATATTATATACTATACTTATCCTTACTAATATTATAAATGGGAAAGTGTGTCTGTTTGTCCGTCTTTTACGGCAAAACGGAGCGACGGATTGACGTGATTTTTTAAGTGGAGATACTTGAAGGGATGGAGAGTGTTACCAAGAGATTTTACCGCGGGAAAAATATATCCGCGGGAAAGTGTGGAAAATTGCCCAGTCATATAATAATAGTGATGATAACCCAACTCACCAACAAGGTGGACCGATGACTTGGTGAAGGCGGTTGGCTCGCGGTGGAAGCAGGCCGCGAGCGACCGTAATAACTGGAAGTCATATAGGGAGGCCTATGTCCAGCCGTGGATGTCCAATGGCTGAGATGATGATGAAACAAGCTCAAACTAAACGCTAAAATCTAGTTCTGCACAAAACATTGTTACAAAATTTCCCACTAAAATCACATCTAGACATTTACCGCTACTAGAGAATACAGGTTATTCCAAGCACAATGGTTATTCCCTATTCCCTATGCCATAGCACAGCGGCCGAATTTCACGATCAGAATGCGGTTCCATTGACAAACAGGTCAGACAAACAAGCAGATACTGTGATATGTAAAGGTGACCGGAGAGCAGTGTCGGACATATTTGTGGATTCAATTCTGACGAATTAATGTGTGTAACGAATTTTCTATTTATTAATATTGAAAAGGTTAAAGTTTTTATATAGTCCATGACAATGTTAAGATTAAGCTTTTAATAACCCCCTTATTGTTAGTCTTATAGAGTTTTAACTGAGTCTTGTAAATTTTTAATAGCCTTTTATGAAACTAAGCAGAAATGGACGGAAAATTATATAATAATCTGTTTAACTTCCTTGATGGAATTCTATTACGCTAAGAGATTAAAATCTCGTCAAGATTTTTTATTTCATTGTCTCTTCCTTTATAAGTTTCATAATTGGGTTAGTTTTACAAGTAAATTAAGAAATATGCGAAGAAAGAAAAGGAAACGCATGCCACATAATCATCATTACCCTTATCTATGTTCCCACTGCTGGGACACAGGGACTTCTGTCTTGACGAGAGAGTTAAAGCCTTAATTCACCTGCAAATGTGCTTCAAATTTTTCAAAGTTTTCAGAACATGCCTGGTTTCCTCACGATATTTGCATTCACCATAAGAACACACGTTTTTAAAGCGCACACAAATTTTTCAGAAAGAAAATGCAGAGCGCGGCAGGAATTGAACCTCCGAAATGAAAGTCGAGTGTACTTCCACTTAGCCCGGCTTAACACGGCTCATACTTCATCATGTACTTTAATGGAAAAATCTGGAAAATGTAAAATTTTGTGTTGAAAATGTATGACACTATCATCGCCATGAAACTGAAACCGCCATCAAGTCCCGGGCTGAAATTGGACGAATTTACTAGTAAAATAGTTTTGAACTTCACTTCAGTGTATTAGTTTTACAAGCGTTGTGTTTGGAACTTGTGGAATTTCTACAAAGGAGAAACTAATAAATTAAATTCTAGCTTAGACAAGATTATCAAATACTTCACTAACATGCTAGACAGCCTTGTTTGCTAAGTGGGAGCACACTCCACTTTGATTCCGATGGGCGCGGGATTCGAATCCAGCCGCGGACACAATTTTTGTCCCGAGCCGGGAATCGAACCAACAACCGTCAATGTCAGTCATGTAATCAAATAAGTTCGCTGTTCGTGACGACAAGACTGTCGTAAGTATTTTGACCTATGTTAGCAAGTAAAGGACTGTTCAATATTCCTGCATCAATTTCCAGTTCATCTAAAAGTCATTCTAGATTCTTTGGCAAGGGACGTGTACCTCTCAGAATTTGCATCGAGACTGTTCAAGGAAAAATCAACCTTCCTCATACCGATATAACGCCGTTTTTCAAAGAAAATATCCTTAAAGTAACTACCTTATAAGATGAAGATATTTGCTGAGCTGATTAGAACCTTACATGTTAGGAATAAGGGCTGTATAGTTGTTTTTTTTTATCAAAAAAGGACGCTGGTTGTGGTAACCATGTCGAACTAAAAAACCCCTAACAGGCCGATAAAATTCACAACAAAGAAGAGAGACTTTTCTTTTCCCATCACGCCTTTTTCAACCTTATTCAGTTGAGATAAGATGAATAGATTCGGATGTAAGGCCTGATAAAGGAAATTCTATAGAAAACGAAAGGGCCTAAAAAGGTTGGCTAGAGTGGGTCCATTTATTTTGATCCGAATTCTACCTTTGAGTGTGATTTCGTGTTTGTTGTTTGTTTGGCGAATCTGAAACTCATCGTGGTTGGTCCAAAGTTACCGTCTAGTTCAATTATCAAGGAAACAGTTTCATACTTTTCTGCCGTGCGTAGGTATTCCAATTTTGCTTGCTACAAGCTAAGCACCTTATTTGCCTTCCCTCTTTATTTAACCACGAAAGGTACGATATTGAATAAACTGCAAAAAGCAATTTGCGCCGAAGCAGCCGTCTAGGAGCATCGCAACTCTTTTTGTTAAACAGACGCTAACAACTCGGCCCGGCCATTTCGCGCTTCAGTGGATGCAGGCTTTTATAGGAGACACACTGGGCTTTTCTTATTCATCAATTTCATCATCGTAAATCATAATCACCCCTATTTACGAGATGAGAGAGACTAGGCCTTAATTCACCACGCTGGCCAAGTGCGGGTTTGTGAATTACAGAAACATGTCCTTAATATTTTCAAAGTTATCAGAACATGCCTCTTTCCTCACGATGTAGACATTCATCAACTTCCTAGCTAGTGTAGTAAATTAAGGCTTGGTCTCTCATCAAGAGAGGCCATAAAAATAAAAGTATAAAAATCCGTTGCGCAGTTTTAAATTGAACCATACAGACAGCAACAGTGACTTTTTTATACTATGTAGTAATATTACTCATAATATAATTATCTTAGTTCATAATTTCCTCTCTCAGTGTGTCGTAAGAATTTCCACTTATTTTCATAAACTCGCTATCTCCGTTCGTAACGAACTCGAGACGTCTTCGCTATTTCATTATAACTCACAAATACTGGCATTTCTCGGGAAATTGTTATTAACTTTATTGTGGCGATGAGATTTTAAAATGAGGACACTTTCTTGAGGCTAGACATCATCATTTGTCGTGTCACGTGTGGTGCCGGCCTTAGGTAGTCCCACCTTATCCTGAGTCAAACCGACTAAGGTACCTACTAGTATTTATAATACCAGATAATGACAGCAGAGTCGTTAGTGTAACGGTACCAAGTTACCAACCCGAATGATAAGCGTGGTGATTATACCAGTTAACCCAAGAAAGAAAGAAAATACATTTATTTGGGATACAAAACAAAATAAAATAAAACATACAAAATAATTAAAATAAAAATCACGAGTAATTGTATTATATCTCAAAAAGGTTCCCTACTCAGCATGTGTTGCCTTGCATTAAGCAAAACAACGCTGATCTTCGAAGAAGACCTTTACAGGGTTTTCTTAGGGAGATCCGAGTCTGTCTGGGACAAGGTATTAGTTTTTATTATGAAACCATTTTAATACTGCATTAAATGTGATGAGCAACGTCAAAAAATGGAGTTTAATCTTAGAACGTTTAAATATCTACCAACCTATGCATAATTAAATCTACGGAAAACTTAAAAAGTTCGAGGTTGTTGATTCAATAATTTCTACCTCTTTGGTCGTTGTAAGGCATCCTTTCGACTCTTTTAAGGAAATATCCGCTGGGAGCTTTCAAAGTCCTTTGTGGAAACCCCGTCTTTGAGAAGTAATTTGTGTATCGGTACCGAATTGTAGGTAGGTACCTTTTCCTTAAAATAGTTTTAGTACACTCATCCGTCTACCTAGGCGGACGTCCGACGCTGCGTTTCCCGATCCGTGGTCGCCACTTCAGAAATTTTCAGCCACATCGGCGATCTGTTCCCCGAGCTTTAAGGCCTGCCCATTACCACTTCAGAGGGCTAATCTCTGAAGTGGCAATGGGCTATGTTGATTACCTACTAGGTACATTAACTGAATTAAAACCAAGTTTTCCTGATAATTTTGCATAATTTACTTCAAACATTGATTTAAAAGAAATATGATTCTCTATTTTTTACGGTGCTGATAATTAATTGTTAAAGTTTGAGGTTAATATATATAATCGTGAAACAAATTCATTCAATCTAATCCGAAGGCTTGACTCTGCTTGACCTACTTAGGGATAACATTTTTCAGAATGGAAAATGGATATGGCCCCAAGCAGATTCAATCTAAGAATGCCCCAAGCATCAGTTACTAGTCTCGTGGTTTATGATCATCATGAGTAGGTTGGTCATGTTTACTTAGGAACTTCGACACTTAAACAGAACACCACCCACCACCTTGAAAACTCATGTTTAATAAATAAACTATCTCCTAAAATATTTGGCCTATTTGCCATAAATACCTAACTATCAATCCAAATATGCTGCAGATGGTTGATTGCTGTATGTCTATTGTTCGATGCACTACTAGACCGAAAAACGATAACCAACACTTTGTATATTGTTACAATTTGTAGTCTTAATCGAGATATTGACGTTCCCGTTAGTGTGTTCATACCGCGTTACCAAACACTCTTTTAAGCCCAAGAAGACGTTTTTATTTTAAAAATAAATAAATATTGCTGGACAATTTACACAACAATATCTAGCCCCGTGGTAAGCTCGAAGCTTGTGTTACGGGTAGGTACTAGATTTCTGATAAGTATACTTAATATAATATACATACATAGATAGATATTTTAGTATACTTAGGTATATAACACCCAGACACCCGGAACAAATATTTGCAGATTATAAAAATTGTTGTTCCGAGGCGGGAATCGAACCCGCAACCTCTTTGCGTCGCAGGCGGACCTTCGCCCGCTGCGCCACAGAGGTCGTCAATAAGGATTAAGTAAGTAGGTACATAAGATTTGAAATATTAATTTGTGTTGTTTTACTTCCTATATTTTTATTTTTCAGGCGCAATTCACCTATGTTTATGCTTTAATGCTATTTTTAGGCGAGGGTCTTTACGGACCTATTCACTGAATAGGTAGATATTTATGGTAAAATTTATGGACCACATAGCTTACCGTTAGATATCTATTCCATTGGCGTACTTTATCATAGGCCTACATAAATCAGAAACGTCTTAACCCGCCGTTTGTGACCTGTATGTCTGTGAGACCGGGTGGATCGAAAAAGTCGAATAACTTTTTTACCAGTTAACCAATTGAGTTGCAATTTCGTGTACTCTCCTGATTTTGCGTACTCTACCGTCGGTACACCCCGCGTGGGCGAGGCAGGCGTACGTGTGTGAGTTTTGGTGCCAACCCGGTGCGTGAGACCGGGGTCACAGATTACGTAAGTAAAATAGTCATAGTTAAATTTGGTCCTAAAATAATCAAACAAAAAAGAATACCTTTTAATGTTTAGTTCCTATTATAATAAACATGAAAAAGCCTGATTAGGTTAAAAAAAATTTTTTTTGTTGAAAATTCAGATATTTAAAGTCAACATTAGAAATAACTTGGTTATTTTTAATGTTTTAACTATGTAAGCCTAATAATGAATAAAATATAACTAATTTAAGATATAACCCTGTATTATTATAAAAAAAACATAGCTTTTCAATATTTAAAAAAGTAAACATTCCCTGCAGTAAAACTTTTTAAGAAAATTCAATTTGAAAAACCTGGTCCGTATGACCGGCGTCACAAACCACGTAAGTCAAAGTGACGTCACAAACGGCGGGTTAAGATCGATTGCTTAGCAAGCGAAGCGGTAAATTAAACTTGGACTTAAACTAAATTTACCAGTGACATGCAATCTTAATTGCTCTGGGCTCTGTTACTCCAATTTACAACCATTCGACTTAATATAAATACAAGGAATTCTCAACTTTGTGTGTAGAGCTAAAGGTGGTTTCTGGGCTGTGTGCCGTCCATGTATTTCAGGAAGCGTTTTCATTAGGGAAACTGTTCTGAACTGTTCTGTCTTTTTAGATCTAGCTTATTTTAAATCGATAGGATGTTTTTGGAAAAACAAAATTCATAAAATATTTTAGATAAGTAGGTAACCTACTTACGCTCCTCACATGAAACATATTTGATCAAGTTTCTTTCAAGGATGAAGGAATCCTTAATCTAATTAATAATAATCCAGGCATAAGGTATCTTTTAAGTTCCGAATAACATAGGCTTTGGGTTTATAAGTTTAATAAGGTAACATATTATGTGAAGCGAGGTCGGGCCGCTAGTTTAAAATAAAGGTACCTACTTCAAACCAAACCTACCTACCTAAAAACAGCTGTCCTAATGAAGAAAAACAATAATTAGCTACACCACAGTAAATCAGGGTGGGTAAATTAAATGAAGTTAATGCTCACAGCTGAGCCAATTTGAAGACGCTTCATCGTCTGATTATATTAGTGAGTGAACTGCGAGCTGAAACTTCAAGGAGTGAGCCTTATTACAGAAACTTCATTTTATTACTTCAGTTAGCAACTAGAGCGGGTTAATTGGAGCGATTCAAGGAATATGGAACTGACTTACTTGATTTTGAATCCATGGTTTAATTATCATGGTAGTGAAGCTCTTTATGTTCGTTCTATGTAATGGTAATCTGCCAACTTGTGAGAATACCAACCCGTCTGGTAGGTAACCAAGCGTGGTGATTATACCAAATCCTTAAAAACCTACAATGGGTTTTTAGTCGACCCGAGACCGAGACCCGAGACCCAAGTTGTGAAACGTAATAGGGCTGATAAGTTAGTAAAATGCCTCGCAAAATTTGTTTGAAGAACCTAAAGCCGCATTTATATTTATCTGACGTGTTGTGTTGTGATGTGGTTGTGATGCATCATACAGAACGGTATCGGTTTCATACATTTGATATGGTAGCGTTCATATTTATTCAGCGCGGTGTGTTGTGACGGCTTCTCAAGTATGTAAGAAATGTATGAAACCGATACAGTCACAACACAACACGTCAGATAAAATATAAACACGGCTTTAGAGTTATGTTGCAGACAACTGCTCGATCATTTTCGTAAGAAAAATATAGAAGTTTAAATAACAACCATTTTTTTACACAATCCTTTATTACCATCAATAAACTAAAGTATTCACACAGTAAACTAAAAAGTAAGCGTGTCAGAAAGTTAAAAACATTTACATAATCTTAGTCTTTGAGTAAAATATGGCGAAATGAAGTAAAAGCAACTTCTTTTAATAACTAAATGCTGAGTATGTACATTACGACACATTAACACAAATTACGTAACAAGTAGCCACATAATGTTATTGACATTGTTTTTCTGAAATAAGAAAATGGAAGAAAAAGAAAACTCTAAGATTTAAGCTACGTAAGGTTTTTTTAAATTGCGCTGGTATCTTATATTTTCCTTTCCTTTTTACAACATATATTAAGAAAAAGCTAAATAATCAAATATTGCTGGACAATTCACACAGCAACATCTAGCCCCGAGGTATGATTTATGATGATGACGATGGTAAATAATAATACTTTAACTAGCAAGCATTGATTGCTAGTTAAAGTATTATTACTACTATTATATTATTATTACTAGCAAGCATTTGTATCGTACATAACAGTTCGTTTTTTACGTGAATATAGTTTCTGCTTAAGACAATAAATACACACAGCACACAAGTACAATCACAGCATAAATTTATAAAATTTCATATTAACTAGCAGTGATAAAGGTTTTTTAAATGTAGTAAGTTTTTATTTACATGTTAACTGAAAACCAATATTAATTATGTAGAAGGATTTAAGTATTTAATACATTTTGTACTCGGTAAGTGCCATGCTTAAAAGATAAACAATTAACTACTGTACTTAATTACTCGTAATCAAAAATAATTTATAAAAACTGTAAGTATCAAACACAATTCTTAATATTTTCGAACACTGATGCAAGAAAATACGAATTCAAAATGCTCATCCATAGACATACAAAATAAAACGTAAATAAAGTTATTTATCAAAAAACATCTATAAATATTGTATCTTAAAATATCTATAACTTAACTTTATAGTAATTTGTCCTTGTGATAAAACGTTATAACCCTCTTTTTGAGTTACAATTTTGCAATAGGAAGATATATTAAACTACAATCAGGAAGATATTTTATCTAACACCAAAATAAACTTGTAGTTTCCAAACCTGTAATGCAAACTCAAAATATGTTCAGTAGGTAATCTACAAATAAAACTTTACACGATTATAATGACAACTTTCTTAAAATATCATCATAATTCACATTGCAAAATAATTGATATAAGTAATACAAAAAACTTCGAAAACAATAAACTTCAGTAAATAAATAAAAAAAAAACAATTACACAAAGAACCCGCATTTTATCAATTATTTTGTGGATCAACCTTAGAAATATTTTATTACACTAACTATCATCTAACTATAGAAAAATATATCTAAAATCACACATTTTACTATGATTTACAAAAAATTTATATTACAATCAATTTGCAACAATGGTGTAGCATTTTTGCCCTTCAAGAAAAAATAGCTTCAGCATGAACTCAGCTGAATTACAAATTCGTTATTATTAGCTAAATCATTTATTCTTATTAAAATATTAAGATAGCTAAGTATCTTAATTTTCTTAAAAAGAAACCTGTATTTTATCAAAAAATAAGTTCATTTCGTCTTCATTATACTTGATCAAGCAATGAAACAGTGCGATTGTTGATACCAAAGTTTGATCAAGCAACACATCAGTAATGTAGGTTTGATCAAGCACATTAGAAGTTGAGCGAACGTGGTTTGAGTGCAGTTTTCTTCAGGAACTGATGCGCTAGTACTGTCAAATCAAGTTGATCTTTTGTGCGGCCACACACGAAAGTTTCCCAATTGTCTTCCTGTGGAATAAAAGAAACATAATGTTGTTAAGTTAAACAGATTTGAGAAAATATATATTTGTATTTCTTTTAAGTATTATAATTAAAAATGAATACAAATAATAAAGTTATATTGCGTAATTTATTTATTATAAGATAATTAATATGTTTCTTTACATACATAATAAGAATAACCACCAACATTCAAGGAAAATTTATGTATTTTTGGCAAGTGGCATATATACAAAGTGTCTTAAAACTATTGTTAATTCTGCTATACCCTGACATTATACCTATCTGAAACTTAAGTCTTTAAGACATTTGCTATAACTGGTAAGCAATAAATATTCTTGATTCTGATTATGAAGCGTCAGGGAAGTAAAGCCTCATAGTCGTAGACTTATTGAGTTGAGGCCTTATTGGTATGTTTAAATTTCTACTTTAAGAACCCCAGTTAAAATAAAATGAAAATTACCATTATAAAGTTGACAGGTTTATCGTCTTCAGTCTTCGGGATTTGATCAAACTTGATTGATCGCACGGCAGACCGCTTAGGAATGTGAACAACAGTCTCATCATCTTCCGCCTATAAAATAATTGAATTTTCTAGAATATGCTTCCTATATGACTAATTTTAAAAGTAAATAGGTACTCGGAAATTATAGGACTTATTCGTAAAATAAGTTCACCTTTCATCATAACCCTTATCACAGTCCCACTAATGGGCACAGGTCTCCCGTATACCAATAGATATCTCCCAAAGTCTCCCCAATTGACTCCTCTATCGTGCCAGATGCACTTAATGTGGGTGATGTATATTTTTAAGGACGGACTAAACAACTTGATAACTTAGGTTTAACCCGAAAATTCGGGTTTGGAGGCGATGGCTGACATTCTTATGCCATCAAGGTGTTTCAAAACATTATAAATCGGCAGACTTAAGAAAGCAATGCCACTTAAGGTAAACTTTTGTTTTATGACTGTTTCGTTTGACTTCTCTTTGATCAAAAAGGTCAAATTAAGGTTCCTTATAATATGAGTATTATGAACGCCGGTTTTGATACAGAAACAATAACTTTGAAACATTCTTTAACTTGAATACAATTGAACTTTCCACATAGTGGCGGTAACGTGATATTGTATTTAATATTCTAATTGTATCCTTTTGATTTTGTTTCACTGATTTATAATTTTGATTGCATTGTCTATCTATTTAGTTTATATGGAACAATTCTTACAAATTGTTTTTGGCAGAGGACGTTAATTTAGCTACTATTTTATTTTTATTTTTCGGAAGTCTTAGCTTTACTGTTAACATTTAAAGAACATTTGTGGAACAAGGCTAAAGATGTTGTTTCAGATTGAATGAATTATAAATAAACCAACAGAATTTTGTAAAATACATTTATTGAAATAAAAAATGACATTGGACTTGGAATATGGAATAATGGATTACAATCAATATTGACAGAGACACTAAACTACAATAATAAAAAACACAATTCTATAAGTACAAAATGAAACCAAAATACAAAATGACTACCGCTACAAAATAAATTAAATTAAAACCTTTTAATAAACAGATGTATAACAAAAACAATTGTAATAACAATAAATAATAAATAAGTTTCGAAGATTCAACACTGGTCTGTCAATATTGTGGGAAGGGGTGGGAAGGAAATGAAAATGGTGGGGGGAGAGGTAATGCCATTTTTTTATTCCAAATAAAGTATCCATAAGTATAGCTGCCGATTTATATTAAAACTTGTACAAATTTAACAGTCGATCGAAATAAATATTACAAATAAAAAACCTACAACGCGATTATAAATAGTTAATCATTGATTTAGTAAAGTAGAATGTGTTATTAAACGTGCTAAAATACAAAGCAAAATACTAATTATAATAGAATTTATAGAAAATAAATACATAGGAAAGGAAAGGTATTCAATTTGTAGGATAAGTTAGTATCTATATTTGTACGGTTACTTTTTCTGAATTTACCTAAATAACGTCAGATAAAATACGCGTTAACCGCAATCACTGTAGCAAAAACTAGTTATTTTTATCGTTTTTTGGTGCCCGCAAGCGTTTTTTTATACCTACACAAAAGTACCCTAATATTAATACTTGAAAATAATCTTACGAATATTTAACCCTAAACGACTACAATTAATTTTGGTGCATGGTAAACTTGAGGTATATTATAACGTTTTTAAATTACAAAATTCAATTGCAACAATAAATCCTACAACTAAAAGAAAACTTTATATTTTATAAAATACGACCTATTTTAGAAAATCCCATGCATTTAGTTATCCGAAAAAACCCTTAAGTTATTCGAAGAAAAGTACTTTAAGATTTTCATAAATAAAGGGCGAAGATATATTTCTACCATTAATAATAAATTAATTAACGATCTTAATTCATTTGATGAAGATTTCATCTTTGGCCTACACGCTAATCTCGTCATACGTCATAAATTATTTTGGTGCAAAATTAAAACTAGATTAAATTAACGCGAAACAAAATTTACAACTTGTTAGCAGATTAGTTAAATCAATTCACATACAAATTTTGTTAGTTTTCAACACAACCACTTGCAATTAGTTAAGAAACATCAAAATGAGACGATCATAAATTCAAAAACTTATTTAAACTGTATCCTAACTTATCCGTAGTCAAATAATTTAAGTACAAGCTACCTAATAAAAGTAACGTTTCGTTTTCATCCAAGTCAAATAACCGTTATTTAAATAACCGTTATGATAACGCTTTCCATTTCAAAACTAGTCACAACCTTTCTGATACCTTCAGGTAAATCAAGCCTCAATTATACTAACATTACATACTTTACATGTTATTAGAATACGTATAATATTCATTAGAATACATCTGGTTCTGTTCTTGACCAGTGTCCCGTTCTAAGTTCCACCATTGCGTGTTTTGCGTATTTTCTTTTGCCATCTTATTCGTTAAAATCTCATCTATTTTAGACGACGAAGGTTTCTGATTGGTTACTTTATAGATGTGATCTGCAAGAGCATTGGCTAGAACATCTTTCGGTGCTAATAAGTTTTCACAGGCTAATTCATTAGAGCTATTAATAGTTCGTAATCTATCCGCATTGAGTCTTGCAAAGCTTCTAGGAGAACCAACGTTAGTAATATCTTTGAACACATCAAACTGCCTATCGTTTCTCGTTTGTATATTCGTAATATCTTTGAACACGTGATAGTTTTCCCTATCTGCGTTGTAATCTATACCGTTATCGTTGCTCAACCCGTTATCGTTACTCAAACCGTTATCGTTACTCAACCCGTTATCGTTATTCACGTTATTATAGCTACCGTTAAAGTTATCGTTATCGAAGTTAGTTTTGATATCGTATTCTTGGTAGTTCTCGAAAGCGGGTCCGGGTATTTCTTTGAACACGTAGTTAAAGGTATTAGGTGGAGGATTAGTAGGATTGGACCTGTGTTGTACCTTGGTTTTCTCTGAGATGACGGCCTCTATGTCTAGATCGTCGTATTTGACCCTGTGGTGCGCCCCCGGCTCGGGCGTACTGTCGGCCGACATGAGACTGTGCAGACTCGACGATTCTTCCAGTAGGGAGTTCTTCACGATAGATGGCGGAGAGAACATCACTAAACTGTCTCCGGCGAGCGTTTTGCTCTGTAACAAGATAATGTTTTGATTAATAATTAAACTTAAATAAATATTATCATTTTATCAAAATTAAATGTCCATGTCACAATTTAAGTTATCGTACTCCTACGAAACGGCTTTACCGATATACGTATTCAGTAAGTCTGGGAATCGGCTACTATCTATTTTTTATACCCCTAAGTGATAAGGATAGTAGAAAGAGTGCGAATCCGCGGGGGGGTCAGCTAGTTTTATTATAAACTAGCCGACCGCCAACAGCTTCGCTTGCTTTTTTTTTCATAAAATATAGCCTATAACCTTCCTCGATAAATGGCCTATCCAACACTGAATGAATTTTTTAAATCGGACCAGCGGTTCCTGAGATTAGCGCGTTCAAACAAACAAACAATCAAACTATTAGTATAGATAATAAGTTATGTTATTATTATAAACTATTTTCTAACGGCTTCCTCACGATATTTGCCTTCATCGTTAGAGCACATGATTTTTCAAACACAATCTTTCAAGAAGAAAAATCCAGAGTTTTGCGACGAGTTTTAAACCCAATGAAAGTCGAATGTCCTCCCACTTAGCCAGCCTAGCTCACCAACTTATTAATTAATTTATTATAGTGACTAGGTAACTTACGGGTGTTTCGTCGAAGGAGACGATGGGCACGGCGTGTGCGTGCGGCGTGCTGGTGTGGCCCCACGCGTGGGCGAGCGCCTTGCGAGCCTTCTTGTGTGAGGGCATGTTCTCTTTGCCCTGCGTGGACGAGGTCGACCCGCGACGCTTGAGGCTGCCTATACCGGAGTCGTTCACCTGGAAGTAATCATTTTAATTAAAACCAAATAAAGTATAACATAATTAAAGTAGTTTTAAGGACATTACCTCCAAAAAACCATGGAACTAAAATCAAGAAATAAATAAACAAATTGGTGGACAATTCACACAGCAACATCTAGCATCTATAGTATGTGTTACGGGTGCTAGGTTTCTGATATACTTAATATAATAGATAGTTATTTTTTATTATTTGACCTCTGTGGCGAAGCGGGCGCCACAGAGTAAGGTCCGCCTGCGACGCAAGAGGTTGCGGGTTCGATTCCCGCCTCGGGACAACAATTTGTATGATCTGCAAATATTTGTTCCGGGTGTCTGGGTGTTGTATATGTATAATAAAAATATCTATCTATGTATGTATATTATATCCAGTATATCAGAAATCTAGCACCGGTAACACAAGCTTCGAGCTTACCACGGGGCTAGATGTTGTGTGTGAATTGTCAAGCAATATTTATTATTATTATTTATTTAGAGATACCTATTTTGCTATACTTTCCAGAAATGAGTTGCAATTCGATCCCGTAGAGACATACCTGTCCATTATCCTGATCGGCGGCGGCAGATATAAACGAATCATTTAGTTGCAGACTGTCCTCCTGAGCGCTGTTCTCTTCTCGCTGCGACATCTCTATGATATCTTCTACTAGCGCGCCGAGCAATCCGGGACTCGAAGGTTCGAATCCTCTCAGTCCGGCTTTCTTTCCGATCTCCGCCATCGCTATCTTGAAGGGCGTTGGTGTTCTGTAATTATTAATTTAGAATTATTTGTGAGCATAATAATTCGTAATTCCTTGAGGTCATTAATTGCTGGATATTGGCCTCCCGCCTAAATCCAGCAGTGGACGTCCGATGGCTGAAATGATGATGATGATGATTATAATTCGTGTAAAATATGCGTGGTTTAACGTCGTAAGCTGACATTGTGAGAAAAACCGGCATGTTTTGAGAAATTGAGAAGAGTTTTCATAATGACCTTTTACCAACCCGCACTTGGCCAGCGTGGTGTATAAAGACCTGCTGAGAGATTATCTCTTTTCAAAGTCCCTTTCCCAGCAGTGGGAACGTAAATAGGGGCCCAATGCTTTAAGCAATGGTACAATTACTTTAAAACTAAGACTTACTTGGGTGTAGCGTTGCTTCTCAGTTTAGCTACGGGCGTGATCTGGTTGGCAGGAGTCGGTGTGTGCAGTAGTGGACTCACAGTCCAATCCTGAAAACAAATGTAATTATCAGATTTTTATTGATTTTATATTTTATATAGATTTTACATTTATTTCCAAACTATGCTACGATTACTTTAATAAGTAATAACAGTATGTACACGAGCGCGATTTTCACTTTGTGACAAAGCTTTCAAAAGTAAAATATAAAGAAAGAAGAAAGAAAGAAAGAAAAATCTTTATTAGTTTTCACAATAGTAAAACAACTGTGTTTTTGGAAATAAATATCTTTATCTTATCTTTATCTTAACTTGCTTATTAGAATTTCGTCAAATTTCACCCGTGCGAAGCCGGGTTTTCATCTAGTATAGATATATTTACCTTAGTGAGCGTATGCCTGAGCGGCGAGGAGTCGTGGTTGTGCGGCGAGTTGAGGAACTGCGACGGACTGAACGGCAGCGCCTTGATGGGCGTGGCCAGCGGCGCGCCCTCCGACCACACCTGCAGAACAAACAAACAAGCTGTTAGTACTGCTTACTTATTGATAATCATCATTTCAGCCATCGGACGTCCACTGCTGGACATATGCCTCCCTTAATGCAATGAACCAGCAGCCTTGACAAGATCATCTGTCCATCTTGTTGGTGGACGTCCGACTGTGTTTTCCGATCCGTGGTCTCCACTTGAGAACTTTTAGGCCCCATCGGCCATCCGTTCGTCTCGCTTTTTTTTTTGCCGCTAAATAGTGCTCAAATAATGAAAACTTACAAGGCTTGTTTAGACTATTGTTATGAAAAATGTAAAAGTAATATGTAATAGATGTATATATGATACGATACATAAACTCACATTAGCGTTGGGCGTGTTCTTGTTCTTGGCGCGGCGGCGCAGGATCGGCGGCGGACTGCTCGCCTCCGCCTGCTTCTTCAGCGGCGACGAGTACACAGAGGGCACCACTATCTCCTTTATGGATGTATATATGATACGATACATAAACTCACATTAGCGTTGGGCGTGTTCTTGTTCTTGGCGCGGCGGCGCAGGATCGGCGGCGGACTGCTCGCCTCCGCCTGCTTCTTCAGCGGCGACGAGTACACAGAGGGCACCACTATCTCCTTTATGGATGTATATATGATACGATACATAAACTCACATTAGCGTTGGGCGTGTTCTTGTTCTTGGCGCGGCGGCGCAGGATCGGCGGCGGACTGCTCGCCTCCGCCTGCTTCTTCAGCGGCGACGAGTACACAGAGGGCACCACTATCTCCTTTATGGGCTCCGCTTTTATTGAGTATGTTACTGGAAAATAAAAAATACATGAGTAATTAAGGAGTTAGAACAGGGTTATGATTATGATGACGCAGCGGGCGAAGGTCTGCGATGCAAGTGCACTTACCAGAATTAGGACTATCGTTATCTGTTGAAGCTTTACTCAAGTAATTTTTCAACGGCGAATCCGAAGGCAGCGACTCTATGTTCACGAATCTGTAACAAGATATACAATGTTAATACAATTATGCATGATCATCTTTATAGCCCATATTACGCTACACCACCATTGCACCAATGTCTACCATTGTCTGTCTGTGTTGATAACTTAAGATAAGATTAAGGGGGCCAGTTTCATCTGTGACAGATAAAGCCTATCCGTAACTTATCTGCCAAATAAACTACAAACTTTGCTACAAATATCAGTTAGATAGGCCTAAGGACATATATAAATTGTTTTGATAACCAAGTGTTACAAGGTACAACTATTCCTGAAAGAAGACTCGTCGTCAAAGTAGGTAGATGCCTAGCCTGGACACCTCTCGTGCCCTTGTGATTGTGACCATCAAAAAAGACTGACTACGTCGACATTATAACAACGCCATCTAGCGGCGCGTTGTACAACTACATAACAGCTGCGCACTCACTTCAGTACGGCACGCCGAATGTTCGCCTGGGCCGACAACAGCCGCCACGCCCACCTGAACGGCCTCGCGCCGTTGCACGCGCGCCCCCCCGACCACGCCGGCCCGCTGAGGCCCCTGCCGCGGGACCTAATAGCCCTCGCTCCGGGAACAGAACAACATAGCGTCTGAAGCCTGCCCATCAAAATGGGCTTGCTCACGTGACCTAGGGGTCGTTACCCCTAGAGTTGAAACCGAGGTAAAGAGGCCTAGCCTCGAAGCCTCTCTAGGTGCCCTCGCAAGGGGCCTGAAAGAAGACTCGTCGTCGACTCACTTGAAGTTGTCGTCGAGTATGCGCACGTCGGCGGGGCGCAGCGGGCCGCGGTCGGGCGACGGCGACTGCGCCTGCAGGCTGAGCTGGGAGCGCAGCACGGCGCGGCACTGCAGCACCTGCCGCGACGGCGCATTATAACAACGCCATCTAGCGGCGCGTTGTACAACTACACACTCACTTGAAGTTGTCGTCGAGTATGCGCACGTCGGCGGGGCGCAGCGGGCCGCGGTCGGGCGACGGCGACTGCGCCTGCAGGCTGAGCTGGGAGCGCAGCACGGCGCGGCACTGCAGCACCTGCCGCGACGGCGCATTATAACAACGCCATCTAGCGGCGCGTTGTACAACTACACACTCACTTGAAGTTGTCGTCGAGTATGCGCACGTCGGCGGGGCGCAGCGGGCCGCGGTCGGGCGACGGCGACTGCGCCTGCAGGCTGAGCTGGGAGCGCAGCACGGCGCGGCACTGCAGCACCTGCCGCGACGGCGCATTATAACAACGCCATCTAGCGGCGCGTTGTACAACTACACACTCACTTGAAGTTGTCGTCGAGTATGCGCACGTCGGCGGGGCGCAGCGGGCCGCGGTCGGGCGACGGCGACTGCGCCTGCAGGCTGAGCTGGGAGCGCAGCACGGCGCGGCACTGCAGCACCTGCCGCGACGGCGCATTATAACAACGCCATCTAGCGGCGCGTTGTACAACTACACACTCACTTGAAGTTGTCGTCGAGTATGCGCACGTCGGCGGGGCGCAGCGGGCCGCGGTCGGGCGACGGCGACTGCGCCTGCAGGCTGAGCTGGGAGCGCAGCACGGCGCGGCACTGCAGCACCTGCCGCGACGGCGCATTATAACAACGCCATCTAGCGGCGCGTTGTACAACTACACACTCACTTGAAGTTGTCGTCGAGTATGCGCACGTCGGCGGGGCGCAGCGGGCCGCGGTCGGGCGACGGCGACTGCGCCTGCAGGCTGAGCTGGGAGCGCAGCACGGCGCGGCACTGCAGCACCTGCCGCGACGGCGCATTATAACAACGCCATCTAGCGGCGCGTTGTACAACTACACACTCACTTGAAGTTGTCGTCGAGTATGCGCACGTCGGCGGGGCGCAGCGGGCCGCGGTCGGGCGACGGCGACTGCGCCTGCAGGCTGAGCTGGGAGCGCAGCACGGCGCGGCACTGCAGCACCTGCCGCGACGGCGCATTATAACAACGCCATCTAGCGGCGCGTTGTACAACTACACACTCACTTGAAGTTGTCGTCGAGTATGCGCACGTCGGCGGGGCGCAGCGGGCCGCGGTCGGGCGACGGCGACTGCGCCTGCAGGCTGAGCTGGGAGCGCAGCACGGCGCGGCACTGCAGCACCTGCCGCGACGGCGCATTATAACAACGCCATCTAGCGGCGCGTTGTACAACTACACACTCACTTGAAGTTGTCGTCGAGTATGCGCACGTCGGCGGGGCGCAGCGGGCCGCGGTCGGGCGACGGCGACTGCGCCTGCAGGCTGAGCTGGGAGCGCAGCACGGCGCGGCACTGCAGCACCTGCCGCGACGGCGCATTATAACAACGCCATCTAGCGGCGCGTTGTACAACTACACACTCACTTGAAGTTGTCGTCGAGTATGCGCACGTCGGCGGGGCGCAGCGGGCCGCGGTCGGGCGACGGCGACTGCGCCTGCAGGCTGAGCTGGGAGCGCAGCACGGCGCGGCACTGCAGCACCTGCCGCGACGGCGCATTATAACAACGCCATCTAGCGGCGCGTTGTACAACTACACACTCACTTGAAGTTGTCGTCGAGTATGCGCACGTCGGCGGGGCGCAGCGGGCCGCGGTCGGGCGACGGCGACTGCGCCTGCAGGCTGAGCTGGGAGCGCAGCACGGCGCGGCACTGCAGCACCTGCCGCGACGGCGCATTATAACAACGCCATCTAGCGGCGCGTTGTACAACTACACACTTACTTGAAGTTGTCGTCGAGTATGCGCACGTCGGCGGGGCGCAGCGGGCCGCGGTCGGGCGACGGCGACTGCGCCTGCAGGCTGAGCTGGGAGCGCAGCACGGCGCGGCACTGCAGCACCTGCCGCGACGGCGCGCTGCCGCACGACGAGTTGGACTGCGTCGACTCGTTGAACGGGTCCGACCACGGCTGACTCTGAAATGTTAACGACCATGTTAGATTTAATAAATAAAGTATAGAATAAGTTTATTTCGTTACGGGGCAGTGGTCCAACTCCTCTGTCCAACTTGTTGGACTACGGGCCTTTACTAGGGCCCGTGGTCCAACTATCTTTGCAGATGGACCACGGAACCGTAGTAAGTTCCGTGGTCCAACTAAAACAATTTTAAAATAAAACATCTGCAATTTTTGTAACCACATTACCTTTTTAATTACTTTTTAAGAGAAAATTACATTACTTTAATTTCTGTATCGAACGTTTTAAAACCAATAATTTAATTAAAAATGTTAAGTTAAAATTAATAAAAAGGTTACAATAATTGCAGTTGTATTATTTGAAATTGTTTTAGTTGGACCACGGTTCCTAGTAAAGGCCCGTAGTCCAACTAGTTGGACAGAGCAGTTGGACCACTGCCCCGTAACGGTTTATTTGTGTCTTTGTGAAAGGAAAAAAGATCATAAAGTACTCAAGAGCTAAGTAAACTTAAGAGCTAAGATTATAACTTCTTCTTCTTCTTGTCCTTTTCCCATATGATGTGGGGTCGGCACAACACGTCCTCTCCACTAACCTCTGTCAGCCATCAAATCTACACTCACTCCTTTGTTACACATGTCATCTTTCACACAGTCCATCCATATTTTCTTTGGCCTACCTCTCCTGGCATACCCATCTACTCTCATACTTAACGTCCTTTCGTCACATGAGTTTCATTCCTTCTCATAACATGACCATACCAAAATAACCTATTGCTCATCACCTTATAACTAAAGACACAAATAGGTCACTCAGCATTAGCTGCAGAAGCTATGAGAGCAACTACAGCGCTGGTTTTCTGTGGCGCCGCGGGGCGCAAAGAGGCGCATAACATGCATGATTCGATGTCTTAGCGAAGAATCAGCTGCCCACGTAGTCCTGGAATGTGAGGGAGTAACAGCGGAACGAATTCGAATCCTCCAACTGCCGAGGTCGATCCGTGAAACCTGCGATAACCCCACGATTCTGAGCTTCTGGTCGAAGTTGCTGGTTACACTAGCGGACTAACCACGCACAAAGGACCAAATTTATGTCTAATTGCGGGAAAAGGAGTCCCCAAACTAACTAACCATGTTAGAACCTGTACATAGGTATCTCTACCATGAGTTCTACCAATCTACACTCGCTAGCGACTGCAGTTAAAAAATGTATGAAAACTTGAACAGCGCCTCTAGCGGATAGTTGGGTACTAAAATGCTCATTCAAAAAGCTAATTGTAACTTGATAGTCCTTGCCCCGTTGAGAGCCGTGTTGGCTAAGTGGGAGCACACTCGACTTTCATTCCGAAGGTCGTGGGTTCAAACCTCGCCGCGCACCTCTGATTTTTCTTCTTGGAAAATTATGTGTGCTTTAAAAAACACGTGCTCTAACGGTGAAGGCAAAACATCGTGAGGAAACCGGCATGTTCTGAGAACTTTGAAAAAGTTTGAAGGACATGTGTCATTCACCAACCCGCACTACGCCAGCGTGCCTTATCTCTCTCGTCAAGAGAGAAGTCCCTGTGTCCCAACAGTGGGAACGTGAATAGGGGTGTTATGTAGTCCTTGCCCCGGGAACAGGATAAGACACCGAATTAAGCCTGCCCATCATAATGGGCTTATACTCATGACCTAGGGGTAGTCATTCCTAGAGTGGAAGCCGAGGTAAAGAGGCCTAACGACGCCTCTCTCGGTGCCCACACAAGGGGTCTGAAAGAAGATTCGTCGCAAGCTCATTTACAGACAGCATATTTATACTACGCGCAGCCACTCAAGTCTGTTAGACCAGTGGTTCTCAAACTTTTTTAATGACCGAACCCTTTTGGGAAGCAAAATACTTGATGGAACCCTACAATTAAACAATTGTTTTTGTAACAATAAAAATTGTGTACGTACATATTTGGGTAATATTATAAGTTTTGTTGTCACGTGGGGGAGGGTATGCGCATTCCACAGAAAGGCAAACTTAGAGCGAACGGGTTGTACAGTCGCGGAATGAAAAGGTTCGTCAATTTTCAAATTGATTCGTTCAACGTATCGCGAGCACATAATATTACCTTTTGAAACTATGTTACAGAATAGACTCGGGTTAGAGAAAATAATGTTTAACATTTCGTTAGTAAAGTTCAAAATTATTCAGATCAAAGTTGTTTGACAATTTAACTTGTCAATAAGATTAGTATGTTTTATAAACTAAAACCTTCTTGTTGGTTCAACCTGCCATTTATTACGAATATACGGTATAGAAAAAACAAGCAAAACCTTATTCGATAACAAACGTCATATTTATTCAAATGTTAGCAGCACTGTTTCTTGCACTGGCATATGTTGGCATAATTGATTCTTGCCGTACTAGTGCAAGCGATAACCGCCTCTAAGGTGACGAACCTTTTCATTCCGCGACTGTACAAGTATAAAATTATTGATACCGATCTTATGAGATCGTACCAGCTATCGTAACACATGTTTATACAAATACAAATAAATAACGTTCATAGCGTTTTGTCTCCGCGCGGACGCGGAGCGACCAGAGAGAGGTCTTTTGATTTTTTTTCTAAATTCTTGCGGAACCCCGACAGAGGTATCACGGAACCCTAGGGTTCCGCGGAACACACTTTGAGTATAGCTGTGTTAGACTAACACCCATATTCTTAGTCGTTTCTCCACTCAACTCAACCTCACTTGAGCAAATTCGTATCTGAGAATACGACAAAATCGTCCTCCACTTGATTTTTCGGTGAGCCGAAGTCTCAAGTTCGAGGTAAGGTCGGAACTGTCAAACGTAAGGTACCTCATAACCAACCTTGAAACTCCTACAAGACCACGACGATCAACGCTTGTATATTTTTGAGTGGAGGAATATTATGAGGAAACGACTAATAATATGGGTGTAAGTGTTCTGTGATGTTATAGTTAAATGAATGTGATGTTCCTATAGTAAATATGTTAAATAAATAAATGAATATGAACCGTTGCAGTAAGCTCATGCGATTTAACTATGACGACTCATAGTAAAAGTACTGGAAGCTAATGGAGGAGGCCAGTGCCCTCAGGGTGTATTATAAATGTTCGTGCATGTTCCTCAAATGAAATTTACTAGTTTTGATCCAAATATAGTAATGACATGTATCAATATAATAATTTTAGATCAGATCACAACATTACTTAACACATTGAGATAAACGGGCAATACACGAACCTTATTTACGTAGACTATTGATCAACCGTTTCGTCTCAGAACGTGGGACTTCTTCAGGATCAAGGACACTGCAAGTTCGTGTATTGCCCGTTTATCTCAATATGAATTTATCAAACCACGACAGTTTTTATAGTAAAATTACTTAACACGTTCCCTGTGCAGCCAAAATTATGGAATTAAACCCCTTCTTTGCTATTTTTAGATATAATATTAGGGTAATAAAGTTCTCGAGTGGAGACCACGGATCGGAAAACGCAGCGTTGGACGTCCACCAACAAGGACAGATGACTTGGTGAAGGCGGTTGGCTCGCGGTGGACGCAGCCCTCGAGCGACCGTAATGACTGGAAGTCATGTAGGGAGGCCTATGTCCAGCAGGGGATGGTGGAATGATTTATGATTTATGGACGTCCAATGGCTGAGATGATGATGATGATAAATATTAACACACACACATAAGGTACATGGACTCGTATACCCATTAGGGTGATTAGGGTATACGAGTACATGTACCTTATGTGTGACATGTACGTACGACCACAACTTCGAAACTTCGGGTCATGCACAGGGAACGTATTAAGTTTGGAATTAAATGGCTTTATTTATTATGTTAGAAAGAACAATTAATGATACATCGTCATTTATATAGTGATTTCTCTAGTAATTTCAGTGATGAGTGCATGCAGTGAATAAGCCCGCTTTCATCTGTCTATCTTGTGAACCTGGGTTGTGTAGATGATGTATGAATAGCCGGGTCCACACCGGACGATCCACAGCGCGATCCAAAAGTGCGGGCGGTGTGGACTTGCCGCGCGCGATCCATGCGCAGGTAACCAACGCTCCGTGATCCAGGATCGCGGATCGTTGATTCAGCTTGGATCTTTAGACGACCTCTGTGGCGCAGTGGGCGAAGGTCCGCCTGCGACGCAATAGGTTGCGGGTTCGATTCCCGCCTCGGAACAACAATTTGTATAATCTGCAAATATTTGTTCCGGGTGTCTGGGTGTTATATATGTATAATAAAAAATATCTATCTTTGTATGTATATTATATTAAGTATATCAGAAATCTAGCACCCGTAACACAAGCTTCGAGCTTACCACGGGGCTAGATGTCGCTGTGTAAAATTGTCCAGTAATATTTTATTTATAATTTATTTATCATCCGGTGTGGACCCGGCTATTCAGCTTGGATCATCCGGTGTGGACCCAGCTATTCAGCTTGGATCATGGTGTGGACCCGGCTATACAGCTTGGATCACGGTGTGGACCCAGCTATTGATATGAACTAACATCGTTGTGCACCTGCACTTGCACCCTGTCACTGGCCTCCTCGAAGACGGCGCGCGGTCGCGGCCGCTTGCGACGCAGTACCTCGAAGCTGTCCAGTAGGTCCGGCTCGAATTTACGACGCATGGTCGAGTTCCAGTGGTTCTTGATTGCGTTGTCGGTCCTGAAAGGAATAATAAATTATTTTATTATAAAAAACTGCCGTGGATAAATTCATATTGTGACAACGGGCAATACACGAACCTTATTTACGTTGACTTTTAATCAACCGTTTCGTCCGAGAACGTGGGACTTCTTCAGGATCAAGGCAGTGTGAAGTGGGATTGGGATGGAAATAAGGTTCGTGTATTGCCCGTTTATCTCAATATGAATAATAAATTAATTTATTATTTTGTTGTGTGAAGGATTCTTTTATAGATCAATTTGATTTTGAGGACTTTTATATTCAAAAATCTACAATCTACTTTTACACAATTAGGAACTACTTATTTTATGCAGTAATCTTTGATTGAACATCACTTAAGTTTTCTAAATTATTAGAAAATGGTATGGTATCACAGCGTAACCTTGGTCCACCAACCACTCCCACTCAAGGACCAAGGTTATGTTGTTGTGATCTTGTAATTTTTCCCATACTTACCATTTTCTAATAAACAATAAGGAGTGCAAATATTTTAAATCTGGGGTTTGTATATTTTCTACTATATTTTTATGTTCTACAAAATATATCAGATATCTAGCGCCTGTAACACTAGCTTCCAGCTTACCACGGGACTAGATGTTGCTGTGTGAATAGTCCAGCAACATTTAATTATTTTATTACTAGCTCTCCGCCTCGCGGCTTTGTCTGCATTAAAATATCCCGTGGTAATATGCGTTAAAATAGATATCCATGGCCTATGTCAATCTCCATCCATCCCTTCAACTATCTCCACCAAAAAACACGTGAATTCGTCGCTTCGTTTCGCAGTGAAATACTGACAAATAGACATACATACACTTTCACATATATAATATAATTTAAGTATAGATATCCAACAAGTCACTAACCTGCCGGGTAATAGCTTCGCAATCTTGGCCCACTGGTTCCCGAGGTGTTTGTGAGCTTGGTATATAATTCTGTCCTCTTGTTCCGTCCATGCAGTCTTCTTTATTGAAGGGTTCAGGTGGTTGTGCCATCTTTCTCTGTTGTACAAAAATCAAGTATTAATTTAATAAGTAAGTAAATTAGGTATTTAATAATAATATTGATTGAAAAATAGAGATATGAGGCAGATATTACTTTCTTCTTGTTTGCTATTGTAATTTATTTATTTCTGTTCTCTCTTTCCTTGCAAAAGTTGCCTAGAAGAGATCTCTCTTTAGCGATAAGGCCGCCCATTGTACTTGTTTCTTGTATTTTTTTTATTGTATTTTGTAATACTTACATATTTTGTTTGTTTTGGTGTAGGTACTCGTACAATAAAATGTTTTGTATTATAGTATTAATTAATGGCTTGTTATATTTGATTGAAAAACAATTGAGTGTCCAAGTGAGATTTGTTTTATCGCAGTTTACTTTAACAAGTATAATAATAAGGTACCAGAATCGTAGGCGGTTTGCTAGTAGTAAATGTTTTCATGACTTACCAATTAAGATCAATAATAAAATAAAATATAAGATAAAATAATTAAATAATATATACCTGCACTGTTTCCCTATTCTTCCCTTTAAATGCCGCGCAATAAGCGTCCATTTCTTTGGTCCGTATTTGGCGACCAATTCCACGACTTTTTCGTCCTCCTGTAAATAAAAACAATTGCTTTAAGTATCCTTTATTGTTAATCGTTCTAGTATAAAGGCTTTGCCATTTATTCTTATCGTTACTACGAAATGATAAGCAAGGATATTAAAAGCTTATAATTGTAGTCAGAACATCTTTAAAAAAATTATAAATGCGCTAGTTAGTGAGTATTATTATGTGGAGATAGATTGTTGTCTCTTTCACGCAAAATCTACTCAAAAATGACTAATAAAGGTGAGAAAACATGGGAATAAAACGGGAGAAGACGCAGGCGGATCAGATATAGTTATGTTTAATGTATTCTATCTAACAGATTTAACACTAAGGTATACCTACATCTTGTACTCTATCTTCTCAGACAGAGACAAGATCTGTGATCATTGCGAAAAAAACATATTCCATTATTAAAACTCAAAGAGATATTATCGTAACCTTTAATTTAAACTTTAACCACTAATTCTATCTTTGTAATACCCAAAAAAACCTTTCAATTATACCGACACACAAATCAATAAACCCATATCACTTATCACAATTAGAATTAAGATCAGAATGGTCTTAAGAAACTGTAGGATTGTATAAAAAGCGTATAACCACAAAAAATTAAGAAAACATCCTATTAAAATGTACCGTGTGAAAATTCGTTACTTCGCAAGGTGATCACGTGCGTAATACCTATAGCTTTTTGCAATCTTTGTGGTGTTATGGCATATACACTATGCATAGGTGACAATAAAGCATAATATATTAAATCATTTTAAAGAATTTAAGGCCAGAAATGAAGATGGTGTCACACTGATATTAATATGTATATGCGAGTGAGTGTTGGTGTGTTTGTTAAACATATCAATGCAACGAATGTAAAACGAAGAATTTTATATCATCGCTGAGCTATCAACTTTTTCCAAACTTTCTGGTTCTATTTTCGAAAACCTACATGTTGTTGAAACAGAAGGCAGGCCCTAATGCAAGCTTCGCCCTATCTGTTACTCTACGCTTACTTACTTTACGCCTCAAAATCTTTTCATTATTTATCTATTTGTGTAAACCTAATTATTTCATCATCACAATCTTTTACTTTCTAGGTTTAGCGTATTCACATACCGTACCAGGGCTGCGTCGTCGCCATTTTGCGCAGTAGAACCTATACGGCACTTGCGTCATGGGCGCTAATGATGTTAAGGTATTATTTCGCTTTACTAATACCTATATAAATTTCTTATTTTATTTCGATAATTCTAATTAACAGGGCGAACCCGTGCCGGGTCGCTAGTGTTACATAAATCAACTTTACCTTGAATTACGTAGGTATCTCACCAGCTGACTTGTTATAAGGTGTGTCAAAAAGTGTAATAAACTAGTTAGACAACTTTGTAAAATATTTATGGTTTCGGTATGGTTATAAATAGGCTACAAATTATAGTCACGAGCTTTTACTTTTAAATAAAGTCCTAGAAATTTTAAGAAATATGTATAAGTAACCTAATAGTTAGGTACTAAAATTAATTTAATTTTTTTTTAATAAAATTTCCTGGAGTTTAGTTCCAAAATCGGTTTGAGTTATTATAGCTTACCTATACTTTTAATCCCTCATATTGTTAGCAACACCTACCAAAAACTACTAATTACAAATCAAATCAAAAAACACTAAAATCATACGTGATAATACTCCATAAAGAACAATACCGATCCATTAAAAAACCCAACAAAAAAACCTTTAATTGGGCACGCTTCTTTTGAAGCTATCATTATAACTAGAATAAAAAAAAAGTGAGATACAATAAAAAAAACTTTTGAACTACATAATAATTAATAGCCTTGAGCAATGAGTTGATTGGGAATGATTTTACAGATACAATTGAGAGTTGATACTACTTTAAAGTTAAGACGAGTGGTGCCAGCTTAAAAATAGTCCTACTCCAACTCAACTTTTAAGTTGTCAAAGCTACTTAGGCATTAGATACAACAAAATGTACACAAGTACTTCGACGAAACTGTTGTCCTTCGTAAAGGGTTGATTTCGCGTTTTATACGAAAATAGACAAATCAATCTTGACTACTATTATAAAGCTCAAGAGTTTGTTCGATTGAGCATTGTGGTTGTTTGTTTGTAACGCGCTAATCTCAGAAACCTCTCGGGAATCTGTTCCGATTTGAAAAAATATTTCAGTGTTCGATATTACCTATCCTATATTAACTATAATAGGTGTGTAGATAATGTACAAAAACGCAAGCGAAGCCATCAGCGGGGCGGCTAGTGCATAAATAAATAGGTAGACCAGAACACAGATACCAGTAGTAAAGCACCAAACATACCAGGCTGCTTGGTGATCGCAGTAAGTTGGCACTATATTAGTATAAACAATTTAAACTATAATTTACGACTTGATTAGTAAAGATTTAAGTAAAATCTTTCTCACGGTGTTCACTTTTAAATCGATTTCTTACGTCATCTCTCGAACAATAAATCCTGAATAGGTTTTGTAGCCGTCTTGGCTTAGTTACAACACGTGTTTTTTTAAAGCACGTAAATTTAGCAGAAGAAATATCCAGAGGTGCCCGTCGGGTTTGGAACCCATGACCTTCAAAATGAATATCGAGTGTGCTCCTAAGCTCCTAACCAACACGGCGCTCGCCTGCAATGAAAGTCCGCATTCTCCGAAGTAATGAATGACGTCCGTATTACGTGTATTATACGAGGATCAGAATCACGTTTCCTTTGATAGACTATTGTCGGGACGGTGAATGTCTATACGCTTTATATACTCATGAATATATTCATGCGAATTTAAGAACTTGATTAAGAATTAGAAAATTACTACATTTTATTATGCTTTTCTTATTTAATAAGCATCTTATTTAATCTTTGTTAGGTACTTAATAACCAGTAGCTACGTTAATTAATACATTTTTTGGGGTAAATTTAATAGTAATGTTTTATACGGTTAACTCTAGTGTGGGCTATATTTATAGGTTTAATTAAATCCGCTAAGTAATTTTCGCAAAAAATAAATGTTTGTCTATCCACACGAATTTTAGTTTTATCGGATATTTAGTGGTTATAAAACATATACATACAGGTAAACCCGCGAACCTATAAGCTAGTTTCATATCCTTACAGCAAAGAGCACAGTCGCAAACAAAAGCTAGTACCTATGTACTTACCATAAAAATAGCTTCGGAATTCGTCATTTGATACATAAATTGCTTTTGGTCATAAAACGAGTGTGCCTGTTACCAAGCATACGACATAGCTTCTTAGTAGTTTAGATTTTATGAATGAATCCATTGTGTGGCGCGTGGTTTGAATAGTTGAACGTTGAATATTTCATTTAGATGTTTAACCCAACTCTAATAGATGCCAAACAATTCAATTAGGTGCAACAAATTTTATTTATTTTTGTATTAGAACAGTTATAATTATCTTGTTAAAATCTTCATTACAGATAATCAGTACCTAATATTCATGTTTGAAAATGAAATTCAGCTAAAGATTGATGGTAATATGGTATACTTTGTTTCAGCCAACGGCTTTTACCCGCGTTTGAATAGACTTTCCAGCGTTATGGATTTTCTCGCGGAAATAAATAATATAATAAAAGTTTCATCAAAATCCATTTAGAAATTGTTGCGTGAATGAGCAACAAACATACTAACAAACTTATAATATAAGTAGATGTATACATATGGTTAAGATTTAAAATATGCTCTCTATCACAACATGGCATATAATTCGGCAATCTTATTTTAAAAATACATAATAATAAAAGTAACCAACCTCCTTGGTCCAAGGCCCCTTGACTAGTTCCGGATTGACCACCTTCGTCCACCTCTGCTGGCATTGAACATCCGATCGGTCCTTGAATTCGTTCGCGATCAGGTCCCAATTCTCATTATACATCTTTACATATGTCTTTAATTTTTTATCCTGAAAAAGAAATAAAATATAGAATATAGTTGAAAAGATTTACATTTATTTTCAGGTATATTATTGCTTTGAACGCAAGGTAAAAGTTTTCTGAGTTGTTTATTCAAACACTCAGTCTTGGAGGATTTGGTATAATCACCAAGCTTACCAGGCAAGTAAGTTGGTGATCGCAGTAAGTTGGTAATGTTGTTTGCTTTTTATCTGATATAAAAAAAACTTTACATAATGACCCGGCCAAAATTCCAAACCTATTTGAATTACATTTTATTTATGTCCATTAGTCTTTTTATCGGCTGTTAAAACTGTCGTCGTTTTGATCTCTGAATCGGTTTCTAATGACAGCATCGTATTCTAAAATGACGAACTCTGTGGCGCAGCGGGCGAAGGTCCGCCTGCGACGCAAGAGGTTGCGGGTTCGATTCCTGCCTCGGAACAACAATTTGTTTGATCTGCAAATATTTGTTCCGGGTGTCTGGGTGTAATATATGTATAATAAAAAATATCTATCTATGTATGTATATTATATTGAGTATATAGAAGATCTAGAAGATAAGATAGAAATCTAGCACCCGTAACACAAGCTTCGAGCTTACCACGGGGCTAGATGTCGCTGTGTGAATAATTGTCCAGCAATATTTATTTATTTATGTAATGGCTGGACTGAAACTGCACATAACTCACCTCATCTTTCGTCCACCGTCCTTTATTGATATTCTTCCTCTGCCCAGTACTTTTGGCTGCAACCGGCACATCCTCGTAGACTGCCGAGTCTTCAGAGTAATCGCTCGACTCTGATTCACTGGAACAAACAGACAATATCCTTAGATGATGATATGAATTATTAAGAGCCCGATATGTAACACAGGGTTATCAAATCAAAATAGGCATTGAACAAAGTCTTCCATTGTCAAACAATTAGTATGTTTTCTACTAATTACATTTTATTTATTACGTTTGCTTGCGTTTTTTACGTTATCTACTTAGCTATAGATTATATAATATAGCCTTCCTCGATAATGTTTGCCGTAACACAGTTCAAAACTAGCGCGGGAAGTACGTCTCAAACCCCATAGTGTACCTACTCTTAAATATGGATTGTAATATCTTACTCAATATATGTACCTAGTTTTTAACACTATGGATTTTTTGTGTATGTATGGGTTGTTCGTCATCTCGCGGGAAAACAAAAGATGGATTCCCGCGAGTTGGCACATTGCAATTTTTCATAGTATTGTGTTCGTCATCTCGCGGGAATTGAAAAGTACAGTTAGATAAATTAGTATACCTACTTATAAAAACTATCGTGGTTTGATAAATTCATATTGTTTGTGATATTTCGTGTATTGCCCGTTTAACTCAATATGAATTAGTATACCTACTTAATTTTTCAATTGATTCGCTTAAGAAGCTATGAAGAGGTCTACGCGAGGAGTTTCTCTACGGGATCGAATCAGAAATGAGGAGATACGTAGTAAAATGCAGGTCACATAGCCCAGCAGATTAGCTGTTTGAAGTGGCATTGGGAAGGCAATATAGCAATATATAAAAAGTTCTCGAGGAGACAACGGATCGGTAAGCGCAGAGTCAGACGTCCACCAACAATGGGGACAGATGATATTTTTAAGACTGCTGGTTCACGGTGGATGCAGGCTGCATCCGACCGTAATATCTGGAGGTCATAAAGGGAGGCCTATGTCCAGCAGTGGACGTCCAATATCTAACATTATAATTATAATGATGAAGTATATATTTGGGTCCTTAGGTCAACATATGGAATTCAATGATTATCCTTGAAACAGTTTAACTTTTAAACCGATAGGTGTTTAGATGACATTTGTCAAAATGACAGCTATCAAACGTTAAACTGCTACAACTCTGAAACGGCTTAGCCTAGAGATGCCGTACTAGGCGCAAATGATTGGGGATAGAGAGAGCAACATTTTCGATGACAGCTGTCAAACTTTAAATGGCCACAACTCCGAAACGGCTTGGCCTAGAGATGCCGTACTAGGCGCAAATGATTGGTGATATAGAGAGCAACAGTTTTGATGACAGCTGTCAAACTTTAAACTGCCACAACTCTGAAACGGCTTGGCCTAGAGATGCCGTACTAGGCGCAAATGATTGGTCTTAGAGAGAGCAACATTTTCGATGACAGCTGTCAAACTTTAAATGGCCACAACTCTTAAACGGCTGGACCTAGAGATGCCGTACTAGGCGCAAATGATTGGTCTTAGAGAGAGCAACATTTTCGATGACAGCTGTCAAACTTTAAATGGCCACAACTCCGAAACTGCTTGGCCTAGAGATGCCGTACTAGGCGCAAATGATTGGTGTTTGAGAGTGCAACATTTTAGATGACAGTTGTCAAACTTTAAACTGCCACAACTCTGAAACGGCTAGACCTAGAGATGCTGTTTGAGATAATATTGGTTAAGTAAAGTAATTCATAAAAATTTATGATAAAATTGTATTTTGTTACAAATAGTGTAGCTGTACTGTACAATAATAAATATATTAATTTTAAAAACAAAACCTGAAGAACCGTGTTTTAATTATGATGTTGCATTCTCTAACATCTGTCGATTGAGCTTAGTACGGCATCTCTAGGTCCAGCCGTTTAAGAGTTGTGGCCATTTAAAGTTTGACAGCTGTCATCGAAAATGTTGCTCTCTCTAAGACCAATCATTTGCGCCTAGTACGGCATCTCTAGGCCAAGCCGTTTCGGAGTTGTGGCCATTTAAAGTTTGACAGCTGTCATCGAAAATGTTGCTCTCTATATCACCAATCATTTGCGCCTAGTACGGCATCTCTAGGCCAAGCCGTTTCAGAGTTGTGGCAGTTTAAAGTTTGACAGCTGTCATCAAAAATGTTGCTCTCTCTATCCCCAATCATTTGCGCCTAGTACGGCATCTCTAGGCTAAGCCGTTTCAGAGTTGTAGCAGTTTAAAGTTTGACAGCTGTCATCGAAAATGTTGCTCTCTCTGACACCTGGCGATTGAGCTATGTACGGCATCTCTAGGCCCAGCCGTTTCGGAGTTAACGCAGTTTTAAGCTTGACAGCTGTTATTTTGACAAGTGTCATCTAGTTTAAAAGTTAAACTGTTTCAAGGATAATAATTGAATTATATAAGTTAACTTAAGGACAAAATACATACTTTATCATCATCATTATGTCAGCCGTTAGACGTCCACTGCTAGACAAAGGCCTCCCTTAATTATTTCCAGTGATTCGATCCCGTAGAGAAACCCCAAGCATAGATAGACCTCTAATACTACGACCTAGCTCTTTGAGCGACTCTGAGCCTGTTTATGAGGCCGAAAGTGAAGCACCACGTTTCGGATCCATAAGTCATCACTGGCAACACACTGATTGCAGACGTATAAGTATGTTTTTATCAAATTATACATATATTATAATTTAATAAACATAGCTAAATAATTTCGTCCTGTCACAACTGTGCAAACTATGTATATATCTGTTGGTGTTCCTTTAATAAATAAATATATCTATAGCAAAATATCTATAGCTATTAAGTTTTCACAGTTTTATAGCTTGAGTTAGTACCTACTTATAGATAGATTATATACATTTCCTTTATAACAACAATTTTATTGAGTTGCCTGTACATAAATTCATTTGTTTTGAAATTCCCGCGAGATGACGAACACAATTCTATGAAAAATTGCAATGTGCCAACTCGCGGGAATCCATCTTTTGTTTTCCCGCGAGATGACGAACAACCCGTATGTATTTTGGTAAAATAAATTATTCTTATTCTTACTATAAATGTGTACACTAAATGAATTTTTCAAATCAGACCAACGCAACTTCTGAGTGCGTTCAAGCAAACAACTTATATTTTTAGCTTTAAAATAATAGATTACAATAAAATCGCGTTAGGTACTTTTAACAAGAAAAAAAAACAAGAACATTATAAAACAATATTTGTGCGTGAAAGTAAGAAAATCAGACGGCATCTTCAAGGCGCTGTGCGTTGCCCATCATTCTTTCTTTGTTAAAACAAAACCATGTGAAGGCATCTGTTTATTATTCCAAGATGGTTTCAGTTAAATCTAAGGGCATGTTACGTGTTGATAAACTGATTAGAAACCGGAATACTGTTTATTTTTCAACTAAAAGCACAAGACGAGGATGTCCTTGTTTACATAAGGTCTTCTTGAACTTGAAGTGTTAGCATGAGCTTTGTTTGTAATGAACTCGCATGATCTCGTGACTTTAGTCGAACTCAAATAAGTTAGAACTGAGATATTGAAGCCTTTTTACAAGAAATAATCGAATGGTTCCAATAATTGAAGAACTGAACATAGTTTATTGGGCACCAAAACGAAAATTTACGCAATCAATGTATTTGCATGTAACATTTTTATAACCACATTTTGTTACCCCACACGTATTTCAACAAATGGTACGTTCTGTGATTTTACTAGTTAAATAGGTAAGATATTTTTTATAGTCGGAGTTGGGGATTTTCAGAGTAACATCCAATAGTAACAAAATCAGCAAATAAATTGGTTTTATTAGCAAAGCAAGTCAAGAAACTAGGAACATGTTTTCTTAAAACTAGTCTGACAAAAAATAATTTGACGGAATTTTTATTTTCGGACACCTAATCTTATATCTCCGGTCACGTTTGAGTATAGTGTTTTTATGGGATGGTAGTCCTGAGTTTATCCTTAGTAATAATAACGCTTACGTAATCAATTTGACCTTATTTAGAATCGAAACACGTGTCTATGTCGGTATAACTAAGTACTTACATACCAACAGTTGATAAATGAGTTTGGAAAGAAATATTGATAGTTCTGATTACCTACATCCGTGTGCTTTATATCTATAAAAAGTTGTGTTTTGTTCAAGATTGTAAAATAGACAAAATTTCTTTCGTTTTCGTTTTGAAATGACTTTAATATTAATTTGCTACATTAATGTTTCCATAAAAATCAAATTACGGATAAAGAAAGTCAAATTAAAATACTGGGCTGATTTTTGTACCGACGTACAAATAAAATAGGTAGTTATTTTTTATAAATGAAGATTATTGTAAATTACAAATAGTTTAATAAAACCACAATCATTTGACAGTTTTTTGCTAAAACGAATCATGAATGATGAATTGTCTCATTGTCAAGATCACGTTGCCGCTCGAACAAAAAATAAATGGCGCCAGAATCATTCGTAGACACAATACAATTCGAAGAATAAGGCTCGCCAAGACCCTTATAGAAAATAACCAATACGGGATTTAGGACTCAATGCGATTGAAGATAACGATGGTAATAGTACAGGACAAGTAGCTTCAAAGGAACCTTCTACGAAAGACCAGTTTGAAAATAAAATAACTATGAAAAATAACCTACACCTACCGGTTTAAGAGCTAATAATTTTCGGAATGGACTTTCGGTGAGGTAAGAAACAGGTATAAAAACAACAGACAATATTATTCATGCATACCGAGGCTTCGCATCAGCTGATGCCAAAACTAGTTTTTTCTCATTCATTGCGAATTTATTGGCGATTGCTATGAGGAAACAATACTCTGCGTGGTCCAATTATAATTAAACGATTATGGCCATGTTAAATGATAGTGTAAATATATAATTATAATGATATAAGCAATTATACTTACCTAATTTTGTAAAAAATACATATGAATGTTATTGAAGAATTATGTTAATTTGATTAAAGTATAAAATAATCTTTATGATTTTGCTTTTGAAACATTTAAAATACGCTTCAGCAAGTTTTACAACAGTGAAAGAAGAAATACTATGGCACTTACTCATAATACATCACGCCGACTTATCGAAAACAAAGCAGCAACAAACATTGACGCGACTCCAAGACTCCATCATTCACAAAACATTTGTTATCAGTCGGCGGTACAACTTATTATCACAAGTTCACAAATTAGTTGATTCACGTTCACTAACGCCACAATTTTACCTAACAACCCACATTAAAACCTGGAAAGTACCCCCCGGATTCCCGCCAAAACTTCTTACAATCACATTTCCTTAATTCCGAATCTCACGGTTCAAGAGACTAAACAACACTGGCGCGACGAAAAATTCTATCCCTACTTCGTTCCCACACGCACACAGGCGAACCTACCAACTCACACTTAAATGCGCTGCGCACACGCATGGCAATATCAAGGGTGTAGGGATCGAAACCCTGTAGGAGCCCCATAATTCCAGAAAAGGACCAACTAATGAATCAAGAAATAAGAATGAAAAGGACGAAGGATCAGGTACAGGAATCATACCCATGAGAATATGTGACGCAACATAGGCATGGGCAGGTGTAAGTTTATGATAGAATTGAACAATGAAAAATATTAGTTAGTTATTGGATAGGTCAGCATCTACAAAAAAAAGAAAGTATGTTTCTTTTAAAACTTGTATGTTTTTTTTAAACCTTTTAATTATCCTAGGAAGTCCCTAGTTCCTAAACCACTAATGAGTTTTGACTAATTGTACGCATTTGTTTAATGTACCTACTCGTATCAATCTAACGTTTAAAATCGAAAAAAATCGATGTTGTCAACAAAAAACTGCCAAAGATATAGGAAACCATATGTTCCAAATAAAAACGCCACTTTCGATTGCAAAAACAACACATGAGGGGACGCAAAAATAAAATGGCGGATGTTAAACTAATTTTGAATAACGGAGACATTTTTTTGTGCGATGACGTAGAAATTTAAGATTTAAAGGAATGTAAATGAGGAAATAAAACACATACGATGAATGATGCCGCCGATAAGTTTAACATTGTTTTTTTTTGAGCACAAACATGAAAATGTTGCAACTGCAAATAATGAGTTAAAGTCGAAAGCATTGATCCTTAATGCGCTCTACACACCGCCCGCCGGCACAGCCCGGCGGCCCAACCCGCCGGCCTTATTTTGTAACCCGCCGGCCTTATTTGCGTACAAAATAAGGCCGGCGGGTTGAGCCGCCGGGCTATGCCGCCGGGCCGCCGGCTTTGGTGTGTAGAGCGCTTAACATTACACGTGTAACAAATATCAAAATGATCATAAGCGCCATCACTTCCTGTTATAAAATATACAATGATAACGATTCCCTGAATGACAATTTAAAGGGCAATGTCAGATATGTTAGGATCTAATCAGATATGACTATAGTGCGTACACTTATTGATTAGAATCTAAGAAAACGAAACTAGCTAGGTCCAGACAAGACAGCCAACAGACAACAAGACAGACAAGATAGAATAATATGTATATGTATACATTGTATCATGTAATAAGAATGTAGGACAAAAAGAAGTGCTGACTAACTTTCTTGAGATACGTTTAATATAAATTTACTAAAAACAACTTAGTAAATAAATAATAAGCTTTACAAAGGGGCAAGTGACCTATTTTGATATCCGTAGATGCAATCACGTTTCTAATTATAATAAGGAAGTGGGCCAATTTATATGTCGTCATTTCACCTGTTCAGGAACGTTTGATTTCACGAGCGATTACAAAAAAACATAGAGTGTATTGTGGAATTTCGAAGGGATGAATTAAACCTGTTAGTGGTCAAGATAGAGCCGAACCTGGGGGCTAAATTTTATTCGAACAAAAAACATGTAGCTCTTTTTGCTTTTGTTATTTTGAGATCAGATTTTGGTTCCTGTTTGTAGGTTTTTGTACAATTATTTTTTAGAGCTTGTACCTTATTTGTATGAAAAATAGGTAACGTGGAATGGATTTTTAATCTACGATTTTGACGGCGTCCTCTTTATAGAAACCCAATATTACTCGCATGTTTTATAAAAATGTTTTAAAACCAGTTTTATAGAAATCCTACTGACGAGTCGGACGTTCTTTTGTATTGTAGAGCAAGTAATCACATGTAATCAAAACCAAAAAGGAAACGAAATAGCCAATTTCCCTAGCAAATTAACGATGCGCGTAAAACACAAAGAAGGGGACAAGAGGACACCCTAAGGAAGCGTCCTGTTAAACAAAGCATTGCGCGTGTTTCCTGTGTCCCCTTGTGACCTGATTATTAGCACTTCTAGCTTTCACGATGTCTTGACTCAAGACAACTACATTACAAGGAATAATGTATTTGTAAGCCTACTTATTATATTGAGTAAACGAGCCCTCGCGCCTAAATCACAAGTTTAGAACTTAGAGAGAGAAGACGAAACTTAGATATGTAATTAGATCTGTAACATACAAAGTTTGTATTGATTTATAAGCCACACAAAACAATACACATGAAACATTTTTTTTTCTTTTACGATTATTAACTTGAAACGTAACATTTATTGACTGAGAATGTATGGACCAAAACAAGTTGTTGTTTAAGACAAGGACACGTTAAAATAACCTATATTACTTTACTACACTGTACCCTTCTGTTGTGTGACAGAATCACAAGGAAACCGGAAGCGATATGGATAATGCTACAACTACAACACAACAATAAAGGCAATTGACTGAATTTTTACAAAACGTTGTAATGCAACATACAATCATTTATGTGTTTTATAAATAGTTGCTTAGATATGAAAGACCACAAGGAGACGTCATCGCTTAGACTAAAAGCGACAGATTTCATGAAGCTTGCTTTTAATAGAATTTTAGTATATTAGAAGGCTGAGAATATCATTATAGTAATATCATACAATTTTTTTTATATATATTAATATTCTTTGATAAAACTTCAACACGTACATCATGCAAAACAACAAGGGGATAAATATCTATGTTAATTAATAAGTGGCTATGATGAAATGTAACTCAACTGAACTCTCGATTGTTTGGGTACAAACAGCTCTACATTTGGGTCAATTGATAACGCAAACACAAAACAATGTCATAAAATCGCATAAAACAAATTGAATTAGTATATTTTTTTATGGGAATGGACCATAAAATATTTGCTGCTAAAATGGCGCTAGTAGGCCGTAAGACCAAGTTTTTAACGAGTTCTAATAAAAAAATACCATTACCAAGTCCGACGTACCGACCCGACATAATATGATTAAATTGAATCTACTTGGTCATATGGATGCTGAAACGATGTTTATCAACATGGTGAACTATTTCTGTATCAATTATGACTCACAGATATCGCAAGCTGTAAAGAACCTAAGAGTGTTGTGACTTATTATCTGAATTGAAAACAGCTGCTACGTTTATGGTGTTTCAATCAGCAACATATTTTCACAAGTTGGGCCCCGGACCAAAAACGAATACCTGATTAATAAGATGACTGTACCAAATTACTATGATCACTAAGCCTACTGGTAGCATAGTGATACCAATTCCCCAAACAACAAAGCCTTACTATAGGCACGGGTTACCCAATAGAAATCAAGGTTCAGTTATATAAATAAAAATATTGCTAGACAATTCACACAGCAACATCTTGCCCCGTGGTAAGCTCAAAGCTTGTGTAACGGGTGCTAGATTTCTGCACCCGTCCTCAAATGTCGTTTGATTGGGAAGTTGGTATAATCACTAGGGTTGATATGATGATGATGATTCAGTTGCATGTAACTAACTCAACAAATTCCGAGTAATCAACTGTTATTACAAGTCTAGTGTTTCAATTGGTCACACCATAACCATAGGCTAGAGTCAGGTTCGTGAACTAAGATAACAGGATTCCTATTGCATTCGAAACAGGATAGGCTGGTGTAGTTATGACGAGTTCTTATGAATGGGCCTTGCTAAGTCAGCGTCTAATCTTGCATTGTGAATAATAATTAATATTACAGAACTTTGTAGAGTGTCCGATTACTAGAAAACTTGTTTCAAATAAGTTGTTTATTTTATACGATTGACTTTCGGAACGTTGCAAACTCTTAAATTTTTTTTAAATGGAAATATAAGAAAATGCTATAAACAAGTCACAACGTAATTGTTTCTATACCATTATTTAATATAAAGAAAGCTTAAGTGAGTCAACTATAAAAATATAATACTTATTTTATTAATCATTTTTAGAAGATATATTTTCTATGATAATCTGAAAATTCGTTTTTGTGAAAACTTTCATCGGCGTTGCATTCTGTTCGCTATGGCCAACACATAAGCCTATGTCCTTAACCGCGCTATGTCACTTCACGCAAAGCCCTTAAAGGAAAGTATCCTGAGGCAGTTTTTTTTGCAACACGACACCGGAATCCAAGTAATGGGAACCTTGCCGTGCGGTGGACGAAACTCGAGATTATCCAATCACATGGAACTGATTGTTTTCATCCTTTGGGTCTGGATAACGTGCATTTAAGGTTAGTGAGACTGTCCTATCTGTGCGGCAAGAAGTTGAGCTGGGACTCATTTTCATTTTATTTGTTCTCCATAATAACTTTACTGACCCAAACATGCGTCATAATTATATAGATTAGAGAATCGGTATTTTGTATTGAATCTAGTTTAACGTATATGTCATATGAAAGACAATAAACGAATAATAACCGCATAGTTTTTCCAAAGAAGGAATGCATTTTAATTTATATCTGTTCTTACGTTAACTTTGTTTTCTCTTTAATGCGTTATTAAGAATGGTATTAGAAATAACCTATCAAAAAAAGCAGTCTTTGTTATATGTGGTTCGAGAAATCCACTTCGGGCAGGGTATTAGATTTCTGAATGAATATTCTGACAACTTACGAAGATGACCTCTTTAAATTCTAATCAATAGACCAAAAGTCAGCTGTTAATCTGCGCTTACATCATAGCGAGATATAGACCTTCTTTATAACGGTTGTTACTGTGTAGTTCAATACATTAAACATTGACCTAAATCGCTGATTGCAAGTTGTAATTGAATTGGTATGTTTAAACATCACACAAATCCATTAATTTATCACAAATCCATTAATTACTGTAATTGGATTTTATAAGCGTGCTAATAAATGTAAAATAAATTAATTAAAGAACACACATTTCGTGTCTTGACATTATCTACGAGTATATTAAACAATAGGGTGTCTGGACGTAAAGGTGTTGGTAGCCATTTTCCTATTTTATAAGGTCAAAGATAAAGACTTGTATTATTCAGCCACCCTTTCATTTAATATTAGTTCTCATAGTGTTGAAGGTGAGAATCAGAGATACGCAACATTTATTCTATGAACTCAATTGGTCAATATGTATGGTTCATTGATAATTAACTATAAGGCGTGTGTATAATACATAATAAGATTGTAAATACATAGTTACATATGTCCAAACTGAATATTCTTTATTTCTTGCTAAAATGACTTGAGGATGTAGCCACAGACCTTTGCCAAGCATTAGGTCATTGTAGCTTAGTAATAAAAAAAACTTGTTGCTATTTATGGACTCATAAATATAAGTATTGAATAAATACCTTAAAATAATATATAAGATAAAAATCGTGAAATTTCGTTGTTACCGAAATCGAATGCGAAACCAAATCTAACTTCTAAACAAAAATGTTTGCCATCTCTTCTAAGAGACAGGGGTATCAAACAGGTTTGCTATCCTTTCAAAAATAGATAAATAGTCTTAAGGGCTTGGGATACCATGGACAATAGATAGATTTAGGGGACTGATGCGAAATTAAATCTCATCTATGGTGTTTTAGAGGTTCTCACGGTGTGGTCATAGACATGGGGATTCATTCGTAAGCAGTGGAAAGGAAAACATTCACAAGTAGATTTAATTTAAGCTAACCTTCAGGGATGAAAAGGTTGATCAATTTAAAAGGACCACTAAGAGAATTTCTTTTCCTATTTTTTAACCAGTTTATTTTGTTCGGTATAAATAAAACGCACAGCCAAAAGCACTGGTCGTAGAGATTTGAAACTTTCGGGGCTTTTAAAATGGCACGAAACTAAAACTAGGCCTTTTTTGCATTCTTGTCCCAAACATTTTTAGCCCAATACAACTACTGCTGTCTAATCTACTACGAATGACACATTTTCTTAAACCATGTGTGTGTAGTTTTTGCTCAAACGCTGTTTTGCATCTGTTAGCTGGTAATTTATCGATTGATAAGGACGAGAAGGATAATCATTAAATTTAAGCTGAAGTGAATCTCAAAATGTCTATCTAACATGATGCAGTTCTGTTTTCCTATTCATCGTGTTTTCATGCATATTAAAAGTTACCATCTACATTTGCGTCTTTATAAAGTTCAATTATTTTAACTAAATCATCCATGCGTACGCTATGCATAGAAAATCCTATAAACATTTGGATTCTTTTGGACTTACGAGGTAACTCACCGATTACAAAACGCGAACAAAAGCCCCGTATCACCTGGTCAGTAGGTACCCCCAAGATTAATGTCTCAAGACGTAGCACCGTTCGTACGTGACCCCGACCGCCTACGCAGATGGTCTGACATTTCAACCCCTGTTTTTTTCTACTTCCTTTATTATTACTGCCTTATTAAAGGCACGAGCCAAGGTGTTCTGAGGAGAAAGCATTGAGAATTATTCTTAGTAATAGGGTAGTTTGACATTAATTGTTAGGTGGTATTTACTATAAAATGACGGTAATAATGCTGTGTAATTAAGTTCTATATTTCATTGATGAAGGCATTTGTAATAATATCGATTGTTATATCTACATATTTTTTTAACTTTCTTGGACTATTGACTAAAAAGCAGTTTTTACACTTAAATAATAGGTATTTTAAGATTAAATATAATCCAGAAAATCATCCCTAGAATTATAGTGGTTTGTATATAATGCCAGAGATTCTGAATATAGAATTATAGTGCAGTTTTAAAATGAGAATGAGAATCGATACGAAACGTGATGTTTTAGACTATATTGATCGAAGAAGATTGGATCGTATTTCTTTGTTTTATATAATAATGTTTTGAATGAGTTCGACTGTACCATACAGAGACACAATAAATAAATAAATAGAAATAATGTATTTTGTACGTCCCACTTCAATGTATATCAAAATCGTATTGGTCATGACAAAATACTCAATGCCTATAGCAGTAATTGTCACACCCAATATAATGTATGATAGCTATAACAAAACTATGCCTATAAAAGGTCGTTGTCTTGTTAAATTGCTCCAGATTGTTGTAGATAATAGTATAATAGTACTCGCATGTTTCCTTGGTCCCCCTTGTGCCTCTGGAAATAACTAATATAAGGTGATGTCATTTTAGGCTTAAGGAAGTGTGTTTTAGACGAGTTATAATGTCTAGTCACTGTAGAAACGCTTATGGATTAAGGTACCTTCTACATCAAGGGCCAATCTATCAATTGTCTGATTCGATAGGATAGATCAGACGATTAGTATTCCCAACACATTATCTACTTCTTCTGTTTTCAATGTATTCGATGTTCAAATTCTACAACGATAGGCAAATGACATGACATCAATAAAATAAATGTCACATAGGTACCTAAAACTTAAAATCAATTTTAAATATCGAATAGATTATTAGGCCATAAATAAAACATAGCAAATAAATTTCAAAATTGGAATCCAAAGTCATCGACCGCGAAAATAGCGATGTGAAGAATGCAGTTCGAATTCCCGCGTTCCCGGGATCAAGTTCCGCAATACAGTTCCTTACTCCTTAGTCTTTGGACAGGTGATACGCCATCTGGCCTTTACCACGTGTCAACTACCGAATGCCAATTATTGGGATTTCGGTTTCCCTAACGGGATCGGAAGTCCGAGCTTAATGTGTTATTTTGTTTTATCGGTTTTCGATAGACTTTTATAGTGAGCGGAACTTTTTGCTCGAGTTTTCACAGTTTTGTTAATTAAACTGCCATGTGGTGGGTAGACTGCTGGTGGGCAGTTGGCACTTTTATTGATAACCTTTTTGGTTTATTTGTTCTAAATGTCTTGATATCTTCTAAATGCTCAACGAGAATACATCTAGGAGAGATAGGCATCTATAATATGAGAACTAAGAAAACTAAAAAATTAAATATTGCTGGATAATTCACACAACATCCCCGTGATAAGCTTGAAGCTTGTGTTACGGGTACTAAATACCTTATATAGGTACTTAAAAGAAAGAAGAAGATTAAACATTTGACCATAATTCGTAAATCGAACCCACTATCTCTTGGCAATTATGGCTCTTTGCGTAGCCATAGCTTCACTAAACCAATAACAAGTAGTTTTAAAAACCGCAAAAATAGCGTTTGGCTGGTTTTTATAACAATGACGTCATACCCAAACATATGCCAGTACCTACGGGTACTACTGTACAAGCACATATCGATTTATCGTTCGGTGGGAGCGCGTGCGGCGACATCTGCGACCCCCACGCATAACCACGTTGATTGTCGGGCAGCTGCGCCAGCGCACTGCAAGGGGATGCGCGTAGGGTTGCCAGTTTTCATTGAAGGATTTTTAATACTTCATTTTTCTACTATGCACGATCCTACTTGGTGCCAGGAATAGCACCTCCCCATTTCCCACGCACAAAGGACCAAATTTGAATCTAATTGCGGAAAAAGGAGTCCCCAAACTAACCTCCCCTAACTCTACCGCTCTAGGTGCCGACAAAGAGAGCTTTAGTTGCTTTTATTTAACATATAAGGTAAAATACCACAAGACAAACAAAATTATTATTCTGTATATACTACAAATTACAATCACCAGCCCGTCTGGTAAGCCAGGATAATAAGGTCCTACGAGAATTATCATAACCCACTGCTGAGTAAAAGCCTCATCTAGTAAGCTACTGTTCAGGAGTCACGAATTAATTAGAAAATGGTTTATTTTAATAAACCGAAGAAATAATAAAAATGCTAATAAGCAATAAGTATCTCAATTTATTTACGAGTTTGCACGAGTATATTTAGGCAAATAATAGGTAGATAGATACAATTATTAACTTATTCCACGTAGTTTGACCACTTTGTTCATAACTTACTAAATAAATATTCTTTACATTAAAAAATAGCATTGCGTTGGTAACCCTAAACAGGCCGTCTACGCTAAAACGTCATTTATTACACTACAAAGCAAGCTGCAATTTCAACCTTATTTTTGGCTATAATATGAAACAAATTTTGTTCACTTTTGTATCATAGTAAAATAGTATAAACATTGTTTCATTTCGGATTAAATAGAGGTGATTCCGTGGGGTTGTTACGTAATTTAAACCGAAGACTATTTGAGTCGGCTTTTGTTGAAGGGAAATATTTTACGTGCTATCGTTTCACCTTTTAAAGCAAAAAATACAAAGTTCTTAGTACTTAATTGCTTTTAAGTAATTATTTTGATTACCTTCATACTACTTTGATAGATGTAAGAATTCTCACCTTTTCCGTTCCATATAGTTTTTTTGTTTAATTAATCATTATTTTATCAATTCTGTAAGGGCAATGCACTTTGTAAACAGGCATAGAAAGAAACCCTCTTAAAAGGGTTACTGAGAACCCAAACTCAAAAACAGGTTTATGTTTTCTTATTAAAATGACTTGCATTACATTTTGAAGTGTTGAAAAGGTAGATCAAACAATGCAAGAACAATGGTGTACTTAGGATAACTTATAGCATGATCTTTTGGCAACAAATTGTGAATTCTACTTAGTATCAGGGTCCCAAGTAGGTACGTACTCGTGATTTTATATGCATAACAATAATAAGATGGCGTGTGGTGATAACTTATGCCTATAGAAAGCCTATAGATTAACACTCTTTCGTGGATGGAACATCGATCCAAAATTTTATTCATTTTATGACAACGGCAATCAGTATCGTTTTTAAAATCGTTTCCGAAAATTAAAACTTAATATTGTTGCGACTATTAATTTGTTAATTTTTCCGTATAAATTACCGTGTTAAATTATACTTATTATAGAAGTGCCTACGAACTTTACCTATGGACACATACATGGCACATTATATTTTTTTTCGTTCTTCATGCACCGTATGCTTGTGTATCAAATCAGTACGATTTTTTTAACCTTTATACCATCTCCAATTCGGACACCGCGACTACATCTTACAACAATAAACTGCATAAAAAGCAATCACAAAGCGTCTTCAATAACTAATTCCCGGGTCAAAACACTCATGGGAACAAAACATGGCGTAAAACACCTATGACGTCATCCCATCTGCTCGTGCCTGTGCTAACAAATTTGGTTAGGAGGGACATAAGGACATGCACCGACGACTTGCCCTTATGTACCGTCCGAATGCAGCCCTCTTTTTAAATCATGGGAATAATACCTTCCCTTGCGTTTAATTATAGAATGCAATAAATTACAATCAGTTTTTTACGCGTGATTGGGCAAGGGATCTTCTATTCGATATATGAATCTATAAAGTATTATAGATCTTCGTTCTCGGCTCATTGACTTTTGATATTTGGAATTCTGAATAAATTTACATTTTCTCACATATGTTAATAGAATGGAATTTAAATAGGTATAAATCAATGAATCCTAGGTTCATAATTCGTCTGCAAAAATCTAGTTTTCCAAATTGTTTTCAAACTTTTAATAGTTCTCAGAACATGCCGGTTTCCTCGCGATGTTTGCCTTCACCGTAAGAGCACTTTGTTTCTAAAGCACACATAATATTTCATGAAAAAACAGAGGTTCGTGGAGGGATTGAACCCACGACCTAATGCAAATCAATATTCCCACAGAAGCAGCAGAGCCTGACATTAGTAGTGCAATATGGCAGTCACGGTAGTTAATTTCACTGAACGATTCAATTAATACAATTAAATGCAAGCTTTCAACCTTTTACACGGTTAGTGAGGATGCTACTAGGTCATTAGTACAGATTATACGAGTAATTAAATCTGTTGATATGATCACTTCATTTGTATCGTTTTTATTCTGATTTGTTTTGATGAGATAGTGAAGATAAAGTGGTTTTACTAGCCAGGATATTTAATTTTGCCTATTTTTACATGAAGATATAAAATTCTTATTGCCAAATAATAAAGTAGGTACAATTATCCTCCACTTGCTGTATCTTTGTGGTATTTAATAAATATTCATATACATATAGAATATATGAAATCCATTTAAATATTATTTAACTGTAACAATAACTCAAGCCTAGAATCTTTTAGCAACTTGCTAGACAATAACTTTATAAATGTAATTCTGATGTATTTCTGTTGCGGTAACAAATTCTGCATAAAACTCCTAAACTAGAAACGCCCTTCATAAAATAAAAATATATATCGATACAATGACTAGATAGGTCGGTATCGGAAGACAGCTGATACAACTACCCATAAAATATCAAAAGCAGAAGAAGCGTAACATCGATTTCATAAACGCCATGTGGTTAGTATCGATAAGTCGCTTTTTTATAAAACTTTGTAATATTTTGTGAAACTTCGCTTGAGTCAATAAAACATTTGTATTCATAAAAACATTTAACACTGTCAGTTACATCGTCCTTTAATAAAACTTAAAAATGTGGAGGAAGTTATACTAAATTCACAGATTACCAACCAGATACCTCATAACAGGCGAGGACCGCGCGCCAAACATATGGTTAAACCAACCATATGTAAAGCCCCGCCTCGAAACACGGCTTTAGTTGCGACCAAATGTCAGACCCGTGAACTTCATATACGTTTCTATAGTCTAACGCAAGTGAAGAGGTCAGCTTATAATGGCTACTCGTACGAAGGACGTTCACTTGTCTCTTTTCCGCATTGCGCTTATTGCATTCGTTGTCCTTCTCGGCGAAAGCACGTGTAACGTTAGTGTTGTAAATTCTAATCGATATCGTTAAAAATAATAGACGACGTATATTAGCGGGTCTCTAGGTATTATTGTATGTAAAAATAAATAAGTAATCCATAAACCGTTTAAATATGTTTATAGAGTACTTACTCAGTAAAATGAATTATTAGTGATAAATTTTTCTAATATCATTTTTTAATTTTTAAGTTCTACAGATTTGTGTATTCCAAAAATAAATACATATCTACCTACCTACATGATGCTATTTTCATTTTAATATGAAATTTTAAAACGAATCATCGAAATTAATTATCGACAAATTCGTTCAATGTTCCCAACCCGCGACCTAAGTGCGACCTAAGTGCGACCTTGAAATAGCCAATCACAACGCCTTTGTTCCAGTCCCCGCAACCCGCGCCTTTCTCCAATTTCGGTGCGTTTGAATCGGAACAAAAGTATTATAATGGACCATCTAGTGGGGGTTATCTGTGACTAAATTACACAAATATACGATTTAAGAAAATTATTAAATATGTTTTCATACTTAAAGCCTCCGGATTTCTCCTCTTGATAAATACGTTAGTTTGATTTAAAAATACGTGCTCTAACGATAGAAGCAAACATCCTGAGGAAAACCGGCATGGTCTGAGAACTTATCAACACTTAGCCAGCGGGCCTAATCTCTCTCGTCAAAAGAAGAACTCCATCAGTGAGAATGTAAATGGTAGTTCTTATGCTATTTAATACCTTAGTTTGATACCTAAGTACCCTTACATGTTATTATATAATATCACAAGAACTTTGCATAAAACTTTCCACTTAAAACAAAAGGTATGATAACGGCGGCATTTAAATTTAGAAATAGGGGGCCCTTAGTGCTTATATCTTAACACCCGCATTGATAGTGGTTGAGGTAACACGTGCCGGTCTATTGTTCACGGTTAATTTTAGATTTTTATTGTTTAACCAATTTAATGTTTGTTACAGCAAAATTGTTCTAATAAACATACGTGCCCATGTAAAATATTGATACCTACTATGGAAATAACTGTCTTGACTTTTACCTTTAATTTATAAGTAAGATACACTAAAACTACATATTGTATAGTTGGAAAGTATTAAGATAATCACAAATTTATTGCTAGTATAGTAACATTGTGGTTTTATTTCGCTCAAATATCAACAGGTTGCAATTGTCAATGTTAAATGTTTTCCAAGACGCCTTGATTATAATCTAGTCCCTATTCTAAATGTCATCTGCTTCGTGATATAATTACTGGTTATGGCTGTCTGAAAATAGATCGTATTTTGTTTTATTGCATTCTTTTAAATTTTATTAAATAACTAATAGAATACGTTTTAGTGATTTTGGTTAGATTTTTTCTATTTATTGTTTGCAATTCATGCGGCAGCCATTCATAGCTTTAATTAAATATATTTCACAGATAAAATTATTTTTTACTTTCATAAAACACTAAAAGAGCTTAAACAATGAACCATACAAAATAATAACTTATAACTAATATTCAACTACTTTTAAACGGAACAGCCTATTTTTCTAGGAAAACATAATTTAATACATGTGTACAAACACTATTTTACGTGAAAAAGAACTAATCCTTATAAACATGACACATACAGACATCCTTGTTTACATTAAGATACCATTACATTGTACAGAAATTAAATGAAAGCTGCATGCAATGTGGACTATTAAGTCTATTTAAATTAAGAAGGCTGACGCATAGATAGCAAAAACCTCATTTGCATAGAGTGGGGGTATTTCTTGGTGCATACTGCATAAAGTAATGTCTTATGCAAGCTGTTGAGTTAGGAGCACGCGCCACTCATTTCCCGGGATTCAAATGTTTACGGTAAAAAGGTATTTACCTTAAAAATCATTTAATAAGGAATGTTAAGTTTTACGATCGGTGTAGTATCTAAGAAATATTAAATTAATCCATGTCGATTTTATACACAAATTGACACAATAAAGAGAGCCCTACAAATCGCAATTGCAGTACTACAGAATTTATTTTAATATTACATTTCGTTTTGTGTTACCGAATTCGCTATAAATTTCAGTTAACTAACCAATTCACATAAAATATGTCAAAAACTGCGATATTCCTGATGAACTTTGACACGAGCACAAAAACCTTACAAATACCCATGTTATTTATTCATGGCAAAAAAACTACGGCAACCATTGCGAATCTGTCTCACTTCCAAGTTCCAACAAAGGGAATAGGTTTAGGCAGTTTTATAAGAAAGAAGGTCGAATAAAGGAGCTCCCTCGATGTCTTGTGCTCCCCTTTTGAGTAACAATGTTACGTCTGTCGAGCGTCGTACCAGCTGGGCTATTCAATGTTTTCGGATAAAAAAACCAACCGGGGTCGTCTCCACGTGGTCGGAAATTTGACTATTACCTACACATTATTATTATCAAAGCCTTTTTAAAATTATTCATAGAACCATCAGCTACTTTGTATGTCACGCTGAAAATGTCAGCGAGGAGCAAAAAGTGGCTAGAAACTTTGGTATTTACGTACTTTTATTAAAGCAATTACAGGACTGTCGTAATCGTGTGAAAGTGGACCTCTTGTCCTCAATTACCCCGGCATTCATAGAACGGCTCGGGAGTAGGGATGTGCGTAAAGTTGACCTCTTGCTTGATATCGATAAAGAAATACAACTCAAATAAAGACACGACAACTTAATATACCTGACTAATCAGGTTGAAATAAGCTCATCGATTGACCATCGATTCGACTTTAAATATGAAAATAAGTACTTAATATAATATAACATGTATTATCATTTAAATGGTAATATCCTTTTATCATTACATACACGAATTGCTTTAACTTACGCTTTAAGCGTCACTGAATAATATTTTCTAAAGTGAATTAAATAAAATTTACACTTACATCGCAACAAAACACTTGCGCATAGCATGTCCAAACAGACTTCACATCGTAAATTTATGGTCAAGCTTATAATCCTTAGTTTCATCGACAAAAGGGCATCCCTGGCTTGCACCTTGCTACCATCTGCCGCGGTGCACGTGAAGCAATTAAGCCTCCATCGGGGGTGGCACCCTCAGAACTTGGTTCGTTTACCCTACAGCACTGGGGTTGCAATGGTCAATGCACCGAGCGCCTTATTCTCTCACGGTACCTACTACAAAAGCTTAGCAAACAATGCGTGTGCTTGTATCTCATTATGGTGATTAAATATTTGAAGATTCATTTGTTGACCGGCCGGTCATACTCAAATGAGCAAGGCTTGATTCTTTGCAAGGACAAATACGATGAATCCTGAATCACAATCTTCGCGGATGCCAAAGTTTTCCTTATATTTTATTGGTTAGAAAGGATTTTTTTCTTATGTATTTTATTGTTATTTATTGTATTTTATATTATAAAGTATTTGTTTTACACATAAGACAGACATAGACTAGTAAAGTATACGAAAGAAGAAAATATGCCGATGCATTAGGTACTAGAAAGGGAAACAAGTACCTATCATAATCATTTTCAATTCAGTAAATAGCCTGCAACAATGTACAGAACATAAACCACATCATTTATTGACCACATAACAAGTATCGAGCTGCCAATTACGGTCTAAAAACGTGAGAGTATTATCGCATACCATCTGAATCTAGATTAAAACCTATTTTTATTCGGACTTCATTCATGACTCCGTAAGTAGTTGTGGTCTTGCCCGCCCACACTAACACGAAGGCTTTTGTTAAGTGTTTAATCTGTATCTATACGTGGGACCTTGAAGACCGTTCAAGGTCTCTAAAAGCACGCGGATTATCTCATTTAATAGTCCAAAGACGTTGGGTTTGAAACTAATGGAATGTACGAGCTATGAAATGTCTTCCGCCAATGTTCCGCCCGTATGGTTAAGTTGTTTGTGCTCAGAATGTTAAGGACGCGTTTGTATTTTCCTTTGGATTACGTCGATAAGGTTACTTAGCACATATAAGTAAAACAGTTCTTAGTGAACATAGTCGATATAAAGACAAAAGTTTATAAGAAAAGGTCATTACAAAAGGTACGCTAGGGAGAAAGAATTGATTTTTCAATGAATCTGAACTAAGAAGACTGAAGGCTAGAAGGCTTTTCATTCAATATTGCTTAGTTTGGCAATTAAATAAATAAACTGCTTTAAAAACGCGTTTTCGAGTCTATTAAAATCGTCTATTATAAGAACTACGATGGGTTAATTAATTCATTGATAAGGATCTACTTTGACTTCTTGTTGACATTATTATCATTAGTGAGAAAAATACTAAGATATTAATAAAATTAATTTACAAATTGCATTAAAAATACTTTCGGACGTTACTATGTGGTAAAATATAGCTAAATATATTATTATGGTATTATAATCAACTTAGTAGTCATTCTCATCACAACCAATATTACGTCATTGAGCACGATTCCAATAGAACCCATTAGGTTTTGGGGGTTTTTGTAAACTCACCACACAATTGCGAGGTGGGTTGGTGATCACAGTAATTTTGGTACAGTACAACTTAGTAACACTTATAATGAATTGAAACCTAACTACAGTGCAAGTTAATTCAAAGTGCTTGGTAACATTTACGGAATAGACCAATCAAACTCTAAACAAAGCCACCATGGTCGTAAAAGCTATTCCTGCATTATTACTTGCACTCATAATGCGAAAGCCGGGACCAACTTTACTGGAAGGTATTTGAGGCAAACTGTAAAGTAGCTAAGTTCTCAAGTTGTCAGGCCATTTTAATCGGTTAGGTACATTTAACTTCTGTCAGTTGATTATTTCATAAATTGATTATTATGTTTTGAATGGTTTATTAGCGAAAGCGGAATTAGCCAATCAATAAGTTATTGAAAGGAATTCAGCCTAAGCTTAAGCTTATTTCAGTTACTCAAACGATCTATTAAAATGGAAGACGGAATAGACCTACCTAAAAGTACGTACGAACGAACCACATAGTGTATGTAGGTACAAGTTTCTCAAAGGCCTCTTCAAGGGCAGGATTCCTTCGTAATCTGAAGATTCCGGTTGTGGTATAGGTACATTAACATCGTTTCTTTCAATAGGCTTTATCTTGGGTTCCGTAAATATTTTATCTTAGGTTAGCTTTTTCAGATTCCGTGTCATAGGTATTATTTACGTTAACGTTTGTTGTTATTTTGATACTTAATAACAATAAAATTCGACTTGTTGCTAATAGTTTTAGATTAGGATATTATTACATACATGAGATACAAATAATTATTAAAACGCGGCTTCGCCCGCTAAGACGTTTTAAAACGTGAAAGAAATATTAAAACTACAGATAAACATCCCTAAAGTACGTATCATGTAAAACTTCGTAGATCTAGAAAGTTCCATGCAACAACATTACCATACCTTTAAAGATATCTACATTGATAGGTTCTCTATACGTATGTATAGATATCTAAGGTATAGAGAGAAGGAACCAATCAATGGATACCTACATAGTTAAAAAATTAATTGACTTTCTAAAAATAAAATTTACGTAGGTAGGTATTTTTTTATACCTTACTATAGGTAATTCGTTTATTGTCTGTTTCAGTTTAGCCAATCCCAGGATTTATATGGAAAAACATCACTCCTTCAATAAATCCATAATTTATGTAGGTAGGTACTTATTATTTTTCGTGGAAAAGGGTGGGTAGGTAATTTATCATTATTTCTGTATTTTTACCTTGTTACCTTATTCGTCTTAACTAAAAATAAATGTTAAAGATACGTAAGTACCTACTTTAAATTCCTAGATAGACCTGGTACCTACCTATTTCACTCATTATTAGATTAACATTTATCCATGATTTTCCCAGAAACTTCGACCTGTGGTAAGACCTTTGTTACCTACCCACCACATGCCTAATTACACAGAAAATAAATTAGGTAGGTAACTAGTAACTACTTAGGTAGGTACATTCGAGAGGAAATAAGGAGTTTCGGTCCTTTTATTATTTATCTTTTGATAATACAACCTATTTAGTTAGCTAAGCTTTAATTTATTTTTTTGTAGGTAAGCAACAAAGAGGTCCGCAAACTTATGATAAATGTAATATGGTGCAAAAACTTACTTTCTCCGCCGGCCGACTGTCTTGTTCGCCTTGTTCCCAAGAAAGTTATAGGATGCATCGAAAATCCGATATTGCAAATCGTCATCGTCATTACTTTGATATTGCATTTCTTACGCACTAATTATAATTATACCGAACGAAGAAAAACCACCCCCAAGTTTTTTGACCTTAGAATCATCGTCACTTGTCACTCCGTTTTGACATTATCGAGATCTAACCTCAAAAATGTCACAAAAGTTCGCGGGATTTTGACGGACTGTGTGACAGCCGCTCGGCGCGCTTTCAAAGCTGGACTGGGCTGAATGAATGAAACGTAGCTTAGTAGCTTGTAAATGAGTGAGTTGAATGGGACAAACAAGGGAGGTGATAGGGTTGCCATCATGTTTGAAGGGCTTTACTTTTTAGTTTGCTAATTTCATGACATAGGTGGTAAGTGGCAAACATGTGCATATTTTGGAGTTTCTAATCAAAAACGGCATTACTAAATATGTACTTATAGTGTGGAAGGTTAAGGTATTAAAATTATTAATTAAGCGCATTTTTGGCAATAAATTTACAAAATTATATTAGTAATAAATAAATGTATTACAACTTCTGAACCTAGCTTGGCACTTCGAATGTTAATTCATTATTTGGTTGTGACAAAACAATTAATATAATAATAGAGGTTGATTTAATTGTATCGATTTATATTAATATATTATTTATTTAAATAGCATATTTCATTACCCGAAATACATGGAACAAAAAGGCAATTACAAAGGAATACATGAGGCCCATAATCTGCGGTATTATAACCGAGTTGTCAACCCTAATCCTGTGAGGTTGACTGCCGATGAATGATTTCGTTCATTCATTATAAAACCGGGAAAATGAAGGATTACTTAAAATAAAGGTAGAGCTTTAGTAAGTAAGTAAATTAAGTTAAATTATTGTCATGTTTATCATACTTATTTATGTATAATGAAGGATTGTTAAAATCCAAATTTAAATAAAAAGTAATAATTTTGTGAGGATGGACGGCAAACGTCTGTTTTGCTCTTTGAACGGAGGATTCCAATTCCAGCACATATTTCGATGCTCTTATTTATTTTTACATGCATACCATAGAAAGGTATGTTGACCTATCATTTAAATAACACACAGACACTTGGAACAAATATTTGCTGATTGCAGTAGGTAATCGTATAATTTTTTTCCCGAGCCGGAATAGAACACGCAACCTCTTGCGTCGACCTTCGCGAGGTCGTCAAAAGAGGTACCTATTCACTGAGGCATAATGACATAGGTAGGTACCTACAATATAATTATTAATTTTAAAGGTACTCACTCTTCTTCTTCTTCTTGTTTGATGATGACGTAATCTTCTTCAGATTCCGTATTGATCTTAGCCCTCAGCGCATGTAATCTTTCCATTTGGAACTGTTCGAACGACTTAGTTCGATCTTCTTCACCCATGCTGAAATAAGATAAAAGGTCTTACAATAAAAACTGTCGTGGTTTCATAAATTCATATTGGGATAAAAAAAAGTCCGCTTTCCTGATCCGCAGAATACGAAACAGTCGCAAGCATCCTGAAGACTTTATCCAACAGATGTAAGTTAAGTAGGGACCTCATCATTTTGGGTAAATCTTATCCAGAATGCAAGAGAGTACCTACCTACAGTAGGTAATTTTATTTTATTTTAATAACAACTCTACTTGTATTTTATGTGCTACTAACAACATAATAAGATGTAATGTAAAATGTGTAAATTAAACCGGAAATTTTAAATCGATTGGATTTAAAATTTCCGGTTTAATTTTTACGTTGGATTTGGTCAACAGTTTCGCCAAATGACTAAGTTCTGCCGAAGGTCACGGGTTCAATTCCTGCCCGCGACAAATGTTTAGAACGATCTGCAGATATTAGTTTCAGGTGTTATATACCTATACATATAATAAAAATATCTAGGTACCTATGCTTGTATTGTATTGTATACCTACTCTAGGTACTTACTTGCGTAGTAATAATAATGTTCTTTGACTTTACGTTTTAAGTAGAATATCTATCTATATGGTACCTAGCCATCTTGTCTAGAACTAGGTAGACATATTACTTATTACTCTAATATTCTAGTTCCGAATTAAAATTAATTAGAATAGTCATTATAACCTAAGAGCCCGTGATGGCCAGACCTTCCTTTAATTCACAAGCGTGAAAATTATTTCATGTGTATGTCTAACATAGGTAAGAATAACCCCCAAACATGAAACCTGGATCGCGGTTACTTTGGGAGATACCAACCTTTTACCTGTTATCTCCCAAAGTAACCGCGATCCAGGTTTCATGTTTGGGGGTTATTCTTACCTATGTTAGACATACACATGAAATAATTTTCACGCTTGTGAATTAAAGGAAGGTCTGGCCATCACAGGCTCTTGGTCCATTAATGATATTCCTTATTACCTACTCTACATTTCATAGGCATTACATACTTACACTTATAAAATAACCCAATTTTCATAAAAATAATAATACCTACTTACAAAGAATATTTATGAATTTTTATTTGCCTGGGACTTGTCAAATTCGATCAATCTCTCTCTGGACAAAATCCTCCTATTATTTAGGGAGAGTCGGGCAAAGTCGAATGGGTCGCGTTAACTCGCGTTATTATACCTAATTTTACTCAATATTTTTTTACGTTTATGCCGGTCCACTACGCATTTTTAGGAACCTACCTAGTACCTACTGTATTACATAACGATAATTATAGTTAAAGACCAATCTATAAAAAACCAATAAACATCCACCTGTTTATTTATAATAACCAACAAAACACTACGCTATAATAATCTAACTAACTCTACTTTCGTCTGGCGCGTTACCTACTTAGGTCGAAAATGCGTTGGGTTGGCATTGATTGCATAACAACACTCAACAAGCGCTAGCTAAATAACATCGCTCTTCTCTCTACCTATCTGGCGACCTCGTTGCATAGGTTATTTAGACAAAACACAGTTTTGTGCATATAACTGTGTAATACTATCTCATGGAAAATTATAATTTCAAATTTATTCCGTTATTCATTCGAATAAAAACGGAAGAACGACAAAAATAATTAATCCAACTTACATTACGACCCTACTCTACCATAATCTCTACCATGTCGCTATCTACATGACCTTATCTTATTTTAGCCGTAATTATATCATAAACAATTATTTTTATTACGTAATGAAAACATCAACACCATTATTCAGTCTCTCAGGGCAATTTTATATTTACGGTTAGGTAGGTCATTCGTAAAATGTAGCGCTAAAACTGACGAACGAATGACGACATAGAGTTTATCGATCGTATACGTACCTTGGTTCAACATTTTTCGCCATAATCTCGTCAGTAAATCGTAATCATAACAAAATATTATAAGAAATAAATATATGCTTTGTATTTTGTAAATAACTGATTTAAAACATTTTAATACATGGAATTGCACTTAGAAATAGGAAAAATAAACAAAAGTTTTTCACAAATTCAACCACGATTCGTTAATATTCGTTGGAATCAAATAAGAATTTTGTCCTACTCTTTCACTCGCATGGATTTTTATTTAAGTAAGAGAGAGAAAGAATATAAACACCGTAAATAGAGCTCAAGCATGACATTCTGTAGCAGCCATGTTTTCCTAAGTATTTTCTTGTCTATGCAACTAGTGACGTGACGAGTTTCCTGCTCAGGGGAATCGAACAATATACTTAAATATGCATGTCACAGTAACTTTTCGCTTATTAAATTTGCTTATTTTCTGATCAGGAAAATATTTTAGTTTAAGGAGTACTCTGAATATAATATATGTATGGGTAGTATTCTATGTTCCAACTAATTTACTATTAAATATTTTAATAAGAGTATGAAGATTATGAGCTTACTACGGGGCTAGATGTCGCTGTGTTAAATTGTCCAGTAATATTTATTTATTGATCAGATTGTATTCCTGTTTTGCCTAAATAAGGAAACAATTAGTTAAGAATTGAATAATAATATCAATAAGTTTATGATGATCATTTTTAAGACTATTCGAATAAAAGGTTACACCCAGTTGTTTATTTGCTAAAAAAAAAGCTTTGGATTACCTTCGAACCTACTTGTACGGAGAGCTTTAATCACATGTCTTCAACCCGCGGCCCGCCCGGTCTTTTCTCGCGGCCCGCGGAGGCCATAGCAAATTATAATATTTTATTTACAGTAATAATTCAAATCAAATCAAATTGATTTCCAAAGACAGTTAATCACAGTTAAATGTGCTTTGACTGACCTAAAAGTTTTTGTTTCAATCATAGGTACCTATTTATATTCATTATACATATTCAAGCCATGCTACAAAAATATGAATTTTAACATAAGTAGGTTCAGTAAAACAGAATAGATATTACACATTAAATAACTCGGTATATTTTCGATTTATGTTTGGATTTTATAAATCGAATCTTAAGTGGTACGTCACTACTTGGTATCTATAGTCTATGTTTGACGTTAATAGGTAGGTGACTGTCACTGTCTAATCAAAAAGTTAGCGCTGTTTGTTTACCCTGCTTTGCCGGGAACTTCAAGTGGAGCGCAACATTTTCAATTATCTTAGTGTATATAAAATAGAGTTTATCTGATTTTTATAAGAATTGCAATATACATTTGCCATCATGAAATTCCGCAGTGTAATGATAGACGCCGGGCCCATGCGAGAATTTACAAGTACTTTAAGATATAGCCAACCAACACATTCTTATCTTACCTTCCACTTCCATCCAATAAACATGTTTCGAGTTAAATATTTGTTTCAGATATTGTCACAACAATTTCAAAGTTATCAAAGGAATGTGTTTTGAGATTATCCAGTGATCAAATTTATCTTATTGTGTGCGATGAAACCAGTGGGCCAGCTACCCCTGTGTTGTGGTGTGAAATCCCTCAAGCTATGTTCTTTTCTGAATATCAACTTATTGGTTTGGATGATGAACATAAAGATATTTACCTAGGATTAAATTCAGGTACGATAATAATATGCTCTGAATTAGGTACCTAGTCAAACTACACATTTTATATATCAGAAATTTAGCACAAGTTTCGAGCTTACCATGAGGCTGGATGTTGCTGTGTGAATTGTCCAGCAATATTTATTTATACTTTTCTATTTATCAATTAAGCTCTAAAGGCCAATTACAATTTCTCACTGATCTTCATCTGATGGGTTTTAGTTTCTTTTGGTCAAATTTGGTCTCAGAATCAAGTTAAGGTAGGTATATGTATTATTTTCCTACTCTAAATCTTAAAATCTGTTTTATATAAAACCGATCTGTCTTGTACAAAATACTTAGCATATTAGAATTCAAACAATAATCAAACTTATTATTTTCTAATTTTACAGGTAATCTAGCAAGATCTCTTGTCACGTTGAAGTCTGCAAAGTCATTGAAAATGAAACTAACTAAAAAACAGTGTCCTTGTCTCACATTGGAAATTGAAATTGTAAGTAATTGTAGTAAGTAAACACCTAAAAGTGTGCTTAGCCAACATGGCTTTCATTCCGAAGGTTGGGGGTTCAAACCTCACAGTCCATTATGGATATTTAATCTAAAAAAATGTGGGCTTCAAAAACGTTATGTATTGTTTTTACAATTATGTTAACAAGCATTTTATTTGATAAGCAAACCAGTCTTTATTTCTTCTATTCCAGCCTTCAACAACTTCACAGCAGACTAGGAATGTGATTCATGATATACCAGCAATAGTGATACCACGGAAGCTATGGTCTGAATTTGCAGAACCTCAAATACCCAATCCTGATGTAAGTGTAAATAGAATGTTTGTGTAACGGGTGCTAAGCTATATACATAATAGAAAAATAGTTCAAGTTCAAGTTAATTTATTGATATGATAACATACAGTTACAGGTAACAATAACTAGAACACCCGGAACAAATATCTGCAGATCATACAAAGTTTTGTCCCCTGGCGGGAATCGAACACGCAACCTCCTTTGTCGTTGGACATAAGCTGTCTAGTTTAATGTCACATGTCACAACATAGACTGACATAATTTTAATTATCAAGTATAATTACCATAAAGATCTATTTCTCGATTTCCTATTATTCTTGAACTACGAAAAGCTCTGTATGACTGTAATAGCCTGGGTATCAACATTGTCTTGGCATGGATTCCTGGGCATTCAGGAATTTGTGGCAATGAGACAGTTGATAATCAGGCTAGTACTGCCATTCAAACTGGTTGTCTTGACCATTATAAAGCATTTTGCCATGATCTCTGTTTAATGTCAAAAAATCTTTTACAAAAATCTTGGAGAGCCCATTGGGACTCGCGTAAAATGTCAAAGGGTAAGCATTATTCTGATGTGCAAGCAGATATACCTATTACTCCTTGGTTTTTTAAATTTAGAAATTTTAAAAAAATTACTACATCTGTAATATGTAGGTTAAGATTAGGTCATTGCTGCTCCCCAGTGTTCTTGGCCAAACTAAGGATTAGGGATAGCTCTCTTTGTGAGTGTGGTTATGATGAAGGTTCTGTAGATCACATATTTTTTAATTGTCCTATTAGGTGTCCATCTCTTTATAATTTCCTCCCTTCCAATATTCCTCATCCTACATGCCTTAAATCCCTGCTATTTCTTACTTTCTCTCCCCCTGTAATTTATGCTCTATGTAAATATGTAGATTATCATAACATTAAGTTGTAATTGCAAATAAGTATGTAATATTTTTATGAATATATTTATGTTATTTCATTAGAATTTGTTTATGTTGTTTTAGATACCATCAATCTATGGAAATTCAATTATACTAGTAATATGGTAATGTTCTCTCCCTTTATTGTTAGTATCTCTACATTACCATGCTTATGAAACTTTGACGTGGACGCTTGTAAACTGCGACAAGTTAAATCGCACTTGGACACTGGCCAAATTGCTTTAACAAAAAGCAGCAAGCCATAAACTAAGAAGAAGAAGAAGAAGATAATTACCATAAAAGCCAATTAAGTTTAATTCATCATCATCAAAAAAATCGTTGCAATCTTAAATAAATGATTTGAACCATCTCTTTCAGGTATCCATAGAGCTACCTCCATTGAAGCAGCTCCGTACAACCATAGACAGGATGAAGAGTATGTCATCTGAGGTGGTGCTCCGAGCTTCAGCTGAAGGTCGTCTCACTCTCCAGATCAGGACCGATGTGGCCAAGGTGTCTACACGGTTCAAAGATCTCAGAGTTGAAAGCTTTGGAGGTATGGGTAGACTTAATTAAAAATATAAACTTTTAGAAGATGAAGACTTTAAGAAAATGTAATATGTACAACATTTCAATACAGGAACCAAACTGCATGAGCACCCCTATGCTAGGCTCCCACTCTTGGGATACAGGGACTTCTTTCTTGAAGACAGAAATTATTATTTAACCATGCTGGCTGATAAATGTCACTTGTAACATTCAAAGTTCACAGAACAAGCTGGTTTCCTCACGAAATTTGTCTTCACCGTTAAAGAGCACATAATTTATTACCCTGTGGTGCTCTGCCGGGTTTGAACCCACTTCAGAATTAAAGTCAAGTATCCTCCTACTAAGCCAACACGCAACACAAGCTTGTTGGTGTGTAAATTGAATAGAAATATTTTATAATTTTTGAGATTTAAATACATTTAATTATTTTCAGGTCCCATAGACCACTCAGATTCTGAGACCGAGTCGCAAGTCAATGAAGATCTATCTCGGCTATGTTACTGCCGCGTCGACGCTAAGAAACTATCTATGTTTTTAAGTGCTGACATGATATCTCAAAATCGAACAATAGCCAGTGTTGTTCATAAGAAGCTAGTGATTTTGTGCCTACAGACAGATGAGAATGTGAAATTGCAGTGTTTTATATCGGGAATTGTGTATTAAAGTGTTGTGAACTTGTCAACTAAGATGTAAACAAATTAAACTTAAGGTGGTAAACAAATTAAACTTAAGGTGTTAACAGTTATTAAAATATAAACTTTTTACAAAAAAATCGATTTTAAATTGTAGAGACGGTTAGATTATTAATTAAAAATTAAACTGTCTATGTTCCTAATAAGAGCAAACCATATAATGCTTTATTTACACATGAAACGGGCAACTCCATACTAGATCGTGGTAAGCTCAAAGCTTGTATTACGGGCACTAGATAATCTGATTCTTAATATAATATACATACATAGGTCTTCATCCTCATCTGAGGATACACACTGACAGATACAAATCTGTAAGAAACCAAAGGTCTTAGTTCGCTAAATCAAGGAGTTAGGCCAGTTACGGCCGAAAGGGGACAATGCACAATATGGTCCATAGGGACACATCAGTGCAGATCCTAGTTCCCCAACAACAAATTAGAATTACATATGTACATACATATTTTATTATACATTATAGAATGAAAGTTATTTAAAATGTTAATGAAACTCTGGTAAACATGTTAATTTTTATAATTTAATACATATAACATTCGAACATCATTGCCCTACAGTAAGTACAGTCGCCAGTATCAGTTGTAGGTGAGATGGAATGACCGCTCGTTGTCTCTTCGCAGCGCGTCGTGCGTGGCCTTCAGCTGGTCCAGCTTGTGCGAGATCTGCGCCACGGACGAGTCGATCCACGACATAGAGGACATGTGCGTGTTTAGGATGCGACCGATCTGGACAATCTGTAGATAAATACAATAAGGTATACAAATTTATTTATAGGACCTTAACAATTTTTGTATGCCGGTCCTGTTAGGTACCAGTAACCATAAGTGTAACTAACACGACATTCTTTTAAATATCATATCTTTTCCATCTAAACTCTAAAGGTTGCCTGTTGTATCCATACACCTGTTATGGTAAATTTCGGTCTAAGCTACTTTTTAATATTAAGATCTACAATGTACCTGAAATTTATGAAGAAATATTTTGATTTTGATAGAGATCGCTTTCAGCCAAAAAGCCGCCCATTGTCGCTAGTATTACAGGTACCAGTACCAGATACCGATATAGTTGCGTACTACTACAGAGCACGAGTCTCCTCAACAGAACCCATTATAGATATTTAGGAATTTTGTATAATAATCACGTTTTACATTTACCAATATCCAACAGCATTAAGAAAAAATATATTATATAAAGTATAATACTTACGGGATCATTGCCATCCTGCCCTCTATTGGTTTCATTCAAGTGTTCTATCACCTCCTTTAGGTCTTCAGACATCTGTTTCAATTGTGAATCTAGATTCTCTGCTAATGTGTACCTGGAATAAGAATAAAGTACATTGTTATACTTTAGTTAAAAAAAACTAATTACTACAATAGTTGTAAATATACTGAAACTCAACTTTATTTACATAACCAGCATAACTCATATCACGTCCCACAACTGGGCACAATCCTTACTAGTTGACCCTTTACAATCATAAAAGAATTCGGTATAATAACTACGCTTAACAGGCGGTGCTTTATCTTCGAAGGTGAAACATCATGAGGAAATGAAATCCATTGCAGAATATTCTGAGAACTTTGAATAGTTTGAAGGGCTTGGACATACACCAATACAACAAATGCTGAGTTGGAGGCCTTTTTGAGACACTATTTGTTTGGTTTAGTTTAGTTTAATTTCTTAAGTTGCAGTCACAAATAAAGTTTCTTTTCTTTCTTTCTTTCACCAATACGCACTAGGTCAGCCAGCGTGTTAAATTAAGGCCTAATCTCTCTTGTCAAGAGACCTTGTATCCCAGCAAAAGGAATAAAAATTCTATTTAACTACAGAAGACGCTTCTGTCTGGTAAATAAATCCCTAAATGAGTTCAAACTGTAATGACTCACATCTGTTCTCTCTCCGGGTCCCTAACTCTATCTCCAGCGCTCTCCACCAGCTGTTTCTCCATGGGAGCGAGCAGGTCCTCCAACTCCTTCTGCTGAGCCAGCACAAAGTCCAGCTCGTGTTCCAGAGATTGTTGCTCGTTCTTCACTGTCTGTACCACGTCGTTCAGTTCTACTATCTGTGAAGTTTAATAAAGCCATTTATTTCACTTTCAAAAGTTTCGTGAGTTGAATTCTATTAAATTTATAACAGCTCTCGACGTTTCGACCACAACAAGAGCAGTCTTTTTCAGGAGTGGGCGTCCCGCCATTGTTTAACTCATGTGTAAATACGTGAGTAATTCCCGTTGTTATTAAGTGAAAAGCCATTTAGTCCGGGATCCGTAGTACATGTAAATCAAGTGATTACTAACAAGCTAATTTTTCGTGAGAAGCTTAATTTTAATGAGACGCCCAAAAATATCCTATACTCAACTTTTGATTGTGGTAGCTAACAGAGATATCGAGGATTAAATATGTCGATTTGATGATCCAAAAAAATTGATTACTAACCGGTTGGTTTTTAGTTATATCGTAAGATAATGATCTAAATAATACGAAAAAATATTTGTCCTACAAAACCTATGGTTTGATCAAAGAGTCCCCCATTTCCAAAATGTATCGAAAACGAGGTCAAAAAAAATTATTACTAACCAGCTGATTTTTTGTTGTATACTTAATTAATATTTATAAAATCTAACTGACATATTGTCCTACAAATTTCGTGGTACGTTATCCCGGTCCTACGCCTAGACATTGTTAATACCACAAGACCATTTATCTCATTAGTAACTGTAGGACAAAATTATTACAGAATAGGTTAGTGTGTTCCTTGCCCAAATGTAACAATGTCCTACAAAAAAACAGGTATGTATCGCTAGTCCGACAAGAATTGTAATTTTTAAGTTTGCCTATTTGTAACATAGAAAGTTAAGTCGGCGTCAGTGTAACAACACACCCGCAATAAAATATAATTTGTAATTATATCAAAGACATATTTCGTTGGTTTTCGCATATACTCAGTTGGCGTAATGGCAAGGATCGAACTCGGTGACTGTGCGTCACCGAGTTCGATCCCCCGAAAGAGAGTTATTTTTGTGATTATGGATAAGATAGTGATTTTTTTTAAATTTAAATAACTTTATTTTATAGTTATCTAGGTAAAAAAATATTGTAGGTATTAAGTATTTATACAACTATACTTATTTGAATATTATAAAGCTGAAGAGTTTGTTTGAACGCGCTACGCAGAAGTATTAAAATAATTATTATTAAAAACTAAATTGTCTAAAATAATATCAGAAAATTACGCGGACAAAGTCGTGGGTAACAGCAATAATTATAAAGCTAACGAACAACCTCTAGGCCGGGATCCGTAGTACATGGAAATCAAGTGATTACTAACAAGCTAATTTTTGGTGAGTAGCTTCGTTTCGATGAGACGACTAAAAATATCCTATACCCAACTCTCGATTGTGGTAGCTAACAGAGATATTAAGGATTAAAAAAATCAAGGATGTAAAACCGGGATAACGGACCACGAAATTTGTCGGACAATATGTCCATTAGATTTTATATATATTAATTTAGTATACAACAAAAAATCAGCTGGTTAGTAATCATAGTAATCATTTAAATTGACCTCGTTTTCGATACATTTTCGAAATGGCGGACTCTTTGATCAAACCATAGGTTTTGTAGGACAAACATGTTTTTATATAATTTAGATAATTATCTTGAGATATAACATATTGTCCTACAAATTTCGTGGTCCGTTATCCCGGTTTTACATCCTTGAATTTTTTAATCCTTGATATCTCTGTTAGCTACCACAATCGAGAGTTGGGTATAGGATATCTTTGGACGTCTCATCGAAACGAAGCTACTCACCAAAAATTAGCTTGTTAGTAATCACTTGATTTCCATGTACTACGGATCCCTGACTACTCCGTTCGATATTCAAAAATAAACCACCTACATGACTTGAACATACTTAATGACCTGATTCCACCATCTTCTTTCCACTCCAGGACAAGCAGACGCACGGCGAATTATAACCCGTATTTAGTGGATAACTGGATATATCTCATACACCCCCCGCACTATGCGATTCTCATCCACCGTTATAGTTCCACCGCTATGGTCTAAGGTACGGACGGACAGACGGACGGACGGACAGACATGATGAATCTATAAAGGTTCCGTTTTTGCCATTTGGCTATGGGACCCTAAAAATAAGTTATTATGACTGGTTGGTAATAATCTAGTGTGACCTTGTTTAAGATACATTTTGGAAAGGGAGGACTCTTTGATCAAACCATAGGTTTTGTAGGACAAATATTTTTTCATATAATTTAGATCATTATCTTACGATAAAACCAAAAAACAACCGGTTAGTAATCAATTTTTTTGGATCATCAAATCGACATATTTAATCCTTGATATCTCTGTTAGCTACCACAGTTGAGAGTTGGGTATAGGATATTTTTGGGCGTCTCATCGAAACGAAGCTATTCACGAAAATTCAGCTTGATAGTAATTATTTTTACATCAAGGATGTGTACTACAATTTTGGACCGTAGGACCGGGATAACGTACCACGAAATTTGTCGGACAATATGTCAGTTAGATTTTATAAATATTAATTAAGTATACAACAAAAAATCAGCTGGTTAGTAATCATTTTTTTTGACCTCGTTTTCGATACATTTTGGAAATGGGGGACTCTTTGATCAAACCATAGGTTTTGTAGGACAAATATTTTTTCGTATTATTTAGATCATTATCTTACGATATAACTAAAAACCAACCGGTTAGTAATCAATTTTTTTGGATCATCAAATCGACATATTTAATCCTCGATATCTCTGTTAGCTACCACAATCAAAAGTTGAGTATAGGATATTTTTGGGCGTCTCATTAAAATTAAGCTACTCACGAAAAATTAGCTTGTTAGTAATCACTTGATTTACATGTACTACGGATCCCGGACTAATTTATATCCAAACTTAAGTAAAATTGATTTTTTTTTATTATAAGTTATATTGATACATGTGATTTCTATCCTTAAATAATGTAATTCAAAAATAGTTGATTTCCTTTCAATAACATGCACAAACAATTTATAGTTTATTCACCCCTCCATAGAGTAAAGAAGGAATAATAAGATAAGCTAAAACAAACCTTTTCTCCATTAGCAATAAGCAGTCTATCCCAAGCATTTATCTGTGTGGCCTGGTTCATGAACGTTTTCTCCTGTTCTTCCAAATCCAGCGTCCATTTGTTGATATTCTCTTCGAGCTCGGCAAAGTTTATTGAACTTATCTGATGTGGTGGTACTAATGGGGCAGCCGCTGTCGTACTGCAAAAAGATACAAAAAAGTACATAAATATACAAGTTTTATTTAGAATATAGCACATTGTTACTGGTATAATGATGACAATGCAAAAGTTAAGAAAACTGTGTAGCAGTTTTATCGCTCGCCTAAAGGCTCTTTTTATATAATTGTACAGTATTCATACTTAGGTTATAATGTTTAAACAAATTTAAAAATAAAAAATAAATAGATGAATATAAAGAAATCCATTGCATTTATTGCTGAGTGGTATTTGTTACTTTATTTTATTTTTGCAACTAATAATGACATCACATGGTGAAAAACAAATAAATGACATTTATTCTTATTATAAATAAATATTTATTTATTTATGTACTCTAACAAGCTACACCTTTAAATAAAATAAACTGAGAACTAAATTAAGTGACTTTTTTTTCCAAAAAATCCTTAAGATTTCTTTGACAAGTCAATCTACATTATATTTTGTTAAGGGCTGATTTTTCAATCATCAGATAAATGCTAACTGTTGAATAAATTTGACATTTTCCATACAATATGTCAAATTTATTCAACAGTCTATTCATAAAAAAATATATACAATGAAATCAAGGTTGACTTAAACATTATTTAACATATACATTTTAACATATTTTCGCAAATTCTAGTTTTCAACACTTACGTAGTAGTAGCAGTAAGTGATGGCATAGTGGTTGCTGTGGTGGATTTTGCTAACGCTGTGATACCAGAGGGCGCTGATGACGCTACAAACAAAAAGAAAAAAAATGTTATCTATGGCATAAAGAAAATCGTTTTTGAAAGAGATTATTGTTGTTAGACGATGAGATTTTATACTTTAAAATTTAGTAAAAGTATATTTTTAATCAATTTTTGATTGGGAAATGTTTGTTATGTTTAGTTATATGAAAATTTAGATTTTTTAAGTTGATATTTTTGACGTATGTTGTTATGACTTATAAATTTAAATTTAGACTCTGACTTCCAGAAGGCTTAATAAACATTTCAAATAGTTTTTATTTAGTGACAGACTTCATAACGAAGGTCAGCCTGTGACGCAGGAGGTTGCGGGTTCTATTCCCGCCGGGACAAACGTCTATAGTATGGTCTGCACATATTATTTTCAATGTACTACTACGGACTATATTATCCATACTTCAATTATTCATATTTATAATATTTGTAACTAATTATAACTATTTTTAAACTATCACGGTTTTTAACAACATTAGAACACGAAATAGGTAACATAACATGATTTAAATAAAAACAACGAAATATCGGCAAACTCAAAAGCATTTAAATCATGGTATTTTACCCGTTTCGTGTTGTAATACTAGAATAACTAACTAGGTGCAATAGATGACGTAGGCAGTTTAGCCCCGAAGCTGATTCCCGTAGCCGAAGTCGCGGGGAAAGTTAGTCCTGTAGAGGCCGTTGTAGCAGCGGGCGCGGCGCCGAAACTCAATGATGTAGCGGCCGTTGTAGCCGCCGTGCCGAAACTGAGCCCCGCAGCCCCCGCCGGCGCCACTGGGGAAAATAAATATATAAAATAAAATAAATATTCCTGGACAATTCACACAGCAACCTCTAGCACCGTGGTAAACATGACCGCTTGTGTTACCGGTGCTAGATTTCTGATATCTATAAATTTGTGAGGGTTGGTAACGAAGTAAGTTAGTTTGTTTTCAGTGATATTGTGTTTATGGGCTCAATATATGATACTGAAACTAACTTGACCGTTTTTTGATTTTTTCTGTATAACTTCATGTTTCATGTTTCTTTTTGTTCCACCATAACTCCGATCCGATAATGATCCGAATTTGATGAAATTTGGTAGATAAACATTTAGACGTCTGGGGCATAAGAACGGCTATTTAAATTTACCAGTGGATGTAGCTCCGAGTGTGAGTGTGGTCGCGGCGGTAGAGGGCGCTCCGAACGACAGCGGCTTCGTCGCCGACGCAGCGGACGTACCTGTAATTAGATAAATAAATACTATTAAAATTATATACAAACGTAGGTATTGCGAATTGACAATCATTTTCTAGAAACTACGCTAATCGTGTAATACTTTTTTTGGTTTTTAAAAATAATCGTTTGATTGATACTCTTTTTATATTTATATTCAACTAGCTTTCCGCCCGCGGCTTCGCCCGCGTAATTTTTAATATGTTTTCCCGTGGTAAAAAGTACCCTATGTCCTTCTCCCGGTTTTAAGCTGCCTCCCTAAATCGGTTCAGCCGTTCTTGAGTTATAAGTGAAGTAACTAACACGACTTTCTTTTATATATATATATATAGATTAGCCGACAGCTTTGCTTGCGTATTTTCACGTTAGCTATATACGTATGGTTTGAACAATATAGCTCATAGCCTTCCTCGATGAATGTACTATCCAATTTAATTTTTTAAATCGGACCAAGAGGGGATCTGCGATTAGCGCGTTCAAACAAACAAACTCTTCAGCTTTATAATATTTATAAATAATCATACCTTATGGGTTTCGGGTCAACCTCATAGACCCAAACCCTATCATATTAAAATATTATAATATTATTTATTAAGGTTTTTTACCAAAACTAAGTGCAGGCTGCGTGGTAGCGGCCGTAGCGGCCGGCGCCGGCGTCAGCGCGCCGAAGCTGAGCGCGGACGGCGCGCTCGAAGCCGGCGCCGCGCCGAACGATAAACCTGCAACATACAACAGATTTAGAACATGTCGGTTGCCTCACATTTTTTGCCTTCACTGTTATAGCACGTGTTTTCAAAGCGCACATAAATGATTAAAAACTCTTGAAAAAACCAGAAGTTTGCGGCGGGATTTGATCTTACGATCTTCGGATTGAAAGTCGAGTGTCCCACATAGCCCCTGTGGTTTGACGACCTTCGTGGCGCAGCGAGCGAAGGTCCGCCTGCGACGCAAGAGGTTGCGGATTCGATTCCCGCCTAGGGATAACTATTTGTATGACTTGCAAATATTTGTTCCGAGTGTCTGGGTGTTATACATACATATACAGTATATAATTATGTATGATAAAAAAATATATAGTATATCAGAAATCTAGCACCCATAACACAAGCATAGAGCTTACCATAGTCCAGCAATATTTATATTTATTTATACCCAACACGGCTCACACACGATTACAGTGAAATGTAATATAGGTTGATATTACCTGTAGGCGCTGATGTAGAAGTAGCACCAAAACCCAACCCAGCCGGTTGCGAAGGAGTTATTGTGGTCTGTCCGAAGCTAGTCGGTTGTGCAGGAGTGATTGTGGTCTGTCCGAAGCTGGCTGGTTGCGAAGTTTTTCCGAAGCTCGACTGCGTGGTTGCCCCGAAGGACAGTGGTTGCGAAGTTGGTTGCGACTGGGTTCCGAAGCTTAGTGGCGCTTGTGTCGTCACCGGAGCGGCTGAGGAAGTTAAAGAATTTCATTTTAATGTATTTACAATATTAATTCAAATTAAGTGTGTTTTTGCAATTTACACTTAAAAAAGTACAAAATGTACGAAGTTGAGTTTCTCGCCGATAGTACGGTGTAGGTGAAATTAAAGTGTTCAAAATCACCACAACATTCCCACAGCTGGGATACAGGGACTTCTCTATTGACGAGACTGACTTCTTATTTAACGCATTATAATTATAATGCCTTCCAAATTGAAGTAAGTGCTTTCCAAAGATATCTTTTGTCATACCTGAGACAGCAGTGGTCCCAAAACTGAGCCCAGGCGTGGAGGCCGCGGCCCCGAAAGCACTGGTCGCTCCGAAACTGAGGTTAGCGGCCGACGGTTGGCCACTACTGCCGAATGCAGGTGTTGCGGCTGCTATAAGACAATGATAATAATGTTCATAATTTAACATTTTACGCAGGTTATCAATTACTTTTTATTTTTATAGTGATTGACTCACATGAGCTTTCCAAATATTAGAAAATGGTATATTAAATATACAAGATCACAACAGTTTGGTCCTCGAGTGGAAGTCTTAGATATCAGACAGGGTCAGTTAATTATTATAAGCAGATAAGTGTATGGATAAGTGTCTGAGGAATCTAAATTTTTTTTTAATTAAAAAATACTTGGCTGTGTTGGAACTTATAATGGGATATTTTCTTTTATAATGCTGAACCTGAGACCTTGACAAATTTTCAGCTCTATGCGAATTAATGCAAACTGAAATATCTAATAAGACTATTATATTAATATAAACATACCAGTAGTAGTTGCCGCTGCCGGTCCAAAACTGAATGCCCCCGCAGGTTTAGTTCCAAATGTCGCGGCGCCAAAAGCCGGGGGCGCGCCTAGCGCAGGCGCCGCGCCTGTTCCGGCCTACAAACAAACAAATATAGTATATACAGGGTTATTGGCAATACACCAACAATTTATAAATAAATATAAATATTATTGGACAATTTTACACAGCGACATCTAGCCCCGTGGTAAGCTCGAAGCTTGTGTTACGGGTGCTAGATTTCTTAGAAATAATAATTGTATGTTTTTTTTTAGATATGGTGGTGAATATGCCTAAAAACAATACCCATTATAACTTCTGGCTTGACACAACACACCAATTATATACTAGAACAGGGGAAACAGCGGCGTTTTGTGAGCAGTGTGGTGATTCTAACTACAATGGGCTATTATTAATTACTTCACACACTACTTACTTTATTAGACAGGTCAATCCTAGTTCAGGCTATGTCTATGTAATATTTGAACTTTTTAAACTGTATTTTAGATATAATGATGTTTTTAAATATGTAAATAAATCTTTAAATCTTTTCTTATATTGGATTTTTGGGTTCCACAATACAGACTTTGCCTTATATATGGTGTGTTCAACACACATTTATCAACACAGATGTATCTGTGTATGTGCGGATCACAAGACAGTGTGTTGTGTTCACAGATAAATCTGGTTCTGGAAATAAATACTTTTTCGAAAGTCGACTGGTTCTCCTAATTCAAATAAATAAATAAAATGATGTTACTAACCGGAGCAGCAGCATTGGAGAACCCTGAAGCAGGCGTGGAGAACCCCGCCCCGGGCAGCGCGCCCGCCGGCTTGGCGAACCCGAAACCTGCGCTCGGAGAACCGAAGGCAGGCGCGGGGGCGGCAGCTGAAATACAGGATAGATAAAGAAAACTTTATTGTCAAATTGTGTACGAGTTCATTTTATAACAACGGGAATTTCTTTTCTCACGTGTTTACACAGGAGTTAAGGAACTCTCGACGTTTCGACCACAACAAGAGCAATAAAATGAATAGTATAACTCACGAAAACTTTTAAAGTGCGTACGAGTTGTTTGCTTATTTCCATTAAATTGCTGTGTAAATTGTCCAACAATATTTATTTATTTGTGTAAGTATCAACAATTTTATCTGGTTTAGGACATACAATAGGTTTTTTAAAACTACATATGGAAAATACTTAATAATTTAGTAATAAAATAAACAAGGGTTGTTAATTTTCAAAATGGTGTAAGGTACCTTATACCTGGGACTTTGTCAGAGTTTAAATGGACTTTTCCACATAATAGTGGACTTTACCACAGTAAAAAGTACCCCATGCGCTATTCTGTTATTTTATTATACTATATTGTGCAGTTTCTAAATAGTGTGTGGTAGTGTACCTTGTGCCGTTTGAGCTCCAAATGCTGGTGGTGGTGTTGATTGCTGAGTGGTCAGTGAAAATGGTGCAGCTTGAGCCTAAAACCAACAAATAACACAATTAATGACCAAACACTTACTCACATTTACTTATTGTTTACTACATGCATAATATGTAAATCTCTATTGCTGGATTTTATTCAGCAACATCTAGCCCTGTGGTAAGCTCAAAGCTTGTGTGCTAGATTTCTGATATACTTATTAATGCAATATACATACATAGATAGATATTTTTAATGATACATAACATCCAGACACAATATTTGTAGATTATATAAAATTTTGTCCTGAGCCAGGAATTGAACCCACAACCTCTTCAGACAGTTTTTATGAATAATACATAATGTAATTAACATGATAATTATATGTATTAATAGTTTATCTAGTAGGTACCCATAAAATAAGATTCAAACTTATGACAAGCTAGATATAGATAATGTGTTCTCAGCAGAATCAATTTATTATATAAATACCTGTGCGGGTTGTCCAAAGCCTGGACTGCCAACAGTTTGATTAGGAGGGGCACCGAAGCCCAGCGGCTTGGCGGCTCCAAATGTGCTAGCAGCATTTGTACTTGTGGGTGAGGAAACTGGAAATTTCGTATTTATTTATATCTTGTTGTGAACGGGATATTCAAAGTGTAGAGTAGAAATTCAATAATTTAACAACAGCTAAGCTTATGTGAATTTATTTATTTATTTGTCACACATAACACAAAATAAATTGGGTTTGTATTATCTTTAATGCCTTTAGTGCCTATGACACATGCATGTTTATCATACCTATGATAACACCATGCTGTGAAGATTGAGCATGGAATGTATTTATATGCAAGTATTAGTAGTAGTCTGGAAGAGATCACTCTGTAGCGATAAGGCCACCCACCAGGTATGTGTCTCTTTTAGTGTATTATTAGTGTGTTTTGTTTTTGGTGTACAATAAACTGTTTTTGTATTGTATTTATTTAAACCACAAAACTTTTCAAACATTATTGGAAATGGGAAAAGGTAAATACTTACACAAAGATGATGTGGCTGCAGTGGTTTTAGCACCACCGAAAGCAAATCCACCAAACGTCTGGCCTGCGCCTGGGGCTCCTGCTGTAGGACTCGTGAAATTAAAAGCACCTGGCTTGTTATCTGTAAAAAAGTTATATCCTTTATACAATCCTGAATAACATTACAGTTATACCAATATGTTATGTCTAATAAAGTATATCATCATCATATCAGCTGTTGGACGCCCACTACTGGACATAGGCCTTTAATGATTTCCAGCTAGCCGATCTGTGGTTTCCAGTATCCGGTAAATATTTACTCAATTGTTAATAACCTATGTCATTACATTACACAATACATTTTTGAACTTTTTCAGTTTTTATGTAAATATTTATTATTGGTGTGTGTAATAAAGAATTATCTTATCTTATGTCTAGTAACATTACACATAGCATAGACACAGACTAAGTAAGTTGGTACAGTATATAGAACAAGCAGTACTATAAAATGTTATAAAAATCCCTAAGTTGGTTCGACTTCACCTAAAGATCCTCATCTATATCTATATATTATTTTTTGACCAGTGTTACAGTGCTCCTTGTGCAGATCATTTATATTAAAAAAAATATTTTACCTCCTGTTGTTGCTCCTCCACCAAATAATGGTTTGGCAGGCTCTCCACCACCAAATGAAAAACCTAGAAAGGTAAAAGAGAATTCGAATTTTGAAAATGTTATCTGCACTATTTATTGAGGTTATTCCCTCTGTTATTTTGGTAATAAAATAAACTAGAAAATTCGCATATTGGACCTAATTTTGAGGTTAGAAGACAAGCCGTATTTATCTTCAATTTCAAATGAAATGTATGTTTGTTACTTTCTAAATACAATTCAAGAGTTAGTATTCAGTTTTATTTAGAATTTAGAACAGTAATTGTGTAAATAAATTACCTGTAGAAGGCGTAGAAGTTCCAAACGTACTTCCCGCTGTTGTGGTGGCTTTGAACGAAAAACTCATAATTATCACAGTTCTTCTGTTAGAAAGTTTGTAATAGTAACGTTTTTTATATAAACCGATAATGTTAGATGCGCAATTTAATTGTAAAACAGTTTTCTTTATGTTAATTTATTATCACAACATTCACAACAAATAAACTAAACGAAACGCCAAAATAAACCGTTCGCCATTCGCCATTTCATTTTGTTGCCAGCATACAATTTTCAATCTGTCAAATTCTTATGTTTTCGGGGCTAACAGATTAAAAGACTCGGCTGCATACTAAAGCTAATAAAGCTTGCTTTGAAAACGTGAAAATGAATGCAAACGTCGTCGTGAGAAAACCGGCATGTTTTGAAAAATATGAAAAAAATTACTTAATTAATTTAAAACTGAAAACCATTCCATTTATTTACGTGAGGTACCTTATGGCTATAAAGCCTAGTTCGCTCTAGTCGATTATTTTAGTCGAGTAGCGAGTAATATACTAACCATCAGTACTTACGTGACTAAATTTTTACTCGCACTACTAGATCAGTCTCTACGTGCTTGTTGAGCTGCACACCCAAATGATTTCACAATCTGTGCATTGATCCTAGCCTCTGGTATAAATACAAATTATAAATAAATATATCACATTTATTCAAACAACATTATATCTAGGCCTAGGCGCGAACGGCACAGGGTTCGCGTCTGGCGACAGCAGTAGCCGCACGTTAACGTTAGCGCGCCGCCACCGGTTCCACATCACGTAGTGGTCCTTCCACAGGAGGTACACGGTCACTGAGTAACCACATAGCACGATGGCCATGAAAAAGTCCATCGCTGTTTCTGTTATACGGTGGGATATACCTGAAAAATAATTACTTACCGTTGAATTAGGCATGTAAAATAATTATTTGCTTAGGTTATTAGGACCTATATAAATAGAAGGTAGGTTAAATTTTTGCTTCAGTTATGATAAGACTTTGTCCCCTTACAAACATAATTTAACGCGGACGGAGTCGCGGGCACAGCTAGTAAAATAATAAAAATAAAATAAACACACCTCCATCTTCTTTCATAACTCCGGCGCCGTCGAGCTTACCAAATTTGTTGCCCTCAATCACAAAGTACTGGGTGCCAACGATGCACACTGCAAGCAGACCGGCCGTCACAGTCGACAGGAGCCAGAATATAAGGCAGTCCGACTGGAATCAAAATAAAGAGGTATAGGGTGTAGGTATAGTAAAACCATTCTAAAAATGAACTCCCCTCCACAAAACCGTGATGATTTCAACGTGTGAGAGGAAATACAGAAAAACAGAATACACAGAAAAAAAAATACAGAATTCGGTGGAGGGGCGTTCATTTTAGAAATGGTTTTACTATACTTTATTATTTTATAGCTGAAGAATTTGTTTGCTTGATGTTCATTGGATTCGTCTTGGTGATATTAAGTTTGATCGCTGACTGTACAAAACCGCGATCATTGTTACCTATCGGCCCAATTGTCGCAACGAAATTGATAAAAATATAACCCGACAATTGGGTCAAATAAACTGTCCCAATTGTCGCCGAGCCGTTTGTTGTATGTTTGAATCCCTCAGAAGCCACTGGTCCGATTTGAAAAATTTCAATAGCAAGCGAAGCGAAGCTGTCGGTGGATAGGCTATGTATGTATATTCTACTAAGTAGGTATATAGGTAATAATAGGTAAACATACGTATCTAAATCTAATACCCGTAACACAAGTTTCAATATGTATTTATAATTTGACCCTTTGTCCTAGAACGCTTAACTAAATCTTAGAGCCTTATAGAGCCATAAATCTAGTTAACACATTGGACGAGATAAAATTCGTCTGGAAATTTCAAAGAGTTTGAGATTAGGCCTTGTAGTTTATTTGGGTATGTAGGTAGGTACTCTCTATAATAAATATATATGTATAGGGGAGTATGGGGCGCCACCTAAGATCTCACGGTGCCCACGCCAACCTCACCTGCCCGCGGTGCTCCCTGCCGACTAGCTGACGAGGCAATGGCAAACCACCCGCCAACACGCACTGGGCCAGCGTGGCGGGATATGGCCCAAAACCCCTATATGAGAAGTACAAGAAATAACTGTCCCCAAGTGCCCGGCGACACTGGGGGTGAGGCAAATGGCAGCAGGCCAAGACCCCCCAGGGTCAGGGGCAATAATCTCCGGGCGAGGGTCCAAGACTGCCAAACGACCAACGCGCTAAACATGGAGATTGAACGATTGCCCTCACGACGACCACTGGCCCTGGCAACACACAACATCCGCACGTTGAGGACAGACGAAAAGATTGTTGAGCTGGAAGAAGAGTTGAGCAGGTTACGTTGGGATATTTTGGGGTTATCTGAAGTCCGAAGAGAGGGAGAGGACACGATAACCCTGAAGTCGGGTAACTTGCTCTTCTACCGGGAGGGCGACCAACAGTCCCAAGGTGGTGTCGGGTTTCTCGTCCACAAGTCCCTTGTAAACAACATTATAACCATCGACAGTGTGTCGAGCAGGGTTGCTTACCTAACACTCAGAGTATCTGAAAGGTACTCGCTTAAGGTCGTTCAGGTATATGCACCGACCTCGTCACACCCAGATGATGAAGTTGAGTGTATGTATGAGGACATTAGTAGAGCCATACATACCAACAAAACTCACTTCAATGTTGTTATGGGGGACTTTAATGCGAAGCTAGGCAAGAAAAGCGGTGATGAGTTGAAGGTGGGGAACTTTGGTTATGGGCAACGGAACCCCAGGGGCCAGAGGCTGGCCGATTTCCTGGAGAAAGAGGGACTCTTTATGATGAACTCTTTCTTCCAGAAGCCGCCTCACAGGAAATGGACCTGGATGAGCCCCGATGGTTCCACGAGAAACGAGATCGACTTCATCCTGACCGACAAGAAACGGATATTCAATGATGTCTCTGTGATCCATAGGGTGAAAACCGGGAGTGATCACCTTATTGTAAGAGGCACATTGAATATGAACGTCAAACTTGAACGGTCCCGTTTGATGAAGTCCACGCTCCGGCCTACTCGTGCCCAGATCGAAGACCCCGAGAGCTTTCAACTCGAGCTCTCAAATCGCTTTGATTGTCTAGCTCTCGAAGATCACGCATCCGTGGACGAGATCAACAACAGGTTCGTAGAGACTGTCTATACGGTGGGGTCTAAGTTCTTTAAGACCCGCCGTACTAGTAGAACTCAGAGACTCTCTGAAGACACCCTCGACCTTATGGCTGAACGACGCTCGCTAAGACTGCAGTCTCCCGATGATGCTGAGTCCCACAGGCAGCTCAATAGACGTATTTACAAATCCTTGCGACGCGATATTCGTGTCTTTAATACTGCTCGTATTAAAGACACGATAGAGCGGAATAAAGGCACCAAAGTGTTCGCAGGAGATATGTCAAATCAAATCAAATCAAATCAAATCAAAATGCATTTATTTGTTACCATATTACAACAAGTCTACAACTTACAATATTACCTATATTTATTACATTAACTAATTCAAGACATGATAAAAGTACGATAAAAATGTTATTAATATATATGTTAATATATAAATAATAGAATAATAATAGTATGGTAACAAAAATTATGTCTATTGGGCAAAGCCAGATGACAAAGCTGAAGAGGGATGATGGCAGTGTAGCGTCGACAAAAGCGGAAGTGTTGAGGGAAGTCGAAAAGTTCTACGGACAGCTCTACGATTCGGTCACTCAGCCTGTTACCAGTGCGGCTACAGACCCAAGAGCCAAACTGACCCGGCACTACATCGAAGATATCCCGGACATCAGCCTGTACGAGATTAGGATGGCCCTGAAGCAGCTTAAGAACAACAAGGCGCCAGGTGAGGATGGAATTACGTCAGAGCTTCTGAAAGCGGGTGGTTCACCGGTACTTAAAGTCCTTCAGAAGCTCTTTAATTCCACCTTGCTTGGAGGCACCACGCCTGAAGCATGGAACAAGAGCGTGGTGGTCTTGTTCTTCAAAAAAGGTGATAAAGCCTTATTGAAGAACTACAGACCCATCTCGCTCTTAAGCCATGTTTATAAGCTGTTTTCTCGGGTCATTTCTAACAGACTCGAACGCAGGTTTGATGACTTCCAGCCTCCCGAACAAGCTGGTTTCCGAAAAGGCTACAGTACCGTAGACCACATACATACGCTGCGGCAGGTTATACAGAAGACCGAAGAGTATAACTTGCCGCTCTGTTTAGCGTTTGTGGACTACGAGAAAGCCTTTGATTCGATCGAAACATGGGCAGTGCTTGAGTCACTCCAGCGGGGCCGTATTGACTATCGGTATATCGAAGTGTTGAAGTGTTTGTATAGAAACGCCACCATGTCCGTCCGAGTACAAGAACAGAGTTCGGAGGCTATTCCCTTAAAAAGGGGCGTAAGACAGGGAGACGTTCTGTCTCCGAAACTGTTTACTGCCTCTTTGGAAGACGCCTTCAAACTTCTGGATTGGAAAGGATTGGGCATCAATATCAACGGCGAATACATCACTCACCTTCGATTCGCAGACGATATCGTAGTCATGGCAAACTCGATGGAAGAACTCGGCACAATGCTCGAAGGCCTCAATCGAGTCTCCCAACGGGTTGGTCTCAAAATGAACATGGATAAGACGAAAGTCAAAGCATGTATGTATGTCCAATGTTCATGTAGAGCCTTCCCCTGTTATGGTTGAGAACTCGGCTCTTGAAGTTGTTGACGCGTATGTATACCTAGGACAGACAGTCCAATTAGGTAGGTCCAACTTTGAGAAGGAGGTCACTCGTCGAATCCAGCTCGGATGGGCAGCGTTCGGGAAACTTCGCAGCGTCTTTTCGTCCAAAATACCTCAGTGCCTCAAGACAAAAGTCTTCAATCAGTGTGTGTTGCCAGCGATGACATACGGATCCGAAACGTGGTGCTTCACTATCGGCCTCATCAACAGACTCAGAGTCGCTCAAAGGGCTATGGAGAGGGCTATGCTCGGGGTTTCCCTACGGGATCGAATCAGAAATGAGGAGATCCGTAGGAGAACGCGGGTCACCGACATAGCCCAACGGATTAGCTCTTTGAAGTGGCAATGGGCAGGCCATATAGCGAGGAGAACGGATGGCCGATGGGGCCGAAAAGTCCTCGAGTGGAGACCACGGATCGGGAAACGCAGCGTTGGGCGTCCACCGACAAGGTGGACTGATGACTTGGTGAAGACGGTCGGCTCGCGGTGGATGCAGGCTACGAGCGACCGTAATGACTGGAAGTCATATAGGGAGGCCTATGTCCAGCAGTGGACGTCCAATGGCTGATATGATGATGATGATGATGATGTATAGTAAAACCATTTCTAAAATGAACGCCCCTCCACCGAATTCTGAATTTTTTTTTTCTGTGTATTCTGTTTTTCTGTATTTCCTCTCACACGTTGAAATCATCACGGTTTTGTGGAGAGGAGTTCATTTTTAGAATGGTTTTACTATACCTACCTAAGCAAGACAAAGCGATTTCGACATTCGATTTGTATAATATCTCAATCAAATAATAATAGGTAGGTATGTATATCAAACTCGAGTCTTATGTATGTATAGGAACCTACTAACCTAAGTATATCTAATAGATACTCGAGTTCATTTGGTAACGCATATGAGTAGGTAGTTTGTATCCAACCAGGATAATCAATATGAAACCAGGTTAAAACCGTTTTTCTACCATCATAATTGAGTAGGTATCTTAATAACACAAACCTAATTAAGTTACGAACAAGATCGCACCAAAAGCCCACCCAAAATCATCGTAATTAAGACCGCCCACCTAATCACAGTAAAATAGCTTCACAGGACGGATGAGTAGGTATTAATTAATGAACTATCGAATTAGTATTCCAAGTCAGACAGCAATAATTATGTAGGTGTTTAGTTTGCTAAGCTGATACGGAAATTACTTGCTGTATCAGTATGGTTAGATGATCGTTGTGATTGGGTATCAAATCAATCATCATAATAACACTGTGTCCATTATATATAATCCTCACTTATATATTAATCCATACTGATATTATCAAGTTGACGGTTTGATTGTTTGTTTGACTGTAAGAACACGCTAATCTACGGAACCGCTGGTCCGATTTGAAATATTAATTCATTGTAGGATAGTACCTACATTAATCGAGGAAGGCTATATAGGCCGGGATCCGTACTACAAATTTCGTGGTCCGTTATCCCGGTTTTACATCCTTGAATTTTTTAATCCTTGATATCTCTGTTAGCTACCACAATCGAGAGTTGGGTATAGGATATCTTTGGACGTCTCATCGAAACGAAGCTACTCACCAAAAATTAGCTTGTTAGTAATCACTTGATTTCCATGTACTACGGATCCCTGACGAATAGGCTCTATGCACGGGGCTATAGATGTCGTTGTGTAAATTGTCCAGCAATATTTATTTATATATTTATATAATAAATGAACAATAACTATGTAAGTATCTAGATAAGGTACAAAAAATAAAACGCAAGCAAAACTGTCTCGACGGGTCGGCCAGTATTATCTCAAAACGTGAGAGATTGTGAGTGTGGATGGGTGGACGTTTGTTACGGTTCACTGAAACTTTGTGTGAAAATATGGGCGGTAAGCTAGTTAGATATAAGCAAATACACCTTACTTCAAAACTAGGTAAGTATGTTAATTACCATAATAACAATGATTTTCAACTTTATTTTCAGCATAAGAGGTTTATCAAATAACGAAACGACTAAAAACAGACAGTCAAAGGAAATACCATAATAAGGAAAACCACGACAAAGCCACTGATGCTAATAATGATTCTTGGTATCTCAAAACAATCTCGTCGTCCTAAATTAAAAACATTTCTTATTAAAAGTTTCATAACGTAGCTTCTCAAAACAGAATGAGCAGTAAGGGTATTATATCAAAAGAAAATTCTGAAACAAATTGTAAGTAGCTACGCACAAACGAACGAAAACTCGTATCAAAGACAATGACAAGAGAAAAGTAAGTTGGTGCGCAAATAATTCAAACGTAATAAAATGGAACGTTGGTACTCATATTGTTATCATACCAAGCTACTGTAATAAGCCTTTTCAGTAGCATTAATCAAATCACGTAAAATTAACAACAGCCGTGACATGAGCAAATTCAATATGAGTTGAGGAGACGACAGAATTCAATAAGTTCGTGTCGCTTCGCAAATTGCGTCAGGCGTCTTCCAAGGCGGTTTTTGAGTGACAACGACAGCTTGCGGTCAGCTACGGTTTTGAATATTATGAAAACTTCTATGCAGCTATATGAGATTTATTATAATATTGTTCTAGATCAAAAGAGGAACTTATATTACTTATATTATATTTATTCCGTAAATAATTAAATACAGGCAGATATTACCAGGAGTAAAGAAGTTTCAACACAAGGTAGAGCCTAAAATTGTACATGCACATTTAAAAAGTAGAAGTAAGCAAGATTTTATGCAAGTAGGTATAGTTACCTCAATATATAAATCGTGCCATAAATAGATAAGTACCTACAGTTTCTAGGTCGTGAGAACCTATTATTGGCTTTATGTTTTTTATTTTAGTTTATATCGTTGATGTTTTAGCCGTTGGTTTTCCAAATATTGTTAAATAAATAAATAAAGCCTCTTGGGTAAATTACTCAGACTCTTCCAGGTATTATGAATTTCGTTTGAATAATATAATCCAAATTGCTCTCTTAAAAATAATAAACATACTATACTCTACTAGATCAAACATCTTAGTAACCAAACTTAGCGAAAACAAACAATTCCTATAAACCGCTAACGGCATCCCTATGTTCAGCTAGGTCGTGACGTCACATCTGTGAAATATAGCCCTTGTTTTTTCTGTTCCAAGTTTGAAAAATGGGACACTATTTTATTTGTGGCCAGTTCGGTTCTCTGAAGTTGACTAGACTGATAGCTGCACTTCCCAACAACACACGATGCACATCGCATTGCTTAAGGCACGGCTTTTACATTTTTAGGTGACTTGTACACTATACAGCTATGAAAACTACTTTTAATTGAAGTACTTAATAATTAAAATATGATCAATTTAAAATTCAGGCCCTTAGATAAAATAACATAAATCCTAGACAATTTTCTGATAAAAAACTTATAATGGGTTTCAGAAATGTAGGTACCCAAGACCATCGAAAATAAAGTCTGTACTTACCTTTAAGGATGTATGGGAGGTCAGAGCAAACTCGACGATCGGCTAAGTTCGGCTAACAGCGCCACGACAGGGCGAACGGGCCGCTAAGTAAACATTTCGCGCGCAAGAGCCCGAGCTGAGTATATATTTCGCGCAAAAATCTGACACATCAAATTACTTCTATAATTTGAAATTCATTTTGTAGACCCTAAGATATATAAGGTAATACTAGCGTTCCGCCCCGCGGCTTCGCCTGCGCTAAATATATCCTTAGGCGGATATGTGTATTTTAAAGTTTAAAGTATAAATTCCACACACGGCTTTTCCCGTGTTTTAAATAACTTTCATAAATGTGTATGTATATTATATTAAGTATAGGTACATAATCAGAAATCTAGCACCCATAACACAAGATTCTAGCTTACCACGGGGCTAGATGTTGCATTGTGAATTGTCTAGGAACTAGCAATATTTATTGATTTAATTTTATTTATTAGGTTTTTTGGCCGTAAGCTCAGGTATAAGAAAAATGAAAGGGCTGGGGTTTTTATTAATAAATAAATAAAGTTTTCTGAACTAGATTTCTAGACTATGAATTGTTAAAATTCATAGTCTGCCTTTTATTTCTGATTGATTTTATAAACGAAAAGTCAAACCGTTTGATATACTTCAATATTAGATAAAAGTGAATTTATAAAAGAATAAGTTCCTAAACCTTAACCCTTAACTGCATGATGTCTTTTAGATAAATAAAGTAAAGCAAGATATAAATATTTAAAATTGATTTAAAAATTTCATATGAATTGAGTTTTAGGGAAAAACTGTTTTTATATTTAGTTCCATATAATATATGGCAAAACATGCAGTGACCTACCAATATTTTAAAATATCATTCGCAGGGCATGCGGAAAGTGGTCAATTTTTTTTTTAAATAATAAAAGACTTTATAAGATAGGTATAACCCGCGCAATAAAAAATGATATTTGACCATGGCGGCGGGTACGTATGGTACGGTTGGCAAAACAATTTCTCAAACAGGCCGGCGTCACGACGAATTTCCCATACAAATATTAATACCAAAATTATTTTTAATTCGAGCATATTTCCATGGTATTATTGTATTATTATTATTTAAATAGTATTTTTATCTCGGTCCCTACAGAGTATTTTTTACAAAATACTTATTTTAAATAAAAAGTAAAGTACCTAAAGAGTTTAAACAGCTTTGCGTTATAAACCCGGCGTCGGCGCTTTTATAACGTCTTCAATGTGATAATTCATACGAACGCTTTTAAATCAAAAAATAATTTTAATTTAATTTTTAAAGTTTCAGTTCTATGTATGGGGACCCCCAAATGCAAATGATTTTCTTAAAACTTTTTATGAAATCCTAGTGCGGTTCACGGAATACATCTACTTACAAAATTTCAGCTTTATAGCTATTATAGTTTCGGAGTAAAACGGCTGTGTGTGACATACGGACGGACGGACGGACGGATGGACATACGGACGGACGGACGGACGGTTTAGTTTGGGGACTCCTTTTTCCGCAATTGGACTCAAATTTGGTCCTTTGTGCGTGGTTAGCGGACGGACGGACGGACATGACGAATCTATAAGGGTTCCGTTTTTGCCATTTGACTACGGAACCCTAAAAAGCGTCGCGTTCTAAAAGCGCCAAAGTGTGAACACGTACTTGGGTATGCAAATGTTCTATTTGAACGCTTTTTTAACGGACGTTAAAAAAAAGCTTTTTGTAGCGCGTACTTCACTGTGTGAGTATAGATAGCGATAGAGAGTGAGCGAGAACGCATGCGAGCGGACGCCATTTATAGATAAATTCTTTATACGCGCAGGTTATATTAAAAAAATCATAGTTATATTGGTTGTGTGTGATATAGCACTGAAAGCAACGTAGGGTTAAGAAGCACAAAAACGTAGTGATTTGTTTGTTCTATGAAATATCGTAAATTTACTTTTTCATGAATTGACATGACATAATTTATGACAGTTATCATAAATAAATCAAAACTCTTTGAGATCTCAAAACTATAAAAAAGTTTTATTAAGTCATAATCCATGTATTACTTATGAATTTATTGTTTGAAGTCTCCTCCTGTATTTTATTATAATATTTAAGTACCTACACTTTATTATTATATGTATACTAGGTGCCACCGCGAACTTCGTCTCGCCATATACTTTATAATTATGATGCTGTGTGGATTGTCCAATAAGCCACAGACAAAACAGAAATTTGAAATCCAAAGGGCGAAAAATGTTTTCGTGTCAAAAGTGTCATGAACTCTTTACTGTCTATACCTACGTTTTGTTTACGTTTGTAACGAATGTAGGTTAGGTACTGGGTACTTTATCTTTTTACGATTCCGTCGCTTCTTGCACTTATTATACAGATTTCGCATATTTGAAATAAAAACCAAACAAGTACAATAATTTTTCAATTCATTTTTTACGTAATTAGTGCGTTATATAGCGATCTGAATGCAAGAAACGACGCGATACATGTTGCCCGTGTCAAGGCTGCCGCCAGACTGAATTTGTGACACGAAGATGCCCGAATGGTCAGTTTTCGCGTGAATTTTTTCGCAAATTTAGGATTTCTTATTTTACGGTTAAAATAATAGAAATTTTAATAATATAACACGCTTTCCCCCTGCTCTATAACCTGTTCGTTTACTGTACAAAGTATCAAGGCTTATTTTAAAGTATTTATTGAATAGCGACGATTTATTGTAAAATTTAGAGCGAACTTTGGATTATTTTTCTATCGAGAAAATTTTATGTAATCGTGTTTTCGTAACTGTAATCCCCTAGCATATATCCTGAACTATAACATATATTAATCTCAAAGTAAATGCTTTATTATTGTGGAAGATATGTTCGTTAACAAAAAGCAATTTCAAACGATTTGACGTTATATGGGGCCTTAACGAAAAAAGTAGAGTATAATGTAGGTACTCTCTCTAAGAAAACAATGCTCTCGTTTGTGAAATTGATAAATAACAACCACATCTCGTAAAATATACAAATAATACAACATGGCGACATAACACAGCGCTTCGTGTTGTTGTGACATCGAATTTCGTCACGTCCGCTACGCTTGCATACAGAGCGAATATTTTCCGGGATGTGTAATGAGCGGTGACGAAATAACAAGAAGAAAATATCGTGGATGCTTTGTACATGTTACTGGGTTCTAATGGCGCATCAATTGCCCTTTTATTCTAATGAGACGACGAAAATATGCCATGATTTATGAGAAAAATGAGAATAGAACAACAAAGGTGGAAAGGCTTATATAGACAATTGGCGAAAGAAAAATAAAGGCGTGTTTATATAGGTCGAGGTTACCTAAATTTGGGTATTACTCTGAAAATACATACATAATGTCCTAAAACACTCAAAACTTCCGGTTACACTGTTCTTCAGTCCTAATTTCCATCAAAACTCGGCCGTCATGTTAAACCGTTGTTAATTTTTCATCGATCGCGGAATCCACCGATCTCGACGGAACTGTTACGAAATCAGGCTTAATTAATTAGCCCTTAGCGTAGTACAAGCGCCGAGTGACAGATTGCTCTCCCCTGGAGGGCTAAATCAATAAATTCGCGTCAGCTTCATTATTAGGCTTTGAGAACGACTTGCTATTATAAAATAAGAGATTAGATAGATACAGTTGAATAAAAAGGTTTGGGTGTCTGTGGAAAATTTTGTGCGTAAGACGTTGAAAATATAAACAATAATACCTATACTTATTGTATTTTTAGCGGATGTAGGTATTATAAATATTATAATACAAAAATAAACATGTATTCTAAATGTTTATAATTATGAACCTGGCTATCCAATCTGAAATCATCAAAATGATACCTACATAGATATTATTTTACAAACGAGGAAACGGAAGTGCCATTAAACTTCCGTTTCCTCGTAGAATGTTTCTGCATTATTCTTTTATAAATTATTATCTAATAAACCATAGACAAAATTCAATAGAAAACTTCTGCAAAATTAATACTAAAAGTAAAGTAGGTACTTATACCAAAATACGAAACCAGCTATAAAATTTCTACTTATAATGTTTGAAACACAAACCTGGTTATAAATTAGCACGTTTTACGTTTTATAATACGTAGCAACTTGTAACTAAGAGAATGTATCGTCGCCTGACATCCATCCAATAAAATACCCTTTACGACACAAACGGCCATTTGAACGCTGGACCCGGCAAAAAAAACCATTTGAAAATGAAAAAATGTGAAGACGGATAGTGGTCCCAAATGGTGCCCGACAATCGACATGGAATGGGTTAAAGGTTTTTAAAATAGGTGAAACGCTAGCAAGAATTCTAGGCTAAATTAAATTGAAATTGATCTATAGGTAGGTCTACATACTAGGTACTCTGTACTCTACATTTTAGACCAAATGGTTTCGTATGCATCTAATTCTTCTATGTATTCTAAATTAATTAAAATTGAAAATCAAGTTAATTGAATAAATAATAAATTGTAAGTACATCTTCACTCTATTGTTTTAATTAGTTCCTATCCAAAGCTTGTCTGGGAGAGATCGCTTTTGTTATCCTGTATATTGTTTTATATTTAATAGTGTTCAATATGTGTATTCTATCTATCTAATTTCCATTATCAAGTAAGTACTGATACGAATCTCCCAAATATAACCAGTTATAATCTTGGGAGATTTGGTATATAGGTACTCCCACACCACAATCTTATCACATCATCTGCCCTACTTTGTTGGTGGACGCCTATTCTAAGCTTATAGTGTAGCATCACATTTCGGATCCATAGTTATCACGCCAGTGATAGTGTGTTGCCAAACACAGACTGGTTAAAGATTTAAAACTTCGTCTGAAACTAGTATCTACCTAGATTGTTACCTGTAAATGGCTCCTATTCCGTGGATTGCCGAACCACAGCCTGAGAGCTTGCAGCACTGTGTAGCGCGGCGTCCGAATTGCAGGGTAACTGGACAAACAAACCCAAATTAGAACATGAAACGGGTTACATTTCAACACTTTTGTTCACGGAGATCTCTGTGAAGATCGCGCTTGAATAGTCAAGCACTGATTTAGAGTAAGAGCTCGAATTTATCCTCATATCTTATATCTTCTGTTAATCAGTGCTTAACTGAAGATATGAGTTATGGGATGAATTCGAGCTCTTACGCCTACTAAGCTATCGAATAGTTCCTCGATAGCGTAGTGGTTATCGCAACCAGGGCTTAACTGGGTGGCGTGGGTTCGACTCCCACTCGAGGACCAAGGTTACGTTGTGAACTTGTAATTTTTTCAACACCAAGTTCTAATAATGGCTATTGAAATTGTGCCGAAACATCGGATAACTCAAAGACTCAATAATAATCAGATAATTTTTGAATCAATAAAATTACACCATCAAAATTGTGCAACCATTCGCTTAAGGAATAAAAGTCCGCAAACAAGTCTATAAATTGATAGGAACCAAGTAAAAACAATAAAAATAATCGCAGTTCAACTTTGCGGTAAACCGTCAACGTTTAATTCGCTGAAGCGATTGTTAAAACTTCTATAACGGCTTTTAGAGCTGGGATTGATGGGGAAAGCCACGCTGTAATTCTAGGCTATTTTATATGCTAAGTAACCTAAGCATGTAACAAGCAATGGTTACATATTGCTGTTGTAATTCAGGATGTTTGCTTAGAAATACATAGGGTAATATCGAAAAAAATACAGTGTTTATGTCAAAGAACGTACGATTTCGTCAAATGGATGGGTTTGTCAATATGACGATTATAAGACGTAACAGTAACATTATAATTTTGTACATTTATAAAACACTTGACACTGGCAAATTGCGCTTTATTTATCGCAGTCGCAGGGTTTTTATAAATACTAAAACTGTTAAATATAAATTGGCTTGTCAGGTAGGTACCTACGACATACAACTGAATACATTAGTAATATGCAAATATTTTTTTATATATTATGGTCATTATGAGTACGTCCTACTATTTTGAATTATGTTTTGAAAAAGGAAGTCGCATTTAATTTGCAGATCGTAAAAATTTGTCCCGAGGCGGGAATCGAACCCGCAACGATCTTCGCCCGCTGCGCCACAGAGGACGTCAACTAATTCCCTAAACTGGTTCAATAATTGGAATCGATTCCCAGCAAATAACCATTGAGCCAACACTATTGAGGGAATCTCACTAACGGACTTGAAGATTTCCAGAAACTAGGTTTTGGATTAAATCGGTTAATTGAAGTGGAAAAACGAAGCTGTGGAGACAACTAATCGAACGAACTTCTCGATCTAGCCAGCCGTATTGCCGACTACCGCAGTCGGTTTCATAGAATATCATCATCATTATCATTCAGACAAAAACCAGAGTAAATAATTCATATTTACTATTGAGTCTGTTATCTAGTCCCATGGTTGCTGTTCTGTGCCCGTGGTAAACTCTAGGCTTGTGTTCGGGTAATAGATAGGTAGGTATAGTAAAACCATTTCTAAAATGAACGCCCCTCCACCGAATTCTGTATTTTTTTTTCTGTGTATTCTGTTTTTCTGTATTTCTGTTTTGTGGAGGGGAGTTCATTTTCAGAATGGTTTTACTATACTCGAATCTGATATACCTACTTAAACAATATAACCCAGGGATTAAAGGGCAGGGTTAGATAGTCTAGGCAAGACTATCTAAATTAATAAATTTTAAACTTTTTAAATAATTTCTTAACCTTTATTATATAAATATTTCACCTAAGTATATTAGTCAGGGATCCGTAGTACATGGAAATCAAGTGATTACTAACAAGCTAATTTTTGGTGAGTAGCTTCGTTTCGATGAGACGTCCAAAGATATCCTATACCCAACTCTCGATTGTGGTACCTAGCTAACAGAGATATCAAGGATTAAAAAAATCAAGGATGTAAAACCGGGATAACGGACCACGAAATTTGTAGGACAATATGTTATATCTCAAGAAAATTATCTTAATTATATAAAAACATGTTTGTCCTACAAAACCTATGGTTTGATCAAAGAGTCCGCCATTTCGAAAATGTATCGAAAACGAGGTCAATTTAAATGATTACTATGATTACTAACCAGCTGATTTTTTGTTGTATACTTAATTAATATATATAAAATCTAACGGACATATTGTCCGACAAATTTCGTGGTCCGTTATCCCGGTTTTACATCCTTGATTTTTTTAATCCTTGATATCTCTGTTAGCTACCACAATCGAGATTTGGGTATAGGATATTTTTGGTCGTCTCATCGAAACGAAGCTACTCACCAAAAATTAGCTTGTTAGTAATCACTTGAATTCCATGTACTACGGATCCCGGCCTATATATTATATGAATATTTTTACCTGAATCCGCACAGCTCGCAATGATTCCGGCCCACCTGGTTCAGCCACCGCTCTAAGCAGCTGAGATGCACGTTGGCTAGAGATCCCTTGCAGTTGCACGGGGATATTAACCTGGAATTTAATTTTCATCATCATTGAAACTCATTTTACGTCCATCTATTAGGCATGGAACTCGAAGTTCTTGGGGAATTGGTGTAATCATTATGCTTAATAAGCGGATTGGCGATCGCAGTAATTTGCTATTGTGTAGATAATCATATTTTTTTGGAACTCTCAGATAAAAGGAATTTTATATTACGATGCCTTTTTTTCATAATTTCAGATAGAAGCGCCTCAGCCACCATCATCGGCTTAAATCAAATTATCCCGCTTTATCTGGTAAACAGGCATTGTCTAAGCCCCAATTTATCTGCTCCATCTAAATGATAATCTACCTTGAACACCGTCTAGTCAACACGATAAATTTGAAAAATAACAATTGGAATAAACTTCGACAATCAGCCACCGCATCTAAAGCACCACTAAGATCACAAAATGGCCGCGAACTTAAAATGGCCGTCGTATCATCTATTTCCTTACAATAGTCCTGTTTGAACGCACTAACGGACGAGTTAATGTGGACATGCTTTATACAAGGTGGTTTTAAGTGTAAATATGATTAAATTTTGTAGGAAATTCTAAAGTTTTTACTTACTGACGAGCAGTATTTCGCTATCGACAGTAGTCGCAAAGGGGTCGGAATCCTTGGCGATCCCTTTCACTAATCAAAATAATTACCTAACTCACCAAAACATAAGAGGAGGTTCTCAAATCTTTGTTAGTGAGATCTTTTAGTCATGAGCTTTCCCGCAGTAAAAAAATCATCTGATATACAAGCTACATTATTGTCAAGTTTGATTCAATTCCATTCAGTAGTTTTGCGTGAAAGGTTGTTGTAATTCCGAACAGCAGAAACGAAGAAATAGTAAATATTACACCCCGTGTAAGACCATCATTGGAATTGGTAGTAAACTTAGGAACTTTACGAAGGAAATCTAAAACTTGTAGGAAAACAGTCGCGATAGCATCGCCTCGCTACAGTCAAATAAAGTACACAAGTTTGTATTTATATCCTCCAGTTGTATGGAATGGATGAGTTGGAGTGTCGGTGCATTTGATTCTGGTTTTATATTAAATTGAGCTTTCTGTAAAATGTACACTAGTTAGTTACACTATTTATAACTCAAGGACGGTATTCTGAATCGATTTGTCTGAAAATTGGCGGAGATGTAGCTTAGCAGCAGGAGAAGAACATTCCCGCGGAAAAATAGTAGATATAAAAGTTATTATGACCAAATCGATGCCAATGGCACTGAATCTTATTATTACATTTTTATGGTAATTTTTAATTAGGTATATATATTTTTTCAAATCAGTCCAGCGGTTCCTGAGGTTAGCGCGTTCGAACAAACAATCAATAAAAAACTAAAGAGTTTTATAAATTATAGTTTAGATACCTTTCCCTCCCTCTCGTCATACAAATCCTGCAAACATTAGATCCAATGCTGGACAGAGAGTCTCTCGCCGTGAGTCCTAGATCCGATCGTTCTGACAGATTGCCAGATGTCTTCTTCTTTTCTTTGGACATTTTGGGCTCAACAGCGGTGACAATCACTTGGTTTGGCATTTCTGGCGGTGGTGAGCACTCTGTTTGGACGTTGCAGCTTGCGATTGGCACCTAGAGTTTATAACGTAAAGTAAGAGCGTATTGCGTAATGAATTTAATTTGCTTTGCTTTACTAGCTTTGTTTATCGTGTTTCGATGCTTTTAATTTACCAATGTTAACCACAAATAATTCATTTATTAACATAAATAGTTGAAAAGATAAATGTAGGCAGAAAATTAAAACACTGCCTTTTATTTCCAATGTTAATATTGAAATTAAAATCTCAATCACCTCATTATTAGGTCCCTCATTAGGTACAGTCTCCAAAGGAATATCAGCGACTACCACAGGACTTTCCTTATTCGCCTTAAAACAAGACGCCATAAACTTCTTAATATCCAGCAGAGTAGTAGACTCCGGGTCGTGATCCAACTTCACGGGCACCCTTACATCTTTGATGTTGAAATTGGGTATCGCAGTCGGGGCCCCGAAGCTTAGTGACTTTAGAGCGTTCGTGACATCTTCTGTTGTGATCTGACGAAGATTATGCTCAGATTTGGAGAGTCCAGGCCGCGTTTTAGGGCTTTGAACCGACCCAGGTAGACTAAAACCTGAAGGCCCAGCATTACCATTCAAACCTTCATTCTTCTCTTCGATTTCTTCTTCGTGCCTGTGCTTGCTAGGCGTGTTATCCATTAAAAATGCATTGGTGTGTTGGTATTACAAAAGTTTGTTGTTGCCGTGTTGTTGTTGAGTTTTGGTGACAGTTTTGACGGGTTTGGTTTTGAAACGGAATGGCGTCGGTATACGAACTTTTTGTGTGTGTGTACTAGCGCGTGAATTTTTTGGTGATCTTTGGATATTAAAAATTAAAAAGGTTGTTACCGTAAGTTACTAGTATTAAGTTAACGTTTATTTATTAATTGCTATTATAGGCCGGGATCCGTAGTACATGGAAATCAAGTGATTACTAACAAGCTAATTTTTGGTGAGTAGCTTCGTTTCGATGAGACGTCCAAAGATATCCTATACCCAACTCTCGATTGTGGTAGCTAACAGAGATATCAAGGATAAAAAAATTCAAGGATGTAAAACCGGGATAACGGACCACGAAATTTGTCGGACAATATGTCCGTTAGATTTTATAAATATTAATTAAGTATACAACAAAAAATCAGCTGGTTAGTAATCATAGTAATCATTTAAATTGACCTCGTTTTCGACACATTTTGGAAATGGCGGACTCTTTGATCAAACCATAGGTTTTGTAGGACAAACATGTTTTTATATAATTTAGATAATTATCTTGAGATATAACATATTGTCCTACAAATTTCGTGGTCCGTTATCCCGGTTTTACATCCTTGAATTTTTTTAATCCTTGATATCTCTGTTAGCTACCACAATCGAAAGTTGGGTAGGTATAGGATATCTTTGGACGTCTCATCGAAACGAAGCTACTCACCAAAAATTAGCTTGTTAGTAATCACTTGATTTCAATGTACTACGGATCCCTGACTATTAAGATTCCTAGAGTTGTAAGGACTAAGAATGGGTGCAATGTGTTATGTGTATTTCACGAATTATTCTCAGGCACCACGCGATTTAGTACCAAAGTGACTAATTTCATGCATTTTTGCTTCAACAATTCCTCTCTACATTCACGGTGGGAACCAAAGAAATTCCACCGGTAAAATAATGGCAAAACCACACTGAGTGGATAAACCGGTAACCATCCCGAATGTGCGACCACAGTCTGTGTACTTAGCATTAAATGGCACTAATTGCTTACCTACACTAATGTGTCTTACGGTACATGTGGCGGAATTTAGTGCGCGTTTGTGGCTAAAAGTAGGATATTTACGGTACTGTGTTCATTTCAGGACGAATAATGATGCGCCTGGTAAAATGTAAATTAAATATTATACAGTATTAACGTGGAAACTGTGTCTGCTAAGTGATAGCACACTCGACTCTTAGCCCGAAGGTCGTGGGTTTCGGTGCTTAATGGTGATAGTAGTAGGTTTGAAGGTGAGAAAACATGAGAATAAAGAAGGCTTAGCCGGGCGTGTCAGCTAGTCTAGTATAAAATTTTTAACTTCGCTGGCACAGAAAAAAAAAGATTGTAAAAGTACCTAAACTAATTATCTTAGCCTCGCTAAGATAAAAGACTGGAATAACATTCTTTAATACCATTTAAAACACAATTATTCAGCGCCCAACTTCTACAATCTTTTAAAAATGTCTCAAACTAATAAAATATATTTAGTTAAACTTTTCTCATCTTCAATGTAATGATATATTTTTGTACACAATTTATTTAAAGTCATGTTATTTGTTATTTTGAAACACTTTTTAAAATGTTAAATAAATTATTTTAAGTATGTATCTCTATCTGACTTGATTTAGTTTTATTAAAGTTTGATACATACCTACATTTTGAACGAAAGGTAAGTTCTTAATAATTTTAACTGCATTTATTTAATAAGTCTTAACTTATTTATTGTCACATTTTTGCTGTTTTCGTGTTTAGTTTAAATATTATGTGGCTTTGAAAGGACACTACACAAGTACACATAGAGTAAATACCCTTAGAACTAACGTAGTTTATGTTTGATATAGTGTATATTATACTGTTGTGAACGTAACTTAATAAATAAATACACAGTGTCGTTTTGTGAAGCGAATCGCAAAATCAAACTCGTCTGATAAGTGTGGTGTAATAGTTAAATAATTACTATTAAACTTTTAATTGTAACGTAATAAATATGTACTTATAATATAAATGTTAAAAACCATTAAGTCGTAAAAAAATAAGAGGTAAAGTTACCCTGTTAAAGGTTTAGTCACACAACAGAAGTAGACGAGGTAATAGTCTCTCATAAAACTCTCATGACGCAGTAGGACCGCCTGCGACGCGAGAGATTCGATTCCGAGTTTAGTCACATTTCCTAAAACTGTTTTTATATTTATAAATTTTTTATCAGTTAATTAATATCTTAAATTTAAATTTGATTAAATGAGTTGGTAAGTATATTGACTTTTTATTTAATCAAGTCATTCGCGTGTTTGTGAATACGCTAACATTACACAATAAAGATTAGGTACTTTCATCAAAGCCAATTTATCCGGGAAATTAGTATCCATTATTTAAATGAGGTAAATAGCGTCGGAAATAATTTGACTTGCTATAATTTTGTTTCTAATTTATTGACTTAGTAATTTTAAAGCTTCTAAAATCAGTGTTTTATTCGACAGTATTAATTCACGATTTCAAAGAAGCGGACGCTATATTTCATAAATGGTTATAAATTTCTAATTTAAATGTAACAAATGATTCAGTTGTGAAACATGTTGAAACAAGTATGTGGTACAGTACAACCAACATTATTAAAATCAGTAACGGTGTTGTCTCCACTAAATAGTACGCAAATAACACAAATTAAAAGTTGGTAAGCAATTTTTTTTCAGCGTGTGTTGTATTATTGTGGGACAAAAGCCCCATGTCCTTAAAGTGTCCTGGTCTTTTGCAGTGTCTATAACATCCATATTTTCTTTTATTTGTATAAGCTCAGCATAATAAAATAAAATAAATTACGTAATTACGTCTTCCTAATTATCACGTGGCTCCCTGATAAGTCCATTAGTGTAAATATCCCTTTAAAATGTTTTTTATTGATATGCACATAATTTTTATGGACAAACTTTTAATAAAAACTCTGAAAGTATCATAAAAATAAGAAAGGACAATTTCCACACCACGGTAAAGTGGTCTTAAAGGGGAAGGAGCCCTAATGTTTATACGCACTCCTCTTAATAGGGCTAAATATGAGGCTTTCTTAAAGGATATTTTCAGTGTTTCTTGAAATTTAGAGATAAAGGCTTTTTAAAGACTTTCTAAGATAAAGACGGTATCAAATTTGTTTCTCCAAAACCAATTACCAACAAACAGACGATTAATACTCCATAATTTGTAACTAGGTCAGACCACCACATGAAATGGCTTAAAACGAATATTTTAACATAATATACGCATTAATATTCATATCCTTAATTAATACGTTCTGATATCCTGAGAAGTAATGTCGGCGGTGTTGCTCTGGATGCTAAGCAATGGTATGATATAAAGTCATCATCATCATCAACCGATATAAAGTCACACAGCTAGACACAATGCGACAATATTTTTTCGCATACTAAGACATGCGACTAAGACATTCACTTTTTAAATTATACAAAAAATCCATTATACTAATTCTTCCAAGACCTATAATGGATTCTATTGGGTAGAGCTATGATGGAATATTATATGAGTTGTTATGATGAACTATAAGTATTTATTCTTTTTAATAAATCTCCATAAAACAAGAAACGACCTTATCAAACATTTAACATTTTAAAATAAAATCTACAAAAGATATAAAGGTCTTAAGCCATTTAGGTATAAGGTAATTTTTATATCTTATCGCTTCTCTTAACGTGAAATACGAGGCTTACGTAATCTTCTTAGGCATTAATACAATTAAGTGGTTTTGGCACAACCGCTCCTCTTCTTTATTCAGATTTCAAGAAACGTAACATCAGACATCGATATTTTACACGGCCTCTGTGGCGTAGCGGGCGAAGATCCGCCTGCGAGCCAAGAGGTTGTGGATTCGAATCCCACCTAGGAACAAACATTTTTGCAAATATTTGTTCCGAGTGTCTGGTTGTTATCCATGTAAAATAACAATATACCTATGTATGTACAATAACAATATATCTATGTACCTATATCTATGTATGTATGTACCCGAAGCTTATGTTAAGCTTCGAGCTTACCACAGGGTGCTGTGTGAATTGTTTGGTAGATAATATTTATTTATTTTATTTTACTACTACTTCAGTTTTTAAGCCGCGATCGAAAATATAAAAGCTTTTTCGGTACGCGTTTACATGGCATAAATTATAACTAAAATATGAAGAAACAATGGCCATAAAACCTCTATACCAAACTATTCTAGTATACCAGACAATTTTCCACAATGATTTTATCGAAAAAGTCAGCAGTCAAAGGCTGTTCATTGCAAGGTTCGTTAAAACGTTGTTTGTACTTTCACGGCTTCTGTGAGATAGTGGACCAAAGAGTACATTGTGTACAATAAAGCACCCACTACTATCATTCCATATAAATCGAGTAATATTTATTATAAATAAATAAATAAAATAAATATTACTGGACAATTTTACACAGCGACATCTAGCCCCGTGGTAAGCTCGAAGCTTGTGTTACGGGTGCTAATATAGATATGTAAGATGCGTAAGTAGCTCTGTCTATTTACTATTTCACGCCAAAACTATATAATTTTCGTGTAAACAGTCCATGAACCTTGATAAGTTAACATAACAGTCAAACTATTGATCCAATTTTAGCTGATCTGCCCGCTTTATTTCATGTTTAAAACATAAATAAATTCCTTTCCTTGGCCACTACAGCTGTTTTAAAACCAACAGCACCTAAATCGGACCAGCTCTTTTTGAAGATTATAACGATAAGCGGCATTGATTTTTTATAAAAGGATTACAAAAATCCTGATAAATCTTTTATGATTAATACACACATAACGTAAAGTAGGTATAGTAAAACAAACATTTTATCTCCTAATCCATGCGCTAAACATTTTGCACAACGTAATTTTAAAACAAACTCTAAAGGGATTTCATTATGTAACAAATAACCACGACTTTTTCAAAAAGGTTGCTTTAATACGTTCTCGTAATTAATACGAAAACCTACGTACATTCCCAGTTGTTCACTTAATCCGGTTGCATAAGGTCGAGTAAATATTGCGAATTAACCCGAAAACCATAAATTAAAATAATAAGCCTAATTATTTTCTTCCGCTTTGCCTTTAGAATTTGGAGGTTTTTGTTGGAAATATTAATAAGCAAGCGCTCTGAGTAATGTTTTGAAGATAGCTGGGAAAGTTTTAATCCCACGTGTGGGATAATAGTCTAAAAAGTTTTTGTGATCTCTGACATTTCTTCTTCTTCCTCGGTCCCTCACTGCTGCGGACCGCGACCAAGGTACAATCAGCCCCCACTATGTACGGTCATATGCAGAGTGTAGAGCACGGTGCATGCTGCCTTCACCGGCCTGTTTGACACTGACATTTCTAGTACCTACTTAAACCTCAGTCGGCCCTCTAAAGACTTTGGATCAGTCCGTCATGTCAACATAAATGTCATGTCGTTAAATCGCTAAAACTTTACACAAAGTATATGAAGCAGAGCAGTAGGTACTCATAAAAAAACTTATATTCATATTATAAAGCAGACAAATCCGCCCGCAGTTAGTTTCCAGATAAAAAACAAAATGAGGTTAATGTTCCAGCTGTATAAACTGCCTATGTTTAGGACGCCAGGCATATTTTAATTAGGTTGTCCGAACTGCCAGCTCTACACATACGGAATTGGGTTATGCCAAATGGAGTCACGTAATCTAATAACGCCGTGAAGCAAACTGTATTTTTTACTATCTTTATTTCCTGTGGCTGGGTCTTGATTGGATAAAGCTTTTGGGTAATTTGGATAGGCCGTTATCTATTTTTGTCGTAGTGCTGAATAAGAAGTTTTTTTCAGTACTTTAGTACCTACTGAAAAAAACACTTCAGTGTCAATTTTTATTTATTTATATTAATGAATTGACTCAAAATTCGGTGTTGGCCTTCAAATTTCCAGGAGTACGCGACACTACACTACTACACGAGTATTTTTTGAATTGAGGGAAACATTTTAAAAATCGGATTGATTTAAATCATTAATACGATACAGTATTGCAGGTTGTACTTATTGTATTTTTAGCTTCTACAATACAATAACTAATTGAATACAAAATAAATGTAAAATATTTATTTCGATCAAAATTCAATTAAAGTTTTATATAAAATAAAATTGTGAAAATAAAATAAATTTGCTGCTTCACTCTCGCATACACCGGTCTTTACACCTAACTGCACTTTTGACTGCCGCGGCGCGCCGTGCACTAATTTGTAATTAGTGACGTCATACAAAAATTAATAGTCCCTGAAAAGTACCCGGGTAACCTCCAGCAGAGTTTACAGCGAAATGGTTGAAACGTGAGAAATCAGAGTTACGTTACTGAGAAATGTGGTAGAATGTTGCTTCGTAGTGTTCTATATTCAAACAAGGAACCTATATAATTTAGCAATACCTATGTCTAATCGCGGTTTTGCAGGACGATCGTCAAAACAATCGTATACGCATGGCACAAAAACGCGAGGCGAAAAGCGAGCGTGTTACGTGTTAACACCATCAGTGCCCATTGACGAACCTCTACTCGCCGGTGTAACACTGGTGCTGCAACGGTGAGCGTATGTGTTAAGATCAGTGAATAGGTTACATCAAATTCAAATGGCCATTTGCGTTAATATGTAAATGAAGTGTTAAAATGAGAATGAGAAAACGAAATCACATTAGGATCTTACAATGATATATTACTATTTCATCAATAATGCATAGATTCTCTAATTATTGCATTAGTCTCCTTAGTTCACTCAACTTAACCAACATCCTCGCAGGTCATTGCCCGCTGTGCCACGGAGGTCAAATAATTGATGATGATAATTGATACAGAACTCTAGGTTAAGTTGAAGCTAATCTTGCCTGCCCGTGTTCTTGAGGTAACCACCAATTGCGGTCGTTGGACGCCGGCCAAGATATGTGGCTTGACCAATCGCCTACGTTATTGACGATACGAGTCACTTAGTTCAGACTTCAATTGAATTTCAAGTCGAAAAGAGAAGCAGTTTTCGAACGAATTATTTTTCGAATTATTGATAGTAACTAGTTGAGCTTGAAACATTATGATCGTTTTAGTTTAGTTCTTATAAGCTACTCACCAAAAATTAGCTTGTTATTAATCACTTGATTTCCATGTACCTACTACGGATCCCGGACTATTAGGTTAATTACATATTAAGCTACCTGCTTAATATTTGAACATGAAACGGGTCACATACCATGATTTAAATGTTGTTACCCGTTTCATGTTCAAATATAGTTAAAAAGCAATATTTCCATTGATTTTCATTTAACTTCTAACAGTGAATCAATTTAAGTCCAATTTATAAACGAAGCGTTTACAAAAACTTCCAATAAAAATATTTTCACACAAACATTGATATTATAAAAACTATTGTTATGTATATCAGAACTACCATCCATATGTAGATACGAGGCATAACATAGAAGGTTCTACATAAATATTTATAGAGCTTTTCACTGGACGATACTGTCAATGATCGGGTGACCATAAAATGCGAGAGTATAGGATTTTTATGGTAGTTTTGGTATCGTTTTCACAGAGTGTTTGGATAAAGACGCCGTAAAATGTAAAAGCTTTTTTTGGTAAGAATCTTTTCTACGTGAGCAAATAATGCTAGTAATGCTTATAATAATATTTTTATGTTTATGCTTTAGTAAAGTTTAACTTTAGATGAACTTATGTATTACACGTGACATAATATTTGATCTAAAGTTATTCAATAAAAACTAGATAAGATTATCGGTTTTACAAAATCCTTTCAATTATATTTTACTTTCCAAACAAACTTTTACTATTCGTTTTGACTAACGAAAATGGAAAAATATTAACTTTACTACAATTTTGATGTATTGTAAACCTAAGCTATTCGTTATGCCTGTTATAACGTGGATGAAGGTTACCTTCGTAATCGTAATGATTATTCCCGCAAGAGCTATATAAAGGGTACAGTACACCAGTGACTAGAAGTATGTAAAATGGAGTATGATAAGAAATTTTTGTCTAAGACCAGATTAAAAAATAAATTCGTAATCGGTTTGACGATACCTTTTGGAAATGATGGTGTGATACTATTATTACGCCAGAGGAAGGCGAATCTACGTTTATTACGCAACACATGGTCATCCTACCATCCGCTTATATACAGGAGGCGCGTGGAACAATCTGGCCGAATTGGCAGGGCCCTTAATGCGTGTAGATTTCAGATCACAGAATCGGCCTTTGTTCAAATATTAAACTGTTAAGTGAACGTTGTAAGCCGTGTTGGCTTATTTGGGAAAACGTTCGAGGTAGTCTTGGCTTGAAATCCTGCTTTATGGTGTATGCTGGTAGTATGTTGAATATGATAAGCCTTGGAACACTACAGATCAATAAAAATTAATATAATACTAGCTGGATAGTAATATAATGTCGCGGAAAGCCAAAAATCACTGGCGAGTAGACCGCCTTTTATGTAGAAAGCTGCGAGTTCGATTCCCGCCCCGGGAAGGAACAATGAAATGCAGATTGTTACGGGCGTTGAGTTTGTTTTCTATGTAAAAACTATGAATGTAACACGAGCTTCAAGCTTACCCGGGGGCTAGATGCTGTGTGAATTGTCCGGCAATATAAATTTAATATGGACTGGAGCAAGACATGTAAGAGCGGACGGAATTGCTTTGGGAATAACACCAAAACCGATACATTTTAAAATCATTGTCGTGAAATGTTCGTTAAATATTAAGTTAATGCTATTGACATGAAATTTCACCAACAAGCAGAAATTCTGAATCTCTACGCAAGCACATGAATTATATTAATCTGAAAAGTAATTTATTCGCATCACACAATTATAAATTATGTCACCCACAAAAATTAAAGGATAAAATGATGGCTGTGCAAAATCATAATTTATTATTTCAAGTGTAAAAGTTAATCATAGATATACATGGTAATGTATTCTGCACTCTAGGTGTGTTTTTTATTAATTTTGACTTCAGTACACTTTATCCACAAAAGGTTTTAATCAAAGTATACAAGTAATTACTATGAATACGGATATTTCTTTTTTTATAGCAGGTAGACTCTTTCTTGACTAAAAAAATGGAAAATGTCGATGTGGCCGAAGATGGATCACGGGTGTAGAAGGTCCCTATTTACTCGTGTCTTGAAGAAACCATTGTATGTTTCAGGAAAAACAGCAGCAGGCAACGGATTCCAAACAAAATGCGAATAATGAAGGTAAAAGAGTATAAGGGTGGACGGTATATCTACTAATCACCTATGGTTGGTAATGTTTATCCCAAGCGTCGACATAGGGCATCTGAATAATCCACATTTGAACAGCAAACGTGAACGAAATATTTACGGTCCAGGATTCAATTTAATCCGATGAAAAATGACAGAAACATTTAAAATTACCGAGTAGTCAGATACCGTAGGGTACATAAATCACCGGCATAAATATTAATGTGGACCGTTTTGAAATGACACGTCATTATCATATTATATTCTCGTCATGTAGGACCGCGATCCTGACGTGGTTTAAGGAGCGTTTGTACAGGTAAGTGATTGGAGCAAGTAATCACAGCTTGTTCAATGTTTTGTAATGACTTGTCATTACCCTATGTAATTCTTGTGATGTTTAAACGCGATCATCACATGGGTCAAAGAGCGTTTGTTCGGGTAAGTGATTGAAACTGGTGTTAGTTAGTATTGGGACTCACTTTTTCGCAATTGGACCCAAAGTCAGTCCTTTGTGCGCGGTATTAGTAACACGTGAGAAGCACAAACTCTGAAATATCAAATAATGTCACTGAATATTATATACTGTATATTATCAACCACAGTTTTTGAACGGGAAATGGCGCCCATGAACATGCATCACGATGTTGGCTTTCACCGTTAAAGTACGTGTTTTTAAAGTCCCTTCTCAATAAAAGTCAAGTGTGCTCCAACTTAGCCAACACGGCTCAACTGCTGTCAGTCTTTATGATAAATAGAGTTTAGTACGTTTCTCTGCGGTCAAGTAATTATTATTCATTTTAGTAGCCATGTCCAGTTGGCGAAGTAAACGCGGCACAAAGTGAAATCTCTCACGCTCATCGTTATGTCGTATAGTATACGTGGAAGGGTTGCGGGTTTTTCTTCCAGCTATTCTGATAGCTTCTTTGGACGTTGGATATATTGATTGTATTATGTAGGTCTATCATATGACTGGCAATTTTTGTTTTATCGAAATTGTAATTATATTATACTTAGTTCAGTTATTTGATATCATCCTCATCTCTCAATACAATGCCATGTAGGTATTCGTTTGGTGAACTAAGGTCCAATCACTCTCCCAGTCCCAGCAATAGGAACGTTAATATGGGATGATGATGATGATAATTCAAGTTTTCAAGTAAAATCGCACAAAGCATTAAAAACGTCAATTTCTGTCAACCCTTTACGTTGAATTACGATAAATCCCGCCAGATTATGTGTTTCAGTCTGTTTGGTAACGTTTCAACTTCATCCTGATTTATGAAATAATTTATGGAGATATATTCTTCGGCCTAAATTATTTACATGATATTTTCCGTGGGGAAAATACAACCCTGTCGGAAAATTGATAACAATTGATTATTTTTATTAAAAAAACATAATCCATCTTATCTCTTAGTAGGTAATTAGCATTATCTTTTAGTTATACCTAAATAACATAAATTCACTGAGTTTTTCAGTTATATAATTAAATATATTCCGCCTCGCGGCTTTGCCCGAGTTATAATGTCCTTCACCTGGTTCTAAGCTACCTCCCAAAAAAATTTCAGCCATTCTTGAGTTATAAATAGTGTAAGTAAAATTTTTGTCTATGAGTTTGTTTATTTGTGCTGTTATTGTGTTCTTCTATCAAAATAAATCTTTCCTACTATGAAATATTATCAAACTTCCTCAATCGTAGGTACCGCTTTACAACGTACTCAAGCACGACCTCTCGCGAATGGACTACATCTCAACATTTTTTATAGACCACAAACCGTGGCAAAGCTCCCAAAAATTATTTATGTTGCGTTGCAGCAAGCTTTTAGTGTAATAGAGTAACTGGGGTTACCCGTACCGACAAAATGCGTGTTTTTGAGCTTTGTTGAGTGAAAAGGTTTATTGTGTAAAAACTAGTTGGTTTTGAAATGAATTCTGTTATACGTAGTACCTAGATTCTGTTGATTCAAACTAGTTTTATTACAATGACAGATCAAGTGGGTTTACTAAGTAAGAAACTAGTTTTAGCTTCGTGGTTTTTCTCGCGTTGTTAGTTTTCATCATTATCATTTCATTAATCGGACGTTAACTGCTGGAAATATGCCTCTCTTTATGATATCTATATGCCTTTATGAATACCATGCATGAAGAAATATCCGGAGATCGTATAAGATGTCGTTCCAAGGCAAGGGAATCGAACCCTCCTGCGTCCCAGGCAGACAGTCGCCCGCTGCGCCACAGAGGTCGTCAATTATGATGTTACATGTGTGTTACATACTAATATTTTATTCTTAATTAACCGAAACTATACCAAAAAGAATAAAGCATGTAACTACGGGACCGTTTGCAAAAACTTGAAGCTATTGTATTTACGCCAACAATGTTTTAATTACAAAGTTAGTCAACGAACTTTTTCAATAGATCGCAATATTATTGTTATAACTTCTAACTTATTAAAATGATTTCTATTGGCTTCTTAGAAGTTAAGAATCATTCAGGCTTTTAATTAAATTTCCGGCAGATAAAAACGACTTGTATTTCGATATCTGATACACAAATTTAACTTTAATAAGATCTGTATACCGTACAGTTAATACATAAGTAAGTTATAACCTTTATAAAATCTCTCAAATGTTTTTAACGACTTTTCGGCCCAAATGGTCATTTGTTCCTTACCTATTTACTAATACTTTAATAAGTTTATAATGCTAGCAATGTAAACTTAAATTACAATAAACTCAATATAAGTACTTAAAACTAAAGATATTCCACACTTTTCATTTCATTAAGTAATTTTTGAATTTTATAAAACACTTGACAATAAAAATTGCGCTTACCTACCTAAACGCAAGGTGCATTATAAAATCTTGAACTAGAACGTATACTAGCAACAGCTAGGTAATGTTTATAAATTATAATTAAGTTTGTATAAATGCACAAATACTCGAATAGCGAGCTGCGGTAAGTTCCATTTCAAGTAGGGTTTATTTGCACTTAACTTACTGTCAACGGGTTGAATGTGTAGAACCGATGCGGTATAAGATTTTGTGCAATGACATGCCAGTAATCCGAGAGCTAACTTTTAGTAGGTAGGTGTTTGAGGCAACCTGAAAAGCCTATAAAAATTTAATTTGCCTCAAATACTTTTTTGTATTTTTTGTGAAATATCGACCGCGACTAAAACTTGGCTTTACTTTTAACGCTTACTTTTTTTAAAAAGCTAAAGGCTTAAAAAGCTTTTAAAAGGCTTACCTTTACATATCAATACGTTACATCAATTAAAATAGCATTTAAATACAACCCACTTCAAACATACATATCTAATAAAAAGATTCCGACGAATTGGGATGGGAACTTCCTCCGTTTTTTCAAGACGGTAGAAGAATGGTTTCAATTGTTGGGTTTGAATAGGAGAAGGTATGTGTTTTTGTTTTTTGCATGCCTCGAACACCTAGGTACTAAAAAATAGGTACCAGCTCTCGAGCTACAGCTACATCAGCTGCAGCAGCGTGTCAACGGCATCACGCCGTAGACATTGCGCTGTCTTTGTGCCCTGAAGCGAACTTAGCAATGTGCAGTTCCGCGGTAGATCGAAAATGTTATGTGCATTTGAAGCCTATGTTATCTTGTTTTGGTATGTATTGTTTCCTGTGTGTGCGTGGGATGTAAGGAAAACATTTGTAAATTTTTTCTAAAAATAGAATATTTCGACCGTATATTATTATGCTTATAGATTCGTCATGTCCGTCCGTCCGTATGTCACAGCCGTTTTTCTCCGAAACTATAAGAGCTATCTAAGTTTGGTCAGTAGTAAAAGTAGTAGTAGTAAAAAAAATTGTTAGGGAGTGCAGTGATTATTTTGTTATGTCTACGGGAATAACTATATACTCGTAATATGTCCCAAGTCACATAGAATCTTAGAAAAAAACTTTTTTGTTAAACAGACAATCGATTTACCATCCCCACTCCATAAATCAATGACTTGAAAACCGCAAATTCAAAACGTTCACGCCCAATAGCTATTACAATCGAATAAATCTTCAATCGATTAGATTGATTGACAATCGAGATGTGATAAATCGATGTCCGAGCGATTGTGATTAATCGTCTTGCAGTAATTGATTCTGCGATGTCTCGATTAGTGGGCCATCAGGAGTTAAAGTTTAACCTTTTGTAATGATTAATTTTACTTTGAAACTTAATTTTCTGTTATCAAAATTGTATTTTTAATACTATAAATACAACAGTCTCTATTATACTTGTAAAACAGTAAATATAATTAATTACACGATGAGGAAGATGAAACAAACGCTTTTAGAAATCAATTGATCGAAATACAAACGATGTACCTATAGTTTCGTGTTACCGAACCTGTAAATCTGTTAATGGCGTCATTCCATCAACTAAATGGAAGTGTTCACGAAGTTATGTGACTTCATTTGGCTTCATTTGCATATAAAGCGCTTGATACAAAGCTAAGAGCTATAAAATGCAGCAACATCTTCGATCTAATACGATTGACGCACCCTCATTTAGTTTAATGACCCTATGTTGCAGGCTAATGAATCAGGTCTTATTTAAAATGGCTAGGTAAAGTTATGATTATAAGACGTTGTGTTTCATATCAATGTGGAATCATTTATAGTAAATTGTGAAGTACGGCAAATTGTAGCCTCAAAAGAAGTTTTATTTACATCATCGTTTACATAATTTAAAACATCAGAGATATTATAATAATATATCAAATGTTTATAGAAAACCACATGTTATAATATTTTAAGAAAATGTATTACTTTTTTACATTAAAGTATTCAGCCACAATAGGTTCCGACTAACCCTGCAACACAGAACATTGACTATCCCATAAAATGCTAATACAAAACGTATCATACAAAACACAGCCATTCGAAAGAGTTCTAAGAAAAAGTCTAAACGAATTTGTGCAAGTAATTTTCTAGTTTTGTGCTATTTTCCAACTATTTTCCTTAGCGATCGCAAATTGTATCGACTCAGTCGCGTATCGATTTAACCTTTCAATGCTATTAGGGTTCCTTGGGGATGTGAGGGAACGTATGCAAATTGTGCGGGTATATACAGGTTTTGGTTAATGCTTTGCTTTTGGCCTGTGGGAGTAATATTTTAGTAACAAAGCTTTACAATACGTATTCCTAAATACGTGAACAACAGATTATTTAACTTTTAAGAACGGTTTTGTCTGCCGGTTGGTCGTTTGGTGCTGTCCAAGGAATAGTACCATCGCTCTTTTCCCAAAGTCGTCAAACCGATAAAGGATTTATATTCCAGAAGATGGGTAGCATCGTTCTCGGGACTTGTAAGCGTTGAGATAATACTTATGATAAATATTCTAGGGTTCTATTGGGAAGACTTTATATAATAATAGAATTACTTGAATAGAAGTAATATGGAAATAAAATGGTTGTGATAATGCGATTTCCATCCATCTTCATCATATACCTACTCCAGGAATGTTTTGGATTAAGTAAAACTTGGGTAAACTTATAACATCAGGTTATTTTTATTTTCAATACTTTATTTTCCGATATACGGAACCCAAAGTAAGAAATGGAAAATAATCTAACATTTTTCCTTATGCTGCCCATTGTGTGGCGTGGCGCCTTCACTGAATAAAATGCTTTCGTCAAATATTGTGGCGTTCGGTAAAAGCATTTTGGAAGATTAGAAGCAGGAAGAGTTGCGAGGTGTATTTTAATCTAATTACATCATATGATAAATAGACGCCCTTCGACGACGACGGTACAGTAATAGAGGCAGTTTTTTTATTCTAAAAACTTAATATACCTACATAATATATCTTTAAACTATACAACATGTTTAATATAATACATGGCTCCTAATAATGAATAATGAAGCCGAAACGGATTAGAAAGATTCACCGTAGGCCTAACTACGGTGAATTTGTTTTGTCTTAAAATAATAAACATACATAGATATTTATTGTTATATTATATTATGCTCAGACAATCGGAACAACTATTTAGATAACCAAAAAAGACATTACAAAACTATACTATACATACTTATTCTAACACAAATTTGCAGATCATATAATTTTTTGTCACGAGGCGGGAATCGAATCCTCAACCTCTTGCGTCGCAGGCGGAACTTCGACGCCACCGATATAATTTTTTTATAGATATCTACAATTTAGTTCAACGTGTGCAACACCGCCCTCCACGCGTGTCCCTAACTTATTCTTCGTTCCTGAACAAAGTTTTATGACCAAACCGTATTGATTCATTCTTTTTTCGACCTACTGCCAGTCCGCCGTTACACCTTGCATTTGATGGTTTCTTTTGAACCGTAGTTTTAAAATAATGAAAAGTTATAGGGAATTTTACGGGAAATATTAAGCAGATTTGAGGTGAGACTCAGTATTATTATAAAATCTGATGCACCACACGATTAAACATTATTTATCATCATCATTAGACTTATTTACGTTTCCACTACTGGGACACAGGAAATCTTGACAAGACTAAGGATTGAGAACGTAAATAGGGGCGATAAGGAGTAATCAAATCTATCCTTAAAGTTTACATCCTTCATTAAACGACTTTTCTGACTATTCAGTAGATATTCATTCAGCGAAACCAAATTAGGGTCTTAGATAACTCTATTTTTTTCTATCTCAATAACATTAGCCCTTCGAGAACTGTGGAAATAAAGCTAGAGTGGGCCAAATAAGCAAACAGTCCAGATAGTACACCCACCTCACGACAAGTTGGGCAAATCGGATCATTTCATTCTGGACCAAAAAAAAGTCCACTTAGCAACAACTATTTATATTAGACTAGCTACCTTCTTTGGACGTTCATGATTTATTTTCGAGTGGTAATTTCCAGTGTCTATGATTTTATTTTATTCCGATAGTACATACCTAGGTTTATTTAAAATTTTGATTTGCGTTTAATTTTATAACCCAAAAACAGCTACGACAATGTACAATGCTTTTGCTTTTGGTCGTAGTAGCCGAGGAATAAAGCGGGGAAAGCCGCGGGCGGGTCTTCTAGTATTTTATATTCTCGACTTTTCGACCTTTTATGCAGTCCAGTAATATAACAGTCCTTGTGAGTCCGTATTAGTCCAGAGTTGGTATCTGTCGTGCAAACACTTAGCTACCCTTATTTAATCAGGCCCTACCTCACACACCTGGGATCCTATACCTACGGCTATCGAGAGTGAAGTTAGGAGAGGAATTTGTATGACCGAATACATCGAAAGGTCTCGGTTTGAACCAAACATACGATGATCATAGTATCAACTATTAGGTTACTAGTAGGTATGTGTTTAAAAAAAAAATAGATTAATTATATTTACAATAGAGACCTCTGTGGTGCAACGGGCGAAAGCCTGCCTGCGACGCATGAAGTTGCGCATTCGATTCACGCCACGGAACAAAGATTTGTACGATCTGCCGAAATCACAATTGGCTTACATTCTGGGTTCAAACTCCACCGCGCAGCTCTGGATTTTCTCTAGAAAATAATTATGTGCTCTTTAAAAACACGGTGACGAAACCTGAATTCTGAGAACTTTGAATAGTTTGAGAGACATGATTGTGTCATTCACCAACCTGCACTTGGCTAGTGTGCTCAATTAAGGCCCAATCTCTTTCGTCAAGGGAGAAGTCCCTGTGTCTCGGGTGAAGATGATGATGATGATGGCGACATAATTTGGAGGACATTTACCACAACCACAAATTAATGACCAGTAATTAAATTATGAATGACGGAATATTTTGTTTGTTATTTGAATTAATTTAAAACTAACCAAACCCAACACTTATGATATTGGGAGGCCATGGGTTCGAACCCCACAGAACATCTCTCTGAATTGAAAACGAACAATGGTGCTTCTTCTTTAAAATACACAATAAAATTTAAGTTGACAAAAGTGAAAAAAAGTTAAGTATGTCAGTCAATGTACAATTCAATGTCTGGTTAATATTTGACATGAAACATCACTATTTGTTAGGTTATTTCATTGTTTACTTTTAAACAATTTAGATTATTTTTATTTATTTGCTTTTGTACATCTTTATTATTTACAAACATCTGAAAATTCGCAACCCTTCATTATGTACCTAAATTAATTAGAAAGTTTTATATTCAAAGCAAATATTTGGAAGTCGCGAAAGGTTGGGACCGGCGAAGTTCACAACTATTTGTGTGTGTGAAATTCAAGCGATTTATTTACCTACAAACATTGTTGTAAGCAAAATCTAAGCCTTTGTTGTCTTAGTAAATATTGTTATGTAGGCGTAGGGTATGTTTGGTTCTTTGTAAGAAAAATATGCGGCTTGAAACATAACAACATTATATTATTCGTCGCCTATTTATAAGTTTAGGCTTTCTATTTATTTAGCTATTAACCATAACATTATATATTGTAAAAACAACAATAGGTAATAATTATAAAGTGTTAGGTGTTATCACAATACATTTCATACTATGAACAACTCATTTATTTATTTTAACATTTATTAGTACAATAATTTAAACTAATTACACTAATGAATGAATGAATTACCTAAATTTAAACATAAACTACAATTATTACAACAAAATTTTTGTAGAAGAATTATAAATAGATAAAAAAAAGTTCATAAAATTCCCATAATTCAGTAGATAGCACAAAAATAACATAAATATTTTTCAATATAAAATGTGTGGAACATTAACTACTTACAGCATAAATCAAAATGGCGACGAGTGCACAAGACGAAATCCAAAAGATGAGAGAGTTGGAGGAGAGGATAAAAGCGCCGTCGGTCTGGGGCAGGGTGGCTGCCGGGATTCGCTTCGAGGATCTGCAGGACAGGAGGTACGAGGATACAGTCAGGATGCTGAAGAAACACTATCTCACTGAGGAGGTAAGGCCGTGTGATGTCTCATGGCAAGGCACAAGGAATACGTTAGATACTTAAAATAGATTTTAAGGTCATGAACATGAAATAAGTAACATAATACGAGTAGTAAAGCCTTTATTTCCGAAAATTTTACCTACATTGGGTTTTACAAAACAATGAAATTAATATACACTATTCAATGTATCTTATTTTGGTGTGGCCTAGGTAATGTTGTTGGATGTTTCTTAAGAGATATGAAAATTGCCTGAATCAACCTGGCAACAGTAGGTATTCCGAGCAAAAATTTTAATCTTCCAAACAAAATGTCGCTCGACAATAACAATATAGCTTAGAATAGCGAAACTAAAGTCTTAAGCAAAAAGCTTTAATTACAAAACTGACAAAAAAAGATGAATCGCCACTTCGGAAAATCTTAATTTAGTTAATTAAGTTTTTCAGCTGGGAAAAGTAACCGAAACAAAATCGGGTAAAGTTTGGGGTTGGTCGTAGTATTAGCGACCAGCGTATGTTTATAGCCGTGTTGGCTAAGTGGGAGCACACCCGACTTTCATTCCGAAGGTCGTGGGTTCAAACCCCGCCGCGCACCTCTGATTTTTCTTCTTGGAAAATTATGTGTGCTTTAAATTTAAAAACACGTGCTCTAACGGTGAAGGCAAACATCGTGAGGAAACCGGTATGTTCTGAGAACTTTGAAAAGTTTGAAGGACATGATGTGTCATTCACCAACCCGCACTTGGCCAGCGTGGTGAATTAAGGCCTAATCTCTCTCGTCAAGAGAGAAGTCCCTGTGTCCCAGCAGTGAGAACGTGAATAGGGGTGTTATGTATGTATGTATGTATGTTTATATTAGTATTTATTATCCTTGACGCTATAGGATGAATGAGTTACATTCCTTATTTTTTTGCAAATACTTAAGTGTTATTGGAAATATTTAAGTACGCGGAAATAGATTTCAAAATTATTGGGGTATTTGAATGAAACTTACATTGAGTACCGATAATGTGGTATATGTTACTTTTAATAAATATGTATAAAATAACGATTTTTAATAACAATTTTATCAAGGACAAAACAAGGCAAAAGTAACAATTGTACTCATGAATCCTACTTAGGTATATTATAAACGCGAGAATTATAATGTGTACGGATGTAAGTCACTCTTTCTTAATTAATGAAACTTGTGATGAATGATTTAGTTTATTAACAGTACAGCGAATATGCTACATTTTACCGCGGGAAAATTATAACGTGAGCAAAAACTTCTGCCTGAGTTTTTGCTCACGTTATAATTTTCCCGGTTTGTTGTTAATAATAATAAAAATGACCTATTTATATAAAAAATATTTAACAAAAACCGCTTGAATTGTGACTGCGCCGTAATATTCTTAACACTTGCTAATTCTTTGAGATGTTTTTAATAAACTTTTTAAGCCCCGTTATCCAGTTACGGAATAATTCGATTCTCAATTGTCTAGTTTGATTAAAAAGCCCTCAGAACTCTGAACAATTTTTAATTTGTGCCTGTTACTTTATTTCTTGTTAATTAAATTCTTTGTTTTAAAAATATTTTTGGATGTTTTCCAATCTATTTTTGATTGTGTTCTGTGGACATTAATTGTGTTTTTTTAAACAATTGAGCGCTTGTAACTATTTTAAAGTATTGATTGTTGTCTGGCAGAGCGGAAGTTCAACCAATTTTTTTTTTATTTGGAGTAATATACAAAGTAATCGATTCGCACAAATAAATCTAAATAGGTCATTAAGTTTCAATGTTAATTGTCTCGAAAAATACCTAAATATCTGTACCAATCAATGCATTGACTGGAATAAATGCAATCCATTGCAATGAATCGAAATGTTAAGAAAACTAAACAAAGTATGTACTTTGTTAACGATGTAAATTATGACATGTAATTAACGTAGTTTTTAGGACATTACCCATTATTTATTAACTAGCTTGATAACTAGCTTTCTGCCCGCGGCTTCGCCCGCGTAATTTTAAATGTTTTCCCGCGATAAAAAGTACCCTATGTCCTTTTTCCGGTTCTAAGCTGCCTCCCCACCAATTTTCAGCAAAATTTTTCAGACGTTCTTGAGTTATAAGTGAAGTAACTAACACGACTTTCTTTTATATATAAAGAAAGATATGAATTTTCCAGTTGACATACCGCTCAGTGAAGATCGCACAAGACAGAGAGGGGACAGATGAGTTCGTCCACAACGTGAGGATCTGGATGAAGGACAAGATGTCAATAGCGGCGGTGAAGGAAGGGACGGACAAACTGGTCGGCTGTCTCATTATGAGGATACAGGATAAACGTTAGTATAATACAAAAAACTAATGTATAATTTAACTCCTAAAAACATCTTGACTAATACATTGCCTTTCTTATGTCGTATAAGCTTTACCATAATTAATCGTAAATATATTTATTAGATAGATAGATAGATATAATTACTTTATACAATAAAGTTACCATTACCATTAATAATATACCATTAATAACATAACATAACATAAAAAATGGAAAATACAATACCTAAGTATCTAATAATGGGAAAATTGGTGCCCTTATTGCTAAAAGCGATAGGTATCTTCCAGGCAACCTTTGGATGGATAGGAACTATTAAATGCTTCAGTAGTGTTAATGGTTTTGTGTAAATTTTACTCCTGTGCCGAACAATTTCAGCTTTAAAAATCTCAGAAGAAATTTCACCTTTACCGTGTTCTGATTTCAATTCCTTTCTTTGATTTCAAATTCCAAGTAAATTTGGCATCTTAAATTCACAAACCGACTGCTCAGTAGCTTTTATATACATATGTGTTCTTGCGTTATATAAGTGCCCTTAGCATGAGGTTATAATGACAGTGAATATTTTTTGTATGTGTTTTGTTCCACAGTTATACTTGTTCCTAGATTGCGATATAGTTTTTTAGTTGTATCGGGGTTGGAAATACTTATCGTCGTTAATTATGTATAAAAATACACACAAAATGCTAACTTTCTTTAAATAAATGATCTATAGATACACCATATATAAGGCTTTATATTGGTAATTTCTATTAATAATTTAAAATTACTGCTTTCTCATTTTTAAACAAAAGTTTGCATCATCTCTTTTTGATAACATAAGATTTTTAGCTATGAAAGTGAAAAATTAAAAAAAAACTGACTGTACGTGTTTTTTCCTATTGAAACCATATACATGAGTAAAATAGTACAAAACTCGCACTAAGGGCACTGCTTTTGTATCGTCTGTTACATTAGGAGCCTTCCTTGAATGCTTTCGGCCTAAATTTTTACTGCATTCGTAAAAGAATTCCGATTCAGCTGTAGGATTTGATGTTTGGTCCAAATTTACCGAGTTGGCGATTTATCGAGGACTTTTAGATTTGAGAACATTGCATACATAAGCACCCCTAATTTACGTGGCCATTGTTGGAACACTCAGACTTATCTCTTGACGACAGAGATTAGGTTTTAACTTTTACCAGTATTTAAATATAGTGAAGTTTTTTATAACTTCTGCAATGGAATGGAATAGATAGTGAAAAAGTAAATAGGGATATTACTTTTGCACTATTCCATTCCATTGCAGATATTACAAACTCTTTTGACTTAGAGCAAATTCCTTGTACGTAAATTGGATTCCAAGTAGTCGATAGGGGTAGGTCTATATTAAGGGAATGTTGATGGTATCAGGAGAATAAGGAAGGTTGTAGAACCATTACGAGGTGGGCCTTTTGAGCGCGGTTTTGCACAATCAGGTACACTCCTATTGTGGCCCTGTAAAACGCGAACAAGGTTTTTTACTACTCGAGTTCCTTGGTGAATGTTTTGAATAGGATTGAAGATGTGGATTTAAATAAATTAGAGGTTTAAACTTGTTTGAGTAAAGATTTAGATATCTTTATTAAATGTCTGGTTTAGCCAATCCATTATTGCCTATAATGTCTCCTTATGTGTGTCAAACCAACTTAAGAGATTTACAATATTAGACGTCAGGCAGAAGCGTCTTTCTGTGCACGATTTTACTATTTCCCTCAAATTCAACACTCCAATTTGTCTTACCTTTTTGATGCTCTCATCATCATCATCATCCCCTTTTCCACATTATGTAGGGTCAGCGCAACATGTCTTTTCCTTCCACTTTCCTCTGTCAGCCGTCATATCTACACTCTCTCCTTTCTTTCACACGTCATTATTAACACAGTTCATCCATGTTTTCTTTGTAGGCCAATGACCTCTCCTCACATACCCATCTACTTTCATACTTAACTCATACATAATGCTATATACTCGAGGTATTTATTATACGCACAATAACGCGTGGCTTTTTATGCGTTTTCACAATTCCCATAGTGCAAACAAGAACAGGCCTTCATCGAAGCAAGCTGTGACTCTTTTGTTAGCGGTAATTTGAGGTATTTTGAGCAGAATTGGGTAAATTGAGCAGAATTTTTCAATAAACAAGGTACCTACTCGGAAATATCACAATGGGTGAAAACTGGATGTTTGCTTTCACGACTGTTGCTAGCAATAAATTCGAAATTTATATTGGACTGGCTTGTTATCAATATAATATCTTTGCGTTTAGTTTTTAGATGTTTTTATGATTATGAAGGCAACAAATTACAAATAAATATCTGAGGATTATTTTTTACTTCGATTAATTTAGAATTTATATTATAATGTATAGGTAAGCATTTAACATGTAAAGTGGTTTAATCAATAAAAATGTACTACTGTATTTAAGTCTTACCAGTTTTCTCGACTTCATGAAATTAATCTAGATTTATTCAGTGCTTGAGATCACTCAAGTATTGACAATCGATTCTACGCGTTTTTTTTCATTTGCAGTATTTCAAGGGCTTATAAACTTTATGACAGGCGTTCATTCTATGAGGAAAACCGAGTAGTAAGGACGTAATAATAAAAGTAATGTTGATCTATTTTCTCCTTAATTGTTCATTACGAATGTAAAAAAATAAGTACTTTTTACAGAATCCTTCTCCAGAACAATGAGCCGCGTCAAACTGACCCACAATCCACTCTACTCCTCCGTCATGACGTTCTACAACGCGGTGGAAAAGCCTGTGGACGTGTTCCAAGAGCTGGGAGTCAAGAAGTACTTGAAAGTGTACATCATGATGCTGAAGGAGAGATACAGGCATAGAGGTGGGTTGACGAAGATATACATTATATCGATGGAATGTCTCAATACATAATTAACCTTTTTTTAAATATCATGATTATAAGACGTCTATCAGTGCCCGCGACTTCGTCCGCGTAGAATATAGTGTCATTGAAGTAAATAAATTCCGAAATTCAAGTTCAGATTTTTTTAAACAATGTAACATTTTCGTCTCCAAAAAAATTAACTTCAGTAAAATTAAATTATTAGGTATTTGTAAATCGTAATTGAATATTATCCCTTTATGTGTTTAATTTGTTTATCGCTCAGTTATAAATTCATTGAAATATGACATTATTTGATTTGAAAGGGTTTTGTTGTTCAAATAACTCAATCAATATCACAAATACCAACCAAATTGTGACTTTCAGGATTTCTGTATTTATATTTTAAAACTTCATTACTCGGTTACGCTAATGATAATCGTTTCATTATTAAAGGTGGATGATGTTTTCGATTTTGTTTATACCTGTTTAAGCATCCATCTGGTTTAACTTGTAATCTGAGCACTTATCCTTGAACTAAATGAACATTAACTAGAATATGCCTACCTATTGCGTTTCTATTGTGTTACGCACAAATACTAGATTTTATGATGCGTCACGTTTACTCTGAACATCACGTTTCTAGGGGATGTAAGCTCTTTGTTTAGTCACGATAGGTATAGGGTTATTTGGGTTACTAAGCCACGGATTAAATTATCTTATACCTTAGAACATAATGTAACTAGTAATTTGTTGTCTTATTAACCTAATTAAAAGACAGACAATTTATTAAATTTAAGAGGAAAAAGGAAAAGTAAATAAAATAAAATTGTAACGTATATTTAAAACTCTTTCTAACTACATTATTCGTATTTAACGGCATCCTTGCAATTCTCTTCATTAATCTTGCCGCTTTTTAAGTTAGTTAAATTATGCTTTAAATAATGATTATTGAAAATCTCATAAAACTTTTCTGCTGACCAGGTTTTATGCAGAGAAAGTGACTACCCCTTCTATTTACAATTGAATACTATCTAACCGCAGAATTATTAGTTCACTGCATGTGCATACTTTTGTTTGTTTAATGAATTAAAAAATGCCACCACCAAAATGTATCTTACCATTTTTACATCCGCATCGCTTGCATTCACAGCACGGCTTTTTCAGGCATAGCGAAAGAGATGTTGCGTTCCGCGATCAACCTCGCGGTCAGCGGCAGTATTCCAGCAATGGCAGGCATATTCACAACTGGCAGCACCCAAACAATAGCTGAAAACATCGGATACACGAAAATGCATGAACTGTACTATGTCAGATATCTTATCGACAACAGGGTGAGTGAGTTTTGAGTGTTGCTTCTTTTCCAGGGTACCTTAAGGCGATGTTGAAAGCGGCTGAGTCAATGAGCGCTTGTGCCAACGTGCCAGCAATGGCTGCGATATTTACCACGCAGCGGAGTCAACAGATTGCTGAGGAGCTAGAGTATAAGAAACTGGGGGAGATTTTGTATGAGAAATACTTGGTTGATGGAGAGGTATGTTTTGTTTCGATTCAATGCATTTTGCATCTATAACTGATAGTCAAATAATTGCACATGATAAGACCCGTCTGTATTTGTTGATCATCGACATAAGAGTAGGTTATTACTCCAATACAGAACCGATTTTAATAAATTTGAATATATGTACCGTAAAACACTCCAACATTGCCCACATTTTTCGAATAATTACAATTTTTGTTATTTTTTTGTATGGGGACACAAGTATTTTCTATTAGCATCTGCAACTATAGGATATTTTGCATGTATTATTTTATAAGATTTTGTTATTCGTCAATATTAAATCAAGTATTTTATTATTTTTAAAGGCGGGCAATGTTATCTCGACTTATTGCCAACATTGCCCGCGTTGATTTTTGACGCAAATATCTCCTCTCCGGCCTCTAATCAGCTGACAGCAAAACCTGTACAAGAATTCTGACCAAAACTGGCCTTTACTTTAAAACTAAAGCGAATCCATGACAGGTTTCCTACCAAAATCCATATTAGGCTAGTTGGGCAAAATTACCCTGACCTTGTTAGCATTTTCCATACAATTCGCTTTTCGCCTTTAGTAAAGTGATAGGGTTGGTACATCTCAGTAAACTGTTCTTGACTTTTTATTTCTTTTTATGTTAATAAAAAAACAAGATTATCTTCTATTGAATTATTTAAAAAACTTTTGAGTAACATGTTTGATTCAACAGATTCACATGCAAGTATTAACATTTGTTCCGTGTTATTTTTAATACATTCTGGTTCCAATCTTTCGTCTGGACTTTCTTTGACGAATTCGAGATTTTGTTCTTGCTTTTAAGAAATAATAAAAATAAATTATCTAAATAATCAAGATAATAATAATTAGCAAAAAAAAAAACTCGGATGTGTCAACCCTAAGCTTATTTTGACTGCGGGCAATGTTGTCAATAGTAGATCGCAAAAATACCAGATAACTTTGCCCACCATTATAACTTTAGTTATACAAGAACTGCATCAATGACAATAAAGTTATAATAATACCTTAAGTTTTTTGTACAACATAATATAAATTAAACTCATCTGTGTTTTCTCCATCACGCACAATCCACTTTTGAATTTTCACCAAAATTTGCCCGCAAAAATACACTCTGTCTTTGACGAGTTCCAACAAGTTACTGAGTGACTTTAGCGTTACATCCAATAGACAGTGGTGCTAAACACAAAACCTATTTTCTACCAAAGTCAATAAATGTCACCATAGTATTCAGATATTTTTGCTATTAAAAGTTTTGCTTAAAAATTGGTCTTCGGGCAAAATTACCCTCGGTGGCAATGTTGGAGTGTTTTACGGTATAGATACTTTGAATAGCGGTAAAGTACTTGGCTACTTTTACCGTGAGAAAAATCTTTTATAACACAGGCGATACAGACAATTGCTTTATTTTTATGATTAATGTAAAACTTCGAGCTTACCGCGTGGTATGTTGCTGCGTGATTTATCCACCATTTTATTTCCAGATAGTTTTCTGGGACATCGGTCTGGGTAATTACGGCGCTGCGATAATGGCGTACAGGATCCCGGACGTGGTCGAGCCTGAAGAGATCCAGGCGCAGCTGTCGTCGCGGTTCGCGCTTCAGGTCGGCCCCGATGAGCTGGAAGACGAGCAGACTGTGGAGGAGACCTGAGTATATGCAGGAGAAGTGATTCATGAACAGGAGAACTAAAAATATAAACCTAAAGATTTAATATGTTCATGTATTTTTTTTGTCTGCCTACACTCTCCTTAAACAAAAACTTCCGTGCGGTTAACCACCACATAATAGATATGGTATTTATTTACACAAAATGCCAAAGATTACTAGGAGAATACCAAAAGTTGGGCGGTAAGTACCTACAGAATAATCTGTACTTACTGCGATCACTTACCCGTTTGATTATACTAATCCTATAATCCTGACTGGACTTTTAATTGATTCCCTTGTCATTATCCTTTTTTGAAAAAATTATAAGCGCTAGTTTAAAACTTTAATTACAAGCATTCTAAGTTTTTCTTCAGAATTAAATGGATTCCTTAACGCCCGCCGGCTAAATGAATTCGTTTCCTTGTTTGTCGCTTTTTACTTGTAGCACAACTTTAACGCGAAACAGAAAAGTGTTTTAAATGAGTGAAGAAAGAAACGCAGAATAAGAATATTACATTTGTAAGATTATTTCAAACTATCGAAACACTCAGAACTTAGAAAACTGTATTATCAAAGAAAGAAAAAAGTATGATGGCCGTGTTGGTGATAGTGGGAGGACACTTAACTTTCATTCCGAACGGCGTGGGTTCAAACCCCGCCGCGCACCTCTCTTGATTTAAGGCCCAATCTCTCTCGTCAAGAGAGAATTCCCTCTGTTTCCTAGCAGTATGTATATTAGTAATGGTGATCGTGAAGAAATCATAATATATAGCACAGGACAGTTGATTAAAATGCGGACAAAGCCGCGGGTTAAAAACAGTTTAAAAAGAAATCAACACCTACCTCTATTTAGTCAGAAAAATAAAACTTACCAAACTACGTGAAGGCCAGAATAATCCCGCTATCTGGCTACCAGGGCAGCATAGATGCATAGCTGTTACACAAACAAAGCTTCACAGGTCATCCATCACAGCTGCTGCAGCAGTGAGGTTACACCGAAATAGCGATTGTGAGATTAAATCAAATTTAACTTAGTTTTTTAATGCTAAGATTAATTTGGGTATGTTTCACCAATGTGGCAATAAAATTAAGTTTATTTGGCAGATAAGTAACGGATATGCTATCTGGCACTTTATCAGCAAGTGGTTAAACAAACCTTGTCTTAGCTAGATTATAAATGCTGTTACATAAAAGTCTAAGAATAGTTATTAGTTTTTATTGTTTGTTTGTTTTATGCAAAACTACTAAACTGAATGGAACATTCAATTTCATTAAAAAAATTCATTACAAACTTTCGCATTTATTAGAAGATTTTAAGAATAGAAACATGTATCGGTGTAAGCTCGGCCCACAAACGCTTTGGCCATGTTGCATTCAGTACTGCTACTCCGTTATGTTTTCCTGGTGTCACGTGACTTACGTACCCAGTGACGTAAATAACGTAAGCGATGCAAGTCGGATTACCTACGTTCTTGGAAATATTAACAGCTACTATTTCAGGCTCAATTTAGTGTTAAATGTTTTTGAAGATAACAAGTATTTGAGTTGTGTGGACGAACGTAATAAAAAACTGAGAGAAAGTGTAAGCCACTTGGTAAATCATCTACTGCTGGACATAATATACATATAATGTTATCTTTGTTTTCTTTGATGAAAGAGAAGAGAGACATAATGAGAGGGAATCATAGTGAGATACCAATTCGATGTGCCTACCTAGCTTCTTACGCAAACTTCATAATTACCGCCAATAATCGTCTTTTCAAGTCGTATATTTTCCGATATCAAACACTAAAACATTATAAAATTCAAAATAAAATTACGAATTAAAATTACAAATTACGTTATTTATCGAGACTAAAGCTATTATTAATGCATTTTCATCAAAATAAATGGAAAGATGTGAGACCGCGGCCTACAAAAGCTTTGGCCATGTTGCAGTATAAACTCTCACTCCGTTATGTTTTCCTGGTGTCATATTGTGCCAGAGTAAGCGATGCAAGTCAGATAACGTGTACACTGTCTTTTTGTGATAAAGAAAAGCAGTTTATAGGAGTTTAGGTTCTTGGTATACTTAGGCTTGTTGGTCGCAAATCAGAAATTTTACAAAGTACTTGATGGATTGATAATAATGCTATTTTAGTATTTATTATCTTTTATTCACAAACTGTTTTGATCCTCCATAAAATCTCAATAATATTTGAACATTTATGCACAAAAGTGCACTAAACACTTAAATACTTTTATTAAAATAAGAATAAAATATACGAAAATGAACTCGTCTTATAAAGTCAGAACTAATAGTTATAAAAAGACAAAACCTTAATCCACAGCTTTCAGCGTAAATTTAACGAAAATTGGCTTTATTTCGAGATTTAAGCCGAACTGCAATTAAACGGTCCGCTTCGGTCCGAACGCCCGGAAACCTATGATGGATGAGTGCGCTCGGGAATAGACCTAAAACTGTTATACTAGAGCCAATCAGAGCAACGATGACAGCTCTGTATTTGTATTCAGTATCATTTTCGTACAAACAGTCGAATTTGCATTCATTTTATATTGGAAGATAAGGTTGTGAGTATAAAGATCTGATAAACAAAATTCTATATCAGTTAGGACATCTATAAGATAATTTATGTTAATATGTTTACAATACTTGGGTTGGTATAGTAAAATATTATCTAAGGGAGATAGCGCGTTCTACCCGGTCACATTCCATAATTTTTGAAGCAATATCTAAGTTCAATATGACAAAAGGGAGCAGGATTTTGCGCTTCAATTTATTACTTCGACCTTAATGTTTATGTATGTACGGATAATATTTATCGGTAGCAAATATACGTACGAACACCGGGTTTTATGACTCGGATTGGGCGTTTTTTCAGCCGAATGGAATACGCCAATAACACTAATGTATACAGGTATAAACAGAAATATTTGTTTTGAGCTTTATGATAAACTAGCATATTGCTTCGATAGTGTAAATGATTTCCAGATATTTCGGTCTGAAGCAGACAGCATCCACCGTGAACTGGCTTTGAAAAGATCTTTCTGTCCAACTTGTTGGTGGACATCCGACGCTGCGTTTGCCGAAGCATAGTCTCCACTCGATAACTTTTCGGCCCCATCGGCCATCCATTCTCCTCGCTATATGGCCATGTCCTTCAAACGAAGACCACGTGGCATTCCCCAACTCGGACTTAACCAGCGTGGTGAATGAAGGCCTAGTCTCTCTCGCCTAGACTTAAAACTAGTTATAAGATCTTTATGTAACTCATACTGATTATGATATATTTGATTTGAAAATTCCCTGTGTCCCAGCAGATGGTGATTATGATGATGTGCCTAAAATGAGGAAGGCACTAATGTATAAATGAGATAAAGCCCTAACAGTAACTAGCGACCGCAAGCGGAAGAGACGTGAGCCAATTTTAATCAAACTTGCTTCAAACTCCACCACTCGAAATAAAGATAAATGTTTCAAGTTAATCTGGAGTAGAACGATTTTACTTAATCTCGGCTATTTGGCTGGTTAACTTTATTTTCTTAAATTGTCTTTCTGCGGTGGGAAAAGATGTAATAAGGGTTTATTTTATTTTTATTTTACCGAGCGAGTTACAGCAAGTTTGAGGTCTTTTGTTAGTTGGTTATTTTTTACTGAATATACGAATATGAATATATTTTTAAGTATTAAGTACTATTACTACTGAATATATTTTTAAGTATTATGTACTGTTTGTTTCCCAAATAAAATAAAATAAAATAAATACGTATGCTACGTAGGTATAACAGGTATAGGTACCCCAATAGTGGTATAAAGTGTTACTATGTGTTATGCATACAACAAGAGATTTTGAAAGTCTGTAGGCACGTATGTAATTAATTCTCTAAAATAATGTATACTCAGTTGAATAAAAACATAATTCAACACAGCGTACTTTGGCGAAGAATGTTAATTATAACATACTCAATAAAATTGCAATAATAAACATATTGAGGTATAAAAATTAAACCGAAGATAATTTATTTTAAAATATCATTTATGTCCAATAACCTTCGTTAAGTAAAACGACCGTTTGAAATAAAGCCGTGTAAAACACTCAATTGGTTTAGAAATACGTTTTTCAAAGCAATTTAATATCTAAAATTGATTTGTTACGGTATAAATTTCAATGTATACGAGGGTTGGATCATTTGGTACAAAAATCGACGTAAGGTGATGTATGTGAAATGGTTACGCTAGCTTCCAATCGCAAAGATATAAGTTTTACTGGACAAGAGCTTTTCAACGGTTTCGAATGGCGAGACCACCTACTAGACCTTTGGCAAGACTGGTGGAAAACTATTCTTGACTTAGACTGTTGGACAGATTTAGGGGAGGCCTTTGCCGAGCTAAAAATACAGACTTAGTGGAAAAATTTAAAATAAATATCATAAGAAACTCCAACAGTTTATTAAAATTATCTATTTTAATATTTTGGGTCTTATTGGGCTAGTTTACTATGTAAAGCAAAAATTAGATTATAATAAAAATACTATCGATGTAGTACATATCAGATAATTTAGCACCTAAGTTACGAGCCTGACATATTTCTGAATTGTCCAGCAATATTTATTTATTGTTATTTAATATTGTCTCATCCAGCAACTATAAGCGACGTATACGGCATAGGTTTCCATTCGTGGGGCCGTTCAAAACCAGTGGACATTCAATTTCATGGATTGCCGCCGCCCCCCGCTAGCGGTCCATATTTCACATGATGTATCACGATGAGGGCAACAGGATATGTGGATCGATTTTATTAGATGGATCATTGGGGATGTGTATCTTAGTTTTGACTAGCAAAAGTGCTATGAGTCTAGTCTAGCCTAGTGGTGACTAATTTTCTCTCTTTTTATGTGGGTCGTCACACCAATTAAGAGGCCGGCGTCACGACGAATTGCCCATACAAACGAATAAATAAAAGAAAAATAATATTTATCTAGGTCCCTATAGAGTTTTTTTTACAAAATATACCAGATTAATGTCAGCACAACTACGTGTGGTGATAATTTATCAACATAATAGTTTATCACAATTTACATAGTCCGCGTAACCGTGTGTTTCTATAGAAATAATGTTTGACTTTCACTTTGACTTCGTACTTGAGTTTGTGTAAAACAGAATATAACAGTACTCTGTGGGTATTCTGTTAATTCCCTACAAACTATTAAACCTTGCAAGGTACCAACGGTCTTCAGAAAAGTATGTTAAAGTAGCGCACACATTTTATGTTCTTTATTCACAAAACTGGTCTTTCATGGATGGTAGATTTGACAAGATTATCTGTATATCTTGTTGGTGGACAACCGACGCTGCGTTAGCTGATCCGTGTTCTCCACTCGAGAACTTTTCGACTACATCGGCCATCCATTCTCCTCGCTATAATGGCCAGCCTATTGTCACTTCAAAGAGCTAGGCTAAGTTGCCTATGCCTATTATAGTCCAGTGATTATGATGTCATGACGATACAAATATAGTGTTTCTCTGGGTGGCACCTTCTTACTCCAGTAAGGCTCACAGTATTACGATATTTCAGTTTTAGTGGTGAAGGAGGGTAGTCAAATTTCTGAGAATTATGTTATAGCATCAAGGGCGGATGTAGAATTTATAACTACTTGTAAATGTTTAATAATCTAGCTGTGAATTAATGTTTGAAATGCGGTTATACATTATTATAAACATACTTTAGTGTAATGTGGGTCTCTAATACGTGGTTTTCTAACTAGTACCCTGTTTCTCAGTATCCCAAAAATCGTTTAATTTTAGAAAATAATGTAGAGTTAATATACGTAGGTAGGTATATACGAGTATATCACCCAAGTAACGACATTTTCCTAGAAATTATAAAATCGAATCAATTTCACGTCAAAAATATTCGACGTTCGAATAGCAATGTGATGGCAGTTACTAGGAATAATAAACATATTATAATGTTACCTACATTTTCTGCTGAAAAGACTAGGTTAACTTATTAGAATAACTTAAGTGAGAGTAAATAAACAAAATAACAAATAGGTTAACTTGGTAAAATGTTCTTAAGCTGTAGTGTACTTATTTAAAAAAGATCCAAGCAAAACAGTCATTTTATTTTCATCAACTTTGGTAACCTTGATACAATCCAACATCACTACAGCAATCAATAATTCAGCAATCCGTATTTTCAGAGTTTTCCGCGAAGCATTGAGCTATTCATTCGGATTGTTTATGTAAACCGTCGCAATCCACACGACGATTATCCCATTCACAGCTTTCTACTTTCAACGCAGTTTCTGAATTGTTTGAAAGGCTTTCGTTTTTATGGTTTTTACATCGTCGAGAACTCTGAACTGTATTAAGGGCTCGTGGCTCGAACTTTCGATACAATATTATACTTACCAACATGTTTTGGAATAACAGCATAATATAGCCTCCATAATGCTATGATAATTTAAAAGAGATGAGTTTTCTTAATTATCAAGATTTATATTTTATAATTAACTTTGATTTGGGAAACGGTAAGCAACGGTACGTTAGTCAGTTTGTTCATTTATTTATTGTTTGATGACCCTCGCGGGAAGATGGGATGGTATTATTCCATTGTGCAAATCCCTTCATATGACTATTCACGTGAATTGTTCATTAATATTATTCACGTCAAATAATAATATTCTCGCATTTAATAATTGTACTATTTTTATACATTATAGAATTTATAGAGAATCTACATACGATGTCGTATTCGATAAATAAATAGTACGAAGTAAGTCAATACTTATAAGACCATTGTAAGTCATAGAAAAATTAGGCTTTGTCACGCATCGATTTGGCAGAGATTCAAGCTATAGGAAGGAAACATAGGTTTTACTTTGATAAATCAGCCCATGGATGTTTAAGTATCTAGGCTACATTGACATCATTTCCTCTAGAATATCTAGATAACAACTTAAACCATGAAAAACACTAGTCTTCGCGAAGATAATGTGGTCGTTGAAAGATATATTATGTAGAAGTCGAAACGTCAAGAGTAATAAGTCCTTTATTGTTCCTATTTTTGCCTATATTTCCCGTTGTTATATTGAATAGTGTTTTATTCATGAAAATTCGTGAAAATGCCGATTTCCTCACGATGTTTGTCATTCACTGATTATGATTAAGCAAGCTTTAAGGAGTAAATCTAGAGCTGCGTGGTTTGAACCCATGATCTGCGAAAAGAAAGTTAAGTATACTCTCACTTAGCCAAGACAGCTTCACAAAGACTTGATCACAATAAATTGCAGAGAAACCCCACATATCTCCCAGCCAAGGATTTACCAACCGAAGGTGACAAACTGCAATATTACAGACAAAAGATAACACAAGAACTTCTCACAAGAATTGCAATTTTATTGACCAAGAAAATATCTTTTATCCAGTATATTAGATCTTATTTTAACGGTGTTACAGTCGAGTTTGGTCCGTCCATTGTTCAATGGAAAGGTATAAAACAATTCAATACGGACTAAGATTTAAGGCGTGATAAATTAAGTTTCTCTCTGTTCTTATAAGAGGATAATATCGAGAGCGTAGCAGCTTATTATATTATTTATTTTTTTACAGTATTTAATACACATAATAATTACATTTATTTATTACATTATTATATTAGATTCATAGTGATGACATGTCCAAGGCAATCTTTGTGATTTAACGAACAAAATCTGAATCAATCAATCAATAAAACGTGGTGCTTCACCACAACCGACGTGATCGTATTAACTGGAAATCATTTAGGGAAGCCTATGTCCAGCAGTGGACGTCCGATGGCTGAGATGATGATTACACTGTCCTGCCTCAATCGCATCCATTTATGTATACGTACTTTTATACTTTACGTTTTGGGTAAGCCCCGCTAAAATCTCGCAGAAACAATAAATCACTATACTTTCCGAAGGTATTTCTTGAAGCTATCAGGGGATCTAAGACCAACTTAGTAACTCTGCAACACAAAGTTTCTCCGGCTTTAAAAGTTACAGCCTGGATTCAAGGATTCACTTTATTGAAAACTAAGTACTTATATATTTCAAGGGAGAATTGAAAATAATGTACTTTATGAGGATCTACCTCATAGTTTATTTTTATTTTATACTTATATTATATAGTTTTTTTTGTTTGGGATATCAGGTCTAGAGTAATTTTGAGTTCATAACGTAGGTAATTAATCCTCGATAGCGTAGTGGCTTAGTAGGTAGATACCGCAAGGCAAAATGTTTTTTTTTTCTTTAAAATAAGAGTAAAAGTAAACAAACCAATAATGGATTTGCTTAGACAGTTTTCCGAGCACCACTTTGTCCATATTAGTAACGCGGTATCATCATTTTAATAAAACTAAAGGAAGTTTTTAGTAGTAAAAATTCAGTTGATTGTTAGAAGAATACAATTATTTGAGATTTCCAATGCATTTTTAGGATTTTATAGTATTTAATAAGAGTTTTTTTTAAGTTTAGCAAATTTGACCTTTAGGTTATACAATAACCATTATCGAAAGAAAGAAGAAAAAACTTACTTTTTGTTAATTAATATATAAATATATAAGATTTGGCACATACTCCTTTTTTCAAGAACACAGCAGTCACGACATAGCGTGCCAACGAACAATGCGAGTTCCATGTACGGAACCATTGGCTTTTTAATAAAACCAACTTAACGTCTAAAAGCTTATTAAAAGCTTTGAACTAAGGAATAATAGAATGAAGTTTATTAAACAAACTTTTTAACTGACTCTTGGTAATAAAATGAACTTAGAGATGATGAAGAGCTTATTAATTCATTCTCTAGATAGCCAATAGCTTCTACATATTATGTCCCATATTTTCTATTGGATTCACCTTCAGATTATTTTCATATTCCATCATGACCAAGTTCATTACATTTCTAAGAGGCCATAATGTCATAATTTCGTGTTTATTGACTTTGAGTGAGGTATTGTGATCATTTTGTTCAGTCATCGTACATTCGGAAAAGGTGACATTTACTTTATTGCTCCAATAAAACGCGTGTTTATTTATTAACCAATTGTTATAAAGTAGCATGTCGTGTGGTGGCAGGCTAAAATAGTGTCACCTTGTAATTTCCCCGCGGATGTCCGAACTTAGTCGTCCTAATAAATAAATATACCTATGTAAAATAATGTACTTATGTTAAATGGTTAAATGTAATGTTAAAACATTAACTTAAATGCATCATGCTCGGGATCGTTTTAATAATTCATGAAGTAAAAACTTTAAAAATATTGAAATAAAAATACTATCGACAAAAGTTTTAAAGCAGTTTTAGCAGGAGGTTACCAGTAGAAGGATATTATTAGCAGCTCGGTCTATTTTCAACTTATTTGAAGCAAGATAGCTATAACATAAAATGTTACTTTTAGATCTGTTATTACACGTGCTTATACAAATTGTAAGATTTCGTTTAATGCTCTGACAATGTTGCTAAAATATTTTTGGTTTGTATAATAATACGAGTACGTTTTCAATGTATTACACGTGTATCTCTAAAAAGTCTTTTACGTTATTACCTACTTTAAAAACATCGCAGAACAAAACGGAGATTGCTTTTAATAACATGATACAAGTATCAAAAGGAAAGCGGATTTGTCTTTGTCAACGTAATTTGTAACGTTGCGTTGACGTCGTTACGTTACGTCGTTACGTGGCGTAGTAATACGTCGTATGTTGCTAGGGTTTTGTATTTACTAATGACGTCTATGTCTATGTTCCCTTTCATGTTTCGAACGTATATTGCCAGTTATCTCGGAGATTAAAGTCAAGATCTTTGGTGATACGTAATTGAAAACTCATTTGGTGATGTTCTTTTAGAAACTATGTTCATCAAAATCACAAAATTTCTTAGTACTATAATAATTATTTGTATATCAGAAAAATAGTAGATAATAGTAATGATATAATACCTAAATTATTATATTTAATATATAACTAAATAAAAAAATGTTTACCTAAAAAATTTAACGGTGCTGTGATAACGCCAGCTGTAAAATCGTTTTCTATTAGACATTGCCACAAATTAATTAAATTATTTACTTAGTTAATTATATAAATATGGGTTGTTTTGATTATAATTTGCTGTATAAAGTCCATTAACCTATTAAATCTAATAACAATGATGAAACTGTAGGGATATTTTCGCCGAAGTCGACCCAATTTGAGCGTCAAAATCTAATTTGTCTGGGACGCATCAAATCTCCAAGGGAATACCTAATTCGGGCTGATTAGGACAAAAATCATTTTTGTTATATTATAGCTCTCCAGGTTAAAAAATAAATGGGTTAATAGGAAAGCTATCTTAACCATCGCGTTGTAAAATTGTGGGCGCTAGATATCAGTCGTCAGTTTCCGAATGTCATGCTTATATACTCGTAGTCAGTAAGTAGGTACCTAATCAATTAAATACCATTATTATTTAATAACCTTTTTGAGAAACAAGTGATCACGGTTAATTATAAGTTTTAGTAGTCAGACCAAAACTATTAAGGCGTCATTGCAGCACACCAAACACGTAATTCAGTAAATGTGCATATTGTGCTATTCACAAACCCGCCTGGTATTGTTTATTATCTATGTATCCAATGCATATAATGAGCTCCGTTAATTTTTATGATAATTATGATTAAATATAGGTGGAACGGATTTTTTTTAATGAATCGATCTAAGTAATTTTTCGGGTTAGGAGTTCTACCTTTCTCTGGAATGTAACATATCAGTTACTGACCCAAAATTGACCTAGAAAACTAGAGCATACCTCACAAAAATATCTATCAACGATAAACTTCGCAAATAACAATATCCTTGTTCGAAGGTTCCAACTTTGCCGATATATGTGGACGTAAACATAATTTATAGTGAGGAAAGGTGTTATTATCGTGAATCATATTTATTCGCAGATAGGCCATTAAGCACTGCCAACGATGTTTTCAAAACATTTTGATATCTGGATTCTGGGAAACAGTCACGTGACAGGTAGGCGATTGAATAATCTAAAGTAACAAACAACGTTTCATTTTGAAAATTATATAAGTTAATAATAAAAAAATTTAAAATAAAGTTTATTATGCATTAACAAACGTTCCACACAAACGTTCGTTCACTTCCAATTCAAGTTAAGAGTACCTACAGTTAGTAACTTAAATAAATAAATTTTGCCGGATAATTCACAGAGCAACATCTAGCCCCGTGGTAAGCTCGAAGCTTGTGTTACGTGTGCTAGATTTCTGATAAACTTAGTATAATTTACATAGATAGATATTTTTTTTAACATAGAAGTTTGAAGGACATTTCACATTTACCAATCAACCCAGGGCCAGCGTGGTGAATAAGGATACGATATCTCTCGTTATTAGACTGTGTCCCAGCAGTGGGAGTGTAGTACCTACGGATTACGGATGCTCATTGCATCACACATCACTTTACGAAAACTTCAAAAGCGCCTTGCGCAATTTTTCCGAGTCATTAATTTGTTCTCCTTCCGTATCCAGTACAAAGAAGTGTCAGCGACCATCAAATTAGCTTTATGTGCGGTTTTATTGGACTAAGCATGTCCCGGGACATGACATGTCGTAAAACGTACCGAGTTTGCTTTGAATTTTTTGACCTATCTTTTAGTTGTTGGGTAATAATCGTAGTATATAGCTTAGTAGGTGAATAAGGCTTTTCCATTAGCCTGTTATTTATTTATTATTTATAAATTTGCAATAACAAATAATGAAAATATTATTTTAAAAAGGAATATTTATTAGGAATTAAATTTAATTTTATTTATTAGACTTCAAACCTTTTAAAGTTCTCAGAACATGCCGGTTTCCTCAAGATGTTTGCCTTCATCGTTAGAGCACTTGCTTTTAAAGAGCACATACATTTTTCACGAAGAAAAATCCTACTCACGACGTTCAGAATTAAAGTTGAGTTTGGTAGCCCAGGCAAGGTTTAAAAGGTAAGAAAACATGGAAAAATACGGAGGAAGCCGCAGGCGAATTATCTAATGTGTTATACATTTCATATAGTACATAACGCTGATAGCTCTTGTACCTATTTTATTCGACACTGGACTTCAGAGCACGGAACATTACGAGACTTTATTATGAAACATGAAACTGCTATCATTGCCCTCGCAAATTCACGTTAAACTTCAACAAATAGTCATCACAGCTGCCTACCTCATACATGTTTCATGTTGACTTTGGTTTCAAACAACATCCGACTTTCAGTTCACTGCCTCCGCTTAATTACCATAATTTCCATTACTATGAAGAGATCCTGTGGTTACGTAACTAATAATGGCGCAGAATTTCACAGTTATTTGATTATTCAGGTGTGTATTTAGAAAAAAAAACAATATTAGGATTTCGTTGCTTTTCGTGCGTCGACATGTTGGAGTAAAACACCAAGTAAGTTCCATTTGAAAGATTGAAGAATTAAAATTGTTTAATTACTCCAATAATTCTGATTATTTGCTATCCATTATCCTTAACAAAATTGGTAACATGTGTTTGTTATATTAGGTAATATCCTAGGTAGGTTGAGCGGCCAAATAAGCTGGCTGGCCGCAACTGGTCAAACAGCTATGAAACAATAGATACTCTTTCTCATTACAGAGACGTGACCAGGCTCCTTATCTCTGAAGACCATTTTGGAAAACACGCTTGTGGCTGTGTAGTTCCTTCATTCCGTTACTTTGTGCTATTAAACCGCATCTCAGCCATGGCTCTAACTAAGAACTAAAATAAAAATATAAAAAAACAAAATATAAATATAAATAAATAAATAATTTAGTCTTTATTATCCTATAATAGGCACATATTATAAAATATGGCCTTCATTAAAACATAATTACTTAGTAATATGTGATGATGGCTGTGCCTTAAAATTAATAAATAAATAGTCGTCTAACATATCCATATTAAGCCTATTTACTAGTAACTAAATACAGCTCTGTCCGTTACAGGCTATCGCGCCTCGCCGATACTCTACACCCAACTGCATTAATTGTCAGCATTACTGCGTCAAACGGCCGGCGTCAGCTTAAAACCAGTATATTAGGATACGCTGAATTGCGGAAATAATCACCGTAAGAGCGCTTGTTCGTCCGTTTTTCACCGTATAACAGACCGTCAATAAACGGCTATCCTTGTGTGCAATATTTATTTTACCGGATGGATGTTACCTTTTACTGCTGTCTTTTAAGAGATAGTTTTAAACTGGTAGTCAGAGATTACGAACGTGCAAATTATCTATGTTAAATTTATGTCTTTTTTCATAGAAGTCTTGGGTTTTGTCTCACAGTACAGGCCTATTTTTAACTAAACTTACAAACTTGCTGGGACAACGGACTTCTCTCTGAATTAAGACCTTATCTTTCTCGTGAGTGAGGAAGCCTTAATACAAATTGCTGGCCAAGTGCAGGTTGGTCACATGTCCTTTAAACCCTTTAAAGAATCAAACCCAAAACTAATATAATGATTTTGATGAGTTTGTCCGTGAACATGGCGCTTGCAACAGTGTCGAAATATCGGAATACTCAAGAACATTTAAATCATGGTATGTTACCCGTTTCATGTTCAAATATATTTAAAAACCATGAAAGTTTAAACAGTAATATAATGATGATATGAAACTGATGATCATGAGAAACCTATTGATTATCCAGCTGTTTCAGGCTCGCGTAATTAACTGGGACGTAAATAAGTGCTTCGATTGCCAGCTTATCTGGACGCATACATGGATGAGCACAAATCTAAATGAGCTAGCGACCTCTAAACCGCGCGATAGGAAGTCTAATTCTATTCTAGCTTATGTTTTGTTTTGATTACTTAATTAAATGTTTATTTAATTAAGTAATCACTGGTCCTTATAGTGTGTTTTTTCGCCCAAAAGGATAAATTAAATTTTTGTTCCAATGGTTAAGATGTCGATAGTGTATTTTATATCCATATTGCCAATCCGTTGTCTCTAATCGCAAGATTTTTAGCCCCATCGGCCATCCGTTCTTCACTATATGGCCTATTGCCATGCCACTTGAAAGAGTTAATCCGCTGGACTATGTCGGTGACTCTCGTTTTTCTACGTATATCCTCATTTCTGATCAGTTTCTTGTCCAGTAATTAACTGTAATATGGATTAAAATGAATAAGACAAAAATACAATACAATAGAGTATAAACAATAATTTAGTAGGTACCTAATGCTCCAATTTTGCAGACGTCCTTATCTGTCCTCCATTAAACTTCAGGTCAAATAGCGTTCAAACCCTTTTTATACAAAACGAAGTATAAAGAGTAAATTGAATCCGTTTCCAGTAATTGTCAGAGCATGAACAAAACAACAGTGTTGAAGCGTTTCGATTCGTTAGGATTAGGGTTCCCTTTATAAAAGTAATACTTTGCTACAAATACATTAAATTCATAATTCTGGATAATTTAATCAAAATTGAAAATACAAGAAACTAAAGTAATCAATTCGCATTTCTTTCCATTTTCTGGTTGTCTGGTAGAAATTGCCTGTAAGCAATAACACCCACGTTACCTACGTTTTTCTAGATAAAGATTTTTCTAGATTTACTTTTTGTAGGTAAATGTTATTGGTGTGTGTAATACAGATTTTTTTTGTCTTATATTTCAACAAACCTTATTCAGCTAAGCGTAATAACGGTTATACTAAAATGTTTGATGAAAATCATAAAAATATGAAGTCTAAGTCCTAAGAAGCTTCTAGGAAAAAATATAACGTAGGGAACTCTTAGATTCTGAGGTTAATACACGCTTTAGCAATCGAGTCGTATAATTCTACTAATGGTTTGTGCCGTGGTCACTGTCGAAGAACTTATATTTTCCATGCAAAATAACGCGTTTCTACGTGGTTTTACTTAATAGGAGTAGGTTTCTGGTTGGTTATACTGATTCTGAAGACCATAACCAACCAGAAGCCTCTTGATAACTCTCACTTGTATTAGAATCTGTTATAAACTTTTTATTATAAAATTTGCGTACAGACCCAATAATGAATTGCCAAAAGTTTTATCTCAACAAAAGATAATTTTAAAAGTTACATCAGGGAATAACACACAAAATTATCAATTTAAAAGAAATGTCTTAGACCACTGTACCCCACCATGTATCTAATTTATATTTCTTTGCAACAAAAACAATGATGTATTCTAATCCTCTTTGTGTCATTATAAGATTTTTACTTTATATTGGAGCTTTTGAAAATAAGAACTTTAATGAAATAGTACACTCACTTCTAATTATTTGCGTTTTTTTATTGAAGTTGTAGTAATTATTGTTTAAGAAAATTTCATGTAATGTTCGAGATCTTCATTAATCTCGGAGAAATCTCAGTTTAATGAAAAATTTAGATACGAATAATATGACTAATGAATGACTTAAACTGGCGGAATCATTATATTTTTATAAATATTGTAAAGTCATAACAATTTGGTTCTTGTTAACTGTTAAGTTATGTCTTATGTAAATAAAATAATTAAAATAAATTAACTGCAAGTGACCCGACTGGCACCGTTCCGGTTTCATGTTCGAATCAATTTTTATTTTGATGAAAATTTTTGCAGGGACACTTAAAAATCATAGGTCATATAAATTAAGAAATAAATATTGCTTAACAATTCACCACATCTAGCCCCGTGGTAAGCTCGAAGCTTTTGTTACGGGTGCTAGATTCCTGATATACTTAATAGAATATAGGCAAGAAATACAATTCAAATTCAATTCAATAAGCGAACAATAAGTTAAGTCAGTTAATAGTTTAATAATACATTTTCCGAAACAAAAGTTTCCATTGCCCGAAGTTCAAACGCTGTTTATTTCACTTGGATCAAGGTCAAAGGTGAAATTGAATCATTCCAGTAATAATGACTGACGTTTATGAGTAAACGAAACTCAATTAATTTGCATAAACTGACTGGAGTACGAATCGAATTTTGGATGTGGTCTTCATTATTAAATAAATCGTTATAATAAAAATAAATAAATGTTAATAGAATAGAAGATAACACGAATATAACTGGGTGCCTGTTGGAGAGAGTTATTAACATTAATAAGTTATAACACATTTTGTAAACAAATGGTATGCAATATAAAACCTTAGTAGTTTTATATAGTTTTATAATAATAATATCTGCCGTTTAATGTTTTAGCGTAACATGCCCGCCTTAGATTTTTTTAGTACCACTCTATTCTGGCAGTGGCCCTTGCCCAATAGTAGGATAAAATAAGAGTTGTCATGATGATAATAAAAATACATAAAATACCACATCCAACTTTACAAAAGCTCAGTCACGATCCCAAACCCTCTCGCCTTGCTAATAAATAATATTGAAATGGATTGTTACTGATTAAACTTTCTGGTTATGCGTCTCTGTTTCGCACGTGTAAATCACATTTACCTGTCTCTGTTTAAAACTTATCACGCAGTTTCGGTACGGTTCATTGAAAGGAACAAACCTATTCATTGGTCATTTTAAACTTAGTAATCTAAAGGTCGATACTCATATTCAATTTAAGGTTTGTTCGATATATCTTATCTTTGCAAGTTCTACTTCATTGGCATTTGTATTTTAAAGTTTAACCCGTGTTGCCAGTGATAATATTATCTATCTACCAATTTAACATTAAATTAAAGAATTTATTTTATTTTAAATTATTAAATGGGATATAGTTCAAATGAGGATAAATTAGTAATTTGGCAAGTTTCTTTGACGTGACCAAGTGATGCGTGTGTTTCTCTCCACATAAATGTTTAGATGATTGATTTTATTCCAGATATATTGATATAATTAAGTCAGAGATCAGAAATAATTTTCTAAAGAAAGTCGTCCAAAAAAGATTTTAATTACCATTAGAAATATATTTATATTCATTGAAGATATATATTTTAGGGGTGATTTTCGATACCAAACAGAAAGCAACATCGAAATCTTATCAAATCACCATCATTTATGATTGATCGCCAAGAAACCGGTACTTTGACAATTTAATGAAAGATTTCTATCGTAAAAGTTAAATTAAACAAGTTATTTTTCTGAGGAAACTTCGACGAAACATAATTAGGGCTCGCAAACAAAGCTTCCTGATTGGAGATGCAAAGATGTATTTTTAATTTATTACGGGGATCTTTTTCCTTTTGCGAGTCTGTTTGGCCTTAATGAGTTATTAATTAATAAAATGTTACGTTTTAAAAGTCCATATTATATTCATTTTCTGCAAATATCTTCTCGTGCGCGAGTAATATTACTACATATAAAAAAATGTTTTGAACCCACCATCTTCAGAATAAAAGTCGAATATGCTTTTTGGTCCTTTACAAATCCAGTTATAATGTTCTACAAACACCTGTAGCCAAAGCACCCGAAGGATGGGGTATAATAGCACATTTATGCCCCACAATTGAGTATGTCCGTCGATTACAGTTTACTGCCTCGTAAAGCGACCACTTGAACAGAGTTATGTCATAAAAACTCTGTAAACTTAATTCCCATGCTTGTCATCCCCCGGAGAATTATGAATGGTTTATTTGTAGGTCATTGGTTTTATATCCGCTTCATTTTAACATTATCACCAGCGGACGTCTGCTAAACATAGGTTAACCAAAATGATGCTCAGTTTTTTCCTCCAAAACTGACCGGAGTCACCTTGTATATAAATAAAATAAATATTGCTGGACAATTTAGATACCTAGACCGTAGCTCAAGCAAGGTTAAAGAGCTGAGAAAACATGAGAATAAAACGGACGAATTCGCGGACGGGTCAGCTAGTAGCTATTCGTTAATAATAAAATGGTATAAGTAGAAATTGGTTCAAATAGGTCTATGCTACGTGTCTCGCCAATCAATACTGCTGATAAACCCAAGCATTGTCCTGTATGTCTGAGTAACTGAGCCCATTCATAAGGCTTAATACATTAGTGCCTCGGATAAGCATCTAGTATTGAGATTCCGAGCACGGCAAGGCCTTAGCCCTTTTCAAACTAAGTTACAGAAAGGAAATATAGGTTACGAATCAATCATTGAAATACCCTCCACAGCTAATAAAAGCTGAAACCGTTTGTCACATCAAAGAAAGGACTATTAGGACGGATCGTGAGCTTTTCAGCAATAAAATATTTTCAGAATAAAGCTACGGATGAGAGATCGAAGGCCGGATGTAGAATACGGTTTAATATCGCTGAAACAAAGTTTCACAGTAAAGCTTAATACATGCTGAACCATATACACAGAAATTTGCATTCAAAGTTTAGTTTTTAATAAATCTAAAAATATGAATTCTTTCTTTATTTTTCAATGGAATCTGTGCCTATTGCTTATTCAGCCCGGTGAAGCATTATCACAGAACATATTTTAGATGCACTTTTAATTTTGATTAGGCTCCTGGTTGGAATCCTTTTAGTCGAAAAATGGCTCTAGGTTTGAGGCCTGAGACCATATATTAAATTATATATTTGATTTTTTTTTTCTTCATGCGAACAGAAAGTTTCTTGGCAGCCGTGATAAGTATCAGTAAGAATATTGTATGGTCCTTACCTTTACCGCGAGGAAAATATTTTTTTTAATATAATTTTGTTATCAGTACTCTAACAATGAAGGCAAACATCATGATGAAACTGGCATGTAAGAATATTGAAAAGTTTGAAGGGCATAATGTTCACATTCACCAACCCGGCCTTAGCCAGCGTGGTGAAATAAGGCATAATCTCTCCAGCCAATAGAGAAGTCCCTGTGTCCCAGCAGTGGGAACGTCAATAGAGGTGATGATGACGAATCAGCACTATAAACGTAAACTAAATTTTTTATTATTATTTTACAACTTCATTGCGGTTTAAATAAATAAAATTACTGTTATTAGTGCTTACGGTAAAATTGCATACACTATTGCTTGCCATATTTTAAGACACCGTGTATTGCAGGAGCTTACATAAGTTGTCTCATTATAATTCCTAAGCGCGAAGCTTATGCACTGACATTTACCTTTGTAAGCTTTGTTTGTTATGTTTTAGAATATGATATCAGTGAAGCTATAGGGATAGGCCTATTCCTTTCCATTGTTTTAATAATTATTATTGTACCCTACTATAAGTGCTGTACACAGCAGTATTATGTTAGTGACTAGTTTTTTCAGAATTCTAGCACCCGTAACACAAGTTTTGAGCTTACCACGGGACTAGACCTTACTGCGTGAATTGTCCAGCAATATTTATTTATTATTTGAAGAATAAACAAAAAACTTTAAGCAGTCGATTTTCACCACAATCCTATGACCATAAGGCTCAATTCCCACGAGCAAGCTAACCCGGTGACAATCACAACTCAAATAAACTTGAAGAGTCGGAAACAGGCGTTCTGTCCTGAGAAGGATTTGTTATTCAATTTCCTGTATCGAGAAATCTTTATACCTTCTAACCTTTTGGACGAAAGTTTACTTAAATCTCTGAAAATAACGAGTACCTATTCTACATATAAGTCGCAGTAGGTAAACCTAAATATCAGACAAATTGCAGCAACGTCATTATGGTATATTACCAACTTACTGCGATCCAGAATTTTCAAACAGATTCAGAACGACATAAACAATAGGTAGGAATAACTCGTTTTTTTCAGAGATTTAAGTAAACTCGGTTTAGCGACACACCTAAAGATTGGGTGACTTTTCTTAGCCTTATAACACACAGAAAATCCTCTTTTGCTTTGTATAGAACAAGCTGCGCTCCCCGGTTTTACCTGCGTGTTATAAATATGTGTTATTCTGTTATTATGTAGACTGTGTAGTATGTTTCACCAAAATGCATTAAGTTCTTTTTGCACGAAGTAACAAACATCACACTCACAAACTTTCGCCTTTATAAAAATATCAGAATCATATAATATAAAATATTATTTCTAGTTAATAAAATGAGTAAAGTATGTATTCTGTTGCTCCTTACTAATTAAACTTAATAAAATACGAAACGCCTTAAGCTTAAGCCCTTAAACTTACTCCCATTGACCTTGCACAAGTTACAAGATATATATCAGAATTCTAATCTGTTTGTCCGCCGGAAATTGAATAGAGCAAAGTGAGGGTTGTCCAAGTAGCCTATCTTTGATGTATGGGTCTATGGGACGATATTGCAACCAGGGTCTCTGTCTAAAAGATGACTGATAGCTATTGGTAAACAGTTCTTAGTTTAACGTTGTTAGAAATTTTGTGTGGCGAATTTATTCAGTGCTTTATTCTTTGACTAAAGACTCATTTTATTGGTATTGATATTACAGGTCAGGATATACAAATAATTTGACATTGGTAGTATAAAAACAGTTAATCGTCACAGCGGTCTAGTTTTAGCAAGACTTACGAACAGCTATTTTTTTTATAGATAGATTAAAAACCAGTAGGTATATACCTTATATAGAAACATATTATTATAATATAAAGACGTAATTTAAATTCGTCTACATTTTGCGTACAAAAACTGTATCGAGTTACAAACTAGAAATATCGCTATAACGAAGTCAAATACAACAAATCGAATTCGAATTTTAGAGCGAAAGTTAAAATGACTTTGATTTTTATCGCCGCCGTTTTGCCTAGTTTGATCGAGTTCTGTTCGTATTTACTTTTGAGAAGTTTAATCGATGTGTATAAGTGTGTATTTTGTTTGTTTCACTTTTTGTCTTGCGCCTTGGACCCTTTCTCAAATATGCCTACAATTTTGTTTTTTTATAAAAACCTTTACTAAATTACCGGAATTCGATGAATGATTCAATGAAAATTGCATGTATAATTAAATAAATTCATATACTTGGATAGTTAACACAGCTACTTCTATCCCCGAAATAAGATCGAAGCTTGTGCTATTAGAATTTTCATAAACTTAATCAGATACATAAATCTTACATAGAAATATTTTAATCGTACATTTCCCAAAGCACAAAACAATAATACAACAGAAAAAAAAACAAGGATAGATAAAAATATTGGTTTATTAAGTAAGTCACGGATAAACATTCGAAATTAGTCATTAAAATATTGGTTATTAAATGGAGGCCGCAAATTTAACGTGATAATGTTCAACACCCGCGCGTGTTAAGTAATTTTGCAATTAGTCCAAATAAATAATAACATTACTTCAGAAAATAAATATAAGTACAGAACTTCCTTTGAATTTTGGAATTGTTCGAACAAAACGTATGTTTTTATTCTCCGACACACTCAATTCTATAAATCATAGAATTCCATTATGTCAGGGGAGAAAAACCTTTCTAATCAATTTACTAGATTATTGTACACTCCAATCGAATTCCGTCCACAATGTGGACAACGTGTCGAATGGAATTCTAACCAATAAATACAAATCATTGCACCCTCCAATATACCGAGAGGTAACACCAACTTTTGGCAAGCTAAAAATTTGTACTAAACCATTTTACGACAAAATTTTATCAAGATATCATTTTTCGGATTACCTGGCACATCAAAACTGTTTTCGCGGCAATTGAAAATGTAAACTGTTTATACCTAATTTTTTTTGACAAAAACACATTATGTTAAGACATTATGTTTATGAGACTTTCAAGGTTATTTTCTTGGACAACAGGGATAGTTTTCAACTTTTTAAGTCGCCTCAAAATCTACCCAAAATTAGTGCCAGGCTCTCGGACTACAATTTCGCAGGGGTCGCAAACCCCCCGCAATATGACCTGTCAAACCGAGATGGATACCGGGTTCTTCACCCCTGGCATAGTAATACTAAGAAATATGCGATTGACATCTTATTGAATCGAAACTGATCCTAATCAAATGTCCAAATTGCTAAATTTCGTTATTTTCAGGTCAAAAATAAAGAGATCTGACAACCTGAAAAAGGTTTCTAATTCATCACTCCTCCATTCATTTAATGGATTTAAAAAGTTAAAAAGAGATATTGTCTAATTGCTTTTCGTTATTAAAATGAAGTAAGGCTCTTACTTAAATAATAAAAATATTTTTATTTGGAAATTTTAAACAAAGGTAACCTAAGACAAATACTACGATAATAATATAAGCATTCAGCTGATAAAACTGTGTTAATGAGTTAATGTTTTTATTAACAATCTTATTTTATATGTCTTTTTTATGTATTTTTATGTTTCAGGTACTTTAGAGTAACTTTATTTAGAATTGTATGTACAGTCGCGGAATGAAAAGGTTCGTCAATTTTCAAATTGATTCATTCAACGTATCGCGAGCACATATTACCTTTTGAAACTATGTTACAGAATAGACTCGGATTAGAGAAAATAATGTTTAACATTTCGTTAATAAAGTTCAAAATTATTCAGATCAAAGTTGTTTGACAATTTTACTTGTCAATAAGATTAGTATGTTTTATAAACTAAAACCTTCTTGTTGGTTCAAACTGCCATTTCTTACAAATATACGGTATAAAAAAAAACAAGCAAAACCTTAATCGAAAACAAACGTCATATTTATTTGAATGTTAGCAGCACTGTTTCTTGCACTGGCGTATGTTGGCATAATTGATTCTTGCCGTACTAGTGCAAGCGATAACCGCCTCTAAGGTGACGAACCTTTTCATTCCGCGACTGTACTATCAATAATTTACAAACATTACCCACGTGTAAACTCATATCATAAAAGCAATCGTTACACTCAAATACAATGCAACTTCAATGTATTTCAGAACGGCTAACAGTTGTTCAAGAGACAGCAATATTTGTAATGGCGTGTGTTCTATCCGAGTAACTACTGGCCCGCTCGTGCTTTTGTTAAATTGCTGCATTTTGCAATAGGACTCTTGACTGCGACGCAAATTGTACTGGAATTCTTGTTACCTGAACCCCTAATAGACCCCAAGCTAGACAAATGGGCTTATTCAGTTCTAGCGAGTTAAAGTTTAAGGAAACCCTATTTCGATAATAATGATTATAATCTTTTATTTTTTAAAGAAACAACGACTGCATAGACCTGAAGTTAAATAATAATTTACTTCCATCATCAGCTCTGCATCTGCAGCTATGATCAGGCGCAAATACCTAAAAACTAACTACGCACGCACTAGTCGCCTGTACGATTGTTGAAAGTTTTCTTACTATGGGACCGCTTTGAAATGTCTTCTTTCCAGCACAAAAAGAATCATCAAAATCGCATAATAAACGACGAAGTTGTAGAACAAATATAAAAAAACATATAATACGAAATTAATAAACCTTTTACTTTTTTTTTGGTCATTAAAAATCATTGATCTCAACATTCCATTTTCCGTGTGCCGTATAATATTAGTACCACCCTATCTCGTCTTGTGGATTTCGTCAAACTAACCAAGGGATTTATCTAGACCAGAAGACGGACAGAATTAATTTGTGTACCAACAGCACCAACTTAAACACCTACTAAATCTTTTGGAGTTGCTATGATATTTTTGTAATTTACATTATAATAATATCACACTTTTAATAGGATCAGGAACATAACACACTTGAGTATTTCAATAGCTGTCAAAAATCTCATTAAAGGGAGGTCGTGCCACTCAATTTATAGATATAGGGAAATGTGACATACGGTTATGGCGATGGAGAAAATGCGTGAACGAAATCGTTATTCGAGGCGTTAACTTTGAAGTTTATTGAGCTGAAACATATTTTGGTAAAGTTTTCAGGTCAGGTCATGTTTATGAACTAGTTTACACACTTGTATACAAGGTGTCCCGTAAGCGTTCGAAGCGGCAACGGTTTGATGTTTTCCCAATACCAAAGCAATTTATAACAACCTTACACACAAAGTTGATACAGTTTACTGATAAGGAAAAATAAAAGATAAGGAAAACATTATTGTAAAATTGTTCTATTAAGTTGCATCCACCATGTGACAAGGTGTCAATCAGAATTTTTATAAATAAAGAAATTATTATAATGTGTAATAATTTAAATGGATATATCTATTTTGCACATTATAATAATTTCTTTTGTATCGCTGGATGAACTAAAAAGTTCCGTTCCTATCCTTTCTTTCGCCGCAAGAAGATATTTGCCAGGTACTTGACGAAGGCAGTTTGGGCATTGAATGTAATAATAATAATAGATACAATAAAACCTTTATTGATCAAAACTTATTTTCTAGCAATTACAGTGTTTCTCTGACACATAAACTATGTATATAGTTTAAACTGTTTTTCAGGAGTGAATTCTTCCCATTATTGTATGATCAATCTTTAAAAAATATTCATAACTTGGATAATAGGTAGGTAGTTATAATACCAAGATATCTACAAAGATCTTCTTTGAATCATACAATTTTAAAAGCCAGTATGTATCAAGGGTTATTGAATAGCCATTGTACGGAGATATTATTGAGATATCGGAATAAAGGCTCTCGGATTTCATATTGCCAGATTTGCGGAATTTTTGTCATCGATTTTATATTGACTGTTCTTTTGCGATTAATATGAACGATTATTATCTTCTTCGATTGTTTTCTGATATTTTACGTACCTATATTCGAAAATTAGTGCATTTAGCTTACTAATATTTAAAGTTGAACGTTTAGACCTGAATATTAGAAAATGGTAAAACTAATCACACACAACGTAATCTTGTTATACCATTTTCTAAATAATTCCAAATGTTTTGAATGGATTTCATTAAGTCAAATTAACTTTATTTATCACATAGTAGCATTACAGACCTGCTACTTCAAATTAGATTACGTTATAGACATACTCAAAAAAAAAAACGTACTAAAAGTTAATACGTACCCAAATAAAATTAATTCATTCTTAGCAAACTTTTCTATGCGATCAGAAAAACAATTAAATACAGCTTATTACTAAAGCAAAATTCATAAGTGCACACTTGTTTTCGACATCTACAAATCTTTTGGGAATTTTCTTTGAACAAAACTTTTATATCTTTCTTGACTCTATAAGTGTATTATGAAAGTCAAATAAATTATTTTGATCCCAATAATCACTGAGCTAAGGTTCACTTTGATGTAGTTTTCTAAAAGAAATTATTTGATTGCATTATTGTGCTCTGTTTAAACGTTCCATTCGCTAAGTTATAAGCTGCTTGAGCAATAGATATGTGATATAAATTAAGAGTTGGATTTTTTATTCATGTAATAAGTATAATCACTAATATTATATACTTATACTTGTTACAAAAGTTATAGTAAGTTTATCTAGGGATACCTTTAACAAAACTACTGCGAACATTTCATGACCAAAATCAGGTGAATCGGCCCAGCCGTGCCAAGCTTCGTGTGTTTAGTTAGCAAGTTTACTATCAGCAATTTATTTTGATTTATTTAGTTAAGGTCATCTCATCCTTGATTCATGTTTGAGGAAACAAATAAAAAAAAAATATTGTTCGTCAATTCACACAGCAAAATTTAGCCCCGTGGTAAGCTTGAAGGTTGTACATACAATTACGGGTAACTTGATAATCTGATACACTTAATAGAAATACGTATAGTAAAACCATTCTAAAAATGAACTCCCCTCCACAAAACCGTGATGATTTCAACGTGTGAGAGGAAATACAGAAAAACAGAATACACAGAAAAAAAAAAACAGAACAGAATACTATACATGGATAGATATTTTTATAGATATATAACTATTCCGTAAGAAGGCGTTCAAACGAGGCACAGGTCTGAACTTAGTAGCAATATATCTTCGACTAGCCTCAGGCCCTACGTGATTCGATTTCATAGTTGATGCTTACGAGTCGGCACATCTAACTATACGTAACTTTCTAGTAATTCTATAGGAAAACTAAATATCGATTTAGGTATTTACAGCTAATACTGCAACAGCAATCAAAACTTTGACTTAGAACTGGTATTACAATACACCCAGGCAAATTTGAATGTATTTATTTTCTATCTTTTGTTACAGTATAGTATTAAGCTGTTGTATGTTTTTCTGATTTAGTCCACATTCGTCCGGGACAATTTTCATAAATAATTTAAAAGTTCATCTGTTGTTTAGTATAATATAGGATAAATTATTTATACATAACATACCCGTGATTATTTTTTGTATTTATTTTACGCTGTGTAAAAATGTGTTCTAACGTGTATTTATTTCTAATGTGTATTTATTTTCTATCTTTTGTTACAGTATAGTATTAAGCTGTTGTATGTTTTTCTGATTTAGTCCACATTCGTCCGGGACAATTTTCATAAATAATTTAAAAGTTCATCTGTTGTTTAGTATAATATAGGATAAATTATTCATACATAACATACCCGTGATTATTTTTTGTATTTATTTTACGCTGTGTAAAAATGTGTTCTAACGGTGAAGGCAAACATCGAGAGGAAACCCTGTTATATATTCTGAGAACTTTTAAAAGTTTAAGGAACATGTGCCATTCACCAACCTGCACTTGGCCAGCGTGGTCAATTAAGGCCTTCTCTCGTTATGAGAGAAGTCCCTGTGTCCCAGCAGTGGGAACATTAATTTAGGGGTGAAGATTATGAGAGCAGTTTAATTACTTTTACAAATCAAATTTTAATAATTATAAAAATATATTCACTCAAGAAACTAATTAAGCAGCCAAATAAAGTCCCAACCGATCGATATTCATAGATATTGAGCTTAACAATAATTGCTATACACGTTCAGCCCTTATTGTCTTCCACAATAGTGATGTCGTATTTTAGTTCTTAGTTTTAGTTAAGTATGCTTTAGTTCAAGAATTCTAAGTGATTTGAATCCGACCTCTATTGTTTAGGCCTATTAATTAATAGATAGAGTTTGAATTAGTTTTCGGAGTCCAAAGTTTTCGAGGTTATTATTAGAAATAGTAATATTAAGAGCAGAATTGTTTGTTTATTCTCAGTTACAGACTGGAGTAGATCGACACTTGGAAGTGTCGATCTAAAGAATCGACATTTCCTAGGCTACTACAACTATTTTAAAACAAAAAGCACCTAAAACGGCCATTTAGATCTTAAATACTAAATTTACAACGAAAAGCGCCATTGATTTTTTTATATAAATAGATAAACTAAATAAATGTAGATTACGTAAAAAATGCAAGCGAACCTGTCGGCGGGTCGGCTAGTCTAAAAATAAAATTGTTATTCCGAAAACCAGAACATCCTTATTACATAGAGTAATGTATAAAACAATAGAGTCGGGTATTTATTACACTTGATTTATGGTGTAACTTAAACGTTATTAATTTGCGTGTTTTGAGTTTTGTTTTTAGCTGAAAACGAATAAGTTTTCAGGGGGCTAGATGTTTGCTTGATGATAATGATGAACACAGTTTTGAATTTACCATGTGGTTATAGATTTCTGTGTGCAATATTTATCTATATATAATAAGAAATTCGTGTCGATTTAACAGAAAATTGGTTATAGCTTAGAACCCAGAAAATGACTTAGGGTACTACTTACAACGGGAAAATATTGTAACGCGACCGAAGCCGCGGGCGGAAATCTAGTTTAAAACAATTCGAAGTTTCAACAGATTTTCCTCAAATGCAGACGCTTCAAATAAACGTAAGCGTCTTCGCAGTTAACATAATATATGAGGTCGGGTGCAGCAGCTAATGTCGTTTTAAGCCCATATTACTCACTTTATTCAAGAAAACTTGCTACAAGATAAAGTACATAATCCATCATGGTAGGGCTTAACGCTTAATGGCTAAGCATGAGTTTTTAACGTTGCAAATTTTAAGCCTTTATTACAAAGAAAAGTCATGAAAGCATTAATTTTTATTAAATACAATTTAAATTTTCTACACAATTTCGTTTGACCATACTAGCTCCCTTAACACAAGCTTTAAGCTAACCTCGGGTTTATGTTGTTGTGTGGATTATCTAGCAATATTAATGTTACATATAAAACTTTATCTCAAAATTAAAAAATATTTCAAATTTAGACATGGTAGTATAATAACCATCTCGTCATAGTCTAATAAACAAACAAAGCATAAAATCTAAACACTCATGCTAACCCCACATAATAGCGGAAGAATGAAGACCAAGTTCGAAGGCTATGAAGCAATTTAAGTTACATGCTAGAATCTGTACTAAATTAGTAGGTTCAAGTCTTGCCGGTGTCGAAGTTTCGCCTAATATTTTTCTTATACTACATTATTGTACCAGTGACTGTCGACTGACTGTATATGACCTTTACTATTCATGTGTATGTACTTTAAAAATACCTTGCCTGGAGAGGTTGCCTGGAAGAGATCGCTGTTAGCAATAAGGCCGCCAATTGTACAATTAGTTAAGTTTGTTTTCTTATACATTGTCTATTTAAGTGTAATAAAGTTATTATCTATCTATCTACTTTAAAACACGTGCTCTAACGGTGAAGGAAAACATCGCGAGGTAACCGGCATGTGCTGAGAACTTTAAAGTTTAAAAGACATGTGACATCTACCAACCCGCACTCGGCCAACGCAATGAGGTGTTAATGCTTCAATTAAAACTAAGAAGAAAGAAACGTCCCAACTAAATCTGAATAGAATTTGAGGCAGCAGATTCAGAACACATGCTATTTTTGCTGATACATCAATATCAAAACAAGGGGTTTGTAAACCCATATCACTTCCTGCCACAATAAAATGCATCCAGGTGTTGTTACCTTACATGTAACATTTGTTACAAGCTTTTACATTACAGGTAACATGTTAAGGTGCGATTCCAATCTTAGCGACAGACGACCACGCGACCATTTTGTTTCCCAGAAAACGCGCGTCACGGTCGCGGCATTTGATTAGCTTCATCAAAATCATAGATACTAATTAGGTCGCCTGGTCGTCAGTTGTGGTCGCACGTTATGGTCGCTAGGAACGGAATACCACCTTAACATGTTACATGGACAAAATGCAATATCAGAATTGTACCCCTTGTTGTGGCGTTATGGTACCTCGTAAATCTTAAAGGGTCACCTAAGGGAACCGTTTCCTTGTGTAGTGATGGGGTATTATCGATTAAATGTATCGACTTATCTAGGAGGGGAAGTTCTTGATGTGTATTTTGATCACAAGTAGATACAAATAATAAAAATGTTAATAATATTATAAAATAACACACAAAATTTCGTGTGCGTATGTGTCTTTCACGCAAAAACTGTGTCGAATTGTGATCAATAGATACTTTTATTTCTACTCAAATTTAGTGTATTTTTTCTGCTCAATGACGTTGCTAGCATTTTTATTTAAATATCCTGTTAAAAAGGATTTTATCGATAATAATAATTCTAATTTTACCCCATCCCTATCCTAGTTTCGTCACAGCCGTCATAACCCTACCAAGGTAATGTAAATTGCTTGACTGCTGTATCCACCTTTGTGTGGTCAGTGGCTGTTTGCTAACAATATTTCAAGGGGTAACAATTACTCTACCGGCCATGGAAGGGTTAAATTATTTTGGGCGAAGGTAGAGGTAACTAATTGTTATCTAGAGTAATTGTTTTAGTCAGGGTGTAGGTTATTGAACAATTTAGAAAGGCAGATGCTAACATAAAATTTAAAACACTAAAGTAAAATTATATGAGTGAGAGGTCATAATGCTCATAATCGTTGACGCATCTAAATATTTTGTAAATAAATATATGCTGTTCGAAATAAATGGATGGAAGGATCTTTATATATTATGATCATAATCATACAAGCTTCGAGCTTACCACGGGACTAGAGTGGCAGTGTGATTATTATTTATTTATTTATCATATCTTTCAGGAAGTCCCAAGTAGGCTAAAAAACTAATGGTATAATTTAAACTTATTTTGTATTTTATTTTCTCGGCCAATCCAAATCTAGTTACATAATGGCAAAAATATTTAAATACGGAACTAATCAGTTTAATTTTCTAACCTTACTTAGAACTACTAACAAAATCTAAAATAAAGGTTTCCACTGTGATTAACGTTGTAGATTTTCGACATGTGTGAATTTTGGTGATTGCTGGTTAATCTAATCTGTATATGCAAAACACGACCGCAGTCAAAGGAAATTAGTAGTCGAAAGATTTATCACGTCTAATGCCTAACGAAAACACGATTATTCCATCGTCAGCGAAAGTAGGGGTACCATAGTTTTAAACATTCTTAAACAGTTGCTAACTAATACGCTGTGTAAAATTGTCCAGTAATATTTATTTATTTATTATTTAACTTTCCGGCTTAACCGGCGATAATGGATTTTCCGAGGGATTTATTTTTCTATAATCGCAAAATTTGTTTCTCATTGCTGACTTTTGGAGCAAAACCAACTGCAATTTATTGGCTAGGAAATAACAAATCAAGCAGAACTGCGAATACCAACTTCTTTGATTATGTTTTACGAACATTTTCAACTAAACCGGAAAAATGTATTTTATTAAATAAAATATTATATTTCTGAACAACACACAGAGAGTAACTAGCAACTAGCTCTAGTCTCACAAAAATTAGAACTGTTGTATCTAATTTATTCAATATTATACACACATTTGTTTGTTAAACATAAAAAAACGCCAGTATGTATTAGTACTACGTATGTGTAGGTACAGTAAATATAATAATAAAAAATTAGACACCGAGACAATAAAATCATGCAGTACAAGAATCCTTGATGCAATTCATGGTCACCCTAACTGGGTCTGACGTGTGTAAATACACGTTGTGGATCTGAATAATCTTGCGTAATTCGCTAGTTAGGCTTATGGACCAAGAGCCTGTGATGGCCAGACCTTCCTTTAATTCACAAGCGTGAAAATTATTTCATGTGTATGTCTAACATAGGTAAGAATAACCCCCAAACATGAAACCTGGATCGCGGTTACTTTGGGAGATACCAACCTTTTACCTGTTATCCCCCAAAGGAACCACGATCCAGGTTTCATGTTTGGGGGTTATTCTTACCTATGTAAGACATACACATAAAATAATTTTCACGCTTCAGAATTAAAGGAAGGTCTGGCCATCACAGGTTATTAGTCTATACTAAGAGCCCTGTCTGGCCAGACCTTCCTTTAATTCACAAGCGTGAAAATTATTTCATGTGTATGTCTAACATAGGTAAGAATAACCCCCAAACATGAAACCTGGATCGCGGTTCCTTTGGGAGATAACAGGTAAAAGGTTGGTATCTCCCAAAGGAACCGCGATCCAGGTTTCATGTTTGGGGGTTATTCTTACCTATGTTAGACATACACATGAAAGAATTTTCACGCTTGTGAATTAAAGGAAGGTCTGGCCATCACGGGCTCTTAGGTTATTAGATTATTTGACTGTTAAATATTGTTTTAGTGTAGGGATTGTGTCAGTATGATGTATAATGCTATCAAGCTAGCATGCCATACTTGCTTGCTTTGTAGTAATTCAAACGTTTGTTTGAAACTGTGTATATTACCCAAGTTATAACATACAACTAAATACAAGTTTGAATAGTATTGAGATGATTGTATTCAATACACTTACCCATAACTGAAACACAAAGTGAAGTGTTTTTAAATGGTTTTCATCACCCTTTACAGGCCGTAAAAAGTATGTAAGGTGTATTATTTTCTTTGAATTATTTTAAGAATTTTAGTTAACCTTGACGTTTTCTAATGCATTAATTTTAAATAATAATAATCATAAAATTTATTGAAATGGTGAAATCGAGTTGTTAGTATTTTTAATCTTTGTATTACATTAACCTCTCCTAAAACTACTGAACATTTTATGAAATACGAAATTCTTTTGAAACAACAATGACTTCTCCATCAGAAAACCCGTGTTTGAAATTATTTGTTAAGCCGAACTGTACCTACTAAATTCCACAAAAAACAGATAGGTAAAGTAAAACGGCGAAATATAAAATTTCAGAAGCACGCCAATAATAAAAATTCACTTCCGCACAACGATATACCGAATAAACCGAATTGTAGTTCGTAAAAAAACACTCCCTTTTAGTATAATCCGTGAAGCCTTCTACAAAAGCTTACTTAACAAAAGCAATATAATTGAGGTGGTCGTTTTCATGATAACAGTGGATGAAACGGTCGTTCTGTGGACAGCTGAATGGGGGGCTCTGTCGTTGACGCGGGAAAAAAATTGGCCTTTTTAATGTGAGGGTAGCGGGCTAGTGGCTATGGTTATCGGCCATATATTAGCTGTAAGGCCTTAATACGACTTCTGTGACGCAGAGGGCGAAGGACCGCCTGTGACGCTATAGCTATGTTATAGAACACCATGACACCTGGAACAAATATCTGCAGATCTTACAAATTTTTGTTCCGAGACGGGAATAGAATCCGGAATCTCCTGCGACGCAAGCAGTCCTCCGTCCGCTGGGACCCGGATTTGATAAGATTTTAGTTTTTGGCCTGTGACCACTGCCTCAGCCGTAAATACTCGAGATTTTACGATCCCAGAATGTAACTAGGTCTGCTATTGTAAGATTACAAATGTAGCTGTTGAACGTTCCAGCTCATTGCGCTTTTCATTTTGTTCTCCTTTGCAAACCTTTGTCTAAAGTGAGAATGGAATTGGACTGACATTTTTTACCGTGTAGACAAAAGGATTTTATTTGGTCACCTGTTTTAGATATAGATTATATTATTTTGTATATCATCATCATCGCCCCTGTATACGTTCCCTCTGCTGGGACACAGGGACTTCTCTCTTGACGATTGAGACTAGGCCTTAATTCTCGCTGGCCAAGTGCGGATTGTTCAATGCCACTGTTCTTCAAACTTTTCAAAGTTCTCAGAACATGCCGGTTTCCTCACAATATTTGTCTTCACCTTCACACGTTCGTGTTTTTAAAGAACACATCATATTTCAAGAAGTTAAATGCGCTGCGGGGGTTAAAACCACGACCTTCGGAATGAAAGTCGAGTGCTCCGGCTTAGCCAATACGGCTCAGAAATTATTATTATCAACATCTTAAAAAAACTCGAATTACTAAAAACACATAAAAACATCACTCACATAATACTATAAGAAAGTCTTGATCACACGCAGAATATTTTATTAGATACAAATCTTTGTAAGCGATTTCGTCAAAATCTTGTAGGTAGACATTTTATTTGAATTCTGTAATATGACTTGAATTCACATTCAACAATACAATGTCGAAATATAGATTTCATTTTATTGTGCCAATAACAGTTCAAACTGAATTTATAACTTCATTCTGCCTTCAATTATAAAATTGATATGAAGCTGAAATATTTTTATTTCGTTTTGTTTCGTGGTGATTCATGGAAACGCGGAATGATTTGATATTTTTGATATCTATTGATTTATTAATAAATAAATAAATATTAAACTTTCATGTCTTTAACACATTCAATGCCCATGCTCCGCTACACAATGCCGTAGATATCATACCTTCGTGTATTATGGGCACAGATAGTGTTAAAAATATTTTTCTGATGGCTATTACATAATATTTTATAAATCAATCAATTAATTGAAATACTTATACTCAATGAGCTTAAGGCTACTGAACATTGTTTATCCAGTACCTACTTGAAGTTACCTACATTAAGTAAAAGTTCAAAGAATATTTATCTGTTTTTGCCATCAAAAAGATTTTCAGCTATTTTTACACTAGACTTTTACAAGCTTTCAAACAGAATTTCCAAAGCATTTTTACCGTTCGTTGAAGATCGTTGAAGCAAAATAATTGCTCAAGGTCCGAAGTTCTAAGTATTTACCCATTCACTGGGCACTATTAGCATTTCGCTTTATATAATCATTATAACGAAAACATATTAATAATTCATTATTTTCTTTGACTCCTAACGATACATGATATACAAATATTTGTGTGGACCTTATGGTTGTGTAGACTCATTGAAACAAGTTCCAAACATAATAACTGTAGATAGTGCAAATAATTATCCCGATGCGGGAATCAAACCCACCATCACCTAATCGCAAGTGGACCTTTCCCCCCGCGCTGTATAAGATACTTACCATTCATCATCATCATTTAAACAACCTGTAACCCGTTTCCCTTCGATTATCATCGTATTAAATTGTATTACAAATGATACATTAAAAGTACAATAAATTGTACGAAAAACACAATTCATGTAACTAATTCTTATTTCCAAAGCAAAATAATTTACCTACACAAAAAACTTACTTGCAAAATAGCCCCTAAATTCTGAATACTTCGAGTTATATTTCGGTGGGTCCTGTATAGGGTAGAATGGGGTAGAATGCATCGTTTGCACATTTTATCAGCGAGATGATTTATTGCGGACCCCATCGGGAAATAATAAAGGGTACTCACGCGACCGGTGCGCTAGGGTGACCATCTAGTGCATGCTTTGAGTGAAAAACCCATACATTATGTATTTCTAAATTATTTTCATGTAAATATTTAAATGTAAAACCTTTTTCTTAATGGTTTTTTAATAATATAAGTAGTAATTTACATGGACGTGTTATAAGTTATTTCTGACGTGTCCATGTAAATCCATGTGTTTCTATGGAAATAATGTTTTGTACTTTGACTTTCTCAAACTTTTCTTCATACTGCTGAAAGAATAAAAAAAATCCAAACTTACAACCAAGATTTTTTAATATACGAAACGTTGGTCACCATACAAGAACGATACCGTGAAATGAAAACCACATTGTCACTCGGACAGTCCCAATCTCTTCATTTATCGATTGCCTTCCCTTTACTACTTACTTTGCCGGCATTTAGTCCAGCTTTTGAGCACCTGGGACCTCATTTTGGGTGAGGTTTTTATAATTAATTATTATCAAGCTTTATATGTCTCGCCTCTAGGGACAGCAATGTCTAAATTAATTGCTGAGACGCGCGACGCAAGAGGTTGCGGGTTCGATTCCCGTCTCGGGATAAAAATTTGAACAATCTGCAAATATTGCTTCCGAGTGTCTGGGTGTTATATGCATGTGTATAATAAAAAATATAAACTGCTCTTGTCGTGGTCGATGCGTCGAGAGTGTTATAAACTCCTTTGTTAACATGTGAGTAATTCCCATTGTTATAAACGGAGAAATTAAAAAATATATGGTTTTACATTGATTTAATTTTGATGAAATTATTTCGTAGTTTATATAATTTTAGGAAAGAATTTAATTCATTTCTTAATAAACTTAATCTTGTTCAAGAGATTCTATGGAATTAAATATCTGGAATCTTTATTCCAAGAAAATATAAAGAGATTATGTCTAAGTATTATTAAGTATGCTCATTTAATCCATACCTCATGAAACATAACCTGTAATAAAACTTCCTTCCAGATTTTATTCCCCAGACATTACCTAAGTACTTCTCTTTATGATAGAAAGCTTCAAGCTTATATCTTTAAAATTCCCTGTGCGATTACTCAGTTCCGTTCAGACTAATAACAGTCGGCAGGATCGTATTACATAGAATAATCCAATCTATTTTCAGTCAGAATAGCTGTTTACAAGTCCTAGTTTATTGGAAAAAAAATACTCCTGGACAATTATCTAAATACTCACAGCAATATCTAGTCATGTAGTAAGCTCGAAGCTTGTGATTTGAGATCCTACTAGATATTAAAATACTTGCATAGATAGTTTTTATCACCCGGAACAACATTTGCAGAACCTACAGACTTTTGTCCCGAGACGGGAATCGAACCCGCAACCTCATGCCTAATAAAACGTATGAATACCCCCACCCCCAAGATTAAAAATCTAAGCTGTATCTAGTTGTATTATTGCGCTTTATTCACTTTATTCGCAGTTAAACAGAACAAGGTACGCTTAGAAACTATTTGCGAGCTAATTTGGGCGACAAATTAAACTGTGGTCATGGTAGTTATGGTACACGATTGAATTATGTCAATCCACCGAATTTCACATGTTTAAAATCGAAAATCTTAATCAAAACATTTATTTTTGTCATCACAATCACTCTATTACGTGCCCACTGCTAGGAAACATGGGGAATCTATAGATGCCTAAAATTAGGCCTTAATTCACCACGCTGGACAAGTGCTGGTTGGTGAATGACAAAATATATCCTTTAATTTTTCTTACATTTAATCCATTAAAACCTTCTTTCGTATTCTTTTAAATATTAATATTCTCATTCATAATATAAGTTTGGAATATTTTCGATTATTCTATTACGATTAATTGTATAAATGAAAACTGGTCCTAAGGTTTCCAGTGGTTTGATTTGAACCCAACACCGTGTATTCGGTGTTTCAAAAGTAGATCGGCATGGTTATTTCCGCTTCCGGTTTAATTGGGGGAATCGTGTTCTCACCTGAAACTGCTGTTTCAATAACATTATTGTTTCAAAAATCCTATAAGCCTTTGTTTCATTCTTACTTAGTCACAATTTTTTTTAGTAATATTAGTCAAAAACGAGTCCTTTTATGCTTTAAAATTCCTCAGTACATCCCTGTTAAGGTAATGAACGTTATAAACTTGCATTTTTATTGAAATATTTCGCAGTATTTCATTGATTATGGATTATTGACTCAATATTTACTTTAAAGTTAATTTGGATATAGTTGAGCGTGTTGAAACCCGGTTTTAAAATCAAGAAATTTTATGAGGGAAATTCTGGTATGGAATTGCACGTGTCGATTTATAGTTCGGGTTATGACTTTTTTACTTTATTTGCTTGAATTTTTTACCATGATATTGTTTTTGGCTATATTTTGATATCTCAATTTACCTTTTCGCTGCGTGAACTGGTTATACCGCCAGTGCCTTGTGGTACCGGTCTTGGAACAGTACAACCCTGTCTTTTACTGTAGATGTCGTGTTACAGACTAAGGTTATATGCCAAAGGACGGGTAATCATGGCAAAGGCACATAAAAAAAAAATCTCTCTCAAGAACAGTACTACATTTTTTTTGTAGCAAATTAACTGACACAAGCATGTTAGTCGTCCAACATTATGCTGATATAGAGCTACTTTTTCCGAAAAATGTATCTTAAAAAAAAATTTTTTTTTCATTCTTATTATAAGTTTGAAAAATCAATATTTGTTTGTTTGTAATAGGAGTTATGACGATAATGGGTACATAAAAATATGGTATCAAATGTACTATTCAGAGTACAAAGCAAAGTGCAAACTGGTACATAATGAGCTCAGATCAAACAACAGTGCAGGCAACTTGCCGCGACCGCTCGCCCATTTATTACGCCATAACGCTTAAACAGATACAGCAAAGTTACTTCAGTGCCGTGTTTGGCTTTAGAATAGTACCACACGTTTTTCCTTTTGTAGTACCACAGTTTCCCGGTGTATTTTAAAATAGATTGCCGGCAGCACCATCTTTCTATTCAGGTATTGAATCAACTGAAAATACAATACAATACAAGTTCTGAATTATTTGGTTTAATCGTACATTATCTGACATAATGTAAATGCTTATTTAGGTAATTTTAATTTTCTTTAACTTAATTACGTTTAATTTTTATAAATTGGTTTTGAGTTTCTGAAGGGAGGGAGCTTTGGACATTTGAGCCAAATTAAAACTAAATGAGCCAGCTATCACTACAGTTCACTGTGACAAAACCACGTATTTGCATCCAGCTGTGCTGTTAAAGTTGGAATATTAATTATTCGGAACCTATTGTACTTACCGCGAAAAATTGTACTTCAATTTATATCATAGATGTCACAGTTTTTATATTTTATTGTATGCAGATAGGTAATAAGTATGCAAGTTGCATCCACCGTGAACCAGCAAATTTTAACTCATCCTTCCAACTAGTAGGCAGACGTCCGACGCTGCGTTTGCTGATCCGTGGTCTCCTCTCAAGAACTTTTCGGATATTGGTCTGCCTATTGCCATTACAAAGAGCTTATCCACTGGGCTATGTCGGTGACACGTGTTCTTCTACTTCTAGTCTTCTAGTTTTATTTAGTTGTACGTGAATCTCAAATTTTCCCGGTAAATTCCGAAATTAACAAATCTATTATAAACTTTTGAGGGATAATCGGATCCTGAAAGTAGGATTACTGCAATTCCTAACGGGTCAACGGTTTACCCCGTTACACGGAAACTTTACGGATCTCAACTACACGCATCCGGCTTTTTATCGGACGTAGAATACTTTTTTTTCTAGAACTGGATTTTAATCTTATAAGGAATAATGTTGTGATGATTAAATATTTTTTTTTGTATTTACTTGAAAAAGTCAATGAGATTTTCATTGATTTTGGTCGAAATTGTTTGATATTTATAAGTACTTAACTAAGTGTACCTAGTGTTCCTAAAGTTTTAATGAATTGAATTGAACCTTAAAAGTTCTAAGGACTTGTGGCATTCACCATCCCGCACTTAGCCAGCATTGTCAGTTAATGCCAAACATATTTCGTTACAAGAGAAGTCCCTTTGTCCCAGCAGCAAGAAGGTATCACCATTACCAGATTATGTATACCAATAGTATTGTATGGTGATATTAATATCAAATCCGTATGCATATAGTCCACACCGCAACCTTAGTAACCAATACCCTTTAGTTCCCGCCCTCGTCCGAATCTGAATAATCCCAACAATTTTCAGCCTGTCAAGCTTAACAGATTGTTGTTCCGTATTGTTGTATCGGTATAGTGGCATTTTGTCCAATCGTCCCTTGAGTTAGGGTATGTTGCGAATTTCGAGATAATTGGTATGTTGGCCTTATATAAATTTTCGGCTTTTTAAAGGATTAATTAATTTATTATTTCAACAAAATTTACACCTTATACATCAACCCTATTTGTATCAAAAATAAATAAACTATGCTGGACAATTCCCACACCAACATAATAGTCAGTAAACTCGAAGCTTGTGACTGTTACGGGTGCTAGATTTATTATACCTACTTATACAATACAAAAACACTTTATCATACAATACAAAAACACTTTACCATGGTCTGAAATAAATGTTTTTTTTTATTGTAGACAAATAACAAAAAACACGAATAAAACACAAAAAGAGACACGTACAATGGGCGGCCTTATCGCTAAAGAGCGATCTCTTACAGGCAACCTTTGGATGAAAAAGAGAAATATTTGCAGAACATACAAAGGCGGGAATTGAATCCGAACCTCTTGCGTTGCAGGCAGTATTTCGCCGTGCCACCGAGAACACTTAATACTAAATACGTGTCCCTCATAAATTCCAGATATTTCAGTCAGAAACGCCACGCAACCACCGTGAATTTGCAGCTCTAACTAAATCATCTGCCTATCTTGTTCGTGAATATTAAACTTAGATTTAGAGTCTCCATCTGAGATTCAGCTGCAACAGACATGTTCTACGCACATAAAATGTATATTAGGGGCCGTCCATTAATCACGTGAGGTAGTTTTTCTCATTTTTTGACCCCCCCCTCCCCCATGGTGATATTTGGTGAGGTTTGGGACCAACCACCCCTCCCCCCCCTGGATCACGTGTATTTTTAAGCAGTCTATGTAAAGGCAATTTTTGACTGGAAAAAAAGATTTATAAAATGGCGTTTTGTGTATTTGCAAATTAATCTGTGATTTGCAATAAGTCGGGCGGGCGAGTCAATCGCGCCAATTTTCGCGCCGTTCAAAATTTCGATTCAGAAATAGCGCTTTTTGACAAAAAATAAATAAAATTAATACACGTGATGTCTAACGAAACCCCCCCTCCCCCCTCGTGATGTTTCGTGATGTTTTCCGTACCCCCTCCCCCCCCCCCTTTTGAGCCTCACGTGATTAATGGACGGCCCCTTATGTAATCAATATTATATTTATTATTATATCAACTGTTTTTATAGTAAATACAATTAGCGTCGTCAAACACTTTGTAAGTCCTTCGTGCATGAACCCTTCAATTCGAATTCTTTGATTCAAAACATCGATTTAACAAACGTGTTAAATGTCACCCCTATTTTCTCATATTAAAATTTCCATAGGTGCGTCTGCTTGAAAGAAAATCTTCTCGAATCTACGTCGCGTCACGATTCGATATCTCGTTTTATTCGATTTATCCCGATGCATAATAATAATCGGTATGCGTTTATACGAATTCCTGCACAGAAAACAAGTTATCACACAGAACACACACTTTGTGCGCGACTAATCAAAAGCTCTGAAGTCTCATATTTGTTTGCAAACTGGACTATACATAATGATGAAATTATATTTAATTGCCTAAGTCTTAAGAACTTTGAAGAGTTTGAGATAATTATGTGACATTCACACACGACCCGCACATGCGTGGTGACTCTCTCGTCAAGGGAGAAGTCCCTGTGTCCTATGTAGTACTGGGAACGTAAAAATAGCGTAAGTATAAATAGTAGTAAAGTAAAGGCTTGAGCGGGCCAGATGCGTTTGCGTAGACGTACGTGCACGTCTACGCTTATGTCTGCTCAAGCCAAGGTTAGCTAGTTTTCTGATAAAACACATGTTTTTCTGTGCAACGGTGTTGGTGATTCGAATCGATTCGCAGGACCTTTTTTCGTACGTGAACAGAATCATAGACACGACGGAATTAACGGTTTTCTTTTGTCCAATATATTATCTATGGATAGGCTCTCAATGTTGAGGTATTTGGGAACTAAGTTCGGACTTAATTGAATTCTGGTACCGAATGTATTGTGTTTTGTATAAATATGTATACGGTAAAAACTTTGGTAGTAGGCTCGTTCAATGACGAGTCAATTTCATGTGGTGCCCGCTCAAGAATTGTACATCCTCAACACCAACTGGTGTATAACATAAGTTGGGTTGAATAAGGGTCACTTTATTAGGACGATTTTACACCGCATTCCCAAAAACATATTCTTTAAATACACTATCATGTTTTTTATATACCTATAAAATATCTTATAAATTTTTCAGACGAACAGATAAATCAGAGATAAATTGATTATTTTGTTTACTAAGGAACCTTTTAAACAAGGTAGCTGTATAACCCGATAGTCGTTGCTATTGTCATTCGATTTATTCGTATTTCATTTGCAGCTCAACCGATGCTCGATACAATTCTTCGTAAGCGGTTCACTTGTGTCACTAAACCGCTACTACGGGTGACATTTATCTTTTGTAACAGAATTAAACTTAATTATTATGTTTAATTCTGTTATTTAATTCTGTTATGCCTATTTACGGTTTCTTAATTTGGCCTTAACTCAACACGCTAGCCAAGTGTGGGTTGATGAATGTCGCATGTTCTTCAAACTCTTCAAAGTTATCAGAATATGCTGGTTTTCTCACAATGTTTGCCTTTGCCGTTACATCGCTTGTCTGAAAAAATCAGTAAAGTTAAGTTGTGTGCTTTAACCTAGCCAATACAGCTTGTATATTCGTGTGGAGATAAATGGTAGGGGCATCGCCGAACCTGTCTTTGACAGGTCATTGCGAGTGGAGGGCCGTTTTATTTTGACGTTTGTCAAATTGTAATGCTTTTTCGCTGTTGAAATTGATAACAGCTTCAATGGAGTAAAAATAAAGTATTCATTTATATGTTTCTATACTATGATATTTTATAATATACATGATCTATCCGATAGTTTGTTTGTACACAAAATGTTAATACGGTCGAATAGAAAAATCATTTATTATAATTTGAACCAAATATTACATACCTACATCTAATATTCAGTATAACGTCACCCACGGTTTGTACTATTAATTTACTAAATACTAAATCCTTAAATTAAATATATTGTTCACACTTTATGTGAATATTTGTAATATTTTCTCTTACGGAGAGAATGAATTTTAAAATATTGAAAGCATTCGTATTATGAAAAAAGTAAAAAGTCTAAAGGGAAAACGGCGCCAAAATAAATAAGAACTTCTTTCCACCTCCGTCTTATTTAAAAATGGAATGAACCGACGTCAAAAGTGTCTGCCATTTTCTCTGTAGAACCGCTTTGTTTCACAGTTTGCTCTATTAATCCCTCCTAAATTGGCTGTTAAGCTTGCTTCGGGTTTTTTTTTAATTTGTTGTTAATATTTCACGCTGTGTTGCGGACTGGGTCTCTCATATTCTAGGAGCAGGATCAATATTTTTCACCAATAATCTTTTATCTTCATATCATCAACCCTATTATACGTTCCCACTGCTGGGACACAGGGACTTCTCTCTTGACGAGAGAGTTTAGGCCTTTATTCACCACGCTGGCCATGTGCGTGTTGGCGAATGACACAATGCCCTTCAAAGTTCAGAAAATGCCGCTTTCCTCACGATGTTTGCCTTTAACGTTAGAGTACGTGTTTGCAAAGTGTATAAACATTTTTAAAAAAAAATAATCTAGAGGTGCAATTAATTTACTTTTATTAACTTGTTGTGGACCAAAGCGTAGTGGAAATAACCCAGCGAACTCCCAGCCTAGCAACTATTAAAGCTGAAATTCCGTGTAAAGTATATTTTTCTTGAAATACCGCAGAACAGGCTTTGCATGACTTTCCGTAGGATTAATTCCCATTGTAAACGGCTTTGTTTGCCATTTTAAGTTTAAAACGAGAGTTTAAGATGAGGTAAAGTTTGAGGTGAAGTTTAAAATGAAGTATTTAAGTTTTCGCCTACTCCTGTATTTTACCTCAAGACCGGACAAAATGTTTTCAACTTTAACGTTGGGATAGGTGAAATACTAGAATAACTTTTAAACAATATTGTAAAGCTATCATTATCAACAATATTTACGTTCCCACTGCTGGGACTTCTCTCTTAGCACGACGCTGGGCGAGGGCGGGTTGGTGAATGCCACACTTTTCAGAACGTGCCGGTTTCCTTATGTTTGCCTTCGCCGTAATAACGTGAAAAATTCTCGTTTTGTTAAAATAATTGTAAATAAATATTGCTGGACAATTCACAAAGCGACAACTAGCCGCGTGGTAAGTTCGAAGCTTGTGTTACGGGTGCTAGATTTCTGATAGGTATACTTTAATATATAATATACATACATAGATATATATTTTTATTATACCTACATTTATAACACCCAGCCACCGGAACAAAATATTTCGTTCCGTAACACAAGCTTCGAGCTCACAAAACGGCTATTAAGTGTTTATTGGGTTCTGTTAGATAGACAAATGCCTTTTATTGAACAGTAATATGGGTTGATGATGATGCAGCAATAGTCTTTCTCTTAACGCCAGGAATGATAATGATTATTTCACAAATACGAACGAAAAAGTCCTTGAGAACTTTTGTAATAAAACTATAATGTCCTTCAATGACTGAACACAAAACATTTTCCCCTCAATAAAACAGCTCAATTGACTAGAATTTAATTATACAACCGGAACCGGAAACCTTTGTTTCAGTTGTATTTCCGTTAACAATGGCTACTTGAAGCTTATTAGTGGAATTGTGGTTCAATTTGTTGAGAATTGTTTTCTTTTATTTGTTCCTATTTGAAGCCTGGATACGGTTGATTAAAATGAAAAAAAAAAAACTAATCTGTTTCAGACTCCCAGGCTAAATCTTCATCACTGTTGATTATGGTATCATCATCGCTAAAGTTTTTCAGTTGGTGAATTTGTATATTAATTAATTATTGAAGTCCACGAAAGTAAAAGCTAGTTGAAGCAAAAACTTAAAGAAGTAAAACACGATATCGATAACAATACCTTACAACTGTATCCACAAATTGTAACTTTATAAAGTCAGATAAAACAACAAAAGTATAAATTTATGATTTTTTCTTATCTGTGACAGTATACTTCTTGAGGTTGGATGAAAGGTTAAAAGTTAAGGTCTTATTTTGTTAAACTATAAATTGTAGTCTTTGTTTTTGTGTCCTTAGCTAGTAGATCATCAGGATCATCATCATTGGGTAGACTTTCCTTTTGGTACTTTAACATTTAAAGTAAACATCGTAAAGAAAGTGGCTATTTGGCCTAAGACGTAACGATAAGTTCTAACCTATACGGCTGATTTTGCTAAAAGATTGTATGCAATTTTGATTATATTTGGTCAATTGAATATTGTAATAATTTAATTTGGGCCTGAAATTGAAATACTTTAATTTTTAAATTAGTTGAATAGGCTCACCAATTTACATAAATAAGGCAGGCACGCATCGCGCTGCATAATGCGTGCATTCTTTGTACGTACATATCACCGTTTATATAAAACAGTTTTATTTCAGGACATTGAAATCGCGTTTAAAATTGTATGATTTGTAGCGAGGTTGTCAAAGGCTTCCCAGTGATATGGTAAAAAAAATCGATAAATATTTGAAAAGATTGTAATTTTTTTTACATGTTTTATTGGTTTTTAACCGACTCCAAAAAAAGAGGAGGTTTTCAAATTATATTCAGCGGATTTAGTTTATACATACATAATTTTAACAATTTTGTATTTCAATTAAAATATACATAATTAATAATTTATTATTTTATTATTAACTACTAGTATCTTAATCTATTCATTGCTAATCACTATTGATTGCTACTATATTGTACACAATAATTAATAAATTAATATCCATTAAATAGATAAAATATTTTGATACAAATATAATCTATTTACATCTATTTTATAAATAAATCTATTGACATAATATTTTATAATCCTAACAGGAATTAAAAACAAATGTTCAACAGTTTGACTTCTATACTATCCTGTACATTTAAATTAAGAAGTTTGATCTGTGAAATAAATGAAAAATTCATTTGTTCAAACCAGCCATTCTTCTTTAATCATATCAGACGCTTTTTCCGCAATCATAATAGTAGGTGCATTTGTATTACCTCTAACTATTTTAGGCATTATAGACGAATCTATAACTCTCAACTTCTTAACTCCATAGACTCTTAACCTTGGATCGACGACTGCGTCTCGATCCCATTGCGGTCCCATTTTACAAGTACTTACTGGATGGTATATCGTAGCAGTATACTTTGTGAGAAGACAAACGAAATACTCATCAGTCCCCCATATATATCCCGCACAGGCTTGTACAGGAGTTCTTATATATCTCGCACCACTCCTTCTAAAAGCGTTAGTATCCTCTAAACTAACAACATAACGAATTCCTTCCAGAAGAACAGCTAAATCCTTCTTATCCGTAAAGAACCTTGGATATATCAACGGTGGCCCAAATACTGGGTCTGTGTTATTCAGCATTATAAATCCTCTACTTTTTGGGGTTAGTAATAAAGCTCTTGCTGCTAAACCATCGTAGAAAGACAATGGCAGTACATAGGAAGATATGGAGATGGTAGGATCAGAATAAAATTCTTGTATATTTCTTGCATCAAAATGGTATTGAATATCTGGAGCATCCTCTTCGGCATAAGCAGTTTTTATAAATGCTGTACCACTTAATGTCCCTGAAGCCGTTAATGGACCTGTTTTCTTATCAGGTTGTCTATGGTAACCATAGATCTCTTCAAACAATTGTTCGGGCTGTATCGCCGTAGATGTTTTGTTCGATAATCCGATAACCAATGAATCGGTAGTAACGTGGTCTTGTAAGTTATAACCAACTTTCAAATCTTGTATTACTGGTATATTTAAATTTTCTAAGTGATGTCTTGGTCCTATGCCAGATAACATCAACAATTTTGGTGAGTTTATAGCTCCTGCACTGGATATAACCTCTTTGTTAGCTTCAACGGTAAAGTATACACCATCTTTGACATATTGCACGCCAAAAGCAGTTTTAGTTATAGGGTCAATAAGGATTTTAGTTGTAAATGCGTTAGTGACTATTTTGAGATTAGGCCGTACGTTTCTGATTGGTCGAATATAGGCCACATTTGCAGAGAATCTTTGACCATTCAGTGAGGTTGATTGGGCAATGTCCGTTCCTATTTGATTTGCTCCATTCACGTCTGTTATGGGTAGTCCTGTCTCTTTGAAACCTTGGACTATCATCATGGTATTGATATCTATGTAGGGATATCTTTCAACGTTAAGTGGTCCGCCGACAGAGTGATAATGTGTGTCTTTTGATTCAATGTCTTGATTGTTTTCGGATTTCTTAAAGTAAGGAAGAACCTGAAAACAAATTAAAGTATATTAAAATATTTCTCTATATAATTTACTACTTTTTGTTATGAAATACAATTTTGTTGCTGTTTATTATTAATCAAAAAGTATTTTCACATTGTTTGCTCAGGTGCAAAACTAAGTAATCTTTAATTAATTAAGTAATTAACGCGTTCAAACAACAAAATATAATAACAAAAATAGTTTTCCAGGCACTAGTATAAATTGCAAGGTTTTACTATTGTTGACTTTGTATAAATCTCATGCAAGATGCATTGTGTACCTACCTAGTATGTGAACCTAGTACAAATAAGTAATAAAGTAATACCTAGTAAGAAAATAATTCGGGAATTATTTTTTTTGTTTATTTATTATTTATTTCTGATACCTCAGCGTAGCTCCATCCAGCATTTCCCATTTCTGCCCAGCTATCGTAGTCCCGTCTGTTCCCTCGCACGTAGACCAGATAGTTAATTGCACTCGACCCACCCATGGTTCTCCCTCTGTAATTTAAACAATATCATTATAATATTTTATTTAATATATATGTTTGATTTCTAAAGGAAATATAGCAATTTCTTTAGTATGACATATTTACATTTATACATCGTTGAAACTATTACAATTATAAAAAAAGTTGACTTCGAAACTTGGTCAAACAAAATGAACAAATTTTAAAATCATGAAACTGCTCCTTTAGAAATCAAGACTATGCTACTAAAACTACATCTTGCGACACACAAAGCACAAACATATACTAAAACTAAGTTCTAAAAAATACGCGTTTTAAAACACAAATACCTACATCTATTAAAATCTGTAAAACAAACCCGAATTAGCTATTTCTATGAGCAAAATATTTTCTCGAAGAAATAGCTCCTTATAATTTAAAATATCGCTATATACAAACCAAATATTCAAGTGTTCAATTAACTGAAGAAGCTGTAAAAATACATTAAAAAATTATGTGTTATTGTTTTACCTCTGTACATCTACCAAATAATTATAATGTCTCATCTTTTTATAAATCCTCAAGCAAATAAAATATAAACTGGAGTTCAACAAAGTTTTTATGACATTTATGAATGTATAATGTAAAATGCAAGAATTATTAAATCATATTTATTTTGTACACGATTAACACTACGAGTACAAATCAAACTTTTACAAAATACATACATCTACGTAAATAACAACTACATGGCTTGCAATAACGAGAAATATGCGCTTACAAATAAATTTCAATTTACAGAACTACAGCGTTATAAAATGTGCTGCAAAACTACAAAACAGGTTTGTGTTAGTATCTTGTTAGTGTTGTGAGTTAGAATACTGTGAAATTTCTCATCTACTATGTAACTCAATTTGAGATAGTAGGTTATAAGGATTTTCTGGATTTTTAATTATGTTAACAGCTGGTTTCATTATTTCATTGATCGTTTTAGTTTTTTTTTGTTTTTGGAGGGCGTATTCTAAATAAATTGTTAACAATATAAAGTTTATAAGAAAGCCTAAATTTTTTTTCATAATTATCGTAACATTTGTCAGAGGCGCACCATCAAAATAACCTTTAGAAAAGGGTTTTAATTGCATTCCAATAAAAAATAGAATTGTAAGAAGTAAATTATTTAGTGGAATATAATTACATTTTCATTGAAAAATCACAAATTATGCCCGCAGATATGATCTCATGAACAAACATTATTATGTTTTTTTCTTTCATTATTGAATAATGTTTGGTTAATGGATATAATCATCATTATTTCAGTACTATCACAAATGGATTTGATTGCTGAGTGTCGAGAATTAATGTATGTATGTAAACTTACCAGGTCAATACAATTAATGAAATGTAGATACAGTGTGTGTTCTGTTGAATAAATTTGAGTATCTGTAATTATGGAAATGAAAGATAGTTTTAGCCTATTCAAGAATATTAAAAAAAACTCAGTCAGTCATAAATAAGTAGTTAAAATTATAATCTCGTTTAATAATTAACAATTATAAATGGATATTAGTAAAACAAACATCATTTTTCATTATCTTTTTCGTTATAATCCTACACTGAAAATTTATCACAATACTTTCTTTGATAACGTTTTAAATTAGTTTAAATTCATGTGCCTAAATGTATAATATTACTTATGATTTATAGTTTACATACATTTGTCTATTATATTATAGAAAGTCCTTCCAATCTTCCTTTATCATATCAGAAACTTTTTCTGCAATCATAATCACAGGAGCATTTGTGTTTCCTCTGACGATCTTTGGCATTATAGACGCGTCTGCTATTCTCAGATGATTTACACCGTAGACTTTCAATCTCGGATTTACCACTGCACTTTCATCACTATCGGGACCCATCTTACACGTTCCAGACGGATGGAAAATCGTTGTAGTGTACCTCGTGAATAAACAAGAAAAATACTCATTCGTTCCCCATTTATAATTCGAACAAGCTCTCACAGGCTCTCTAATAAATTTGACTCCATAATCAGCAAAGGCGTCTGTTTCTTCTAACTTTACAGCAAATCTCAGCGCAGCTACTAAAGTTTCTAAGTCACCTTTCTTTGTAAAAAATCTAGGGTATATCATGGGAAGACCGAAGATTGGATCTGTTGTATTCAAAGTTAGGTAACCTGTGCTCTTCGGCGACAATAGAATCGGTCTCACGTTTATGCTGTCATAATAAGAAAATGGCAGTTTATTTGTTGCTAAGTATCTTGTGGGATCGGAGTAGAATTCTTTATAGTTGCGTCCATCAAAGTGAAATTGTATGTCTGGTATGGGACTTGAGCCCTTGGTGTTAATAAACGCTGAAGGTTGCAAAGCCCCCGTAGCGGAAAGTGGATGAGACTTTTGTTTTAATTTGAAATATGCCTTTATTTCCTTTAAAATTTGTTTGCCAGCTATTAATGTAGACGTTTTATTCGTAAGTTTCATTAACATAGCGTCTGTTGTTACATGATCTTGTAAATTTCTTCCGACGTTCAAATCTTTGACGACTGGCAATTTTAACGATTCTAATTCTTTTTTTGGGCCTATTCCTGATAACATTAATATTTTAGGTGATCCCAATGCACCTGCACTTACAATAATTTCTTTTTTAGCATGAACTTCAAGCCATTCTCCATTTTTGAAATACTTAACTCCGTAAGCAATCATTTTCTTTTTATTTATTAGAACTCTTGTCACTTGAGCTGCTGTTATAATTACGAGATTATTTCGTTTGTACCTTACTGGTCTTACAAAAGCAACATTAGTTGAGGCTCTTCTGCCATTTTTTGCTGTGTTCTGTACAATATTTGTGCCTATTTGAGTTTCTCCGTTAAAATCTACTACTGGCAATGATCTATCTTGAAATGCGTTGACTAGGATATCTACATTTTTATCTTTGAATTGATATCTCTCAACATTTAGAGGTCCATCGATACCATGATACTTAGTATTCTTTCCTTCCTCATCTTGATTATTTTCTGACTTCTTGAAGTAAGGTAAAACCTGAAACGATATTTAGTTTATTAACTTTTACCTTATATTAAGTATTTTAGTAAAATTTGTGTTATATAAGGCGTGTATGTACTTCTCTATAACTCCAGCCGTGGTTTCCTAAGGCCGCCCACTCATCATAATCTTTTTTATTCCCTCGCATATAAACAAGGAAATTTAAAGCACTGGAGCCTCCCATTACTTTGCCGCTGTAAATCAAAACTTAGCAATTAGTTTATGAAACAGTGAATTAAAAGAAATTTTACCGCTGAACGTTAAATTATCTATGAAATATTTTATAAGGTTTCTAAATATGAAATATTAAATAAAAAATATAGTTTATTAGTTATATTTTACAACCTCTAAATCTAAGCATAATCGTTTTTATTTTTTTATGTTACTTGTATAAATTTTGAATACGGTTTGTTATACAGTCGTTTGTTAACTCATCATTGTCATCATTTCAGATGTATGAAAAAAAACTCCGCTTTTCCGTAGTCCCTTGGTAAATTCATAAGGCCTTCAGTAATTATATAAAACACTCATGTAAGTAGTAGTAATTATATAGAACACTCATAAAATACTTTTGGACGATGAAAGTAAAATTATCAAATACCCAGGTACAGTCAACCGCATGAATATATGACTATGAACAGCTTCGCAAAAATAATATTATGTTTCATCGCATGTCAATGGTAATCAATGATGTAACCATTGACATGCGATGAAACCAAAGGTGCTTCATTCATTGAAATCATTAGTTGTCACACATCCAACAAAATGGAAATACAAACTTACTAAATTTAAGGTCTATTTATAAATAATAATAATAATAATAATAAATATTACTGGACAATTTTACACAGCGACATCTAGCCCCGTGGTAAGCTCGAAGCTTGTGTTACGGGTGCTAGATTTCTTAATGACTATTTAATGACTCGTCAAATAATAATAATATAAACCTATAAACTTAGCAATTAAGAGAATAACAATCTAAAAGTGGTGGGTTGGAGACTTTATTCAGTCATTATTTTTCAATTCCATGAACGACGCAAGAAAATATCTGGCTCAGAAATTTGTGAAAAAAAAATTGATGTATAAATCTTTATAAGAAATCAGAACGACTGCCTTGATCTGCTTAGGTACGTACATCAACAATGTAATGATAATGTAAGGATTTGCGCAAAAGACACCAAAACGGTTTTGTATGCTAATGAGAGGATGGAAGATTTAGGGTAATTAAGCGGCTGATGAAACTAATTTAATTATTGAATTTAACGGAAATGTTCAATTACTTAATTAATATAGTTTCAAAACCAATTTTTATACAAGGGATTGTAGTAATTATTGTAGTAGCAGGTCATAAAAATGACCACTTTATTGTGATTTAAGTTTTTATTTGTTTTTCCTTCAGTTTCATAAACAGGTAAGAGAATTAAAACCATTTTTATCTAAAGCAATAAAATCGGTAACGACATTATTATGTGTTTAACTACGGATCAATCTATAGCAAATAATTGACTTCTTAACTGTAATCTGGTTGATTTATCAGTAATTCAGCTTCCGAAACTCAAGCTTCAAACTAACCACGGGGCTAGATGTTGCTGTGTGAATTGTCCAGCAATATTTTTTTATTAAAAATGATCCAGTGATTCCAGTATTAAGACATCCTAAATAAACGAGTTTATCTATGCATACCTGGTAAAAGAACAGGTCTGTCCTCTCTGGGCCCGGCATGAGAACTCCTCGGGCTGAGTCCTGTACATCCAGTCAATGTTGGAGCCCGCCAGAGCCGGCGCCAGGCCCGGCACGCTCGTGATCTCCGGCTCTTCAGGACCAGCTTCTAGAAGCAGCACCTGTGGAGTACTGCTATGGTTTATTTGTTTTAATTCACGAAGTTGGATAGTTGTTTGTAGCTTTTAATATACCATTAGAATAAATTTATAAGATAACTCGTAGTGTCTAGATAAACCTAACATAGGATTTAAGACACTACTAACCATGTAATGTACCAAATTTTCATCAATAAATACTATCTATCTATCTACTAGTTCTGGGTATGTAGATACGAAATAAATAAGACCTTAATAAAATTTTGGCTTTTTGAGAAAGTTCTCGAATACCGTGGTCCAGTCCAGTCTTTATGTTTTTTATATTGGAGGATGACAGAGAAACTGACGATATATTCAAATAGATCGCAGTTTTTTCCGAGATTCAATGTTGAATTAAATTACTACCAATTTTTTGCATTAAAACAGAGTAAAATAATTCGTAAAATATAGATACTCTCCTAAAATGGAAACACGCCCAAAGCTATTGCTCAGTTCAAGAGCACTTCAGTATAAATGATAAACTAAACTCATTTCGCTTCCCACAAAGTTTGATTGAGTCTAAACTATCAAAATCAAATTAATTACCAACTACTGACGGTGTCGTGCAAAACTCGCTTTTATATTCATCGTAACAGGGTACGAAATTGGGTTTTAATAAGCGATGGAAAATGCTGGGAAAACGCTGTTTTGCAGTCTTACATCTAAATAAAAAAAACAACATAAAACTTTTTTTTTTGTTGACAATGGTCGTTATTAAGTTTTAATATCTTTCTATGTATGTATATTATCAGAAGTCAAGCACCCGTATCACAGCTGCGAGCTTACAACGGGGCTAGATTTGCTATGTGAATTGTCCAGCAATATTTATTTATTTATAGGAACATGTCATCATAATCATCACTCCTATTTTCGTTCTATCTTTGCTGTTTTTCCACATAAGGACTTCTCTCTTTATAAGAGAGATAAAGGCCTAAATTCACCACGCTGGCCAAGTTCAGGTAGGTGAATGACAAATTCAAACTTTCAAAAAAGACAATATCATACAATATATTTCCATAAAAATATCAGTTGTATTAATTTATAAAGAAGTTTTTAATCTAACAATGAGCTAATAGTTTAGCTTTAAAGCTGATATTGATATCCAATAAACCGTGTCAATACGATGCTTCGACGTTCATAAGCAACTTTCTAGCTGCTCATGCCTGAGCGCGCCTAACAAACTAGATACCGAACTTCGCCTATGATTAGACAACTGAATAGAGTTGGGCTACAAAGCTGGAAACTCCGAAATTCTGGTATTCCGAAAAAAGTTTAAATACTATTTGGATGGGAATGCGTGCCCTCGAGCTTTATTCAAATAGGCTTTTATTTGGCTTAATTTACTTATTTCACCATATAAATGAATGTTTTTATTGTACATAATAAACAACACACACCTAACACAAAGAACACGACGTTATTAAAAACATTCGTAGCTGACTTATTACTTTTTTTTAATAACGTCAAAATTTGTCCTATGATGTAAAAACTTTGTAGATGATGTGCATTAAACGTCAGAATTAGAGCTGTGATGTAAAGTTACTCCGAACTTCAAAAACTTATCCAGCACTAGCCAGAACAACGGCGTTATTAATTCCGAAACTAGACTGAAGTTCGCACTGGAACGTCAGAAGAATATTAATATTTTGCGGAAGCGTATCGAAGTTTCTGGAACCGACTGGATGTAATGAACTTCAGGTGAAGATAGACTGGAGATAGTTTGTGATATCAATCACAGGAGTTACTTTGTTACTCTTTGTTTTATTACGGGAAACTTTCAGTTTGTTTTTTGCAGTCCCTTCAAGTTACAAAACAAGGATGTAATATTCTTCAATCACTTGCCGTTTGCTACCAACCTGAGAATAATATCAATCTTTTAGCGTCGCGTCGGTGTCGTTAAAACGAATAAAAATTTATTATACCAGATGGGCAGTAGGTAAGGTCGTTCTGTGTTGATATTGTAACAACTAACTGCAATAACTAACCCACCTAGAGAGCGTGGTGACCCCCCAAGAGATATAATGGGTTAAAACAAAATAGACAAAGACTAGTTAGTGTTCAGTTAGTAGGACGTTTATATGCGTTGTTATTATGATGGTCCAGAATGCACCAACTCTTAATTGTGATTGAGTTGCGATATCTGCTAATATTTGTCAAATCCACTACCTATTAGAGTAACAATTGGATCTGAATTACTGAGTCCGTGAGCCAAATCGTTTTTCTAAGTTCGATTAAGTAGTTTTCCGGACTTGAACATTATCTCACCAATCTAACTAAAAGGAAGGCCAATATCGGAATAAAACCTATCGCTATACGAAGATTGTCTTTAAATTAGCGTCCGCTTACAAAACTATGGATGTAAAGTTTATAGAATAACCTTATTTTTTTAGTTTTTTTAAGTTTAACTTGATTCATAATCTCTAAAACAAGCAATATTAAATAATCTCCCTCTATTAGGCACAGGTTTTTGCAAAAAAAAATGCATTAAAGGTAATAACGGGCTAGCTGAATCGCTGACTGCTTCGCTTGCGTTTTACGTTATCTACATAGATTATAATAAATATTGACTTCTTCGGTTAATAACCTTCCTAGTTTATTTGTGTTGGATAACGCTGAAATATTTTTTCAAATCGGAAACGCAATTCCTACGCTTCGCACGTTCAAAAAAAAAACAATTCTTCAGCTTTATTATATTATTATAGGTTTGGTATAACACTAAGTTTAGCAGGCGTGATGGTTTTCACAGTGCATAAGAACTACACTGGCTGACCTATATAAACATAATACCACATTTATCTTTTCCTGTGTTGACACTCGACAATTCTTATGACAGCACAACACGGTTATTCAGGTCACTAGTTTTTTGTATACCTAATGGTACCTCGTATTTTCTGTTCAATGGAACACTTCAATATCATATCAATTCGTTAATCCTTAAAGTCAAAAGAACATCTAATGACTCTTAACCCTTTAGAGATTTTCTATATAATACCAAGAAATCCCAATTTAGTTGACTGAGCACAGAAAAGTTGGATCAATCAAGTCATGGCTGATTGAATGATTTCTACGAAGGGATCAAAAATATACCCTGAATTTACCTGCGTGTGAGTAGGGTACAGTGACGCAACCCTTGCCTTATTTTCAAAATTTTAGGTACTGGTTAATGTATTTATTATTTTTCTCATCTATTTAATGTAAAAATACAATAACACAGTCACTTCAGCATCCGACTGAAACAACTGGAAATGTTTAAGGGCCTATGTCCAGCAGTGGACGTCATACCAGCCTACTGATACTTCACCACAAGAAACGGGTCTCCACAATTTAACATAACGTAATATGACCGGCGTGAACTTGTAGTTCAAAGGTAATGAAAAACTGAATAAAAACACGCTTTGTAGGTATTATGACTGAAATCCATGTATGCCGTTTTTTTAATGGTCGGGAATATACATAACAATTTTTTTTTGCGGGGCCTGCGGACAGGCGCGAGCGTTAATATAATTTATAATATGCATCAAAGAATCTAAACCTAGAACATGGGGGAATTTTCGAATAATATTTTACATTTATTATTGTAAATTCTAATGCTTATTAAAAACAGCTGCGTGGCGCCAGTTATCTCTATTTAATTCTCTAAAAGGTAAAATTTCCTCGGATAAAATAAGGTATATCCAGTAACATCGATGTAACTGAAGTACCATAAAACTAAAACAAAGGGAGATTTCGTCCCGAAACGAAAAACTTTTACAATCGAGGTAGCATAGTAACTTCTATCTAGCAAATATTTTGTAGCTAGATCATTTAAATAAATAATAGTTTCATCTTATAAACTAATAATAAATTGGAATCGGTCATGGAGTAAGTTAGTTTGTTTTCAGAGATACTGTGTATAAAGGCTCGATATACGATAATAAAACTAATTTGACTATTTTTAGATTTTTTTTGTATGTATGTAAGTTGCGCCATTAACTCTTAAACTCATCCACCGTGAATTGGCAGCTTTGACCAGATCATCTGTCTGTCTTGTTGGTGGACGATCGACGCTGCGTTTGCCGATCAGTGGTCTCCACTCGAGAACTTTTCAGCCCCATCGGCAATCTGTTCTCTAATTTGATCCTTAACATGATTATTAAATGACATTTCTATCGATCACCGAGCATTATCTTGATAAATTGTCATTTAAAGCTCAGTAAGTACTCACATACGGTATTACTCGATAGTTTTACTCGACGTCGAGTAAAAATCAACATGTGGACCGCAAAACTCACAGAGTTGACAGTGACTTTTGCGGTTCACACGTTGATTTTTACTCGACTTCGAGATAAACTATCGAGTAATACCGTATGTGAGTACTGAGCTTAGGTTTAATTATAATAAATTTGATACAGCTCATTTCGTTGAGCTGTAATAATAGCGATTGGAGTAAAATATTTCATTCCGGTATAATTGAGGCGGAAAGTTTTAATGTCTCTACAAAATATTTGTATCGATCCATAAAAACTTTTTAATTGGCTTGAATGGATTAAAAATTATATTGTGGGTGGTGTTTTCATACAAATTATAGACGAGAGAAATTTGGCCGTAATTTACCACGCTGCCCAAGTGCGGGTTGATTAATGTCACATGTTATTCACAATTTTCTAAGTTCTACATAACGAATACGAATTTTAACAACTTTACTAAAAACATCTTTTCAATAGGTATACTCAACAAGGTAATATACTTAATGTAGCGTAAAATTAATTTCATGCTTCATAAAATACCGCATAGTTATCAACCTAGGCATTACACCTTTCTAAAATACCTATATTTGATTGCACTAAAATAGAAAATCTAACTTTGTGACCTTGTTTATTTCAGAATACTCAGGGTCACTTTTTATGTATTTCTATATTTAATTCGAAGATTGACTCACTATTCGAGGTCCAATTCTTGTTTTATCCAATTAACAAAACTGCTTTGAAGTTATTTTATTTCCAATTTAATGACAATTAACCATTTGATTTTGCGCATCATTAAGAGCCTTGTGACGTTACGAAGTTTTGCGAAATTGGATATTTTATGCACCACGTGACCGGCACGTCACGCGAATTCTATGAAAAATACTAAATGATCTTGATACTTCGTCGATCTAAAACATACAAATATACTAATAATTATTTTAGATCTGTAGAAAATGGCATCGAATAAATTCCATTTTATTGAGTGGATTTTTTTTCAGTTTCATTCCGAAATAATTATTATATTAATGTTTTTATTTAATTGATAGGAGTTTATATATTTTCCTAAATTCAAAATGGTGGATATTTTTATTTCAATATTTGAATCAATTATGTTTTATCTTAATAATATCAATATTTATTTTAAATCTGATTGATTATTTGAAATCAATTAAGTAGGTACATAATTTTAAATTAAAACATTCATGATTAATAATTATATATATAAGAATAAAACTGAAAATAGTCTTATTGAAGTTAAATGTCCTCATTCATCTCATCTTATGGGCTCATTTTTAAACCGATTCTTCTGAAATTTGGTGTGTAGGTTTGTAATTAAATGTTTTTTTTTTGTCGAATGTTGGGACTTTATGTAAGTTCGAAAGTCTAAATTGAACGGACTAAATACAAATTCTAATTATAACAAAACAAATAAATTATATTACCTATATTTAAGTTGCTTGTTTTGTTAGATGGTATATTTGTGTTTGAATAAATAAAAGTTTCGTTAATGAAGGTTTTAATTATGTTTAGGTATTATTTTTGTAGTTTCGAACTTTATATTTATTTTTATATTTATTGGTATCCATTTATCTACATATGTCATACACAGATGTAGAATATCCATTTATCTACATATGTCATCTTGAATAATTCCCATTATATTTTTATTTTGATAAACTATTTATTTTTATTTTATTACGAACTTATTTGAAAATATTTCATTTATATATTAAAAAAAAAAACCAACCCGCACTTGGCCAGCGTGGTGAATTAAGGCCTAATCTATCTCGTCAAGAGAGAAGTCCCTATCCCAGCAGTGGGAACGTGAATAGGGGTGTTATTTTATATACAGGGCGTTCCAAAATTATGGGCCATGAAGGGGAAGTACCATATATATCGTTGATAGTGAATTTTGCTCAAAGAAGACTTCATTTTATTTAAAAAAAAGTAAGTAATTTAATTAATTAATTTACAAAAAAAATGTTTCATGTTTTTTATTTGATTAAAATAATTAATTTCACGTTGTTCCTTTCTTTTAAAATACTATGTTACTTAAGCAGAGTTATTATTTTTTAGCTATTCTTTCGATTGGTATCATAAAAATAGAGTTTTTTTTTCTACATGTAAGTCGGTTCGATTCCCAGACAAAGCAAGTAATTTTTAGAAAATCTATGAATCCAGAATTACTAACTTTTAAAAATAAAATGAAGTCTTCTTTGAGCAAAATTCACTATCTACGATATTTAAGGTACTTTCCCTCCATGGCCCATAACTTTGGGACGCCCTGTATTTATTAGAAAGGTACAATTATTTAATGTTTACAATAAATAATATATTTATTAGAAAGGTACATTATTTATTGTTTACATATTGGATACTCGGTAAAAATAAGAACAAAAAATTACGGAATATTTTCTTTGTAATAAATATTATGGAAATCTATACTACAATTATCAAGCTGAGGAGATTGCTTGTTTATTTGTTTGAACGTGCTACTCAGGAACCGCGGGTCCGATTTAAAATATGATTTCAGTATTGGATAGTAAAATGATCGAAAAAGGCTATAAAACATAAACTAGTAAATAACGTAAAAACGCAAGCGCAGCTGTCGGCGGGTCGGCAAGTTAGTCATAATCTAAAAAAATCATAGGCATAATTACATTTAGTCGTTGGACGGTTTCACCAAAAAAAGTTGCCTTGTTGTTTTTTAAGTAGGATAGATAACGTTAGATATGCAATCCACATCCTACAGCATAACCTCCAAATAAATAAGGTAAAACAAGATGACAATGATGTGGTACAATTCTTAGGCCAGCAACATTTGGTACAATTCTTAGGCCAGCAACAACAACAATTGACCGTTATCAATAAAAATAACAATTGATCGTTATCAACGGATCAACTTATGTCGGTCGTAGTATCGCAATAACACATACACGCACACTAACAGCGTTTTTACAGCAATTGACAGTCCCACACACTGACATTTTACGAAATATTTCTATATTTTATTCAAGAACAACCGACATAGGTCCGACCTCGACAAGCGCTCGCGCGGTACTAAATGGAAAAAGCCGGCTGAATGAAAAAACTACTAAATTATGGTAGTTTTATTTTATTCATAAAAAATTACCAAAACCGTTCTACAAATTAAAATTAATATCATAGTTTAAGCAAATGTTGATAAATATTTTGATATAAATATGACGTCCCATTGATTTAGAACTTCGGAGTTATTGAGGTTTGTTTCGAAGCATTTTCGGTCGATATTAAATTCGGTATATCTTTAGAATAAAAGCATTTAACGAAAATGTACTCTACTCTAAATGAAGAATAGGATATACGTAACATAATAAAAATTAGTTTGATCGCCCATATTCGTTAGAATCTACAAATTAGAGCTAAGAAAACAGGTCTTCGAGCATTTTTTACGAAACATGTATCCGGAGAATGATTATTACTCAATATATAAACAAGTTATCTAAAATGTTTCTTACTACTTTTGTAGAGGAGAAAACGAACTATTATAAAGATGTAATTGTAATATCAAACAACTAACGTAAACCATAGAATTAGGACGAGAAAACCGAACAATTTCGCGATTTCACGTAATAGGCCTCTTAACTTAAAGGATTTGTTAAAACCATGTTGGTATATTTAGTAAAAATCATTCGGTTAATATTTAAAGATGATCATGTATTTTTTGAAGATACTGTTTTTAAAGATATATTAATAATTTGTCCTATTGAGGAGACCCGTGTCCATTATATTGGGATTTGGGACGTTGTTTATGATACGAGTAAAAGGAGACGCAAACCCCGTAACACAAAATAATTTAATGACATTTGTACCTAAGGATCGCGTTTGTTTGAAAATAATCAAGTTTTATGAAATGTATTTTCTTGTTGCATTCTCAAACAAAGTTAAGAACAGTAACTTATTCTTAGCGGAGCGGTTTATTGAAAATCATAGAGCCAGAAATATTGGGAAACTCAAACACTTGAATCATGGTATGCTACCCATTTTGTGTTTAATTAACTGATAACATTTTCAAATCCTTGTTGCTCCAACGATCTTTAAATTCTACTTGTCTTGGAAATAAGCACACATTAAGACAATTTTCATATTTTTTTGTGCGAAATAAATTTTATACCAGGTTGCTCTCTAACTAAACTAAAATCAGATATTGTCGCCTCCAATCACAATCTCTATTTATCCATTTTCGCGTTAATGGCGTCATATCTAGTATTTTGTATGAGTGAGTTTGCGCACAATCACAAACATGCCGGGAACATTGTTTGCTGACCAGTAAAACATCACGTTTCGATTGATACACAAACAAACTGGACGATAAACTAGGTTTAACCTCATTATGTGCTCTAAGGATTACAATAAAGAGTATGATAATAGCAGCAATGACGTCATCTGACAGAATAGTCATTCGTGCTTGGAACCGAAAAAGTAAAATATGAATACAATTCATAGCAAAAAAAAATTCTAAAGCCATAGAATAGATTGAAGTAAAACCTATGTGAAAGAATATCTCCACAACTTTTTCATCTTAGACCGGTCTGAATCATCCTGTATTGTGACTTATATCTCAAACTCTCAAGATATTATTAATTTAATTTATAATTTATTCTATTCCTGCATACTTCTTACATTTAAATACTTAAGATTAAAATGCCGAAACTTCTCGTCAAATTGGGATAATCCTTCTGGGATAACAAGACAAAATGGCGGTATGGCCAAAACATCGGTAAATGTAACATAATTGAAATACTGATAAATCATTACTTCCTTTCCACGAATCCTGTCAGTGGTTGGATTGATAGTTTTATTGGCATGTGAAAGGGTTCTCCCAAAGGATTGGGACAAAATATCGGTCTACAGAATACAGTAATGCGTTGGGAAAATGTTTTAGTGGGAATAGACACACTTTCCTTATCTGCATAGTCACTATAGTCTTGATTTAAACTTTGAAGATTGTATAGAAAATATATCAAGATAAAGGTATAACGTAACCTTATTTATCGAGGTTTTGTTGCCACAAATCATGAATAAATTAAACAAAACCTAAATTTACTTTCACTTCCCACCTACCCCTATTTACGTTTCCACTGCTGTGACATAGGGACTCTTCTCTTAACCTAAGAGCCCGTGATGGCCAGACCTTCCTTTAATTCACAAGCGTGAAAATTCTTTCATGTGTATGTCTAACATAGGTAAGAATAACCCCCAAACATGAAACCTGGATCGCGGTTCCTTTGGGAGATAACAACTTTTTACCTGTTATCTCCCAAAGGAACCACGATCCAGGTTTCATGTTTGGGGGTTATTCTTACCTATGTTAGACATACACATGAAAGAATTTTCACGCTTGTGAATTAAAGGAAGGTCTGGCCATCACAGGTTATTAGTCTATACTAAGAGCCCGGTCTGGCCAGACCTTCCTTTAATTCACAAGCTCAAGATCACTTAATTAGTTAAATTCTTAGTCATTTAAGCGTAAAAATATGCATACATAAATATTACAAACTTTCATTCGTTTCCACTATCTACTATCTCTGTAATTGGTAAAAAAAACTTTAGCATCCGTTATTTCTTTCAAGATAATATCTTTCACGATAGAATAGCTTTTGCTTGAAAGAAATAGTTTAAAGATTTTAATTAAAAAAAAGTAAAAATAAAAAAAAAAAGTAAAAAAAAAGTATTAAAAAAAAAAAAAGTATTTTCTTTCTTTCTTTTCTTTAATTTACTACCACTGTGGCGCAGCGGCAAAAGGTCTGCGACGCAAGAGGTTGCTTGCGGTTTCGATTCCCGCCTCGGGATAAAAATTTGTCCGATCTGGAGATACAGTGATAGATATTGCTATGTGACATTGTCCAGCAATATAAAATTTAATGTATTTTGGCATGCTGAAGAGGATTACACAAAGGAAAGACGAAAAAGGATAGATCAGACTAAAGTTAAAATGCAAATAAATTAATTACCTTCCATTTTTTGACCTCCGACAGACGATTAGCCAACACACATCCTGCCGATCCTGCGCCCACTATGATGAAGTCAAACTGTTCCACCTGCCTCTTCTGCCTTCGTTTCTTCTTCTCTTTAGAATTTTTATTCTTATCAGGAACTCTCTTTTCTTCATTTGCAGAACTAGTTTTATCCTTAACAACCTTCGAATCAGCAAATTCTGAATCTGAGCTTCTCTTTCTCAAAAAATTATAATCGATAGCTGGGTCTACATCAAACGCACCGAATTTAAAATCACTTTCCTTCAAAAATGGATTTGGTTTCATATAGAACGAGCTTTCTGAAAAACCGAAGCTGCCTCCCGGTCCGTGACTGGCTGTTTTTATGCCATGATTGATGGAAAATTCCGTTTGTAACCCTAATCCGCTTGTTTCGAACGGTCCCGACTGACTAAATCCTGTTAGGCCTAAATTCGCGGAATTTTGAGTAGGCCCAAACGGTCCTAACGGTTGGCTGAATTTTGAGGGCGAGGCTTTTGGTGTTTGAGTCCCCAAAAGTGGTCCAAGTGGCGACAATTCCAGCTGCGATGGGTGCCCAAGTGGCAACGTTCCTAATGGTCCAGCTGCCGTTCCAACTGACTGAGGGTAGGTGTTCGGGATAGCACTTTGATACTGGAATGGATTTTGAGCGATATTGTCCAATGATCTTCCGAATAGTTGCGAGAGGAGTGAGAGGTACATGAAGCCGACTTGGGAACATGCGGTCAGGGGCGCGACAGCTTCCGGACATATCGGAGTGATGTCCGGTGGTATCCAGTTTTGAGACATATTTGCACAAAAATAAACACTTTTGACGTCACTTTTTAACTTAGATTTAGGGATCAAAAAAATCTTAGGTCGAGAACTAAGCACCACTCCGGTGGAGAATTAGTAGCACAGTGGCGCGAGACTCGTTCATGTTGAAAGTAAATTATAAGTGTATTGGTAGTGCGAGAGCTGACGGTATCTAATATTATTTTGGATGTGTCTCAACTTGTCGAAGTTTGTAACGAATTCGAAATATTTGACTGTTTAAAAATGAAATCTATTTTATTACAAGTAATTGAATATCGCGATGAATCATTATTATCGTTAGATCACTATAGTTATGTGTTTATGGCAAAAATATATAATTCTATGACAAACATGTAGATGTTATGAAAGTGAATGACGAAATAGACTACCATCTTTGATTACAAAAAAAAAACATTTTTTAGTATCGTTCAATTTATTTGTTGCCTTGAATACTTAATTACACACCTAATTTGTACAAAATTAAATATACTGCCTTATATCATGTGTTTCAACTTCTAAAGATACAGAACTATGTTTAAACAGAGTGGTAAGTAAACAATTTATTGTGGGCTCTCTGTCTAGTTTAGAAACATTGATTTGTCATTGTTCCAATTTACGTACTAGTTTACTTAGGTCTAGGCTTAAAATTACACAATAAGCACGGCAACGGTGCGTATTGTAGTTGTCAATAATATGATTTTTAAAATGAGAACTTAACAAATTCTTTTTGTTAATTAAAGTACTTATACTTTTAGTGTTATTTGTATGAGTGTTTGTTAACGACTTATGTTTCTGTATAAGGCGATGTGACAAAGCCTTTTTTCTATGTAAAAAAATATATACATAAGTTATTGGAAAAAATATAGATTGTATTCGCGTACAATGTACATAAAAACGCTATGAATGAAAATGTTCGGTATTGGTTCGCAGGCGGACCTTCGCCCGCTGCGCCACAGAGGTCGTCATTTTCAATTTCCAAGTTACTGTTACAAGAATTATTGAAAAAAAGCCTAATCTGACGAGTTTCTCGTCAGACAGAGAAATCTCTGAGTCCCAAAAGTGGGAACGTAAATAGGTGATAATGTGGTAAGAAGTTAGAATACATATCACGCATGTACGCAACATACAGCGTTGCGTGATTCAGTGTGTTACTCGCCTAAAGCTACCAAGTCCATTGCATCTGACGTTTTTTAAATGCAAATTAAAATCGCTTATTCAAAGTAAAATTAACATATCAAAGGCAGAGCAAACATAAAACTAATTTTACTTCCTATCAGTATTCTTCATGCAAGAACTCGGAGTTTCGAAGCGAATACTAGGTTCAGTCTTGCAAGAGTTTGCATTGTCGGAGTTGCGTTTAATTTAGTATGTTGAGTCAGTCCTAATATATTTTTTTTTATTTACGTTCCCACTACTGGGACACAGGGACTTCTCTCTTGACGATTAATTCACCACTCTGTCATATGTCAAACTTTAGAAAGATCTCATAACATAGGTACCGGTTTCATCACAATGTATTATGTTTTTATATTAATATAATGTATAATTCATTGTACTTATTTAAAATGTTTGACATGTAATAATTATTACCAATAAATACTATTATGACTATTATGACTATTGGTAAGGCAAATCATCGTATGAGCACGTTTTTCAATCATAATTTCAGGTTTCGGACCTCCACAGCTGGGCATAGGCCTCCCTTAAAATAGTCCAGTTAATTAGGTCGAATGCAGCTTTCATCCACAGTGAACTGGCAGCTTTGACCAAATCATATGTTCATGTTGTTGGTGGACATAGCTTTTGCACATTGAAAAGGTGTAATTTTGCAGGCTTTTTTAATTATTACGAAGTATTTCTAATATTTTCTATGTCCCAGGCTTTACCACGCTTTATAGTTGCTGATGTTATAACTCTTTAAATAATAATATATAAAGCCTTGTTACGCCTTAATAATATATTTTTTTGTATAATGAGAACGTTGTTTTGTGGAAAGTTGATTACTTTCCTTGGGTGTGAGATATGAACATTCTGCTATTGTGACATTTGTTATATAAAAAGTATAAAAACTTTCGTACGCGAAAAAAGTTGTGTTGGCTAAGTTGGAGCACAATTATCTTTTATTCTAAAGCCCATTTTATTCTTTAAAAAGTTGATTTAGTCCACATTTAAAAGAAAGAAAGAAAATAATTCAAAAGTTCATTTTCGTCCCGCATTCCGGTTGTTGGCCGCATTCGTCCTTATTTGTGCCATAAACACGTCAAATCATATCAACGGATTGACATCTAGAGAGAATGGAGAGGATCGCAACGTTCGGAGAGCTTTTCACGGCCAAAAAAATTTATATAATATATCGCTGTGTAAAATTGTCCAGTAATATTTATTATTATTATTATTATTATTATATATTATTATCCAAAAAAACAAAGGCGATAAAGCTGTGAAAAAATACCGACCGTTGAGATTTTCATTCAAAAACTGCAACGTGACCGTTGACCACGCACTATTTTATTTCTACAACTCTTTCACGCGGCACTTTGTGTTGTAAACGAGCAACACCTGTTCCAAATTTAAATATCCCACATGACAGGCTATCGAATGAACCACGGTATTTATTATTTTCAGCAGAAAGTATAAAATAACAGGGCGTTTTCTCTATGGTCTTTGCATTTCATCATTTTATTTAATAAGCTGGCTTAGTAACTTATTTTTTAACCTAGATTTATCATTACACACAATTATTAATTATAAACAATTAAATACTATAAAGCTAAACAATTTTAAATAATAAATGCGCTTATTAAGAAAATATATACTAAACTTTATTAAATTATACTATACAACTTTACAATATATTATAAGTAGGAAATTTGAAATTAATAATTCAATTAAATGAAGTTTTTATTTTCATATTAAGCACAATTATTATTTAATGATGAAAGAAGAAAATTCTTCACTCTATTGTACACCAAAAAGTATTATAAGTACAAACATTAAACTAAAATTACAGTACAATGGGCGGCCTGATCGCTGAAGACGAGAAGATATTATGTATATACGAAAGTTTGTAAGAATGACTAAAACTACTATATGGAATTAAATGAAAATTCACTATAATGTGTAGCATACTTATAAAAATAACATATATTTTAATTATTAAACGCGAGAAATTTAATATAAATAGGTTGCTATTTAACGATAAGTTAATACACGGGCTAAGCTTCGGGTGGAATAAAAACAAATACAGAAGGTAAGATAAAAGAAAAATATTCCTAGTTTCCATAAAGTAGATTTTTGTTACTTGACGTGTGAGTCGGCTTATCACTACTTTTTTATCTTATATCTACGTAACCTTGGGCTAAAAGTAAATTTATTTGTACCTTAACAACATGAAAATATAGGACTACATACATTATTTTAACAGATATTGCTACATAATACCTATTGCGCGATTATTACAATAATCATTCAAATATAGACTATGGAAAATAAACTTCTATATTATTATAAAGGCTTTGTGTCTCTCGCCAAGAGATAAATGTATCTTAGCAGTGGAAACGTAAATATATAGATAGCAAAAGCACCTTTTGCAAAATATATATTGGTGAATTTAGTAGATAATAATAACTATACCTACAACAAATCAAAGCTTCTACCATATTATGTGTACTATTCTACTTATACATAAACTGTAAGATCACTATAAGGTAAGTGACCATAAAACTAGCTATATCCGTGATCAAACTCGCATCTAGAGGTAGGATTCTGTACAAGCGGTAGCGGAATGGCCGAGCCTCTACGAAGCGGATGAATCGCTCCAACTCGCACTGACGGTCAATATCTGAATCAAATTTAAAAAGAGAATCACACACATTGCACGAATTAATTAACCTTTTATTTAGGTATAGTAAAACCATTCTAAAAATGAACTCCCCTCCACAAAACCGTGATGATTTCAACGTGTGAGAGGAAATACAGAAAAACAGAATACACAGAAAAAAAAATAAAGAATTCGGTGGAGGGGCGTTCATTTTAGAAATGGTTTTACTATACCAACATTATTAACCACTTACTACGCCCTACTAATATATCAATATTTAGAGGTAATTTATAATTTAATAGGTAGGTATAGTAAAACCATTTCTAAAATGAACGCCCCTCAACCGAATTCCGAATTTTTTTTTTCTGTGTATTCTGTTTTTCTGTATTTCCTCTCACACGTTGAAATCATCACGGTTTTGTGGAGGGGAGTTCATTTTTAGAATGGTTTTACTATACTTACTTCGTTAAATTATTAACCAAAATTTTGTTTATTAAGCAAAATTATTAATCAAAACTGTTTCACGTCAAAACTAAGGAATAAATTTTAATGAAACATTACAATAACTATAGGTAACATTAAAATAGATCCTAGGATAATAGGTAAAATCTAAATTATTATTCTTATGTTCAAAAAGACTAATGAGTCGGTCTCACGTCACCCACAAGAAAACATAGGATGATACTAATCTTGGGGTATACACGAATAACATAAGTTCCTTACCATTTTCATGAAGAAGTAAATCTTGAAGGACAATTTTGATCACTTCTGCCTGTGAGGCCAAACGTTGAGCAGTAATTGCAGGATAATACACATAGATAGCGCTGCAGAACGACATCAGAAAAACGTAGCCTACTCTCATATTTACCTGAAAAACAATTTTCTACTGTAAAGCTGTTGGTTTTCTAAACACTTTTACCCCATTTTCTATAAATGGCTAGAGCAATTTTCATCTAACATAGCTTAGAACACTACAGATACATAATAAACCATATTATATTATGAAAAACTCATAAATAAATTGAACAGAATAATTAAAATACTAATACTTGCATTGGACTCAATGATGACTTCGACGATACGTATTAAATTTTTCATGTGTTCTAAAGTTTTATACACAACTAGACAGAATATCTGAAAAATTTGAATATAGGCAAAATACTCAGATAATAGATAAACTATTCATCACACTCAAAAGTTCACAATTTATTTTGTTGAAAATAAACATTTTTATAACAATGTTTAAAATGCATAGTGAACACAAATAATTGCAATAAAATACATCAGCAGCTTAAGCTAATTTTTTTATAATAACTAGAGCTAAATATCAATATTTAAAAAATAACACTTATAAAAATAAATTACCAATGGTTGTACCGCTGTTTTATGAAGGTCGGACAAATCTGCTATATTTTTGTAAACCATTTTTAGATTTTTTATATTTCTATGATTCGTTTTCAAAAGTAGTGTTAAATGGTTTAAGCGACAATATAGAGAAAAGAACATATGAGATATAGAAACATTTAGGAAAGTGAGAGATGTTAGTGAAGTATTGTAAATAATAAATGGCCAGAGCCTAAATAAGATACAAATTTCCCAGTTAACCAAACAAAAGAAATATGCTTGCATGACACAGGTAGCTATGCAAAAAATATGCCAAAAAATAAGAGATTTTTCCGTATGAAAATTATGATAAACATTAAATTTTTCGTCAATTAATTCTAAATTCTGATAAAACTGACAAAAACTATTAGAATTAGCAACAAGGCACATAACAATAAAAAAATAAATAATGTAGGACCAAACAGCCCAGCTTGAACCAGGAATAATAATCCATTCAATTTGTCTGAGAAAAAGAAAAATGAAAAATATTGCCCGAAGGATTGTTAAAGATTTCCAAATAATTTTGCTCTTCAATGAATTATGACGAAAGTAACCAAAATCAAGACAACTCCAGATTTCTGCTGATTTAAACATAATTTCAACAGCTTTGAAATAATTCGATTTTTTTACTTCCGTTGGAACCATATTTATGGGACGCATTGTAATGTAAACTAAAAGCATCGAAGAGACTAACAATTACACCTAACTCAAGGTCATAAAGTCCTATTCTCAATAACAAAGACCGTTGACGTCCAACCCTAATACCAACCGAAAATAAAACAATATGAAACGTGTAATATTCGAAGAATCTATAATCAATAGATTTGAAATAGGTGTTTCACGTTTCGTGTTGGCTAAGTGGTAACACAGTCAACTTTAATTCAGAAAGTTTCGGTTGCGGTTGCGATTTCACCCCGACGCGAACCCCTTGCCTTTTTTATTGAAAAAAAATGTGCGCTTTGAAAACACATGTCATGCTCTAAGGGTGAAGGCAAACATCTTGAGGAAAAGCTTGAAGGACATTGACCGTTCAGTTTCGGATATATTCCATACAATTGCGAGGGTCTTTTATTAATTTTATTTTATGACTATAACAATGTTCCGGTTTTTGTATTTAATTTGAATTTTAAAGCGGCTAGAGATTATTTTGTCACAAATTTTACTTTCGATCGAGTCACAACTATTTTATAACTTTTTCCGAAAAGCTTCCTTCACATGGCCAACTTAAATATTTATTTTTGTACAGCAATTGAAATTATTAAAAAGATATGTATACATTTCAATTGTTATTTTAGTGATGAACCAATATTAATTTAGTTTGAGTAAAAGATAAGGTACTTATAAATAGAACTTACCGATATTATATTGTGCCTGTTACATTAGGTATTGAATTTTATTTATTTTATCTAAGGACGAGATCATCTTCGAAACGGTTATTGGAACAGAAACGCCCACAAAAACGCCCTCTGTGTTTTCTTGTTTTCATTAGGTACACTATTATAGTTCTAAAAAGTCATTTGAAATGCGGGTAGTTGAGTAACTACCTGGTGTCCGATGAATTACAATGCTAAGCTGCAATGGTGCTACTAGCGTGGAAATGTGGTATAAGTCACAGGCTTCATAGAAACTCGTAATAATAAAAATAGCCATCTAGTGCCGGAAAGAATGGCTCCTTAATTTTCTCGCATATTAAAAATTGTTGACAATCAATCAATAATTTTATTAAGAACTTCTTGTTATCATCATCATCATATCAGCCGTCGGACGTCCACTGCTGGACATCTTCTATTTTTTATATTACTTAATAATTATATAATAGCAAATAAGTGTACAGATTCTGGACATTTTGGTAAAATAACACCTACAAATAACTAAAAGCAAAATTGACCTGTCTAAAAGCGTAGAACAATTACTCGGTCGGTCAATTACGATTTCTTATCGTTATAAATGTATTTTTGTTTATATAGAATAATGTACAAAAACACAAACATTCTTTTATCGGTAAGACCGCTTTCTTTTTATTTAATGTCGCATATTTATTTATACAAATATCATGCAAGGTACCAGGAGTCCATAAGCCGACAGGAGGTATCAACTCGGACCGCCGCTCTAGTCCGGCTCGCATCCATTAGCGAGTGGTATTGTTCGTGGGAATAACAAGTTTGCATGCTCAAGCTCATTGTTCAGCAAAAAATGACAATTAATCAGCGCAGCGAGTTATGGCTGATGGAGTGGAAAACGAGTGAGCTTCTGTATACCTATTGTTTTACATTGTTCAGAGTTTTGGCTGTTTTACAGGTGTTTACGCTTTTTTGTCATCACCATTTTAAACTAAAATGTTGTACCTCTTGGCACAAGTTTATTTTGTTAACACTTATTTTTATTTTATAATTAGGTATGGTACATAATAGTTAGTTAAACAATTCTGCAATCTACATCATCTAGACGCGCAACGGGGCTTAAACCCAAACCTTCGGAATTATAGTCGATTGTGCTGCTATTTCGCTAACACGGCTTATATATAAAAAAAACAAATGGACAAATGGCATAACCAAAACTATAATGATCATGAAGAACCGTTTGCATGAAAGCCCTACTTAAACATTTCACAGTAACGGGCTAATAAGGGCACTTTTGTATTCAGAAAACATGTAAAACGTACGATCCAAATAACTCGTTTTAGTATTCAAATTGGCTACGACATGAGGCTTAGTCAGAAAGACTTTGGGATGCCTGATAGCTTTCAAATAAGATGTCTTGTGGAGACAAATTGCTTTCTTTGGGTGAAGGTTGTTAGTTTATTAACTTGCAAATTGTGTGTTTCGTATTTCAAGTATTTCATCAACAATACATCATATATACACTACGATAGAGACTGTAGCTTTATACTTAGACTTAGATTTATATATTTCTATAAGGTTTTTTTATTGTACTTTATTTTGTTTTTTTTTACCTTCGGAGGAGGGCGTTGTCTGTGACACAGTTTATAACTAATACAGGTGGCGTCGTTTTTCATCAACATGTAACATTGTTTTGTGTCAAAATAAACGATTTATTTATTAATTTATTTGATAACCCATATTTCATCCTAGTACAGGGCAAGGGTTTCCCCAATATAACCAATTATAGAGCAGTATTTGACCATGCGTACCAAGCAGGTTATAATCAAAACACTTTTGGAATATAATTTATCTGTAAATATTTAAGTGCATGTGTCATTCACCAACACCAACCCGCATTTAGCCAGCGTGGTGAAATATTGCCTAAACTCTCTTGTCAAGAGAGAAGTCCTTGTGGCCCAGAAGTAGGAACGTATAAAGGGCTGATGAAGATGATGATGATAATAAGGCAGGTACCACACGGAAAATAAATGATAAGGATTTCTGATGAATCAAACCGATATTTAACCAGTAATGAAAAATGATCTCTCCAGATTCATATGAATGTCTATTGTTTCGTTGGGATGAAAACGGCCAGTATTGATTCCTTGAACAATGGCTAGCCATGACCCCATGTTGGGTCTTCAGCTCTGTATTATCGGGGATTACGAACGTTTAGGGTTCCGTAGAATTAATTTTGATACAACTGCAAAATAATATAGATCACTTATCAGTCTAACACTATGCTAATTTAGTGCGCCATAATTTATTATATAGCGGGAAAATCCAATTAATTTTGGCGTTTTCAGTACCAAATAATCTATCTATATAAATAAAAATGAATCGCCGTTCGTTAGTCTCGCTAAATCTCGGGAACGGCCGGGCCGATTTTGTTGGTTTTGGTCTTGAAATGTTCTTAGTAGCCCAGGGAAGGTTTAAAAGGTGAGAAAACTATAGAAAGCGGGCGAAGCCGCGGGCGGGTCAACTAGTTCAAAATAATTTCATTAGTTCTGAACTTTAACAGAAATTTGAACTATTACTTTACGTTTTTTTTTACTATTCGCACGTTGAAAATCATTTTACTATACTTCAATAAAGCAAGTTTCCAAGAGTTTAATTACTGAGGAATTATAAAAACCATAATGAATTAATTTATTAATAAATTCATCGAGCTATTACCGAGTAAATTACCGACTAAGTATGTATTTAGAATGTCTTTAGTAGGACTACCTAGGGTTAGTACTCGTACTTACATACCTTAGGTTATTATTATAACTAAAAAACCTACTAACTAGTATAATTCTTATTTGAGTGACCTTTAAATAAATTATGCTATGTTCACTTGTGTGATTTAGTAAAGTACACTATTGTATGCATTTTAGAAACTAAACATCTCAACCCATAATAGGTGCTTTAAACGAAATGCTATAGAATCACTTTAGAAATTTAACTAATCTATTGGTTAATTATACTAATGGTCAACCAGAGATAAGCGAACTTTGATTAGCGCCACCAAGCGAAGCTTATTTCAGAGGCGGACACTCCAATATAGTTTGAAGCTATTGGAAATACTAAGGTCTCAATACACTATCAGTTCGTTCTTGATCATTTTATACGATTTGTTGTTTCTGAAAGTGCCTTATTTTTATTTTCGCGGTATGAATTGTTATTTTGATGTATGAGCTATTATGGTTATTAGTTCCGGTATTCATCTTGATGATTTCGTGTTAAGAAGTAACATGCCATTTACCCTTAGACACATTACAGGTTCATAATAAAAAAAAAACAATTATATATTTTGGAAAACAGACTAATATAATAACAGAATTATTATAACCTCTTACGTGAAAACAAGCTGTAAATAATCAAGACAACGCGTTCCAGTAATAATGCCTGATTCTTAGCTAACCGAGCTAATTAAACCTTAGCTAACGAGGTAACACAGTTTGCTTACCGTTTGTAACTGATAGTGTGCATAAACCAAGATTACGGTAGCCAATCCATTGGTGCATGTTAGTTATATCGTACTTGCAATTCCATAGAAATGGACTCATTTGTTAGTTGTTTATTACTGATGTTACAGCATTTCGCTTAATGTAACTGGTGTTTTGGTCCAAAACTATGGGCCACTGTGGTCTTACCAAACTTCTGCCTAAGATGGGCGCGGATAAGTCAATTTTTAAGTCGTCCGCGTTAATTTAATTAATCGCAATATACGTACACACATATTCTTGTACCTATTTTGCGAGTGAAGCGAGCCGCGTATTTTTATCTGTTAATTTATTTTTTCTAGCGTTGACGAATTAAATTTTAAACGTGTTTAAAATCTATAACTATTTAATTTTGTTTTTGTTTTCCATACCAAGTTAAGTTTTAGATTTATAACCGCGGGAAAATCCATCAAAATACGGAAAACTGCTGGCGGATAGTTAGTCGCGAAATAAATAGAAAATGAAGAGTTAAACAAAATGTTTTGCATTTACACGATGTTTCAACGAAAAGCTTCATTTATTCAAATCACCAACTTCCCAGGGATTCGGAGTAATTGTGACTAAGCTGTTCTTTCATGCACTTTACTGGAATAAAGTTCGTTTAAATATGACTCATTTTATTCTTTGACTTAGTGGATTAGTGGGAGAACTTTCGTCTTTAATTCCGAGAGTATAATCTCTCGAATTAAATTAGAATATTACTGCACGCTTACGAAAATCCTTTATGATGATTTACGTCACACTACACGGCCCTCCGCTTAGCCTAATGTTGGCTAAATGGGAGCAAACTCCACTTTCATTCCGAAGGTCGTTAGTTCAAAACAACACCGCAAACCTGTGGGTTTTTTTTATTTATTTATTGTATTTATTTATTTAAATACACGTGCTCTTATTGTCAAGGTAAACATAGTAAAGAAACAGCAGCGTGGTGAATAAACCCTTATCTCTCTTATCAAGAGAGAAGTAGTGGTGAATAAACCCTTATCTCTCTTATCAAGAGAGAAGTATCTGCGTCCTAGTGGTAAATAGGGGATCATTATTATGGATTGGTGGTGCGCAGTAAGTTAAAATAGTACACAGGACGAGGCTTCTGTTCTGGTACCTTTAAATTATAAATCTTTTATTTGGTTTGACAGTACCCACCGAAATTGAATGGTAGGTACTAATCTTAATCCGGGACAAGATGTTATTGAGTATTGGGTGATAATTAATCAATTACACAATCGAATCCTATAATAAGAAATGCCGTAATTCATTAGTTCAAGGTGCAATTGACAATTTAGTTAAATTACAGTTCGCAACGGTAATAAAACCAGAAGCGTATCGAATTCTCACGATTTAGCCTTGACTTTCACTTCATCTGATCTTTCTACGCTAACTTACTATGGTTACGCTTACGAGAGTGCAAACTGCAAACTGAATGCAAAGAAGCGTATTGTCTTCTTTGCATTCAATTTGCACTCTCGTTTTCTAAACCATAGTAACTTAGTACCCCATAAAGAACATAATAAACAGTTTACTCAATAATAACATAGATACCTACAAGATATAACTACTTTATTGTATACCATTAATACGATAACATAATAAGTAAATACAAACTATAATAATGGCGCAATTGGAGGCCTTATCGCTACAAGCGATCTCATTCAGGCAATATTTTGTAGATAACCGACATATAGAACCTTAATAAATGTAAAATAATATGAAAATAATTTCTTTGTATTCAACGATGCACAAATTTAATTATACAAAATTAAAATTAATAGAGAATTAATTAATTAATCATCATGGTAAGCTCGAAGCTAGTGTTACAGGTGCTAGATTTTAAATAAACATATAGAACACACAGACTCCCGGAAAAAAATATTTGCTGATTGTACAAAATAATGTTTGTTCCGAGGCGAACCCGTAACCAACTGCATCGCAGGAAGACCTTCGCCCGCTGCGCCTCAGTGGTCGTTAGTAATACATTTTAAAATGTCATGAATTTAAATATTATAATAAAAAAAATTGTCAATGGAGTAAACTGATACTAAAAAGTATCAGTAGTCCGATAATCGGACTAAATCATCGGACTACTGATACCTAGTCTTAATAACCTAATTTTAATAAAATTTATGCTAATATTATAAAATTAAAAATTTGTAAATAATATTTAAAAACTTAATATGACATAATTTGTAATTAATTTCTAATTTTTATTTAATAATTTACTTAGTGTTTCTTGAAATGTCGTTTGTATCTATAATTAAGGTGACATTTGTAAATTAGATAATCATTTGTAAAATTCCCATAATGTTAAGTTGATGTTTACTTTGTTGATACAACTCAAATAAATAAATAAATCCTTTTCTTATCAAAATTTAGTTTAGACCTTACATTCATTAAGAGACAGAACACTCTTGCGACTTATTGCTGTGTTGTTGCAATTTATTTTTTTTGTATTGTGTTGTAATAATATTAGTTCATGTATTATGGTATTAATGCATTAAATCCAATACAATATTGGTAAACAATGAATCATAAAATTTCTCACAAGTTTTTTGCAGTTTATATTTCTCACATACTGTATAGAATTTCAACATCTCAAGTGTAACCATGAGATATATTTCTCTATTGTCTTGTGTTTAGAAAATTAATGGGTTGAAATCAGGTTAAATTCAACAAGAAATAAAAAATGAGACCTTAGCATAAGCACCCCTATATACGTTCCCACAGCTTGGACATAGGGACTTCTCTCTTGATGAGAGAGATTCAGCCGTATTCACCTCGCTGGCCAAGTGCGGGTTAGTGAATGTCATGCTCTTCAAAAATGCTAAGAACATGATGTTTTCCTCATGACGTTTACCTTCATCGTTAGGTACCGCAGGTGCTTAAAACATATTTCCATTTACGAGGAAGATCCACGAGTGCCCAAAAAGACTCGAATCCTCGGCTTTCGGAACGAAAGTCTAACGTTATTCATGATTTAGATACTTACTCCTAAAAGGCATTAACCTACTTAGTAAACTTTTAATAGTATTCAAATAAATTCGTTTAGGCCCAAAATTAAACAAATTGTAACAATTTAATAATGAACTTATTGCGTCTAGACATTTTAATTTAATAAATTATTACATTCCATTTGTTGTTATTTATAGTCTAAAATCTTAAAACCTCTTGGTTTTTAATAAAATTCGTTTTATTTTTTGAACACACACTCACCAACCCGCACTTGGACAGCGTAGTGAAAAGGCTTAATCTCCGAAACGGCTTTACCGAAAAAAAAATTATATGCGTATTCAGTAGGTCAAAGAATCGGTTAGGTACTATTTATTTTTCATACCCCTAAGTTATAATAAGGGTAGTTGAAAACGTGCGAAGCCGCGGGCCAGCTATATAAATTAATCTAGGTTTTAAATCTAATATATGTATTTACGAGTATGAATTAATATTCTACTTGGAAAGACTTTAAGATTTTCGTTAGACTTTTTAAATAATCCTTCCCAGTTTTTATCAAAGCAGACTGAGTACTTGATGTTGCCGGGGTGAAGATGACAAAGCGTAGCCCAGGGCGATAATTCGCCACTTCGTTTGTCCTCTGAGCTTTCACACTTTATAGCCGTGTCTTAAAAAAACTAAAAAGGTTAAAAGGAAAAAAAACTAAAAAGGTTAAGACCTAATTTCACCACTCTCTGTTTGTAAGTTTTACATCCCATTAAGTAATTAACAGTCCATATTATATACGTAAACTGACAGTGATTAAACATCGTTATGTTTAATCACTGCCAGTTTACGGGATGTTAAACTAACAAACAGAGAGTGGTGAAATTAGGTCTAAGTTTGCAGTTCACACAGCAACTAACAGGATATTGACGTATAATTTTTTTATCAATAAAATCTTTGTTCTTTCAAATTTAGAAACGCGACCAGAAACCGCGACCGTGGACTGCGAACCTTCTCTTTGCTATTAAGTCGCTACACTCTTGGTAGAGTCGTGGTTGACACAGCTTGCATCAACTGCAAACTAGCAAGGATATTACTAAAATAAAATTTACATTTAAGGTACAAAGGATCAAAACTACTCGTACCAACGGTATTTATTTCTATAGATAAAATTTACCACATACAGGTATATACAGGATTAATTGTAAAAAAGGAATCTTTATTATCTCCTTTGATTGAAAAACAACTTCGGAACTTTTGATGGGTTCGCCGTAAACATAAAATTTTTATCACTGAATATTTTCAACTATCGCAATGGAAACAAAGTCTATAAATTTAACAACAAAACTCCATCAAGTGTGAGTCATACAACAAACACAGCAAGGCTCTTTATCATCATAACAATCCCCCTGGGTATGAGTCTCTCCAACAAAACCCATTATTTTTCTTGGTCAGCCCATATCATCTTATAATACAACATCCCATTTAAAAATATAACAATATTGACTTCTCGTCGAGAAATTCCCTGGGTAATAATTTTTCCTGTTGTAAAATGTAAATTAATCTCCTGATTCTAAGCTACCTCTACACCAATTTTCAAAGCAGATTTTTTAATATAAATAATAGTTAGGGCCGGATCCAATTCGGGACGAATGTAGATTTTTTTATTATACGGGCCGATAATCACGGGACGAATGTGGACTAAATCCAATTTTCAGCCATATCAGCTCAGACGTTCTTGAGTCATAAATATTGAACTAACACGACAATATGGCAACACATGGAGGAAAAATTCAGCTGGAAATTTTCCACAAAATTCGAAAATTATCGCTTCTACATTGCCCAAGGAATCCTAAAAAGTAGCATTTTATAGACCACTTAAAGTTTTATGTACGTGTAAAATTCGTAGTTTCCATAATGTAAGCTCTAAGTTTTTAAAACAACAAGACTCGTTATACAGCATGTGTTCAAACGGCAACTACAGGGTGTATCTTTAAAGTTAATGTCCTGGACTGCATGGGGTACCAAACACGGAAAGTTCCATTTATAACTCAGGAACGGCTGCTTTTGATTATAAAATAGTAGCCTAGGGAAGGTTGGGAATATAGCGGGCGAAGTCGGGGGCGGATCAGCTAATACTGTATAGTTTTAAGTCTATACGAGCACCAGTGATTTGTTGCGTTGTCAATTTTAAATTTTTGCATTGTAACTTTTATTTTTATTCTTATTTGAGTAGAGCATAGAGTTAAAGTATTTTTTTCTATTGAAGAGATTCTTGCCTATTGGAAAACGTAATAATAATTTATTATAATAATAGGAATAGTAAATTTATAGATTGGTTTTGTTATTTTTGTTAAATGGTGTATATGTTTCCCTCAGAATGAGGTGGAGAACAATATTTTTACTCGAGTGAAGCCACGACGTAGTTACATAGTTATTCATATTATATAACAACATAAAATAGATAACATATCTAAAATAAATAACATTCAAAAATCATATTTCGATGTAAAACGGAGCACACACGTTGCGCTTTTCAGCGCTACCCATTTCAACTGAATTCTAGTTATGATTGTGGAAACTTGGTATTTTGCTTGAATTTCCGTTGCAAAGAACTTTGACACCGTACAATTAATACAGCAAGTATAATATTATAGAAAATTTTTTAATTGCGTACTTATTTGCTTACCATAATTACTTTAAAACCTTAAATATTAAAATGTAAACTACAAAAATTTACAGTACAACACCACATCGTCATAGACCATTATCAACATAATCTGTTAATTAATGTTGACGACCTACAACTGAGAATGAACTTCGTCAATAGCCATAACCCTGCGGATTCGCATCAACGAATAAATAAAAATTGCTGGATAATTCACACAGCAACATCTAGGCCATATACACATTAACATTCTACAATCAAATTCAAAATATTTATTCACGTCACCTACATAATTACGTAAATACATAGTTCAACATACCTCGCCTTTTCAGGCATATTATAGTACATGACATGTCACACTCAGTTATTACAAAGCATATTTTTTAAATAATCTATTAATTATTGTGCGTGAAACAATCTGAATTTATGACTTAACCAATCAAAGAAATTTTATAATGAAAACGGAAGTTACATTTTGATTACCTGATTGCAAAATATGGAAGACGTAAGAGCCGTGCCTAATCACTTAATCAGAATTCATAATTAAGGAAGGTGAAAATTTCCTTGAAATCGGTTCAGTAGTTAAGGAAATTAAGTGGAATAAATATATTCACACCTCAATCAATCATTTTTTTAAACCAATGAATGTATAACATCATTAACGTATCAGAAAATTATAGTATTACGTATTAGGTTACGTTTTGCTCATGTAAATTTTTCTATTCTATATACTAATAATTACATATCTTAAGTGAGTTAATTAATATAAAAATATAAAGTTATAATTATCGTAGTTTTTAGGAAATTGGATTCGTGTTTAGGGTATTCAGGTGTATAACAAAATTAGGATAGGAGAGTTAACATTACTAAAATGAATCAACATCATCATCACCCCTATTTTCGTTCCCACTGCCGGGACACAGTCACTGTCTTTTAAACTTATCAAAGATCTCAGAACATGCCTGTTTCCTCACGATGTTTGCCTTCTCAGTTAGATCACGTGTTTTCAAAGCGCACATACATTTTTCAACTACAATGCACATCTGTTTCGTCTGTACTATGTCTAGAATAAGACAAACTGAGCTTTAAGCAGCGGCGAGAGTGGGTGAAAACGCCGCGAGGCATTGAAGTAGAACGCTTTACATTTTTCATAAAGAACTATCATCATTATTTAGATATTACGTCGCTTTACTATACTTGCTGAGCTTTGATGCCAGTACCAGTTGAACGTAATATAGGTTGAATATAATGTCGATGATTTATCAAACTGTTTACTCGCTTTGTATATAAACAGTTCTAATTAATTTCCTAGTGGTTGCAGAAATTTTAATTACTTCGTTTAATCCAGTATTTATTTCAATCAATCAATCAAAAACACTTAATTGAACACCAAATAGGAGTAACAAATACAAAACATCATAAAGAAATATACCAATAGGCAACCTGAGGATGGATAGAGAAGATTTCATTATAAATGAAATTAAAAATAAAATATTATTAAGCTTATTAAGAAACAAAGTTCGGTAAACCTTACTAAATTCCGCCTTCTGATTCCAAAAAGAAGGCATTTCAGATCTTGAAGCATTTGGTTTGAACACTACGCTTATCAGGCGGGTTGGTGTTTCTATAGAATTTAGTATAGCATACAGAACAACGCTTCGCAACCCATTTTCTATGTTGAAGTCTTTCTTGCAGCTTAACAAATAAAATCAAGAAAAAACTATTTCCAAATTCAATACTATCTAGAACAACTTCGTTTTCTTTTCGTACAAACTTCTGAAAATAATTCCAAGCTATTTCGATTTAACTCCAATCAGATTAGGTATGTAATCCAGCTGTAGATTGAACTCGATTGAACCACTCGAGTCAACAAAACTCGGTCGAGAATGCATCGAGGAGCGAGCTAGAATGGTCCTTGGCTGCGAACAAGGTATAAGCGATGAGCGGTTTTAAATCTGCATTGTTTTGAGGATCTCTGTGGTGTGGCGGGCGAGTACGCCTTGAACGAATAGGTTTGACATAATTTTTTGTGCGGTTTTATATTCACCACCATACATCCAGTAAACTGTAATTAACAGGTAACTAACTTAATTTTTTTAGAGAGCCGTGTTGGCTAAGTGGGAGCACACTCGACTTTCATTCCGAAGGTCGTGGGTTCAAACCCCGCCGCGCACCTCTGATTTTTCTTCTTGGAAAATTATGTGTGCTTTATAAACACGTGCTCTAACGGTGAAGGCAAACATCGTGAGGAAACCGGCATGTTCTGAGAACTTTGAAAAAAGTTTAAAAGGACATGTGTCATTCACCAACCCGCACTTGGCCAGCGTGGTGAATTAAGGCCTTATCTCTCTCGTCAAGAGAGAAGTCCCTGTGTCCCAGCAGTGGGAACGTGAATAGGGGTGTTATGATTTATATAACTTAATTTACAGGTAACTTGTTGTAGGAATTCTGGGTGTTTTCTTTGTATGCTGTACTAAAAATATCTTTATTTTCGTGTATATTATTAAGTATATCCGCAACAAAATCTTTATGCGCGTACGGAGCTGACTATAATGAAATTATACACGTTTTACATCAGGTACAATAAACCCACGTACAGCTATGATATTATTGAATCCCGCTCTCGCTTATGAAATAAATCAAATCAATTTTATAGCAATCGTCGCGCATAACGCGGTGGAGTGTGAAACCGACTTAATTATTGGTGCAATTTCACGGACGATTACTGGCAATACACTAGAATTAGTTTAAAATGTTATTTAAGATGACTGCCGTTTATGTATTGGCAATAGTATTGTCCTAGAAATAGTCCCACTCTAACTCTTTGAGTGGGTTATGTCTATCGTTATATAAGTACTAAGATTTTTGAGAAGGTATGAAGACAAGAAACAGGGTTTTTTCTATGTTCTGAATCAAGTGTACAGTTACAGCGTTTACCAACCTTCCTGGTAGTTATGCTGATCCTAAGTATCATAATTCTGTCTCTAGGAGCACAATGTAATATCCCAAATTAGTAAACCTACTACGAGTATTCGACTACTGAATAGAAGAAAAACCGTCTCAATTTTAATCTAAAAGTACACTGTTTCGTCCATTTCCTACTTTTACGAGAGAACTAATTGAAAAATCCGCTAAAGTAGATTCTAGAAGCTTATGGCCCCGTTTGGCTCCGGTTTGACAATTCATTTAATTTCAGACTAGGTTTTCGAGCTGCTAACTTTAATGGGAGAAATAATTTTGGAAAGATTCTTGTGGTGTCACAAGGTAATTAAAAGTCCGCAGATCAGAGTTATATTTAAATAAATCATCATTATTAATAACAATTATAGGTACACGGGTCTCCCAAATAGAACCCATTTACATACGTTTTATTGTAACTTTCGTTAAGTGTAAGAAACATTTTGAAATATAAAAAAAATCATGTCAAGTACATCTCTAAGTTATCACTGTAAAAAACATTTAAGTCTTGAATGTTGTAAACAAAAACTGAAAAAATCCTTTACTGAGCACAAAAGACGATAATCCTTGAAAAGCAAGAGTGAACGTAAGCGGCAGAGTTCCGTATAAATATTAAATGTAATGGTACATAAAATGATGAGTTCTGTCTAGTTCAATTTGGCACGCCGGGTGCTTAGGACAACGATGATGTTTAACTGAATGTTTTATTGTTTACCAGTAAATGGATTTTCTTGCCGCTTTTCTGATTTATTTTTGAGGAAAACATATTCAATCCGCTTAAGGATATGTGTTTTGGTAAATTGATTTAGTGTATCAAATTTTTTCCTTGTATAACTTCCTTGCACAGATATGGATTTTTTTATTTATTTTCACACTATTACTCAGGCTTAGGTCATCTCTGCTGTGTTACATAAAATATATAAACGATTAAGTTAGAATTTGTGTATAGATGATACGTACACCTAGCAAAAATTACCTAATTAAATGATTTAATTAAACGAAACTTTTAAAGAATATAGAATATATCTAGGCACTTAAAAGTATATCTAAATCTTATCTACTTTAATGTAGGTTGCAGGTTTGATTCCCTCCTCGGAATAACACTTTGTCTGATCTGCAGTAACGGGTGATTAAAGATCATAGTGTTACTTCTAAGCTTAAGGATCTCTAAAATATAACCACCCCGAGGCACGCTAACTATAATTGCAGCTCCCGGCGAAAAGAGACGATGAAAGGACACTCTTACATAAAGGCTTCAAGAGCATGAATGTAAAACCATCTTTATTTCTGAACCTTCCCCCAAAACTCTAAGTCAAGGGAATAAAGTTGCTTTTACGCTAACAAGCGGGAGATAAAGTAGTTATACAATGTCTAGTTTTGTCTGGATTGCCGTGGAAAGGTTAAACGTTGAAATCTTAGCACGGAATTTGAAACATTGTTATGTACAGGAATATAATATCTTAGGGTCAAAGGAAGCGGGGCTTAATGATAGGTAGACTTTGCGACTTTGCTCCATAGCTCTTTGAGCGACTCTGAGCCTATAGTGAAGCACCACGTTTCGGATCCTATAGCAACACACACTGATTGTAGACTTTCGTCTTGGGACACAGGTAAATCGGATAAATATAATAATCTTTTTTTGTGTTTCTTTTTTGTAATGTGGTGTAACAATAAAGTATTTTGTATTGTATTGTATTGTATTGTAATCTAAATAAAATATCTCTTTCTTAGTAAAATTTACTACTTTTAATACTTATCGAACTGCCTGGCCATTTCATCGTTAAAAGCATCTAAATTAATGGAAAGGGTAATTTTCCTTTAAATGTCACATGCAAGCTAGTACCTAAACGTATACCTTTTTACATTAAACCCTTTTTGTAATTTTGTGGTTCAATACACCGATATAATACATTTGACATTGCTTCGTTTCTCAATGATTTATCTTTGAACCTTTGTTGCATAGCACCGAATTACCGGTCCAGACAAAGTATTATTCTGAAAGTGCGATAAACATTATTTTTATTGAATGGCATTAATTATTTTGAGAGCTTTCCCAATGCGACTCTCAAAATAATTACTGTAGCACACTCGACTTTCTTTACGAAGGTCGTGTGTAGGACATGTCGTGTGTGTGTGTGTGTATGTTTCCTACAAACGCGCGATGATTTAGTCCGATGATCGGACTGTTGATACTTTTTAGTATCAGTAGTCCGATGATTCTGAAACACGTGCTATAATGGTGAAGGCAAACATCTTGAGGAGAATGAACTTATCCAGCGTGGTAAATTAAAGCCTGGACAAGTCAGGGTCTAACAGGGAGAGCCCTGTAAAACCCTGTGTCCCAACAGTGGGAACGTGGTAGGAAAATGGTGATGATGATTAAGATATAGGGAACCTTTGAAAACTTTATGAGTAAGTCAATTGAGATGAGCTTAAGATATCCGTACGAAGTCGAGTTTCTAATATCAGTGAATTACTATGATCTGGGGCACATATAAATTTATCCGGACCCGGGGGTTCAAAGTTATGGCCCCGGTTTGAACCCGCCAGGGAATATTGAGTCAGATGATTTACCTACTCGTAACTTGTATTAACAGTATCTCTTGTACAACTATATTATGGAAAACCAATTTTTGACAAGACCAGATAAGACTAAAATATGTTTTTTTTTATCTCAGTCAATCTATTCTTTCTGTTATATACTTTTTTCGTTATAATGATGATATAATAAAATAAAAATAAAGTTGCAATATAAAGTATGAGAGTCTAAAAAACACTACAAAGCCTAATAAATAAATACCTTTACCTATTCGATCCAAAGTTTGTTTCTCAAAGCCCCAAATTCTCGCCTAAACCTAATTCGTCAAGTAAGCCTCGCTATTTCTCAGTCTTATCTTTCTTATTGAAACTGTACCGTGGCCAGCGGGGGATGAAAAATTGCCCACTTTTACCCCATTTTACCCCATCGTACCCCATTTCACCCGTAGGTAAAAGATTATAGCGGGATAATGATTGGCCGGCCGTGAGTGTTTTTAAGGTGAGGTAGATACGTGTTTGCAGTTTCTTTGCAAAGGTAAATGTTTAACGATAAATAAAGCCGTGTTGGCTTACGTTAAACTGCCTTTTGATTTGAAGATCTAAATGTTTTTACGACGCGACAGCAGGCGAGGAGGATCGCAGTTAGATTCCCGCCTCGGGACAAAAAATTTAGATCTGTTGATATTTAATTTTGTTGTGAATGTCTGGGTGTTATATATGAATAATAAACATATCTATCGATGTATGTATAATTATGTTAGGTATATCAGAAGTCTAGCACATAATGTATCACAAGCTTCGACCTTACCACGGGGCTAGATGTCGCTGTGTGAATTGTCCAGCAATATTTAATTATTATTTATTTATATAGATTAATTTCTCTTCACCACCAACAATTTCCACCATCCGATTTACCCTATACACTAAAATAGTTTACAAAACAAAGGAATAACCGTTCCCAACAGGAAACACGAGAACATTGTCTAATAGGTCGGAACAGGCGGTAAGTGGCGTGACCACCGCCCTTCACGGTTCACAGACTGCATATTTCTTGACCACTCTTCATGTAGGAATCTAAGCTTTATTACAATGCAGTATCGGTAACTCTTGTTTAGTTGATACAGCTATGGAATCAAATTGTATAAGATGCGTTAATCAAGTGTATAATATTCACAGACTGTATATTTCTGGACTATTCTCTGATATAGGAAACTTAGCATTATTAAAACCAACCATTATTATTCATATTAAGGTAAACGGGCAATACACGAACCTTGTTAACGTTGACTTATGATCAACCGTTTCGTCCCAGAACGTGGGACTTCTTCAGGATTACATTATTATTACAAACATGACTCTATTACGATTTATAAAGCTACGTAATCACATTTTACATGATGTAAAAATGCATGCTACAGAATCAATCAAGGCATAGCTCTCTTCCGGTATAGAACGAAATATTAAGACAAGTGTTTTTCGAATGTTTCGATGTAAAGGTTTGCTTAGTTGAAAGACAAAGTCACTATTAATTTATCCCTAAGTTTTAAAGTTAGCGCTGCAATTCTTTAACTTTCTTAACTGGCAATTATCCTGACAAAATGCAGTCGCGTCCAAAACACACAACAGTAGAACTTAGTGGGGTAATTAGTTCTGAAACTGTGGTCAGGGTTGCCAGAAATTATATATTTTTTTAATCTATGATTTATTTCGACTTATTTTATTTCCTGATAAAATAAACTTTTTGGTGGTATGTTAACAGAAAAGTGATTCTAAATAAATTACAGTAGTCGAGAGCTTTTTGTTTTACAGATTCCGAGTGAAATTTTGGTGAAAAATTGATTTTAGTATTTCTATTAGATTTGCTGTTTTAACAGGTTATTGGCCATTATTATCTTCAGTCTGTTGTGTCCCACGGCACAAATACGTTTCTATAAATTTGTTAATATAACAAATATGCATACTTAATATAATAAAAAATAGCAATCGGATTGCGCCAACGTTTCATTCTTACCTAAATTTATTCAACTATTGTTGGTAATACTGTTTTTATTTCACAGTATTCTTGAATAATATCGTCACTAGAATTTAGGCTATATCCAAAGTTGGCTGGGGCAATATAAGGCCCCATAAGCCTGGTGGCGGTCGTATAAATCATTTTCAGTATAATATCCTACTGTGGTTACCCGTTACTGAATGTACCCTAACAGTAGTCACACTTTAGAAGAGTTTATTATTATTATTCTTATAATATCTCATATTGTTATTATTATATTTGATGTGACTAATTGTTCTTTGTGATCCAACTGTATAAATAAATAAATTGAATTGAATCGAAGAGAGTTCTAACACAACGTAACCGTATTGGGCAGGAATCAAATCAGCATCTTCCGGAATGGGGTGTAAAGCGATTATCTCGAAGCCTGTGACGTCATATTCAAATATGTATTTATTGTCCACCTTAGAATTTTAGATCTTAGAACCGATTAGCGTATTTCTATTAGATATCTCGACAAATTTATCTCTCTATCTTTTATCTATCTATATAGATCTCGCAAATGAAAGGTGGCTCACTCACAGAGACTGCTGGACAGAGTTAGCCTTTGCCCAACAGTGGGAAAGTACAGGCTAAGTAAACAAAGTACTTAAGGTCATAAAAGATGATAGCATCGCTTAAACTAAAAGCTTTAAGCACTGTGTGCAGTTAAAATACTGTAGTTTCTGTTAAGCATTTATTTTGAAACGTGAAACGCAATTTCACGGGTGGAATTCAAAAATGAAATAGGTAAGTAGGTATTTGTTGCATTGCAGAAGGAATGTATCGTGTTGAGATATTTTCAGAATTTGTAACATAAAGGTGATAAATAAATAAAATTTCTCGGCAATTGGTAAGAGGCTTTGAAAATACCGAAAAGCATAAATATGATTTGTCAGTGTCTGAAAATATTTGTTTAGCACATAAGGTGGAACATTATTAAAAGAAACGATAGGTATTTAAACATAATAATATTTTGTCAAACAAAAGATAATTATTACGAAAATGATCTATTGAAATTAAGAATAATAAATAATAATTCGTTATCTTAAATCAGTAACCTAGCACTAGTAACAGAATGTTCGAGTTTTTCACGTGTCTACATGTTGCTGTGTTTACGAATTCATCATTTCAGCCATTGGACGTCCACTGCTGGACATATCATCGTATTGCGAATTATCGAGCTATATTTATTTATGATTTCTTCTCGAAAAGTAAAATAGGAAATACCTAATAACAGCATCAAGTTGCAAAAATAGGTGTTCCGTGTAAAATAGTTGGTGTGCCGCAAGTTTTTGAATAAAATTGTAGATTTCCGTTACAAATCTTTCCTCCCTCGCGGAGAAAGCCAATTATTGAGACAAATAGCACCTTCGGGACTCACTGAGGACTGACGTTGGTAAAGTGTTTATTTTGTACTTTAAAAGAGTTATGTTTTTACATCTACTGTATGGTATATACTTGATGAGACCCTTATTACAGTGTCGTACTATCCGTTTAAATACATAAAAATATATGTAAGTAAACATTTTTGATTTTAATGATTTTTTTACTGAATTAAATCAGAATTGAATATATGTAACTACTGATCTAATTAAGCGGATTAGATAGTAAAAATGTAAGTAGTCGCTTAGAATGGATAGCCGGTGGTGATTAAAAGTATAGTTTATTTGATTGAAGAACTTTAAATGATAAACAATATAAAATAACTTAGGGAGGTCTTTTTTTGGGTAGTGAAAGTAGCTGTGACATACGAAAGGACAGACACAACAGACATTACGTATCAACTGGACTTATATTTTCTTGAAGCTCCGTGAACGGAAGTTACAGAATACGGATTCTGATAGAAAGAACAGGTAACACAAACCATAAGAGAATTCCATTTCAAAATTCAAATAAATTCAAGTTTCGAACAGTGCAATTCTCCAAGTGCCGATAAAAATACACTGCATGCAACAAAATATAGCCCGGTATAAACCAGCATTGAAAACCACATCGGAATTTACCGGTTTGAGTGGTATATCACATTTAGGCTTTTTACGTAAGTAAAACATTTTGAACTTAAATACTGGTGTAAAAACAGTCGTATAAGCTAAGTGGGAACACACTTGAATTTCATTCCGAAGACCGTTGGTTTAAACCCCACCACGTACCTCTGGATTTTTCCTCTTGAAAAATGTATGCGCTTTGATAACACGTTCTGTAACGGTGAAGGCCAACATCGTGAGAAAAACATGTTCCAAGAACTTTGAAAAGTTTGAAGGACTTGTTTTATTCACCAACAGTTTGACAAAAATACACTGCATACAACTAAATTTGACCCGGTATAACCGCCATTGCAAACTACATCGAAATTTATTCTCCTGTGTGGCCATTTATCACACTTAGGCTTTCGACGAGAGTAAGATTTCCAACATTTTAAGCTTACTGCTTGTCTTAGTGTCAATTATTTTGCACTGCAGTGTATTTTCTGAATTTGTTGCTGACCAAGCCACCTGGCAAGCTTGGTATACCTATTATTATACCTATTTCCACAGATCTATAATGGGTTCAATTGAAGAGACCCGTTATCAGATGTACTACGTGTTATGGCATCCGACAAAAACAAGTGTTTTTTAAGGGAAATTTTTATGTCCAGCGGTGGAAGTCTGAAGGCTGAAATTATGATGATGATGCGTGAGTGTACCAATAAGTATGGAATCTCATTTCAAACAATATCCGTTTTTGAAATAAACCTCAAATTATAACCATAAAAAGGTTGTTCCAAAAACTTTGTAGAACAATTTTTAACTTCCAGTCAGTAGTTCAGTTTACAAAGGTTGATTGGTGGTGGCAACCTAATTAGGCCTTTTCAATCAACGCGAAAACACAGCGTTTGCTGAAACTGTTTCGGCGTTGATTTATTTCTAAAATACTGTGTCACGGTGTAACTACATCAGGTATATACCTAATGTATATAATTTAATGCGGACACAGCTAGTTTGGTATAAAATCAGTCAGTAAATTTTGTATCGAACTACTTGTATGACAGTGTAACCACCGTGCCAGTTCATCAGTGAATTCTGTCCAATTTTCCTCGCGCTACCGACAGTACTACTGGGACAATTATGCTTCCGGAGTCCAATTTTACGTATTTACGGTAATTCACAAGGTTGCTTATGTATTATGACCCATAAATAGGGATTTACGGGACAGATCAATCCGCCTCGGGACAACGATTTGTATGATCTGCAAATATTTGTTCCGGGTGTCTGGGTGTACTAAAAAATATCTATCTATGTATGTATATTCTATTAAGTATATCATAAATTTAGCACCCGTAGTAGATTAGAACTTACCACGGGGCTAGATTTTGCTGTGTGAATTGTCCAGCAATATTTATTTATTTTATTTATTAATTAAAATAACTAGTCCATACGAGTCCGGAAGCTAGTAGGTCTATAACCAGCAATCGTGTTCAACCCGCGTATTCAACAATTCCGCTGATATGTTAATCGCTACGTGTAATTCATGTTTCAATATGTTTGATTGCTGCGAAATATCATAAAGGGTTGTTGATCAGAGTTTCGTATTCGCGAAACGGAATTCGAGTGAGTATTTTTTCGTAATATTTAACATAAATCATGAAAGCTAACCTATTCACGATCTCACTGCTGGGAAATAGGGTCTTCTCTCTTGACAAGATAAATAAGTCCTTAATACACCACACGGTTTAGTATAAATTACTAAATATAACATAAAACTGTTAAAAATCTACTATATAAAAATAAGTCGGGTTTTCCTTCCTGACGCTATAACTCCAGAACGCACGAACCGATTTCCACAATTTTGTTTTCGTTGGAAAGGTCTCGGGCTGTGTAAGGTTTATAGGTTTATAGCGGGAAAGTGTAAAACGCGGGCGAAGCCGCAGGGCGGAAAGCTAGTATTTTAATACATATAAACCTAATTAAACATTTAAAAATCCCCAAGTTACAAGAAATTATATTCGTGTATGCAATATGGAGCGGGGTTCTTTAAGGCGTTACGGTATAGGTTAAAAAGGTGTGTTCAAAAACGTCCGTACTTCTCTGGTCCATTGAGAGTCGCATTGCGGAGCCGTAAACGCCTTTATAGCGACGCGTCTTTAAATATTTTATTATCTTTAGGTTTTAGGTTTCAAGGTAACAAACAGGTAAGATACAGTTTCCAAAGTTAGATTATTTTTTTATCAACTAAGTAAATTTTTAGTCCAATATGTTAAAATCCCACCACTTTATCTTTTATCTTTTATCTTGAAAAATTACGTGTGCTAAATCATTATAATTTGTTTATTCCAAATTTGATACAATATCAAAACATTATTATTATGCCTTTTTACAAAACCAACAACAAAACTATCAAAAATCAGTGAAAGTCACACCACATCATACATGTAAATAAAACAAATAGATGTGAAACTCGGCTATCATCGAACAAATATGGACTAATCCATTAAAACACCAAACATGAGCTCGTCACACGGTATGAAATTCAGTGCACGTATATTTTCGATACACAAAATTGAGTTGCGCGCTCAAACCTTGCTCGGTAGGGTATAAAATATTTTCGTCCAGTCATAAAATAGACCAAAGGAGGTGTAGAACTGAAATTCAGTATATAATAGTAAGTAGTTTTAAGTAAGTACCTACGTAGTTTGTTAATTGTTTTGTTTTATCTTAGTCTTTATTTATTTAGTTCTTTATTTTAGTTTGTGTTAGAAGAATGGTTTATATTAAGTTTTAAGGTTTTGTGAGTTTCAAATAACTCTATATTTTACCTATAAAATAGAGTTATTTGAAACTCACAAAACCTTAAAAAACTATATTATCTTTTATTTCTTTCCCTTTCATTTTCAATGAGTTTCAGTTCTATGTGATTATTAGCGAATGTTAGGGCCCCGAGCTACAAATTACAGACGATGCCGAGTGAATAAACTAGTGAAACTGCTTCGCTCCATTGCTGATAGATGCAATAGCGGTCCCAAGAAATTTCAAGTTTTATTGCTTCCGAAGCATTAAACATTTTATAATCCGTTTAAAGTTTTCTCACAACACCATTACTAAACAGATATTTTATTGTGCACTTAATATTAAACTTAGTTCGCATTGCTTATAGTGTGAAAGACAGAAATTAACACTATGCTCGTACGATGCATTTTTAAGGCGACCCAATTGCTAGTATACTGCTTGTTCTAGTCGTTGCTATGTTGTTTTAATCGTTTCTCAACACCAGCATGAAAACAGTGAAGTAAACTGTCCAGAAAAAAATACTTCCATGTTTAATTTAAATTTAAGACCTATTTTAATGGAATTTGAAATTATTTATAATTTACGTAGACGAGTTATAAATAAATGCATTATTTAGTTATAACTTTTTTCTGACGTGTCCATGAAAATCGTTGTTTCTATTATCAACATCCGCAGCTCGACTTCAATCACAGCCAGGCCTCAATCATAATATGCCACTCTCTTCGATTTTGCGCCAATAGATAGATAGATATATCATTTATTGTCATTATAAGAAACACTTAATTGGTTCCTTCCCGTTGTCCCCGGTGACCGGGGACGTGGTCACCGGGGACGTGGTCACCGGGGACAATATCAATTATATTAAACAAATTAAAATAGTTCCCGCTGTCCCCGGTCTCTGTCCCCGGTGTTTTAATGAAATAAAATCATTTAAAATAGTTCCCGCTGTCCTCGGTGTTCTAATTAAATAAAATCATTTAATATAATTCCCGATGTCACCGTTATTATCAGAGACGCTTGCAATGTCGTCTGCCTAAGCTGCCAATCGACGACCGAAGCTTCTGAGTTTCTTTTCCGCCATTTAGTGCATTACTCCACCTGTCGTCATTCCTCCTTGTTGTCTTTATTATTATTATTATTTCATTCCTGCCCAACTCCATTTTAGTTCCGTGATACAACTATTTTAGATGGTCAACGTAAAATACCTCGTCTTTTGTACTCGAGATAACAAAACGTGGGATACGGCCCGTCAATTTAACAAATAGATCCGCAGTACAAATAGAAATGCTCACGAACAAATGTGTAACATTCTTCAAAAGGGCACTGGACTTTGAATGGGCTTTTAGAACACATTTTGATGTTCGAAGATCTAGGAAATGTCTGGAGTTTGTACTTACAGACGTTATTTATTTTGCTAATATGATACGGAACTTTTTATTGTTAAAATTTAAATAAATAAATAAATATTAATACTCAGAACAAGCAAATAGAAAAGTTCGCGGCGTAGTTTGGACCGACATTCTGTAGAATTAAAGTCATAATAACCTATATCGCGTCCCATTAATGGACAAAGGTCTCCCTTATACTAATTATCTTGATTTTAAGAATGGAGAATTTGTTTCGTTGATCAGTAATTTTTTTACGGTACAGTGCTTGTCTTCTATATAAATCCTTTAGTCAGTTTTACGACAGAGGGGTGGTACTATTCTTGACTGGCACACAGCTACTACAAGTTATAGCTTAAGACAATTTACGGACAGCAGATCTAATATTTCACGTCCCCGAGGAATCTGCGGCCGAAATTAAACAGATTCCGAAGAGTGTTCGTACATGCCTTGATTTAAATAATGCGCTTTTGATTTTGATCAGCTGTTGTTGTGTCCTCACTGTATTTTAACGAATGAACCATTCATTTTATAAAACGGGAATTACTCACGTATTTACACAGGAGTTAAACAACTCTCGACGTTTCGACCACAACAAGAGCAGTCTTTAACTCCTGTGTAAATACGTGAGTAATTCCCGTTTTATAAAATGAATAGTATAAACTCACGAAAATTTTGAGAGTGAACCAATGCCAAAACAACGTTTATGCCAATTTTTTATATTGGATATCAAAAGATATTAACATAAATGTAGTAAGTATAATATTACCTTTAAAAGTAAATACAAATGAAAGAAAAACCGGTACACACGGTGAGTGCTTATAAAAGAAAAAGATACCGAAACTGCGGCTCTGAAATCAAACCGAACTACAACCCATGTTAAATAACGATGAAATGAATGGCAAAACTCCAATAATTGTAGCAGTTTTATATACAATTTCCTAATAACTGAGATTTAAGCTTTATACCCAACGCAGGCTATTCTCGAAGTGCGAATTCGCCGCGTCTGTTTCACCAGTTTAGTTCCAGATAGAACTTAAACGGCGACAAATGATGCGACGGTGCTAGACAAAGTTACCGCACTGATTGGTAAGTACAAGTTGGGCAGATTGTAACTCGACAGAGCAATTTGAATGTAACGATACGACATAGTTATGATATACCGGTGACTGTAAAGTGGTATAACTTTCACAGTTTTAGGACAAATTGTGGCCCAAAGCTTTTTAAGTAAGTAAATGTGCAAAATAAAATAATATACTGAGGATAAAGTTTGGCAAAGAGGCGTTTTGACAGCTTCATTTTTTTTGGATCTACTTTATAGCCTTCCTTGATAATGTATCCAACACTGAATAATATTTTCGAATTGGACCAGGGGAGATTCCTGAGACTAGCACGTTCAAACAAACAAACAAACTCTTCAGCTTTACACCATTAGTAGAGATCATTTACTACCATACTACTATCTAATTGTTCAATTCATCGTGAGGAAACCGTGGTGATTATTCCAATACTCCCAATACCTATAGGGCTTTATTGGAAGACCCGAGCCCAGCAGTGTGACGTGATATAGCTTGATTTCATCATATCTCGCTAAACTTCCCACGACAAATATTAATCATCAAAATTGGGCACTCCAAATTAAAAAGTTTTGAAAAGGCCCTCTCTCCACAGAACTCTCCTATCTATTTTCACGAGTTTTCACATAATCATAAAGATATTTTACCTAAAGTGTGTCATTTTCTCTAACCGAATGGTGAAAATTAAAATTCTCCAAGTTTTTATAATAACGATGTATAGTAAAACCATTTCTAAAATGAACGCCCCTCCACCGAATTCTGTATTTTTTTTTCTGTGTATTCTGTTTTTCTGTATTTCCTCTCACACGTTGAAATCATCACGGTTTTGTGGAGGGAAGTTCATTTTTAGAATGGTTTTACTATACCTCATTAGCATTTATCATGGCGACGGGAAAAACAATTTTGTGAAAACTTACGCAGAATTTTCTGTTTTTTTTTCGTAGTAATTGTAGAAGTATAGTTTGTTACTAGGTCAAAACATTAATTAGTCCATACACAATCATTATTATATACCTGTAAAGTACTGCTAAATTATGGATATAATAAGGTACTGTACAGCAATCGCGTCGTGATGCGTGTCCTTGCTGTGTGGTCCTGAAGATGTCCTACGTAGTGGGATGAAACAGTTGACCAAATCCAACGTTCGTGGATTTATCGTTAAATCTCTGAATACAAGATATATTGTAACTGTGTATTCTGTCTGTGTATATCACAGGAAGGCAAAGATAAGACTGTGTGACAAAGGATCGGATGGGACAAAACTTGACGTATATTTATGAGATATTTGACAAATGTTATAAGCATAAATAATTAATAAACTTAATATAACATACTAAACAAAGGCATTCTGTCCGCAGCGATCACTGCATGACTCAGGTCTCTTAAAGAATATGAAGCATCTTAAATATAAAATATTAGGTTGTTAGAAAACAACTAGTTGAAACATGCTAAACTAAAAAAAAAATATAAAATATAAATTCATATTTAATTTGTTTTGTAACACTTTGCTATACACAACGCCTTGCCTGTGTGTGTAACTGTATTTGTTTAAGCTAATTCTTACCACATTAATGTGTGCTTTTAATTGTAAATTTATATTAGAGAACTCTAGTGTCTAGATAAACCTAACTTAGGATTTAAGACACTACTAACCAAACTATGTCATCTGTTTATCAATAAATGCTATTCTATTCTAAACCAAAACTCAGACCGATCCAAAGGTATACTGTAATAGAAATAGAAGCATTGATGTCTTTTGATTTCATAACATTTCTACTATTTTTCCGTAATACAACGTTTAAGCAAGTCAACAGTAATATAATACACAGTAACAAAAGCAGAGTTAAGTGTTATACCTATTTCTACCCCCGTCAACTGTCAAAGCGACTCTGGAAGTTTCGTTTGCACAACTTAGTGCTAAGGAGGATTAGACAGGGACAGAGAGCTCTAGTTTGTTTTTGAAAGCTTTTGCGGAAGTTCAGGGAAACCCTGTGTTGTGTAGTAACATTAGAAAATACCCATTAGCTTACTGTTACATGTTATTATTAATAATAAAATTGAAATTAATTTAATATACATTACCTAATATAATTGTAAAAATTTTTTGACGAGTCATACTTGTACACTAAAATAGTATTTTAAGAATGTATGTATTTTAAGTGTTTTCTTGTATGACAATAAATGATCTATCTATCTATCTATCTGTAAAAAGTAAATCTTAAGCTACTTTAAAATATATAGTTAATCAAACCTCGCAGCATTTAGTTCCCACTACGAGGTTTTAGTACAATGTTATTAGTTTTTGTATTAACGCTTATTGTTTCAAAATTCAATTCTTGCTGAAGAATATGTTTTTCTATGTTCTAAGCCCTTTTTCTGTCATTCGTTCACCGCTTGAACCCTATTAAAATACATTATAAAATCAACAGAAAATGTCTGAAATCACTATTCAAACGGTTTAGTGCTGGCCTGTAATAGGCACATACATTGGTACATAGGCTGTGCCTACATTATATAAAAAAATGAGGAAGAAAGCTTAATTTTATAATATTTATTAAAATGAAATTTATCAGGGCGTGATGAAACAGGACTATAAGTCCCGTAAAAGTCACATAATAAAAACTTTATTTGTATTTCATATGATATGGAGAATTTATTCCTATAATAATATCACAGCATAAACATCCCAAACAATCACACCATAAGATAACAACACATTTACAAATAACAAAGCGTTTCCCGTCAAAATAAACAAAGAGATTTATCTAAACATTGCTAGCTCTGCAAAACCTTCAGTACATTATGTTTTGCATTAGGTGCCGCGATGTTTACCTACTTAATGTGTGTTTTGTTCCGCAGGTGCCGTTTACCTCGAATTCAAAGGCTCATTGGTTTTATCTGCGCAATAGAAATCATTTGGTAAGCCTCGCTTTGAATGGTAGGACGGAAATTGAATTGCGTTATTGACTGTACCTTGATCTTTATGATTTTAGAGGAGGAACGAATATTTGGTAGATTGTAAGTAATTTATTTCTATAATATTTAGTGTTTGTATACTATATTTATTATTTAATACCTATGTATATCAAATATCTAGTACCCGTAACACAAGCTTCGAGGATTTTTGGGACTTAGCTACTTACTTTAGCTTAGAGGAGGGTTCGATATGGCTGTGACTTATCCAGCTATATTTATTTTTCATTTGGAACTTACTCGTACTTTAATATACGTGTTAATTATTTATTAAATATAAAATTAATAATTAAACTGGAACTGTTAATCACTAATTTTATAACACAACTACGGTTATTTTCGTAAACTTCGTAAACATCGTGTTATTTTTTTATATTTATAAAAAAATAACATGTTTACGTGCTAATGTTTAACCCTAGAGTGGGCGCGCTATGTCAATTTTGCCGCCTTTGGTGAACAAACGATATTATTTTTGCAAATATTTACGTGTCAAGGTCAAGCTGTCTAGTAGCTGCCCCCCTTCTATTCATCTACATGTGTCGTAAGTTTGAACTCAATCAGTGCACGGGCAGCCGCAGGAAGAGAGGATTCTTGCCACCGGGTATCGCGCGGCGGCAAATTTGTCACGGCGCGCCTACTTGCGTAAGTATAAATATTACTAAAACTAGAAATTATTTTATTTTTATTTTCATATTGTTACTAATCATATTGTTCCTAATCATATATTGATACTAATTTCATATGTTAGTTCCGATGAAACCACTGGCGCCGCTGGGAAACCCGAAATTATACCTTTTTACAATGCAACTAATGGTGTTCGACCAAATAAAAGATAAATATTTAACCAGAAGATCTAGCCTCAATACATTGAATTTACCATTGAGGAACCAAATAGCTCCAGAAGACCAACCCTCATCTTCAGAAAGGCAAGGAATATGCGCTATTATGTCCATCTAAGAAAAATAGGAGGACCAAAAAAGGGTGTCATATATGCCAAGAGTTGCTGTGCAATAACCACTGTGTGTACCTGTGCTAAGTCTGTTTTGATGAAAAATATCCTAGCAAAGACTATGGCACATAATTAAATTATATTTTATGTTTAATTTTAATTTTATCTAGATAAAGACAAACTTGTTCCTAAAAACTAAGATTATCTTCCAAAGATGATTTAAATACATAGTGCGTCTTAATTATTTATTTATAATAAATAAATCTTTATTTTTCTAACAGCTAAATGTTTTATTTTAAACCCCTAAAAGAAAAACATGTATATTTTTAACTGCATATTCGGAAAATAGTTAGTTAAACTAGGGCGGCAAAATGCTCCCCACGCGCCCACTGACGTTCCACGCAAAAGCGCGCCTACTCTAGGGTTAAAAGCATAATAACAACACAGCAGAGCTGTGTTAAATAATTAAATGTAATCTCAACATACTATATTAAATAAATAGAGCAGATATCTGCATATAGCAGTATCATAATAATTATCTTATGTTATTGTATAAAATGTTAAAATGTCAATTATAAAGCTTCAAATAAGCTTTTAATTGACATTTTAAAATGTTAAAATGTCAATTAAAAAAAATCAACAGTGATTTAGTTTCATTGTAGCTTCGCCAAAACTCGAAGCAGGTTGGGCAACGTGTCAACTTACTGATAGTCCAGAAGTTAACTACGGCGGACAGTCGGCAGTAAATATTACCTACACCTTATTTCTCATCATTTTAGAATAATGTGTAATATTCAATAAATATAATAGGCAATTCACACAGTGACCTAGCTGTGTGTTAGGTTTAAAAGTAGTACCTGGGTAAAAAAGTAGTGCTAGGGTAATAGGGTAAAAGTAGTGCTAGGGTAATTGGAATTGTTTCTATAATAAAATTAACTAGATATCTAAAACTTCATCCAGCAGTGCACGTCCGACGGCTGAAATGATGATGATCATCTGAAACTTACTTTTTTTTAATATGAGTAAGAAAGAAGCCATACGGCGCGTGAAGGAAATTTGGGATATTGGAATATAAATTATCACACTGACTGTACAGCGTAATTGCAATTCGACCAAGTTCTGTACTTTGTTTTGTTAATTACCTGGTGCTATTTGAGATGCGAAAGTTTTGCAAAGCTTAATAACTTTTGAGAGGTTCTCCTTGTAATAAACCTCCATGGATAGTTTAAAGTTTATGTAAACTTTTGTATAGCTATTAAGATGAATATGCTGTACTGTACTGGTCTAAAAATATTACTACGCCATAGTTTCATAAACACGAACAACTTCCGTCTGTTTACAGCCACAACTTACTGCGTATAAGAAACCGTCTAGTAAGTTATAATTATCATCATCATCATTTCAACCGTTGGACGTCCACTACTGGACATAGGATTCCCTAAAATATTTAAAGTTATCGTTTGTCATCTACCGTGACCAACACCTTTAACGAGATCGTCTGTTTATCTTGGTGGTGGACGTCCGACGCTGTGTTTTCCGATCCTTGGTCTCTATTTGAGAACTTTTCGGCCCTATCAGCCATCTGTTCCTCGCGATATATGGCTTGCCCATATATCACGCTTATCCGCATCATATTTTTTGTATATTAATTACCTACCCTAAGCTAAAACTATAATGGATTCTATGACCAGGTCAGACTTGTGCCCATATTGGTGCGTAGCAGTGGGTTATGATAATGATATTAATTTCTCTACTATATTGCCAATCGTAAATATTATAGTATCAGCAATCTTAGGACAAACGTGCTTTATTAAGACAATGTCTGATTCACACAAAAACAAGCTATCTGATGCAAGTACAAAGAGCCTATAAAACTTTCTCAACTTGTCCAACTCCGTTATCAAGAAATAAACTTCTAATATAAACAACTTTTGTTATGCTTATGACCCACAAGAGAATCTGTATTCAAATTCCAAGGCCAAACCCATTTACATTGACGAAGCAAAAACAAACAAGCCAGATAATTTAGTAAACAAGCAATCTAAACAACGAAAACAGGGATTAAGAGCGCCCTTAAAAAATCACTTGGTCGAAATTATAGGACAAGAATTTATCACCTTAACAATAATAAGAACTGGCGTGGTTTGTTGAATTCATATTTGGGGAAACGGGAGATCCACAAACCGAATTTATTATTCGTTTATACGTATTAATATATTTTAGTTTATAAGTAAGGCATTTTAAAATTTTGCTTCACAATGTAAATGGTAAATGATCTTATATTTGTTTACACCAGCCTTACAGGTTTTAACCTAGTTTAGGCACTTGTATTATTTAAGAACTAAATGATTAGGTACCTACCTGTAATAAGCTATAGCAGTGAGATATATGAAAAAGCATATTACCTGTATCCGACCGTAATACCTGGAAATCATTAAGGTAGGGCCTATGTCTATGTCCTATGAGTGAACGTTCTATGTATGAAATGATAATGAACGGGAATATAATAATAATGTGCCGCTGGACGTTTGCCGTAAACTTCGAAATCACAACTACATTTTACCAAAATATATATAAGTTACTTCAAGCAAGCCCTCAAGTAACCCTCCAAATTTATTCAAAGTCTTACAAACAAGGATTAAGAGATTCGTGACAGTCTTCAAAACGTGAATAGTCCACAATTGCTGTAGGTCACAGAGTTTATGAAGGTTTTACAAAAATAAGACTGAAGCCGCTTTGGGAAATTTCCATTTGTTATACCACTTTATAAGCCTAACGGTTCCGTAAAATCTAGAGTTCCGTATAAATTGCCTGTAAACAATAAATATTACTGGTATAAAATAAAAACTTTAATCGACCTCTGTGGCTCAGTGGGCGAATGTCCACCTGCGGCCCAAGACGTTGCGGGTTTGATTCTTGCCAAGGTTTTTTAATCCATAGTATTTCAGAAACTTATTCTTCTACTTATAGTTAAATTTGTAATTGAAAATACTTTAAATTTTTTAAAACAACTAAACAATTTTGTGATTATATTTTTGCATTGTATAAAAATATTATTTCTAATTGAGATTAAACCATTATTAAGATCAGTAGGTACTTTTGCTACTTCATTAGGAAAAGATTACGCTGTCCTTTATCAAAAATAGAAATAGACATTATAATATTACAACAAAATAAAACATTCAATTTTCGAATATTTTTCCTAGAAATCTAAACCCAGCTTAAGGGTTAAAGGTCCCAAGAAATTACAGTATAATTTCTTCATAACGGAAATAATAACCTTTTTCGTCCTCAAATTCATTTGACCGAGACATTATTTTTAATCTCTCGACCCTTTGATCAAGTACTTTTAGGGTTGTCATCAAACGACGCGATGGATTCATAATCAAAGGACAGGGTAGGCATGGGGTCAACTGAGGTTATTAATAACACATAGATGTGAATTTGGGACATCTTAATTAGTTATAATTTTAATATTTCTGGACAAATTACAAAACATCTAGCGCCGTTGTAAAATATTTGCAGATCGTACAAATCCGCTGCGACACAGAGGTCGTCAAAGTAAGCTTACTTGTAATAATATTTGGGTATGTTCCAACTTTCATCACCTTTTTTTGACACGTGGCTTTAGTGGCTACTACAAGTTTACAACGTCTTGGCTACTTTTATCATCATAATTTTTATTAAGTCAAGTTAAATATTTTCATTACATCCTTTAAAATACATTTTATTTCAGAACTTTTGTACGTTTCACATATTTTGTAATTGTCAAAACTTTCATTTTCAAAATGTCTATGACATTTGCGCATACGAGTTTCGCTTCTAAATGTTTAATTAGAAATGATGAGTCAAGTCAATTCATAACCGTTATTTTTAATGGGAAAAGGTAAAATAGAATTGAACGTTCACTTCTATGGGATGCATCATCATCATTATAACACCCCATTTTACGTCAAATACGCATCAAAGATCTCCCCAATGAAACCCAAAACACATAGGGGACAATTTCCCGAGTAATTTTTGTATCTTAAATACTTATTAATTAAATGAATATATGATAAATTAGTTTGTTTTATACAACAGTCAATTTTTCAAAATATAATATTTTTGTCTGCTTGGTATTTACTTGATTTTAAAAATGTGTCTGCTTCCCGTTAATAAATAAATTATATTTTATAATTAGTCGTACGGTTACTTATTTCACGATTTATTACACACTCGATACGTAGGTAATTTTTATTGTATCTATATGACTTTATACAAAATATTTTCATTTCTGTTGGTTATTTATTTGCTTTCTAGCGTCGATATATTTACAAAATACCTACTTTAATCATGCTTTTAGCAGAAGTGTAAGCCATGAAACAATTATTTTTCTAAAGTCGGAACAATTAAAGCGCAAAAGATATCCAAGGACTTTAATTTGCTCTACGCTCAGGTTTTCAGATTAAAACATCACGTAAATTCACGTAAGTTACGTCAGAATGAAGCCTTTGCACGCCCCTTATTTCAAGGCCAGCGCTGTAGCCCGGATCTACGAAGTCACAAGTAATTTAGAAAAGGTTTAAATAATTAAGTTTTTTTCGTATCGTTCACGTTGGAAACTTCGATATTTAAATTTAAGAGTTGTCATAGTTAAATCGCCTGACGTTACTACAGCGGTAACGTTAAAATATAAAAGAAGAAGAAGAACCCGCGCCACCTTCAAGTCTTACAGTTAATGCGGGAACTACAGTATTAGAACCGTTAATATCTAGGCAAGCAGCGCCACGTCAATTCAATTCAATTCAATTCATTTATTCATACTTTTGGATCACAAAGAACACTTAGTCACGTCAAACATAATAATAAAATATAAGAATAATTTTCATACATTTTTAGGGTTCCGTAGCCAAAAGGCAAAAACAGAACCCTTATAGATTCGTCATGTCCGTCCGTCCGTCCGTCCGTCCGTATGTCACAGCCGTTTTTCTCCAAAACTATAAGAGCTATAACGTTAAAATTTGGTAAGTAGATGTATTATTGTAAGGAGATGTATTCCGTGAACCGCACTAAGATTTCATAAAAAAATTGAAAAAAATAAATTACATTTGGGGGTCCCCATACATAGGACTGAAGCTTAAAAACTTTTTTTTAATCAAACCCATACATGTGGGGTATCTATGAATAGGTCTTCAAAAATCATAACAATGTTTCTAACACCATTTAATTCTAAACTTAATAGTTTGGACGTGAGACTCTTCCAAAGTGGAAAACAGAGTGTCCCCCCCCCCCTCTAATTTCTAAAATAAGAGGATGATAAATCTAGAAAAAATATATATTGTACATAACCATAAAAACTAACAACGAAAATTGGTTTGAACGAAATCTATCAAGTAGTTTTTTTATAATACGTCATAAACTATTTCATATAAACAATTGCTGCGGAAGCCTACATGGGCGAATCCGACTCGCACTTGGCCACTTTTTTTAACTGCCGTCGCTAGCGAGTGTAGATTGCTAGAACTCATGGTAGACATACTGATAGGACCAAGCCAAAACTGTGATAGAAATAGTCCGCTACTGTCCCTACTGACATGTAAGTCATGAAGCAACGCTTTGCTAATGGCCAAACAAATATAAATTAATAAACCAAAGCTCTGATAAAAAAATAATTATATCCTATGGCTTCATCGTAATAATACAAATATTTACAAATATTTGTTCCGAGTGCCTGGGTTTTATTTATATGAACTAAAAAAAATCTTTCTATTTAACCTTGTATTTATGTAATATATTAATTTAAGTATATCAGAAATCTAGCACCCGTAACACAAGCTTAAAGCTTTTCACGGGGCTAGATGTTGCTGCGTGAATTGTCCAGCAATATTTATTTTATTTATTGTGATAAATGTACAGGATTATAGTTACGCCTTGTCTTGCACTCTTCCCGCCTATTTGATGGCTTAGAATTAGAGATTAATTCGAATTTCAAAAGAAATCTCTCGCGCCATTACATTCAACAAAATGTACCTAATCTCATTAATTAATGCATTTCATGCTTATAATGGTTTCCAGGAAGGTTCTAAATGTTTACCGTTATGATATCCCTGGACAGGTATGCTGAGCTTATCACACTTTTATCCCTTAGACCATTGATGTAATTAAAAAACGCGAGATATGGAACACAATATTTTACTTGGACCCGTAGTCCATTGAAATGTTATAATTGTAGGACCGAGTATTTGCAGTAGAGGAAGTAATTTTATTTTTGGGACATGTTTGGGGCTTAACAGAAGCTTAACCTGAAGTGTGTCACACTTGTCACCCGGCCGCCATCTTGAAAAAAGGGGTGACAACACTATTTTCGCTATATCTCTGAAAGTATACGTTTAAAAAAAATTATGAAGTCATAATTTATTGCAAATTATTTTACCTACAAAATGTCTAAATAACATATTGCCCTAAATTGAAAATTTAAAAGTTATAACACGGAAAGTAGCGTCATTCTATGGTACTATACCATCTCGATGCGATAACCACCTGCCTGAGTGGTGGTGATTACACCTAATTCCCGAATACCTACATTCGTGCATTTTTGTTTTTTCTTATTATCTTTGTCTAATTTGAGTTTTTATTTCAAAATTAAAATCCTTATCACGGGGCTTGCATGTTGATGTGTCAGATTTCCGCCAACATTTATTTATTTAATAATTCAATTTCAATTTATTTATTAACCATAAAGTTATACAGGGTGATTGGTAGGTGAGTGCAAAGCTGCTAGGGGATGGTAGTGTGGACTATTTGGAACCATTTAAGCCATAGTTGTCTTAACCGAAGTCGGACTATTTTTTTTTTTATGAATTTTTTACGGGATACAAGGAAAATACCCAAAATTTTACAGTTAGTTGCTAATAACTGCCAGTTTAAAAGGCCAGTTAATTATTTTTTGTTTAATTTAAGTTAAGCTATGTGTAAGCAATCTACCAAAACTTGTTCTTAGGTATCTGAGTCATTAGCTATTTTTTTACAGACATTTCAAACTTACGAAAATGTTCTGCGATTTACGAAAACCATTTTTGATGTTGTTTAAAAAAAAAACTAATGGTGCTATTTTTGTTCAAACCTTTTTAAAAACATGTGTGGTTATTACTCTTTCTTTTGAGGTATCAATTAAGCGAATATCTCAAAAAATATTGAAATTATGATCCAAAAACCAAATTGAGGGAGAAAATTCAAGGCAACCTGTATTACATAACAGGCATGTCAAACAAAATACATTTTATTAGTCATTATCAATAGGTATTAATAATTAAGTGTTAGGTGCTAGTGCTATCAGACTATGAACTAGAAAATGAACAACTCATGTAGGTATTCTTCTACACTATAAAATGGGTTGGATTGTAAAAATAATTTTAATTAGTTTAACGCATTCTAAAAATCTACATAAATTCATAAATTATTATTAATTATTTAATTAAAATAAAATTAGTCGGAAAACTACCTACAAAAGAGTAGGCATCTCCAATTCTTCCTGCTCTTTGTCCCAATTTAAACTCAGCAAAGATATCACTTCAGAATTATTCTTTCAGATTATTAGATTCCTACCGATATTACAATCCGGCGTACGGTTCGGTAAATTTTATTATGGACTTTAGCGATTGGGAGATTGATCTTCATTTTGGATGGTAGAGACTGATCTTTCGCCCGAGGTAATTTTATTATCTGCTTTTCGATCGATTTAAATGTGATACAGAGAGCGCTGTACGCGAAATTAGAAGTAAATTGTTATTTTTAATTATTTAATAAGAACGAATAGAGAAGACGGATCAGCACTAATGGGCACAGATCTCCTCAAGATGACATGTTAAGTATGTTAAAAAACTCTTTAAAAAATGATAAAAAAAATACCCAATACAATAAGGTACTCGAAAGGATTTAGTGCTATCACGATAGTAAATAGAACGATGACATTGATACCCGTATTAACAAAGCTATCCTAAGTCTTGTACACGAAAAGAAATAAAAAGAACTCATTATGAATACTCAGAATATAATTAACAAATTCAGAAGTAATTGAAACGAGCTTCAAGTTTTTCTTTTGATGACCTTTATACCGAACCGTTAGGTAAGTATACAGGGCGTCCCACGGCCATGCCACATGGAGGGAAAGTACCTTAAATATTGTAGATAGAACATTTTACTGAAAGAAGACATTATTTGAATTTTAAAAACAAATTAAACTGCATTTATAGATATTTAAATAATTACATGGTTGAACCGGGAGTCGAACCCGTTACACGAGAAAAATAATTATCCTGTAGTTTTATCATACCGATTGAAAGGCTTCATCATAAGGATTTTTTATTGCTAACTAACATAGTGTCAGAAATAAAAGTAAGACCATGAATTTTAACATTTAATGTGAAATTTAGTTCAGGAATCAGCCAGCCGCATTGCCATGGACAAAATAGTTTACGCGTCTTTCGGGTCAGGATACGGCTCGACTTGTTGCACACTAATTACATTACAACCAGGTACATACTAATTACGTATCTCTTTATCATTTTATCATGCACTTTTGATTGTAATAGGGAAATTATGGGTAGTTCTCAAGTGGTTAATAACAGTTGTTTATTTTACGGCAATGCCAGCTTCCCTGAACTAAATTTCACGTTAAATGTTAAAATTCATGGTCCTCCTTTTATTTTTGACACTATGTTATTTAGAAAAAAATAATCATTATGATGAAGCCTTTCAATTGGTATGATAAAGCTAAAGGATAATTATTTTTCTCGTGGAACGGGTTCGACTCCCGGTTCAACCATGTAATTATTTAAATATCAATAAATGCAGTTTAATTTGTTTTTAAAATTCAAATAATGTCTTCTTTCAGAAAAATGTTCTATCTACAATATTTAATGTACTTTTCCTCCATGTGGCATGGCCGTGGGACGCCCTGTATACATATATGTTTCCGAGTTTAAAATCTGTAGTTTTGAGCTACAATAGCATTTATTCACACGATTATAAATAAAAAAATTATAGAAATCTAAAGGTCGATCCCATGACCTTCAGAATGAAAGCCGAGTGTTTTCCCAACTAAGCCAACTTTAAATCGCACACGGTTTCAACTTTAAATCGCATGAGAAATGATATCAAAAACGTGAATAAAATGTCCAACTTCAACTTACATCGTTTGTGAACAGATCCATTACTCAAACGCAAAATCTACAAAATAAATTTAACTCCCGAAATCCTCAAAGCTCCGTAATGCTTTTAAAATTATACCTAGTCCCATTTTAACAAGATTCTGTCCAGATTATGAAAGGAAAAAAGCACACTCGTATAATAGGCTAACATTATGTAAATTTGAAGGCACCTTGTTGACAGACTGTCGGACTGAGGGCAGGGACGGAGCTAGGGTTTGAAAAGGGGTTATATTTGTGTTAATTATTTTAATCTTAGAAAATGGTTTAGTCTGGTTTAGTAATTTACATAACTTTATGGTCTTAAAGGTGCTTCGTCTCTTGTTATATAGGTAGAATCTGGCTGTAATTTTGGCATGGGCACTTTTCAAATGGGTGATTCTAATCAATTTTATTTCAATTTTGTAGATGGTTAATTTTCTACTTGTTTGATGTCTGTATATGAATTTATTTATTCATAAAATAACAAATTCTAACGATTGTTGTTCATAAACCATAAATACTTTTTTTTAACTTTATTTGGTTTATTTAACTTCCGCGGTGATTAAAAATTTTAGAGTTTAAAAACCTATTAAAAATTAGTATCCAATATTATTTTTTTGTATTTAAATCTAAATTAAATTTATGAACATTAAATAAACTCCTTAAACAGTTTACAGAGAAAACATCTTTAAAAGCATTCCATTTCCCAACCTGAATGCGACAAGCAATTACACCACTTCTGATACAATACCCCATTCCACAGCCTGAGTACAGCCCTACAATGCCACTGAGTAGTACAAATGAAAAATAGCACTGCAGTGCACAATGGGATAAATGTCTATATGAATGCTAATAGAGAGGATGAATAGGCGTGAGTTGACGGCGAAAAATGAATGAAAAACCCAGAGCGACAGTTCTGTGTGGTGTTTGATGCCTATTTTAGCCACTGCGACGTAATAATGTAAAATGGGGCTGAACATTTCTTTATATCCTGAAACCATCTTATGGAGTTTACGCTAAATAATTGCTGAATTCGGTGATAAAACTCATTTAAGGAACTTCTAAATATCAATTAAGAATACTCCAACCAACTTGTTCTAACCAATTAAATAAATAAATAAAAGTGAGATGATGATAGAAGCTGAGGTATTTTGGACGAAAAGACGATAATAAGTCTGTAATGAGTAACCTATTATGATTATAAAAAACCTGACCAAGTGAAAATAACAACAAAAAAAATAAACTAACAGGACATTACGTTAAAACATAATGCTACGCGTATTTATATTAAAACGCAAAAAGGGCACAATGCATTTCATTCTCCACATACATTATCAAGTCAACATTCCCCACACATGATAAAGAGCTTTCTAAAAAATACCTTTCTCGGCACAAAAAGAATCCTTGCTAAAAATGTGGGAAAATATTTACATTTTGACTTACTCCCCTGTGTAATACAATTCCTCTTTTTGTGGAATTAGTATTAGCTTTTCTGTTTTATGCATACTGCGAGTAAGTTTCATTACCGTGGATTTGCCTGCGTATTTCACGGCGGTGCAACTCGCAGAGCTAGGCCGTTGCCATGCTTACCGCGGTGTCGTTTAACGTGCGTCATGGGTGTTGATAGTGTTAAAAGCTTTTCGTTTTTCTATAGCAATTAATGTTATCCTAGAATCCTACCCTGTTATGTCGAGGAAACCAGGACCTTAGATACAAATAAAATAAGAAATATTACTAGACAGTCCACACAGCAACATCTGACTAGATGTGGCTGACCCCTTAAGCTCTCCGTGGTAAGTTCAAGGCTTGAGTTTTATCTCTACAAACATCTTATTACACATCAAATTATTTCACTCTCAAAAATATCAAGCAATTTATAGCACTCTATATAGGTCAGAAGCTAAAGGTCTTTGATCGTATATTTCCCGACCTTTTCAACGCTTCTTTTTGTTATTAAGGTTATTGGTTGTTTGGGAGCAAAATAGGGTATTATTTTGATGAATAGGGAATAATAAAGTGTGGGGTGGATACGAAGATTTCCTTGAATGTCAAGTGGGGCTTATATTGGTTTTTATAATCATTATTACAATAATTAAGATAAGATGGGTTTAAACGGAAGCAACGAATTTTTCGATTTGGTATTTTAAAGTTTTTATTTCATTTTTTTATTGATGATAGTCGTTTATTTTTAAAGCGCTCATATTTTTTTCTGGAAGAAAAATACAAAGATGCTAGGCGTTGGCGTAACCACGACCTTCTGAATGAAACTCGAGTGTGCTACAACTTAGCCAACAACGTACGGAATATACAATACAATACAAAACACTTTATTGTACACCAAAAATAAAAATAGAACATGAATAAAAACACACAAAGAGAGAGACACGTACCTACAATGGAGAATGTTAGATTATAAATAAAATAAGCAAGAAATAATTTTTCCAACCCCAGTTTCCATACAATTATGCGATCACAATCTTGTAGACGACAGAATGCTTTCTTTTAATGTGTACTAAATAATATAGACTTGGAGGTGTTCCAATGGTTTACCAGATTTTGTGTTTATTTTGTATTTCGCGACAATTAAACCCTTTGCGCATTTCAATCCTTTTTATTCGGAAAATAAAATTCAGATAAAGTTTTAATTGTAAACATTTTACTTTTAAATGTTTGACAAAATACGCCAGTGCTTTATTCTGTGAATAATATTAAAATGAAATATCAAACATGTAAAAAGGATAAATTTAACTGGAAAATATTGCTTAAATTACAGTTTACTATGTCGAGAAGCTTTTAAATGTTATATTTTTATCAAGCAATCGGGAATAATCAGGACTGGGCGTAAAGATATATTATACATCTTTATATTCATTCTCAATTCAAAACAGAGTCTTGAAGTGTTAATAAATGATGAACACTGCAATATTCATTAACAAACTTAACAAAACTCCCAAAAATCTGCAATAACTTGGGAAACTCGGAAGATGGGAAGATCTTCGAATAGGGAGATTCTCCCCACTTTTTGCATTATTTATCAAGTAAAGGTTTCTATGCCCGTGTTAAGAGTAAAATAAACTTGAACTAAGTTAGCGTTTCTGAAAAGCTTAGAGTTTTCTTATTGAGTTGACTGATTCTAAATCAGTATTTATTCTGATTTAAACCCAGTATTTATAAAATTAGAGTTTTCTTATTAAGTTGACTGGGTTTAAATCAGTATTTATTCTGGTAAGTAAAGTGTTCTTAGAAAACGTATTCTTTGTAAGCAGGTTAATTATAAAAAATCCTAATTTTTCAATAATAAAAATGCATGGAACTTTTCACTAAATTGATAAATTCAAGTGAAGATTAAAAAATCAATGAAACAGAAAATTATAAAAACGAATGTTTTTAGTCGAAGAATCAAGAACATATCCGCCTCTACGGCCATCTATTACTCTTTAAACTCACACGCCACTTCAACGCTTACACTCAGCGTCCATCACTTTAATAACACGTGGAATTTCAACCTAAAATCGTAATACATCCTAAAACAAACTCAACGCCTTTTGTATAAGGTGTAAAATTGCGATGTGTGTTGAGCAATTACTGTAGAAGTTTAAACTCAAAATAAGGGATGACGTTTCATTCATTTACTTCATTTAGGAAGGGTATTGTACATTTAGCTCATCCATCTTTTAGTTAGAATGTTTGAAAGGAATTTTTGGATATTTACGGATTTCGCGATGAGTTTGTGGGTAAAGTGTCGGGAGCAATTCGCGAGAATCAATGAAACTTTAGGTGTGGGTATAGTAGTAAACGGTGAAGGCAAACATCGTGAAGAAACCGATATGTTGTGAGAGAAAGTTTGGAGAACATTGCCATTGACCAACCCGCACTAGGCTTGCGTGGTGAATTAAGGCCTAATCTGTCTCTTCAAGAGAGACGTCCATGTGTCCCAGCAGTGGGAACATGAATATAAAAAAGTACAAAAAACATGAGTATAAAATTGGCAAAATAAAGGGGAGTCCCAGCAGTGGGACAATATAAGTTAATAACAATATGGGATTCTGTGATGATGATGAGTCATAAAAATAACCCTTTATTTATCAAATTATGTTTAAAAAATTTAGAGCTGTTTTTCTGGAACTCATTTTGAATATTTCTTTCCAGCTTAACCATAGGAAAATATTCCAAAATCGAGTAATTTACTAACTTTATCAAGACCCATTAGTTAAATGTAACTTTTGTCTAACTTTAAGGTTCTGTTTACTCACTCAAAAGGGTAAGAACTTAATGTTTTGCTTGAAAAGTTCTAACGAACATTATCCTGAGGGAAGGACTGTGATATAATACAACAATGTGTGTTCTAATACCGAGGGACTTTGAAGTTTGTCTTCTTGTTTTACAACGGAGATTATGCAATTCCAATTATGTACAGTTTTCCAAAGATCGTGAGTTCAAACCCCGACACGCACCTCAGGATTTTTCCTCTCTTCAGGTTATGTGCGCTTTAAAGGCACGTGCGGCACGGTGAAGGCAAACAACGTGAGAAAACTGGCATTTGGGAACTTTCTTTCATAGATCAGTGTTATAAAAAAAGTTAATAATTGTTTAATAATTTGAATATCTACGTTTGCTTTCGAATTTCACAAAACGCGAACAGTTCCGCTTTGTAATCCGGTACATTCTGGAACTACACATTAAACGAATTCTGATGAAAGTTCCCTAAATAGAAGTTACATTTCTATTTTGTCCGACTGGAAAATAAATAACTAGATTCACTGACGTTCAAAGGAAGCTAAAAAAAGTTGTCAAAGGATTTTTTCATTGTCATTCGTCCTAGTTACATGCCGGAATTTCAACTACATTTTGTTTAATTACGACTACTCACTACCATAAACCATTAAAACTACCTATCTAGTCTTTTTATCATCATTTATCATCAGCGCTATGTCTGCAGTATTGCAGGCACAGCCGATGCTGAGCCGACGACCCTTTTCTGTATTCTGCTGTGTCTCGTTTTAAGTCTCAATTTGTAATTTTAAATTGTAGTACACAAATAAACCTTATCGTATCTTATTTATAGATGGATTTCACTCTGTTACTAGTACGGCCTTGTATGCGATTCCGTTAACTACTTATATTTTATTTTTTACAAAATGTAAACGTATTTGTCATGGTGATAACCCAAAAATAGTACCACTTCTTCTTTCCGAGGTTGTCATCAAACTGACTCGAGGAATTATACATTATATCAACTAGCTTCCCCCCGCGTTCTACACTTTACCGCGGAAATATATTATTTCCCGCGTTAAAAATAGGCCTATGAATCTCATATCTCATATCTCAATCATCCATTCAATTATCTCCACCTAAAAATTCAGTGAATATTAATAATTTCTTAGTAATTTCTCCGTTTTGCCGTGAAAGACGAACTAACAGACATACTTTCACATTTATAATATTAGTATGGATTTGGCTTTTAAATAAATGATGCTGATGAAGTACCTACCATATTATCTAGCCTTGTTAAAACGTAGAGACAACAAAAAACAGTTTCACACACATTCAGCAGAAACTAAGCTCAAGCAAGGAGTGGCTTTGCTTTGCACCTAGTTTCCGTAATAGAAATTATCTTCCGGGACACACTGGGATAAAACTATGTAAAGTTGAGTTTATACTGTGTAAGTATACGAGCTACATCATCAAATTATTTTTACTACAGATTCTTGAATAGTAACTAGGAATCAATATATATATTTAATTATGTATATTTACGAAAGAACCTTTGTGAGAAATACGAATTAGTTTAATATATATTAATAAAGACATAAGCATCTAAAATGTTGATATTTACATGATTTTTTGGCATATTTATTTATGTTATTTATATAATACTTAAGAAACTCTTTTATATATATTTATATAAACTGAATTAAATAATAACAGTGTAACTACACCTTTACCAACACTCAGACAGTGTTCTGTGAAACAGCTAGGACTAAGCTCAATACTAAGCAGAGATTAGGCTTGTAAACGGTCCGAAATTAACTGTATTACGCTCTACGGGATACAGCTTGATACCGGTTCTCTTTGTACCAAACAAGCTATTGCTTAGACTTGACTGGACGAATGAAACAGCTTAGACATGTTTAACTTTTAAAATTTTCGTGAGTTATACTATTCATTTTATAACAACCGGGACTTACGTATTTACAAAGGAGTTAAATCGCTCTCGACGTTTCGACCACAACAAGAGCAGTCTTCTGATACCAAAAGATAGAAAACTTTCTATTCTTTTGCAGGCACCATATATCTATATAAAAATCAATGCCACTTGACATAGTTGACATAAAAAATTGTCTTCCTCTCTTTCTATATGGTTGTGTTTTATTGTAATTTGTGTGTGTGATTCAGTGAATAAATGTTTTATCTATCTATCTATCTATCATAGTAATTTTATAAATCAATAATGCTAGACTGATTATAGGTTCTTTTCGTTTAAAAATAGTCGTAGTAGTTCAGGGAAGGTTTAAAATATATGAAAACAGACGGGAATAAATGCGCGGCCGCGGGCGGGTCAGCTAGTACTGTATATTAAATAAGTTTTAATAATTTATTTTGATGAGGTATGCAGTAGTTATTTGCAATCTAGGTTTTCTAACTTTCGAGTTAGTAAGATCATCATCTGTAGTATATGTTCTCACTGCTATATACATGGCTATGGATACAGGGACTTCTCTCTTGATCAGAGAGATAAAGCTTTAATTCACCACCTGGCTGGTCAAGTGCGAGTTGGTTGAATGACGCATGTCCTTCAAACGTTTCAGTTTTCAGGACATGCCAGTTTCCTCACTTGCCTCACCGTTAGATCACGTGTTAACAAAGCGCATTAATTTTCAAGAAGGAAAATACCGATGTCTTCAGCGCAATTATTTGCTTGGACACTGTTGTGTGGTTAATATTAAATTACGCTGTATTCAAGTATTATATCAGAGCTGCGATATTAAACCTTGTTATAACATGCCTCAAACTGTAATAGGAACAGCCTTGTACTAATTCATGCCGTATAAATATACATACAGCCAACAATTTCTATTTACCAAAGCCTTTAGAATTCAAATTGTGTGCTGAATATATTAAAAGTTGCAGGCTTGGGCCCCGTTACAGGAGCGCGGCAAATGTGCTTTGGAACTGGCTAAAGTAACTTTGTAAGGACAAATACATAGATATACATATTTCTTCACAATATATTTTACTTTGTTGGTATTTTTATTGGGCTACAGATTCTACTAAACACCTAGTCTTAATAATCTTAGGACTACTATTAATATTATAATTATAATACTAAGTTGAAGTATGTAGTCGAAAATGTTGATTGTCTATTACCCTATCATGTCCTATTGTAGAGGAAGGGCTTGTATACACTGTTCATAAAAATCATGCAAGGGCACATAACACCTGATTTCAAGTTTATTTTAAACAAATTTTCTCGTTGGTTGAAATGCTGACAATTTTCTCATCTAAAAACTATTCAGCCCCAACCGCCATCTGCTTTAACCTGCTATCTAGGTATAAAAAGGCACTACAGCTTCCCAAATAAGAAGAATTATCTCTTTATTCTTAAAAGCACTTAATGTTTTATCCTCTTTTTACTAATTGCATTAAAATAAAAACATATTTATTGGTGTTACCAACTTCTTTCAAAGAGATGCCCAAGTTAATGAAATTAATTACTCAATTAACTTTCCCCGATAAATTGAGTGTTCTCTAAGGCATTTTATCTGCTAACAGAATAATTAACGGATCTCTAAGCACGTTCAACAATATTGCTTATTACTGTGGAGCGTAATTGATTTTTCAAACTCACCATTTTCCCGAATATATTTAAGGCTTCCAATTTTAAGGAACTCCCGAACATTTCTTAGAAAGTGGAGAAATTGTCTGAAAAGGCTGCTTCTGGAAAATTTACATTTTATTAATCCTTCTGAGACCGGGTGCCTTCAAAAACAATATAGAAGATTATCTGATTTATTATCAGTTTTGTAGGCTGGGACAACTTAAACAATTTTGTGTTGTTACTGGAATCAACCGAGGACCAAAAAAAAAAAATTGTCCGTCAATCCTGTTGGTGTACGTCCGACGCTGCGTTTTCCGATCCGTCGTCTCCATTCTATAACTTTTATTATTGTTACTTATTGTTACAATACATTAACGTTATTCACATTAAAAGTTGTTAAAAATAATGCATGGGAATTATAACCCTAATTAAAAATTGTTTAAAAAAACAATCTCCTAAAATGAATGATGAGGTGCCAGCCTTATAACAGCACCACCTCTCTATCTGTTTTTTCTATCTATTTAATATTTATTTACCAACAAACCGCCTTTTATGCGTAGTTTTTATATGGAATCCTCCAAGATCTACAATTGTTCTACTGGGGAGGCCAGTGTGGAGTAGTGTATGAGTTGTTATAATTTTTATCATTCTTGTAAAAATTCTGATATTCAATCTGTCCGCTCTGTTTTGGTACTCTCCATATTCTTTGTTGACCTTGATGTTCTTTTGGAAAACTTGTGAAGCAAATATTTGGCGCGATTACATTTTGCAGCTTTTTGTAAGTAAAAACTGAGAAAGAAAAGGTCTTTTAAAGACTAACCTTATCAGTTATTTAATAATTACTTAGTAGCTTATCAGCAATTCTTACTCTGTTCAATTCTTATAGCGAGCGTCAACAAAATATGTCTTTTCTTTTTTCTTTTTGTCAGTGCAAGTCTTGGAAAGGTTTCCACCTTTTCTTGTAAAGACTAATTTTGTGTGGTCTAGGAAAGTATTCACTTTATATTAGGTATCCATAACATCAAAATAATAATATGCTTTCACTGTGTGTGTGCGATTTATGTTAGTACTAAATTAGTCACTAACACTTGTTAGAAACTACACTAATTAAAGTTTGGCCCACAGGTCCTTAGCGAATGCTCTGCTATCTTGGAGAACACACAAGAGTATCTTCGTTTTACATACTTATGCAACTTACATGAAATTTTTAAATAAATAATAAATACATATGCAACTTTAGTACCTAACCTACTAATTATTATATTAAATGAAAATTATGACAATGTTAGTCTTATAAGTACTAATGAAAAATTAAAATTATCTAATAAATTTAAGAAAAACGTGACTGAAATATTTTTTTAATAAAATATTACTTTACAAAATAAAGTTTCCAATTCTAACGTATTGTGACTTTTAAAATAATTGTCCTATTTTCTACTCTACGCATAATAATTAAAAGCAAACTAATTTTTTAAGTACTGAAAACAACGTCACGTTTTATTATTAAAGCGGAGTCCTATTTCCATTTTAATATTACCCTCATTTAAAAGATAATTAAAACATAATAATTTCACAGTAGTAATAAAGTTTTGGAATAAAAGTTGGGTCACGGCTGAAGGGTAATCCAGAATTAAGGCTTTTATTAAAACACTAGCATTTCGCCCCGCGGCTTTATCCGCGTTATAATTTTTTTTCCCACTGTATAAAGTATCCTTTCCGCTAATTATATTCAGCCGTTCTTGAGATTAAAATAGTGTAACTAAAACGTCTTTTTTTTATATATTAAGAAGATAGATTAATATAATATTTTATTCTAAATGCAATGTCACTTTGAAATAAGTGTTGAGTAATTCACAGTAAGTGAATCACTACATAATTATAAAACAAAGTCACAGTCACTGTATGTATGCGTATCTGTAAAATTAAAATTAAAAAGAAGGTTTATTAGTATAATTAGGTACTCAAAGCAAAGCTAGGGCGCGTCGCTATTAAAAATGTAAATCTATGCATAATTCTATTGAGTATATCAGAAATCTAGCACCCGTAACATAAGCTTTGGTAATGATGATGGATGAAGTCAAATACTGATAAATTTCCAATTTTATACTGAAGGTTTTTAAGGCAGTTATATGTTTACATAATATAGGCATTATTTAGGCCTTTTGACGGCAGTGATATATCACAAATCAACATGTTCCATTATAGACCAGGGTTTTTAATTTTTTACAAGGAAAAAAATAGTATTAGAATGAAACCCATTAGAAAAGGAGGGGAATATGATAAAAATGAAAGGAAAAATAAATTACGGTCGATCTGAGTTCGGGAAGTGGGAGGGGGTGGGCTTTTAAGGGGAGAAAATGGTTTATCTCGATTTGCGGTGAAACTACAAGTCCTATGAAAAAAAGTTATATGGCAAAGTTGTAGGTAATAAAACGATCTACAACTTTTAATTCACAACTTTTTTACATAACGTCAAAATGTATGTGAATAATTCAAATAACTAAGTTTTTGGTTTTTTATTTCTATCTTTTTCAAAAACATTTTATTTTCTACGAAATTTGGTGAAAACTTACCTATTTATGTCCCAAATCCACTATAATTTATTTGATTAAAAATATTAATTTTTTCACCTTATTTTGACTTAATTACTAAAAAAATAGACCAATTTTCAATCGAAAATTCACGTGTCAAAATATTAGCTTTTTTATAAAAATCGGTATGCTGTTTGTTCATTGAAATCTCTATTTTCTGATGGTTATGAAAAATATATACATTACTATAATAAATTATCTCAGAAAATGCAAAACACCGAAACAAAATTTGTATCATTATGTACAATTGCATCATAAAAATGTGATTTTTGCAATTTTTATTTCATATAATTGCTTATAATCCGACTTATTGCACATTATACAAACAGATTATTATATAATAATTATTATTATATAGTCTGAAAAGACAAAATCATATTTTTATGATGCAATTGAACCTAATGATACAAATTTTTGTTTCGGTTTCGTGCATTTTCTGAGAATATTTACTATCGTAATGTATATATTTTTTTTAATTATCAGAAAATAGAGATTTCAATGAACATAAAGCACACCGATTTTTATAAAAAAGCTAATATTTTGACACGTGAATTTTCGATGGAAAATTAGTCTATATTTTTGAAAATTAAGTCAAAATAAGGTGAAAACAATAATATTTTCAATCAAATAAATCACAGTGTATTTGGGACATAAATAGGTAAGTTTTCACCAAATTTCGTAGAAAAATAACAATTTTTGAAAAAGATAAATAAAAAAAACCAAAAACTTGGTTATTTGAATTTTTCACATAAGTTTTGAGGTTATGTAAAAAACTTGTGAATTAAAAGTTGTAGATCGTTTTATTACCTACAACTTTGCCATATAACTTTTTTTCATAGGACTTGTAGTTTCACCGCAAATCGAGATAAACCATTTTCTCCCCTTAAAAACCCACCCCCTCCCACTTCCCGAACTCAGATCGACCGTAATTTATTTTTCCTTTCATTTTTATCATATTCCCCTCCTTTTCTAATGGGTTTCATTCTGCTACTATTTTTTTCCTTATTTGACCATTTTTGAAGCTAACTGCACTGGTCTATTACGCGTGTGTTACACAAATGGCGAAGAATAGGTTGAAAAATTTCCAAGAAAAGCAGGAAAATGGATAATGTATGCTAAATTCAAGGTGCTGGATAGAATGATTTATCAAAATGTAGATACCTTCTACTTGTTTATTCCCGAAGATAGGACACTGTGCAAAATGTCCTTAGGTTTTTTTTACCATAAATAGATGGATGTACTTACATCAAATTAAATAATAATAAACTTTAATCAAGATCAAAATAATTATTCATAAATAAATATACCTCGTATCTCCAGAGCCGTAGAAATAGAAACACACTTGACTTTCATGAAACTTGACAACTTGAGGTTGTGGGTCAAACCCCGCCGCGCACCTCTGGAATTTTTGCTTGAAGTATTTATGTGCACTTAGTGCTCTGATGGTGAAGGCAAACATCGCGAGGACACCGGCATGTTCTGAGAACTTTGAAAAGTTTTAGGGCTATGTGTATTAGTCATTGACTAGTCATTCACCAACGTGCACTCTCGTCGAGAGAGATGCATACCGGGAACGTATAATAGGGGTATTGATGAAATATTCCTCCTAGCAGCTAGCATCCGGTAAAAACAATATACGTAATTTTAAGGTATTATTGTATTTACTCACTTGATGTATGTAGTTTTAAGAAAATAGACAAACCGATTTGTCAGTGTCCGTAAAAAAACAAATTAGTTTTCGCCGAAAAGAATCGCAGGATAAAAACACAAAGAGATAAGCGAATACGCATAAAAGAAAAACGTTAAGCGAAAGTCTTACAACTTGTAGAGGGTTCTTCCACAACTTCAAAGTTTCTCCTTAGGACTTACTCTAAGCATTCAAGCTTGTTTGCGGAGTGCTAGTTAAAATGTTTTATTAATCTTCTATACATAGGTATATGTAGGTTTATATAGGTAAGTACTAGGAGAAGTTTTTCTTAGTATTATTATAACAACCTACGTCATACTTCTGGGCATTATAAATTATCAACATCTTCATTTAGGCCATCGGACGTCCACTAGACATAGGCCTCCCTTAGTGATATCCAGATATTACGATCGGATGCAGCTTGCAACCTTGAACCTTGAACTGGCAGCTTCCACCAAATCATCTTTCCATCTTGTTGGTGGACGTCCGACGCTGCGTTTGCCGATCCTTGGTCTTCAATAGATAACTTTTCGGCTCCATCTGCCATCTGTTCTTGGTCAACTCATTGCCACTTCATATAGAGCTAATCTACTGGGTTATGTTGGTGACCCGCGTTCCATTACCTACCTATAATTACAAAAAAACCTACCAGTACATAAAAACCAGATACTTACCCGATCCAGATATTTATACTTTTGTATACATACGCTGTCCTTTTTGTTTTGTCTTTTATATTAGTTTGAAGGAATCCTAAAACAGGGCCGTTTCCGTATTGTATGTATTTAAGGCCCATTCGTCATTTCGTTATGTCGAGTCACGCACGAATACATTAACCATTGTGCAAAACTGTTTGGATGGAACTGAATCGGATTGCAAATGAAATGGATGGACGATTGAGGATTGTCATTCATCTTCGCTGGGCAAACTTTGTGTGTTCGAAAATTTCGACGGAAATATATTATTTACTGGTATTATTAGAGGCTAGATGGTGTACGTTCCTTTATTTTTGTATTATGTTCCGTGTTTTATAAATTTACTTGCTTTTCGCCCCGCGGCTTCACCCGCGTTATAATATTTTCCCTTTGTAAAATGTAATTATATGTCCCTCTCCTGGTTCTGCGCAATCTCTCCACCAATTTTAAGCAAAATTAATTGAGCCTTTATTGAGTTATTAATAGTTCAACTAACACGACTATCTCCCTACTTAATTTTTTTATAAATAAAGGTAGATTTATTATTATTTAAAAATAAATTTATAACCAAAGAAATCTTTGCTAAACTGCGCTCGTGCAGAAGTAACACTGATACAGAATATGTCAAAATCACGACTCTTTCAGTTTATTAAAGTTGTCACTCGCTCCAATTCATCCAATCGTAGTGGTTTACACACAAATAGGCCAAATAACCTAAGAGCCCGTGATGGCCAGACCTTCCTTTAATTCACAAGCGTGAAAATTCTTTCATGTGTATGTCTAACATAGGTAAGAATAACCCCCAAACATGAAACCTGGATCGCGGTTCCTTTGGGAGATAACAACCTTTTACCTGTTATCTCCCAAAGGAACCACGATCCAGGTTTCATGTTTGGGGGTTATTCTTACCTGTGTTAGACATACACATGAAAGAATTTTCACGCTTCAGAATTAAAGGAAGGTCTGGCCAGACTGGGCTCTTAGTATAGACTTATAGCCTGTGATGGCCAGACCTTCCTTTAATTCACAAGCGTGAAAATTATTGTATGTGTATGTCTAACATAGGTAAGAATAACCCCCAAACATGAAAACTGGATCGCGGTTCCTTTGGGAGATAACAGGTAAAAGGTTGTTATCTCCCAAAGGAACCGCGATCCAGGTTTCATGTTTGGGAGTTATTCTTACCTATGTTAGACATACACATGAAAGAATTTTCACGCTTGTGAATTAATGGAAGGTCTGGCCATCACAGGCTCTTGGTCTAAAAGTATAAATTCCCTTTAAAAATCACAATAGCAAAACTCAAAGCGTATTTCCTTGAAACAAACAATATAAAGAATACAGCAGAAAAAGCCCAGCAAATAAACACTTTATTTTCCACTAAAACAAAAATTCAGTGCAAATGCGCCATTAAAAGCAGGCGGCGAAGTAACGCGTCCATAATACTTACCTGGAATTCGCAAAAACCGCATAATTTTTCCCACGGCCGTGTCAAAGGACAGTGCTCAATCACCAGCGAGCTCAGAGAAGCCACAGAAACAGCGATTTCTCAATAACCTCATCAAACACTCAATAAAACAAGTAAACAATAATTAAATAAGATTTATTTCCGTAAGAAATTCGAAATGATTTGATTATTAGAAACTCTTATTCAATTGTTGATCCTATATAACTTTTTAAACTATCATGGGTTTTTGTTGATCCTTTGTTTTAAAATCTATTTCAGATAACAACAAAGTCCATAGACAAATCGTAGAAAATAATTAGTTGAATAATTAAAATGATAAAATACCTTAGGCCACATAATGATTATCCTAGCAAGATACATGCGCAGTTTGCGTATGTTATACACAGTTTGTATTGTATTACTTAGTTCTATAAATTTTCATATCTAAAGATTATAATTTTCTTATAACAAGCCTTATTTTTACAATTAAATGTACGCTAACACCAATAACACGCTCACCTTAAACTTCACTCGTACTTCATTCAAACTGTCTTTGATAAACCTATATCACATGTCATAATCTTTACACAATTGGCATTTCTATCTCACTGTTTTTTATACCCATCATTCTACCATACATAAGCTTCTTCCACAGTCGCTATATCTATGGCCCCACGTCTGATTTGGCTGCATCTGCCTCTGACAAATGAAAGCGGTTTTTTAAGCACACTGTATGTTTCCGCCTCATCCTCTTGAAGCCTTATTCTCTTTAGCATAAAGATTATTTTCCCTCGTTTACAGAAAGGGGTTTATCCGGGAAGATAGAATGTAGGTGTTTAAGTTATGTGCCACTGGGTCTTTTATTTTAGCTTTTTATTTGTTGGAATAGGTTAGGTGTAAGATATTGGGATGGAAATTGAAAAGATCTAGGAAATAGTTTGGTTAGTGAATATTGAGTTGTTTATTCCTTTTCTTTTACTTATTCTAACTATGTACTATATTATATATAGGTACCGTTTTGTTTTTTTTAATCGACCTACAGAACCGTTACTAAATCCTCGCTCATCGAACCGCATCTAACCATCGTAATTTGTTCACAGATGGTGCATTCAGCTGTTTGACACAGATCTGGGATTTTCCGGACAAATTGCAAGTGTCAGCGCTCCTGATGACGTCCGCTCGTCGGGTCAGTATCTGCAGTCAGGCCAAATTGACTTGAGGTTGGCTGCATTTACAATGTTTACCGTTACCATGTTCTAATAATGTTTGAAAAAGATAATGATTGTATGATATTATATGACTTGCCCAGTATAGCAACCTTTGTTATAAATAGGGCCAAATAAATTAATCTTTTGAATCTTTTTTTTTTTAATCGCTTTTCAATATTAGCAGGAAAAACTGTGAAGCGAAGAAAAGACTTATTTATTTCTATGTAAAAAATTTAAATGTAATACCTTTTTCTTAATGGAATTATATTTATTTAGATATACCTAATTTTTTTCTGACGTGTCCATGTAAATCTATGTTTATCTATGGACTTTGACTTTGTTTGTACTGTTCGTATGACATAATATATATTATCCATATATCATACGGACCGTTACCACCGTAAGCGCTGGTGCATTTAACGTAATCCTGCTTTGAATCTTTATGTATAGATTTCGTCAAGCTACTATGGGATTATATAACAGAAGTGTAAAAGCGTCATTCTGTGTATTGTGCCAACTTATTCCGATCACAAGGCCGTGCAATCAAGCTGATTATAATTATTCCACAAAACTATAATGATGATTACGATTATGATTAATAAATAAATTTTCGGGTCCCTGCCCTGGATGAGTCGTTAGAAGTTTAATAGAAAGTGGATTGATAAATGATTTTTGTGTGTTAATTACTGCCAACCACTATAAAATACAAATACGTAAGAAGTCAAAGTCCAGTCACCTGTTTTCGGTGTGACTGTGTCCTTTGAGGAGGATTCTAGCGCAATCAAATTACATAGAGCCACGCTTATGACCAGAGTCAGCTTTTACTTAGATTTAAAAATAATTATTGTCTTAATTATTCACCTTGTATTTTCTTAATTGGATTAATTAATTTTATAAACCTCGTATTCAGAAATAAAGTTGAACTTTTCATATAATTAAGTATCATTTTATGTATAAAAACATACTAAACTTTCAAAGAGCTTTTAATAATACAAGATTATCATAACGCTTTTCAACACTATACCTTAAAACTAGGAGCCTTTGAAAACAATAAACTACCTAAATATATATTTTTTCTGGATTAAATTAGACATAATAATATGGAATGCTCTCTTAAATAAGCTTTATTAAATATTATGGAAATTAATATGTAATCATAATAACCTATGTTATTATCTCGTTCTACTACTGGGCACGGGATCTGAACCGAAACAGGAAAACTAGTCTCCACAAACAAAACTCAAAAGAAGGCGGCAGTTATCATACGTAATTTTATGTGCATATTTACATGTTTAGAATTTTAACGCTTAAGGAAAATATTATGTTTAATACCTAAATGACGAATTATCGTTTATTCCCACTTGTTTTTTTAAATTCCACATAATGGAATTTAAAAAACTTTACCTACTTATTGGTACTTACATAGGTAGGTAAAGTTTTTTAAATTAGACAAAACTAATTCGGAAAAATTACCAACAGAATTACTCAACAAAACAGGTGGGAATAAAAGTCAGGTGTAAAGCATAGTCCTATACGTCACAGAACTTCTGGGAATTTTTTTCTCATTTTTTTCATCAGTAGTCCTGTCAACAGAACTACTCAACAGGACAAGTGGGAATAAACGCGATTTATAAACTAAAATACCTCATTTCATTCTTATTGTTACATATTGTCCTTATGTTTACATAAGAGATTTATGTCTTGGAAACTACGCTCATTGTTAAAATATTCTGGGAACTTTTAGATTTAAGTGACGGGACAAAGGTCGTAAAAAAATTATTAGATATGTATTAATAATTTTATTATGAAGCTACCCCATTCAAAGCCAAAGCACTTCGCTAAATATACACTTAATAATGAAATTCGTAAATATTTTGACTAACCTTTTAAAATAAATTGTGTCTGTAATATTTTAAGTTTTTTCCTCGTTCACGTAAAAGGTATTTTTTTATTTATTTTATTTAATAAGTAAGCTCAGCTAAATTGTGATCTAATTTTATTCTATCAAGTTATCAGATAATTATCTAGTAGCGATTGCGAAACCCGCCTTGTAAGCGTGGCGATTATTACCTATTATCCAAAACATAAAATGGATTTTATTTAATCAATATAATATTATAATAAATACAACTTATTAAACACCAAGCAAATAACCAATAATAAAAGTAATAAATATTGTATCATTGGGTCAATGGGCACTACATAATATTGATACAGCAAAACATTGATGATGTCTTCATCATCATCATATCAACAGCAGTAGAAAATGACATCTGATGAAATTATAATTATTCACCTTTTGTTTGGTGAAATGGAAACTCTGTATCAGTGCAACAATACGGAGAAAATCAATTTCGTCAACTACAAATTAACACATGAGTTCTTGTATCGCTTCTAAATTTGTACTGTATACATGACATGTGTTGTATAGTTTCTTGTATATTATGTAAGTTATAATAGTTTTATCATAAAAAAAATACATTTGCCTTTTAGGAAAAATTAACCTAATGATGTTGGTATACATTACATATTTTTTTCTACCAGCTTATGAAATTTCTTTTGACCGAGAAATATTTAGAATAATGATAATGATTATTATCTTATTCATAGTACTGTTTCTAACTCATGCAAATAAGATTGAACTGTCACGTGTAAAACAATAGGAAACCACTGAACTTATTGTCACGTAGAACATTATATCATCACATGTACCAAGAAATTACTAACATCCATAACAACAGGAAAAACATTAAAAAAACAGAACACACTTTGCAAATTCAAGATCGGGATTTCCAAAACGCCGCGTCTTACTTCCACCAAAAGTATTTAAGGATGAGCAAAGGATTCTAAATTCAGTCAAAGATCGTTTGTTGTTCGTTGAAGTTCAAACTAAAGTTACAATGGCAAGCTCCAGAGTTTTGTTTTTCTTGGTGGTGCTGGCGTGTTTGGACATCATCGCTTTGAACCACGAAAGCGCTGTAAGCGCTGACGTCCATATCGGCAGCTGTGTTTGGGGCGCTGTCAACTACACGTCCAATTGTAATAAAGAGTGCAAGCGGCGAAAGTACAAAGGTGGACATTGCGGCAGCTTTGGAAACGTCAACTGCTGGTGTGAGAAGTAATACAGCAAACGTTTTATTTCCACCACTTACGCCTCCATTACGCTAATATTCTCCATGGATTTGTGATGAAGACAAAGAAAACCTGACCTTGCAAACTCAGAATTAAATACCCTTTGATGAAAGACTATCTAATCATTATTTAAAAACAGATTGGTAAACTTGATCGGTGTAAAAATGACAAAAATCTACGGTTTGATGGCAGATAGTGTCATCAATCAATAATCAACACATCAAACGGCTACTGGTAAATATAATCGATTCAGATTCAGTCAAACCAAACTTAACTCTGGCAGTACACATCCACAATTTAAGAACAGATGAAGTCTGGAAAGATACACCAAGGATACATCAATTCTGATGTCTGAAAGAATAAAGAAAGAAAAAAATGAGAAAGAAGATATCTTATAGCCATATTTTCTATTTGGAAGACCAACAATCCGAAGATACAAAGATGTCTTTTTAATTTCATTGGTAAAGTGGAGAATATAAAGTAATTTGAAGCTATAAATAATAACTTAGGAGTGTGTAAAAACAAAGTGGTGGCGCAAATGTTGATAATAAATAATATTAATTTCATATGTATTTGTTTGGAATATGTTTCTTAAATTAATTGAATACCCAATAATGACTGGTTAAATTGAATAATTTTGCTTTACATTGATCATTACAACCTTTTACCTGTTATCTCCCAAAGGAACCACGATCCAGGTTTCATGTTTGGGGGTTATTCTTACCTATGTTAGACATACACATGAAAGAATTTTCACGCTTGTGAATTAAAGGAAGGTCTGGCCATCACAGGCTCTTGGTCTAAAAGGACTTTGTCGCTCAGCGACTAGACCGTCCTATAAGAACTACATAAACACAAATCAACAAAATAATAGTAAATACCTAATCTACTTAATTGAAAACAAACAAAAACATATAAAACAAAACAAAAAATACCTACATAATTGAGTTGATAATGATGAATTTATTATCTCATAAATAATGTTGTGTTGAAGTAATCAAACCGATAATTATGACCCGACTTAATCATTATTATTATTTCCTTACGCAATATACTCAATAAAAATACACTGAGAGCATTATCTTCAAACAGTTCGTTGACCTCACCATAAAAACCCATTACAAAATACTCCATTAAAGTAGAACCGTGACAATTTTAATTTGTAATTCTCTTCTGGAACTCAAAAATATTGAAATAACTACTTATAGGTTTCTTGTATTACGAGTAGGTACTAGTTTATTTTTAAGTTCCATAACAAGTCTTTGCAAAACAGGATAGGCGCGGAACAAGTCCCTACATTCTTGAAATATCTAGAAAAGTTGTCAACAAAGTAAATAAACTAAAAATAAAGCTCAAAACAGTAAAAAATATATAAAAACCGACATAATACTTATCCGACCATCAAAACTGAACTCCATTATTATGTCATCATCAACTCAGTCATTGGACATCCACTGCTGGACATAGGCCTCTTTATTGACTTCCAGTCATTACGGTCGCTCACAGCCTGCATCCACCGCGAGCCAACCGCCTTCACCAAATCCACTGGTCCACCTTTTTGGTGGACGTCCAACGCTGCGTTTTCCAATCCGTAGTCTCCACTTGAGAACTTTTTGGCCCCATCGGCCATTTTACAAAGAAATAACGATGTTAAACAATTCACATTTGATTGTATCATAAGCACACTTATTAACGTTACATTAATTTACGTTCCCACTGCTGGGACAGACGGATTTCACTCTTGACAGGAGATATTAGCTCTTACCACGCGTTGGCTGCCCAAGTGAAGGTTAGTGAATGTCACATTCCCTTTAAACTCATCAAAGTTCTCTTGCATTGCTGGACAATTCACACAGCAACATCTACCCCCGTGGTAAGCTCTAAGCTTGTGTTACGGGTGCTAGATTTCTGATAATACTTAATAGAAAATACATACATAGATAGATATTCTTTATTATACTAGCGTTTTTTCCTTCAGAAATAAGTCCTGAAATAATAATTATATACAACATGTAGTATGCATTATTGTGCACCGTTATAATCACTATCGTTTAGAATATTAATAATCAAAATCTTTAGTCGCTGTCAGTGTCACTGCCTGCCGCCTCTCTCGCTGGTACGTCATTCGCATTTTAGTGCTCAACCGTTCGTCACGTAAAATTGCGAAAGTTTCGCACTAGTAAAATAAACAACCAATATAATTACGTTTTATCATGGCCAAAACAAGTTTAATTTGCCATTCTTACGTAAGTGATCAACTACAAATCATAAAATTTGTTATAAAAATCCAAGTTGAGTCCAAGTGACTCGGAACCAAATCATACCATTGAAAAAGGTAAGTCAAGTTATTATTACAAATATGCTTAGCTATTTTGTGTGCATAGACAACAAAAATACATTCGGGCTGATCGTCGGACAGTCTCATAATTATGATGTCATGCCGCACTACCCTCATCTTCAATGTAGGTTATTGAAAGCTTATGTAGCTCATATTATACGCAAAGACAACAAAAATGCATTCGAGCTGATCATCGGACAGTCTCATCGCAACAATGATGTCATAACGCGCTACCCGCATTTGCAATGTGGTTTATTGAAAAGTCAATTTATTATTACAAGCGTACCTACTTATGTAGCTCATATCGTGCGCAAAAACAACAAAAATGCATTCGGGCATCGGACAGCCTCATCGCAACAATGATGTCATAAAGCGCTACCCGCATTTACAATGTGGATTATTGAAAACAGATACTGTGCTAGTTCTGTGTACAACAATACGTATTTATACTAATAATGTACTATGACAGTCATACAATGCATTCGAGCAGTATTCAGGACTGTCTCATCGCATATTGACTATCAAATTAACAAGTTAATGCACTCGAGCTGATCTTTGGGCTGACTCATCGCATTTGTACAACATATTTAGAAGAGAATTATATCGAGCTGTTCTATGGGCTGTCTCACTTATTCTACTTCCCTCATTGCAACTGGACATGGAGTTGATGAATATAAACCCCATAGATTGGGGAGTTTGTGTATCCACCACACTAAAAGGTTTGTTAGCGGCAAATTTAATTTACCACAGTGAGTTGATAGGTTAAGTACCTACCTACACAAATGACGCTGCAGCCTATCTTCTGATAAACATATCCCTACGTCGGTTTGATGAAATCTATGGGAAAATATTGGGTGGCACTATTCTTAGGCCATCGCCATACGGCACTTTTGGCAAAACAAAACACAAATACAGATTTGACATTATTACAGTGTAGTGTTACACAAGTAAAATTTATTTGACACATTCAGATATACTTTTGGGTTTATCCTACGTGTAATTATTAAATTGTTTTAAATATTATACTTAACGTCCATTTATTTGAAAAATAAATATGGAATAGAGTAGTTCCTACTTGGTGATTTATGCATAGTAATTATGCATAATACCTACCTACTTTTGCATTATAAATAATACAAACAATCACCATTAGATATTTATCAAGATATCATAATTATCTATAATGTATACCATGTATACCTACAATACCTATGTTTTATTTTTATTATTACTACATCCTGCAAGTTGTAGATTTTCCTGCATAAAATGTTTCCTTCCATACGTATCCGATTATTTTGGGATTGAAGCGAAATATATAAGCAAACTATAAAGTGGTTTACTTGTGACCAACATACGCAACTTTATAAATATTAGACTTGTAAAACAATAAGAACGAGCTATGAAGAAGTTTACAAGGATGAATTATGAAATATTCAGCATTCTGAATCTGTTATTAGGTTTTTTCAGTACCTCTGATGCAAACTGGCTAATCTTACAAGGAAACAGCCGCATCGAATAATACCGCACATCCAGAAGTCTACATCCGTAGTCCAGTTCATCCAGGACGCCAGTGCAGCAGTGGACACACCGCCGACACAGCCGCCGAGCATAGAGGAGACGAGGTACCCAAAAACCAGTGGCCGTATTTCCGACATCAATAACCCATAGTAACTACCATCTTGGTACAGATATCTGCTTATAAACAGATGTTTTGTTTAACATTCGGTCCGCCTCTTGGTGAGACCTAAGTACAAAACTAAAGGTTTGTGTACAATAATAATATAATCCAGCATTGAAGGATCGCAGCAATCAAGACATCGCAGCGTGCTCAACTATCTTATATTACTATAAGTTCATTCCTGGAATCTTTTTAAAATCCATACCGAATTGAAATGTGCATTTTAAAGATAATCTGCTATGGTGTGCGAAAGAAGATTCCGCCTCGCGGCACCAGCCGCATTATGACCGATGTACATATCGGGTCAAGCAAGACCAAGCGTGTTTTACCAACATGAAATATACAAACCTACTTGACTGTATGCTGTAGGGTGCGCCATCACTGGCGACTAAGAAATTATTGTCAGTTTTCATGTGTGCATGTCGGAGAGTTTTTTTCTACGCTACCTACGTCCATTGAGTTACGGATAATACGTACAACTATTTCCAAATTCTCTCTCAATGTGATACACTAACGTGTTTACAATGTTTACATGATACAAAATATAATTATGAACATTCTGCTGTTAAGTGTATAGTAACTTCCTAAAGTTATGAACCATGAATCGCTTCAGATAATCCACTATTAGCGTTGCTACATTTTTAATATCATTTCATATTATAATAACTATCAATGTAACCGTTTCAAACTTACATAGTTACCTACTATGTAAACTAAATATTATTATAAATAGTTTTATAACTGATTTCTATAATAGTGTCTTGTCTATGATTGGGTTAGCTGGAGACCTATTATGAATTCAACTTCGTTTGAATATAAATCCAGGGTTTCACAAATACATGTTATTGAGTTAAACCCCATGATTTCTGTCTTGCATCCACGGGATGAACCAGCTGTCATGCAATGGAACACATCGCATTTTTAAAGAAATTAACATCTGGATAAAGTTATCAAAACATATAATATGAAATAAGTTGGTATTTTCAACCACTGCATAGTCGGTTTTCTAGTGTGCGCTTGCCCAGAAATTTATTGGCTTTGTTATAAGCCTTAAAATTGTATATTTTTATTTTCTCCATTCGACAAAAATAATGGTAGCTCCACGCTACCCTATAATCATTTTAAAGAATTTAAAATGACAATACTGTAGATAAGAGTTGTATTGTTAATTCTGGCGCCTCAACAACGGGGTATGGTTCGTGTGGTTGTAGAAAAGGTACCGGCTGTAGACCTTGGTCGAAATATAATATCAATTTCCATACAGATAAAGCTGCAAGTTATCTACTATCATTATAGGTTATAAATATATTTCCTTTTTTGCATCCATACATCAATAGAATGAGAGAAAACCAGTCTCCCTTCTAAGTGAATTAAACTACTGTCACGACTGAGTCCTCGAAAAACGTTACTAAATAAGTACAATTAACCCAGATCTTTTTGTCTTTTGCAAATACAAAAAAAAAAAAAAAAGTGACTTGTAAGGTTATCTACAGTACAAGTGTCTAGACACGCCTGACATCTTCTCTTTACGTTGTCATGGGCTAAAATATTTTTTTTTTATACTACGTTTCTACGGTTTTTTTTTTTGACTCTCAGTTAAACAATTATTTACAAAACCGAAGAAGAGGCTTTATATAGGTTATATTTAGCCGTTGTATCTGTTATTTAGAAACTTTTTACATAATAATTAATCTTTGACCAGCAACAATAACGTGTTAAATTAATTTTTTGTCGCTAAGACAATTATATATTATCTCCACCATACGGGGACATCCACAATAATCATTTAGTATAATCTCTACCAAGTATGTAGCACAATAGTTGTCTGGGAAGGTCGTGTATATTTAAATATGTACCATACATACACATTTGTGAATTTAATATTTCTTACAGTTTTGAGTGTCGTTTACAACAATTTTTATATCTTATATTATTCTTTTCACCACAGTTATTTAACTTTACATACAGAATTGTATGTATACTCAATAGCAACAAGATAGTGTTCCTATTGGTACTCCTTTGAATAGTTCTAACATAATATATTCAGACGATCGGATACATGAATATTCGATCACAAGTTTAAATCCTCTATGGATGTTTTGGAGTTTGCTCCCCTGTCAATAAAACTATCGATTTCAGTAAAAAATAGTACAAAAAATGTCCTACTGATTTTAGAAATGTTTTTGGTACTAGTAAACCGAATAGAATCTAAATAAATTTTGATATGAGTATGATCGTTTTATCACCAGTGTATCTTATTGGCGTTTGGGAAAGCCCTAATGAATAAAATCATTGTAAACCCACGCATTAACCATAGAGATTAACAGCTACAGTTAAACATTATGTAATTACTAATGTTTAAACATTATGTTTTTACTAATTATAACAAAAACGGTTCTTCCTTTGCAATGAAAAGGTTCTGCAAAAGAACAATCATACAAACCTGGAGAACATCTTCATTTATGATATTTGTTTTAACACACAAATAATAAGCCACAACATTTTATGTTGATAGTGTAATAAAAATACTGTTCAAAATAATATAATTATAACAGGGTACATAAAGAATCTTGGAATTTATTTAATAAACGAAACAGTGGTTTCCCACATCATGACATATAAAACATATATGATTTTGAGTAAAGTTACTCATAATAATTCTAAGTTCAACTTAATTTAGTATAATTTCTCTATTGAGTAATTCTAATATGATTTTATTTCCTCAATCAGCTCTAAAAGTCTACATGTTGTATATAATTATTATTTCAGGACTTATTTCTGAAGGAAAAAACGCTAGTATAATTGATGATTAAACGAACTTACCAAGTGAAGTTCTATCATAATTATACGTTGCGTTTTTTCCGAAGAAATAAGTACCAATTCCCTCCCAACCCAAGGACCCTGATGCTGATTTGATTTCGTCAACAAAATCAAGAAAAACTATTCAAGAATATCTGATGTAATATATCTCTAAACGAAATGACGTACCAGCGAGAGAGGCGGCAGGCAGTGACACTGACAGCGACTAAAGATTTTGATTATTAATATTCTAAACGATAGTGATTATAACGGTGCACAATAATGCATACTACATGTTGTATATAATTATTATTTCAGGACTTATTTCTTCGGAAAAAACGCAACGTATAATTATGATAGAACTTCACTTGGTAAGTTCGTTTAATCATCAATTATACAACATACAACACCCAGACACCCGGAACAAATATGTTGTTCCGATTATTGATGCACATCAAGTTATTATTAGCAAATTACATGTATACTACGCGATCTATGTCAGCAGAAATCCTTATCTGAACCCAGCTTGCTGGATGTATATGCAATTGTCAAGGAAAGCAGTTATCTACAATAATATATTATTTTTGTCTCGTGTTCCCGTTCATCCTTGTTCACTTACTATAAATACCGAGCATGAAACTAACTGCATCAGTTGACAATCGCATCTTGAACTAAAATACACTTTAATACCAATACAATGGCAAGCTCCACAGTTCTGTTCTTTCTGGTGGTGGTGGCGTGCTTGGACATCATCTCTTTGAACCACGAAAGCGCTGTAAGCGCTGACGTCCACATCGGCAGCTGTGTTTGGGGCGGTATCGATTACACTTCAAACTGCAATGGGGAGTGCCAACGTCGTGGGTACAGAGGAGGACACTGTGGCAGCTTCGCGAACGTCAACTGTTGGTGTGAAAGGTAGATCCTACCCTTATAAGGAACTTACTATAAATAAGGACTTGATCTGGGACCCCATTGAAGCTTCAATCGCAAAATTCAGTCATATTACACCAGGAGAAAGGGCAACTATGTCTGATTATAGTCAAAGACTCAGATGAAGTTTCTGTCGTTTAAACCGGATTAATGTTTTTATTTTTAATGTCTTGTGTTCCTTGCCGATAAGTTCTGTTCCACAAATATGTTACAAATATGTTTAATAATTACTGTTATGTTATGTTATTAATGATGTGCAATAAAGAAATTCTATCTATCTATCTATAATTACTAAACTAAAGGAATGTTTTGAAAACCTTTCCCTTATAGCTTGTCTTTCGACAAAATTCCTCTACAGCGGTCTATAGCGATGCGTGTCATTTTGGGCCGATTAACTTTTGTATATCTCTGTGGCGCAGCGGGCGAAAGACAGCCTGCGACGCACGAGGTTGCGGGTTCGATTCTCGCCTCGGAATAACTACTTGAATGACCTGCAAATATTTGTTGCGGGTGTCTGGGTGTTTTTTTATTTATTTATTTCACAATATAAAACATTATTACAAAGGAAAAATTACAATAACACAAAGGAAACCACAGAGGTTTATAAGTTGTCTGTGTGTCGAAATAAAAGTTTTTTCTATTATATGCTATTTTATTCTATTATTATTATAACGAGAAAAGTTAGAGAAAGTTTGAGTTATATACGTATAAAATAAAAAATATTAATCTATGTATAAATAATGTATATCCTATTAAGTATATCAGATATCACATCAGCTTCGAGCTAACCACGGGGCTAGATGTTACTGTGTGAATTGTCCAGCAATATTTATTTATTTATTTTATTTTTTATTGTCTTCCCACCAGTATGTCTTACCCTTATTTCTTTTTAAATTTTAGGGAATTCAGTCGCTATTGGTCCAGTTTTGTAATGGTGTAATTCCTGTAGTAGTAGTTTATTTTAACGCTAAGTGCGATAATTTTTATTAGCACACGATTCCGTATCACTTATTTCTTTTGAGCAACCATAAGGAAACTAAATAAAAAAATCTACAGAAAAATTCCCATCTAGGTTATGAGATCACAAAGGATTGTTAATTTCGATGACTAGTTTTAAATCTTCTTCTTTATTTAAGACAAAAATTTTAAGCAATTCATATTTGATTGTATCTTGACGAGAGATATTAGCTCTCACCACGCGCTGGCTGCCCAAGTGAAGGTTAGGGCATGTCACATTCCCTTCAAACTCAACAAAGTTCTCTTGCCGGATTCCTCATGATGTTTGCCGTCACCGAGTAGGTACATTACAATAAATTACAAATATTCAAACTAAGATTTCTCCGATATCACAGAAGCTACCTTAATAAATTATTATGGTTATTCATATTGAGAATATTGAGATAAAAGGGCAATACACGAACCCTATTTACGTAGACTATTGATCATTACTACTACTATTATTATTAACTGCTATTGATTATTATGGTTATCATTGAAATATCGTAGTTAAATCTTATTTGACAACCTTTTTAAACAACTTGTATCCACTGATACCTGTCCATATTGTTAGTAGACGTCTTACGCTACGCTTGCCAATTGTGGTCATAATTCGTGAACCTTAGGTGCCATAATCTTTATATCTATTCAACGCGCTTTAAGGTCACACAAACAGCAAATGAATTTCAAATAACATTCCTTATCTTAACAATATTGACATAGTGAGCAATTACAGTAATTATAATCATAATGTAAACAAAGCAAGATCAATTTTCCTGTAGAAATTATCCTCAATTCTTGTTTGAGGAAAATCCACTAGGAAAATCCGAGTAGATTACACAATGCATTATGCAGGCGGCAGAAATGAGAACTAATATCGCGGCCGTGAACTTCTTAAGGAAGTTTGCACACTAGCGCCACCGTGCTGTGAATTGCTAATGTGGCGAATAACTTTCTATGGAAACGACATGCGATAGTTACGCTCGATTGGTGCTGTTTCTAACGGTCAATTAGTTGGATCTTGTTTTATAATAATAATAAGACTTTATTCAGACTTGGACAACGTTTAGGTACTTAAAATTTACGACCTCTGTGGCGCAGCGGACTAAGGTCTGCGACGCAGGAGGTTGCGGGTTCGATTCCCACCTCGGAACACAAATTTGTACGAACTGAAGATATTTATTCCGAGTGTCTGGGTTTTATTTATGTATAATAACAAAATATCTAGGTATCAATTTATTTATATTAAATTAAATTAATGTATATTATATATTAGGTATATCAAAAATCTAGCACCCGTAACACAAGCTTCGAGCTTACCACGGGGCTAAATTTATTTAATTATTTTTTCTTGGAAATAATTTACACCTTACTTAATTACCTACAACTAACGATATCTAAACGTGACAATGATATAGGAGTTTCTGTTGCAGCGATTGTTTAGTTTTATCTGAGTACATTTTTTCCGGCCTAAAATACTACCAACACTTATCTGCCAGTATCTAATACTGGCGGTCAACACACAGACAGAACCCAAAGAAAATCTTCTTATATTGGGATCACCAACCCGTCTTGTATGCGTGGTGAGAAAAGGTTCCAAACCCTAGAACATCATTTGGTTCTATTGGGAGATTTATACCCTGGTGGGGCGTGATATAGGTCAATGATGATATTGATGCAATAAGCTCATGCTAATTATGGTGCTCGTAGTACAAACTTACAGACGAATTAGAAAAAAAAACAATAATAATTATTGTGCCAAAAAATGTTTCCTATCAACAAAAATCTTTCGATGCTTTGCCAATTAAATGTTATTTTATTATGCATAGCTAAATAATAAGTGTATAAAAATGTACTCCATCTAAAATAATTATCCTAGATACTCCATCTAGAATAATTATTCTAGATTTATAAACACTTATTATTTAGCTATGCATAATAAAATAATATTGGCAAAACACCGAAACATTTTTGTTGATAAGAAACATTTTTTGGTACAATAATTATTTGTCCCTTTTTTCTTGATTATGAGTTTTCCTTAATCTAGTTATGATTATTTATTCAAACGAGTCTATATTATTATTGCACATCTAGTTATTATAAGCAAATTACAAGTTTCCTTATTATCTCTGTCAGCAGAAACCCTTGTCTGAATCCAGTTTTCTGGATGTATTTCAAAGTCAAGGAAAGCAATTACTAAAACTAGTTATCTACATTATGCTATCTGGTTTTTCCGTTCATCCCTGCTCACTTACTATAAATACCGAGCATGCACCCGCTAACTGCATCAGTCAACAATCGCATCTTGAACTACACACATCAATACCCAACCAATAAAATGGCAAGCTCCAGAGTTCTATTCTTCTTGGTGGTGCTGGCGTGCTTGGACATCATCGCTTTGAACCACGAAAGCGCTGTAAGCGCTGACGTCCATATCGGCAGCTGTGTTTGGGGCGCTGTTGACTACACGTCCAACTGCAATGGGGAGTGCCAACGTCGTGGGTACAGAGGAGGACACTGTGGCAGCTTTGCGAACGTCAACTGTTGGTGTGAAAACTAGATCCTATCCCTATATAAATAAGGACTTTGATCTGGGACCCCATTGAAGCTACAATCGCAAAATTCAGTCTTATTGCATCAAAATGAAGGTCAACTTTTGTCTGATTATAGTCCAAGACTTGTAATTGATACTTGGACTTGTAGTACTGATGAAGTTTCTGTCGTTTAAACCGGATTAATGTTTTTATTTTTAATGTCTTGTGTTCCTTGCCAATAAATTCTGTTCCGCAAATAATGTTTTTTTTTTAATTAACCCTAGTTGCTATAACGTAAATTATTCTAATTACTTAACTAAACGAATGTTTTGAAAACCGTTCCTTTAGAGCTTGTCTTTCGACAAAGTTCCTCTTCAGCGGTGCTTGTCATGTTGGGCCGACTAACTTTTGTATATCTCTGTGGCGCAGCGGGCGGAAGGTCCGCCTGCGACGCAAGGTTCGATAACCGCCTCGGAATAACTATTTGTATGACCTGCAAATATTTGTTCCGTATGTCTGGGTGTTATATACGCATAATAAAAAATATCTATCCATGTATGTATATTCTATTAAGTATATCAGATATCGAGCACCCGTAACACAAGCTTCGAGCTTACCACGGGGTTATTGTTGTTGCTGTGTGAATTGTCCAGCAATATTTATTTATTTTACCAACCCGCACTTGGCCAGCGTGGTGAATTAAGGCCTAATCTCTCTCGTCATGAGAGAAGTCCCTGTGTCCCAGCAGTGGGAACGTGTGACACCACAATAGATGAAATGGAAATCCTAAAGTGTCTATACCTATTATAATTTAAGAAAGAATTTACACCCAAGAAGATCGTCGTTGTATATACTTACTGCAAGCACAAACCCTCAGAGTAGGTTCGTAGTAGATAAAACTATTGCTCCAACATCTTTTAATTTTGTTTTTCGTGTAATTTTGATAATGAGGATTAAGTAGTAAGATCCTATTAATGTCTATATGTACTAGAATCCTACTCAATAACATTTAAAACTTAATAGGAATCGATTCCTTAAAAGCTGACATAACTTTGTAATGGAAAGCAATAATAATTTCCTTCACGTTTCAAAGCACTTTGGTTTCAAAACGGTTTACAGAAAATTTATCGGTTCGATATTTTCTGGAATCGATGATTGCTTTATCATTTGAGTTGATCTATTCTACTGCAAATTAACATATTTTAAAAGATGTTATTAAAAAAACTCAGATTTTTTTAGTTACTACTTTAGGAACTTATACCAAATCTAAACTATACCTAATTTCTAATAAAGTTAAACTATAGTAAAAATAAAATATTTTCGGAACAGAATTTATTGACAAGGAACACAAGACGTTAAAAACAAAGACATTAATCTGGTTCAAACGACAGAAACTTTATCAGTATGTCTATTCTAGAAAACGAATTCGATACTGTCGTAAAAGTGACAGTGTTTATGTCAAAGACTTGCCATTTTTTGTGTTATTACGATTTCGATAAATTGTTGAAATTAGCTTGTCTTAGACCTTGTTGAGTGTAAATAAAATAAAGTTTTCGTTTTTGCTGATGTAATAAGAATTCATCTAACAAGACTCGTATATCCAATGGCGTCTTAGATCTACGTCCTTATTTGGAGGTAGGATTTAATTTTCACACCAACAATTGACGTTCGCGAAGCTGCCACAATGTCCTCCTCTGTAACCACGACGCTTGCACTCCTTATTACAATTGGACGTGTAGTTGACAGCGCCCCAAACACAGCTGCCGATATGGACGTCAGCGCTTACAGCGCTTTCGTGGTTCAAAGCGATGATGTCCAAGCACGCCAGCACCACCAAGAAGAATAGAACTCTGGAGATTGCCATTTTGTTGGTTGGATATTGATGTGTATAGTTCAAAATGCGATTGTCAACTGATGCAGTTAGCGGGTACACGTTCAGTATTTATAGCAGGGATGACGGAAAAACCAAAGTACGTATTGTATTAGTTAAAGTGATTGTTTTCCTTGGTGATTCAAAGCCCCTACTTATACGGTTTATAAAGTTTGTAGCTTATCAGTAAGTATATGCTATTTTACGATAAGTTATGGCTATTTGTGCAATAACGTTAGGATAAGAATAGTACCTCTCCACTTTTTTCATGGGTATCATAGTGCTTTAAACATATACCGGAAAACATTGTCTCCAAGGCGTCATATACGGGAAGAGAGAAGGTGGTACTATTCTTGGGGCAATACCATAAATAGATTAAAAATATAATAGAATTTATAAGTAGTTTATCTGTCATTCTATTCTAATCTTAGGTAAAGGTTTACTATAGGTAGCTGGATTATATTATTCTGAAACAAGCATTTATGTATGAAATTATTCGTCGTGCCAGTCAATTACTGTAGATGTATTGTTTCTAACTTGTTAACCTATTGTTAAGATAAGGGTTTCTATGGTAAATTCGTGATAATACTCACATTGTCATAACGAATCTATAAGAATGAAATCTATGCAGAAATCATGTATGACGGATTTGACTTTTGTTACGCACACAAACAACCAATAAAGCCTTTTCCAATTTAACGTTCCGTCGGATCAGCAACAGCGACGTCACTAGTAAATGTATTATTTTTCAAATAGTTTCCCATAAAAAAGTTGTGTTGATGCCGAACGCCTATGTTTTATAACATAGCAAGCACTAAAGTGCAAAAGTTTACTCTAATCGACCTCTTTAGCGCAGCGGGCGAAAGTCCGCCTGCGACGCAGGAGGTTGCGGGTTCGATTCCCGCCTGATGAACGATCTGCAAATATTTTGTTCCGACTGTCTGAATGTTAAATTTATAATAAAAAATGAATTTATGTATGTATATTTTATGAACTATATCAGAAACTTTACCGTAACCCAAGCTTAGAGCTTATCACGGGGCTAGATGTTTCTGTGTGAATTGTCCAGCAATATTTATTCATTTATTTTATTTAATCTACCACCACTTACCACCTACCACCAGCAAAGACACATTTTAGTTTTAGTGTAGTTATATTTGCGTGGGTAAACATTTAGCGACCGAGACAATACACAATACAATGCATCGGACTTCGTAAAAATAAATAAAATACGTGTGTTAGGTTACCGGCGAGCGCCGCCATCACCAATCTCCTGTCAAGTTGCGAGCTTCTTCGTGTGGTTTGCGAAAGCGCGGCTGCGAGCGGACCGAGACAGCTGCAGCGGAGCCTTCAGCGGAGCCCCCAGCCCTACTAGAGGATCACAGGTGACGCTAAATTGAGAAACGAATAGTGATAGAAATTGTTCATTTTTACTACTATTCGGTTCAATAATATTAATAAATATTTACTTTTGTATTACGTTTTGTTTTTATCAAGGAAAACCCAATTTACCAAGCTCAAAATTATATTTTTATCGATTAAACGGACAAGCTAATAATGCGTTGAATTATCACAAAAAAAAATCTTAAACACATTCACCATTTGATGCTCAAATTCAGATTGTTTAAGATCTGGAAAATATTATACATATTTATCTTTCTGTCTGCATCGACGCGCATTGTTTTAAATCTTTAAGTTTTACGCGTTTTTTGTATTACTTCTTGGAAACTAACACTCTCCACTTAAACAAAACTATTCACCTTTCCAAACGCAACAATATAACAAACAAAGAAACAAGGGGTAAAACATGATTAATTAACGGAAAATATGTGAAAATCATCCTTATTCCGAGGCTTTAAGAGAGAAAATCACGGATTGTTTCTATAGACATAAATCTACGTTTATACGTGACTGGTTTAGTCTTGTCTTTTGATGAATAAGGCACTGTTTTTCCTGGTGAAAAAATTACAGCAATCCTTGTGTAAGATTGCCACGTATTTTGAGTTGGTTTTGTTTGAGTACGGCCTAGTAAGTTAAGACCGTGAGGTGAGGTGAAATTAATATTGTGAAAATATGGTACAACATTGTTATATGTTGGTTGTAAACGTAATGTTTGTGGTTAATTTAACTGATTTCTTAGTAATTGTGATGTGTAAACCACATTGGTAAATTGATAAATTCGACTCCTTAATAATATAAATACATATCTTTTGTCTCCTGACAGTCTGATTTATATACACAAATAAATCATATTATTCTTATTATTTCTACGAAGTATTTGTATTCTTTTTTGTTGATAATAATATAGTGCAAAAAATATATATACGTATAAAAAACCCCTGATTAACTCTTTGAATTGCTTTTTGAGCTTTTATAACCTAATTAATGTACCAAATATTAAAACATCACTTTTTGGATAAGTAATAACCATTAAATTGAACATACCATTAACATTACCATACGAAATATTTGTATAGATTGCTTGTTATAGTACAAAAACTACACAACAATTTTAAAACATCTTTACTATAATCTTGCTCATATTTTATAGCAGGATAGAAGCTAGTAATAAGATGATACAAACGTATAAAAATAATTACAAAATTAACGATTAATATTTTGCTCGAATTTTTAATTTGTTATTTATTCTGTTTTGCTGTCAAATATAAAATTTAATTTTCTCCAATTCCATGATTCATTTTTACACTCAATCGGTTGTCGAAGTTCAAAATCCGAAACGTCCTAAACCAAGGAGATCGTTAATAAGACGCAAATATCAGGTCATCTGTCTCTCTTCTGTGAGATTAAGGATGATAATCCAGGTAAGTCTTGGGATCCACACAGCTTAGATAACAAAATACTGGAGGGGCAATATGTCGGCGTGTGGCCGGGGATTTAGACACGGAGATTGTGGTAGCAGAGTTCAAGGATAGGTACATCTTAAAGGACCGTTCACATAGGCACAAAGTGGATGGTTTTAGGTTTAAGGTATAGATGATATAAAATATTCGTGGCTTAACAAATACCTACGTTTGTTTTTAAACCTGCCTTTGTCCTTGGATGATGTGCCGATAGCTGATAATTTATTGGTATGATATTGTTATTGTTATCCAATGTTTTAGATTAATAATGATGCTAATAATTCACGTAAGTACAGTCGTATGTTAAAATGCTAGGTGTTTTGTATAGAACTAATAGTTAATGAAGTGAATAATCCACAACATCTAGCCTCTAAAGAATACATTCACTGTAAAGCATAAATAGCAAAGATAAGTTACTTATCTTTTATTTATGTACTTGTGTATTTTATACAATGACAAGAAACACTCAACATAAATCCTGAAAGTCAATGGCCAAGAAAATTCATTGCTCTCAAGAACGCCGCACTGAATCCTGTTAACTGTACTAATGACAGACTATTTCGTCTCATTAATTTCGTCCTCGGCCTTTTTGCGGGATATTCATTACTTCCTCTTTGCGGTTTTCAATGCAACCTTTGTGATGGTCGCTCTGATTGACACGTTCTATGTTTTGTCTTTGGTTTGATTGATAGGCTGCTTGTAGAAATTTTTACCATTAGTACCTAGTATTTATAAGTCAAGAAATGGTATTTAATGTGTTTTCATTACAAAAAACACTTATCTGTATGTAATTTACATAACTTACTTCAGTTTGCAATAAAAATAGATCTATTAGTACACGGCGCACAGTACATTTTTCGAGGTTTTTCGTACATTGTTATATATTTATGCGGTTGTCTGTACGACGCTAATACCTGCCTTCTGCTATCTTCTACTCGTAGTCGCTTTAACGTCACTACGGTATGAAACACCTATTCATCATCATGTCAGCCATTGGACGCCCACTGCTGGACATAGGCCTCCCTTAATGATTTCCATTTATTGCGGTCGGACGCGGCCTGCATCCACCGCGAGCCAACCGCTTTCACCAGATCATCTGTCCATCTTGTTGGTGGACGTCCGACGCTGCGCTTGCCGATCCGTGGTCTCCACTCGAGAACTTTTCGGCCATCATTTTTTAAAGTACCTATAAACATAGGTACTTATTTCATACAAACAATTTAACAAAAGAAACAGAGTAATAAGAATTTCAAAGCTTCTTTCGACAAATTAAAAAGAAAATAAAATTACTTCCGATTCCATTTGTGTTCTTAAAACTGCGACCAAGATTGTCGCCATTTTGTCTGTCTCGTGAGGGTGGCTTAAGGTTTTAATACACTAATACGCAAAATAACTTGGACCCGAGAGTTATCTGAGAATGTTACGAGCTTAAACTACTTACCTTGTTCTAGTTTTTTATGGCATGGTAGGTACCATATCTCTTTTCATAGAAACATCCATTTGACGCAAGGGTCCTTACGTGGACGAGCATGCGACGTAAGAGGTTTAGATTTCCGCCTCGGGACAAAATATTTAAAGATCTCTGTCAGGTCTGGGTTAATTGATTAATTATTAGACCAGAAGACGCGTTTACTGTGATAAACAAACCTTCTGGTAAGCGTAGTGACTGCCAAATTCAAGACATTACAATTTACAAAATTATTTACGTTCCTACTGCTAGAACACATTGACTGGTCTCTTAGCGAGGGAACTTCACCACGCTGGCCAAGTGCAGGTTTGTGAATGTCTGTCAAACTCTTCAAAGTTCTCAGAACATGTCATTTTCATCATGATATCGTTTGCCTTTGCCGTTAGACCTCGTGATTTCAAAGTGCACATAGTTTTGAAAAGTAGAATAATCCTGTGTTTGCCGCGCCCTTTGGAAAGATAATGAATGTTTAATTGACTTAGACACCAGAATAATAGTGTGAATCAGCCAATAACAGGCGTCTCAACTCTGTTTAAAACAAAATGTTAATTAAAATGCAGTCTTGAAACGATGCGAATGCTTTGTGAAACCGCAGTCATTTCAACTTTTGTTTAGTTTTTATTCAATTGTGTTATTGCTGCCAAGTGGGACATTCAATACTTTAAGTTTGGAAATACGGTGTGTAAAAGCATAAGCACCCCTATTTACGTTCCCACTGCTGAGACACAAGGCTCTCATTTGACGAGACCGATACGGACTTAATTAATAAAATATTTATAAGCGTTTTAATATAAGTTCAATAATTAGACTTAAAATCTAAAAGACACAAATCGTGCTGCAGAAGCTACAAAAGAAGTACAGCTTTGGTTTTCTGTGGGTTTCATTATTCTCATAACATACATACCTGTCAGTCCATACATAGGTTGCCTGGAAGAAATCGCTCACAGCGATAAGGCCGCCCATTGTACTCCAAATGTTTTAGTTTTAAGTGTGTATTGTGTGTTTTTGTTTCGTGGTGTGCAATAAAGTATTTTTCTATCTATCTATCTATCTATACCTGTTTTTGCAAACATAATATTTTTAAGAAAATTAATCAAGAGTTTCATTGGGCGGGGATTTAACCCTACGATCAGAATGAAAGTCGAGTATGCATTTACCAAGCCAGCTTTCCAGGAATTTTGTTTTATGATACCTTAGTTCATTTACCTCTGGTAATTATTATAATTATTAATCATTATCATTTTGAATTTACTGCAATGTTATTAGTAATTAGTAATTCAATATCGTTTATATTCACTCCTTTGTTAATATTGTACATTTACCTACACGTATAGGCATTAAATAGGCAGAAAATGTAATTAGGTCGTAGGTATACGTTTAGCATGTAATTGAATGTCTATAATAATAGATTAGGTACCATTATCTCATTTTAGAAAATGAAACAGGGCATTAAAATATTATCAGTGTTGGATAGTATTTAATTGAAGACAGGCACCATAAACTTTATGTTAGATAACGTAAAAAAAGACAAGCAAAGCCGGCGGCCGGCTGGTAGTCTTGTACTGTCTTGTAAGTGGTGACTTAAGACGTTCCATTACAAAAATGTGAAAATCTCGTATATTGTGAAAATGTGAATTTTGTGTAAAATAATTATCTTATCTTATATTGAAAATTTATGCTGACTAACGCCATTTAAACTAAGCGAAAACAATTTTCCGATTATCTTCTTCAATAAAAACGATGCGACATTTTTTTTCGAGAAAACTCTGATAAAATCTCAAAGAGGTTCGTCATTCAAAAGCTTCGGCCCATATTGGCTGGACTGAGAGCTCCTCATTTTATTTTATCAAGATTCGTTTTAGTCTCGAGACAATTTTAGTATCAGATATTGATGACAAAGTAGGTGCTTGAAACTGTGTTGGTGGGCGAAAATTTTGGGCACATTGTTAAAATGTGCCGATGGATTTAAAGGATGCACCTTCTTATTTTTTTAATATATTATAAGGAATTTAAATAAAAGAGACAGTAATAAGGGCAATAATCACTTTAATTATTTTGGTTTCACCAGTTACATTCTTCCGGAAAATGATATTCAGTCAATTATTGGTTCAAGTAAACAATTTTTGAAACCTAAAAAGTTAACAATTATCCTCGTCAATTCGTCGATTATAGACTTAAATATCAACTTGAAGCGAATTTACTTTAAAACAAATTCGCAGAAAACCACCACTGACGACCTGTGGCGCAGCGGGCGAAGGTCCCCCTGCTACGCAAGAAGTTGAGTTCGATTTACGACTCGGGACAAAAAAAAATTATGATCTGTAAATATTTGTTCCGAGTTTCTGGGTGTTTTATAATTATGTTATACGTATAATAAAAATAATATGTCCATGTTTGTATATAAGTATCAGAAATCTAGCACCCGTAACACTATCTTCGAGGTTACCACGGGGTTGCTGTGTGATTATTTAATAAACTTTAATTAAAATGAAATTGTAAACTACCAAATTTTAGACAAGTGAAATAACATTAAAATAAGAACAATTTACTAAATTTTTAAGGTTACTGTGTCAGTCAAACTTGTAAAGCAGTGTCCATTAAATATCGCTTAATACTAAAACTACCCCATACTAACTCCTATGTAATCCTAACACGCGCCGGCTTAGATTAATGGCTGTCTTTATTCGGCTTTTTTGCAGCCGAATTTCACACGAATTCGGCTTTCTAAAGTGGTGCCACTATTAAAGTGAATTTTAAATAAATTAAAGGTTTTAAATTATTTATATTGCGTTTTTTCAATAACGAATAGATAAAATAGTAAAAGGTTTTTTTTCAAATAATAAACAATATTATTAATATTTAATCGTTAAAACATACAAAAAAGCAAAGCTTTTAAAATCCTGCATAATAATCGCTATCCACTAATCCCAAAACAATTTTATAAAATAATACAGTTCATCAGATTCGGCTCAAATTAAGCCGAAAATAATTGCCAGCCCTAGCAATATTTGTTCTGTATTTGCGGTTTCAAACTTTGTTTTTATAGGGCTTCTAGTTTAACGTGATTTTAATGGACTTTATAAAATAAACAAAATGAAATTTGCGTATTAATGAGTTGGGTGTATTCCGTTCCTTGAGTAAGGTGAGGTGAAACAGGTACATGAATTCAATTACGCATTTTTAGATTCGTCGAGTTTGAAGTTATGGTCTTTGCTAGTAGTAGTTCGTTTTGAAATTATCAAGATGAATATTTGTGATACCTTGTAATGTTGTCATGTTTTTAACAAAGTTATTACTGCCAAATTGAAATAGGCGAACAGTTTTTCACTAGTTAAACGGATGGATGGTAAAAATATACCTATATAATGAATTTCTGCGTTTTTTGTCTAATGATCCTGCTTTTTTAGTGTTTCACTATGTCATTTATTTGAATTCAAACAATAGAAATCAGGAATAAGTAGGTGTGGGTAGAACGGGTAACTTGAATCTAATGTTTTGGGATGAACGGAGCAAAATACCTATTGGGTAGAAAAATCTTGGGTTGAACGGGTAAGCACTCTAACAAAATTTGTAGTCAATTTTTGTGTCGAGGAAGCTTTGTTTTGTTTTGCTGTAGTTACTCGGTAAAGTAGAACTTGATATCTGTGTATTTTAAGAAAAAAATTGTATTTTTTCGAATGGATTGAAATTTGGTTAAGAACGACCTCGTTATTATTAATTAGGATACTTCTTATCTAAGAAATCTAATCAATAATATTTCCGAAATACAGGTCATTATCTTTTTTAAAAGAATATTGAGAAAATCTTGACAATAACGAATTCTAGGTAACATAAATGTTAACTCAAAGTACCATTGGAAACAAAGAATATTGTTTAAGTTCTAAGTCGACCCAGAAATGAACATTGTTTTTCCCGGGACATTTTACAGAGCTACAAATCAAAGTGCATGTTTCTCGGATAAGAGGAGATTGGGACATTAATGACCCCGGGGACATTTGAGTCCACGGCAATGCAGTTGTAATTGTTTGCTTCAATTCTTTCGTATCTTGTTTAAGTAGAATTTTCTGTTATAACGACCACTTTGCGCGGTATTTTATTTTAAGTCCTTTCATTTTTCTTTCGTATTTTGAGCGGCACGGGGAATATGGTTTCAGCAATTTTTTACTACAGTACTCAGATTAAGAACGCTGGTGTTGTCTGGTATATAAATCCCAGTTTGACGACACCCACGGAGATGTGGTGCTACTATTCTAAGGCCAGCACCATCATCATCATCCTCACCTATATTTAAGTTCCCACTTGTTGAGACACATGGGCTTCTCTCTTAAAAGGGATGGATTAGGCCTAGGATTAGGATTCACCACGGTGACCGAGTGGGTGGCAAGCACCATTACTGCATGATATTCTAATAAGTGCAGATAGACTATACGAGAAACGCGCGCGCGTGCAGAGAGGAGACGGATCACGGCGGGACACTCTCTCCTCTTGAGAAAGAGTGCTCTTGTTGGTGTTGAAACGTCGGGTGTGTTTTAACTCCTTTCTAAATACGTGAATAATTCCCGTTGTTATAAAATTAAAAGTGCAGATAGTAACAATTTATTTAAAGAAAGCTCTGACTGAGTTTACTATCACCTATATTATTATTATTATTAGACAGATGAGATTTTTCTCAATAGAAAAAATCATTATTACATATTATTAGAATTACAAATAATCAAAGAGCAAATAACCCCACCTTGAAATTTCCTATGAAACAGCGCTACTTTGCTTGTTCGAGTGTAATCTACCTTTTCAAGGTGGAAACACATTTCATTATTCACCTGCTGCCTGCCCAGAAAATTGAAGTGAGAAGTAATTTTGTTGATTTAATGAAATAGTCAAGCTGTGTTGGCACTTGAATTTCATTTTGAAGGTCGCGGGTTGAAATCACGCCTCTGGATTTTTATTTATTCATTATGGTATGCATTTAAAAATAAATATGTGCTTAAACTACGAAATTTTATCAAACTGTATTTTTAAGGCGGAGTGTCAATTGTACCATTGATTTGTACCATCAATTAACTGTGAAACAAATACTGTGTGGAAACCAGCGTGGCAATTGGCTTCTTCTAACTTTCACAGCTCTCGATCTGAGAACTGAGAACGAAAGTAAGAATTTTCTATAATTAATAATATTCTTAAATACAATTTAGAAATACGGAAACATGTTCTTTAATAACTATAGTGTTTCGCTTATAAAGATTTTTCGATTATAATCTACAAGGGGTAGTAGACAAGTTATGTTTTTTTATCGATTGCACGGTCCGGTTTCGTCCCGGACACAGTCCGGATGTGTGAAAGTGCTTTAGTATCTGGGTCTACAAGATTATGTACAGTATTGCAAAACTTTGCAGTCTCGTAGTTCCAACTTTATTATATGTTTCCTATAGAAAGTTACGTTCTTTCAGCTTGCCGGAGTTATTTTCATCTAGTCACTTTAGGATTTTGAGCAGTAATAAAAAGTATCTTTGAGCTTGGGTACATCTAACATCCATTAGCTGAATTTTCGTAGAAAGGTGTTAAACAGATCTATGCAAAACATTATAGTTCCATTTTGCATTGTCAGATAGAGGGCACTTCGAAAACCCCACATTATAAATGAACGTTTTACGTCCGTAGGTGATCAGGCAAAACGCCAAAAGAAATCAACAACGTATCCGTAAAACAAGCTTAAAGTTTACTCCGAGTCCAGTAGTCGCAAAATACATTTGTTCTCAAGATTTCCGTGATAATTCAACTTGAAGTAATTCCCGTGAGTATTTACCAACAACATTCCATACACTCTAATCTTTGTCTATATTTACGGGAGGCTTGAAAAGGATGGTCTCTCGCGTCGTATTTAGGGATTTCCGTAAAATTACTTATTTTTTCATTTGTAAGGTTCTGGCTTTGAGGTTGTTTATGGCGTCAATTCGCTGAAAAGGTTTTGGCAGGGAAATAAAGGACTTATCTTTGGTGTTGTAAAGTTAGTTTTTCTGTGTTCGTTAGAAGGATTGCAGTGAGTTTCTGGTGAGATGTAGACGGAAAAAAGCGCTTATCTTTTGTGATATAAGGTAAGTTTTACTGTGTACGTTTAGAAGGAAAGTGTTAGCTGTTTATCTCTATTGTTTCGTGTTGGAATTTAATATGTGGATTTCGAAGTTTTCTAAAATTCTAATTATTTAGTGATTGGAACTTAAAAAATATAGGGTTTCTCTAAGAACAAGAACCAGAAATATCAATTTCTGTACCTTCCGATAAAAATGTATGACACTGTGCTGTCGTTTAATTTGCTGTTTTTAATGTAACATATATTTGTTTTTATTTTATAAAATGGTCTATGAAATCTTCTAAAAGGTTTCGGGTAAGGTGTACAAAATTTGGATCCAAAAAGATTAAAAAACGGAGCGTTGCGCGTTCGCTGTTCCTTGCCTCTATTCACATTGGAGACATGCTTCTCCTGTAAAAAATACTAGATCTTATGACAAGTTTAAACTCAAACGTAAGTAGTGAACTTTTAAGGTCTTAATGTTGATGATGAGTTTAAAACATAGTAACAATTCTATAATAAAATCTCAAGAACAAGACGAACAATATTTTACGCCCCACAAGTCAGCCGTATTTCATATTTACTCGCTTCTACAAGATAGTAAGCATGTTGTCATAACTCGCTGACATAAACTTATATCAGAATACATAATCCATTTTATGACCAGAACATTTCTTGATCACTGAACAAGACGAAAAAGATTGTTGTCGCTATAAAGTTTTTATTATGAAGAGTTTTGCATTTCCCATCAACGGAATACATGGTTCGCAGTTGCCTTGACTTTTCTTGGTTATAGTGTAGCAACATAATTACTATGATCACAATCGATGAAAACATCCCACTGGGAATATGTCTCTCCTTTAGAACCCATTTAAATATGATGAATTCGGTATAATAATCAGCAAGCGAGTGAGGTGAAACATTCTTAATCTCAAATTGTAGAATTAACTCTTTATTTAAAAACAAAATGTTAATGAAAGTTTAAACTAACCCTGACAAAGCATAATGAATAATTCATCAGGCCTATAACTAGTTTTACAAGTAAAATTTAAAATTTACCTCCGAAGCTTGCGCACGTCACATTTGCTTAGAACCGACAGGTTTTCACAAAGCTAAAGGATTGGTTTAAGGTATAAGAAGTTAATTTCGTATTATGCAGTAAAAATTATAAAGTTTATATTTGAAAGATACGGACTAACTGCAATTTATTTACAAAGGTTTTGTAGGTTTTATTGGTATAGGTACTGTTAAATAACAAAATAAACTAGATTTCTGGTATACATAATAGAATCAACATACATAGATGTGTATTTTTATTTTTAAACGTAAAGAACACCCAGACACCCGGAACGAAGATCTGCAGATCATACACATTTTTGTTAATGTTGTTGTATATGCGGAGATTGAACCCGCAACCATCAGACCATAGTCCGCTACACCACAGAGGTCGTGAATAAGAAATAAATTTAAAAAAAAATAGTTTATCAAGAAGATAAGCTCCAAATCCAATAGTTTTTTCAGCCAAAACGCAAAAGTTTGCTATTTTGACCATAGACAAAATTGTCCCATACTCGCATTCTCAGAGAACATCTTATTTAAGCTCAAGCGAGCGTGATGGCGGGATTCCTGCTATTTTATTCGATATCAAAAATGCCAAGTTTATAAAAATATCCGCTGGATTTGCATATGCGAGTACTGAAATAGGTTGAAGGAGAGTTTCTCTGACATCTATGCAGGTGAAAACAGGTGATAAAGTATGATACGTTGGAGTATTATTGTACGATACAATATGATAGTATTTTGGATCATTATATCATTTGACGACCTTTGTAGCGCAGCGGGCGAAGGTCGGCGCAAGAGCTTGTTGTGGGTTCAAACTTCGGTAGCTATTATTAATAAAATAAAATAATTAAAATAACAATACTATACCGTTGGAAATAACGTTAACGCTGTTAAAATGTACTGATCAAATCATTATAGTATTGCTGAGTAAGCACAAGTTAGGATTTACGTTCCCACTGCTGGGACAGGGCCCTTCTTTCTTGACGAGAAAGATAAGACCTTATTACACCACGCTGGCCAAGTGCGAGTTGGCACGTAATTATTCATAAATCAAGAAAAATTGAGGCTTCCGAACTATAAATGCAAAGTTAGCCTTCAGTAAGTTAACAAAGCTATTGAAACTTCCAGCTCTGTTTACAAAAACTCCTCTCGACTAAGCGCTGTCCTCCAAGTTCACTCTTTCCATATGAGTCAGGTAATGGTCTACTTCAATGCAAAAACGGGGGTTACACTTGAATTTTAAGTAGCCGCTAGCTGAGCCCAATTAGCTGGAATTCTTCCATACCTTATTTGGATCTTTTTATACTTTATAATAGATTTAATATATTTAATTACTTGCTTATGCTTTTATACTTTGTGCTGTATTAGCAACAATTTTTCAACTGGCTGTAAAGGAACATTTTCTTTAATAAACATTTCTAAGAATACTAAAGTTATCTTACCAAAACAAATAGGTGAATCTCGTGTGCATCACACTAATAAAAAGAATTCGATCTTTTTTTTCTTTTCGTTCATACTTTTGGGACTTTCTCTTATCATAAAAATTCAGTATCTTCAAAACCGCTCCAAATCAAAAGAAAAGCTAGTCATATTTGCCCGTAGGGAGTAGCTGTCATCTCCTCACTGTGCCAAACGACTAAGTGTGAAGTAATGCCAATTTTTACGAGATGCCCTGAGTGGAATGCTGATGAGGAGCCGTAGCTATGTTAAACTTTATTTGATGTTCGGGGACCAATATTTGTATTACCGCGTGTACCGAATAGCCGCTCGAGTAAATATTGCGATATTTTCACTTTCCCGCCGGCAATTTTTGATGGTTTTATTTTTCACAAAGGTTATTTTTGGACCGTTACGGATATGATTTATTTGTTAAGACGTGAGTGAAATTTATGGATGTTTGGGATTTGCAAATTATTTCTGGTATGCAAGCAATAGATTCAAATTCTAATACTTAACTTAAAACAACGCCGCTGTTCGTCTACCGGTTGGTATAGAAATCCTTCATCATCATCATCCATATTAACGTTCCCATTGGTGGGACACAGGGATTTCTCTTTTGATGAGAGAAATTAGGGCTTAATTCATCAAACTGGCCAATTGCGGTTTGATAAATTACACATAAACATGTCCTTCAAACTTTAAAAGTTCTCATAAACGTTAAAGATGTCTATAATAATGTATGTTACATTTGAAGAATTCCACCTAATTTTCAAGGATACCATCATCAGATCCTGGCCTGATCACTATGGGACCACCTGTTAAGTACGAGTATACTCTATCAAACAAAAAATTATTTTGCTAATCGGTCCAGGCGTCTTTGAGTAATCGGTTAACATACATTAAATATCCCGGCGAATTGAGAACTTTCACTGTTTTGTGAAGTTGGTTAAAAATTATATATATTTTTATAGTCATAAACAGCGGTTCTATAACCCTAGAAGACAAAACTGTCAAGTTTCAAACATTCTAAGTACAATAACCCACTTCGCACAAAACAAACCAAAGAATAAGTAATTAATCTTTAGCTACCCGCAAGTTTAAAATCTGAGTCGCTCGGGCAACTATTTTAATTAAAACCTTGAATAAATAACGACAAAGAATTACGGAGATGAGATAACAATCTTAAGAACTGTACAGAGTACAGATTTAGATCTCTTGCGACCTTGGTTTATCATCAACATCATCATCACAATTATTCGTTTATCATAAACATCAATAAAAACAATTCGATTTATTTTCAAACCATAGTCCATAGAGCACGAGTATCCCCAATTGAACTGATTCTAGATCTTTTCATTTAAAATAACGGGGATTACTCACGTATATAACGCTTTATGTATACTTTTCATATGTCGTCGGTCATTCAATAATAAGATTTTTTTATTAGTTTTACTTAAGAAAAGGCTTTCATTAAAAACTCCTTTAGTATGAACAGGAACAGGAAGTGACGAAATTAAAACATTCTCCTTGAGGTATTTTACGAATCTCATGAGAGTGCGCATTTTCTTGTTAATGTATGTCTTCAGTATAATAATCTGATGATTTGTATTTTTTTGTATAGTAATGAATTAACTCAAAAACTTCCTGTATCTTACCGATATCAAACTTATATATATAACTAAAGTCTCCTTTATGAGAATTAACCCTGAAATTTAGTCAAAATAGCTGTAATTGAAACTTTCACAAGTTCCACTAACTATTCTCAAGTAAATCAAGCTGTTTACATTTCATTAGAGTTGCTTTATGGACTGAAAGTAAACTATTTCGCAATAAAATGTTTGATTTTAGCAAAAGGATGTATCATCGATTTACGATAGTGTTTTAAAAACAAAAAGCTAGCTAATAAAAAATCCGCTTCGTTTCAAAATTATAACATTATCTAGTGATTCCGCAATTTTTTATAATCTGAGAAAATAGTCACAAGAGCAAAAATGTACTTGTAAATGTAGGTAAATTGTTGTTGAAATATGAGTCTAATAACTTGAAATAAAAAACCAAATTTTAAACTATATTTATAAGATGGAGGTTTACCTCACAATGTTTTTCTTGACCTTATTAGAAAGCATAAAGAATCATAAAGCTTTTTCGATAGAACAAATTTCAACATGACAATGACAAATTTGTATATTATGTCGGCGATTATAGCCACCTTAAACATGGCATCTGTAAAATCAAAGAACTATAAAATCTCCGTCCTCTAGTTCCTTCGAAATAAATCTAAAATAAGGTAATTTTGTGCAAAGTACAAATCAGGCACGTCCAGACACAATGTTTACGATCTGTCGAAAGGAAAGGGAGGACAAAGGATGGGGGAAATAATTGGAAGTTTACCCTAAATTTATGGAGAAAAGGTTGACTGCGAAAGTTTTTGTTTTCGTTTGAAATGGGTACTATTTAAACTCACTTGAAATAAAAGGGTTATTTTGGTGTTCAAATCTTCATTTAGGTTTTACTTATTAAATAAAAATACTTTATTACTCGCCAGTCATTAAAATATTTAAATAGAAACGGGGTGGTACTATTCTTGAGCAAGCACACGGCTAAATCAAACAAGGGTTGCATAAACATCCCTATTAACCATTGAAAATGAATAGTATAACTCACGAAAATTTTGAAAGTGAAATCCCTATTAACGTTTCCACTGCAGGACGAAAGACCTTTTCTTTTGACGAGGGAGATTAAGCCTTAATTCACCACGCTGCCCAAGTGAGGGTTAGTGAAAGTCACATGTCCTGAATCAAATAAGCTTGGGTTAATACAAATGTATGTAATGTTCTTATAGTTTGTGTCTGAAATGTTATTTCTTTCACCCTTTCAAATGCCCTCATCAAATAAGCCATTCTCAACCCTATTTCTGATACTTAATGAAGGTTCGTAACATTGAACAAGTCGAAAATAGCCAGAAGAAACTAGTGGAGGTCGAACTGAATTGAAACGAGGAAGAATCGTTGATAAAGGTCAGTTCAGTTATATTAGGAACTACGAGTAGCTATTTAGGTACTGTGAGGCTTCAGATCAAATACAAAGTTCAGGTTAAACTAAGTTCAGTTATGTTTCTACACAATTAATGCACAAGCCGTGTTGGCTGACTGGGTCTTATATTCCCAAGCTCGTTTGTGGGTTCAAATCCTGCCGTGCACTTCTCTTTTTTTTCTTAAAATACATATCTGCACCTTGAAAATCGTGCTCTTACGGTGAAAGAAAATATCATAATGAAACTGGCTTTTTCTAAGAAATTTGAAATGTTTGACGTACCTTGTGTTATTTTTAAGCCGCCACCACAAATAAACAAGTTGTCGCTCATCAGTAAAGTTAGTGTTAAACATCATTAACTTGAACGATGACCTTTAACGCAAACAAGCAAACAAACTCATTTATATATTCTAGTCACGAATGGCCATCAAACTCAAGAAAATAATCCTTTTCCTTCCATTTTATGTCAATTTGTTCATAATGATTCATTTAATAATAACGGGAATTAATAACTAGTTAGTAACTCACGAAATTTCTCAAAGTGAAATACGAAAATGATGAAAGATTTTATATTTTTTTAGTAGAATCTTAACCCTTAACACGACATTGGTTAGGTACTGCAAAATAGCAATAATCAGTTAAATTCTACGCTACACAAACATAAAGAAAATGTAAAAATTTGTTATAAACAATTTATCTACTTAATATTTTACTCTTGCAAATTGTAGATTGAAATAGTAAAGAACTGAACTGAAATGGTAGAATTAATAGTCATTACATACACAAGAGAAACTCTCCCTTCACACTCCACATCTTTTCGACTTTTATTTGTGGCCAAGTTTCGACTTGTTTGAACATGATTACGATTCGACGCCGATCGTGGTTAGCCAATCAGGAGCGAAAATAAGTGACCTACATAGAAAACGTGGCTTGGTCTTACAGGGTTTTACAAAGATATAGAGTTACTAGAAAAAACATACAACAAAATTAAGTATAAACTAAAAAAAATGCGTACTTAACTATAACCCAGCAGCCTTATAAGTAGTAAATATTATAATTTCTTGTAAGCGTCTAAGCCTTAGACTTAGACTCTAAGGGGACGTTACTAGTAATAAATTGTAGTGGCCATAAAGCGAGGAGAACGAAAGGCAAAGGCTGAAAAGCTCTCGAATGGAAGCCACGGATCGGCAAACGCAGCGTCGGACGTCCACCAATAAGATGGACAGATGATCTTGTCAAAACTGTCAGTTCATGGTGGATACTAGCTGCATCTGACAGTAATACCAGAAAATCATTACGCCTATATCCGGCAGCGGACGTCTGATGGCTGAAATGCTGATGATGACTAGTAATACTACAAGTATGTATTATTAAATAAAAATTGTAATAAAAGCAAAAATATTTTGCCTTTTCGTAGCTTAAATACTGTTTCTATCCTAACTTAACATAGAAAATACATAAAAAATACTAGGAGTTATAAAGTAAACTAATGTAATAATGTACTTCTTAATTGCCTTAGAAGTTTGTTGAAGAGTCCTATTATTTAATTTCACAAATTTCTTATAAGTAACTTTTTTATCTTCTTGTTCTCTATATCTTTGTTGAACCGGTAAAAACGGTTGAATGTTGCGGCGGACAGGTGAAATAGTGCGAAAAATTGCCTGCGGTCAAACGGTACGTTCCCTGTTTTCTTACAGGGCCGGAGCAGGACTAAGGAGAAGATTAGCATTTAAGCCTTTGATATATTTCTGAACAAGCCAGCGCGAGAATTGTTATAGCATAGCAGGCATATTGCGATTTCCGGTTTTGCTGCTTGAAGTTTTATAAATTCTTCGAAACACTTCCTTTGTAAAATTTATCAATATTTTTTTATGTTGTCAAAATATCATGAAATCCTTATGAACAAATAACTTATAATTATGACCCTAATCCAGAAATAAGATTTTCAGTTATCTCTCATGAATAAAACCGTTTTGGAATGCGAATTCTCAAGCTCGTCTGAACATCATGTTATTTTAGGCGAAGAATTCAGGCTTATGAAAATCTAGGTTGACGCTTACATTTTGTGTGTTGCTATAAAATACCAATGTTTACTGTCATGTAAAATATAGGTACATATAAGTATGTATTTTTGACGATCAAAGATAATGAATAAAGTAGGTACAGAACTCTTTATGATATAAGCTATAAGATATAAGCTTATAAAAACAAGAGTTGACCTTATCGCTTAGAGGCACAGTCGATAAATGTCCTTCAACAACTTATTATTATTCTTATATTTTCACATATGTATTATGGGTTGTTGTATTAAACGTTTTCCAAATGGACAGTTACTATGAGAATCTCAGCTTCCGTCTACATTCGCTGTCGCTAACCGAAGTTATTCTTATCATAACGCTTTGGGCCATTTCACTTAAATTGAAAGCCTCCATTTGATACGCAGTTCAGAATTATCATTAAAAAGCTAATTGCAAACGTGAGTTGATTACAAAACGGCTTCATTTACGTTTCATCCAAAATATATCGCAAGTTCCATGAAATTTGACGAGAGAATTATATTCATTATACATTTAAATTGCTTGAATATACATAGAATATCAAATTTATGATTTAAAAACTAATTTACGTTGAGTATGTTTCAAATTATACCAGTCTCGTGTTTTTGTCATATTGTTAAAATAAATAATTAATGTTGAAAGCTATAACAAAGTAAAATGCATTAACCCCAATGGTCTCTGTCTTAATATGTTGCTGTGTGGATTGTCCAGAAAAATGCTAAAGCATAAGTACCCCTGTTTACATTATCGATGCTGGGACACAGAGACTTCATTCTCAACGAGAGAGATGAGGCCTTTTTTACCGCTCTTGTCAAGTGCGGGTTTGTAAATGTCACATAACTATAAACTCTTTAATGTTTTGAGGCCATGCCTTGCACCGTCAAGCGTGTGTTTTAAATTTCAAACACGTTTTTTCCTGCAGTAATATAGGCTGTGATTTCTTAAGAAAGTCGTGTTAGTGTGTCGTGTTCATAACTCAAAAACAGCTGAATCGATTTGGCTAAAAATTAGCGAAGTGATAGCTATAATAAAGAAAAGGACATAGGATACTTTTACAGTGCGAAATTATTATAACGCGGGTGAAGCCGCGGATCGAAACGCTAGTCTGTTATGTAATTATAAATCATCAGTTAAATTAACTCCCTAAGTTTTGCGTGAAAGAATAACAAAAACCCATTCTAGTTCAAACTTGGAAGAATGTGGTGATTATTCATTTCTTACCCAAAAACCTCACATAACCACAATCCGCGTTTTACGTAAACAAATTGAAGAGGACTATAAATCCGTTATCCGCCATCATTTGTCATGACAATTGGACGCCTGGCTACATTCATTATTGTTCGGTTAACCATCTGATTAGAGTACGATAGTATTTCAAATTTGTGCTTGTTTGTAAAGTTAATTGAAAAGTAGGTAGGTACATATGATAATTGGCGATAATGGATTCCGTTTCAAATTTGATCTCTCTACCATCATTCCGACTTAAATTTATAATAAACGATGCAATTATTTGAATTATTATTTGCGGTATGGTTTTGACCTAAGAATAATACGATCTTGCTCTTCCTAGGTTGTTTACAATGCTACTAAGCCAAGGAAACTTAATTATTTTCCAGTAAAAGTCAACGGGAATTTTATCACGATCGAGTTTATAAAAACCTAAATCAAAGCACACTAAATCAAATAATTAGTATATGTGGTTGTAGTTAATGCAAAGTATAGATATAATACATTTACACTGTAAGCAGACGTCAATTCACTGCGACACTGATGCAGTCAAAACACAAACGTCTAGAAACGTATACCCATTGAACGAAGAACCTATAAACTAAGTTACGACTCGGTAAGTACGTAAAAAGAATATTCATTTTGACTTAACATTTCAAGTTCTAAGACGCTTTCCGCGCCACGCTCTCGAAGTAAATAGTTTGAAATGCGATTTTTTACTGCTAGTTAATGTTGATGGGTCTTCGGGGGATATTTTTAAGACAGATAGTTAAGTTTCAGTTTTATAAACCTCAATGCAAAAACGCAAGATATCGCAAGTCTTATTTCGACTTTAAAAAAACCTGTTAAAAATTTCAAAATCCTTCCCGAAATTTTGTAAAACTTGTAAAAGTTAATAAAACTGACTTTTATATATTTAGATTAAAAAACTAGTAATAATCTTATTATCTTAAACATAAAAGTCGAGTAAAAGTAGCGATGGCCTCAAAATAGTACCAACTCTTCTCTTATAGATGTTTTTGTCAAAACTGCTAAGGGGTACCAATATAAATCAGCATGATATCATCTTTGACAATCTAATATTCATAAAAATTTTCGTAATCTCGGCACTGTTCTTCAGATAACTTATATATATTTATGTCGTGTGTTCTATAGGTACGAAAGATCTAGAGATCGTATTTCCCAGTAGAAATTCAAGCCGAAATCTAGCCTATCCCTAACATCGCATAATAACCTATTAGAGCTATGATTAATTGACATTTCAACAGAGTCTAGACAGCAGTCTAATCTAATGAGATTTGATTACGCTCGTTAAGGAAACACCTCGGATATCAAATTTCATTCCTAACCTGGAGTATTTAGAACTGATTTTAGACTGGCTATAGCGAATGTAGTTGTAGGGATATATGTAATTCGCTAGTATAATTACGAATTAGTTAGTACAGTTGCGTGTAAAACCGTTACGCATATTTTGGGTGGACACTTGATTTGATTTTGAAACGACTAATTTGTCCTTTAGTATAAAATATAAAATAAAATACATTTTTAGTCCCACTTTTGGCCACAAGTCTCCCCAGTCGTATCCAATCTATAATACTTATGGGATCTGTTATAATAACCATGCTTATAAGGCAGGTTGTCTTTAAAGCGGCTAAGGGATTTATATACCAAAATATGGGTGGCAGCGTTGTGTAGCTAACTTTTTTCGATCATCAAACTGCCCGGTAAGCGTGGTGACTACACAAATTATCATAAGACCTATAATACACCCTATTGTAAAGATAGACAGAGACAGATATATTCATATGGTATGATGGTGATCCACATTCAAATAACCTTCCAAATATAAATATTTGGACAAAAAAAACACAATAACTTATTTTATACCCATTTATTAACTGTTATTTTTCTTAATTAAGGTAATATTGTTCATGAAAAATCATTAAGCTGTTCCACATGGGGATTGAAACAAATGAAATCGGGATTCTTTTCAGAAAAAAATCTAATTGCGAAACGGAAACGCTGCCATTATTCAAAGAAAAATGGACAAATGCGAGTTTTTTGGCATACCCGGGTTCCATATTTTTGTATTGTAGGAAAAATAAATGAATTAAATATTATTACAGTAAAGTTAAGTTGAGTCAGGTTAGCTATATTGAACGAAGAACAGATGGCTCATAGGAATAGGTAGAATAGCGGATGGAAAACGTAGAGTAGGACGTCCACCACCCATATGAAGAGATGATCTAGTGAATGTTATTAATTCACTGTGGATAGCTAGTGTACAAGTCGCTTCGAACCGAAATAACTAAAAGTTTTTAAGACAGGTCTAAGTTCAACAGTAGGTAGGCGTCCTTTTGTAAATATCTTCTTACCAAATAAGGTAGGTAAAGCATTTTAATTCTACACTTAGAAGTATAATGCGGGATGATGATGATTACTATCCATTGAAACCAGAGAAGGAACTCTAAAAATGTATGCTTCATTTGTTTTAATTAATAGAACCCTAAAGATTTGAGCGTAAACATGATATTGGTATTTACTTTGTCTGAAATGTTTTCGTAATTAAATTTGATATTCCATTGCTTTCGTAATAATCCAAGGTTTATTAATAAAGGAAATAAATACATCTCAATTAGAATGTCTTTTGTTACTGTAAGGTTGTGGAGGTTCTAATTTGAGTGTTTTTGAAGTCGTTTAAAAATGGACTAACGAGTCTTCTGAAGAAAAAGGGATTTATATACCCTGAAGACGACCACCAACGTAGATTTATGTACAGAAATAACATAATGTATGTTTATTTAATGTGTATAATAATCATATTATTTATCTATTTTTTTTATTCTACCAAACCAAACTTATATACTTTGACAGTATAATATCGGCCCGTCAGCCTGACGAATTCAAATATTCAATCAGGGCAACTCCTCACAAAAATTAACTTAATAAAATGTAAATGAGGCTACCTGGCAACATTCTTCAGATTTATTGGGCGGAATTTAAGACGAAGGGCGGAGAAATGGCAATTTTGGAATTAGATTTATAACTGTCGAATGATTCATTCCACTTTGGATGATGAAAAATCTGTATTGAGAGGTCAAATGAGTTCTAATCCTAGATAATAATGAAACTGGATAATCAAAATCCCTTTTAACCACTACCAAAATAAAACATTGTCAGTACTTACTTGTAGTTGCTAGTGGTTCATATCAGAGTATTATCATTATGATTACATTCTTCAATGTTTGTAAGAATTTATAGACCCTGACTTTCAAGTTTTCAGAAAGTTCATTCCTGTTCATTTCATTCTAATAACCAAGATGTATTTTATTTCAAAAGATAGATTCTTTCAAAAATAGCAAAAAGCTTGTTTCCTAATATTTTCGTCTCGATTTCTTCTAAGTTTCAACAATAACAATAACGTTTTCATGCAATTACCAAATAACACTCATTCACGCTTTGCTTAAAGTTAATTAAGCGTTGATGAGAATAGAGCGACTGGTATTTTGCGTTAAATATCACAGTTTTAGAACAGATCGGCCGGAAAATAGGTTCCATAATCACGCACAAACTGTACTTTATAAATCATTATATTAATTAAACCAGCTTATACTGTAAACACTGAAAGTACCCTCCCGGGCCCGCAAAGTAAATCAACAAAGGCGATTAAAAATTACCTTTTAATTAGAAGGGAAGGTCCCGAGACGATTTGATAAATAGCTGCTTGAATAACGGTTCAAATTTAATATGTTACTGGGCTGAGTGGATTTTTACGTGTTGACACGTTGCGGATAAAATCCGCATGAGTTGATGGAAATTAAACAAGCTACCTTTCAGGATTGTGCTTTAGTCAGTGTAGAAAGATTGAAAGAGAAATTTGAACTTTGACTTGTTAACCTGTCTCTTTTGCTGCTGTATATCGCCGTCTTGCTCGCACGTGAGTGATCAAATACATAGAGGAATTGTAAATTTTTAAAAAATTTTGCAGGCCTGGTTTTCTAATCCTGACGCTCTGTTTCCGCGTTTGCGTATAAAAATAAAGAAATAAAAACCTGCACGACAATTGAGTTTTGAATTAGGTGTCGGTTGTATAGAAATCTGAATAGTACTGAGAAGTGTCATTTAATTTTCAAGCTTGTGGTAAACAGAGGTTTAATTACATAGCGTAATAAAAATCAGCTTCACTATATAATAATCCACCTTGTCCTAACATGTTGCTAGTTTTCTTGCCATTCACGTTTTATCTACTAACTCTAATGATATAATATAAAAAATATATATTTTATTCAATAAAAATCCTTTAAAGCAATCCTCATCATCATGCAAACGAGATCAATATGTAACGATGTAATGCCAAACATAACCAACGTGAAATAATTGCATTTCCACTCATACAACATGCATGACCTGTATGCAATAACCGGAATTGGTTGAAGCCGTGCCACAGCTGCTGATTGAATAACTAGGTTATTATAATAATGTTAGCGGATGGTATGAAACAAGCTGAACGAAATAAAGATGGCGCCGAGGCATATGGAATTTGATTAGCTAGGAGAAATACGTAGGAAGTGCATTTTAAAATTTTCAGCGAAGCTTTCTGTATGAGGTTCTGTACGCGTTGTAGGGTGTTTTCGCAGGAATAGTATTTATTTATTTATTTTTTATTTATTTATTTTATTTATTTATTTATTTATTTATTTATTTCACAAACACACTTAATCTATCTTTACAGGTCACACACACACACACACCCAATACAATAGATAAGTCAATTACATAGAATAAAAATTTGTCATTAAAATTAATCAAACAACAAAGAATAGAGTCAATCATAAGTATGTCAATAAAAATAATCAAAATAATCCAAAATCAGTCAAATAATCATAAAATGTCAATACCAAAACAAAAATATAAACAATTAAATAATTAGTAGATTACAGAATGTCAAATTTAAATATAATAACAAAGAAGTATGTAATTTTGTATTTATTTATATTTATTATGTACTTTTCTGAGCTTTGCTACATTACTTACATCCTTACAGCAACCTGCTGGAAATATTTAGTTAGGTTAACAGAATCATAGTTGTACAAATATTTATGTTTAATTTCAATAATTAATTTCAAATATTTACGAATTTTATTTTTTTTCTAGGGCATTATTATTTGGCAAATTTTGGTGGTTAAAAAATACTATTAACTAAATTGTAAGCATAAACTTTACATTTTAGTTTATAACACACATTAATAATAATAAAAAAAATTATACCTTCAACTTTTCATCATGCTATCTCTGTATGTAATAGTAGTAATAATTATTATTTTTGTACAAGTATATTAAATAATGACTAAAACCAGCTATTCGCCTCGGGCTGTGGGATGTAGTCCAATGTCATCGCAGCAATGTTTTGTTATTAAATTAGTTTCATGACTCACTTTTGCATAGTCTATTTATTGTTGTAAAAAAAGCAAAAATATTAACAAAAACATGTAAGATTAAAAATAAAACCCCCATGTTTATGTACTATCTTTATTTGTCAAATATTCTTAGTACATAAGTACAACTTACATAATATTTAATAACCTATTTAAATGCATTATGAATATTGTATAATCATTTTTCCTGTTTCTACAATAATTAGAATTTTGTGTAAATCAACATCTCTTATTTAAATATAATTTATCCATAAATTAGATATTTTTTTCTTATTAAAATGCAGTGAAGTATTTCAATGTATTAATAGATGAATAACTAAAAGATTATGTACAAATCTTAAGTAACTATATACAAATTTATATATATTATATTTGTTTGCTATTAATCAATTACAAAATAAATTTTATAAAGTTAATCAAACACAATATCAATTCAATTTTTACTTCAACAAAAAAACTTCAACTAAAAATATACTTAGTTTGTTCATTACACTCAATAGAAAGCTTGAAATAAATGTTGGTAATATAACTATTTTAGTGTAAATAATAAAGTAAAACTTATTTTTCAAGCCACAGATTTTTGATGGTCACTCGCGACATAATAAATTATTTCAAATCTTAGAAATTAGTAATACACAAATATCATTATTTTCAAATAATAATGTTTAACTGAATGTGAAACGCGAATCCTATAAAGTATCATATTTTATAAAGAAAATAACTTACAAATCAATCAATCAATCATTTATTTTGACATAATATTGTGTATATAATAAATGAATACATGGGCTCCTGACTAGCCGTAAGAGCCCCCGCAAACTACAGACTTTCTATCGGCCGATAGTTTGGTCCAAATACAAGTTCGCGGACCGTTAGGTTTGAAAGAAATTTCATACCACGAACACTCAGGTTGTGGAATGATCTCCCTACCGCGGTTTTTCCGAAAGACTATGTATGGGTCTTTTCAAAAAGGGTATTCTGAAGCATTTACGGGGTCGGCAGCGCGCAGGTAACAGCTCTGATGTTACAGGCGTCCATAGGCTGCGGTAGCCACTTAACATCAGGTGGGCCGCATGCTTGTCTGCCATCTCAGTGGTATAAAAAAAAAAAAAAAAAATTGTACAAATACCAAATCGTTGTAGTATGCGGACTTGCATACATCTTCATACTGATTATAAGCCCGACCAAACTATCGGCCGATAGAAAGTCTGTGGTTTGCGGGGGCTCTTAATAAAAGTGTTATGCCCCGTGGTTAACGCCTATCGAAAAATAAACGTCTATCCGTTCGACATCGACATAGATAGATAAACCATAGAACATCAGATCTGTATATTTTACATTGTTATGTCTTCATTTCTACCAAAAAGCAAAGTAGCGTGATAAGGAGGCTCATTAACCACATTTCGGTTCATTAAATATTCATTATTATGGCAACCTTTTTGGTAAGTTGCGTGAGAATTTCTTACCTCTCCGGTACTCGAAAGGCGTAAACATTGCGAAATATTGAAAACGAGGTAAATATTTCCACTTCATTAATAATAAACTAGAAATGTTGTGAAATTTGCTGGAGTTATAATTAAAATTCACTATTACAGACTCAGATTAAATTTTGAAGATCGTTAAGTTTGGCGTTACTTTATTAGAAAGGATAATGTTGTTCTGAAATCATAATGAACGTATATGTGTTAACTAATTTTGAGTAAATTTAATATCATCATTACTCTTTATTAAATATTATTATAATAACTCCATGAAAATATCTATCCAGTTATATTAAAGTATATCAGGAATCTAGCACCCGTAACACAAGCTTCGAGCTTACCATTGGGCTAGATGTTTCTGTGTGAATTGTCCGACAATTTCCAAAAATGTTTAACGAGCAATCAAACGTGGTGATAAATTATAGTTAATACGGTTTTATTCTGAACTAGCCAAGCCGCTGCCAGCTTCGCTTGCATTTTTTTACATTATCTACATATTATATGTAATTTAAATAAAATAGCATTATAGCCTTCCTCGATAATTGTGCTATATAAAACTGAAATATTTTTTTCAAATAGAACCAACGGTTTTAGAGATTCGCGCGTTCAATTTTATTTTTATTTTATTGATGATAGACCCTTGCTTGACCACTATCTCACCTGATGGAAAGTGTCATAAAAATACTTTTCAGCCATTTAATAGTAGTATAGATACGATCAGCTTTCATCCATTTCCAATCACATGCTGCTTTCTCCATGGCATTTTATATTTTACTTTCTCCATGGTCTTGTGCGAGTTATTCAAATATCAGCATAAAAATGAAAATTGATCATTTCGTAACCAATTTGTACTTTACAAACCTTTCACTTAAGAGCAGAGAGTTTCCTCAATAAAATTACACAACCCTCCACTGCCTAATATTTTGCCATAACAATTAAGAAGATGAAACCAAAATTACCGTGTAATCCTTCAAACATAAATTGAATTAAGTTAGGAATGAATTTACGAAAAGGGATGAAAGAAATGACATAATAAAACCCTTCCCTTTAGATTCTTATGAGAATCCCTTGTAATTACGTTTATCATGATTAGGTTAGTAAAGAGCTTTTATCAATAATTACAGCTATTGTACTCCGTGTTGGCTAAGTGAGAGCACATAATTTCAGCCATCGGACGTCCACTGCTGGACATAGGCCTACCCAGATTTACGTTCCCACTGCTGGGACACAGGGACTTTTCTCTTTCGACAGAGAATTAGGCATTGATTCACCACGCTCGCTGGCTAAATTTGAGTTGTTGAATGTAACATTGTGTTTTTCACAGTTCTAAGAACATCCTGGTTTCCGCACATTCTTCAACAAGAATAATCCGCGGCGGGGTTTGAACCCACGACCTTCGGAATAAAAGTCGAGTGTGCTTCCACTTTACGAAAGGGAAGTAGAACATGCTTGCTTAATTTTTAACATTTTTTTTTCAATGTTGTTAAGCGTTTTTTAGGCGTAGTCAGTATGCTTGTGAAAGTTTTATGTTGATTGAAAAAGTTGTATTCCTTTTATCTTAATGCATCGATGAGTAACCTAAGTTTTTTTATAAAAAAATGTGGCTTTGAAAAATATTTCTATGATTATGCTAGTTATTCTTAAAAAAAGAATATAAATTAAATTCGTGATCTTTCAAAATATTATACAAATATTTACATTAAAATTAGCAAAACTAAGAAAGGTAGCAGTTCGAATACTATATTTAATTTTATTATATGGTACGTATTTTACAATAAGGTTTTAAAAAACAACTTTCTTAAGAATACTTAACGAAATATAACTACAATTATTTACAAGTTTCGTTGCCGAAATGAGAAGGCCATTCGGTATAGGTACAGTTTCAACTATAAAATTATTTTATATAGAAAATATTTAGAAGTTTAATCCAGTATCTAAGTGCCACGTTAATAAATATAGATCGTGTATTGCTGTGTTAATAAACTCTATAAATTTGACTTATAAAATTAATTTACTAAACTAGGATTCTCAGTATCGTAGATTATAAACTGATTAATTTTGTCAAAGAAACTATACCTACGTTAAAAGTTTTCGGCAAGATTGTTAACTAACAATTAATTTATCTAGTAAACGATTGTTTTTAATATATCAAATCTAGTTTCAACATTAATTTATATATTAATTTACACAGTTCATTTATCTCTGATCAATAAATACAATTATGAATCCTGAATAAATATTTAGTATATTTCCTCTCTCTGTTTGTGGTTCTAGTCAAAACATTTTAATTGATCATTTATTTTTTATAATCAGTTTTAAACATGAAAATAATAAAGAATCAGAATCATTAAATATGCTTTATAATATTTATTTAATCTGCTCTGTCTTGCATTAACTATCAAAAACTTGCAAACTCAAGACCATTTCAACATTTGCTGTTTAAAAAAAATTTTGCTGTCACCATATTTCCATGCTAAGAACTAAACACAATTATTATAAGTTTTATTATGATTTAATACAGGACATATTTTCGTAGTTCATCAAGTTATGGTCCAATTTTTAATCATAATAACGTAGACACCAATGACATTCATAAATGACTTCATATCTGTATTTACTACCAAAAGTTGCTGATCAACTGCTCTTACAGTTTTTGTAACTTTCATCTGAAGCCGTCGACTGTACTGGTGTAAATGGTCGCAATAGTGCAGTAGAGTGATATCAGGAGATTGACAGAGAGAGCACACGGGGATGCTGTGTTCGCGTTTCCGTGTTGCATGGCGGCTGGGTGTTCCCCTGTGGATTAAAAAAGTAAATAAATATTTCAAATAAAAATAAATACAATAAAAATCTTGCGTCACAGGCAGACCTTCGCCCGCTGCGCCACAGAGGTCACTATTTTGACCAGAACTGTGATTTTGAAGACCCGGGTTTCTCCAAAGGATTACATCAGAAACATAATAACCAAAGAACATCACATCAAAACTCATATATTTTTGTATATAAACAACGCATAGAGCGTTGTTTACGTTAAAAAAATCATACCCTAAAATAACAATTAAATCTAGTAAAAATATCAGCAGAATTTATACTAGGCAAAGGGCGTGGAGCCCAGTACTAAATGTCATATTTATATACGTACAATATGTTATATAATACAATCGATGAAATTCGAAGTAGCGTTAAATAGTTATTAATAACACTATCATAGGTATGATCTCTCATGTTAACAGAAAAATGCATTTAAAAAATGTTGAACAGTTTTTTTTGCATGTAAATGTTAACCAAATTTTGATCATGACATCAAACAGTCAATTTAATTTATTTATAAGTTGTACTATTGTGAATTGAAAACACAAAATTGTAATGCAAGTTATTATATTGTAATTTCGATTCCAATGAATCAAATAAGCTGTAAGCGCATGTTCATCCGATTTTATATGAAAATCTAAATTAAACCATATCCAGGCAATCATGTGGATAATCCAATGATTATATGGAATCAATTTGTTTTTCAATTAGTGTCGAAAGAGCGATACAAATACACTCGAGAGCAATGAATCCGGGTCACTCAAAGAATCCAAAAAATCTCGGAAAGTAAGAATGCTAGGTTAATGCAATAAATTGTATTTAATAGACAATTTAATACTCCTTAAATGAAAGTTAAAAAAATATGAGTCACCATACATTTTATTTACACAAAATTACATAAAGAAAAAAAAACTGCTGATCTCTCCTTAAAACAAAAATAGGAAACATGAAATTTTTGAACTTTATGACGATTTTCTTGAATTTCAATACTTCGTATTACCTCCTCGTGCTTCCATTACTGCGTTTACGCGGTTTGGCATGCTGTACACCAAGTTCCTTATACGATTTTGGGGAATATTCTCCCATTCCTCTGTGAGAGCAATTTTGAGCTCAGGAAGCGTGATTGGGGGAGGGTTTCGTTGTTTTATGCATCTCCCTAGCTCGTCCCAAGCATGCTCGATCGGGTTGATATCCGGGCTGCGCGCTGGCCACTCCATACAAGTAATGTTCATCTCTTGAAGGTAGTCATTCACAATCCTACCTGTATGAGGTCGGGCATTGTCATGCATAAATATAGCATCCTCACCCAAATTGACCATAAATGGACCAACGTGTTCGTTGAGGATTTCTTCCACATATCTTACGCTAGTTAAAGAGCCGTTTTCTATGATCACCAGCTCTGTGCGACTTTCAGAGGAAATTCCGGCCCACACAAGTACAGACCCACCACCGTAGGCTACTTTTTCTTCGATGCATGCTTGCTTGAATCTTTCCCCTGGTCTTCTATACACTCTGTGTCTTCCATCGTGCTTGTAGAGCATAAATTTTGATTCGTCGGAGAACATAACTTTCGACCAATCTTCAATACTCCAATTTACGTGGTTCTGGGCATATCTTAGTCTTGAAATACGATGGCCACGCTCCAGTTTAGGGCCGTTTGCAGGTCTAAGGGGTTTTAAGTTAGATTCAGCAAGCCGATGTCTTACTGTCCATGCACTTGGGTTACTTCCTCCGAGGCGTCGAAACTGATTTGTGAGTTCAGTTCCTGTGAGAAAGCGATTTCGAAGCATGGTGTTCACCAAGTATCGGTCTTCTCGTGCTGTGGTACACCTAGTTCTGCCCGTTCCTGGTCTGGCGAGCTAGGGAGATGCGTAAAACAACGAAACCCTCCCCCAATCACGCTTCCTGAGCTCAAAATTGCTCTCACAGAGGAATGGGAGAATATTCCCCAAAATCGTATAAGGAACTTGGTGTACAGCATGCCAAACCGCGTAAACGCAGTAATGGAAGCACGAGGAGGTAATACGAAGTATTGAAATTCAAGAAAATCGTCATAAAGTTCAAAAATTTCATGTTTCCTATTTTTGTTTTAAGGAGAGATCAGCAGTTTTTTTTCTTTATGTAATTTTGTGTAAATAAAATGTATGGTGACTCATATTTTTTAACTTTCATTTAAGGAGTATTAAATTGTCTATTAAATACAATTTATTGCATTAACCTAGCATTCTTACTTTCCGAGATTTTTTGGATTCTTTGAGTGACCCGGATTCATTGCTCTCGAGTGTATTATAATGAACAAACGCAATGTATCGAGTTCAGAATGTAATCAGCTGTATTTATGTAAATTATAATCATTTTATGTATTCAAAACATTCCACTTTTAGTATGTTTTTTTTATAAGTGACTTATAGTCATAGTTATGCATTTAAATTATTGGTATTAGACAACTTTTAATACATGATTTTAATTGATTTGAACATTATCAATCACGAGTCATTAAAACAATATTTTTTACCATTTTAAATTACGAACATAATCGTTAAACTTAATTCAAATATTTAATGTTTCAAAATGCGTATTTTCAATTGAATACAAGTTATTAGTCTTATCTAACAATTTTAAATACTCGTAGTATTTATTAGTGGTAATTAATTTATTAGTGAATGTTACGTTTTATTTAAAGTGGCAGACTTTTATGCACATACGGAACGGACATAGCAGCCCGCGCCTTAGCTCCTTTTGATTAAATACTCATAGATATAACACAATTTAGAAATCTTACCATTTATAACATGTACATTTACTGAAGCAGCATCAGCCATGGTGGGCACACAGCTGTAGTTACCACTGTCACTCGGCAGTAACTTTTCAATAATAAGCCGCGACGTCAGCAAATCGGTCCATTCGGTCTTGAGACGGACTCGCGGATCGATTATGTCGTTTGTGTCTGCTTCCTTGTATTCTATTATGTCAGACCCTGAAATAATGTTTGTTTAGTAATATTCAATTTAAATGATTATTAATTGTTAACTGCGTACTATTTTTCATCTCAAATATGGCAATACAAAAAGCTAATCATACAAATAACAAACAACAAATAACAAACAAAAAGTCAACGAAAACTCATCAAAGCCAACATTTATGTTTCCACTTCTGGGACAAAAGAATATAAATAATAAATAATTGGTGGTTGGTGGTTGGTGAATGTTTCGTCCTCTAAACTTTTCAAAATTCTTTGAACATGCCAATTTCAGTACAATTTTTTGTCCTTGTCGTGTGACCAAAATTCTGGAGAAACCCAAGAAGAGATTCAGATTCAAATTCTTTATTCAAAACTTGTTTCAATATAATTGAGAGACATTAGGTAATAATAGACAAGCTAAAAAAAATCGTACCTTTGTACCAGAAAATGGTCCCCAGATCGTGAGGCCCTTGACTGAGAATGCAGGTGAGGGTCAGCTGGCTCCCCGTCTTCACGTACAGGTCCATTGGGCCTATGATGTTGGCTTTCGCTTCTGTTGACAAAATAACTATATTTAATACGAATTATCATATAGATACTTTAAAAATACTAAAAACTAGCTCTCCGCCCCGTGGCTTTACACGCTATATATTAGATTTTCCTTCTTTTGGTTCTAAGATCACCACCAATTTTCGGAAAGTTCTTGAGTTATCAATAGTATAACTAACACGACTTTCTTTTATAAATACATTGATATAAGATAGATTTACTGGTTGCTTAAATTAATCATATTGCCTTTGTTATATATGTGTTACGTACGTTTTTGTTTTAATTATAGTAACTACGAACGGCTAAAGATTTTGATAAAATCTAAATGTAATAATATAAAATGACATTTCAATTACTAAAAACACTAATAAGGTTCACGAGAATTTCGTGTGCGAAGACCAACGTCAACAACTTCACTTCAAAGACAGCCTAGATACAGAAAATCCAATTATATTTGGTAAGATAAACCCACAAAGCAGCGACTTACATTTAAATTTCATATTTCTCTCTGAAAAATTTTGTTGAAGTACATCAAATTATCTTCATCGTGGGCTAAGTAATTCGGTAAATCTAAGGTAGAAATCATCATCATATCTATTAACGTTCACAGCGTCGTTCTGACTAGATACTGTACCAACTTACTGCGATCACCACAAACAGACTTGTAATTTATTACTATAATAACATTAAAGCCTTTATTTAAAAAAAAATTACATTGATTTTTACATATTAAAACAATTTAATTGAAATAAAACACTGTAAAAATAAAATATCTCTTGTCTCTTAGCGTGCCTCATTTTAAAGGCCTCCTCCAACTTGTTCCATTGTTCCATTGTTGTCTGTCCATAGGGACTAGAGTTGCGACAGGCAGGACCCATATTGGGTCCTAATTTCATTCTTAGGTCATCATCCCATATTCTTGCTTTACTACCTCGAGTTCTAGCGCCATCCCTAGTATACCAGACTGTCACCTGTTTTCACAATTTCTCTATTTTGCAGCGGACCATATATCTAATCCACCTCCATTTAATTTGGTCAATACGTAAGACGTAATAGTGATTGTAAAAAGTTGAGTAAAAGTTTTACAATGGCACTTGGACACTATTACTATTAACCTCATTTCTGTATCTACATAAAATCGATCTTAAAATATATAATGGAGATTTCACGATCTATTCGAGTCAAAATGGCGGATATACGGAAGCGCGTCGTAATATTTTAGCTGTTTCGGATTCTCGTTATTAACATGACAGTAGTAATACCGGCATGGAAGTGGGGCACGCATGTAGCATGAGTACGGTCGTGTCATGATGTTTCAGTTACGGCGTTTTTTTAAAGTCCTAATTTTGAGTTTTAGTCAACATGCCGTATAAAGAACAAAATACCTTAAACCCTCTCTTTTGTTTTTCTTAAATTTATTTGTAGTTAATTTTAAATTTATATGCGAAAACATTGTGTTCGTTACTTAATAAAGCAACTTTAACTTAAATGTTAATATAATTATATTATTATTAGGTATCTATTTTAATTTTATAATATTTTATAAGCCTCAGTCATTTGCAAATAACAGTATAATTTATAATTGTGGTTATTAATGACATGATATTTGCTTTATTTCTTCTTGTTCATCATAATTAGGACGGGACTAGCACATACGCAAAATTAAAAAAAAAAACAATTACTCCATCACGATCGAATAACCAACTAGTCCCAACTCAATTATCCGGAAACTATGAAATCTCGATTTTATTCCCAGGAAATTCCAAACAACCGAAGATATTTCTACATTTTCCTGTTATTCTGATCATTTCTTTCGTTATCTTCGACTTTCCCAACTATTTTTACGCCCACGAAGATAGTATTATGCCAAAGGGTGCCTTGCAAAAACAAGCGTTTTTCATATCACGCTTATAAAGCACATTTGATCTTACACAGGAGAGCTGTTTCAATACGTACTTAGGCGAAATCCGGAGATAACAATGTAAAATGGAGGTCGCGATGAAGCTTTACCGGATAAATTGGGGGTTTTACCGATTGGACGATTTCGACGCTCATTTATTAAAAAATTGTGAATGTAGTTCGTTTTGAAATTCTCTATAATTGTTGCGACAATCGATAATAGATTGGTATTTGGAGTATTAATAGTCTGATAATAATTCTTCTACTATACTCTGTCTACACGACTTCCTTCCAGTTTCTAGACTAATTTCTTTTAATCAATCATTCAAAATTCATCATCACCCCTATTTTACGTTCCCACTGCTTCTCTTCAGACGAGAGAGACTTCTGAACTTCTTTCTTGACGAGAGAGATGGGATCTTAATTCACGCTGGCCAAGTGCCGGTTGGTGAATGACACCATGTCCTTCAAACTTTTCATAGTTCTCAGAGTATGCCGGTTTCCTTATGATGTTTGCCTTCATCGTTAGGGCACGTGTTTACAAAGCGCACATACATTTTTCAAGAAAAAATCGAGGTGCACAGCAGGCTACCTCACGAACTTCGGACTGAATGTCGAAAGCTCCCACTAAACCAACACGACTCATTAATTTCAATAAAAATAGAAAAATATTATCATCCTGATATTTTCTACGGTATTTGTATCCAACCAATCCACACCGCAGTAAACCGTCCAACCACAAAATGCCTATTACCTCGGGCGTGAATGGTCTAAGCGCCATCTGGGTGTCATACCCAATTATCCGCTTCAGAACGTGTTAAATCATTAGTTTGCATTATGTGCCCGTTACATCCGATACTGTGGCATGTGTTGGGTTAAATATATTCACCACGATATTAACTGTTAGCCCATATTAAAATCTGTACAGCAGTTTTTTTATAATTGAACACACCAATTAGTGTTAACACACCAATTAGCCTATTATAATTGTACCTAAATATCGTCATGATAACTAAAGTTTTTAGGTCATTTAGGTTTACTAAACATAAAAAAAATTAGGTTATTATCAGTCTACTTATAGTATATTTAGACATCTTTAAATTTATTACTTATGTACCTACTATTTAAAAAAAATGATATTATTATTATTTATATTTCTGAGTGTGCATAATACAATACAATACAGCTCGTTTATACATGACATACTGTATATACTAAACTCAATTGCACCCGGAGGTATGTGTGCAGCTCAAAGCTAGAGGTAAACATTGCCAATACTGGGCTATTTTGCCTTTAAGCTAATCTAGGGTCGATGACCTGCAATCTGCTAGTGGGCCTAGCATGCAAAGCGAGTCCAGTTATGTGTTTGGTTGGCGATACATGTTATTGTCTGGGACTGAAGCAAATGTTCACATTGATATCTAACTAATATTTTTAAGCAGTTTGTAAGTTCTGATGTTTGTTGATTGAATCGTGATAGAATTTGGTCTGGAAAAAGTTCATGTTCATGAATTACTTCTTATAGTTTTGAACGTAACCTCTCTTTATGGAACAGAAACGTCGGTTATTGTAGTATTTTATTTATTAATTATCTTTATATTTTAGAGTAGGTACCCGAAACACAAGCTTCAAGCTTACCGCGGTGCTAAATGCTGCTGTGTAAATTCTCCATATTTTATTTATTTACTTTTTTTTTATATCACTGTTTACGTAACTCTCAATTTTAATATAATGTCAGACTGAACCATGCTAAGCCAACATACAGACACGTCCACATGGTGCCCTTTATTTGGCACTAGGGCCGCATACACCCATATTTCAATATTCATGAGGCGATAGCAACCGAAATATGCACTCAGGATACTAGCGGTTTCATAGCTGCAGTGGTGTCGGAATATTCATGTACTGTTTGATAGACAGGTTCGAATGAGAGACAGTGTATACAGTTATACAGAGCATGAGTAATACAGAATATTCAGTTGGGATGCAATGTGTGTAGATACCCCTATGCCATCCCATCTTCCAAGAACTTAAGTGAGGGTAGCAACGTCAGTGGCGAAAATATTTAATATCGAAAGAGGTTTCCTATTTAAGCCGTTTAGGGTAGAAACATAAAGTCCTTTGGACCATGGTATGGCACACGCAATTTATAAAGATCTTTCTAAGCGTATTGAGTCCACAGGTGATAAGAATCCTGGCTTTTATTTTGGCTAACAAATTAGCATCGCCATTCAACGTGGCAATACCGCCAGCATTCTTGGCACTTTATCATCTAGTAACGGATTAGAATTTTAATATTTTTATAAATGTAAGTACCTACTTGTAATTTTATGAATAAATTAATAGTTTCCCGTTAGGAATATCCTAACTGAATCAGTGTCTACGTTGCGACGACACCAAAACTTTTTAACACTCGGGACATTTCATTAATTTCAAAGAATTTATCAATTTAAACCTCTCTAGCCATAAATTTGGTTGGTCGACCCATCTACCACGATTACTGGGCTATTTTAAATTCCACAACTATTTTAAAACCAAAAGCATCTTCCTATTAAGATAAACGGGCAATACACGAACCTTATTTACGTAGACTATTGACTATATCAACCGTTTCGTCCCAGAACGTGGGACTTCATCAGGATTCCGGGGCAAATCATAGTTTCATACCTATTGTTATTGAAAGTATTTCTATAACAAATTTTATTAATTGAATTAATCATTATTCTTCATTAAGTGACACTGCAGTGCACTGAGTGCACTGCGGACCGGCGAGCGGTCGTGATCCGTGTCCTTGAATGATTTATCAAACCACAACAGTTTTATAGCAAAAGCATCTTAATCGGCTTAGTCGTTATTGAGTTATAAATTACAACGAAAATATTGCATTAATTTTTATAAACAATGATTTTTAAATATTGTCAGGACTATAAAGAAAAAATATTTTAGTAGGCAAACAGAAAGCATTTTTCCAGGGGATAAAACGACGGTGAAATATGAAAAATCATATTCTAAAATAGAATGCGTGGTGAAATTTAAAATTTTAAAATTCAACGCCTCTGCTATGAAAATGGTTTTGTTGAAGTAATTTAAAGCCAGGCTCTATTTTATTAAATCTATTCAAAACTGATATTAAAAAGTTCACACACAAAAAGTTTTTACAACTAAGGTGCTATTCTACCTGGGCTCTAACTATATTTTTACGTTTGAAATTTATGATCATTTGACATAAAAATTTGGTTGTGTGAGTGTTTTTGCATGTAGTTGTTTCTGGTCACGCCAGTTTTTTTTTATTACATCAAAGTCAAGATTCCTTATGTTATGTAATATAATTGGTAGATTAATTCAAATTATGTACAAATTCAGTGATTTACGGAAGAAAAATTACAGGATCATCTTCTTATGGCCTCTACACACCAAAGCCGGCGGCCCGCCGGCACAGCCCGCCGGCTTAATGCCGGCGGGTTAGCCCGCCGGCTTCAGAATGTCCAAGCCGCACGACTTTGCCGGCGGCAATGCCGGCGGCACGACAGCCCCGGCATGTGGTGTTCTAGTAATGAAGAATGTTACTAGGTATGCCAAATCGCTTGAAATGAAAATTGTATCAGTAAAGCCTGTATGTATACAAATATACTAGTTTTTGTTTAGTTAAAAAGTACCTAGTAGTTTTGATTTTATAGGCATTCAAAGTTTCGAAAAATATCGAGTCTCGCTAACAGTCACGTGAGCGCTTGTGACGTAATACCACAACTTCGCGCGGCCTACGGCCCGCTTAGTATCGCCAGCAGATTATAGTAGTAGTGCAACAGCTTGCGCAGTATTTTGATGTGTTTTCGTCCGCGTATTAAATTAATAGTTTAATAGTAGTACTTAAATATTATTCGATTGATAAAATGGATGAAGATAACTCAAATAGTAGAAGTACCTACCATTAAACTTTGACGTTAAAGACATTAAATATGTATTAAAGTTTTGTTGCTATTGGTAGGTACGTAAGTATTTATTTATATATAGGTAGGTACCGCTCTTCTTAGTAAATTTAAATGAACAATACATTGATTTATGGCAAACTAGCTTCTTAGTAAATTTAAATGAACAATATATTGATTTATTGCAAACTAGCTTCCTCCAGTCTTCGGCCCCGTTTTCCTCAAGAACTGTACATTTTCATAGGATTAAAAGTAGCCTATGTGTTATCGTCGTCGTACGGTTACAACTTGTTTTACTTCTAAATCGGAAACTAATTGATGTATCGAAGTAATTCTTTCACGCGTATTTTTTATATTAGACATAGAATATGGAGTGCTAATAATCAAAATTAGGTAACATTCTTTATTGCCAAATACGTCACTACTCTATGAAAGCCGGCGGGCAACTGACTGAGTGAGTGGAGAGGGATGCCGGCGGCCTGACCCGCCGGCACAGCCCGGCGGCCCAACCCGCCGGCATGATTGTAAAAAATAAGGCCGGCGGGTTGGGCCGCCGGGCTGTGCCGGCGGGCGGTGTGTAGAGCGCTTTAAAGGATTACGGTACGTTCACACGGAGACAAGATTTCCCGAATCTTATTTTCATCGGATCTGGAAAAAACCGAATGTTGTTCTCATGTGCGGTACGTTCACACGGAGACACGATTTTCTCTACCGAATCGGTTTTTTGCAGGATTCGGTTTAGTGGCCTATGTATTTCAATGAAGGAGTTCACACGAGCATTCGGTTTCAAGATACGACAAAAAACCGAATCCTGCTGAAGTTGACATCCGATTGTGCGACTACAAACCGATCCGGTTTTCAATTCTTTTTCCACCTTTTTCAAAAGATTATCAAATGTTGGTATAGGAATTAAAAGTATTAAATTATCATTCAAGGAAGTAGTTAAAAAAAATTTGTGTATCATTCCTTAACTGCTGCATTAGAGTTGTAAAGGCACCAACTGTTGATCTTCTTTGTACTATTGGGTTTAACCACAATCTTTTTCTACGACGCTGACGGCGATAATACCAGTATAGTATAGCAACATTGTTCACGTCCATCGCTTCCAAATCAACGTGTGAGCGCGCTCTTGCGAATACAACATTTGGTTTTTCCAGATCCGATGAAAATAAGATTCGGGAAATCGTGTCTCCGTGTGAACGTACCGTTCGGTTTCAAGATCCGACAAAAAACCGAATCTTCCCCTCGTGTGAACGCATGTATTGAATGCCCTATACCACTGCATCGGATCTGGATTTTGCAGTATCAGTATATACAAACCGGATCGGTTTGTAGTCGCAAAATCGTATGTCAACTTCAGCAGGATTCGGTTTTTTGTCGTATCTTGAAACCGAATGCTCGTGTGAACTCCTTCATTGAAATACATAGGCCACTAAACCGAATCCTGCAAAAAACCGATTCGGTAGAGAAAATCGTGTCTCCGTGTGAACGTACCGTTAGGGGCTGCCTTAATATGTCCGACATTCAAAGACCCTGTCGTAGGTAAATATCTAAACAGTTGGTTCATTCCTAAATATAAAATTAAATCGACGCAACGAAAGCAAATTCATTGTTTAGCTGGTAATTTAACTGTAACTTTAAATAAGGTGATTTGCGACCAATTTCATTGCTGTTGAAGAAAAAGTAGGTTTTGGAAAAGTAAAAGTAAGGAAATGTTGGAAGTTGGATTAGTATTTAAAAATATTTTAAATAAATTATATTTTATTTTAAATAGTTGTTTTATATTTAACAGATATTTTTTAACTGTGACGGATTGTTTTATGGATTTTAATGAATAAACATTTAAATATAAATAAATATAGCAGCAGCTTCGCCTACGTTAAAGTAGATTTTTCCACGGAAATATGTATTATCCCGCAGTAAAAAGTAACCTATTCGTTATTCTGATATAATAAACATTGTAGTGGAGTTTCATCAAAATCCATTAAGCAGTTTTTGCGTAAAAGATTATCAAACATCATACATTCTTCCAAACTTTTGCATCTCTAATATTTGTAGGAAATAGGACTTTACTGCTTTAATTCTAAGAAACTTCAAAAGTGAAAAATAAAGTTATACCACTGCGATGGCAGACAAGCATGCGGCCCACCTGATGTAAATTACTTTAAATTTAATCAATTACCTAAAACACATTTAAATCTAGTAGACATATCAGCGGACTCCAATAGTTACTGCCTACTACACTACCTCAACTTACTAAATAAAAGTATATCAGCTGTCCTGCAGTCCATGAAATTAGGGCAAGGGTCTCGAGAATACCAAGCTTTGTGTCAAAGACGCTGGAATCATAACTGAGCATGTCAGTTTACAACTTAAGTCGAGTCAAAGGGAACTTTGTATGTGGGCGGTATGAGCGAAAAATTATCAACGAACAATCACGGGAAAGGTCAGGGCTTACATAGATATTAATCTCACGTAGTTGAGATAGCACTTGTGCTTATATTTTGCCCTCATAAGACCTAATTACGAACTACAACTGGGAAGGGCTCTTAGTTAGCAGCTGAGATGTGAATGCTAAGATGGATTTGTGTAGTAACGAAAATGTATAAAATTCGAAATGAGTTCATTAGAGGTAGTGTGAAAGTAGCGCCAGTGATGGATAAGGTGAAAGGCAAAAGATTATCTTGGTATGGTCATGTGACTAGAAGAACCTTATGTATGAGAGCAGATAGGTATGTAACAGATGGATGGACTGTGTGAAGGATGATTATGCGAAAGAAAGAAGTGAGTATTTACACAATCTATGAAGGCCGATATAGATAAGTGCAAGGAAAGGTGAAAACATGCTGAGGCGACCCAAAACTATCATCATCAGACATCCACTGCGCATATTAGCCTCCCTTTATGATTCACCAGTTATTTTGGTTGGTCTGCATCCACTGACCATATTAGGACATAATTTAGTAGTTACACAGATAAAATATTCAAAACTACAAGTCCGTTTTGTAAACCGAAACAACAAAAGCTCAAATCAAGTTAAAATCCTTAGTAAAATTTTGAATTGCGTTTTCTTCTTATAATTCTGTTTCTTTCTGAAAGTCCAACGCGGCTTGCCCAACCGTTCGTTCCGCAGTAATTTGAACTGACCTTAATGTGGTAGATTTTATCGGTTAATGTATGAACACGTTACGGAAAATGTTGCCATTAATTCAATAAATAAGGTTCGTAACCAGTATCGACAAGGAAGTTTGTTAATAAATAAGTGCCTTCCCATTATATCGCCGCAAAAACATCGGCCCGAATTCACGAAATGAATAAAGGAGTTATTAATGAAACGGATTTCGTGCGATGTTTAACTATGTATGAAAGAATGGGATAGAAGCTGGTGCTATCGAATAGTTCTGAACGCAATTATAACTGAAAATTATCTTGGTTTAATCATAAGAAAATATCTGAAAATAATGATTTCTCAGTGCCATTTCGAAATTTTACATGTCTTGTAATTTTTTTACCATGATTCTAATAATTTAAAAGCTTAGGTAAGCCCATCACTATAAAAAAGTAAAGGTAATCAAGGAATGTGACCTATCCTTTTAATAATATAAAAGGATAGGTCACATTTTTAAACTATCACTATCAATATTTGAACATAATATGTTCAAATATTATTTAAAACCATGATAGACCATGACCTTCTTTGTATCTGAGAGGAGACGGGGCACGGCGGGACGCTCACTCCTCCTGATAAAGACTGCTCTTGTTGTGGTCGAAACGTCGAGAGTTGTTTAACTCCTATGTAAATACGTGAGTAATTCCCGTTGTACAAAATGAAAACCATGATAGTTTAAAAACTTGCACATTATATAACATCTTCTGAACTCGTAGCGTCTTCTAGTTGAAATTATTGGAATCTAGATTGTCTGTTAGTCTATTTGCTCATCGTGGCGAGGGTTTAACGACCCAGTATTGATGGCATTATAGACCGGATGTTTCCTCCTTTAGATACGCGTATATCCTTACGCTGCCGTCCTATGGTTAAAAAACCGTAAAGTGACAAACCCAAATTGTTGGCTACGAGCATAAACGTGAAAAATGTTTAATTCTAGACTTTGTGAAGACTTACAGTCTTCTTTCATATACCATTTTTTAAATAATTTCTGGGGCTTCTATTTGAGTATGAAACGGGAACATCAAATTAAACACATGAGTTTTTATTGACAAATTTGTGTTTTAGACAATGGTCATCTACTTCATAAAGTGGGGGTGTGCAACACTAAAAAGCAGTCAGCTGAAGCGTAGCGGCTTTTAAGTGTTGTATCTTAGTGAAACTGTATGATGATTTTATGCTCACATACAGTTTTTCCACAAATGCTTAACTAAAACACAGTTAAGTCACTTAGTCGTCTTTTTGCATTGCATTGTATGGAAAATTGGACCAGCTCTAATTCTTAAGACACCGTTAAAAACCTTTAACGGTTTATTTGTTGTTTTGTGGTATAAGTAAGAGATATAGATCTAGACTTAAACACAGTATTGTAAGAAACATTTTATCCAACTGTGTTTTAGCGTTGAAAAATGTACTTGTAGATTCATAACATAATTATAATTAAACGGCTAAGTCTATACTTCCTACATTGTATCTCACCTCCAAAATGGTAAATCGTGATTCAATTATACAAAATTTAACGATTATCTTTTATTCAAAGCAATAAAAACAATATTGAATCATATTAATATTGTTTATAGTTATGGTATGTATCATAAGGTTGCAAATGCTTATATATAAGAACATTTTAAAACTTAGTTTGATAAAATCTCACTGTTAAACAAATGAACTGTGATCGCCTAGCGATTTACCATGTTTAATTTGCCATGCAAAATCAGTCTTGAAGTTGCGACGGTAAAATTATTCTCATACGTATGAGAATTACAGATTAGAATCAGTTTTAAAAAAATACTTTCGTCATATTTCCACGTAATTTGATTCTGAGCGTTGCCCTGTTTGTTTATGATACAAAAATTTAACGCCTAGACGTGTTGCGCGAATTGTAATTGTATTATTTGTGAGAGACTTCGGTTTTAACAGCTCAGATTAAAGATGCAACTCATGTAAGTAGTATTTACAATGTAATGTTGACAGTAAATTTAATCTAGATCATTAATTAATACCCATTAATTTTGTTTATTACAGTACAATGTCTCAAGTCAAAACTCGACAATCGACGTCCTGTCCCGTGTTTGGTTTGCCAGAGAAGTTACCAGTGTCCCAGTTGCCTACTTATAATGATGTTATGAATTATATTATAATCATTAAATATCAATCAAATACAGACAAAACAACAAAAGAGCCGACTGTCCATGTCATATCCGAAATATTGGCTGAAGAAATATTAACTATATATGTCAAAAAGCTTCGCTGCCAACTGTAAGCCGTAAGAGAGTATTAAAGTTAATTCGCACCTTTCATGATAAATACAGAAGTTTAATGAAACCTTATTATGGTCGTCAAACCAACATAAACAGAACATTAATACATTTACAGATGAGTCTCATAGATTATTTGATATTTGCAGTTGCTAATGAAAACTTATCTCAAACTCTCAACGTGTTTGAAAAGCACTCTTGTTCCCAAAAAAGAAACTCTCTTTATAGTCGATCAAAGAACAACAAGAGAGATGATGATAGTTGGTGTAGATCTAGCTGCAACTACAAAAAATAAGAAAAAACAAGTTAATTGCGTAGCAAAGAGACAATTGATCGAGAATCGGGAACAGCACGGTTTTTCGGAAACCAAGCTGTTCCCGATTCTTAACAGATAATGTGAGATTGAAAGTACTTGTGCTAGTTCTGGCAAAAACGAGGCATCTAGTCTAATAAAAAACTAATTTGCCGCGCCATCAGCAAGAAGAAGAGGTTAAGTTTACCATCGCTAGCTCTCGCGGAGTTTCTGACAGGGCCGCGGTTTTGATAGCTTCTTTGGTGTTGAATGATGTGGAAATTGTTTCTCCAAACGATACCGGTATATGTCAACTGAACTAGACTGGATATCTAGTTCAGTCGACATCACGCTGAGTCGAACCCTCTTTGCTGTGTCACGCAACACACACAGTTTAAAGATTAAGTTATTTTACATAGTTTAAAAATTGTGTTTCTCTTTCATGTATGGTTGTGTTTTATTGTAATTTGTGTGCGTGATTCAGTGAATAAATGTTCTATCTATCTATCTAGGTTGCGCCATGTGAGAACTACTGTACAGTCAGAACAGCTTTACAAAATGCAGATTGCGATGTATGTGGTATTTATTTTGATGGTAGAAAGGACAAAACTTTTGTTAGTATTCAAAAGGAAGAAATGTTACAGAAAAAGAGTTACAGAATCCCACTAAGTTATTTTATCGAAGCCAGGAAGTGAATACTTCGGACATGTCACGTCATAAATTGTTCGAAATAAGTTACGGCTCTTTTAATCATCCTATTTCCAGGTAATTACAAATATATTTATTAATTGATAGCAGAGAGAAACAATAATTGAACATTTCGTGTATTGCCCGTTTATCTCAATATGAATTTATCAAACCACGACAGTTTTTATAGTAAAATAATTGAACAATTTGACAGTGTGATAACCAGAATGTAAAAAGTATTATACATTTCAACGGTTTGTACAGATGCTCACGTTCGCTCTTAACACAATTAACAATATTTCCGGCGATCTTATTGTTAAGTACCTAAAATAATATATACCTATTTTCAATCGAGCACCTCGAAATATTATAATAGATTAACGAGATTTCGTATGTTTGATTCTCTCTTTCAAAGACTATTTTATATCGCTATGCCGTTCAAAAATTCAGGAACCTACAACAAAACATGCGCTAAATATTTAATAAACTTTATATAAATCTATATTTAGTGCTTTTCGTTCTTCAGAAATCATTTTCGCTGATTTTTATCCTAACGTGCCGCACGTCAGACCTCCACAAGGTCCACGACACGACCGAGAAAGGGAGCGAAACGCATAAAAAGGTAGAGCAGGTAGACGTGTTTTAGTGTTGCATTGTCAGTTAACTGTTTTATTACGTTTTAATTACTTAGACAATAACGTCATATTTCATTTCTTAAAACCAGTGACTTTCTTTTAGGCTTGTAATTGTTTAAAATATACGTAAGTTTACCTACGATTTTACGTCTAAGGGCGTTTAGCGGCTCTTTAGTGTTGTACGAGTACAAAAACTGTGTTTTAGACATTGTAAGTCCTAATCATATCATGAGGGTGGAAATAGTTATAAAAAAGTTAAAGTCAGATAGCGGTCATTTAGTATTGTTTATGCATGTAACTGTTTTCTAAGTTTGTAGGGCCAAGAGAATGAAAGCCTTAAATTCACGATTAGAGGCGTTTAGCGGTATTTTAGCATAGAAATGCTTGATAACCGTGTTTAAGAATTGAAAATGTCTCAAAATGATGTAGTTAACGGTATACGAGGGGTCCAGATCTCAGGCATTATAAACGATAGGGCCATGAGACCCAGACTAGAAGATAGAGAAAAGTTTACGCTTTCGTGCTGTGTATAAAAGTCAATTTTGGCAAAATGTCAGTTTACGGTTTTTTAGCAATATGACGGCAGTACGTATATCCACTCTAGAGACCGGATATTGTAGCACTCTTGTCTTGAATGCTATTGCGGACTGTGTTTCTGAAGCAAGTAATGAAAGTATTTTTATATTATACATATACAGTGAAAACAGCTGACTGTAGATTGAAGACTTAATAATCTGTACGTTTTTTTATGTAAGGTAGATACTTCTTTGTATCTAATTTATAATTTATAGGTTAATATTTTTTTACCATTATAATCATTACTTTAATTCATCTTTTTCTATGTGATTTAAGTCTTCCGCGTAAATCACATTAAATGTCGCAAAATATTTATTACTTAAGCGAGCAATACAGGCTAATAATAATAATTTAATTTTACCACGAAATAAAAGCCCAGGGAAAATTGCATATAATTTTGTTGAATTATTTTATTCATATGTCTTTATCCTTGTTAAAAGTATAGACTATTATTAACAAAGATTATTTCGAAGTTACTTACCACGCATTTAACAATTTACGTAGAACTGCTTAATTATTCGACTAAATTTCTAAATTTAGACCTCTCTATCGTCATTCCCAATCAATTTTCAGTTAGTTAACTGTTGGAATTTTCGACTGCAAACCAAATTGAGGTACTTAATTACTTTGAATTTACAGGCAGCAATTGACTATGTGTAGGTACTAAACACAACGATCTAACATCACTATTATTTGAGGTATGTTTACTTAAGAGAAACGTAGTTGATTTTATAAGGTTTCTAAACATCTACACATCAAGCGTGTGGTGCAGGCTTTAAAATAGTACCACCCCATATTGTCTAAAAGTCCCTGTGTCCCAGCTAGGGTAATTATGTATGCGAGATGTCTAGATACTTTAAACAAATTGCGGTCTATAAGATAAAATGTAAAGTAAATTCAGAACGGATCAAGATAATGCAGCCGCTGGGAGAAGCGTGGAATAAATTTGAAGAGACTGTCTGCATCCAGCCATCTGTAATGAGTCCTGAAGAGAACTGAATAGCAGACACTACATTTTAATATCTTTTAAAGTGTCTTGTTTATGTTGTAAATGAATTTAAATAACGCTGGTTAACGTCCGTGAAAATGATTTCGTGGTGGTGAGTTTTGTTTATTTTGTCCTGCTGTTGTCAGTCAGTGTGACAGTTTAAAATGGGTGATAGACAAGCGAGTAAGTTTGCTAACTTGTGAAATACAGATTTTTCTAGTTCGGATGTCTATGGAATATTAAAAACTAGCCGACCGCCAACAGCTTCGCTTGATTTTTTTTTCATAAAATATAGCCTCGATAAATGGACTATACACCACAGAAATATTTATTTAAATCGGACCAGCGCGGATTAGCGCGTTCAAACAAACAAACAAACTCTTCAGCTTTATAAAATTAGTATAGATAAAGTACAGATAGAGAGATATTAATGCAAACATGATAATTAGCATGGAAATCAACGGACATTACAATTAATTTAAATCGCTTCCTATTAGCTATATTATGATTGCGAAATTGAGGACTTCGTTAATTGTTTGAAAGTTACGTATTGTTTCTTTGTTGATATTAATTAATTCGGTAATTGTTGCTTTCTAATTCTATTGTATTATTCCGTTGTTTCTTATTGAGTTATTGTTACTTTTAAAACACTTCAAAAATTATTTATCAGGTGCTTTAAATATGGTACTCTTAAGGTCGTGGGTCGTTGGTCTAACTAAATGGTATTTTTTCTTGTTTCATGGATGTTTAAAACACAAATAAAAATTAATTACTTTGAATTTCCATAAACGTGTTAAATTTACTTAATTGATAGGTTTTTAACTTCCTTTTTACTTTTCTTCTTAATTATGATAAAATATAGTTTTCGTGTGAAAGTCTATAACGGGGACGAAGCTCCGGGCACAAAACTAGTACGAAAATATAAATTAGTTAGGTTTTATAGATAATATTGTACTGTTTCACAAAGGCACATTGCAAACCAGGAGCCAAAGCTAGTATAACAGCCTAAATAAAAACAATACTTGAAGGAACGCCCGAACATTTATCAAAGATATTTAAGAAGTCATTTCACGAACTTCAATTTTCTTACGCAATTCATTCGTGCCCCCAATTTTGTTTTCGTTTACATTTTGAGAGAAACATTACTATGCGAAATTGATGCCTATTTTTTACTTCTTTAGTTTTACATCTGAAAGTCATTTAAAAAACATTGAATTCACAAACCTTTTTCTAATTCACTTCTTTACACGCTTTACGTAAAAATAAGGTCTTAAGGTTGCTGGGGTTTCATACCCTTATTAAGAGCTTGCAACTATGGCGATGATATAATTATATTCTACATATAATTTTCCCTATTTTCATGATATTTAGAGTGGTTTAAATAATTATTATGCGTTTTTTTAATTATCATATTTGTAAACCTATTAGCTCTTGGGGCACGTAGACAGCCTAGATCTACGGGGCTGGGAAAATGTGATAATAATAGTTATACTAATTAAGTAATGTTTAGACCTAATTTCACCACTCTCTGTTTGTTAATTTAACATCCCGTCATGTTTTATCACTGTCAGTTTACGTATATTTATAGATGGATGTTAAACTAACAATTGCTAAACTAACAGAGCTTGGTGAAATTAGGGCTTAATATGGTATATCAAGAAAAATATTGGAGTCAAGTGCGCTAAAAACCTCCCCCCTCCCCACTTTCCTTTAGTACAATCTCTTAAAACTTACCGACAACATTGAGCTGAAACGCCAGAGACATCTTCGGCTCCGTGTTGACCTGACACTCGTAGATGCCGGCGTCTCGCTCTTGTGGGAACTTTATCTGCAATGTCCAGTTCTCAGACTTTTCTGGTCTGATCACCTGTGGATATAAAATACTATATTAATTAACAATAATTATTGCATGAAATAGTAAAAACGTACATTCATTTTATAACAACGGGAATTACTCACGTATAAACGTAATGTATTAAAGGAGTTAAAACACTCTCGACGTTTCAACCACAACAAGAGCAGTCTTTCTCAGGAGGAGAAACTGAACTTTTTTGTAAATACGTGAGTAATTCCCGTTGTTATAAAATGAATAGTGTACCTAACTCACGGCAATTTTGAAAGTGAAAAGTACATTTAATTTTATCCATAAAAAGATGTTAATTAGACGAAAAGGAAATATTACTCCACTATTTTGTACTTATACATTTATTAAACTCTATAACTAACATTTTCACAGTGAGATGGTAATACTCTATTATATCTTTACTTAACCCTCCTATAATGTTCCGTTAGTACAAGGAAATGTATCCAATTAGTTCGACTAACAAGGCTTTTAACTACGCACGTCAAATTTCATCAAACCACCTTGACTATCCGTTTCCATTATAATTAATAAGTCGATAAGGATTTCTAAGGTTAGTTATTTTAGTAAATGTCAAATCATTAACAAATATACGCCTGTTTGCGTGTTTAACGATATTCGAGTTACAAAACAAAGTTCATACATGTTTTTGATGAAGACATGATATCAAGGTTATCATCATTTAAAAGATAAACGGGCCTTCACTGTTGTAGATACATGGTATTCTTCAGAAAAATTGAATAATTTAAGTACTAGTTATATGTAATATAAGTGACAATAAAGCGGAAATTATTTCAGATAAACTTAATACGGAAAATATTTTCTTTATCACTGTTATCTATAGAAATTGCTTTACGCAATAAGAGCGCCCATTACGCATACTTTTTTGTAGTTTTTAAGTTTTTATTGTAAATATTTTTTATTAGTGTGTGTAATAAAGAATTATCTTATTTTATCTTGCTTCGAAAATCGATTCACAACGAACACAACTCAATTCCTACTGTTCGTAATCAGATTTTATATCAATAAATTTGAATAAACCACATACTTAAGTAAACCACAATTCATCTTCATGTCTTTATTCTTATAGTCGTTTTCTCTAGAAAATCTGTGTCTCTAGACACAGGTAGTATCAATATCGACGGTGGAAAGGAAAAACCCTTGAAGCGACAATTTTCAAACTTTACAGGAGAGCCGATCAAAGTTTTTATTTTCCGAAAATAAATCATAAAAAATTTGTGTTTGAAGTTAGAGCGACAGGAAAAAAAATAGTTTCTTTATTTTTTATTTACTACCTTACTATTAAACATCGAAAAATATACAACCATGATAAATTGATTTAGGCGTCGCTTAATTATTTAACGGTGAATACAGCGGACGGAAAAACGCATTAAATGCAACTTGAGTATTCTGACAAACGCAAGGAAAAACACATAAAGCGACAAGCTATGTATGATTTAACTAGGAGGTAAAATAACTGAAGCGTATCGAGCATAACATACAGGGTTCCGGAAAAACCAGTTAAGTAAGAAAATCATAGTATGCTAAGTACAAGAAAAACACGTTATGCGCTAGCTATGTAATAATTTAAAGCTATGTTTTTAACTGAAGTCCCTACTTTGTTTCCCAAAGATACCAAAAAAACAAGACTATTGAGATACAACAGTCTTTTATTTATTAAAAACTTCTGGTATTTTAACATTTTGCCTTTAAAAAACCGGGTTATTGTACATTTGCCACAAAGTTAGTTCGTCACGTTTTTAAAAACTCCATACATTGAAAGTAAATTCGTCATAGGTAGGTAAAGTACATCATAAAGTAGGGTTTGCATGTAAGAAGGCGAATGGTGTTTAGCGCTCGCAATGATTATTTATTTATTTAATCGCTATTTTATTCGTACTTGTTGATGGGTTTACGAAGTACATAAGCATTTTTCGTGTGGCATCAGTTTTAGGTTTCAAACTTTAGAAATTTTACATTTAATTTTAAACTAATGCAATGTAGCGCTATAGAGTGATAATTAATTATTATTTATTAATTGCGTTGATTTCGTGGCACTTATTATTTATAGAATTTTACTTTTTGAAGATGTTTGTCAAAAAGGCAAAATTTTCATAATCCTGATCATTAAAAATGAATATCAAATTATATGAAATTTTATTTAAAACTATCTATGAGTGTGAAAACATCAATTTTGTTATATCCTACTTATTAAATGATTTTCCTGCTGTCTCTACGGAAAGACATGTATGACGAATTTACACATCCTTTTTTTCATGACGAATTAACTTTGTGGCAAATGTACAATAACCCAAAAAACCATTTCAAGCGAAGTATAGATACCTAAATCACTATTTTGAGTGATTTTTTTTTTTTATTGGAGATAGACCCTTGCTTGACCACAATCTCACCTGATGGAAAGTGTCGATGTGGCCGAAGATGGATCGCAAGGGTCTAGAAGGTACCTATTTACTCGTGACTTGAAGAGACCCAGATTATATGTTTCAGGAAAAACAGCAGCAGGCAACGCTTTCCAAACTTTAGCAGTGCGAATAATGATCTGATCAAATCATACAAAAGCGTCATTAAGTCATAAGAATAGGAAATGATTCGTAATAATTGTGATACAGAATTTATAGTTCTTAAAGTCTTCATAAAATTTAATAGGTTTATAAGTTTAATGTACAAACGTACATTCAACTTATAAACATTGCAAACGCAATACAAAACCGCTACGTTGTGTTGTAAACGACCAACTTAATCAACATTGTTAACAACATCACTATCTTTATGAGTCATCATCATCATCATCATCTCAGCCATTGGACGTCCACTGCTGGACATAGGCCTCCCTATATGACTTCCAGCTACTGCGGTCGCTCGCAGCCTGCATCCACCGCCAGCCGACCGCCTTCACCAAATCATCAGTCCACCTTGTTGGTGGACGCCCAACGCTGCGTTTTCCGATCCGTGGTCTCCACTCGAGAACCTTTCGGCCCCATCGGACATCTGTTCTCCTCGCTATATGGCCTGCCCATTGCCACTTCAAAGAGCTAATCCGTTGGATAGCCCAACGGATTAGCTCTTTGAAGTGTTGGTGACCCGCGTTCTCCTACGGATCTCCTCATTTCTGATTCGATCTCGTAGAGAAATAGCATAGCCCTCTCCATAGCCCTTTGAGCGATTCTGAGTCTGTTGATGAGGCCGATAGTGAAGCACCACGTTTCGGATCCGTATGTCATCACTGGCAACACACAAAATCTTTATGAGTGATTTGATCAGATCATAATATTACAAAAGTGCTACGTTGTGTTGGTCATTTATAACACAACATAGCTCTTTTGTATATCAAACCTACGTAAAACTTATAAACCTACTAACTTTTACTAAGACTTTTCAAAAACTTTAAATTCTGTATTACACGTATTATTAGTATTCTGTATTGACGTGCCTCAACGGCGGTTCACCGATGACTGAAGCGCCACGTCACGTGCAATACCCTCATATAGGTGACGCCATTTACACAAAAGAGACCGAATTTCATTGCATGTAGCGACAAGACTTGTTTTGAATGGTTATTTTAAATACACAGTATCGTAAATAATACTTACTTTAACCGACTATCGTTTTCATTTATGAAGTCAGCGTAATTAAACTAACCGACGATTCGGGAATAAAAGACGATGTCGGTTAATTTAAATATTTATGTGGTATTTTTGTCTATGTTTACTTTAACCGACACCACTGCTTTTTACAGCGATTGTCGAAATAACTGAAATCCATAATATTTTATAACAATCATGCTGGAAAAACGCATGAACTCCATGATACAGATATAACGTAAGCAAGGAAAAACAAATGTAGCGACCGGGCACCAACGCAATAGGAGTAAGCAAAAACAACTTAAATGTTTAAAATAGGATTTCATATGGCGAAGAAAAACGATTTAAGTAACCTATAAGATTCGAAACAGAAAAGGAAAAATACATCAAATAACAATCTAACTATATAGTCGGTACTTCAAGCGGTAAATGAACCAAAAATGCCAACATTCTTTGTCACTTCATTTAGCGTCTGAAAAAATTGAGCCTAAAAGTGCCATTACTTGAAGCGACACCAAAGTGGTCAGATCGCCACGAAACCAAGACCAATCGACGCAGAAAAATTCACTGATTTCAAATATGTAAAAAAGTCATTTTCGACCAAAGTGTCGCTTCAAGTGTTTTTCCTTTCCACCGTCGATATGAATCTTACCTGAAACCGTTGATCAGATGTGTAAGTCAATATCCCAGCAGTAAGTATGTGAAGGTCTCGTTTTCTTATCCAAGACACCTGTAACAATTACATAGGCACGTTAGATCTTCGCTATTGTACGCGAAAACAAAGGAGTAAATGATGTAATGCAATACCTTCACATTTTGCCACATAATAGGTTTCTAAATTGGAAAGGTTACGTGTTCAAAGGGAACGAAGCGAGGCGAAATCAAAATAATACACTGAAATCATACAATATACAGTCATCATCATCATCAATCCTGTTAACGTTACCACATAAACTGCTTTCATTATAAGGGTCGTGAGTTAGAACTCCGCTGTTTCCTGTATTTTCTTGCAGTCAGAAGTGCTCTTTATATAATGAATAATTAATATAGAATAAAATGATGCTATGAAAATATAATTATTATTAGTATGAAAATTATAATAATATTTTTTCGTTCAAGCGAGGCCCTTACACCATTCATTTAATATTTAACTTTATAACCATAAACTATGAAAGTCACAAGCTAACATTTTTATTATTAAAAATGGCGCTAAAACGTTACTATCAACAAATACTTCATTATTTTGCCTCTCGTCGAGTCTGCTATCGACATTTCTAAGAATAAATAGCTTTATTACCCCTTATCGTAGTTTAGCCGAGCTAGAGTGCTTCTGTCTAGAATTCTAGATATATTATAGGGCCGTCTGGGACTGGCTATTGAATATATCTGCATTCTGTAGTGGCTTGAATATGTTATATCTGAATGAATACACAAATTAGATACAATAGCTAACTTAATATGTTGATTTATGGCTATCAAATCAAATCTTAGTTCAAGATTATTCTGCTTATCAGTTTTGGTGTTAATATTATAACTATTTTGCTTATTTTTTTTTTTTTTTTTTTTCATAATCGCACTGCTAAACACACGTCGCTACAATAATTATCATAATCAAATGATATAATATTATAGTTAAGTATGTTTGTTTTCCTTGCAATGTTTATGTAAAAACTGAACTTCTTACATAAAAGCTTTATAAATAGTATTTGCTTGCGACTACAGAAAGTTCTATTCAAACAATCGACACAAAAGACCTTTAGTTGAAACTTTCTAGAGGTTCATACAAACTTTGTTTTTATAGATACATATAGATTTTTATTGTTATCACGACGTTTTGTCAGTAGTTTATTAGGAAATTTGTTTGTTTATATCTTAACTTCTTAAGAGTGGGTTTTTATCGTAAAGTATATGCAATAAATTGTAATTTCATTGACGTAATAACGATTTACAAAAAGGGCATTGTTGTTGTTTTCTTTGGTGATAAATTTTGTTTTTATTACGTAGTTAATTATATTTTGAAAAAAAAATTGGGGGATCTGTTAGGGGATTTTATACAAGTAATTTCCCAGCATGTCTAAGAAAAAGAAAATCTCAAGGTTTGTACCAATAAACTATTTATAAACTATTTAACTATACAAACTACATCTTAATCTAAAAATTTACATAGACACCATAGATAGCCATAAATCCACAATGCAATGACAACAAATCCTCAAGGACCCCAGGACACTCCAAGAAGCCTGTGAAGACCCCAGGAGGATTCTGTGCTTTTGGTTGGAGTTAGGATGGCTATACATAGCAAATCTCATCACACAAAATCCAATACAATACAATACAAACACACTTTATTGTACACCAAAAACAAAACACATGATGTTATATTCATGTGTTTTGTTTTTACACAAAAAGAGACACATACAATGGGCGGCCTTATCGCTAAAGAGCGATCTCTTCCAGGCAACCTTCTTGTCTGGAAGAGCGGCCTTTGGAAAACTGAACCATCTTAACTACTACTACTATTTGTCATAAATCAATCAAAGCCGAACAAAAGACATTTTTAATTCACGCTTGAAACAATAGCAAGTAGCACATCTCGATAAGTCTGGATCGCGCTAAAATAGCTAATGATCAATAGTGGATGTGCTTGAAAGCGAGCATTGTATGCAAACTGGAGCGCTCCATTTCAACGGCTATTTTTGCCATTTCCGTTTTTTTATACAGATTAAGGTTAGCTGGACAAGAATTTGTTTTGGTTTACCTATCTTTGCGGAGTCGCAAATTTTGAGCACAGTTTTTACATAATTTTGGACAATCTCTTAATATTTTGACTTGTAGCTCTTTCCACGGCATAAATTTAGTTCTAGTGTTTCTCTGTGAATTGACAATTTATTAGTAAGACTGATTGCTAATGTTTGTTGTGTTGACGATATCGAAATACAATACAGTTTTAACATTATGCTTGAGCTAGTTTTGTTGACCTAACGTTCTCTGCGTTGAGGGTAACGTGTAATCTTTTAGCTAAGATTTAATACAATTGAGTCTTGTTGGGCGCATCATAGATACAATATTATTTGAATTCGTTATGCGAAGGTTACAATTACTCTTATAACCATACAAGATTTCGTATTATAGCTCCTTATCATATAAACTACTTTATTTGATAATAACGGACTCTTCAAGATTCAGGCCTTTGAATAAAAACGATAGTATGAGTTCTTACCGCCTTGTCTCCTAACTGTTCGACTCTGCAATGCAGGAAGGCTGTCTGTCCCACCACAGTCGTCACGTTCCGGGGCACGTTGTATTCGAAATACGGGAAAGACCCCACGCTGTCTTCTCCATAGTGGGCTGTGCCTGTGAAGAGATAACATTATTATTATAATCAACGTATTTTGTTTTTATCAGCTAATTGTATCTCACTGCTGGGCAAAGGCCTCCCCCAATTATCTCCAATCATACCTATCTAGCGCGATACTTTTCCAAAATAAATAAAATAATAAATAAATATATTCCTCACACGAAAGCTCTACCTATTTATATTTCAGTTTGCAGCTAGCAAACTCTGCAAGTGAGATCTGAAATCTCGATGATGCATGTTTTTATTTTAACTCTTCGAAAGAGGTTATAAGGTTTTAAACGGTTTACTAATTTCAAAAACAATTCAATAAATACACTTTTTATTTTTGAATTTAGAGTTCGATTTTTCAAATTTTTTTTCCCCACAACCACAAAAGAATAAGTATCAAATCAAACAAATAATTAAACGGATAATTGACTTTGCGATGAAAGATGATTTCCTTTCTAAATATTTTGAGCTTGTTGTACAATGACGTACCCTTTGTAAGGTCGTTTGAAGAAAAGGGACAAATGGAATTCGAAACGACACAATTAGTCTAAACAAAGGTATGTTGATTAAAAAATTATAAAGCTTACCATGACAAAGAAATTCCTCTTTAGCTCTCTAGGGGTGAATATGGCATAAAAAACTTTTGAATCCTTTGTTACATGTTGATTTGACATTGATAATTCTAGCTCTATCTGTGACAAATGGTAACTTACTGAGGATATTGTGAGTAAGTTTTGGAGAATTGCCAAGACAGGTTTAACAATATTCAATTCGTAGAAACTGTTTCTTTTGGGACGATAAAATATCTGATAAGATTATAAAAAAAACAACAAATTATTGTACTCAATTTAGAATGAGCTGGTAACATAAAGAACACCTTATGTTTCTCAATACAGTGTTTAAAAAATGAAACATATTTTATGTCAACCTTGTTTCAGTTTGAAAAATGAGCTTTTCCATGCAGATTCTTTCAAGGAACAAACATTTCTAAAATACCTATTTATCAAAACAAAATAACTAAAATTTAAATATTTCTTATACAAAATCTTTTAAGCACTAAAGTTGGGCCAAGATAGGGGTACAGTTTACGTAAGCATACGTAAATCTTTGGCGCCTCTGAGTCGTAACTCGAATCACCAGCTGTCGCAAAATCGATTCCTTTAAAGGTGGCTTTAAACTGACTGATTCCAGACGCCAACGAATATACTCTGCTTTGATGCCACGTGAATTGTGTTATCAAAACACCGAGTATTTGAAAAAATACTAAGGACTACTCTAATCTACTAAAGTATGCAGGTATTTATGAGTCGGAGGTTTGAGTCTTGTATCTAAATACAAGTAATTTGTCTAAGTTAGCCAAAATGACCATATTTTCTATTCAAATAGTTTTATCTCAAGTAGGTATTAAATTATAATGTTTAGAATAAAACTAGTCTTATAACATTAATTGTGTGTTTTATTGATATTATAAGATTTTTATTAGAACTACTAATTTGCTATTGGAGTGTATATTTTAATTTTGGAATGTCCTCATTACATCTTACAACTTTTTACATTTCAACATAACAACACAAGGGAAAAAGTTTCAAAACAGTTGACTTTCGAAAATAGAAATTTAAATGCTTATGTGTGCCATGCGTGTGTGTTGGCAGTTACATTCAATGTTCGTGCGTAAAAAAACTCAAATACTCTTCAGTATACGCACTTTTATATACGTTCCGTTCCCATCGAATTTCGGTTGTGTTGATGCAAATGAGAAGGTCTGGCGTTCTGTTATCGTGTACAAATTGGAACGTAATGCGTGCTTCAGAAACACGTTGGTCCCGGTTTTTTTGGGTATCTTTTATTATAATTATTGGACAAAGTAGTTTTTTTTTAAAGCAGTGCCTAATAAAAGTATATAATAATTAGTAGGAATTGTTACTAGTCAATTAACTCGCGAGTGTTACAACTAAGTCGTGTAGATGCATCGCCATTTCTGTAAGGCATCCTTAAAAATATAAAGCCATGCGTGCCTAAAGTAAATTTGTACCTTGTGCCATAAGCTTTCATGTAACATACTATAAAGCTCGACGAGTTTTTTTACATTATGACCCAACTTATGTTGGCATTACGCCCGATAAACGCTGCGTTGAAGCCAATTTTGCAGATTTAGCTTTTTGCTCGCTCAATATTGTGGAATTGGATCTAAAGCACTTGGAATTCAATGAGGGTCGATGTTTTTTGATAAAGACGCAAAGGGAAATACTTGAAAGCGTCAAAATACCGGGCGAAGAAAATAAAAACATTTATTTTCCCTGAATGATATAAATAAGAGTTTAATTAAAACTATTATATAGGTAGTTCTTCTTCTTCTTATTTTTTACGTAACTGGCACATTATGTAGTTATTTCGTCGTTGGTACATAAAATGAGGAAGATATGGCGGAATCGCAATATATACAGAGCCACAAAAATCCGGCTAGTTCGGGCACTCATATTCCCCATATTCCTGTATGGTGCAGAAACGTGGACCCTTAGAGAAGTAGAAAGGAAGAAAATAGACGCTCTAGAGATGTGGTGCTGGAGTATCGTGGACTGAATTCCGCACTAACGAGTCCATACTTCGAGAACTCAGCATCAAGCAGCGTCTATCATCGTTGGTACAGTCTCGTATCCTCACCTTTTTTGGTCACGTATGCCGCCGAGGGGAGGTGGCTATTGAGCGACTTGTGGTCCAGGGAAAGGTTGAGGGTACCAGGCCACGTGGAAGATCGCCTATGAGATGGTCAGATCAAGTAAAAGCGGCAATAAATGACTCATCATCACTACACGATTGCACGAGAAAGGCAGCCATCAGAGAGGAGTGGCGGCGTGTTGTGAAGCTTGCCACCAAAACACAACTTTATGATGACCACGACCACTCTGCCAAGAGTGACACCGAATAAGAAGAGACATAAAATGTCAGTAAAATATTCAACAATCAAACTGTGTAAACATTTTATTGTATTTCAAATCGAATAACAGACAAAATTTAATTTACTTAGTTTGTTTTATGTAGATCTAGTTTTTATAATGGACTCTTCACTATTAAAAACGCAATTTGTCATTGTCAAGTGTTTTAGTAAAATTATAAATAAAAAAATGAGTTTACTTTGTGAATTGGTGGGGTACAGGTCGTTGACAGTGCGCTCCAAGCTAATCATTCTTGAACTTTGCGATATACCATTGCTATGCATTAATTTCATAAGTTTCCTAGGTAAAGTTACTACAGGTAACATAAATTAATACAATGTCGTTTGGAAAAACTGTTACTTTAAAAATACTGTCCTTTTAGAAGATAAATCTTTACCAACAAAACAACACCTAACTCACAGAATGTGTACTTGTTAACAAGCCTGCACCTGAGGTATTGCCTTTAGTAACCCGATACTCAGCTTGCACTAGATTTAGAGTAACCTTTATGGCCGCAAACACAAGGTTTAAAACTCAATGTATCTTGTAAAGATTTTGTGCTGCATTTCTAAGTTCGTAGAATGCAGGAATTCTAACAATAACCTGATAACATAACCTTTTCCTTTTAAAGCCTCAGTTTTACTAGCTTAAGAGTGCAGGTATTGTGATGCGTTATGTTTATTTTATATGCGAGGTATAAGGTCCAATCCACTGGGCATTATCGGTCCCTCGCATTTTAACGTTCCCCATTTCTGTTTCGATCCCGTAGAGAAGCCCCGAGCCTGTACCTATACAGCTCTTAGAGCTACTCTGACTCTGATCATGAGGCAGATCGTGAAGAACCACGTTATATGGTTGTTATGATGAAAGCATGGCGGATAATTATATAAAATTATTTTGCCTTATAATTTTAAGTATCAATAGGTATTGCGTTTTATAAAAAGTTCATCCTTCGCCGTTCCCTTGGATGTTCAATAAACAGTACCTATCAAAAGTAGTTGGTTAGGATACTCTGGGCTTTGACTGAGTTTACAATGTCAGCTGACACTCACTGTCACTTTGATACGACAGCACAATTCCGCAATCAAATATGTGCTAGTCCGCATGTGTATTTCTATATTGTGTTGTATGTAATTTGTACGATCTACAAATATATTGTTCCGAGTATCTGGCGTGAGTGTGTTATTTATGTATGGTAAAAAAATATATATCTATGTGTTATTATTAAGAAATGGGTGCTAGACCCGTAATATAAGCTTCGAGCTTACCACGGGAAGATGTTGCTGTGTTAATTGTTCATCAATATTTATTTTTATTTGTAAGTTCACTTACGTCACATTGTTCATAAAATGGTACGGAATCCAAAAGCAAAAATAAAAAAATGTTTATTTCCCAAGAAATATAGATAAAATATACTAAAATAACATGTGGCGGGAATAATTAATCTAATTTTGAATTTAGTTTATTGCGAACATATTTTTCTTGCTTCCAAGTTTAAAATTCTGTTCCTTTCTTTGATAAATTTAAAATTCAGTCCCAACACCAGCTTTCCTTGTCAGCCGCGGTTCACGTAAGTACAGAGATCGCCAACCCTTTACCGGGCTCGTCATTAAACCAAATTGCCTGACTTAAATCGCGAGGTTCACATCTCATTTACCCCGTTTTTACGATTCTGTTGGCTGTTTTTAAACCCAACCGCAAACGAAATTGAACTCTCTTTCACAACCTTTGGGTTTACTTTTATTCGTGTGAAAAGTGACTCGGGTCAGGTTATTAGTACCTACTGCGAACCGCTAAAGTTCTTGTAGACTTTATTGGCGGGGAATACAGGTGAAAATTGCTCTTTTATTTTGTTAGTAATTTAATTAAAGTGATGTGTTAATTTCTAAGCTTATGTATGCATGGAAAGACGTTAAACTAAAGAATGGACCGTAATTCACACATGCTCCAACTAGTGAGGAATGTTTATTTGGATTCTCAGTTACTGACGCAATTACGTCGGGAACAAAAGGTTGGCGACGCCTGAATATTACTCAGTATAAATCATTGTGTAGATTAAGCAATTAAAAAATGTTTTAAACTGTCTCAAACATAATATTCCAGGTAAATTTCCATGATAAACAAAAAATCTTAAAATATCTAAAATATAAAAAAAATCACATAATTTATACTTAGATCTCAATTATAATAAAATAATTTCTAAGCAGGCGGGAAGTAAACCTGCATCACTCTCATAACATGAACCATTTTACTGAGCAATCAAGCTACTTAATATATTACCTTACTTAAATTGTGCTATGCATTCCATTTCCATTTAACTTTTCAGTTCAAAGCACCGATGACATCACATGCAGATTTATGTTACTTTTAGATGTTAAAATGTATTCCAAGTAAAGTAGATTGATTAATCTACTTTACTTCTTTACTTTACTTTACTTCTTAGGTAACCAAATGTATCGGAAGGAGAATTTAAGTTCTCTTTAATGGTTGTTACCACGTGGTTTAAGAATAATACCATCAATCAATTTTATTTTATTTATTTATCTATTTCTGACACCTGCAGCAGGAAAACTGACGATAAATAAATATTTTTACTATTACTATACTATTTTTATTCTACATAATATAAAACCCAGACGCTTGGAACATTATATAAAAGAGATTTATATACCTTATGCTTGCAGCTTTTATAGTGTCGTTTGTGTACACTTGTAATCTTAGTAATACACTTAGTCGGTTTTTTTGTAAAAAGATTAAATAAGGTGCCACGACTTTTGAAAAATTCTTCCATGAGCTCGCGCTATCTCACATTATTAGTTCTTGCACTTCTTAGATTTTCTTTAAATCTCTAAGAGGCTTAACTCTATGGCCATTAGGTCAAGTGAGGTTTCCAAGCTAAGCTTGTTACATTAAAGCCATTAAAGCTGATTTTTCACGATGGACTGTGAGACGATAAAAAGGCGATTTGGTTCTTCCGTTTCGATAAGGAATGGCTTTATCTACCTTTGTTATTTATCTTGAACTTATATATCTTTGATATTATCTTAATATATCTTTGATTTATTTGTGATTTGAATTTGGCCAAAGAATAGTACCAACCATCTTTCCGTGGACGGCGTCAAATTTGATGAGGAATTAATATACCAGGCAGTGGCGTTGTTTTATGTACTTCGACATTACAAATAATACTCCTATTGGTGATGTTTATATCAGTTAGAGTAGCTCCAGATATAATATTTCAAAAACTTTAAGTAGGTACAGACATACTTAAATAATAATACAGTGGGTCTGGTTTATTCATAAAATAACAAATATTTCCAAAAAGTATTTACCTTTATAAAAAATCTTAAAATACTATTCTTTCAGCAGATGGTTAAGTGCCATGAACGCTGGCGGCATTACCACATTGAATGGCGTTAATTCGTTGACCATAATAAAAGCCAGCATTCTTATCACCAATAATAGTTGTAAAATTTAGTTAGTTTTAAGTTATTTTGTTAGAAGTGTGCAACAAGCTTTAAAATCCTTCACTAAATACTTAATAACGCCAGCAAAATGTGCCACTTTTGGCGCTTTATAGAACATTTTCCTTCTAAAGCGTAGCGCAGGTGTAAATTTTAACTGAAATATGACGTGGTTAAACCTAACTGTGGTTTAGGCAGTAGTTAGTGGACTCGTGACAGTTTTGTGGTTAGTTTCACTAATCTGCTGGCAACAGAGATTTAGCAATTAGTAAATTTAAACAAGCTAGAAGCACTGAAAATAATATTTTAAATAATTTTATTGTAAATAAATAAAATGCAAAATAAATGCCCATTTTCGTCGGAATTAGAGAGATTGAGCCTTAATTAACCACGCTGGCCAAGTCCAGTTGGTGACAACATGACCTTCAAAATTTTCAACGTTCTCAGAAGATGCCGATTTTCTTTCGGTGTTTGTCTTCACCGTTATTTCACTTAATCTTTAACGCACTTAAATACATTACCAAAACATTAACTTTGCCATATTGACTTAGATAAAATCATTTAAGTACTGAAATTTCACTTTCAAGCGAATTATTTCGTTCCGCAAAAGAAACAATGCAAAACTTCGAACGGCAAAGTGCACGGATAGTTTTCACAAAGTAGTGTCCAAATGCTGTTGGGAAGTGTCTCTAAAAGTGCTATCGGGGTGTTACAACTTTGCTAGTGCTTCTAGAAACTTCCGTAGGTGGTACCTATGATAGGTGACATTTTTGCAGTTTTTAGACTTGTTTATGGACTGATCGTAAATAACTGGAGATGACTTGTAACATTTTAGTTCACCTATTTTGTAATTAACTCTGTGCTCATGCTCATATTGTAGCATATGTGGGTAGCAATCATTTTGATAGTACTTAAAGCTGTAGTAGTTATTATCTATATATATATAGATAAGTCATACAAGATCGTCATCTTCATCATCATCATCATCATCCCTATTTACGTTCCGGCACAAGGACTTCTCTTAAAGTATCTTTATTTATTAATTTTATATTAATTTTTTTAACAAAATTACTTTAAGTCATGACTATAAGCTGATGCATAAAATAAGTAGTACTAAATATAACGTTGACACAGTTATTTCTGAAACTTTTACTAAGTATTGGATAAATTGTGTAGGGAAGTGTCTCTTAAATTACTATCGGGTGTTACAGTTTTGTTAGTGTTTCTGGAAAGTTCCATACGTGTACCAACCGGTGATATAGAACATTTTGCGATTTTTTGACTTGTTTATGGACTGATCGTGAAAGAGCTATAGTTTGCTGTAACATTTTAGTACCTAGTAACATTGTTGACACTTTTTCGTGACTTAGTATGTGCATAGTCTTAAATAAAACAAATGTTGAAAGGAATTTACTTCTACAAAACGTTCTATCCTATGCTGATATTTTGTCTAAATTCTGAAAATCGCTTAACTTAAAGAGGTATATTAATAATAGATAGTCTTCAATAAAACTAATTTTTAAAGGAATTAGGAACTATTTACTCACACAAAACGTTCTATTCTGTCCTAACATTCTGTCTAAAATATGAAAAAAAATTCTCGGATACCCTTCAGTAAATATATTACGTTAAAATACACAATATTTGCCTCGATAGTCTGGAATTAAGTCAGCTTCTGAAACGCCCAACCTTTTTCCAAAGTAAACAAAGGCGCAAACAGAATATTGTGGCTAATAAATAAATATCTCTCAACAAAAGCCACAAACATTTTCACGCACAAATAACTTTGAACTGTTGAACGGTCAAGTACAGGGCTCGAATACTGATCGGTTTTTTCCCGCGAGTCTTAACTTTGGGACTCGGCTATGAATTTTGTGAGTTTCTGTTTTAGGGAACTTTTCCTACCTAAATATGGAACTTCATCATCATTTCCAACAACCGTTGGAAATCTATTGCAAGACATTTAGCTTCCCTTATGATACTTTGAAGATTTATAAGCCTAAAATAGTAATTTTGCCACTCGTAGTGTCACGTTAAATAAAATTGATCATTACAGTTCGAATTTTATAAACGCTAAACTAAACTGAATAGTATAGACTCATTTTAACTACCTAAAACAATATCCAATTTCATTCATACCCTATAACTACCCATTCAAAGTTCACTTTCCCGGATACGATTTACTTAATAAATGCTTCAGTCTTGCATGTACGAGTAGGTACAATCCTTTTGTACATTAAGCGACAGCATTAGTGTCATAAAGACTCTATTGTAAAACTTCTGCTCATTACGAAGCGCGCACGTATAGTAAGATATGGCTTGCACAAACTTTATACAGCTTTAATGAGTGTTATCTTGCGTAATGTGACAGGCTTTACTTTGACGGGGTTAAATAAACTGGTGGTAAAAAAAATACTGGTACCGTGTGTTGCCAGCCTAAAAATAACACCATTTCTTTTATTATTTACCATTATTATTTACCATCTCATTATATTATGAAAAATCCATGAAAACAAAAAATGTGCCAATTTTGCCCAGTTGTAGGTGGTAATATTTATATATGTTACGGCTAATACCCGAAGTGCGGCTACACCTAGTTCTAACCGGCTAAAACTAGGTGTAGCCACTGGCTGTTGGTTAAACCTAGTATTAGCCGATTATTTTCGGGTAAAACTAGGTGTAGCCTTCATCATGCCGGCTACAACTAGGTCCAGCCATTCCCTGTTGGATAGAACTAGGTTTATCCGATATCACTCCGGCTAGAACTAGGTCCAGCCATTCCCTGTTGGATAAAACTAGGTCTATCCGATATCACTCCGGCTAGAACTAGTTCCAGACAATTCCTGTTGGATAAAACTTGTTTTTATTCTATTATATAGTTTATGTTACTTTATAAAAGTGTGATTTATAATTAAAATAACATTCTTTAAATTATAATATGTAACTAATTATTGTCTGTTGTTAAAAAATGTTCTTGATTGTTCCTATTATATCGACACTCCCTACGTATAGTCGTGTATCTGCAAAACACAAATTTTACAGGAGAGCGTTTTAAAGATTTGAAAATGTTCAAATGCCTATAACTGGAGCCCCTTTTGAGATATTTCTGTGAAAATTGGTGAGATGCTCTAACTGTAGATCTAGTTTAAGATAGATCCTGTTTTTTATTTAAATTTATATTGGTTTAGATTTTATTACACTTACATATTTTTACGTCGTGCTTATGACCTAATAAAATGCCCTATGTGGCCACATACACACTTTTTCGTGGGAGCTCAGAAGAATGACAATATTGTAACTGCCTGAAACACGGTTGTACTTGGTAGATCTATTTATATAATTCCGTTTAACTGGTGCAAAGTAGTGGCAATCGTATGGTAGATGCTCTTCTTGTATGTGCTTCACACGTGAAATGCCGTTTTGGGATTTTGTCACAATATCTATTGATAAAATCCCAATGGCAAACAAGTTCTCCCAATGATTAAAAAGCCACAAACTGCAGGTCACTTTCAAAGTCATCAGTTTTTTGTGAGCATTTGAAAATGCATATGTCTCCACAAGCACAACCCAGCTCTTTCTTTGGGCTAGTATCAGTAGTCCGATGATCGGACTGTTAGTTAATACTCTTAAGTATCAGTGTCATCGGACTACTGAGCCTTTTTGTCCGGTGGTAAAAAATTTCGACTTTCCCAAAAAGAAAAGGAATAATCCTTACTTATCATTATACAAAAAATAGTTTTATATTTATCATATTGGAAAAAATTAATGTAATGAAAATGAAGTAAGAGATATTTCTTATCTTTTTGGGAATGTCGAAATTTTTTATACTAAAAAGAATCGAACTCCCTTAATTTACCGTCTCTTCAGTGTATGGTTTTCCTGAATTTCTATTGTCCTTACGCTTAATTTCTAGCCACTGGTTTTTTTTAGTTTACCCTTATCTTTTTAGTTTGTATATCGCCTTTTCTTCTTAGATGGTTCTCTGTCATTGATTTCAAGCTGCTCTTTATTCCCGAAATATTTGGAAAACGCGTCGAAGTGGAGGCTGGTGACGCAGGGCACTCTAATAACTGTCCATCTGTTAAGCTAACTGGTAATGTTGCTGAAGTGGGTGCTGTTGCCTCAGCACAACCTAGGTGGTCATATGGAAAGACAACTGGTAATGTCACTGGAGTGTATGCTGGCAACTCAGTTTAACCTAATTACACAAGCTTCGTAACACAAGCTTCGAGGTTACTACGGGGCTAGATGTCGCTGTGTAAATTGTCCAGCAATATTTATTATTTAGTTATTTAATTAGTCTTTCTGTTGAGCTATAAGGTTGCCGTAATTGGGAGAGTCACACAGTGATCATGGCATATGAATGCTTGAGGAAGACTGTAGCAGTAGGGGAGATTCAGGCATATTTGCTGCCAAAATGGGGTCATAGAAGCTATATTCCGGCAAATTACCTTGTATTTGTAAATAGTGGTACTCTGTTACTTCCACGGGTTTAGGATGTTTTTATTGAGTTTTCTAGTTCAGGTTTGCAGGTTTTTCACAAAAGCGTGGTGACGAGCTAAAGGTTATGTCATTATTCCCTGTGTCATTGCTGGAGCCACTACCACAATCTTGCAAGGAAGATTTTAAGAAATGGGAAGCTGTGACATGCAATTCAGAAGATACTGGACAAACACCGTTAGTGTTCGTAGAATGCAAGAAAGAAATGTTCGTTGCAAAACGTTCTTCATCGCTGCCAGATATTATTCAAAATGGCACTGGAAAAACATCTGAGAAACAACAACAAGGGGCAAAATTTAAATGGAAGAGAGCTTCTTGCACTTTTAAAGTGCATTTCTGTTCATAACTCTGAAGATCATTATCATAATAATTATCTAATGGCATCCTTGGAATTATCTACTTTCCGACAAAAAAGACTCAACAAAATCGGCTCACAAACAACGAAGATATCCGTGAACTAAAAATAATACACATATAAAGACGAATTGAGAAACAGCTTTTTGAAATTGGTTAAAAATAATTGTTTTTTGTATTAAAATAACATGAAAATACAAACGTAGAACTATGTAAGTGCATGGGTTACTATAACTTCAATTCAAAAACTTTCCGATGTAAAACTATGCAAAAGTCAGTTACCGAATTTTGATTTAACAACTTTTCGAAGAATAAATATGTATGTGCCTATATACACCTTATGATCATAGTGATTCCCGATGTATAAATATGTAAGTGCGTAGTTACACATTTGTACGTTGGTCATGAAATAATTTTGGAAATATTCAAAATTTACTTACAAATAATAGTCTATTTAGTCAGCAATTAATGCTAATAACACACAACTGATTTAATAAACCTAATAACTATGATTGGACACCAAAAAGTACAAAAAGTTGGTAAATCATTAATTAAGATTTACTTATCTGGTCCTTGTAGGAGATATAGCTTGGTTAGGATATCTTCTTTTTCTTGCTTAATAGCGTCTGCTTTAAAATTGTTAAAGAATCTGAAACGGTCACTTGTCATTTTACGGCAATCAAATATTTACGTGACGCACACGCATTTTATTCGCTCTCCGCACAAGAACTGCGTAACGGGCAATTACCCGCCACACGCGCCGTACTACCCCCGCGTCAAAGTGTGTATATGGAAGATACAGCATTATATGGCGGGTAAAAAATAATGTTGGACAGTTATACGTTCAAGAAAAACGTACTTAGAGTTGACATTTTTTTATTTTTGTAAGTTATAATGATAGACCGGCATGTGTAGATGCCAAAAATGCATCAAACGTATAAGTGTGTATCAGGCACTTAGACGATAATACGTAGGGAGTGTCGATATTAAAAATTGCATGCTATCGGCAGAGCTTTTTTATATATTTTTTTTATATTAAAAAACATCCAATAAAACTCTAATGCACTCCTAATAATTTGTGTTAATTATTACAATGTGATTTATAAGAATAAATAACTCTCTTCGTTTCATTTTATTGGATGTTTTTTAATATCTAAAAAAATATCTAAAAAAAAATATATATAAAAAAGCTCTGCCGATAGCATGCAATTTTTAATATAATAGGAACAATCAAGAACATTTTTTAACAACAGACAATAAGTACCTAGTTACATATTATAATTTAAAGAATGTAATTTTAATTATAAATCACACTTTTATAAAGTAACATAAACTATATAATAGAATAATAACAAGTTTTATCCAACAGGGATTGTCTGGAACCAGTTCTAGCCGGAGTGATATCGGATAGACCTAGTTTTATCCAACAGGGAATGGCTGGACCTAGTTCTAGCCGGAGTGATATCGGATAGACCTAGTTCTATCCAACAGGGAATGGCTGGACCTAGTTGTAGCCGGCATGATGTAGGCTACACCTAGTTTTACCCGAAAACAATCGGCTAATACTAGGTTTAACCAACAGCCAGTGGCTACACCTAGTTTTAGCCGGTTAGAACTAGGTGTAGCCGCACTTCGGGTATTAGCCGTAACATATACATAATAATTTAAATTTAGAAAACGATATGAATATTTAATTATAGATGTTTTAAAAAAGGAAGAAAAGTTTTTACATAGCAGTTGCATAACTCTAAAAGTGGTTTCTACTCGTAATTAATTCTACTAGTTCTCCGAACAAACAAACGAATTCTCTAAAGGTTTCATACGTGCATTAACAAAAGCATTTGAAAAAATAGCATTATTTCTCTAGAGGTAAGCAAACATCATAAAACAATCCTACATTTCTGCTCGAGTATATTTGTACGAAATAATCACATTAGCCATCCCAACAGTAAACGAATAGTTGAACAAACAAGTTAAGGTAACTTTGATGGTTTTATCATTTTTTATTTACTTCAATTTTTTTATGCCCATTTTTTATTTTGATAAGTTTGATATTTTATGCCCATAAAAATAAAAGTGTAACCTTTTTTATATAGTTTAACCCTGAAGCAGAACAAAAATTTATGGAGTATTTTAACAGATAATATTAGCATAGGGTACTTATTAATTATTACAACTTAAGAGGCCTATTACGTCAAATCGCGAAATTGTTCGGTTTTCTCGTCCTAATTCTATGGTTTGCGTTAGTTGTTTGATATTACAATTACATCTATATAATAGTTCGTTTTCTCCTCTACAAAAGTATCAAGAAACATTTTAGAGAACTTGTTTATATATTGAGTAATAATCATTCTCCGGATACATGTTTCGTAAAAAACGCTCGAAGACCTGTTTTCTCAGCTCAAATTTGTAGATTCTAATGAATATGGGCGATCAAACTATTTTTTATTATGTTACGTATATCCTATTCTTTATTTAGAGTAGAGTACATTTTCGTTAAATGCTTTTATTCTAAAGATATACCGAATTTAATATCGACCGAAAATGCTTCGAAACAAACCTCAATAACTCCGAAGTTCTAAATCAATGGGACGTCATATTTATATCAAAATATTTATTAACATTTGCTTAAACTATGATATTAATTTTAATTTGTAGAACGGTTTTGGTAATTTTTTATGAATAAAATAAAACTACCATAATTTAGTAGTTTTTTCATGCCGGCGGCGATTTCGATTTAGTACCGCGCGAGCGCTTGTCGAGGTCGGACCTATGTCGGTTGTTCTTGAATAAAATATAGAAATATTTCGTAAAATGTCAGTGTGTGGGACTGTCAATTGCTGTAAAAACGCTGTTAGTGTGCGTGTATGTGTTATTGCGATACTACGACCGACATAAGTTGATCCGTTGATAACGATCAATTGTTATTTTTATTGATAACGATCAATTGTTGTTGTTGCTGGCCTAAGAATTGTACCACTTGTTGCTGGCCTAAGAATTGTACCACATCATTGTCATCTTGTTTAACCTTATTTATTTGGAGGTTATGCTGTAGGATGTGGATTGCATATCTAAAGTTATCTATCCTTATTAAAAAACAACAAGGCAACTTTTTTTGGTGAAACCGTCCAACGACTAAATGTAATTATGCCTATGATTTTTTTAGATTATGACTAACTTGCCGACCCGCCGACAGCTGCGCTTGCGTTTTTACGTTATTTACTAGTTTATGTTTTATAGCCTTTTTCGATAATTTTACTATCCAATACTGAAATCATATTTTAAATCGGACCCGCGGTTTCTGAGTAGCACGTTCAAACAAATAAACAAGCAATCTCCTCAGCTTGATAATTGTAGTATAGATTTCCATAATATTTATTACAAAGAAAATATTCCGTAATTTTTTGTTCTTATTTTTACCGAGTATCCAATATGTAAACAAAAAATAATGTACCTTTCTAATAAATATATTATTTATTGTAAACATTAAATATGTACCTTTCTAATAAATACAGGGCGTCCCAAAGTTATGGGCCATGAAGGGGAAGTACCTTAAATATCGTAGATAGTGAATTTTGCTCAAAACAGACTTCATTTTATTTTTAAGTTAGTAATTCTGCATTCATTGATTTTCTAAAAATTACTTGCTTTGTCTGGGAATCGAACCGACTTACATGTAGAAAAAAAAAACTCTATTTTTATGATACCAATCGAAAGAATAGCTAAAAAATAATAACTCTGCTTAAGTAACATAGTATTTAAAAAGAAAGGAACAACGTGAAATTAATTATTTTAATCAAATAAAAAACATGAAACATTTTTTGTGTAAATTAATTAATTAAATTACTTACTTTTTAAAATAAAATGAAGTCTTCTTTGAGCAAAATTCACTATCAACGATATATATGGTACTTCCCCTTCATGGCCCATAATTTTGGGACGCCCTGTATATAAAATAACACCCCTATTCACGTTCCCACTGCTGGGATAGGGACTTCTCTCTTGACGAGATAGATAAGGCCTTAATTCACCACGCTGGCCAAATGCGGGTTGGTTTTTTTTTAAATATATAAATGAAATATTTTCAATAAGTTCGTAATAAAATAAAAATAAATAGTTTATCAAAATAAAAATATAATGGGAATTATTCAAGATGACATATGTAGATAAATGGATATTCTACATCTGTCTATGACATAATTATGTAGATAAATGGATACCAATAAATATAAAAATAAATATAAAGTTCGAAACTACAAAAATAATACCGAAACATAATTAAAACCTTCATTAACGAAACTTTTATTTATTCAAACACAAATATACCATCTGACAAAACAAGCAACTTATATAGGTATAATATAATTTATTTGTTTTGTTATAATTAGAATTTGTATTTAGTCCGTTCAATTTAGACTTTCGAATTTACATCAAGTCCCAACATTCGACAAAAAAAAACATTTAATTACAAACCTACACACCAAATTTCAGAAGAATCGGTTTAAAAATGAGCCCATAAGATGAGATGAATGAGGACATTTAACTTCAATAAGACTATTTTCAGTTTTATTCTTATATAGATAATTATTAATCATGAATGTTTTAATTTAAAATGATGTGCTTAATTGATTTCAAATAATCAATCAGATTTAAAATAAATATTGATATTATTAAGATAAAACATAATTGATTCAAATATTGAAATAAAAATATCCGCCATTTTGAATTTAGGAAAATATATTAAACACCTATCAATTAAATAAAAACATAAATATAATAATTATTTCAGAATGAAACTGAAAAAAATCCACTCAATAAAATGGAATTTATTTGATGCCATTTTCTACAGATCTAAAATAATTATTAGTTAGTATATTTGTATGTTTTAGATCGACGAAGTATCAAGATCATTTAGTATTTTTCATAGAATTCGCGTGACGCGCCGGTCACGTGGTGCATAAAATATCCAATTTAGCAAAACATCGCCCGGTAACAAGGCTCTTAACAATTGTTTTTATTATAACGAGGGTTAAGGTTCAATTGGACCTAAAGTCGAAATTTTAAATGGATTCATTTTGCAAAGATTATACGCAAGAGTGTGTTTTTAATTTACGTTTACCTCGTATATACACGTAGTATAGATACGTAAAGAGTGTAGGTAATAAGAGGCATATTTCGGTGCTTTTTTTTCATTACCAAGTTAAAGTGTTACCTAATACCAGTGGAAATTTGTGAATACATAAAAATGACTCTATTAATACTCGTAACACGCAATTTACACATAATAATGAAAAAGATAAGAAAGCAATGCCTCTATAATAAGGATGATCCCATGTAATAACATTATTACAACGCCAGTCACATACACAGTCTACACGAAAAAGTTCAGTCGCGCATCCCGATTTGAAATCCATTCACATAATGGTTTGCTTATAGATCGAAATCCAAGCTCTGGATCACTTTACTTAATTTGAAATTTGAACAATGTGTAAAATATTTGCCGTGATTGTATTATACGTATGTAATATTGTAGGAGCTGTACAATTCATAAAAGTAAAATCATTATCCAATACAAGAGAGTCATAATTACAGTTACTTTATTATTAAAACGCATTTAAATAATAACAAAGCTAGTATAATACAATTTATTTAAGGGTCTAAATGATATAAAAAAACGGTTATGGCTTAGGACTTTTTAAGATAGATAAGTGTTGTAAGCTTAGAAGGCAGTGATAGTAATAAGGTAATGCAGCTATTTATTAATTATTGTATTGCCGGCCAATGTGATTATTACACCATCTCTTCTCATCGATTACACCAAATTACTTGAATCATCAACCCATCTTTACTCTGGTGGAAAATGACTTTTATTTTATAGGTTAATGACTATTTCATTTTAGGAACAAAAGGCTTTGCTTTTGTGCGACCAGATTGTGCATCGCTTAAATATCTATTTTAGTGTGTCGAATTGCTACAAGTTCATACGGAACATTGGATCGGAGTCTGATTGAGTCCGTTCGATCACAGCTTTGTAAGAAGACTAAAAGCGGCCGGCACTTGGATCCTATATCACAATGGTTTGCTCATTCCATACGCGGGGTGTTCGCATTATTGCGGAATGTGCGATGAGGTCGGTTTTATGCAAAAAAAGGTTTTTCCTTACGGAAATGTTAATTTGTTTTGATGGTATTTTGTCGTTAGTGAATTGCTTTGTTTTTGAAACAGTATTGCGTGTTTTTTACAAGGCATTAGGATATTGGTGCGTCACTTTTTCTCTTTGTTGAGTGTTTAATTGTTTTTTGTTGGGAACTATGATCAAAATTGTATAGGAAAAGCTGTATTTGAAAATACAGCTTTTCCTATACGGTATAACATATTTTGAGAGCGTTGATTAAAAATACATCCTATGGCTTTATAGAGATATAGGTACCAGATTTTCGAAACGCAAGGTAAAGTTTTATACAAATTTTACCTAAAAATGTGCATTTCTATTGATTTTTTTTATAAATAAAGAAAGACATTCTCTCTCTCTACTCTTTGTGTGCACAGTCGGTTACAAAACTTAGTTGTTTTTCTTGATTCTCGGCGCGATTGTGGACGCAGCTTATCAACAACGCAATTCTATTTATTGCCAATCGTTCTTTGTAATACCAATACCAACTAAATTATATTTAAGACATTGAACTTTTATCTATTTTTTTTGTTTAATGTTAAGTTTTAATAATGAATTTGTATTTATTGACTTGTCCAAGTGATCTTTAGGATTTTATGGAAATAAATGACATAAATCTTTAAAAAAATCTTTATCAAAATACTAGCCGACCGCCAACAGCTTCGCTTGCTTTTTTTCATAAAATATAGCCTATAACCTTCCTCGATAAATGGACTATCCAACACTGAAAGAATTTTTTTAATCGGACCAGCGGTTCCAGAGATTAGCGCGTTCAAACAAACAAACAAACAATCAAACTCTTCCGCTTTATAATATTAGTATAGATAGTATAGATTTACCTACAAAAAAACAAACCTTAGGTTCATTAGACTTTTCGATTTCATATTCGTAAGAAACAAACCGAAGCACAGATGTAGGGAATATCCCATTAGGGAATCAGCTGTACGAATCGTTTCTAGTTAGAGGATAATTATGGCGCGTATGGCTTGCTAAATATTAGGAGAACGAAATTACTTCCATACATCACTGGTTGTTTTCTGCACTGTGCCAAAGTCCTAGTAAATAAGCTAGGTATTTATACCAAATTTACAGGACATAATAATGCGTTTTACTTTATTTTTTGATCTATTATATAGGTAAATAGTTTTTTTTTATTTATTATTATGTTAATTTATTTAGTTTATGTAGTTTTTTTTATTATTTTTGTTTTGTATTTATTCGTTATTTATTATTGTATGTGTGTCTTAAAATCTGTGTTATTTATTGTGCATGTTATTATATGAATGTGTGCAAAATAATGTATTTCCTTTATTTCCTTTTATTATGTAGGCCAGTAATGGTACGTAGGTATTATAGGTAATGCTATCTGGTTGCAGAACTATCCAGAACTAATTAATAACGCGTCCCAAATCAGTTAATTAGACGCAGCAGTAAATCAAAGCACACGCTTGCCATAACTTGCTGTTTAATTAGACATTAATCTGAGTCTGAGCCAAGTTTAAGCTAAACTACGTTTAATGGGGTATGCTAATCTAATTAACCAAAGAGCTCTTATCAGGTGTAAAGCTATTTAGTTTAATTAGGGCTTAAGAGCCTGCTGAAGATTTTCACTAAATTTAATACAATGGTAACAAAAAAAATATTTTTTCCCATTATTTTTCGATATATTTTACAAAATTGACTTCAATGAATTAGTTTATCGATATTTCATGTTTTCGCCTTTAATCATTTTATACACTATTTTTACAAGCTACTTACCATAATCTACTCTTTTTACATAACATATTTACCATCGTAAAACTACTATGTTAATATTATTGTAATATACCTATCTATATCCATTCATTATTTTTCGCATAACAGTAATACACATGTCATCCAACCACACACATACATTCTTATAATACTCGACCCGACGACAGATATAATAGGCTTGCGTTATTTTTACGTTAATTACTTAACTAAAAAACAATGATAATGAAACCTTTTTTAATATTAGCTTAGAAGTGGTCTAGAACTAAAACGCAAAAAAACTATAACGCAAAACAACTAAAACGCAAAAATTAAAACGCAAAAAGTTCCATTCTAATTTAACCTGACAAAAGCCGTACACAAAAACATGTACACCTTTATGCTAGATACAATAGCACTTGAATGTCTCCCCTTACATCGTTTGCATCCGTTGACAATTCCAGTGCAAAGCGCGCTGTTTCTGCCCAAATGCAAAATAGCTGACGGAATAATTGGTTCAGTTAGTTCTGTTATTATGTGCTAACTCCCCGAGGTCTAAGTGAACAGTGTAGTGTCGAAGATAGCGTGGTTTTTCTTATCTCATTGAAAGATAAGAAGATTTTACATCGTTTAAATAAATACGAATTATCTGTATTCTAAATATTACTTTTTTTATTTTTTTTATCATCATTAATTTATATTCACATTGTTACATACGACACCAAGATTTTCGATCTATCATTTCATTATTTTTTTATATTCATTCTAACGTTACCACCGCTGGGACACAAGGACTTGTCACGGCCACGTATTAGTTCGGGTTGGTGAATTACCTACACAATCAAATGTTCTTCAAACTTTTAAAAGTTCATCAAACGGTTTTCTCACGATGTTTGTCTTCACCGTTAGAGTATTTTATCTTGACAATGGTAAGTATACACAGCACATAGAATCTTTACAATGGTTTTCGTGCAAAAGTACTGTACTAAATGTTTGAATTCATTGTAACTAATTAGATTGGATTTCTACGAAGTACCTACTTTAGTTTTAATTGTAGCTACTTTGCGAAAATTCTAATTGGAATCCGGAAATTAACGATCAAAAGCTTAGCGCAAGGGATATTCACAAACTCACTTATATACTTGTAAGAATAATATGGAATGGGATTGCAAACTTAGTCTTACCAACCACACACAAGTGTAAAGAATTTCGGGTTATGCTTTGCCTTACATTGAATCAAAACCACTTTTTTTTATTTGTGAATAGATGATAAATTGGAAAACCTTTAATGATATTGACCATACTGAAACTCATACTTGTTCTATAACTTAAATTAATTTCAAAAACATAGAATCAGTTCAGCAAGTCATAATTCCCAAACTTCAAACCTCAGAAATCGGTGTACAAACCGCAAATCCAGAGGTAGTAGATACGAGTTAGGTAATGCCATAAAACTTCCACCATCTCCCGAACTACAATGCTCAAGTTTGCGGGCTTCAGACTTGGCCCAATTGTTGTGGTTTTCAAGCTATTCTTAGAGCTTGAGTCGAATTGTAGAGTATGTTCAGAGCTATAACGGCTTAAGTTGGTCATTTAATGGCTCTATAAGCGCGGTGTTTATTTATTCCAATGGTAGTTTTGCGAGATATATTGAAACGGGAAGTACCTAATTAATTTTGTACGATTACTGGCCGTGTGAATAGATTGCTTAAGTAGCTAAATAAATACCAGTATAAGTGAATTCAGGAGTTGACGTAGGTACAGAATTACCGACAAGCGTCGTTTTGTACTGTCCCAACTTAATGCGATAACCAAGGGACCTAGAATAATGGAGATTATTCTCATCAATACCTATAAAGGAAAATTTATCCCTGTTAATTCGTCATAATTTATAGGCAAATGGTTTCAACTTTTACTCTTCAACGGGGCTCATGTTAAGATCACTAACATAATTATCATGGTTTTCAAAAATATTTGAAAATGAAACGGGTAACATGCCATGATCGGGAAACTCAAAAACATTTTAATCATGGTATGTTACACGTTTCATGTTGAAAAAAACACATAACTTTCAGAGTACAGGTGAATGACCAATTAATAAATAAAATTAAAAAAAATTCATTAATAAATTAATAAAAATAAAATGATGCAATAAAGACTCGGACGTAACACCATGCGTTGCTCAAATTCCACTAACCTCGTAACTCCAAAAATTAAAGAAAAATTGATTTTAATGCCAATGTAAAAAACTCGAAAAATTAATTAAGATGGCATAAAAATAAATTTATTGAATTTTTTTGGAGTTACGAGGTTTGAAAATTAATCCAGCGATATGTAATTTCTGTATTATTAGTATTACCTTGACTCTCGCTGAAGAACCCCAGCACCACGGTGGTAATCACCACGAGGCCGATCTTGAGTCGGTAGCTCAGCGCGCACATCGTAACCCTCCTCATGTCTTAGCGCTGCTGCCTCCATTCGAAGGGTTCCCACGACGAGCTCGCTTCGCTTTCTGAAGCATTATCTGAAATTAAAACAAAATAGATAAGTAAAATAAATAAACTTATTAACTAAAATATGAATAGAATGCCAGTTCACGGTGGATGCAAGCCTATGCCTATGTCCATCGGACAAAGTGAGAGTACACAAAATGGCCGTCTACTCAGCATCGGCTGGGCTTGTACTCGTAACTGTGGTGTCAATAAATCAAAGGATTTTAAAAATACAAGTACTATTTTTTATTATGCAAGATGGAAGGCAGCTGTGTCATTCTGTGTACTTTACCTAACTGATTTTACCAATCAGCGTGATTATACCTTATCCCTCAAGATCTATAATGCGTTTTACAAGGAGGACCCGTGCCCAGTTAGTTGGACGTAATATGGGTTGTTAGGATGATTGATACCACTTAATTTACGGAATACTCTGATTTTAGTATAAAAAGGGTGTAAAAAGGGATAAAATTGTTACAAAAATAAAATTTAGATAAATCTTTGTATTTAATCATATGTACCTATACAGAATCAGAATAAACATAAATACACAAACAGTTAAACAAATATAAACATGTCAAAGGCGCGCACAATCCGTGACATTTAATATATTTTATTTAATCAACCAAAGCCAGGGTTGATCAACAAAAGCATCTCAATCAAGTGAAATTGGACGAGGGCGTCATTTATAAGCGCTGTTTGTTCACGAGGGATGTGCAGGAAGACGGATTCTAATCATGTTTGCGAAAGCCGGATTTATATCATATTGCTGAAAGTTGGTTGGCTTTCCAAAGAAACATAAGAACCTGTCACACAGTTATAGTAAAACCATTTCTAAAATGAATTCGGTGGAGGGGCCACCGAATTCTGTATTTTTTTTCTGTGTATTCTGTTTTTCTGTATTTCCTCTCACACGTTGAAATCATCACGGTTTTGTGGAGGGGAGTTCATTTTTAGAATGGTTTTACTATACTTCATTATTACTCGTCCAAAGTGAGGTTGAAATATATTTGTATATTAAATATTATGAGTTGGTACCGTACTACACAGTATGACGATACAACTATCCTTTAATTAATACAGACTTGATCTGTGTTATTTAGTACCCAAAAACTTAAAATCAACTAAGCCATTTTTGAAAATTCTAGCACTAAATAAAAGTTTAGTTGAAAGCAAAAAAAATTTACCCTACATTTACTGGAAAAAAATTGAAAATTTATACTGGCCGGGCAATACCACAAGATCTTAGGCTAGTTTCAATTTATCTTCATAACCTATGATTACCTACAATCAATTCTGTTCAACTAAAACCCCAAAAAAAAACTTTCCGGCCGAAATTTCTCCTCTCTACCCGAAGTTTTTACGGCCGTGGAAAAAATTGCCTTCTTTTGTTTGTGGTCGCATCGGCCGGCAGAAAAATTGATAAAACCCAAATCCTAGCTTTATTCGGGCTGTTTTTGTGGAAATCTATGGTTTAAAAAAAGAATGGGCTTTAGATGAATTCACTTTGAATGGGTAAACATGAAAGGTCATTTCGGGACTGATTTTAAGTAAATATATTATATAATCGGTTGAGTGACTTGTTATTTGTATTACACCATTGTACCATCTTGCTGGGCGCCAAAGCGACGGGTTAACGTGATGGTTTTAACCTTCCAAAGAGTTCTAATGGAGAACTGAACTTTAGCAGTGGGTAATTTTATTTGTTGCTTTCAGTTATCGAATTAAAATTAATTAATTATTAATCTTCCGGTTTAATGATTTCATGATGAAAACACGCGCTGGTTTTGCTTTGTAAATATTTGCAAATCGTTATGTGATAGAACGTGGTAGTCAATTATCAAATAAGGCTTTAATTCACGCCTCGACGTCTCGACCACAACAAGATCAGTCTTTTTCAGGAGGAATGAATAATTCACGTTGTTATAAAATGAATAGGATATTGTATTGTATGTTTGAATCTACGGCCTTTCGAATGAAAGTCGCGCTCCTTAGCAAACACTTTTTGCAAGCAACATGCAGCAAATGGCAGTATGATTTAACACTAAGAGAACAAGTAACAAACCCACTCGTCCCTTAAAACCCGGGGCGCAAACAAAGCTGTCAAAGGCATTGATTGCGCCGCGCAACTTTAGGACAAACAAATCCTGTGGGGAACGTATTCTATCTACATGTCGATATTCATTTCGAAAGAAGTGTTTGAAGGTTACATGTTTATTGGGAAAATGGAAGTTACTTAATCTAAGTTTCTGGTATACAAGACCTTAAAATATTTAAGATATTAAAGCATTTTTTACTAGCTTCCAGTCTGTGGTTTTGCCCGCGTTGTAATGGAATTTGATCGCGGTAAAACGTAACTAATTTAAAAGGAGCTTTGTTACACACAATAAACTAATATATCTAAATAATAATATTGTAATTAGATAAACTAAACAATTTGTCTTGATATATTATAAAATATATTTTTAAACTCGGTAAATATCACGTACGTTATAACGATAATTATTTGAAAATTAATTAATTTTATTATTCATTTATGTATATCCGACGATTATGGCAAATTAAATGTTACATTTAATGTGCCATAATCGTCTGATATATATTTTACATACGCTTTAGATAATACATTGAAATTATGTATTTTTTAATCTAAAATTTCTAAACAAACAACATATACAAATTTATCCAGATTTATTATAAAAAGATAATATACTAGCTATCATATCGCACAATCTTAGGTATTAACTTACCCAAACACACAATGGTATTACAATAATACAAATACATGCGGTAATTTCAGCACACACAGACATCATTAATATTCAACGCAGAATCAGATTACTAATATGTAGTGGTATTTTATGTATTAATACAGTGAAAACAAAGACCTTAAATTAACAATTTGTCAAAATTTGTGATGTTTATGTTAACAAGTAGATAGTGAATAAATATGCATAAATAAATATAAACAATAAACTCTAAGGAAATATTCCTGTTCTTGTAATTTTGTGGTTCAGCGGACAAATAAACGGACCACTTTCAGTTTAAATGATAGTGAGTATGAACCCCTAATTTGGACATTAGTTTCCATAGAATCAGTAGAAACAAATAGTTCACTTTTTTTCATTATGTTTAAACTGTAAAAACCCATCATTTTAGTCACATTTTAATGTCAGAACTTACTCGCGGTACGAGTTCAGTACTCAGAGCTAAAAGCTTTTGATCCTAGAGTATAAATCTAGCGTTTTTGCCCCGGGACATGATGATTAACGTTTGTGGGGATCTAGGCAGACTACCGCCCTTGTTTTTCTATTTTATAGAAGCGAAACTGCGCTAAAAATAAAGTTTTTTTATACAAGCGCATAGGAATACAATGATTTATGCAATCCACACCAATATTATAAATGGGAAAGTTTATGTGTATGTTTGTGCACATAGTTGAAGGAATGAAGAGTGACATTGGCTTGAAAAAAATATGTCTCGCTTTTGCGCATTAAATTATTATTATTACTCTATTACATCATACATAGCTCTATCATATTGACGTCCTAACTTATAAAAAAAATTATTTTCTCAATTTAAAAAATTTGATCGTAATTATAAAAAACTCTCTTTCACTTCCGTATTCAAAAATACTTTTGTTACAAACCATTTATCTACCTGAACGTACTACGTGTCAAAAAGCCACCTCACAGTGGAATTACATTTTATTTTAATGTTACCGGAGAGATGATATTTTTTCATTATTCAAGCTTTTGTTTTTGTATCCACCAACACCATAAACATTTTAAGCAATGAATTTTACCCATTGAATCAAAATAAGGAAGAAAATTTAATTTAAGGTGTTTGGCTTACTCAGGATGCAATCTACCGAAATTACTAGGAATATTTAAGGCCTACGTCCTGCAGTGTACATGCAAAGACTCTGTGTCTTGATAACCTCTGTAGCGCAGCGAGCTAAGGACCGTCTACGACGCAAGAAGTTGCGGGTTCGATTCTCGCCACAGATCAAACATTTGAAGATACGATCTGCAAATATTTGTTCCCAGAGTCTGGGTTTTAAAATTGTTAAAATAAAAAATATCGATGTATGTTTAAGGTATGTAATACTTTAAGCTTACCGCGGGGCTAGTTACCGAGTTGCTGTGTGAAATCTTCCAGCAACATTCATCTTATTTATTTATTGTAATGAAGAACATTTAATATTAGAAGTTGTTTGTCAGAATAGAAAAAAAAATATCAGCATAAAAAGTGGGACAAAAGCCAAATGAGAACCATCAAATCTTAGTAAAGTAACGATTCGAAGTAGATAATTTAATGAAGCAAACAAAAAACATTATTCAGGGTCAGAGAAAAGTCACCTTTGGCATTGTTGATACCAAAAGGTCTTATGTATGTGTTACATCACAGAGTATTAGAGGTTTTTAGCTTGATAATAATAAAATTGTATTCATTTTGCATTGTATATTGTATACTGCTAGAATTGTAAACATGTTTTTCGAAACCACAGCTGTGCCAAAATATTATGTCTAAGCAAGTATAGAAACTTTGGGATAGCAGTACCCAGTAAGGTAGTGGTACATATAAGTGTTATAATGATAATGAATAGCTGGAAAATAGATTCCTGAAAATAACGTTTATCCAGACTTAATTCAAAGAAAATTTGACGATAACACTTTTCCACTCTCCTAAACACATTTGAAGTCAAAACATCAACAATCTTACTTTTCCGCTAAAATTCCGTTTTGCGGCAAACATTCAACCTCCTAGGAAGTTTCTAAGCAAAAACCCTTCTGAATTGAGTGGAATTGTCTCAAAATTGTCGGAATTCCTTTACAAACATTTTGAAGGTTTAAGTCCCATTTCAACCCGTTTAAGGCTTTATGGCACAAAATATAGCCTTTCACCAGAATAAAGTTATCAAACGCTTTGCAGTCCGCTGAGAATTTAGCTTATACGAAATCTATTCAAATGCGTTATGAAAACAGATTCAGATAATCTCGTAATACGGTCGCGACTGATACTGGACCGCTCGATTGAACACATATCGATGGAGAAATATAACAGAAACTGAAAGGAAAGGATCTTAATTTTTTTTAAACTAATTCAGAAAAGTCATTGATCCGGTTAATTTGAAGCCGAGAAAAGATAAATTAAACCTCAAGCTGAGAAATTTTCTAATACAACATGTAAAAACCAATGCCAGTTTTCGTTCTCATTTATAACTCAAGAACGACGTGGCCAGTTTAGGTGCTTTGGGTTTTAAGACAGTCGTAGCCGTGGAAAGGTTTAAAAGGTGAGAAATTGGAATAAAGCTGGCGGATCAGTAAGTGTGCTATTATAATTATGTTACCATTAAATTCTACATAATTATAGAATTTCTATGAAAACTGTTAGCTTTTATGTCAGATTTTAACAACTGGATTTTACTGAACTTTACCTAGAAAAATTCCAGCTCAATAAGTAAAACACACCTCAGTTCTGTATATTTTTTTAATTATATAAATATGTGGTAATCACACTTAAACAGATTAATACATTTATAACTTAATGTAACAAAATGTTGGCTAGCAAAAAAACTATGTCCTTTTGTTTAATCGAGTGGTCCTGAATCAGAGATGTAGCTAACATAAAATATTTTCTCATCTACCAACTGTCACAGGTTGGAAAGACCTAAAACATCAAATGTAGGTATTTACATAGGCAACGCTCTCATACATAATTTAAAGGGCTTTGCGAATAAGGTACGGAAAATTATTTTATGAATGCGTAGAAACATTGAGATTACGTAAAGGTTTATGCCATTCAAATTGACTAGACACTTGGCTGATAGAATGTTACCAGGAACAAAAGTACATATTATTAGGAATGTTATTAACAACATTGCAACTTACGAACCAGATATACATTATTAACTAGTCAAACTGTGGAAATACTTTTTATAACCATCGTATCTACGTATTAACATCTGGACACATCTACACATTCAATCACATTTTAACTCAAGGCCAGATGACCTATTTATTCTATGAACTGTATGAATTATCTATGATATATTTTATCATTATTAATGATGTCGGATTATAATGCCTCATAATCCGACATCCAGATAAAAAACGGCAAATTGGTTCTGCGTCTGTGAACACCCAAACGTCACTACCATTCATAACCCATACATCAGAAACTAATCGAAGTGAATTTTCGCCTATCTTTTCTATTTTTATGACATGTGGCTCTGACACTACGTAGTACAAGGGTCATTGAGACTATTCCAATTCCAATTGCTTTTTTGTCGAAATTGGGGGACTGCAAAGAATAACTTGAATGAACGTGACTATTTATTTCAGTTATTTCTGTGGGCATCGTAACCGGTCACAAGTTAGAAATTATGTGGGGACACACGTTATCTATATTTATAAAAAGAAAGTCGTATTAGTTACACTATTTATAACTCAAAAACGCCTGAATCGATCGGGCTGAAAATCAGTACCAGAAAAACCAGGAAAAGGATACTTTTTACCGCGGCTTTGTAATTATAAACTATTTTATGACTATTTTAATAGACTTATTTTTTTAATTTTATTATAACTTCTTGCAACAATAAATGTAAGCGACGTCACACTTTAGCACAGCTAATATTTTGAAAACATCATGACACTTAAAAAACGTGATTTATGATATTTAATACCAGTTGCCAACAGTACACCATATAACGTTAGCAATAAAATTGTTATTCGTACCTAAATTGTACGAACTTAATCCTTTATTCTGTCTGCTTCCATTTATCTTCAAATAAAACTGCAGTCTATTCTAAACTGTTTTCTAGAAACTTCCTGCAGTTCATGTACTTTTACTTAGAAAACCACTACTATCGGTTCTGATAAATACCTGACAATAAAAAATACAGATTTACTAAAAAAAAAATTAAAGAAATTCTTCTGCATTTCCGTATTTGGTGAATACTTTAATTAAAACATGAATAGATAAATGTTTTTAACGCATAAACTTGTTGGTAAATCCATATAAATATGCACGCGATACTAAAAATAATACACACACCCATTGCTACAAAAGACACAGATGGTTAAAATGAATATTTAAATGGGTGTAAATATTGCAAATTGCGAAACCAAATTCTAAATGCAGTTATTAAATTAATTAAGACAATAAAAATTACATTCTTATTTTGCTATTCAAATATAGCAACATATACAAGTAACAATTTTATATTTAGAACAGGATAACTCACCAAGCTTTCTAGGTTATAACGATAACGGAACCGGAACCTCGTTACTTGCCGTGTGTTAGCACAAAGCCAAGAAAATATCATGTTTCTGCCATATTATCTTCAAGGGCAACCTATAAACCATGAATACTTGTTATGTCAAACGTATACGATAATATCGTAATAGTACTTTGTATATTATTGTTTATTTACGGACTACTACCGAACCCTACAGTTAAGAAGGTAACTATTATCTTGATATCCACACAATAGAGTGCAACTATCTGATAAGAACTGATTTTAATGCTGAAATAAATGATTTCTAATATTTTTTTATTTATAAAATATCAAAAAGTACAGACATTCAGAATCCCTCACAATATCTTCACAGATCAACTCGTCGGCAGGTAAATAAAAACCGTAATATTTTTACCAATATTACTATCTTTTATGCGGTAACAGAACTTTGAGCCGTGGATTACGTTTCATAAGCCCGCGCTTACTACGTCAAATCTAAGTCAGCCGCAAAGTTATGATCAAAGCTAGCTCTGTAGATACGCTCTAAGGTGTATCTACGGAGGATTTCTACTAGTGGGTTTATTTATCATTTTATTTGAAAGAAAATAATAAAAATATTTTGTTTATTTATTCAGCAGACGGTTGTTCGTTAAATATTGGAGAAGGCGTACATTTTTTTTTAATTTTGTTTCATTAAGCTATTAATAATAAAGATAATTATATAATAATCATAATGCCCATAATTAGTTTTTTGTTAATATTCTAAAGTCTTTCTCTAGTTTCTGGTGTATAAATTCGTCTAAAAGCGAATAGCGTTGACAATAAAAACAGTGTTCCCAAAAAGACATTGAAAATTCTGAAAAACGTGGATGATGGATTATCTAAGCTTTCGTTCAAAAACGATTCGGAGCTTAATTTTTCTGTCACCAGATGTCGTGAGTGACCTTGATGGATTGAGCTAGACTAAAAACATGTCGATACTATAGATTTACGACTCGAACTTATTTTGACGTGTTTACAAAACCAGTTAGTGGACGACTTACTGATTTACTTACTTACTTACTTTTTTCGTGCTCTAACGGTGAAAGCAAACATCGTGAGGAAATTGGCATTTTCTGAAAAGTTTGAAAGACATTATGTTATTCAACAACCCGCACTTGGCCAGCGTGGTGAATTAAGGCCTAATCTCTCTCGTAAAGAGAAGTCCCTGGGTCCCACGTAAAATGATGATGATGATTGATTTTATTATATTGCATTATTTTATGAATACTTATTTTGAACTATGACTGATTAGATGGTTCTGACAATTTGTAATTAAATTAAATTATTCCGTATCTATATCAATTGATCTTTATTGTTAGTAATTTCGTTAAATTATTGTGAAAAGAAGATACGGGGTGGTACTATTCTTAGGCCGGCAACATACGACATGGTTACGCGATATAATTAATTGTTGAAATTTGTTGAAACATCTGTAAATTGTAAAATCATTTACAAGAAACAGTGTCGAGTTTTCTAAAGCATGTAAGAATTTCACAGCGAGCGAAGAATTCGAATTTTCGGAATAAAATCGAGTTTAACTTAGTATCTTTGAATCGCTAAACGCTCCGAAACTTCGGCAACTCATCAATGTGATTCAATATGGCAGAAAAAGGCTAATCTACTTTGCAAACTTTCAGGCATTTAAACTAAGTTAATAAATCATCTTTCGATACCAATTTTGGTAGTTTTCTAAAGATTTTCAGCAGTTTTTGTTATAAAAATGTTTGGTGTTGAAAAATTATTTTTGAGTCCTGTTCATAGCAAGTTACACTTATTTGATGCCTCTTTTATTTATTTATTAATTTGCTACTGGGCATTTAGGTCTCCCCATCAGGGTCTGGTTGTTGATTCTGGTAAAAAAAAATATGCACTTTAAAAACACGTCCTCTTAGAGTAAAGGCAAACACCGTGAGGAAACCGGCATGTTCTGAGAACTTTGAAAAGTTTGCCGGACATGTGTGTCATTTCATCTCCCCCATTAGTATTTATTACCCTATTTTAAGGTATTTAGGGATTTGATAGAGCCCATTATTAGATTTTAGGAGATTTCGTGTAATCACGGGAAGAGATGCAGTAGAAATATGGTTTAGCTGGCACCACACTGTTTTATTAAATTACGTGAATCCTTTAACACTTGCATTTGCCCTTAAAACGGAAATAAGGACCATCTTAAGGGTCAGTTGAACCAACCCAAAGCCTAATTTTACTTAACAGATTCCAATGAAAGACCCTTGATTTGGGATGAAGTGGCCCTTTCATATCTTACTTGAGATATAATTGAGTTCTGAAGTTCATTGAGATTTGGAAGGCCAAGTGAATTGTGTCTGAATTTCTCAAATAATTGTTTCGGTTATCGAGTTTCAAGACCGGTGAAAATAGGAGTTTGTCCGTCTTTAAATTAAGTTTTCCGTTCACAAGTATTGAAATTTGAATTGATGAACTCAGAATTGATATCATAATTAAAATGATACCAATAATGAATTAAAATATTAACATAAAAGTTACTTTAATATTTCTTTTATAACACAACGTTTCGATTGCAACATGAGCAGTCTTTCTCAGAAGGAGTGAGCGTTCCGCCATGTTCCTTCTCCAATATTTATTTATTTTCTAACTTGGGTACTTAGGTATTTGATATATACCGCCGCTCTTACTATGGGAGTTGGTGATCGTAGTAAGTTTATATAGTATTCAATTCATATTAATAACAAATTTCTGAACTAAATAATGATTAAATAATACTATGGTATTGATACAAAAATAACAACATTTTCTGTACGTAAAAAAATACTCGTATATTTTAGGAAACAGTTCCCGTTTGTTTCTCATTTCCTATTACTTCCTTTCATTTATTTTCAATATCTTTAGCAGAAAGCTCAATTTTCCCGCTAAATGCCCTAAGGCTAGGAGAGTATTTATATTCGAATTATGTTTTTACCTTCGGGAATGTATTTCAAGAGAAATCATAAATATATCTTAACACTAGCTCATTATTTATACAGGGTTTATCCACGATATAACATATTATTTCTAACTTACCACGGGTCCAATATTTAATATTTATTTTTGTGTAAATATAATACTCCGCAGAAACTAGTAAGTAGCCTATGTGATGATTTTCTGATGTAAGGCTATATTTTTGCAGAGGGGTTAGAACATGAATGTAATAATTGATCTATTATTTGTAGTATTCTCAAAATATTCTCAGTAACCAAATTTTTATGTAATATAGTTTTCGAGATATAAGAAATAAGAATATACATAAATAAGATGAAAATGACAAGTAATTAACTATTCATACGTTACACTTCAAAATCGCAAGTATCAATGTGCAGAAAATGTTCACCATTTAAACTCGGTCCTAATAACGTAACTCAAATCTCCTAAATATAAAATATCGTTCCCTTCATCACCTTAATGTAAAAATCCTTTCATGAACTTCTCAATTAGTAAGTTTACCGCTTTCAAAGAAAGTTTATCCAAACTCTGCTGGACGTTAAACTTTTAGAATCACCAAAAAGTTTACGTGTAAACTTTAAGGTCTTTGCGGGGTCGGAATAGAGTTCAAAATAAGGGTAGAGTGATGACCCATGTACACCCGTGTCACAGTTTAATTATATGCAGAGTTTTGAAAGACTGCACACGATTTTCGATCGTATTTCGTTTGCAATACGTGACAGTTTTCCATATTACTTTAAAGCAAGAAATTATTAAATAGGCTCTAGAAATACACTTGTTGTTGTTGTTATAAAGTTCTGCAGAACGAAAAGCTGTAGCATTTAAACTCGTAGATGCATTTCAAGTGCTACGAATTCGTAGACATTACGACGGTTATAGAAAATTATTCGTAGCAGCGTTACGATTCACTGGCTACGGTCTTTAGTACCGATATAGACGCCGCCTGGTTGGTATATTATCCACATGATTGTTCCGTCTCAGTTTCGACTGTTTCGATCGAGATATTTAAATTTTTAAAGTAACTATAAACTGCAATTTTTGTTACTCGCTTAAGTTTTACGAAAGACTCAGCAATTAGGCGATCAACCACTTTTGTGACTTTAATAAATAATAAATAAATAATACTGGACAATTTTACACAGCGACATCTAGCCCCGTGGTAAGCTCGAAGCTTGTGTTACGGGTGTTAGATTTCTGATATACTTAATATAATATACGTACATAGATAGATATTTTTTATTATACATATATAACACCCAGACACCCGGAACAACTATTTGCAGATCATACAAATAGTTGTTCCGAGGCGGGAATCGAACCCGCAACCTCTTGCGTCGCAGGCGGACCTTCGCCCGCTGCGCCACAGAGGTCGTCTATAAATCTTTGGCGATAAAACATGATTAAATAAGAAGTTACCTATACATTAAGACTTTTCTCTTGTCGAGAGAGATTAAGCCTTAATTCACTGTTCAACTACGGGTTGGTGAATGTCACATTTAATATTATCATAGTTCTCATAACATGCTGTTTTCCTTACGATGTTTGCACTTCACGGCAACAGTTCCATTACTTTTTCTGTGTTCCTACATGGTGGCATGTTCAGATCTTAAACAAACCCTTTAAAGAAATGATTAAAAAAAAAGAAAAAAAAAACAGTTCCCTTAGAATAGTAAATTATTATAATTTGACATGAACAACAACATATCCGCAAATAAGATCGCAAGACCATTATAATAGGTAATTTCAACATAAAAGAACACAGAGTATTCGATTATTGTTTTGCAAGTCGTCTGTTATTAACGAACCCAACGAGCTAAGAAATGACTTTTACGAATTAATCTGAGAAGGTTTTTCTTAGAAACCTTTCAAATAAGTTTCGGAACGCGGTGTTTTCCTGTTACGTTTTTACATGGAAAACAAAATTGCTTTTTTGATTCTTAAAGTGCAAAGATTAGATGCTATGATTAAGATAAAAAGATAAGCTTTTTTTATTCTGAATAGTTTATTTTAATTATACTGAATATAAATTAATATAATTATTCAGTAAATTAAAAATCTGAAATCTAGCACCCATAAAACAAGCTTCGAGCTTACCACGGGGCTGGATATTGCTGTGAACTGTCCAGCAATATTTTATTTTTATTATTATACTTATTTGGTACACTCCAAAAAAACAAAGATTGCGAATGGCCACCAATCGAAATACTCGGATGTTTGAGAACCACCGAAACGCATAGTATAACCATCATACGGTTTTCATCCTCCTTTATATACAAAGCTTTTGAATAATGTATCAGTCTCGAATCTTTATAATATTGGAAGGAGCCGACATTGAGCGTTGTCCATCAACAAACGGAATATGAAGTAGCTGGTTTGGGGCGAAATTCTCACTTTATATTTTACTTTGACTTTACTTTTTGTACTGGAATAAATTGAATTGATTCGAGCATTACGGAACATTTTAAATAGTTCACACTTATTTAATAGTTTTATAATAATTAAGCGAGAAATATATTTGATTTTCGAATAAAATCTGTATTTAATAAATCAGTTTGAAGAAACTTACAATTATTTTTCATTTAATTACTACTAGATTTATAAAATATACTATAGTTCTTAAATTTTTGTTTCTCTTGTGCTAAGCAGCAAAAAATACGTTACTGATCATTTTGTCGTTGTGGAATAAATAATATATTTTAATTATATATCAAAAAATAAAAATATATATTTAATGTTAATGCCAGATGTAACTAAACAAATATATTTTGTTTATTTCTGGTGGCAAACAAATACTGTTGGAGAGATTTTTAAAGGAGGTTTTTTCGCACGATACGGTCTAACTAAAAAACTCTGTTAAATCCCTGGGTTCTTCTTAGAACATTCAGTTGATATTGAGAGTGACAGAGGGGTAGAGATAGAGGAAAAAAATATTTATCCCCCAGCTATGAGGATACATCATGAATAAATTCTTGAGAAAAACCCGTCTTTTCGATAACACTGGACCGGGTTTCAATGAATTTGAATTATGCAGGCCTGTTTGTTTAGACAATGGCCTTTCTGTCCGCAGATAAGTCTAGAAATCATGTTTATTATAAAACTGGACTCGAAGTAAATTCTTGAACGAAGACTGCGGTTTAACAAATGGAATAAAATAGTTCAATATTATCAAAACTATGCTACGGCTTAGGAACTAATAACTGAAAACATTCTTCTAAAGTTCAATTATTTTAACTTTTTGTTTAATGTATTTACTCTATAACAAAATAATTAGCAACTCTTTGTTTATACTAGCAAATTTTACCTGAACTTACAGCAATTAGCTTTGTTCTAAATATATCATGAAAGGCTCACAAAAAGCCAGTTTTAGATTAATTAAAGGCTATTGAGGTACCAGGTACTAAAAGTTACTAAAACTTTTTACTCGAATTTCGACGGAAAGTTAACTTTGTACTTTGTTGAGCAAAATTTCAAAAGGCTAATGGTTTCATACTGATCTAATTGGTAAGCTTTACCTTGGAAACAAAATACGTTATAATTAGCTTTTGCAGGTTCTGTTCAATACACATTTTTCATTTTACATTTCGTTTTTAAGCTATTCCCGTACCATTGTGCTAGATCAAATCATCGCACTGGACTTAAACTCGGCGCCAATTAGACGACGAAAAACGAAATAAACGCTCTGCAAAACTGAACTAATTGGTGTTATTTCTTTAGTTCACGTGTGATACGACTTGAGGGTTGATTGCAGGTGATTATAAGCAACTATAGATACGTTTCAACCGTCGAGCCTTTCGTAGAGGTTAAGCAAGATATAAGTGAGTGTGGCTTGTTAATTGTGTGTAGATGACAATTCATTAGATCAAAACTTAGACGGAACTAATAGGGATTGAATTGGGATGTATATTATATTAAGTATATCAGAAATCTAGCACCCGTATCTCAAGCTTCGAGCTTACCACAGGGCTAGATGTTGTTTCGTGAATTGTCCAGCAATATTTGTTTATTACCAAGTTTCAAACAAACTAGACGTCAGTAATAAAAATCTTTGCACAGTTTTGTAGAAACAAAATTATCTACAATGTTTAATTTAAACCGTCATTAGCACTAGGCGCTATGCCTCTAAGCATACCGGATAATATAACTCAACTATAGCGCCAAAAACTTGCCGTTTTTTCCGCAAACCCACCACTTTATTTCGGCCATTAAAATTCACGAGTGTCTAATATATGCGACGCTATAAATAAACAGGTTCCGTACTGAAGCCTATTTGGAGTCTGTCCAAATATGGATAAATAAGCCGAGTGTGTCATGTTGGCTAAGTGGGAGCACACTCGAATTTCATTCCGAATGACGTGGGTTCAAACCCCAACTAGACACCCAGGTTTTTCTTCTTCAAAAATATGTGCGCTTTGTTTACACGTTCTTTTATGGAATGCAAACATAGTGAGGAAACTGGCATGTTCGGAAAACTTTTGTGTTATGTATAAATGTTTGAGGGAAATGTGTCATTTACCTAAGCGCATTTGCCGTGGTGAATTAGAGCCCTCGCTAACTACAGACTTTCTATCGGCCGATAGTTTGGTCGGGCTTATAATCAGTATGAAGATGTATGCAAGTCCGCATACTACAACGATTTGGTATCGGCCGATAAATAAGTTTGATAGGCTAATCAACTGCGTTCAAACTGAACGATGATCAAACCATCGGCCGACTGCTATATTAGTATGGAGCTCCTTGCAAGCGCGCACACTGACCGATTGTTTAGTCGGCCGATGGTTCACTTCGCTCCGAGTTTTGGAGCCGAAAGGTCGTGCATTCATTCATTTTGTCCAATTCTACTCAATCGCTGGTTGTAGAAACTTAATCTAATTTTAATTTTCCATTTAATAATCTAGTACCTACTGTAGATGGGATGCACCCAATACTCTCGGACTCTCTTCTTGATTTTTCTCCTCCGTTGTATGAGAGCAATTATAATATTTCTGGACAATATTTTACTACGAGAAACTTCCATTATGCGACAGCTCTCTTCAACGGTAGCTTAAAAACTGAATATCGTCGGCCGACTGTTGCCTAGTTTGCGCACTCACCACCAACCCAACTGTTTAGTTGGCGTAGTGTGCGCGCTAACAGCCCAACCCGACCAAAATATCGGCCGATAGAAAGTCTGTAGTTAGCGAGGGGTCTTAAGGTCCTATTTCTCTCGTCAAGAGACAAGTCCATGTGTCCCAGCAGTGGAACGTATATATGGGCGATAATGAAGCCGAATGTGTGTTCAATAGTGTTGCGTTTTGCCGTGTTATGTGGATCGGAAAACGCAGCGTCGGAAGTCCAAATGTTACTAACATTTAGCAACAACGAAAGTTTTTAAAAGAGGTTAAGGAGGTATGTATGTATGCCATTTCTGATTCGATTCCGAATAGATTCTAATAATATAAAGTGATAAATGCTTTCTTAAATAATCATAAAAGTGCCTAAGACCTCTCTGTATTTTATTCGTAAATCAGTAATTTATAAAAGAGCAAACCATACCCATAATTCAAAACTGAGTCAAAAGGACTTTTCCAGGTCACTTGTTTTCTTTACAACGTGATTTTCTTAAGAATTCTTACGTACTTTAATTTTACTGCCCAACACCATTTTATTATGTAAAATTTGCCGCGAGGAGCGATCCTTTCAATGTAATTTTTCCGGGGAAATATATATTTTCCCGTTCTAGAGTAATCACCGTCTACGATTATTAAATAGATTTACATTATTTATATTTAACGTCTCACTACTGCGCACAAAAGCTTAGAGGTTGTTATGGGAATATTAATAACTTATGTTATATCTTATCATTTTGATAGTGAATATTTAAATTTTAATAGCTCTTCTTATAGTTCCGCTGATAATAGATTACATTATTCAATTAATCTTCAGTGTTTCTGATATTCCGTTCGCAGACAATCCTAAAATCAAAACTGCTGTTTCGACACTAAACCAATATTCGTATCGGAGTTGTGACCCAGTTGAACGGTCCAAAACCACAATTACTGTTTCCCAATGCAGCTAAAACAGAGATTTATCAAACTTTTAACTCTATTCAGCTTAGTGAGCTAAACCATGGTCTTATCAACTCATCTTGTCAGCAAATTTTTTTTTTATTTACTTCAAAAAATTACAAATTATTACAAAATACCTAATATTAACAATAACACATAAGAAAATTACAATGGTTTATAATGTAGTTTACTAACTAACTTAGTACTTAGGTAGTAGTTTTCAACGAAAATAGATAACTTAAAAGTCAATTTAGGCTTTCACGGTTTTTATTCTTCTGTATACATATTCTTTAAAATTATAGCAAAATTGTTATGTGTACAATCGATCAGCACTGCGCAATCACTACGTTATTTCATTGACCTCATCAAATCTAAATCTCTTTGTTATTCATACACAAAGAAATAAGACAGAATGAATAAGACACAAAGGGAAATTGAGACAAAAACTTTCAGCATTTGTACAATATCATGGCTAAATTCTGAAGGCGTTCACCTTTGCAGATCCACGATGGTTCAAAGATCTCACTAACAGTTCACAGTAAAACGAGAAAACAGTAGACATATTCTTTTGTTTTATTATCTTACGTCTGGATACATTTTTATTATGAGATTTCTAAGAGCTATGCCTCGTGTCTAATAGTCTTTTGCAATGTCGTTGGTTTCAAAGGAATAGTTAGATATAATTTTACTCATAACTAAACTATTTAAGGAGTGCAGATCAATTTATGCTAAAATATTGGTAGGCATTATTCATGTTGGTTCTGATATTTTGGCTTGCGCTGTGTTTTGTATTTGGCCAGCAAATACGCAGCAAACCTAACTAGGCAATTAACATTAATTTCAAAGAGAATCATCATTATTTTTAGTGCTCTCAATTTCTTAACAAAACTTATTCCATAAGAAATGATTATTTCTGGACAATTCACACAGCAACATCTAGCCCCGGAGTAAGTTTATAGCATGTGTTACGGGAGCTGGATTTCTGATGTGTTTAATATTATATACACATAATTAATATTTTTAAATATTCATATAACCGAAAAATTATATCTAAACAAATAGTTCAGAGGCGGGAATCACACCCGCATAGTTAATCTTATGAAACCGTTGCTTCTGCAGCTGATATCACATACTGTGTTTTATGTTCCAGTAGATAGTTACTCTATCGCACATGAGAATTTAATGGTTAGAATGTTATTGCAGAAAATTAAACCGTATATGTAACAGAAATAAGCACAAAGTTGTATAATACCTATTTTTGTGCAAAGCTCACGTTGAAAGTTGATAAATCTTACGCTACGTGGACCCTTATATTATAAAGACTTCCTTTGCGATGTTTGCATTCACCGTTAAAACACGCGCTTGTTTGTGCTGCTAGGTTGACTCTAGAACCTTCGTAGTGAAAGTTGGGAATTCTCCCACTTAGCCAAGATGCCTTTTTTATAAATATAAACAACAACAAATAACACTATAACAATATAACTAAAGATTTTGTCTTGGAAGATTTGTTAACAAATTATCAAATTTGATAGTGGTAACAAAGGGTTTGTTTACACTACACACCACAAAAGAGAATTCTGATCTGCTGTGACTTATTTGGAACTCACCGATCGAAGTCTTTGATGCAGTACATGCGACAAAGTAATAATCGTAAGGTTAAATCATAGAATCCGCAGAATTCCTTTAAGCTCACATCCTATCTAAGCCGAGAAATACGAAACAATTACAAGTTGCGAAGTTATAACTCAACTGAGTAAGTTACACAATTACTTGAGTTGATACAAGTGAAAGTTTCTGACTTTCATGTTACTGAAGTCAGTATCACTTGTTTGCAAGTTTACTTGAAAGGGATAATTGTAAAATGCCGCTCTTGATTTATTTAAAACTAGCGCACGTTTATTGTTTTGATTGCGGGAAATGAGTGCATTCTCGTATTCTTATATTCATTATTATATTATCCACGATTTTAATCTAGGTATAAAAATTACAGTCTCATAAAATATGATATGAATCCAGAGATATTTAATTATTATTTTTATGATTAATTTGGTAAATATTTTGTAAAATTTTCAGCACAAAATAAATTTAGGGGGATTATGGGAATGGTAATTTTTGTTTTATTCTATGATCCCCCATTTTGATTTTTCATTAGGGATTTGAGGATTATCGCCTCCTCATTGGTTTTATTACTGAAATTTTAGATAAAAATATATTTACGGGGGAGTGAAAGTGACAGAATATACCAGGATTAGTAGTTTTCGTTCTCTACCATAATCAAACTTTTATTATTAATCTTGCTGATTCATATAGATGTAATATATTTTTATTAATATGTAGTATATAGTCAAATATACCATCGTAAACTATTGCGAAGCCGTCAGCGAAAATAAAACGGGCCATATATTATTCGTAAAAATTAAGCGTCAGCATAATTTATCTTAGGAGCAATCGTAAAACAAGCATCCTATGTTCCCTTCACCCACTGAAGTGGTAATATATCAGTATTGCCATCATTACCGCCTTACGACCGGTAATAAACAAAGAAACAAGCGAATTGGAACTTTAGAAGGATGATCTAAGAATGGAAATCGTATTTTTGTTTGTTTGTGAAAAGGTTTGAAGGTTACTGAAGTATTTGCATAACAGTAGCTTTATTGTGACGTAATTATGATTATTGTTGTTGTCTGCCCTTTATACATTAGGGAGGTTTATTTTATCTTTTATTTTTCTTTATTAGTCGGTTGTACCGTGTGGTTCTGGCTTAAAATAGTACCACCGAATCTCTAGGTCTCTCTAAACTAGGAAGACAGCAGTATCGTTTTATGTATTTCTGCAATTTTCTGCTACTAACACGGCACGTAAGACCTTCTAGAATGGTTTCTACGCTACCTATATTTTCTTAACTTTTTCCTAAATGTAGATGAAAAGAAGAATTAGAATCATAAAAGTTACCCAAACATTTTATACACCTATGAGAAGACAAACATTTGAATTTGTCAGCCAGAAATGTTGATTTCTTCCCAAAAATCCCTCATTCATAAAATTTCAAAGCATAAAATTATTTTTCAGCTTCCAACAGTATCCTAGTCGTCAGTAATTTTTGCAAATTATTATTTCACTTTTCTTATTCGGGCTTATTTCACTTTGTAAACAAAACCCATCTTAATTTACGAAACGCAAAAACTTATTTTCATACAAAACTGAGGCTCACAAAGAAAGTTTGCTGAGAAAAATATAATAAGCAATCTTCGCGATGTCTTTTTAAGAAATAAGCTATTTAGAGCTTTGTGAGTGGTACCCTGCATTTGGAGAAAATGGCAAAGCTGGGTTTTTTAACGTTTGAGTGTTCTGCGTGATTTTTAGTTATTGAATCAAAGTTTAATTCAACAGACTGTTTAATGCGCTCTACACACCGCCCGCCGGCACAGCCCGGCGGCCCAACCCGCCGGCCTTATTTTGTAACCCGCCGGCCTTATTTGCGTACAAAATAAGGCCGGCGGGTTGGGCCGCCGGGCTGTGCCGCCGGGCCGCCGGCTTTGGTGTGTAGAGCGCTTAACAGTCTGTTTGCCAGTGACAACGGAACTGATTGAACTTTTTATTTATTAATAAAAATATTGAAAAAATGATCTGCACTGCAGAATATTAAAAAATGTTATGCATTATTATTATGAATACTGAATTTAAATATGTTCTTTACTTATTTCAAGTTGCTATTTTCTGGCTTATCCGCCGCAGCGGGTCACTTAAAATACATAAAATCGTAATTTTTGGCACACTAAAACAACATAAGACAAAAATGTGTTTTTGGCATGCTTCTGTAATTCGTTATTTAAACTGAAGAGTAACGCCAAGATCGTGCAATTCACAATTCTTTTTTGCATTATTTAAATAAATGAAGTGAACAAGTACGAGTCTTACGTATCGATTGCGTACTTTTTAATTTAGTTAATCGTATAAAGATAACTATAAAACAGACAGATGAAAAAGAATACGACCACAAAGAGCTATAACGCTAAATTATTTACCAAAACGTCTCAGGTTTTTATCTTTAAAACCTTACATGCTCATAAACCACTTAATAATACTAAGCACAAACTTCTCATAAATTTAATCGGTTTAAAACCAGTCAAAATGGTAGATACATTTATTTTTTTTAGAACCATTTAATCCTTTTTCAATGCTTTTCTTTACTCTTAGTGCTTTTGTAGAGCTTTGCCTCAGTTGAGCTATAATGTGGAATTAAATTAAGTTGAGTCCCTTGGTTAAGGGACCTAAACAAACTAACTAATGTATTGTGGTGCAAAGTTTTGACAGAAACGAACGAGTTAAAGAGATCAAGTTTTGAAATCTTTTCATTATCATCACCCCCTATTTAAGTTTTCACTGCTCGGAAACAGGTACTTCTCTCTCGACGATAATAGACCCTAATTCACCACGCTGGCTGAGTGCGAGTTAGTCAAACTTTTCAAAGTTCTCAGAATATACCAATTTCCTCACGATGTTTGCTTTCACCGTTAGTGCAAGTGTTTTCAAAGTGCAAATAAAAAGATAAGCGCCTTCCAACAAACAAACAAATTCGCCAGAATATGTGGAATATAATCTTATCTATTCTAATAATATAAAAAAAATTGTTATTATATTCTACTTAGGTATAACAAATGTTTTCAAATCTGTGGACATCCTCTAGGAGTCTAGGTGAAATGATGATGATGTATCTACCAATTTTAATGGACCAGTTACTAAACTAGTTACTCAACTCCATCCGCCATATCTTGACCCTTAGCCCTTAACTAAAGTACTTGCCCAAGTTTATTAAATTACCTAAAGTCTTGGAGTTTGTAAATTGTCAAATTTATATCACACCCCATTTATACATGACTAGCTTGATGAGGGTTTGCGATGTAATTTGAATTTTTTAAACCTTTAAAGCAGGGGTTATTTTGGGCTTAAGACGCCCTTCAAACCTAAAGTGGTCCTTATTACTTTATCCCGAGCGATGTACAAAGAATTAAGCCAAGACTTTTATGTTTCGCGAACCTACTTAAATTCTACGGCGTCCTTTGATTAAAATGTATTCAAAGAGTAATGACCTAAATTCATTATTATACAGCTATTGAAATTAACTCGTTGTTTCGATCTTAACCCTTTATCACCGTCTGTCTTGGCTGTTTTGACCCAACGTCAATTAAGGTTAATGTGTAACTGTAAAATCTAGATGTTGATTATGTCTGTTTCTAAAGGGCATGATATTGTAAAGGCATAATTACACTTGGAGAGCCTTTTTATCAAAATGATTGATAAATACTAAAGGGATAAAAAATATTTAAAAAATATCATTCTTGCTGCTGGCACCATTCAACCAATTAATTAAAAGAGTAGCATAACATCGCAAAACATAATACAAAAAACACCAATATAATTTTCACGGCCGCATTAAACTTCCGTAGGCCAGGGAATGAAAAACACAAAAACATACTTACATAACGACTGAAAAACATAACCCTCCATTCGGGCAATAAAACGGTCGGCCACAAAAATAGCCCACAAATAACAAGTGTAACTGTCAGTTGCAAAAGAACCAAAAATGGACTCGTACGACCGCCATTATTATCCAAAATGGCACGGTGCTTGTTTTAGGGTTAAATAATAGATTTTGACGGAACTTAAAATATTTTTTCTTCAGTAATAACTAATGGTCAGATATTTAAAATGCCCTGTTATTTAAAATGTCTTTTAAATAACAGGGCATTTTAATTTTTTTAAATATCTGACCTTATGTTTATTCTGTAGAAAAAAAAATTTTTAGTTCTGTCTAAATCTATTATTTAACGGTTGCGTTACAACGCAACCTTGGTTCTCGAGTAGGACTCGAACCCACGCCTTCCAGTTGAGCCCTGGCTGAGCTTACCTTATCTTTCTGAAAATATGGTCAATGACATACCACCACATCCTATAAATCCCTCCACTTTTTTATTGAACCTTAGATCTAAGTCTTCTGCTTCGCGCTGAACCCAAAACACAAGTTCTTGTTTCATAAAAGGATAACCACAAAAAAACAAGAGTTTAATATCAGCTGTTCGGCTTGGCGCGCCGCTCGCTCTACTTGGCAAGAACGGAACCTTATGTCACTTTTGTACTTTACTGTACCTGTATTTGTTTTGGTTTTACACATTTAGTATATCTGAATAAAATATATTTTTATCTGAGAATTTTCTCAAGTTCTAGGTAACACTCCAAAATTAAATACCTATACTAATTAAATGCGCGATTTTGACCGACTATCATTTCAGTTGAACCCAAGTTATAGGTACATAACATTCAAAATTAAATATACCTACCTAAAGAAATACGCGACTGTGAATGACTATCATTTCAGTGTTTGAGAAGTTCTTCCTTGATAATTTTCAAAAGTTATCGGTGCTACGAAACAAACAGTGAAGATTAAAATTATTAATACTTAGTAAAACTTGACTAAGCTAAGCTTTAAGTGGTTTGGTTTCTTGTTGATATTAATGGTATACGAGGTTCGAGTCCCGCCTAATCCAATATTTTGCACTGACCCCAAACCACATGACTGTTCTTGTTTCAAAAAGGGTTTAACACAAAAATTTAAGAGTTAAATATCAGCTGTTCTATCTTGGCTGGTCGTGTGTGCTACTTGGCAAGGGCAAAACCTATTTCACTTTTGTACTTTACTGTACCTGTTTGTTTAGGTTTTTACACTTGAAGTAGATTTTATAGTTTCGTTTTTTTCAATAGCTCGACGATTTTAAGCCAAATACTATGACTTTTATAAAATAACTTGGACTGGTTAGGATCGAGTAAGACAAAATAAAACTACGGAACCCTAAAAACACACATAATTAGGAATAGACGACATAATGAAGCATGCTGGATAATCATATAGTTAAAGAAATACAACAGTAACTAGTTTTATACCGAATAATTATAGTATAATTTTTGTTGTTTATTTATAGGGTGTATTATTTGAATAAATTAATATGTTGTAGGTACAAGTTTTTAGTTATACTCGTACATATAGCAGCACGAAACTCTATGCAAACGTTGTGCTTTATTTTACTAATGAAAATCGCTACTCATAATGTAGAATATTTATGCCCTAGTTAGTTTCCACGAGATTTTAATTGTAGTTTTAGGATGTCTAGTAAATTTCAGACAAAATGCATGCAATATGGACAGCACAATTTGTGTTATGCTAATGTTTATGTATTATGTAAAATAAACCCCGCTAGATATTACAGCATGCGAAGTTTACAATACAAAATTGAAAACTGAGAATTCAGTAATATTAAGTATTTGAAACTAAGAATTATTTTTAATCTTTATTTTGGAAAATTAGATAAACTTCATTATCGAGATTTTTTATACTTAGGTGTATAAATTATTTCCACTTCAGAGAAATATGAAAAAAATTGTTTCCACATTTTCCAAAAAATTACTATTAAATAAAATAAAAAAACAATATTTGAAAAATGATTTAATAGACAGTCCTTATTAAACCTTACAAGTAAACTTAAGTCTACAGTCTGCTGTTTTAACAACTAGAACTCAATATAAAATAAGCACACAAAATTCAGTTAACTAGAGTTATTTTAAAGTTCCGCACCAAAATGCATGAGTCAGTTAAAACTCATATCTTCAAGTTTGTGCCAAGCATAAGCTATCTAAATTTAACAGGGTTGCACCTAAATTTTGGTTAAATTTGAGAATTTTAGTACCATTCTCATTTTTATTGAGTTTCTAGCTAACAGCGTCGCTTGCAATTTTGACGTTTTCTTCATAAAGTTTCTATGGTGAAAGTATATAGCCTATACATTCCTCGATTATGTTAAAGAATGTTTAAAGTCTGTCCAGCTGTTTCTGAGTTTACAGTGGGACAAAATTGACTTGATGATGATGATGATAGTTCAAATAATGCAATTACGGTGGAACACTGACTCCTCCAGGTGAAGACTTCTCTTGATATGTACCTATTGAAGTCGAAACGTAGAGAGATAACTAACTCCTATGAGTGACACCAGTTGTTATAAAATGAAAAGTGTAACTCAAGATTTTGAAAGTGAAATAATAACTAACAGTTTTGAACTAAACAAGCTGAAACTGAATACGTAATAAACCCTTTGGCAACCCTGCAAGTTTCCCCATAACGTTTCTTCGCTATTAAGATGACTTACAACAGTAATGGCACAGTACACTTGGCACATGCTTATTTAGAGTCTTTCCAAGTCTTCAGAATATTAAATTTATATTATAAATTCTTAAAATTACTCTAAATAATTATGTTCAGAAGTTTTTAACCTCATATAATGTGATTGGTTGATTACGCGTCACAAAATATTTTCTTTCTAAAGTACAGCTCCTTTGAATGCATGGTTTGCGCTTTGAACACGTGCTTTAGTTAGAACTTTGAAGAGTTTGAGTTTTTGTTACTTGGCTAAAATGTTTTTTTTTATTACAATAATAAAAGATATACATATATAAAGATGGCTAACGTTCATATTGAGATAAACGGCAATACACGAACCCTTGTTTTATGGCTAATGTGGTGAATTAATGCATAATCTCTATCGTAAAGAGAGAAGTACCTGTGTCCCAGCTGTGGGAACGTAAATAGCTTGCTTGTGATTTATACCCAATTGTATTGTTTTATATATAATGAGTATATAATGGCTTGGAAATAGTGACTGTTTATCATATAAATCAAAATAAACTTCTTTTGTGCGATGACCTTATTTCCATGGGATAGTTTTGTTCTTTTCTAAGTCGGGACCCAGTTTCAAACTACTTAATCTACGATCTTCCCATCAAACGTATTTAGGGCAACCTTGTCGTATTAAACGGTTACATCAATAATAAATGATTTTATAGAGTTATGTGAAGAACTTAATAATGGCACCTGACAAATATTTCATGTTTCAGTAAAACATGTTTTTACCTTAAAATAACTTTAATTTAAAGAATATCACACCATATCACAAAAAAAAGGTTTTGAATGAGTTTTATGAAGGTTAAATTAGCATGGCAATCATTAAGGGAGGCCTTCCTATATCAAAACAGTTAAAACCGCTGCTGGTTTTGAACCCACGCCCTTCGGAAAGAAAAAAATCTAGTACCACCTAATCAACAAGGTTTTTTGATGTACAGAACCCTTAAATCTGGTGAATTATATCTTATTACTAGCTACGAGGAAGTATTGAAAGCGATAAATCGACAAAATTTAACGGCAAAATATAATTTATCTTGTGTTTACTTACAATGACGTAGGTTCTGATGGGACCTTCCATTATTAATTGGCATAATTTATATTTGTGATCAAGACTCGTTTAAGTATAAGGTGAACCAGAACTAATTAATATAATAATTATTGCTGGAGAATTTACAAAGCAAAATCTTGTCCCGTGGTAAGCTCGAAGCTCGTATCTGATATAGGTTCTTAAACAATACAATAGGCACCACCATATTCATATTGTTGTACACGTAAAAACAGAAAATAAACATAAGGTTTAACATCAATCAATGAATAATTGAAAAACCATGCGCTTTATAAACGTGACTGACCACATCACATAAATTCTAATATGTATGAATAATTTATGTTATTTATTTATTTTCAATATAAAATATAACATTACTTAGAGTTACTTTACCCATGCGTTATTAGTACTGCACAATATATTATATAACTTCGTAAAACCCATTTTCATTATCGCTACGTATCCTATACCACCTTGTAGGGTAGTACAAGGGGTCCCAAATGCCTCTGGCGTTTTACGATGTAGAATGATTTGTGATTGTTTGCAAAGGGCTTTATTTACTTCCGTCTGAATTCTGTGGATATTGACAAGTTTCGACCTTCATATATTATATCTTTACCCTTCAGGTTATATTTATTACATAAAAAAGATTAAAAATAGAATTTTATTTTGTAATACTCCATTTACTAGGACAAGCCTAAAGTGAACAGATAAAAATGTATAATCATTTATTTTAAGTAAACATTTGTTACCTATTCGTATGAGCTCTTTAAAATATATTTTCTAAATATATTATCAATGTAAGTAAGTCAACGATCTCTGTTGCGTAACGGCCGTAACCCCCTGCGACGCATGAGGTTGCGGGTTCAATTCCCGCCAAAATTAGTACGATCTGCATAAAGGTTTGTTTTCTTGTTGTTCTATATTTATGATAATAAATATCTATAATATGCTTATTCTATTAGGTATATCAGGTATCCAGCCAACTCCCACTTAGCCAACACGGCTCATACGTTTAACTACATAATATATAGGTTAAACTAATAGTCGATATGGACCTGTTAGTGTATCGTATATTAGAGGTAATTGTTCGCTGCATCTAAGTTGGCTCGTAACTTTGCACGGATTAGATGTTTTATGTTATTGATATAACGTATTGGTAGTAACATTCTATGAAATCGTATCAATAGGTAAACGAACTCGTATAGAGTTACATTCACTCAGGTATAGTAATAAAATGCTGGACAATTCACACATCAACATCTAGCCCCTTTTACTACGGGGCTAGATGTTGCTGTTTTGCGGGTGCTACAAAGCTTGTGTTGCGGGTGCTAGATTACTGATATACTTAATAGAATATACCATAGATATATCTTTTTATTATACACCTAGCTAGACACTTGGAACAAATAGGTATTTGCAGATGGTACAAATGTTTGTCTTGAGGCGGGAATCGAACCTAGAATTGCGTTGCAGGCAGACCTACGCCCGCTGCGCCACAGAGGCCTATGTTTTACATTGGACGTCCGAAGGCTAAAATTGTAATGATGATAATGTATAAATAGCTCAATGCAAAACGACTTATAGTCGTAATGGTAAAGAAAATAAAAAACTTAGTAATAATAATAATTATAATTGACCTACACAGGACATTGAAGCCAAAAACATTTTCCAATAAATAATAATGACTTTTCCTAAAGGCCTTTTATGAATATTTTAAATGGTTTCGATTGTCACGAAGTTAATTGGTTCATAATTAAAGTAGTTGACTTTGTGAGCTACCTTTATGTACCATAGGTATATATTCCCAACAAGTGACATGAAATTAATAAAATTTTAACATTGTTAACAATTTATAATACACCATAAGACACATCGCATCACACCGGTGCTACGCGAAAAACATAAGATTGTGTGGGCAGTTTTCCGTTTGTAATACCGATAAACACAATTCACAATCTATATACTAATCAATGTATATACGATTATAATAGAAATAAGACCTATAAGAAATAATAGGATTTACTAAGGCAGTAATTTATTTAAATTTAAAATGAAACCTTCTTATCGCATCACAAACATCGCTATTATATTGCGATAACATTTTCGCAGACTTATAACATAAATCACTTATTAAATAATAATAATTTTACACATAAGCAGTAGTGAAGCTTCCTTCCCGACAATTCTAAGTAAGCATACTGTTTACATCTCTATGGTACCAGCAGAATTGGCACCCATCCAGACGCCTCGACCGACCACACTTGGGCCACCAACTTTTATCGAGCTTGTTTTTCTTGACGAAGGATTTCCTATGATTGTTCGAGCAAAATACTGACCTAAATGCCCAAATGAATAATCCTATATGTATTTACCGTGGCTGTTGATGTGCTGGGTGACGAATAGTACCATAAAGCCGCGGATTGAAAGCTAGTACCTATTAGATAAAGTAGAATAGAATATATTGCGCACCACAAAAACAGAAACAAACTATAAAAACTTAAAACTAAAACATTTCATTAAGCAGATTCTATTTCAAATGTTACGTTAATAAGATTCGAAGTTTTATACAAGTTTTCTGCTTTGCAATAAAAGACCATTTCACGTTCTACTAGAATTCATTTTACAAATCCCCGTGCAATCCCTATCCGATGAGCTTAGGAAAACCCGATACACTGCACAATGTTAAAGAGATTTGTAATGTACCTAGCGGTGTTGTCAACAAAGTTCTTATCTAAACTTGGCACTAGGTACATTTTCTTCAGTAATTATTTTTTACATGTATCCTATGATGGCAAAACTTTTTGTTTTTTTTTCTAGCAAACCGCCAAAACAAGCGTGATTTTGGCAAATCCCGTGCTACCTACCATTGGCACCCCTAAAAAAAATATGCTAGACAATTCACACAGCAACATCAAGCCCCGTGGTAAGATCGAAACTTGTGTTACGGGTGCTAGATTTCTGATATTATAATCAATAGAATAGACATATATAGATAGTTTTATTTTACTTAGAATACACCCAGAAAGAACCAATATCTCACAAAACAAAACAAACTATCACGCATTGTTCTTTTAACAACAAAATAAAGAAGGTATATAATTAACTCGCCAACCTCACCTGCCCGCGGTGCTCCCTGCCGACTAGCTGACGAGGCAATGGCAAACCACCCGCCAACACGCACTGGGCCAGCGCGGCGGGATATGGCCCAAAACCCCTAATATGACAAGTACACCAGATATCTGTCCCCAAGTGCTCGGCGACACTGGGGGTGAGGCGAATGGCAGCAGGCCAAGACCCCCCAGGATCAGGGGCAATAATCTCCGGGCGAGAGTCCAAGTCTGCCAAACGACCAACGCGCTAAACACGGAACATGGAAGATTGCCCTCACGACGACCATTGGCCCTGGCAACACACAACATCCGCACGTTGAGGACAGACGAAAAGATCGTTGAGCTGGAAGAAGAGTTGAGCAGGTTACGTTGGGATATTTTGGGGTTGTCTGAAGTCCGTAGAGAGGGAGAGGACACGATAACCCTGAAGTCGGGCAACCTGCTCTTCTACCGGGAGGGCGACCAACAGTCCCAAGGTGGTGTCGGGTTTCTCGTCCACAAGTCCCTTGTTAACAACATTATTACCATCGCAAGTGTGTCGAGCAGGGTTGCTTACCTAACACTCAGAGTATCTGAAAGGTACTCGCTTAAGGTCGTTCAGGTATATGCGCCGACCTCGGCACGCCCAGATGAGGAAGTTGAGTGTATGTATGAGGACATTAGTAGAGCCATACATACCAATAAAACTCACTTCAATGTTGTTATGGGGGACTTCAATGCGAAGCTAGGCAAGAGAAGCGATGATGAGTTGAAGGTGGGGAATTTCGGTTATGGGCAACGGAACCCCAGGGGCCAGAGGCTGGCCGATTTCCTGGAGAGAGAGGGACTCTTTATGATGAACTCTTTCTTCCAGAAGCCGCCTCACAGGAAATGGACCTGGATGAGCCCCGATGGTTCCACGAGAAATGAGATCGACTTCATCCTGACCGACAAGAAACGGATATTCAATGATGTCTCTGTGATCCATAGGGTGAAAACCGGGAGTGATCACCTTATTGTAAGAGGCACATTGAATATGAACGTCAAACTTGAACGGTCCCGTTTGATGAAGTCCACGCTCCGGCCTACTCGTGCCCAGATCGAAGACCCCGAGAGCTTTCAACTCGAGCTCTCAAATCGCTTTGATTGTCTAGCTCTCGAAGATCACGCATCCGTGGACGAGATCAACAACAGGTTCGTAGAGACTGTCTATACGGTGGGGTCTAAGTTCTTTAAGACCCGCCGTACTAGTAGAACTCAGAGACTCTCTGAAGACACCCTCGACCTTATGGCTGAACGACGCTCGCTAAGACTGCAGTCTCCCGATGACGCTGAGTCACACAGGCAGCTCAATAGACGAATCTACAAATCCTTGCGACGCGATATCCGTGTCTTTAATACTGCTCGTATTAAAGACACGATAGAGCGGAATAAAGGCTCCAAAGTGTTCGCAAGAGATATGTCTATTGGGCAAAGCCAGATGACAAAGCTGAAGAGGGATGATGGCAGTGTAGCGTCGACAAAAGCGGAAGTGTTGAGGGAAGTCGAAAAGTTCTACGGACAGCTCTACGATTCGGTCACTCAGCCTGTTACCAGTGCGGCTACAGACCCAAGAGCCAAACTGACCCGGCACTACACCGAAGATATCCCGGACATCAGCCTGTACGAGATTAGGATGGCCCTAAAGCAGCTTAAGAACAACAAGGCGCCAGGTGAGGATGGAATTACGTCAGAGCTTCTGAAAGCGGGTGGATCACCAGTACTTAAGGTCCTTCAGAAGCTCTTTAATTCCACCTTGCTTGGAGGCACCACGCCTGAAGCATGGAACAAGAGCGTGGTGGTCTTGTTCTTCAAGAAAGGTGATAAAGCCTTATTGAAGAACTATAGACCCATCTCGCTCTTGAGCCATGTTTATAAGCTGTTTTCTAGGGTCATTTCTAACCGACTCGAACGCAGGTTTGATGACTTCCAGCCTCCCGAACAAGCCGGTTTCCGAAAAGGCTACAGTACCGTAGACCACATACATACGCTGCGGCAGGTTATACAGAAGACCGAAGAGTATAACTTGCCGCTCTGTTTAGCGTTTGTGGACTACGAGAAAGCCTTTGATTCGGTCGAAACATGGGCGGTGCTTGAGTCACTCCAGCGGGGCCGTATTGACTATCGGTATATCGAAGTGTTGAAGTGTTTGTATAGAAACGCCACCATGTCCGTCCGAGTACAAGAACAGAGTTCGGAGGCTATTCCCTTAAAAAGGGGCGTAAGACAGGGAGACGTTCTGTCTCCGAAACTGTTTACTGCCTCTTTGGAAGACGCCTTCAAACTTCTGGATTGGAAAGGATTGGGCATCAATATCAATGGCGAATACATCACTCACCTTCGATTCGCAGACGATATCGTAGTCATGGCAAACTCGATGGAAGAACTCGGCACAATGCTCGAAGGCCTCAATCGAGTCTCCCAACGGGTTGGTCTCAAAATGAACATGGACAAGACAAAAGTCATGTCCAATGTTCATGTAGAGCCTTCCCCTGTTATGGTTGAGAACTCGGCTCTTGAAGTTGTTGACGCATATGTATACCTAGGACAGACGGTCCAATTAGGTAGGTCCAACTTTGAGAAGGAGGTCACTCGTCGAATCCAGCTCGGATGGGCAGCGTTCGGGAAGCTACGAAACGTCTTTTCGGCTAGAATACCTCAGTGCCTTAAGACGAAAGTCTTCAACCAGTGTGTGTTGCCAGTGATGACATACGGATCCGAAACGTGGTGCTTCACTATCGGCCTCATCAACAGACTCAGAGTCGCTCAAAGGGCTATGGAGAGGGCTATGCTCGGGGTTTCCCTACGAGATCGAATCAGAAATGAGGAGATCCGTAGGACAACGCGGGTCACCGACATAGCCCAACGGATTAGCTCTTTGAAGTGGCAATGGGCAGGCCATATAGCGAGAAGAACAGATGGCCGATGGGGCCGAAAGGTTCTCGAGTGGAGACCACGGATCGGAAAGCGCAGCGTTGGGCGTCCACCAACAAGGTGGACTGATGATTTGGTGAAGGCGGTCGGCTCGCGGTGGATGCAGGCTGCGAGCGACCGCAATGACTGGAAATCATATAGGGAGGCCTATGTCCAGCAGTGGACGTCCAACGGCTGAGATGATGATGATGATGATAATTAACTAACTTTATTTTGTAAGAGGTACATAATAAATAAATTACATTATTTTTTATTTTTTAGGTGGTTTAGTGATCGCTGAATTGACACAGTAGGTACCTACTAAACAATTCTGATCTTTGATATTTGTAAATTTCTTTATCGCTTTGATATTAACACCCACGGATTAACATAATATTATGGCGATACAAATTCATTTGCATATCGTTCTAAGATAAAATTGTGTATCTTGATGAAAATATTTTATCTGTTTGTTTGGGGAAAGGCTAACCCTCGTGTGTTTAACTGAAAACTTTGAATAACATTTAAACTATTAATACATTGTTTTCACAGCTAAAACTGGATCACGGAACAGGTAATAAAGTACATGTTTTCGCAATTATAATATTTATCCACCGAACTAACTGAAAACTAGGGCAATTTGCTGCTTCAATTCCTGAATAAATATTAACTAAAGTTTCCCAAATGAACGGGATAATTTTACAATACCATTTGAAGGTGTTATGGTGTATATACCAGACAGTGATTATACGCATTATGTTACACCTTGTATAGAAGAGATTCTGTATAGAATAGAGTAGGGTTCAATCGATACACGCCTACTACTCAACAGGACAAGTGGGAGTAAACGTATCAAACAATCAATCCACTTCTTGTTACCCCTTAAACCCAATTCTGGCGAGATTATTTGTTATCTTCTCCGAAAAAAAAACGGAGTGTTTGGTCAAAGGTTTCCGGAATCTACAGGTATACTGCGTTGCACAATTATTTGCTTAATCCCGCATCCCGCCTTCCATTTTATTTGCACAGTAAAATGAAATTGGAATATCCATAGAGTATCCATATTTGGTTCCGATCGAACCCTCTGTACTCTTTCGAAAAAAGGAGATATCTGAAAACATACGTAAATAAAAAAACAGAGGAATGATTATAGAACCGCTTCCTATTTAGAAGTCGGTCAATAATACTTTTCACATTATAAAGGTACATTATATAAATTTTGTTATGTTTGTTCTGGCTTAGATCAGAATATTGAGCTAGCTTTCTAATACTTTCGTAATTATTTTTTGATGGCTCCACATGCGACGCAGGAGAGTGTTCGATTCCCCCCTGGAGGAAAACATTTATACGATCTGCAAATTTGTTTCGGGTGTCCCAAGATGTATATTTATAATCAAAAATCTATGTATGTGTAGGTACAACAAGCTTCGAGCATACCACGGAGCTAGATAATATAATTATGTATGTTGTCCTGAAATATTTTTGTATATTAATTCAGACAAAGCTACGGGGCGCTAAAACAATACACCTTGAAGTAAGCTTTCCATTTTAATTTCGGAGATGTAAAACTTAAAGCTAAAGCCGCGAAGTAAAGTCGTTACATTAGCTACACGCTTAAAGTACAGTATTACTTAACATGAGTACTCGGCTGGCGTGCGTGAAAGATTAATGAATGCTGGTAACAGTTCACTTTCAAAGGATGTGGAAACACCTAAATTACTACAGCGATAAAAGGTTTCATTATCAACATTAGGGAAATGGTAGTCCTGAATTTCTCGTGAACTTGGCCTTTGAGTTTGTTAATAGAATCGATTCATTATACCATCATTAGGCTTTATTTTTAAACGTCAAAGTGATAGTGAGTAGTGGTATTAGTTTCTATCACACTACAATTTAAATAAAATCTTAATTTTTTTTTAATTTCTCTTAAAATGCTTGTTCTTTACGCTGTTTGTCTTCGTCATTAGAGCACATGTTTTAAAAGCACACACACACACACACATTTTTTTAAGAAGAAAAAATTAGAGTTGTCACGGGATATGAATCCACGACCTTCGGTCATTCCAAAGGTGGATTATGTATCCACTCAGCCAACACAGCTTTATTCAGTGTTGATCAAATATCTTTATTTTTCAAATGGCCTATATCTTAGTATTCCTGACCACCTACAATAAGTCGTAAAAATCCTACGTATACTCGCAATTTCCACGACGTAGATTGCTTTCTGTTGAGCATTCCTACAATGTGGGGGCTTTAAATTTTACAATGGATATTTTACTACCGCACTCAATTTGGGATATATATTTAGACCAAAAATGTATGAAAAGTTTATGTTCTTTAAAAACGTACTTTACTAATTTACCAGCCTAAGAAGAGTAAATTAATAGTAACTTTTTAACACTTTACCTCTTTCCGTAGTAATCAAGATAACAGTATTTTTGTAGATTTATTCCTGTATTAATTCTTGACACACAAAAATATCCTTAATCCCTACGAGACATCACACAGAATATCATTCCGAATCATAAAATAATCTTAATATCCCAAAAGGTTCCATTGGTTTTTCCAACATTTTCTTAACCTACTCCATAAACATTTCATCTCAGTAAAGTGGCAACAATTAATTAACCAAATTACCCCAAAAATCATCTTCAGATTTTAGTGGCGTCTCGATATATCTTAGCAAAAACGTTGATGAATTATGTATGTCCTCTAACTGGGTCAGTGTTTGAGGTCGATAAGGGTTGGTGTCATAGAAATCTAACTAATTATGCTTAAGTCTCATTAACGTTAGAAAATGTTGTCGCCTAGGTGACTTAAATATATTCCATTTTTATTTTGCACGGTAAATAGGACACTATTAGTTACTCTAATATAAACTAAATGAATGTAAATAGTTGTAAAAAATATATTAAGTCAATTTTGCGTTAAAAAAAGTTAAAAATATAGGTCAATCTACATACAAACTTTCGCATTTTTACAGAGCAAAGGAAAGGATTCTTTGCTTGGAGCATTGTGTGGGTCGACATTTAGCTACATAGTTGTAGTAGGGTTAGTTTGTGTGTGAGAACAAAAGTGGTTACTTTGGTTTACTAATAAAACGTCAATATAACACTCCTATACATTTTAGGATTCTTTGGTTGGTACAGACTCGATTTTTACAGCCATTAGTCTAAAGTCATTAACACTTCATACATAAATTAAGCTAGTTTTTTTATTGCTAAAATACCAACTAAACAGGGTTACTAACTAACTAAACAGGTTACCTTTTTTAATGTAGGGCTTTATACCTTTTTTTATATACTCGATTAAATTTTATTATCTCATTAATAAATGAAAAAAACTTTGACATTTTTTTTTAAATAAAAATGTACCTTATTGTTACGCTCTTTGATTTTGGTATTCAATACTAATTGGGTTACCCATGTTAAAGTTCTATAAATCTGGTTAAATACGCATCATATTTCCCATGTACGGCTTAGTGAAACAGTAATCCCCCACCATTCCGTAATTCCCATCAGCTGGTGAAATTAAGGGGATTATCGGTATATTCCCGTGTTCCTTTGAAGGTACGACAGAAGCCTTCGGTAATGAGGTTACAAGAAAATCCTAAATCAGACTGAAAGATTATTTCTAAGGTAATCATAGCTTGGACATTATTAGAACAGCTTAGGGGTAAAGTCGGTTATGGAATGTGCAAAATCATGCAAAATCATGTAAATAGGATTTTATACTGTACACGTGTCAATTTTTTTACGTAACCTGTTTAAATTTACTTAACATAACACCAACAAAATAACTTAGTTAAACGCTGTCTTTTATGTTTCTTTTTACAAACTATATTGGCAAACAATATTGGCAATAGTTGATTAACAGATAGAGATATTTATATATATTTAGAGTATTGGACGTTCCTTCCTATTAACTACCATTTACATTGAATTTTATTTCAGTATCACTTATATTTCGTTGATACTCAAACCTATTACCTAAAAAATGGATCTTCCAAATATCTTGAGCTGACTCCTCAAACATTAATCCGTTTTTATTAGCAATCGGCCATCAAACGCAGACAGATTAAATTCGTTATGTGACAACGTAACAGGTTTATTGAGACGATAAATTTCATGACACAGTTTGTATTAAACAGAAATATAATTTAATTCTTTGAGATTAAAAAAATAACAATGTACATTACTAGACGATGAATTCAGACTACAATCTCTAGTCCCAAGGTAAGCAATGCAAATTTTAGAAATACCAAATATCTGATAAATAAATTAAAATATTGCTCGACAATTCTCACAGCAACATCTAGCCCCGTGGTTAGCTCGAAGCTTGTGTTACGGGTGCTAGATTTCTGATATTTCTACATAATATAAAAAACACACATAGATAGATATTTTATACGAATATATATAACACCCAGATACTTGGAACAAATTAATATTTTAAGATCGTAAAAATTTTGAACTGACACGGGAATCGAACCCGCAACCTCTTGCGTCGCAGGCAGACCATCGCCTGCTGCAACTCAGAAATCTTACGTACCGTCTAACCCTAGATTTGAAGGAAAAAAACAAAATACATGAATATTTACCATTAACATTCTGTTTGCCTGTATACTGTGCAGATAGCGAGTTTTATTAAGTCCAAATAAAAAATATTACTTGAAGATTACCGACTTGCCTATAAATATAAATTGCTTTCTGATAACGCGGCTAAATTTTATAGCTCTTAAAGCCTTTTACTTTATCTCTATTACGTGAGTGAAGTGCAGAATTTGGTGAAATTCCAAATTTATGACAGGTTTTAACCTGGAGATTTTCAATTTATGGTAAAGGATACGAGTGCTTTTGGCCAGCGGATCCACCATTTTTACCATAAATTTTATTGCTCATATAAGATCATTAGGTTACCAGTTTTCATTTATTGAATTTTCTTGTATGTGTGAATGTCTTGAATCATTATTGCAATCGAAACTAAACCATAATAATTTTGAGTCTATAATGACATTTAATTTGACGATTAAAACATTTGTTCCATATTGAATAATAATTCGAAATTTCTATTAGCAATACCATGTCTACCCCACAGGTTATAAATTTGGATACATTGATTAAATCGTGACCCTTTTCAAAGGTAGAGTATTTAACCACAAATGCTGGCCAATTTATTAGTTCAATTAAAATGTTTAGCGTTTTCTTTTTTGCCTACAACAATTTAATTTTCATGATAATTATTCTCTTTGTAAACGAGACGGGTTATTTTTGTAGGCGTTGGCTGTTATTATTAAGTATTTTTATGTTTAGCACAGAATTACTTGTTAATTATTTTTATGAAGTAATTATGAACGTAAATATTTTCCTAAATACTTTTCCAACTATTCAGATAAATTAAGGGTATTTTGTATCGTGAAATAAATTGCTATTGATCATTATAATTATCATCATATCGATTACTAATCAATGCATTATCTGATTGCTGAAAATGCGATGAAAATGCAAGTTTTCTTGAGAAAGTCCTACATGTTTCTTGAAAATTATTTGCAACTAAATATTTTGATTCTATACAACCAGTGACTAATATCTAGCTATTTATCATATTATTTATAGATAAATTTTCTCTGGACAATTTGAATATTCCAATGGATAAATCAATTTTGCTTGAGAAAATCCGCATGGCAGGTCTCTGGAATCTAATAATGTACTTGTCTCTGAATTCCAATCGATCCCCACATCACACATAATCAAAGGAATGTTGAGGCTCGCAACACGCTGCGATGGCAGTTCGACGACTAGAGGAGGAGCTAACCAACTATCTTCAAATATTATAAGGCAGGGAGACTAAACGATGGAATGTTAATGCACACAGCACCATCTAGTCAATTGGTAGTTATTCGTTTTATTTTTGAGCTTAAATTCTTATTCATTAAATCTATTTCGCATTTTGATTCTACTTGTATTTGTTATATTTTAAACTACATTTTTATTTCTTATTATTAGATGTGTGTTATGTTTTCTTTTATCACTCAGCTTTATTATCTCTAATCGTGATCAAATTTAATAATAAAACATAAATGAAATAAATAAATAAGAAAAAGAACATGTTTATTCGTCAGCATTGTAACATTTACATAAATAATGATCTTGGGGTAAGAATGTTTCAACAACTTTTCCGTTTCAAACAAACAATAAGTAACAATACAAAACAAATAATTACCTTCTTATTTAAATAAGTTTCTCTAATTTGTTTATTTAAATTGTTACATCAATTATCACATAATATATTATATAAAAGATAATACTTTTCCTCCCGATCTTTTTCATCGAAGTGAACACGTCTCAAGATAGCTCTCTGATCGACCGCTCACTCCTCTATAAGGCTGATAGGAGCTGACACTCAGTAGATTACTTTTTATGAATAGATATGACGAGTCGGTGACTCAATAACCTTATTATAACGGCTTATTATTACCATTGAGTCGTATTGGATAAGTAGGAGCACTCACTTTCATTCCAAAGGTCGTGGGTTCAAACCCCACCAAATTTCGCTGACTATCTTCTGCGAAAAAAGCCAAGGTGCCCAAGTAAATGATAAATAAATAAATTTATACTTAAACCACGGGTTTTTTTTATAATACATTTAAAACAAAGCCATTCGTGTTTACTATTACTAAAATCCAATATTACTTCGAACGAAACCCCATAGGGATAATTCATGATCCCACGAAAAGTATTTTTATTTTCTCACAGAACATTCTCGAATACGTTTACATAAATAAATCTATAAACACGATATTCTAGTAATCTCATTCGGTGAGTCGTAAATCTTACATAGATACGTTTAGTATATTTGTTTTGGTTTATTTGATGTTGTTTCTACAGAGAAAAGTCTGGATTTTTTCATTTAGACGTTTGTTCATGTGTCTAATACATAAAATATAATATTATATTCACACAGCATTATCCAACCAGTGAATTAATGCCTAATCTAACTCGTCAAGACAGAAGTCCTTGTGTCCTAGCAGTGGGAACGTAACGAATAATATATGATGTTCTAACCCATAAGTACGACATTAAACGAAATATTAGGCAGCAGCCACATCAAGGCATTTTCATCTTTTGAAAATTGAATAATTAATTAACTTATCAAAAACTGTAATTAAAAATCATAATTTCTGTTTGTTCTGTGAATAAACAGCTAAAAATGATATCAAAAGAAAAACCTGAAAGCAATTAACCGCTTCGGCCGCGTACGAAACCAGAGTCTCGTAACCAGTTACGGTAGAAGAAAAAATCCTCTTTTTACGAAACCAGTTACTAGTCAATAGGTTTTTTTCCTTAACCGATACTGGTTTCGACATAAGAAATTGAATTAAGTAAAGAATTACAAGGCGGTAGTTTATTTTGTTCATGCGTACCTAGTTATGTTTGACCATGCCCCCTCTGTCTTAGATTTAATCCTAGAATTAGATTTAGACTGTTAAGCAAATTCCTTCATGCACACAGTTCGGCCTAGCTCAGTCTACTGTTGGCGTTCGTCCTGTGCATGTTTTATTAATTTTGTTAAAAAGATATGGAGCTAAGCAACAAACATGTTTATGAGCAAAGGTTGTGCTGAATTGTTCTTGAATATAGATTTTATTTCTACGTCTTTTTATAATGTCATGTTTAGGGTTTAAGTTAATTTGGCTGAGTTGTTTGAGTACAATTTGTTGAATAAATAGTTGCCTAACAGTTAGTATGTGACATTCATTGTATAGCTGTGTCATCGGGTATCTGAAAATGGCTATTAATTTTCGAACTCTACCGGTAAGAATTTTAATATATTTTAGTGTTATCTTAATTTTATTATCTAGTTACCTAATTGTTTAAATAAACTATAAAATGATAAACCCTCTTTCCATTTTACATATCTATTCGTATTAAGAAAAACAAATACATTATAGCAGTTATGGATATTTTGAGGTCTTTTATTGTATTACTTATTATTATTTACTTATGTCTTAAATTTCTAACGTAAAATATATAATGGAATATCGCTATCGCTTTGTAACTACAATAGTTTAAAACTAGTTTCGTACAAGGTATTCACATTATTTACTCGTCACCAGTTACGAAAATTTAACCGCGGTTTCGTAAGAGTAAAAAAACCTATTGACTAGTAACTGGTTTCGTAAAAAGAGGATTTTTTCTTCTACCGTAACTGGTTACGAGACTCCGGTTTCGTACGCGGCCGAAGCGCAATTAACTAGTGAAAACTTCACTCAATTTGATTGTACAAGCGTTGATAAGGTACAATCGTTCAATTTGAGCCTTATTCCGTACACTATAAGGCTTGCTCCAGTTAAGCACATTTACCGATCTTTTATTCGTTTTAATCAAACTAAAAGATTTCAACACGTAGACTTGATTGCCTATCAAGTTTATGGGTCGCTAGGAATGCAAAATACTTTATTTGCTTTTGGTGTTTTGCAGATATTTGGGGAATAAATGGGGAATGCATTTTACCGTTTAGTGCTGGCCTGAGAATAGTACTACCGTATTACATCACACGGGTGTCGTCAATCCGGGGAGGAAGGAATAAGGGGTTTTATATACTTATCAGAATACCTAATAGCATTTCAATAACCCCTGCTCTTAGTTCAGTATGTTGTCCCTGCTCATAGTAGTATGGGTCATGTTCAGGTCAGTGTGATTTTTTAAAATGAAAATAAATATAAGTCCTTAAGTGTAGATACATTTTATAGTTTTTACAGTTACTTCAAAAACTTCCAACCAACTTTTTAAGCTAGTCAATAGTATTTTCTTAAAGTTAAAATATTGCAACAAATGTTTTGTAGGATTCGTTTCGGAAGGAAAACATCAAAATAAAATCATACCAAAAATTGTGTCATATAAGAGATTATCTAAGAATTACTCAGATTCCCTTAGGAAATATCCTCCAAAAATTACCCGAAAGTACATCATAGATCTAGTATCCAATTTATCGTAATATCAGAGAGTAGAAAGCATGTAGCTACTGACCTAAGCATCTAGCTATATAGGGCACTATTCACCCAAGTTATGATTGGGTACGAACATCCGAAGAATTGAATCGCTTCTGATTCTAGAATCCACTACACCCAGAGGAGTCGACCCCTATGTTTTATGAGCTTTGAAGAATAGAGGTCAGAGTGATGTGATGTGACTATAGTTAAGTTGACTACATTTAAAGTGTTAAAATTTGGACTTATTATCTTGAATTTAATTAGTAGTCGCGCTAATTACAAATTAATTAGTAGTCGCGTTAGTTACAAATTAGAGAGCGTAAGATTGGTAAGTCATGCTTTTAGTTGGCTGTGATGTTGGTGCTGCAACGCACAATAAATATTCATGTGTCTAATTCAATGTAATAATATATTTTTTTATGTAAGTATGTACTTGGGTTACCTACGACATAGGTAACTACAGACATTTTCCTATAATTTCAATCATTAACTGTGTTTTCTTTCAATTATTTAACGATGACGATTTCTCATCATAGTTAGATGGATGGATTTATCATCAAAGTTTTAGTTACTAGCTTTCCGCCCCGCGGCTTCACCCGCGTTATAATATATCCCCGGTGTAAAAAGAGGCCAATGCCCTACTTCCGGTTAGCTTTCACCAATTTTCATCCAAATGGGTTTTGCCGTTCTTGAGTTATTAAACACTTTCTTTTACATTTGAAACTGAAACGGGTAACATAGGTAACATGATTTAAATGTTTTTTTTTCAGTTTCAAATATAATTAAAAACCATGATAGTTTAAAAAGTTACTTTCTTTTATATTTATAGATCTATAGTATGAACGTTCAACTAATTTTTTTTGTGATCACACCGCCTGTAATATTCTCTTTCTATCTTCGGGGACACAGAGCGAAATAATAATAAAGTATTTTTACGTATGTCGATATTTCTAGTTAGCTTATGGGGTCGCCAGAAGTCGAATGTTCTGGAAGTAAAGTGTGATAGGAATTTCACAGATCGACGATGAAGCGTGAAGTTTGATGTCAGATTTTATGAGCTCGGACTTATTTTGGTCAAAAATTATTATTTATGGTTTCTGAAGAAATAATAGTATCTTTTGTTCTGTAAAAAGATACTGAAGATTGGATAATTATTTACACTGGTCTTTTAGATTTTATTATAAATATTTTAATTTTTTGTAACATGTCTGATGCAGAAACACTTAAACTTAAAACAGTGAAAATCATCAACAAAGCAAAATTAATGTCTAATTTGGCTTACCACGGGACTAAATTTTGCTGTGTGTTTACCAGCAATATTTATTTAATAACTTTTCAGTATTTCGGTCACAAAGTAACAAAATTACTCTTTCCATCCGCGAATGTAAATATTAGCAGCTCGTCTAATGTTGACGCATAGATTTCCATCAAAGTGGTACAGTAAATAACTTTTCTAGAATAAACAAGCCCTAAATTGTCTGGCTATGAAAGACATAGCCGGTCTATAAATATTGCCATCCCAATTAAAAGCGCTTTGGAGATATTTTTGGGTACGGATCTTCCCAAGGGATTTGGTACCTATATACCACGCTTAACAGGCGGGCTTGCATACTGGTATTTAAAGTCCTTAGTCTTTAAAAACACTTACGGAGAAAATAAGAGATATTAGCCCACTATACTAACATAATATGGGCCTATGTACCTACTTACTTTTATGCATGAAATGGAAAAAAAGGCACTTCGAGTAATGACGTGTCAAATAAATGAGTGCATATAGTATTAAAAAATTGATTGTGTTCAACCCCAAGGATATAAATGAAACAAAAGTTCTTCTTTCCCCTGCTATGTAAATCAGCCGGAACACTATGTAGATTGGTTTCATCTCTTTGGATCTCAATGAACCTTTCCGTTGATTCAAAATGAGAGGTTTGTTCTAAGAGTACCTATCTGTTGAAGCTACTGAATTTATGAGAGGTAGATGAGATTTTTCGATTTCCTGAATCGATTCAGAGTATACCACTGTTTTGATTGGTTTGGTTGAGGTTTAAATAGAAACTGCTCAGCGCATAACAGTAAAATATACGCATAAGTAATACTGAAGTTTAGAATTAAATAGAACTATGAAATGTTATGAGAACTTTGAAAAGTTTAAAGGACGTGTGACATTCACCAACAGGTCAGGAATTGGTATTATTACCACGCTTTCCAGGTGACTTGGTGATCGCAGCTAGTCTTCTGGTATATAAAACCCATATTTTCTTTAACACATTCAATCCCCACGTTCCGTTGGCCGGTCGTCACCCCACCGTGCTGTAGATACGAGTGTGTGACATGGGCACTCATAGTGTTAACATTACCCACGGGAAATAATAGTTAACGGAAGCGATATTCTCAGGGTTTAATATTACCTAGTGGTTTATAATTTTACCTATTGAAACTAAATTTTAGTTTACCCCAAAAACAATTCTCATCTCATCTTCTGGCGGCAAAACAGACCAATCGTGCATCAAGCAAGATACTTCTTTATTTTCACCCCTCAATCTCTTTTATACAGACGACAGATGAAATTGAGTGGCTTGTTTATACAGAACTCTGTTGATCTGCACCAGTACAAATTATATTTGCGCGTGCTTTCATAATATTGTATCCGCGTATTAGCTTTCCCGTTTGCTTTTGAATGTAGCATTTATATTGGATTTTATTACGAGATGTTTATTTTTAACGTAACAGATGGCAATTTATAGACATATTGGTTTTTCTTGACTGTACCTCTTGTAAGAGTTGTAAGAGCTCTAAGTTAGGGTGACTTGTAACTTTAATTTATTCATTTGTATTTTAATAAATCCAAAAACGTTTTAAGAATTTATAACAATCTTTATCAATGTGGAAAGGGATTGCTAATGATGATATTATAATGTACCTACATCTAAAAATATTTTTTAATTTTCCGGTAAAAGTTTAAATTTCTAATATTAATTTAAACTATGGTCGGTGATATCATCACGCTTACGAATATAGATACTAAAAATATCGGGATTATCATTATCCAAGTTAATTAACAAAGCCACCTTGACGTAAAATTAAATCTTCAGGATTTTATTTTTATTTAATCTATACTTTACTACTGGCTGATCACAAGGCCACCCAACGCTACAACTAAAACTATTATTAAGAGCACCTTACATAACTAGGCCAGATTATGATTAAATAATTCTAGCACTGTCCTTATTACTAACTATAAGCTTAGCTCAGCATTCTAGACACATTTCTCACAGGATAGTCCCAGATCAATAATAGATATGAACTATCATAAATCTAGGAATTCCGAAGACATGAAAATGATAAATCACGCGACCAAATGTTGTAAGTGAGTGTGAATTTGACTCTATAGAACATAAATCTTTCACTCAGAATATTTATGTTTTAAATTTAATAATATCGTAATGTGTTCTCTACCGTCGTGAAATTTTAATGCATGTGTCGATTTTACTTTAAGTTCACGAAGTTTTAGCCTTTGTCATTCTAAATCCCTTCAACTACGTATTTCTACTAAACTTACTACTAAAAATTACGTCAATCCGTCATTCCGTTTTGCCGTGAAAAACGCACAAACAGACACACTTTTACATTTATAATATTAGTATGGAAGTAAAGATATATAATACTTTTAATATTATTAATAAATTGCGATAGTTTACAAGGTATTTTTTGTTAAGAAATTAAGCTCAATGTAATTAAGTTAAAAAGAGATCTAAATTTCGCTTCAACTCAATTGGGTAAATTTACCTGAAGGGGTAAAATTACAACTCGACTTTTTAAAGGAGGTAAAAATTAGCTTTAACAAGAAAGGGGTACGGATAATTACTTAAGAAGCTTTTGGGTTCCAAGCAATAGAAAAACTTGAGATGTTCAAATTAAATTTGATTACTCGTGTTCGTTTTGTTCTTTTTGAATGAAAGAAAAAACATTTTAAATCTTTTTCTTAATGCTTAATGCAGCCCAGCATGGCACCTGTTATAAGACACATAAATTATTGCATGATCTAGCCCCGGGGTACGGCCGAAGCTTGTGTAACGGGTGATTTCTAACATACTAGAATATAGATAGAAAATAAATTGGTTCATGACACATAATCGACGTAAAATTAATGATTGACGATTGTTAGAGGTCAGAATTAGGGTTCAGATTATCTCCGCAAACCTTGACGTTAATTAAGAGCCTGTTTCTAAGTAAACGGAATGAAGTCAGTTCTGCGATGAACTAGTAACCTAAAATAATGGTTTAATTTAGTTAGGGCTGCTAACTGCAAGCTCCAGGGATCTGTAGCTCAGTTTGGGTTACTGCCAAGGTGCGGGTTTGTAGGTTTATGTCTAGGAATAAATCATGGATAACCTCAAGAACAAGGGCTGTAGCCTAGTTTGTCTTTCACCACTTACTTTTTATGGCGAGCCTAAGGAATTGTTAAACTGATTAAGTCCCGAGGCGGGAATTGAACCTCCTGCTTCGCAAGCGGACCTTCAACCGTTGCGCCACAGAAGCCTGAAAAATACCTCTTCAAATGTCTACAATTTCTTCCCAGAAGACGTTTGAACAATTGGTACAGACGACCTTCTTACCCACATTTGCGACCGTAAATCAATTCCAATTTATTTCAATCGAAAACTCTTAGTACCCTTGTCTGGACTTGGTTGGGTAGACTTTGAAACCTGACATTCTGAGATTGAATCTAACTATCGAAATTTTAGCATTGTTGACTAAGTGGGAGCACATTCCACTTTCATTCCGAATTTGTGTTGTCAAAACTGTCCCGCACGTGTGGATCCTCGTGGAAATTGTACGTGGTCAAGGCAAACACCGTGAGGAAACTAGCATGTTCTACTTTGAAAAGTTTGATTGACCTGTGTCATTCACCTCCAGAACAAGAAAAATCCCGTGATGCACTCCGGGGTTTGAGCCCACGACCTTTGTGATGAAAGTCGAGTGTGCTCTCACTACCATACTGACTTACTGACTTTAGATCTAACAAATGATATGACTTTAGATAAATAAATACCCATATTTAGACAGGAAAACCAGTTGTTATGTAATTTGAACCGATATTTGAGTAGTAATTGAATGTCCAGCCGGCTCAATTATTCAAATTACTTCGGCCAAGGTTCGTCCGGCTCAATGTTGAAAATGAAACATTTTCAATGAATGGATTTAAAGATTTGTTTCATAGTAAACAGTGAATTGAAACAAGTCAGTTTTCATTTTTATCATATCAACCCATTTATCGTAGTATATCTGAACACGGTTATACTCGTATTTAGGTATATAAGCTCATCTTGTTTTAATTACAAACATGTCCTCTAAACTCTTCATAGTTCTCAAAGTATGCCAATTTCCGGTGGGAAGCAACAGCCTTAGGAATGAAAGTCGAGTGTGCTTCTACTTAGCCAACACGACTTCTCGAAAACTATACGTGGTTACCACGTGGTTTATTTTATTACACCAACCGTACGTTCATGAATTGGTTTAAAGAAAAGGTTGAATCATGACAAACGTTTCACGATCGAGAAGATTCTAGAAAGTTAAATCAGCGATTTAAATCCGACTCACGAGTTATCACTCTCCAATTTATATAAATCTTTCTCTTATTCACGTGGGATACATCAGCGCTGAACGAAAGCGCTGAATTACGAAAGGTTAGATTTACAGCGCTTGAAGATATTGGTTGCGATAAGTTTTAGAGTTTCTTCTGATGCGGGTTAATTAATTTTGACAAAATTATTATGTCACAAAATATTCATTTCACCAATACAGTTCTAGTAGAATTTTGAAATTTCCTTTGGTACCGTTGGGAAAATATGCAAAATAAAAAGATACCTAAAAGTACGATGTACCCAGGGTGGGCAAGTAATTAAAAAGTCGTTACTGCGGTGGAATTTTACGAAGCTGAATTTTCATGAGCGTGGCTTTCTAATACAAAAGTATAATAAGTAGAACACTTAAAAATGTACACTTCTTTTACTATATTTAAATGCGGAAAAAAAGACTAGCTGTCGGCCTCGCGGCTTCGCCTGAAATATATTCTATAAATAGTGTAACTAACACGACTTTCTTTTATATAATAAGATATAGTTTTAAGTACATACAAGGTATATATATATTTATCTTATCAAAAAAGGCATCTAGTTGTTAACTAAAAGACCTATTATAAAAGATATAGATGGGGTGGTACTATTCTTAGGCTGACACCCCAGGGTTATTTGTTTTCCCTGCGGAAAGTGATGTTTTACCGTAGTAACCTAGCCTACTTAGCCTAGACAACACGGCACATTTCAAATCTATTTATTACTAGAATTTAACGCGACGGATCCTTGAAATCCAAGTAGGTATACAAACTTTTGTGTTTATAAAAATACAAGAAACCGGAAACTTCCAGAGGCGTGTTTTGTCCTTCAACTTTCCGGGTTTTGCAGGAAAAACATAATCATACCATAACACCCCTATTCACGTTCCCACTGCTGGGACACAGGGACTTCTCTCTTGACGAGAGAGATTAGGCCTTAATTCACCACGCTGGCCAAGTGCGGGTTGGTGAATGACACATGTCCTTCAAACTTTTTTCAAAGTTCTCAGAACATGCCGGTTTCCTCACGATGTTTGCCTTCACCGTTAGAGCACGTGTTTTTAAAGCACACATAATTTTCCAAGAAGAAAAATCAGAGGTGCGCGGCGGGGTTTGAACCCACGACCTTCGGAATGAAAGTCGAGTGTGCTCCCACTTAGCCAACACGGCTCGTGAAAAAGGAAAAACATAAAAGCCCTTATATTAAAATTCCTTAGTTTTAATCACGAATTCAAATATTTTGTTCGCCTTCAGCTTGTAAAATGTGTTATGTATTATACATTAAGCTATTTATTTATTTTCAAATTAATGTATTGTCTTAACACACAATTTTACCTGAATAGTGACTATCAAACATCTAAAATTACACACTTTCGATGTTATAACATTAGTAAACATAACAATTGTAGAAATTTTTACTCAGTGTTTTGATCTGTAAGCTACAAATTGACTTTAAAGCGCTCTACACACCAAAGCCGGCGGCCCGCCGGCACAGCCCGGCGGCTCAACCCGCCGGCCTTATTTTGTACCATGATTGTACAAAATAAGGCCGGCGGGTTGGGCCGCCGGGCTGTGCCGGCGGGCCGCCGGCTTTGGTGTGTAGAGCGCATTACACCTTAAAACGTCTATAAGTAGAAGAAAATAAAAAAATGTTATTATCACTTCTATTCATTTAAAATCTACAATATCCCAATCATATACACAAACCCACTATCATAGCAACATCTAGCCGAGTGGTAAGCTTGAAAGTTGTATTACGGGTGCTAGATTTCTAATTACCTAATGCAATATACTCTATTTTTTAATATCCATACATACTCGGAACAAATATTAGCAGATCGTACAAATTTTAGCCCCGAGGCGGGAATGGAACCCGCACCTCTTGCGTCGCAGGTGGACCAACGCCCGCTGCGCCAAAGGGGTCACAAATAATTCATCGTTTCATTGTAATATATCACAAATAATTTTCTATAAAAAGTTTCTACTTAGTATTGCGGTACTTATTAAGTCCTGCGGTAAGGATTTCTAAGAAATGCTTGCAATAGGCTATTATTACGAAAAGTAGGACGTAATTTTTTATTCAATAGGTAAATACTAGTTAGACATTCCCCCATTGAAGTTGTTCCTAGAGTCAATAAATTTTTATTATTGACAATCCAACCGAGTAGAATTATTATTTGTTTGGTGGATAAATATGAATAATACCCAAATATAAATAAAAAATATCAGACGACGAAGTAAATACAAAAATTTTAAATTTCATCTAATTTTACTACTAAGTAAATAAAAAGGTTTACCTAAATTTCCCATAACTTAAATTTTAGTAATGGTAGGTTAATTAGGAATAAGTGAATCAGAGATTAATATTAAATTAGTCTTATTAGTCGTATTTTTATAATGAATAATAAATGGCTAATCAATCCGATGATAAATATTAAATGGTAACCAAAAAACATATTTTTGAATATTTTTTGTACAATAAAAAAATGTTTATTAAATGTAATGTTTTTGTAATGTTCCAAGAAAAAAATAACTATTAATAAATAATAATATATCTATTATTAATGTCAACATGGTACTTTAGATATACCTATCTAATTCAAAAATACACGACTAAACTAGTGCTACATTTTACTTTTTTTTCTAGTTACCTATGTAATTTTAAATTATACCTATATTCACAAAAAAATAAAATCATACAAAACTCACCTATAATAAAATTTCTGCCATGCAAAAATCTCCAATAAAATCCACCAATCCACACACTTCACTACACTGCAACTTTACAAAGTCGCCACAAACTTTTTACCGTCAATTTACGTTCATTAATTACGTCACTCACGGAATCACATCGTCATTACACGTTTTCACGTAACGTAGTTTCACGTGACGCGTCTATCATCTACGTTACCTTACGAACGACTAACGCACAAAATTGCGGCTGGGTAAGAGTTTGCTAGTGTGTGTGCCACCCTGTACGACAATGTAACCATACGCTATAAAATGTGCTATACTTGTGTGCTTTTCATGTCTGTGTGTAGGAATTTTCGGGAGGGATGTATAGTAGTGTGTGTAAGGGATCACCTAAGGTTTTCATAGTGTGGGTGTACCGGGAGAATATTTTAGCGCATGCCCAATAGGGGATCTAAATGAAATTTCTGTTTTTGGGTTATTTAAATAATGTGATAAATCCATTTTGTTGTAAAAGTGATTTGTTTAAATGAGAATAACAAATGCAGCACTCAAAATCTTTCTATTTATTATGAGATTATTATTAGATTTGTAATGTCTGAACAATTACGTGTTAGTTGATTTATAACGCTTGGAATTAATTGTAATACAATGTGAAATTATAAATGTACCTGTTATGAGCGTTAACTAAATTTTGATGGTATTGTCATCTTTTGAATATAGCCAAATAGTCCTACAATTTGTTCTGTTGTAAAGACCTGTTCCTAGAACTACTATTCATAAACAAAAAAGAAAGTAGAAGAAGGTAAGCATAAATTATAAATTCACATAAGCTTTCTAAATATAAGAAAATGGTAAAGAAATAATTACAAAATCACAACGTAATATTAGTCCTCGAGTGGGAGTCGAACCCACTCCTTCCAGTTCAACCCTAGCTGCGCTAGTATACTAATATTTTTGTGGCATATAGTGGATTATGTTTGGAAGACCACTATCAATATTGGTTGTAATACTCATAACATAAACTAAGTGAAATAGATGTAAACCGAAACATTTCTGTGAAAACAGTTACAAAGAGGAAATTCCCAGCTTACCTCTAAAATGGTCGTGCTTTAGCAATGCAATGAGCAAAAAGGTTAAGCTTCGTCTCAAACATTACCACTTGGGAATCCTTGGAGAAATTAAATGCAAGTCTGACAGCAAAGGAACCGCTAAGCTGCGACTGAAGAGGGCTTACGCTGTTTATGTGAATGTGTTAATGCTATGTTATGTTATAAAGCGCAGGTCTTGCGAGATTTGGTATAATCACCAAGGTTATCAACACGATTATCAGTTGTAAGTTGATTAAGTATATCTAAGTTTTAAGACACAAATATTTAAAATATCTTTAAATCTTTAGTGGCTGAAGGTCCGCCTGCGACGCAATAGGATGCGGGTTCAATTCTCGCTTCACCACAAACATTTGTATGATCTGTAAATATTTGTCAGATGTTCTGGGTGTATATGGTGTGTTCGGGGTGGTAAGTGCAGGATCCCATTCCCATTAGGGCTTGTCTTACGCGGGGTTTCCCACGCTGTCGTCTTCTTAAGTTCGTCTTCTAAAGCTCCATGTGGTAAAAATTTTGGCCCAAATCTGTTGTGGCATGTGAGAAACGTATCCAACCCAGTGCCTTCTATGGCCTGCGGCGTTTAATCCAACATCGGCAATTTTGGTTTTGGAGCGTATAGTAGTAAATTTGGTCGTATAGTTTAACTCCGAGGATGCAGCTTCATTGCTCTTCGGCACACACCCTGAGCTTGGAATTTCGAGTCTATGCCTAAGACCAAGTTTGCAAGCCATCTCAGAATTGCAAGTATACACACATGTCCATTATCTATCGATTGAGGATTATAGGAAAATTTCCCCTCAGTAACTCTTTCATAGAGAAATGGCTTTTACTGTTCAACATGATTCGCTCAACTTTACACAAAAATACGTATAAACGTAAATTCTTTATACAGATAACGAGAACCACTTTTGTGTCGTAACCGAATAAAATCATACAATTTCCATCGTCCCGATGAAATCAGATATAGTTCTCTGTGATGCTGGTTCAGCAGAGCTCGCTCAGGCATAAAGGTGCACGTTTTATGTCAAGGCTTCACAGTTTCTGCGATTAATGGCGGGGTATGTTACTGAATATGCCATTTACACAGTGAAAGGGTTAAGCGGACTAAGATGTAAGCGAAAATAAAATCTAGAGTGTATATTTTGGTCATTAGGCATTACAGATTAGCATTCAATCTATTCTATTTGGCTAAAATGCTGAAAGCATACATTCTATACATTTCGGCCTGCGACTTTGTTTGCGTTTTTTTACGTTATATACATAAATAGTTATTATATTATTGCATATATCCTTTCCCAGTAAATTTACTATCTAAGACTGAAAAAAATGAACCAGCGGTTCCAGAGATTAGCGCGTTAAAACACACTCACATACTCTTCAGCTTTATTTTTTTGCAGCACAGTAGAATAAAATGAAATTTTATCATTTTTTTTTCTTTCATTTAATATTATTCACTACTATAACAGCCGAACAAAAACCTTTGGTAGTTTTTTTTAATGTTTTGTTTTTATAAGCCCTGTAAATGATTTTATTTCTCATAAATTTTATTTGAAATATCTAGGTAACTGTACGTTGAGCTCTTTTAACATTCGCCTTCTCCTATATTTCACGAACTGTTACAAAAAATCTGCACTTATCCCGACTTAATGTTAAACATGAGTGCATACAATTATTTTAATCGTTTATTTTTCGTATATTCAGAAACTGCACTCAACTGAACTTTATATTGTTTTATTGTTCGAGTTTGATTTGTTGGGTCGATACTGTTTCAGTTCATTTCATTACATAGGTATAGTAAAACCATTTTTAAAATGAACGCCCCTCTACCAAATTGTGATTTTTTTTTCTGTGTATTCTGTTTTTCTCACACGTTGAAATCATCACGGTTTTGTGGAGGGAAGTTCATTTTTAGAATGGTTTTACTATACATACATGTACCTACCTGCTGTGCTTGATGCATTATTTATGGCTCTCCTTGCTCGCATTGTAGTTTTTTTTATATAATGCTATATTGGTCATAAGGTCTAAGAATAGATAAATCGGTACTAAAGGTAGCATTCTGTTTTTAGCGATGATAAACACTCATTCAATTTCACTCAATTTTGCACATTGAAAACATGAAATATAACATTTCGTTTCTACGAATAGCTGTTTCGACTGTACTTTTTTCATTTTCGAAATTTTTGTGACTGCGATTTACCGTACGATGTCTCCCTACACCCTTGAAATACAAAATATTTCTTCAACAAACATTGCAAATTAATTAAACCTCCTTTGAATATTTGATCAAAGTAGATCTATATCAGCTTATGCTTCGTAAAGGGGTTAACAGAGGGAAATACCGTCTATTACAGCTATTATATCGCCCTGCAAGTGAGGGCTGTCGTGTGCAACAGTTATGGAAATGCACCCTATTTGATTGGTTCTTAGTTTGAATAGAGAACGAAGACTCGGTGCACTGTTATATCTCCTTTACAATTATGTTATCCTGGTACTTTGGCTGTTTATTTTAAGTTTTTTTTTGTGTTCGTATCTTGCGATTAGTCGTTGAGACAATAAGCAGATAGATAGGGTTGAGTGGTTTTTAAGTAACAAAAAATAAATAACCGACGTTCAGGTGTTTATTTAAATATTTTACACCTATATGTAATTTAATAAATTCTTTATTTTAATAAATTCTTTATTTTCATAAAATGGAAAAAGCAATTCCATCTATTCCAACTAAATTCCAATTTCAACGCAACATGAAAAATAACGCGCTCACGTTCCAATACTAAAGTAAAAATTACATAAACATCTGATTCGGATTAGAAAATAGAATAATCGAAACAAAACTCAGGATTGCTTTCGTTTTAATTTTAACATAATGTTCTCAAAGTAAGTAAAATCCAAGTTTATATAACATTAACTATTAATTTTTACTTAATTATTTATATTTATTATAGTAGAAACAAAGTCGCTGGCACTATCTGTCTGTATCTTTAAAACTACGGATTATTAGGATTAGGATATAACAAAAAAAATCAGCTTGTAATCAATATTTGAGAATCATCAAATCGACATAATTTATTCTTGATCTATGTTAGCTTCCACAATCGAGAGTTTGGTATAAGACATTTTTGGGCGTCTCATCAAAATAGAGCTACTCACGAAAAATTAGCTTGATATTAATCATGTGCAAAAATGGACCATGGGTCCTGGACTATTAGCTTAACACTGGAAAGTGTAGGTTCGATTCCCACTCGTTACCTTGGTACACGAGTGTAATCTTGTATTTTTTTCCATACCTACCATATACTTAAACACATAACTGACAAACTTTCGCATTTATAATATTAGTGTGATTTACCGCTAAGCTTTGTTTCCCCGCCTCCCCTCCCATTTCCTTTTCCTGCTTCCAAAGTTACCCAAGTGATAAATGGTCAATGTTTCTTACTTGTTTGTTTGTTGATTACCAATGGAATAGTTACTGACTGTCGAATATATTTGGATTTTGTATTTCGGTAACGATAAAGTTCACATACAATTTGTTAGAAACATTTACAAACCCGCACTCAGCCAGCGTGGTGAATTAAGTCCTACTCTATCTCTTATCAAGAGAAAAGACGGATGAATTTACAACCAAACACCAGTAAATAAAATAAATAATATATTAATATTACTGGGCAATTCACACAGCAAAATCTAGCCCCGGTGGTAAGCTCAGTGTGTAAAGTGACCACGAATTTAACAGTTAAATTCCACTGGGTATTTTAAGTACTCTGTATCGAATTGTAACTACACGTTAAACGTATTGAATGAAAAGGATTAGTTAATCGAAGGGTTAACTGAACGGATTTACGATCAAATGCTTGTAATACATACGGAGAAATAATTGCAGAGTAAATTGAACTTTATTGTTATAAATTAAAGGTGATTTTATGAAATAAATTACCATTGCAGTTATTTACATCTTTGCACACCTATTTACGTCCTCACCTAAGACATAGGGACTACTATTTCTCTTAATAAAAGATATAAGGCCTGAGTTTAACACGTTAGCTGCGGCACCAATTTTTGCATACTTTCCGTTCCTGCGGCACGAGGTATAATCGGCCCGTACCGTGACCAGACGTTAGGGCGACACGCGGTCTATTAGACCCCACCTCCTTTTACAGACTAAAATCCATTTTCTGGCGCGAAATCAAAGATAAATGAGAATTTTGGTCCTTATTGATATAGACAGTGAATTGATGAACCCTAATCCACCGTCGCCCCGGGATCTGATGGCTAGTTTAGGAATTATTAGCAAAACAAAATATGGGATCTTATACACCTCGTAACGCACTGAAATAGGGCAAATTTTCGCTGCGATTAGTGATGGGAAAAATAATATCGACGTTTTTAAACTACGCAACGACTTGACCGATTTTGATCAATTATATCTCATTAGATCGTTTTAAGGGCAAAACCTGGCAAAACAACAAAAGCTATCAAAGGATACATTTTTTTTTAAATAATCTAAATTGTGCTTGAAGGCGCCATAAAGAAAAAAAAACCGGCCAAGTGCGAGTCGGACTCGCGCACGAAGCGTTCCATTCTATACCATTAAGAGGCACCTATTACAGACTTATTATTGGAAAATAATGGATTACGGTTTATGCATAAGGTTTATCTTTCTATTTGTATATGAAAATCTTAATGCGGTTCACAGAATAGAAAAAAAAGGCAACCAGAAGTAGAAAAGAAACTGTCCTATTTATTCTGCCTCGGGCTTTAAAAATACAATTATTAGAACTTGAATTAACATTAAAAAATCAGTATCAATATACTTTTTTTATAAAAATCTCAATATATATGTTGTACTTATTTATGAGTGTTTTTCATTGAAACAGGGTAGACAATAAGATTTTTTGCACTGAGTGCACTGAGTCAAAATCTTTTTGGATTTTTTATCAGCTTCAGATAAGAAAAAACTAAGTACTTACTGAAGATTTTTTCATTAAAAACTTACCTGTTTCGGCTCTGTTTCTGGGTTTTTTAAAATTAACTTCTTCCGACATCGTTTAGACATGTTCGGCGCTGTAAAAGGACGTGCTCTCCAATCGAAGTGATGCACAACACTGGTCGCGGGAAGCTCGCGTTGAGTGCGGTACGAGGTCAGGGGGGATATGGGACGTTTTAGCCTCGTTCCGCACTGCATTAAAATTATATTAATTCAGTGCGGCACGAGGCCTAAGACATCCGGTACCAAGGTAGGTACACCACCGAGTCCGGAACTATTAGTGATCTCAAATATATATTTATCTCTTTCCTACACTGGACCAAACCAAAGCTATGCCATTCGCACGACAGAGAAATTCACTTTTTTGCTTGCCGCACCACAGGGAAGTTGCATCAGGGGTGATTTAGGCCTCGCTTCGCACTTAACGTGTTAAAACGCTGCCCAAGTGTGGGTGTTGTTTATACAATACATGTCTTTCAAATTCTTCATCTTCTCACAACATGATTAGATGATTTCCTCACTATCTTTGCCTTCAAATCTAAAGCACATGTATAACGTATAGACATACTTTCTCCAAGAAAAAACATCGTGTGGCGTGCGGCGAAGTTTCTCGAAAGTTTTTAGTTTCGAGACGTACTGTTCAGCCAATTTCAAAATTCCAAAGAATTAAACAACTCTGTATCACACTGAAAGGTTCAGTTAATGACCAGTTTTCGCCGGGCCGATAATCGAACCGGCATAAAATAAAGCTATTAAAACTTTCCTCATTGAGTTGGGTCGGATTTCGTGAAACACTCTGTTCTCGCATTTCTGAGTTTGATTTACAGTTTACGTTGCGTTTTAAATGCTTAAGACTAAGGAATTAAATAAAACTTCGTTCCAATAATATTGTATGTATATTGTTGAGTCATTAAGTCAGAGAGTCGTGTATTTATTCTAATAAAGGCCTCCTTCACCAAAAATCCATTTTGCTACATTTTACGGTGGGTTACATAGAGATAGCTGTAATTGGATTCAGTACACAAAACTCTGCTAATCATCTGACAGATAAACTATTCTCTAGCCGTCACAATATTACCAGCGGAAGCTTAGTAAAAGGTTTTTATTTTCACTCTTTGGAAAAGAAACAATAAAAATGTAGTTTGCTGATCACTGATTTTAAATTAGCCAGGTATCTTTACTCGTATGTATGAAACTAAATGCCACTTTTCGTTCTTATTTCATAAGAAAAGCATCTAATACGGACATGCTGTTTCTAGATGCTTTTGATTAAAAAATAGTCGTAGTAGCCCAGTGAAGGTTTAAAAGATGAAAAAACATGGGAATAAAACAGGCGACGTCACGGGCAGGTCAGCTAGTAAAATTATAAATGAAAAAGGTAGCTTAACTAGAAGGTGAATAAGTTTAAAACCTTTTCGACTTTATCTACTTCTATTTTTGAAAGTAAAAAGCGTATTCTGAGGTTGGCTAAATGCCACTCGCCTTAAAAACAATGTGCTCGAAACTTCTACAAAGATGGCGGGCGGAAGTTACAGATGCCGCAAAACAACATGGCCGCTACTACCGTTTCCGGTGAAATCGGCCTATCGATTCCAATAGTTAATTAGGGTCAGTTGACTAAGTTTGTGAAATGTTAAGTTATGTCTGTTTATGTTTGTTTAGATATTTTGTTGTTTCAAGTTTTTGTTTTGTAGTTTAACGAGCGTAAGTAGAAGTTTAAATGTAAATGATACTTAAAATAAGTAATCCACTACCCATCAAAATTCAGCAGATTTTATTACTGTCTCTGTAATTACGAGTACCATTAAAAAGGAGATTAAACATTAAATAATAAAATATTATTTTTTTATTTACTTTTATTTTTCTTGTAATTAAAACATAAACGTAACAAGAATTAGCTTTCAAAAAAGTAGCAAAATACGTTAAAATTATGTTTTCCACGTTAAATCTAGTAGCGAATTACCAGTCCATTCTGTGAAGCAACTGCCTTCAAGTATTCAGAAATCCCCGTTATCAAAGGCGTTCTAAGTCACAGCCGAAACTTAACTTAGTAACGTTTCCATTAGGATTGATAAAGTACAGGCTCGCACACAAGTGATAAAAATGTACGTAGTTTGTGTAGTACAAACACTGTATTTTTTCTATTGATTGTTGTTAGTTTTTTATAAATGTAGGTATTTCGTAAATTTTTCTGGGGTTTAATAGTTATAACAGCCAGAAATTAAGGCTGTTTGAAAGAAAGTTATGAAGAAATAAAGCAAAAGAAAAAGCTTCAGTTATATAGTGTTGTAAAGCTTGCCACCAAAAAAAAAACAACTTAAGGATGACCACGACCACTCTGTCAAGAGTGACACCGACTAAGAAGAGAGAGATAAAGAAATAAGTAAATATTGCCGGACATATTAATTCTGAAATAAAAAATCGTTGTTTGTTTATTATATTAAGTACCTACCTATATCAGAAATGTAGTACCCTTAACACAAGCTTCGAGCATAGCATGAATATATATAAGGATTGGGAAATTGTATATTTTACGAGAAATAAGAAATGTAATGTTTAAATTAATATACAAATTGACTCTAAAGTAAATCATCTTTTCAAACATTTCATCATAAAATGTTGCTAAGGTTTGTTATAACCAATGTTGCTAACTGTACCACCTCAATCTCCCAACTTTGACCTGCTTATCGCATTTAATAAATAGGTATAATCAGTTTGAAATTTGTTCGGCGGAGTGAAACTTCGGTGGATTCAAAGTTGAAGGTGTTAAATGGATCACAGTTGGATGTTTGGGATGTTCGAACACATAGGAACCTTATGTGAACATAAACTTTGATATTAGAATGAGGATTTATTATTAGGCTTCTTGCTCAGAGAGGTATTAAGAAACAAGAATATTTTTAGAACCTTTTCTTGATAAATTTCAGTAATAATATCATAAAACTGATAAACTTGTTTGGTTAGTGAGAAATTATTATCTTATTCTAGATCATGTAAAAAAAGATATTTTATCATAAGCATTCTAATAGTTCCCACTGATGAAACACAGGGATTTCTCACTTGACGAGATAAAATAATATGATCATCTTTTCAAATATACTTACCACCGTTTACCCTATACAAACAAAAAAAAAAAAACTTTACTAGGCAAACACAGTAACTCAAAAAGCTCGCACATATAACCCAAATATATTCTACGTTTATTTGGGTCTCGTCTCATCTGAGGAGTGTTGTATTTCACCTTGCATTTGTCTTCGTCTGCGCCATAAAAATGCAAAAATACAGACCCAATCGTGACACAAAGGCGCAAAAATAAACAATGATTACAGGCACGGTCGGCAACCCGGAATCCAGCACTTAGGTTCCGCAGTGGACAATAGTTCAGCTGGTTCAATTTTCCTACGAAAAAAACGACACTGAAATGGCTCTAAGAAGTATTAGAATGCAGCTGCTGTTTCAATAATATTCTTACAAAATAAACGTTTTTATACTGCTTATAAATTTATATGGTTACTTTGTGATTGTCAGAACTAGTCCAGTAATTATAGGAAGCATTTTAGCTTTTGAACAAAAAATAATCATAAAAATCATTAATTTAGGTATTTAAAAATGATTTATACATAGAAAATGCAAAGATAATAATAACGGAAACTTATCGTAAGCAAAGTTATATAAATTTACAAATGGCTGGACAAATGATTTATGTAAACTCAAAGCTTTTTTGGAAAAGAGATACTTAGGTACATTTAAATAGACTACCAAAGACATTTTACTAAACAAACAAAATCTTCAAACAAACAAACTCTTAGGCTTTATAATATTAGTATAGATTGTCCCTAAAAGTGTATGAGCCTTAGTTGTTATAAGCTGTGTCTCGAGCCAGACGCTGCCAATTTGCGCCTACTCCGTCAATAACAATTTCGCTAGCGTAATTGAATCATTTTAGCGCAAGTAAGAACTTTTTTCAAAACAATGAACCGGAGGCGATTTAGTTTGCGGATACTGTGATTTTAGTTACATATTGAATGTTTTACATATAAAATGGGAATACTTAACTCGTTTGTGATTAAAACCAAATAAGAAAATATCCTTTATGCGATATTTCCGTCTTAAGCAAAATTGACTCAATATTAATATAATGTATTACGACGAGGAGCAAACTCGACTTTCAATCCGAAGGTCGGGGGGTTAAACCCCGAAGCGCAGCCATGGATTTTTTTTCTTAAAAAAACTATGTAGACTTTGAAAACACGTGCTTTAACGGCAAAGGCATACATCTTTCAAACTTTGAAAAGTTTGAAAGACATTGTGTCAATCAGCAACCTGCACTTGGCCAACGTGGTGGATTAAAACCTAATCTCTCTCGTAAAGAGAGAAGTACCTGTGCTCCATCAGTGGGAACGTATCTAGGGATACTGTTGATGATGATGAACCAACAATAGTTGTTTAACTCACATTATGAAGTTTACGTCGCTTAAAGCTTAAACATATTCAAGTTTCACCACAAAACCTGGCATACTGAATGTTTTCTGCATGATACATCAAAGTTTGCGAACTCCCAACTTCCTAAACATTTAAAGCCGCACTAACTAGATTCTCAACTGATCGATGTGAGTTCACACTTTAACTAAACCTGTACTTTTCTATACAAAATAATAACATGGTAAATATATTTGAAAACTAGTTGTGCCTGCGACTCTGTCCGCGTTAAACTATGTTTGTATGAGGGCTACTTCTTATAACTGGAGCAAGAATTTATAGCCTATCTTGTGTCCCAGTCGTTAAAATGTTTATCTACCAAATTTCATCAAATTCGGACGTATTGGTTTAATAGTTATGAAAGAACATACATTCATCGATAAAAATAATGATAAATTAAAAGTAAACTTCTCCTAAATGTTTGTATGAGGGCTTAATGGGGCTAAACATTTTTCTACTTATATTAATTAGGTATTTATTTTAGTATGGGGTCATGTGACGAATCGAACAAAACCGTATATAATTAGAATGTAATTTAAAAGGAATACGTTGATTCCTAGGACAATTTTCATCAGTCATACAACTCAAATGAACTATACGAACTACCTATTGTACAATTTATAGATATTCTGTAAAAAGCCATCAAACTCCGGGCCTTATTTACCAACTTATCTGTAGCCTTTAATAAATGCTTGGAAACGAAATAATAGCCTCTAATCCATCAGCTTAAAGTCGAATTTAGCTCAGAAAATATCTTGGAAGATATTTTAGATTTTCAAGCTTAGTTTCGGGGTTGAGAAATAGGGGATGGTTTAGGATTCAATATCGACCCTTAATAGATTTACTTACTCGTTGCCTCTGAGTGTTTTGTATCGTGTTTAGTAATTTCAAATATTCACACTATTTTGATCAATTCGCAAGTGATTTCATATTCGGTTGTACGACACTCTCGGTAACGGTTCTTTGAAATAATGTGTACCTAATATATAATAAGAAAAAATACTTTTTGAATGAATAATTTAGTACATTTTGAAAAAGCAGTTCAATGGGTATCCTTGTAGTTAGCCGTATGGTATCAGCCTAAGTATAGTACCAAGCCATAATAAAAACTTCAACTATATATTTATAAATCTTTTTAACTTATTTGTTACTATTAATTAATACAATGAGTTGAAGAGAAGAGATGAAGAACAAGCCGACTTGCATTTAATAAAACATCTGAGCATAAATAAATGTGAAATTTTGTCTTCATTTGATATTCGAAGTGATGTTCAAATATCAGCTATCATTTCAGTTTGTTGACATTTTATAATGCTCCCCTCATTAGTATACAACATCACAACAAGTCAAGCATACGAGCAACTTTTTGAACATTGTGAATATTTTTATGTTAAACGAGTCTACCCGGCACAGTTTTGCTGGGATATAAATCCCTTGTTTGTATGTTTGCCGACAACCACAAGAGAATATATTAGAAAATCTACTTTATTGTACAATTAAATAAGAAACAGTATACAGGAAAAAATTCAATCAATTATTATATTTGACATAAAAAGTGTACAATAATTCTAGAAGTTATTCAGACTAGCCAAAGCTGAAGTAAAGGTACCTTGGCTTTTCCAACCATTTTTTTTTGTTATTTATGTTAAAAGTATTTATCTAAATTTATTATGAATAGGCAAACTAAACAACTTTTAATATTACTAAAAAATAAAAAGTTGCCCGTTTGCTTAAAACCTTTGTCCTTTCTTCACCTTCTTCAGTTTCTTGAGCCCTTCACTCATCAATTATTTCCAATCGAACTAATTTCACAATATTTTAAATCAAGAGTTTTTATTAGACGTCTAGATTTGGTAAATATGCTTAGTAATTGACCTTTTGAAAGTTAAGTGCATTATGTGTACAAGGTTATTGTAAATATACCTGCAACCAGATTTATGTGTAATCTGTAGAATTTCATATAGAAAATGTTACTATCACTAAAAAATATCAAATACCTGATCATATTTACGTCTGTGCTGGGACATAGAAACTAGAGAGACAAATTACAAAACATCTCTAAATTAGAGAGGTATTGTATTTTGGTTAAAGACAAAACCAACGCGTTTAGTTCACGTGCGGTACATTCTGATCAACGTTGTTTGCGGAATGAGTAACTTCATCCGATGCACCTTCTAATGAAACGTTGTTGATTCAATTGTTATTCGACATAGGTTCGAAAGTTTGCATTATTTCCATAAAAACTTGTAAAAAAATCTAGTGGAACTAAAAAATAGAAAGAAAACTAAGTCAATACATTTTCCTTCTACTTTTCTATTGCAAAATAATAATATATTTTGCTTACATTACTTTAGATAAATAAACATGACTCTGTTCAAAGTAAATATCCCGTAAACCTGATAATAAAGTGCTGCATCGCCTAAATCTACTTTTTACGACTGTGTATAATGCGAGGTCGTCAATTTTGCTTTATGGTCTCCTTTCGCGGGTGTTTAGGCAATGCTTTCGGATTTTACAATTTAAAAAAGATCTTATATTATACTGAAAATGTCAACATTATCATAATTTCAGCGGTAAATATGTTGGTATTGTTAGATTAATTAAAAATGCACAGCAACTTCTAATTGTGTGGAAAAACTTCTAATCGAAGTTTTTCGGGTACGAGTATTAGATCTCTAAAAAACTCAAGACAATACCTACTACAGACTTACAGACATCCAAAGATATTTACTTATTGTTAGTTTTGTACAAAAAAACAACAAGAATTAATAGATATGGAATACATTACTACGGGCATCAAACTCTATAGTTAATTAGGTAATAACATCTCTCTTTTCCATCCAATGGTTGTTTGGAAGAGATGGAGCTTTAGCGGCAAGGCTGTTTTAGGATAATTGTTCGTGTCTCTTTTTGTTTTTTAATCAAGTGTTTTGTTTTAGTTGTACATTCAAGTGTTTTTGTATTGTACCTACTGTAAATTATTTTGCCACCTACAAAACTATTAGAGACACCATGTCATGCATAACATCTATAATATTGGGCACGGGTTCAAGATGTGGGAGGTATTTAATTGTTATGATGATGATGAACCCATTAGCTATAGCTCTATCAATCAGAAGCAGACCTCCATCCCTTCCAAGTAATTAATTTTTACGGTTCCCTACCCCGACTTAGCGCAAATATTAAACAGTACCACTTATATAAAGTTCATTTCACCGAGTATTGAATATTTGAACGCAATTAATGTTAATACGTATGTGCCTTAAGCAAACTGTTAAAAATACAGTTACATGAAAAACAGTTTTGTGGCTTGACTTAAATGTTAATCATTTAAAAAAATATTAATTGAACATTTTGAGTTCTCTCTTCTAGATTTTGTGTAAGTTGCCTTATCTAATGAAAGTTAGACTATTTGTTTTGCTAATCTAATTTAACACTAAACAAACAAAAAATTACGATGGCTAAGTGAATTTCAGAAAATTTGAATAAAAGTGTGATATTCACAACACTCATTATTTTGAATAATCTTCTGATTTCGATCATTTAAATTTTCTCAAAGATAAATATTGGCACAGTCGGACAAATTGCTGATTATTACTTTGTACCTTGGACCGGGTTACATTGTAAATGCGATCAACTTTGCTAAGCCATATCAAATATGCTCGCTGAGCTGTTAATTAAGTTACAAGGTGAAATTCGTTTATTACTTCGCGAAGAAGACTCGTAAAGCTGGTTAGCTGCAGGTGCATGCAATTTGTTTTCTAATATTAAAGTTTATTTTACGTAAACACTGTGAGATACCTGTTTATGAAGGTAAATTCAATTGCTAGATGTTAGTAAAAGATTATTTAATTTATTCATTTTATACAATTACAAACTTGAATTAAAATTAAATTAAGTATATGGTATAGTTTTTCTTTCCATCCTCAGCAGGCCTAGCCATGGCGTTTTCTAGTCTATTCTACTCTAGACTAGAGAAGACAGTTTCTTGTCTACACAATCTGTCTTTTGCCCGAACACGCCGTTTCGAGAAACATACCCTAGACAACAGTTTCTTCGTAGACAAGCTAGAAATAGCTAGAAACGTTGTCTAGGCCTCGGGTGGTGTAGACAATTTCGGAAGAAACATTTCTTTTCTCAAATGTCAAAAATAGAGTAAATTGATTGCCGTGTTCGCAGCAGTAGACTCATCTCTACGGTAGAATAGAAAGCATCTCTATCCGTTCATTCAATCGAACGCCATGCTTCCAAAGTCCAGTCAATTTAGACAATCGAAGTTACATAAAGTCCCAACAGTGGCTCGTAAGAAAAAAGTATTGATACATTTTTATAGATAATGTTATGATCTACAATTTGTTTAAAGTTGTTTTTATGATAAAACTTACCGTTTTGCTGAAAATCGCGAAAAACTCTTTTTTTTTTACCTTTGACCTTGAATATTTTTTTTCCTTACGGGGGATTCGTGGGTAACTTCTAGACATTGTTTATAATTTTATTTTGAACAATTTCACTGAAATTCAGCATTTTGGGACTTTATGTATCTTCACCCTCATTTTTATGTCTAAATTGACTGGACTATCTCTTTCTAATGTCATTTTTATCTATTCTACCCTAGAGAAGAAACGCCATGCTAGGCCTGCAGGTTGTCTGGAAGAAATTGCTCTAAGCAATAAGACCGACCAATACGCATACGTTTTTGTGGTTTTTAAATTTTTTATTGGTGTGTGTAATAGAGAATTATCTTATCTTAGTTTTGATGTAGGTATCTTCTATTCATTAAGATTTATATATTTAGTTTCTATACGAGCATGATGCAATGAATACATTCAATTGGAATACAAATTTGAAATAAGACTAGATACTGAAATTTGTTACCTAATTAGGACATACCTACTATTAATTAGTAGTGACTAGTGTTCGTAAGTTCTAGCATACGTTCTCAAAGACAGGCCAGAAAGACCTAAAGTTTGCCATTACTGAAGCCTTGTCTACTAGATCGTTTAGATGTAAGTATTTTAGTTTAGTAACTCGTCTTCACTACTAACCCATTTGGACTAAATTGTAACTAATCAAAATTTTAAGCCGTACAGAGCACGTATAAAAATAATCGTAACACAATGAATGTAATTGGACCAACATCAAAATACGATATACATACTGTTTCGCTTAGTAAGTTAAAACCACTAATTCATTTACAAAAGCAATTTTGAAAGCAGTCATGAAAATCTCATTTTGTCGCGCTTGAATTCGTTACGATAAAACAATTTTCTAGATGTTAATAGGCTTTCGCACCCGACATACAACGTTATTGACTGTTTTTCAAACTCACATAATTATTAATAGGGTAGAGTATTTTTAACCCAGTAAATTTGGTGTTCGTTCGTCCTTCAAGAATATTAATGATTGTAATTCTATTTCTAACAGAGTTCCGTAATAAGCATAGCAAAATACTAGTATCAAATTTTAAACATGCAAGCTAAATCAATGATTAATATTGATCTATCCCGATATGCGAGCATATTTGGTGTACCCAATTTGACGTTTTGCGGTCGATTGGTTTAGTATTACATGATAGGGCATGGTTAATGTTTACCTACATGGTGTACCCGTATTAAGCAATAATGTTACCCATAGGTATGGTTAGTAATTATGGGTAAGGTGTTCGATCCTAAATTTAATTTAGTATAGTTTCTCTGTATTGTGGTATTTAAAGAGAGAATAATAGAGAGAGAGAGAGTATTGAGCTATTTATTAATTTCCCTTAGCCTGTTTGTCTACACTATCGGGTAGATATGGCGTGATTCTGTTTATAAAAATAAAATAACATTTATTAGACAAACATTAAGTATAACATAATACCTTAATGATTGTGGCTTCGACTCACAAACTAGGTCTTAGAAGTTGCTTTGAACAACATTTCGTTGTATTGTAACTAAAATTATATCACTCATTACAGAAGGCGCATTTATTATACTTTTTAATATTTATTTGTGGAAATCACGTCCTGCGTCAACAATGTTAACAATTTTATGGGAAGCCATTACGTGGTAATTAATTAGCATGGAAACGACAAAGTCACTGTAGGTACTTTTAGGTTAGTGGTCCCACTAGAAAATGGTTCATATATAAATGATAATAAATATGGACCCTCTCTGTTTAAGAGTTCCTGAATTAATAAATTATATAAATAAATATATTTCTGGACAATTCACATAATATCAACGAGGATCTGCAAGAATATAGGATATGTACCTACTTAGAATAAATATAATTATAAGTACTTACATTGATGAATTTGTCGTTTTATCTCTATAAAACAATTTGATTTTTTTTAACTTCAGAAATAGCACCTAGGTACTTTTTAAAAAATAGCAAGTTAACATAGTACGGAACAGTAAATTTTGAAAACGTAGAAAATTTATTTTAATTAACATCCCAACATTTAAATTGAACCCTAAACTTTATTACTTCAATACAAAGTAAATCAAACCCCCCGTTTCGTCGTATCGAGTTTGTCCACGGCTAAAATTAAGCCGCCATTTTGCTGTCGACAGTGGCGCTAGTGAGCAGTTTTAATAGAAAATGTTGGGAAATTTCGAAGCGTCGCTATTAGTTCCAATTTCATCCACCAGCACTGGTTTTGGTGATATGTGCCTTAGGGTAGCTACTTTATAATTATGTTTGTAACTGAATGATAACACGCTAACCACGTGCCAAAGGAGATTTAGTTAGGAATTTATGGATAAGGCATTTGGTGCTTTGTTGAATCAAAACTTTTTATCATAATCATATCTTACTAATATTATACGCTCAAAAGTTTGACAGGACTATGAATGCATGTTTGTTACTCTTCTTTACGCACTTTATTAAAACTAATAAGTATAGGAGTTTTATTGTAACTTTACAATATAGGTAGTTTATTACAATAAAATAACATGTTAGCTTATTATAACGCGAGTATTGTCATGCAAGACGAATAAATAAATGCTGTTCAATAAGGTCATAAGTTCACAAGAGCATTTAATTATTAGTTTGAAAAGAAATACCTACAATTTATTTTTGAGATTTTATGTGAAATTAGGGAATATCAAGTTTTCTTAGCTCTCTGTTTTCGGGCACGGCCGCACTCAGAATATAAATGTGTTGATTATTTACAAATAGGTCCGTTTTGTGATACGGCAGGTATTGAGTCCATCCTGTGACGTCATAACCTTCGCTGAAATTCGCGATTCTTCCAAGGAATTGTGAACTTTAGGTTCATGAATGTAAGGTTGTATTTTTGTTGTCCATTGGGATTAAGAGGCAGTTTTTTTTGAGACAAGGCCGTATTAACGTTTGTAAGTTATTGCACAAAACTTTTAAGCGAGTGAAACAAGTGTAAGGGTGCTTTATATAGGGTAAGGTATATTTACTACCAGAGCTCTACGTTTTGACCGTTTGACCAATCACAATTAGTCGCAAAATATTAGGTACTTGAGGTAAAGCACTCTGATTAGAGGATATAAAAGTCATTAAGAAACCATAAACCCATGCCGCAAGACTGAACCCATCCAAGACACTAACATCTTCTAAAGCTAGATGTCGCTGTGTAAAATTGTCCAGTAATATTTATTTATTATTATTATTTATTTATTCTAAGGAAACCTTGTAAACAAATTCCAAAGGTGCGCGGTGTGGTTCGAACCTACAACCTACGGATTGTAATTCGGCATCCTCGCAACTAAATCAATTCGCTTAACTATTTTCATAAATAGATTAGCTAAACATTTCAAAAATTAACTTCCTAGCCAGATAATCACCCGCATAATTTAATTTAGCGGGCCGCATACGAGGACAGAAAGTCATTTGCATGTAATTTGGGAACACGATACGGATCTAATGTTTATGGACGTTAATAAATAGGTCCAAATAGATTTTAATCAACACCTATACTTAGGAAATTGCGGATGTGAATTATGGCTTAATAAACTATTATACTCATTTTGGGTTTAATTCCAATGGTACTCTGGGGAATTATAATAGATTACATTAGACATTATCACGCCTGTTTACGTTCCCACTGCTGGGATACAGGGATTTCTCTTTGGACGAAAGCGATTAGGCCTTAATACACTACTCTGGCCAAGAGCGGGTTGGTGCCATGTCCTAAAAAAATGTCAAATGTTTTAAGGACATGTGACATGTTGTATCATTCACCAATCCGGGAATGTAGTAGACGCTAGAGTCATCATCACCATTATGATCTCTTTGACGTCAGATGTCAGCTATAATAAAATAAAGATAAGGAATTTGTATCCAATATAAAATGATCTTAGCCTTAGTTTGCTAAAGTTAATTAATATTAGGTATTTCAGGCTTATGGTGATGCTGTTCATACTTTCCTGTTCCACCGTTAACTACCAAGTTGATGCATGTCACAGTTACCCGGCAGGCGTGGTGGGCAGGCATCTCCCCGAAACCAATACCTAATCAGTTTTTTGTGCCCATTTAAGGACCCTATGGATTTTGATACTGATGTTGAGTTGTGCTTATTCTCACGAAGCAGCAAATGTTGTACTAACAAATCTAATTACCGTAATAGAGCAATCTAAAATCAGAGCTATCGACCGATTGGCCCCCGTCCGGCGGCCGGACGCCGGCGAACGTCCGGTGCCGAAACGGAATTAGGCCTCATTTTGTTATTCCACTTGTCGACGACACAGAAAGTCCTATATGGACTAATCATAACAACCCATATTATATAATCACCGCTATTTACGTTTCCACTGCTGCGGAACAGGAAATACTTCTTCAAGAATAAAATTAATCACGCTGGCCATGTAGGTACTCGTAGATAGTATTTTTTACCAAAAGTAAGACATGACATGATTAGTAGTAACTTAAATTCTAACTTAGCCCACTAACCTTAGGTCCCAGAACCTACCGATTTCTTCGCGACGTTTGCCTTCATCGTTAGAGTACGTGTTTTGTTAAGCTCAGTTTTGCGGTGCTAGGTTAAACTTAATACTCGGTAAAACAAATACCTATTTGCAGGTTGTTAAAATTTTTATCAAAATACCTAAGCAAGGGTCAAGCTGAGGAGTCCTAGTCTAAGATCGAGAGACTATACTCTAAGATCTCTAAAACTGTCTGTGTTTTGAATTTTAGATATGTTATGTCGTAAATGAATCCAATCGGCAGCTCATTTAAAATTGAACCGTACCTCGACGCAATAAAACTCATTTATGACTGCAGACCACTCGAAGTGGGCCAGATTCGTGTCCGGAATTGAACTTCTATCGTGTTCGAAATTTGAGATAGTGTTCTATATTCGATTTCTGGCGAAATCGGTGATTCGATATTTAATTGTTATGCAATTTAGTTCTGTCAGAAATTAGCTTATCTACCTATACTAATACGAGTATAATAAATCTGAAGAGCTTATTTAATTCGTTGTTTGTTTGTTTGTACGCAGGTAACCTCTCTAAATCTCTCTCTCTCTCTCTCTAAATAATAATTAATCTCAGGAACCGCTGCGCTGGTCCAATTTGAAGAACTATTTTAGTGTTGGATAGTACATTTATCGAGGAAGGCTATAGGTTTTATTATAAACTGTATATAAGTAGATAACGTAACAAGCAAAGCTGTCGGCAGGTCAGATAGTAAAATATAAGAAGATTTATGTTATCGATAAACAAACAAAAAATTACATTACATTGATTTAGTCACTGGTTATTGTATTTTATAAGTTTTCAATTTTATTACACTTGCCTAATTGTGCTCAAAATAGATTAAGCTCAGAGCTATTTATAATAATTGAAAGAAATAAGAAAAATAGAAGTTCATGAGAGATAAAAAATTTTGCTGAATTAAAAAGTGTTGCATGAACAATCAAGTGCATTGGATTTTTAATAAAATTTGAGTTAGCTTCGGGCGTTCGGATTCATTTACTGCGATTTTATTGGTAGCCATTCGTTCGATATTTGATTTAGTACCAAATTTACAGTTAAAAATATTGATGAAGTTTTGAATATTTCTTCCATAAAGAGTTTATTAAAACACAAATTCACACATCAGCACAGGGCATACCTACAATTTTTGTTCTTTTTATTTTATCTATATATCTTATACTTTCTCATTTGTTTCTTTTTGTGATCGTAGTTATGTTTGTGTGTGTCTGTTAATCTGTGTATTTATGTAGTTGCAAAATAAGTGTTTATTCTTTTTTTCTTCCAAATTACCATAGAGAGAAGTTTCGAACTATTAAAAAAAATTCAAAAAACTTTCCCATTGTTGAAAGTATTAGTAATGTAACGTCCAATGGTCCGTCAGACAGTTAAATGAACGTGACATGGAGTTTCCGGTTATGAGTGTGACGGGAGGATCGATTAGGGCATGTGGAAGCAATCAGCAATAAAAAAAAATAGGCTTAGTACATATTTATTAGACCGGGGATGGTGGGGTGCTGCAAAAGACCGGGAAAATGGAAGGACATGGAGGAGGCCTTTTCTCTACAATGGGACACCAAGGGCTGATAAAAAAACCGCAATTGACCAGCGTGAGTGAGAAAGTAATCTTTTGTACGCAAAAGTTGTCTTTTTTTTTTCTTTTTTCGTGTCCTTGCAGTGTTTTGTCCTGAAGAAGTCTCACGTTTTGGGACGAAACCGTTGACCAAATTCAAGGTTCGTGTATTTCCCGTTTATCTCGATATGGACTTTATTTGGCGTTTCAGAGTAAGAGTCGATGATGGAGCATTTCATTGTGCTGACGCGATATTAAAGGGAGGCTTAGAGTTATTGAATGAATTAATACGTGAGCAGTTATATTCTCCATTATGCGTCCTAAGCAAACATAAGACGTTAGTTACGGAATCTAGATTAGGTATGTGGTTCACATACGCGCTTATTTACCTCAAGATTTTGCTCGCGGCTACGCTTAGATGATGGAATATTATTCCAGAGATTATACTATTAGGTATAATGTATAAAATGTATTATGAGACTATCTTATTGTTATTCTGAATTCTGGCGTTTTGTACGAATGTCTTATAGACTTTTTGTCTATTTTTTAAAAGGTTCTATACTATCTACTATTCTACTACTATTATATTATTTATCTAGCTGTGTCCGCGACTTCGTTTGGTGTGGGGTAACGTTTTATCAAAACTGGGACAAGAAATAATAACTTACTCCATGACGGAGCTTCCTAAGCAACAGCCGGACATTTGCCCGCTGCACCACAGAGGTCATTATAATATTGATTATAAAATTATTCGTAGGTTAATGTAATTGAGCTAGTAGTAATTCAGAACAAAAAACCTTCTAGACTAAATGACCATACTTGGTTAAAATCACTCAAACAGTTCAACCTTCACTAAGTTTTGTAAAATTGCCCAATTTCATAGAGCTTTCGTTTAATTGCTATCTTTTGACGACGACACAGAATAAATTATTTAGATTTGCAGTATCAAATAGTCGTGCTAACCACTAAAATTAGAATATTCATTAATTTAACGTGTTATACCCAGTCATAGGGGTAGGCAATTTCGAAGGATAACGACTTGTTATAACAACCTTAGGGTGAGAAATTATTACGGTTATTTTGAAGATTATAGCCTATATTATTTAATATCATTGTAAATGTTTGACAAAGAGATAGTGCTTTGTTGAGGAAGCTCTTTGATTGTTTGCGTTAAAATTGATTTTCTTAAATGATTTTTATTTTATTAAGCAGTTTCATTGGGGACCACCAGTATTATTGTGATCCCAGGAAATCTAATATAATTTGTCATTTTAATAAAAAAAATGTCTACCTAAATACGGTATAAGTTATCATTGAAAATCACTCCAACTGTTTAAATATTTGTAATATTTAGTATTTAAACATTCCAATAATTTTCAATCAAAACTTAAACCGATCCTCCTATCTTTAGGAATCTGTCCAAAAGCAGCATTTCTCGAGAAGTTTAAATTACTTTAGATATTTGTGAGTATTCAATAGATTAGACGATTTCCAAGAACTGTAAACAAAATTGTTAAATAGATATTGAGATGTCTTTAGCGTTTGTAAGGAAATCTAAAGTTTCTGTTTCATCCTATTTAGGTGATATTTAAACAAATCTGCGGATTCAAACCACTAGACTAACTGACTTCAATTCATTTATAAAAAGTACGTATTAAACTTAGGTGTACTAAATATTAATAATTCTAGTTAATTCACAGATCATTACAGATCACAACCTTGAAAAGCTTAATGTTTACTATACGATTCATAATGACGATTTTCCGATAAGGCGATGAAGAAAACGAAGAAGATTTTTTAAAAGTACCTTTATATACACCGACATAATTTTTAAGAACATTCAAATATCATCAATAAGTTGAATAATAAAGTTGAATAACAAAGTCGGGCAAAATTATCACCTGAAAATCTATAAAAAATAATCACTAAAATAAATTTTAATGGCTCAAAAAGAATTTTGTTATGGTGTGATCTGAAGTAATTAAATATAATTATCAACTTTGGAAATTAAAAGATAATAAATTATTGCGCATAAATCGTCTGTACTGAATTAATGTGCTTTGAACAAAGTTTCCAGACTTACATGCCGCTCAATTAGATAGATTAGTTTTGTCTTCCAATTAAAACATAATTTAACTTTACACTGACTTAAAATTTTTAATTTTATGGTTTACAGCCAAAACCACCCATGAGACCACCCTCTGTGGCGCAGCGAGCGAAGGATTTTCCGAGATTTTTTTTCAGACGCAAGAGGTTCAGGAATCGAACCCACAACCCCTTACGTCGCAAGCGGAGAAAAAAAATCTCAAAATATTAATTAACCAACAGGCTAAGTGGTTTTTCTGAGAACATAGAAACAGTTTGAAGGACATGTGATCACCAATCAGCACTTGGCCAGCGTAAAGTTAATTCTCTCGTCAATAATAAATAAGACCCTGTGTCCCAGCAGTGGGAACGTGGTGATATTGCTATGTTACACAGACAAAAAGAAATAGTAGGTATATTTTGAATCTTAATAAATCAACTGTCGACCACCTGTCGGTTTGGGGTTTTATTAAAAAACTTACCACTTCCCGGATTTAATTCAAGGTAGCATGTACTGTCGCGGAAAAAAACATAAGGTCTTGGTCATAAATCTTTAAGACCTTTGCCCAGCAGTTAGACAATAAAAAATAATAATAATAAAATCATAAATTGACATGACATACAAAAAAGGATACAAGTTCTTGGATAATTTCGATTATGTTGGGGGACATTATAATTAATATAAGTAAAAAACTTATACATTTAATAAATATATGTATCTACATAGAGATTTCTCGCCTGACGAGAGAGGTTAGGCGTTAATTCACCATTCTGGCCAAGTGTGGGTTGATGATTGCACCATGTCATTAAAACTTTTTAAAGTTATCAGAACATGGCTGCTTCCTCACGATATTTGGCTCGCCCGTTAGAGCACGTTTTTAAAGAGCACATTAATTTTTCAAGAAAATAATTTTTAAGATGGGCGTCGAGGTTTAAAACTTACGACCTGCGTCGAGTCGAATGTGCTCCCACTTAGCCAACACGGCTTTTTATGCTAAAGCTATAATGTTAAGTTATTATAGCGTGTGTGCATTAAAGACCACTCTATTGTATTTTATATGATCGTACAGTAAAGAGGTACTTCCTTGCCGTAACATAAATTTAACGAGAAAGGTTAGGTTGTTTAATGTTACCGTGTTTTATGCTGAACGTAATATTTAAAGTTATTTATACAACATTATTAACGTAATTAAAGTATTACTACACATAGTGCATTAAGTTATTTCTTCTTAGTTAAATGCAAAATTTCATTAATAAGATAATTTTTAAACCATCTGCATATTAAAGGTTATTGAATTACTTAGTAATACTTTTTAAAATAAAGAAAATAAATTTTCTCGTCACACATTTTTTCTCCGACTTTACCTATAGACCAAGAGCCTGTGATGGCCAGACCTTCCTTTAATTCACAAGCGTGAAAATTCTTTCATGTGTATGTCTAACATAGGTAAGAATAACCCCCAACCTGGATCGTGGTTCCTTTGGGAGATAACAGGTAAAAGGTTGTTATCTCCCAAAGGAACCGCGATCCAGGTTTCATGTTTGGGGGTTATTCTTACCTATGTTAGACATACACATGAAAGAATTTTCACGCTTGTGAATTAAAGGAAGGTCTGGCCATCACGGGCTCTTAGGTTACTACTTACCTTGTGAATACCTCATCTATTGAATAATTCATTTGAGCGTCGCGGCGTCGATGAGAATACTCCCAAGATCTCAGGAACTGTCTATTCTGACCGGTGACATTGATTTGTGACTAAAATAAAAGAGTATTACGTAGTTGTTCTTTGCAGTAGGATTTTCAGAAAAGACGCCAGCTATTTTATTATTTTTCTACTAGCTTTAAACTGAATCTATATAATGTTGTGATGAATCAAATATCCGGCCAAAAGCAAGAAGACTGACGTAAGTATCATTTCCAACTCGTATGATGTGTTCATCATCACCATACGCGCTGAAAATGATGATGATGAAAACAATGTCAGTAGCTGCAGACTTTGTTTAACACTATAATTGTGCCCATGACACACGCTCGTATCGTGGCGGTGCTGCAGCCTGTCGGGAAGCACTGAGCTTGGGCATTTAATATGTTACTAAGTCCTAATTATGCAAGCCAGTGTGTTGATCATCATCATCATCATCTCAGCCGTTGGACGTCCACTGCTGGACATAGGCCTCCCTATATGACTTCCAGTCATTGCGGTCGCTCGCAGCCTGCATCCACCGCGAGCCGACCGCCTTCACCAAATCAGACCAAATCATTCAAAGTGTGTTGATAAAAGGTTGTATTAATTATACGCTAAGGTACGAGATAATTAAGTTTATTAAACAAGCTGAGTTGCATTTAAATTAAAACTTAGACCAATCAACTAAAAAGGGTATTTAATTTGTTTATTTAAAACAGTGGGTTTCGTAAGACTATTTGAAGACGATGATGATAATTATTTTCTCAACAAAGTAAACCTAAACCATAGAATACGAATTAATTCGATAGCATGTCGATAGAGGTAGATAAGTTATCGTAAAGTAATCACACAGCAACTGCAAGTCATAGCTTGGATCGTGAGTCGGAATTGAAGTTTCTGGCTGAATCACTTCCAAAGACTGACTTCCAGCCAAAGCGATAAAACTCGTGCTATACGAGCTGGTCGATATAGCATCGACACTAATATCCGAGTGCTGTCAAAGTACTTGAGTAGAGATCTCAGAACAATATGGGCAAATGATATCATGGATATACAACCAGGATTGCAGTTTCGTGATAGAAAGTGAAAAATATTAAATAGCAATCTTTGGAGGAATTTGAATCTCGAAAAAGAAGTGCCTTCAAAGTTTAATACCACTTACCAGACAAATATTTTTACTAAAACAGTGGACGACATTCTTAATACTAACAAATTGAGAGCAACATTTGAGCCACTACATAATGGATTAATGTAATGTATTGTTGTGATGTAGTTTTTTCTAGAAAACGTATATAAAATGTAGGTAAGTATGTTTTTCCTGAAACTGACCTTCTTAAATGATATGGGTTTAAACGTTTAAGAAATGGTTGATACATCTACTTTTTACAGAAATCTAAGATGAAACTATATTCTCTTAACTCATCAATAGTCAAAAACGTATCTTAATAATGGAAGTTTAATTCTATTGATGTCCAATTTTTCGTTCGAGAAGAAAGATTTGCGCAGATTTTGTATTACGTATTTATGTACGTCTAAGTGATCTTTAGGATTTTATGGAAATAAATGACATAAATTTTTAAATAATAATAACGCTACTTCATCAAATGATTCATAGCTATCACAGTAACATGTATAATTTTCTGCAGTAGTATTACAAAAGTGTAAATATATGAAACTCCCTTTTACGACAAGCGACATACTTAACGTAAAACAATAAAACCTGCATGACAAACGTCCATAAAACGTTTAAAATATCTGGTTTTAACCGGCTTGAACCGGTATTAACCAGTATAAACTGGTATAAAATGTTTAATTGAGCTGTGAGCGCGTCAGGGAGCGTGAAGAATGATTTCGGGATGAAGAATTTAATTCGGAACTCTTTCATTCATTCAGCAATATGGTTTGTTCAACATATTAACTCAAGTTAATTATGAAATATTATTGAATTAATGAAACTAGGAATTGGCCTTCTGAAGATTTCCAGATAGTTCATTCGGAAGGGGTTAAGTTTTATTAATTAAAACTGCACCAAAAATATCAGATATAGGTACCTGTTATCTCCCAAAGGAACCACGATCCAGGTTTCATGTTTGGGGGTTATTCTTACCTATGTTAGACATACACATGAAAGAATTTTCACGCTTGTGAATTAAAGGAAGGTCTGGCCATCACAGGCTCTTGGTCTATAATAAATTATTTCCTTTTGCTAGTTAAAGTAGCATGTATATGATGTATAGGTAATACTATATTTTTTATTTAAAAAAAAAAGATAGCTTTATATATCTGATACTTAAAAACTTATTTTTTAGATGGAAACTTAGCAATTTTATATGGATTTATTATTAGCAAGGTCTTAAATTAGAGATCACGGTTTATGCAAACGATTTTTCTACAAAACTAACCTAGTACCCTTACTAGGTTAGTTTAGTACAAAGGATTTTAACAAGGTTTTCTTTAACACTCTCTAAGTCTAAATAATCTTCATCAAACGCCTTCAAAGTTACAAAATCCAAACCAATTTTTCATCAAAACATGCCCTCGACCTAATTACTTCCGAATTTATCTTTTAATCCTGTCTAATTTTAATAAATCGCATAATACAACGTCATAATGACCTTCTGGTCCAATAAGCACACTTTTGAATATTTATGGTAGGGGATACCTAAAGTAATTTGCGAGATTAATCCCTTGAGGAAGAGGAATGATGGAGTTCTTTAGGAATGGCTTCTGGACTTACTTTTATTAGTGCATTTGTTATATGATTGTTATTCAAGATATGTTTTATTGGCAGCATAAAGCATAAACACCCTTATTACGTTCTCGCTTTTGGGATACAGGGACTTCTTTTATTGATAATGCTACGCTGAATAATTGTGAGATGATGAATAAAATGGCTTCATTCAAAGTTCTCAGAAAATACCGGTTTACTCACAATGTTTTTAGTGTTGAAGTGTTACAACGTGCAACATGCTTTTATCATCCCATGCGTGTTGACAAACCGACTATGGAATTAGTATATAATATATTAATGATAGTGATTTTACAGCGGTTAAATCTTAAAAATCTCCATCAATATAATAGTAGGGTAATTCACATTAGTTTTAACATAGATTATCAAAATACAATTCAGTACAGACATTAATAGTTGCGGTAACGACACGATTTCATTGAAGTACGAGTAAGTATATTACAAGTTTCAATCAATTATTACAGTCTAGTTATCAAAGGAATCCAAGTAAGTTCCAGCTGAGAATGGCTGGTAAGTGTCTGTTATCTGGTTTGCAACGCCCTGTAGTTTCCAGTGGTCGCCAATTTGTGCTGCATGATTAGACACTATATTGTTCTATGCTGTGTTGAAGTGGTAGGTATGTGCTAAAGTATTTTAACTGACGATGCGTTTTTTATTTAAGTGAAATTATGTAGTATGTTTATTATATTAATTATATCAGAAATCTAGCACCCGTGACACAAGATTCGAGCTTACCACAGGGTTAGTTTTTGTTGCGTAAATTGACCAGCAATATTTATTTAACATTATAGCAGGTAACACGACCCGATTATTTAAACAATCTAATTAGGTATTTGTTTTGGTAATTACGAATTATCATAAAGTAAATAGATTTGTGTCAAAATAAATACGCCGTATTAATACTACAATATTTTTACATATTTACTATTAGTATATTATTATTCAATTTCAATTCAACTTATTTGCTTTTACCATCATTACGTAATTACAGCTTAAACGTATAATTTCACGTATACACACGTCATAAAACGTATAAATTCAACCAACAATTATATCTCAATAACAAACCCTCAGTAAGACGTAATAAAAAGAAAAATGACGTGTTACAATATTTCCCACCTATCATTGTCAACACCATAAAATGGGGTAATAACATCTTTAGTGTGTCGATAATTTTATTACCTTTCATCTCCCCCACCTGCCGTGTTATCGATTCTTTTATTACTCGATATCGATGAAATAATAAGCCCATATCTATTCGCTCGTGTTTGCACCTTAACGACAAGAACGCGTTATGTTGTTTTATCAGATTGTCAACCGTAGTTCTTATTTTTATTTTATTATGAACATGGATAAAATAGAAACTTATTGTCTGTGGGAACATTATCCTACCTCATTGTTACAAAATATTACGTACATAATCCTTATTAGGTAAAGTAGAGAAATTTACTATTTATTAAATAAAAAAAACAAAATATTAAATAATATATTAAATCGTCAAACCCCTCTATTTGAGTTAGGACTGACTTCTGTCCGCTAAGCTATTGAGTAAGCTAAACAATATTTTGTAGAGAAAACTACACAAGCAAACGAACCGTATAAACGAATAAGATCTAGTAGATAAGTCTTTAGGAAAGTTAGAAAAACTTCCTTTGCGCTAAACTACAAAAAGCTTGGAATATTCGATCTAACTCGGTACAAAACTGGAGACACCTTAGAACAGTTGAACTAAACTTGTGCTCTGGGGATTAGAGTTGTGCTAGTATCGATATAATCTATCATCGATTTCGATATCCATATTCGTATAGGGGCGCTCAAGCTTCTGGGTAGGTATTAGTGTAATGCCGATAATATTTATTGATAATCGATATGCAGTATACATTATGCGGTTGCCGAAGTATTAGTCTAGAATTTACTTGGCGATTTTCATCAATGGGATAAAGTTACGGGAAAATCTACGATTTTCTAATTAATAAATAATTAATTAATTCTAATCTAATTCTGATATTTACTGAAATAATTATTAAGTTTTTTAATAATAATTAGTTAAGTAAATAAATGATAATAACACAAACATAACACCCCTATTTACGTTCCCACTGCTGGGACACAGGGACTTCTCTCTTGACGAGAGAGATTAGGCCTTGATTCACCACGCTGGCCAAGTGCGGGTTGGTGAATGACACATGTCCTTCAAACTTTTCAAAGTTCTCAGAACATGCCGGTTTCCTCACGATGTTTGCCTAATAAATGATAATATTTTACGTAAATTCAGTCAGTATTTAGAAAGCATAATGTGCGTTGTTATTAGTGAACGTGTGTTTTTAAAAACTTTGATTCTTCAATAAATAATATAAATCATATTTAAATATAATCTTCTATTTAATAATAAATCTAAAAAGTATGTACAGTATAATTTTTCTAGTTCTATGGACCTTTATGATACAAGCAAAATAAAATAAGCTCACTTACAATAAAATAAGCTAACTTGTATTAAAAAGTTAGTTATCGATAAATATAACCCAACACTATCACAGAAAACAGAAAAAGATAATACAGGATAGTGGCAAAGACGTCTTAATGGAATTCCATTCGAATCCTTGTCCCTAACATAGCTTCTTCGCCGTTTATCTTGGCTAGGCACAGTATAAATAGACATCTTTGAATTCGAAGCCAATTTGCTTTAATGGACTTAATTTTTTATTGAGATTTTACCTTTATAAAATTACACGACGGTCGTGTCAGGATATTGGATCAAAACAATATTATAAACATATAGATAATGTTAAAATTATTATTATTACTGATTTAGGGCTTTGAACAGCTGGGAAACGGCCTTACTAATGATGCGTTAATAGGTATATTATGAAAAATCCACGAATGCCAAAATATATTATTTTCATACAAATATTATCCTAGAAATGTAATTAACTAAATAAAAACTTTGTTTTTGTTTTTTTTTTATCAAATAATTTGAAGATCTAAAGGGCAGCAAAAGAAAGGCAAACTGAGGCATAATATTGTGCCTAAACGTGAACTGGCCTTCATATACCTACAGATTCTTTGTGTTATCTGTGTACACGATATTTTTTCTGTGTCCAATGTATTTTACATTGTGTGCGGATTTGTGAACGCCAGGCAATTCCTTGATTCTACTGGAATTCCCACTTTGAGTCACTATCTACGTTTTAGATTTTATTACATACCTAGGTTTTACTCTTAACCACGCAACTCTGTCTGCATAATTCTATTTCTCTCGAGAAAAGAAGCTTTTCTGCGATAAACAGTTACCTAAAAAAATACTTTAGGACAAAATATCACTTAGTCTTACATTATTGTAAGACTGATTAAATTAAATGATGATGATAGTCTATTATTATCATATCACTGGAACGGTTACCCTAAAAAAACCATTATAGGTCTGAATTAATTGGTATAAAAAAATATTGTGAAAAAAAAAATATTGTGGTCGAAACGTCGAGAGTTGTTTAACTCCTATGTAAATACGTGAGTAATTCCCGTTGTACAAAATGAATAATTGGTATAAGTTCACTTACCACACTGTTTGAAGATTGCAGTATAATTTAACTAATACTTACATAAATTAATACACTCCCTACATAGCTATCAGCAGCTGTTTCATGTAGGAAAAAAAATGACTTGTAGGTACTCTTAGATAGGCACTACATGGCCAAGGAACACAAAGGCAATGGTTGTAAACTCCTTAGTAACTACGACAAAGCACAAAGCAAATAACAAAAGCTTTATTCATCCGAATAATTTAATCTTATCTTAAAAGCCACAGCAAAAGTATAATTTCCTGAAGCTAACGAAACGGTAAAATAATAATCTCTCATGAAAATGATGAGACATAACATCTCAGGCTTAAAACTTTGATCGCTCGACCCACATTTCTTATAGACTGGGAGATAAAGTGTAATTAATAACATCATTGATTAGAGTGGGGAGACTAAGCAAAGAATAAGCACTGCAGACTATTTACGTTCCCATAGCTAGGACACTGTGACTTCTTACTTGAAGAGAGATAAGGCTTTAATTCACCACGCTGGCTAAGTGCGGGTTGGTGAATAACACATCTCGGGATAACACATACGGGAATTACTTACGTAAGTAATTATAAAATGAATAGAAAACGAAAATTTTGAAAGTGATAAAGTGGAGTAAGTTCCCATTTAGTCATAACGGCTTTTAAAAGCTAAATAAACCTTGATAAAAACTAAACCACCAACTCCTACGCTATTGAAACTAATTAAAGGCTCCGCGGTAATGTTTATTCATTGTTCCGTGACAAAACAAAGGACATTTTAAAATTCAGAACTTGACTCACAAATTTAATAAAGCGAAACGCTAAACGATGACTTAAGTCAAGATTAAGGGTTTCAACTTTAAGGCTTATCTTGATATATTTACGGATGCCAATTTTACCGTTACTGTCTAAATGGCTACTAAAATTAACGTTATTTTAACTCGTACTGTATTATATCTATTAAATAAATATTAACATTGCTAGACATTTCACAGAGCAACATCTAGCCCCGTGGTAAGCTCGAAGCTTGAGTTACGGGCAAGATAATCTGATACGATTAATTAATACACATCGTAAATATTTTTTTTTATTTCAAGTATAATAACACCCAGACACTATTAAAGCTTATTTGAAGATGATTTTTCTTAAATTTCCCCGAAAAAAGCATCATTCCTTAATCTTATTTAAAAGAGCATAGTTTTCTTCAGTGACAATCTTTACCATCACTTTCTTAACCAAATCAGCTGTTAAGCCATAAGATTCCCCTGGCTTTGGGATTAATTTTGCAAATGAGTCCTTCATGAATATGCAACTAACTTCTTGCCTGAAAAAGTTGTTTTAAAGCTAGCTATATTAAAATGTCTTGGGTCCGGAAAAATCGTTTCAAAGGCCGGTTAATGTTTAGGCATTTCTTTCCTTTAATAAAATCGTAGATACGAATCTTTTAATGGACAGAAAATTGCCGTTTAAGAGTTCTGCTTGGTCGGATAGTAATTGGAAATGTGTTATCATCATCATAATAACCTATATTACAAAAAAAAACTTAATCTATAATAAATTAAACATATCGGCTAAAGTACGTGCGTTTTTGCATTATACAGAATTGTTCTCGGAACAAAAATCAATTTGGTACAAAGCCTCAAGCTTTCTTTGATATCACATTAACCATTTCCACGCAAGTATACAAAGAAAATTAAATAAATTCTTTAATGTGTTCGCTGAAAATACAATTTGAATATAATTTTTTTATAAATGTAAAAATAAGCTTAGACTTGCAGATGTTTTCTACTGTTTTTTGACTCTAAGCACTTTTTCTGATATGAGTGTTTTTACAGCAGCTAGCAGCAGTAGATGATAAAAATGAGTAAGTTCAGTAAAACTTGTTTTTTTTCTGTTTATGTATCTTCTTCTTCAGTGTATTAGACATCTAGTACCCGTAACACTTCGAGCTTTTTTTAAGAATATGTATGTGTCATTCGCCAACTCGCACTTGGCCAGCGAGGCAAATCTCTCTCGTCAAGAGATAAGTCCCTGTGTCCCAGCAGTGGGACCGTAAAGAGGGGTGCTTATGAATTGGAACATTAACTCTTAACTATAAATAAACCGACAGATCGCAGCTCTTATAAAGACTAATAAAGGAGCGAGGCCAAGCCGTGAATCAAGCTTCGCCAGTCGAATAAACTTTTCTACGTCGTTTGTCTGCCTTAAACCGAACTGTGGTGTCTTTCTTTTTGTACAAGTTTATAGAACGAATTTCAAACAACTCCTGACACTATATTTATTAAGCTTGTTTCCATTTTATAAATGAAGACATAATAAGCATTTTCATTTGACATCCCACATAGGTTTATTTAAAAATCGTTCGGTTGCCCTTTCCATTTTATTTCTCTCGATTTGCTCTAATATATAATGAAAGTTTCAAACATAGAAATAAAGAAATAAATGGCTAGACCTGATATAACAAAGACAGTCGGCTTGAGAACCTCCACTTTTTGAAGTCTGTTAATAAAGGTACATCTTCTTCTTCTTGTGGCGTACGTGCGTCAAATAGCTATTAATTAAAGGTACAAACAATATTGCAAATTGATTGCAAATATATTCTCAATAGGCAGTCACGTTCGCCAAAAATAAACGAAGAAGAAGTACTCTCAAGAAGAACTCTCAAACGCCAAAATTGCAGCATTCGATTTTCAACTCTATTGTCTTGTTTTAATGTGTAACTAAAAATAAAATTCGCGGCGCATTTCTCCAAGAGGTGTCAAGACAACGCCTGCAGATACAACGACCTAAATATCACTGTTCATGCGACATAGTATAGGAACCTATGTAGATATTATATATTTGATCTAACGTGGATTCGTTTAGAAATCATTTATTTATTTATTATTATTTACATACCGACACGTAGTTCGTTCAACAATATTTTACCAATATTTTTGTAATTTCTAAAATAAAATAAATTTGCCTTCTTTCAAACCGACTACAAAAATAGGTGGAGGTTATCAAGTCACCTTTATGTTACTATTAAGCTTTATAACATTTCTGCTATATGTACTTCATTCTATTTTTGTTTCAAAGCTGGTGCTTCCCTCTTATTTAAATTAAGTTTTTATTTCTTTAAAAGATTATTTTAGTAAAATACTATTACAATATAAGTTTGACAACTGTCCCACTTTACTTTGCCAAGAAACAAACCCAAGGAAACAAAACACGAACAAATTGCATAGTCAGTCAGTATTCAAAAACTTTTGTATACAGCAATTTAAAGGAACGTATTTGTATCGAATTTAGTGGTAAAAACTGAGTTTAGACTAGCAAAAGGTATGTGATCCAATATTACTTAAGTGTAGTTTGGTTCGTTCTGACCTAAGAATAGATCCACCCATCAGTTTCCGTAGAAGACCATTATTTTCTATGGTATAGTTTATTTATTTATAAAATTGCTTGAACCACGTTCACTAAAATAAAATTTACTCCTTAACCTACTCTTTCTCTCAAAAAACATAATTTCAAGAAAATAAGACATCTTGAACTCAACTTAATGAGTCTTGAAAAGCACACTTAAGAAAACAGAAGTTATATTTTCAGTAAAACTTCAGTCCATTTGAAAGGCACATGAAACCGTAGAAACCGGAAAAAGATAAAAATAGTAGGAAAAACCTGGCTTTCAACTCCTAGACGGCTTCAATTGTTAGACTTCCACAGAATGTAAAAGAAACGTTTGGAATTGTTATAAGAGGTTGCAGGTTCGATTAATTTGTACGATTTGCGAATGTATGTTCCAGGTCATCAGGGTGTTTATAAGTAAAAAATACTTATGTATGTTTATATCAGATTTATTTAGAATCTACATTATACAATAAAATACAATATTCTTTATTGAACACCAAAAATACAAAAAAGACATTACAAAAAAAATATAGGTATCTACATAAAAAGTGTAAAAATGGGCGGCCTTATCACTAAAAAGGATTTCTTCCAGGCAACCTTTGGATGGACACGAAACACAAGTACTAAAAGACGGCGATGATTATACAAATTTGTTACGTCAACTTGACTACAACCGGATTTTTATTCAAAAAGTCTGATAGCGTTATTTTGTTTACCTACTGTACTGTAAATACTATCTGCTGTGATTTGTTATCTTAATAAAAAATAACAAAAAGAAAAACCAATATTTCTACGGAACCTCCAATAAGAATGGATAACTCTTTTGTCGCGAAAACTCCTTTTCACAGAAACAAGTCTTAACTTTCATTTCAAATATGCATAATTCAGATAGCATTAATTCCAACTAGTTCAGGAATACCAATGCCCTAATAATGCCTGAGAGGGTTGAATCAACATAGAATTCTTTATTTGAACTTCCGATGTAAATGTTAGAGGATTGATTGAAACTTTTTTTAAACATGTATATCTTTCTGTCGATCAACATTATTTTATTTCAATCTACGACTACTAAAGCGACTAACGTGATATATATAGATATCTAATTTAAATATTATGTACATATACCGACCACTGTGGCGCAGCGGGCGAACTGTCTCCTGCAACGCCAGAGGTTGCGGGTTCGATTTCCGCCTTGGGACAACAATTTGTATGATCTGCAAATATTTGTTCCAGGTGTCTGGTTGTTATATTGTATACCTAATAAAAAAATCTATCTATATAATATATATTCTATTAAGTAAATCAGAAATCTAGCACCCGTAACACAAGCATAGAGTTTACCACGGGGCTAGATGTCGCTGTGTAAATTGTCCAGAAATATATATTTTATTTATTTTAAGCAATTTATTCAAATATTCTCAAGGGAAGACATAACAATTCTATTCAAGGAGTATCCAGTAAATTAGAGTGGCAGGCAAGCTTCATTTAAATTTCATATCCTACTTGCATTGCATCCGACAGACGGAGTTTGCATTAGAACTTTCTTTTAAGAATACCTTTGCATAGTAATCTGTTTAGGTAGATCTCTTGAAGTGTTAGCTTAGATGTAAGCCTACATTTCATTTATTAGATAAATATATGAAAGTCGTGTTTGTTACACTAGGTATATACATATAATTCAGAATATAATGAAATTCTTGTTAGTTAATAGAATACGAGTCTTTAAGAATTATGAGTCCGACTCGTACTTGGTCAATTTTATTTTTTATTAATTTTGTAGTCAATGTGCTATGTTTTTGATAAGATGTGTTTGATTAATTGTGTAAATTTAATATTTTTGACCCTTAAATTAAGTTTTATCGTTCTCGTCTCGTTACTTCATAAAAATGGGACATTTTCAGTCGCTATTAATTTAAATTGCAGCCGCTTTTCGGAATAGAAAGTTAAGGAATAAAGTTAAAGGGCCTCTTTTGCGACGCTTTATAAATCTCAGTTCCACCAACTTAGCTGTTCATGGAAGAAAACAAAGAACTTTATTTTGTAGGTAATATTTAGACATACTATGGCGCCACAAGGCTGATTAGTGTCGCGATTTATAGGTTTTATAGTTTTAGTTAGAATAAGATACGATAAAACTATTTAAATGATCATTAACATATTTATTATACAAAAATAAATTAGAATTTATATGTCTTATTAGGTGTTATCTTTTGGTAGACTCTATAACTAAAGCAATTATTACTCTTACTCAAAACCACTCTATTATTTACTTGGATACCTTTTTCGTAGAAAGCCAGATTTTCTTTCGATACGGTTGAGTGTCTAGGAATACAATCAATGCAAACGAACAGAAAAGTTTGTCTCACTGTGAAATGGCAAATTATTCTTAAAACTTCCCAGACCTTATTCTAGGCTTGATTAAAGCCGTCGTATAACTTAATTTTAACGAGGTTATGGATGAATTTTAAATAAGAATTTAATTATAAGGCTTTTAAAGAAGGCTTATGAAAGAATTTTGAGAGAAATCGATAACATTATAAAATTCGCATTATACCCAAAATTTTGTATACACAGAATTAACATTATAGGGGAATCGGTATAATCACCACGCTTAACTGGGAGATTATCAAAACAATAAGTTGATTTACACATCAAGAAAACTTACTTAATCAATCATTTTATTAGCTCGACTACGTTAATGACTACTTATCCTAACAGTTTATATAGAAAATAGCAAGTAAAATGTAATGCAAAATTTCGTCTTAGGCACTAATAACTTTAATAACTGGAGAAAGCAAGTTCGGTTATAAATCATATTCAAGAGATGAAACACTGCCTAATTCAAAATTATATGATTTACCACGAAATACGAGTAACCAGTAATATAAATCACTAATAACGACGATATAAATCAACTAGTGTTAATTAACCTGTTAAGTCAAATACAAATTAAACTAGGTTAGGCAATCCCGATTTGCTGACTGGATTTGATTATGATTGGTAACCTCAGCGATAATGGTCTTAGCGCCCTAAAAGATTAGGTAAGTCCGTAGGAAGAAAAATAATCATCAAATCTAAGCCTAAATTTTATAAGCCATAATTATATCCACAAGAACGGCAATTACTTAACTCACGTATTAAGAAAGGAGTTAAATCACTCTGGACGTTTCGACTACAACTAGAGCGGTTCTTCTCAGGAGTAAGTGTTTTGCCATGCTGCACCTTCTCACAGCTCGCGCTAGCGGTTCTCACAGTTCAGTGATCCAACCACAATTTATGCATTAAAAAAAATACTATGCACAAAATCAGTGTGATAAAATTAATCGTTACCATAATTTGAACCATATTACCCAAGACATAGGTCTTATCGTAGGCTAATTGGCTATAAATTAGGTCAATTAAAAGGTCAGTAAGGTTTTTGTCTAGTCTATCCCAATTAAGGCTGGATTTATGGGTGTAATTGTGGCCATAAAGTTGACATAAGGGTTTTAACATCATTTTATGGTCGGATTTGCTAATACGTATTTTAGGCAGTTTTAGGAACTTTAAGAGTTTTTCGATTTGGTAAGTTACTAAATATTTATTGGATGAAGACAAGTAAATAAAACTTTAAAGAAAGTATTATAATCTAGTATGTGTCTAACGGCTAAAATGATGATGATGATTGTTTGTTTTATTACTGTAGGTAAATTAATTTCAAAAAAACGAACGAAATAAACCTGGAAACATTTAACCCTCAACCAACATTGTTGTAAGCTAATTATTGCTAAGTGAAAAGTTGTTTTATATCAATGCGAAAAGTTTTAATTTTGTTTAAAACTAAGTTAATAAATTAACATAATTTTCAGGAAGTGATCATCCTAATTTTGTTTAACCCTAAAACGTTTTTCACGCAAAAGTGGAGTTTTCAGAAGTTTTAAGCGAATTAAAACATTGTTTGCTTAAATACTGAAATACTGCGCAAAACATTATTTTGCTTTAAAAACTCTGATTAAGGCAAATTTTTGTTAAATAACATAGTTAATAAAAATATGGCATTTTTAGTATAAGGCCTTAAACATTTTTATAATGATAATGATTGAAGTACTATTTTTTCTCTATTTCTTGTACCTTCACACTGAAACGACTGAAAGAATTATCTGAACGAGTGTGGAAGCCAATTCTACAAATTCGCTAGTTTTACCGTACCTCTGTGAAAGCCCATAGCATCCTAATTACACAAACGTCATTTACAGAACATAAGTCAAACACGAACTACCAAAACAGCCAACCTAGTATTTATTCAAAGAAGGCCGTGCTGAATTCAGGATTGAGCCAAGTCCCATTCACTAAATGAATGGATTGTAGCAAACGGGGTTGAACCGGTTAGAACCGGTTAAAACGAGGTGAAACGGGTTCAAGCCTCAGAGCAACAGTCGAGACATAATTAGCGAGTATCAAAAGCATCGAATGGCGTTTCATTAATGACTCAAAATGCTGCCTAAAGAGTGGGTTAAGTTACAAGCTTATGACCTATTTCATATAAGAAGTAGGTTCAATTAATTGAAAATGCTAAACAATCAAAATCGTTATCATTATTATCTTCTTCATAAAATGAATATATTCTTGAAAATATAACAAACAACTATTCAAAGCTGATTTACGCAAAAATGAAATATATTTAAACTGAAAATCACAGGCCACAAAGCTAGGCTCAAGTGACTAGGTGTGAGTCAGAGGAACTTTTGATAATACGTGCAAGTAGAGAGTCTATTTTTTTTAAAAAACCATATTCTAAGAGTTTTTATTCTACACAACAAACAAACAAACAAAATATATTTATTCAAAATGTTTGGGTTATATTAAGTTTTACAAAGATAAATTGTACAATCATACAAGCAGCTTGTAAACCGAACATAGTGAAAAGGTCACTGACTCAGCATTGAGTTGGTAACCAGTATATATGTATACTAGCAACCAACGCTGATCTTCCTTTGTCTTCTTCTTCGCTGATCTAAACGCTATCTGTTTGTATCTTAATCCTAAAAGTTAGTGATGAATACTTCATTACTACGGGAATAGGGAGAAGGTTTCTTTTCATATTTTTATTTCATTTGCAAACGCACACCCCAATAGCTACAAACTTATTTTGAAACTTAACTTGAATATAATTATAAATACATATAAATATAACCGCCCGCTGCGCCACATAGGTCGATTTCAATTCATTTATTTAACTTTGGATCTTACAGTACACTTAGTTTCGTCAATAATAATGCTATAACAATTTCTACAGATACTAAAACAAATATTATTATTTTAAAATGCTGAAGACTAATTTATGTAAATAATGAATGAATGAATTAACACTTTATTGTACCTTCTTTATGAAAATAAAACAGAGTAAAAGAAAAACTTAATACTAACTTAAACTTAAAAGTACAAGGGGCGGCCTTATCGCTGAAAGCGACCTCTTCCAGGCAACCGTAGTGGAGATAATTAATACATCAAAATATTTGTAGTTTATAATAAAATCCGAAAAAATCTGCATTTCAATAATAAATAAAGATAACACCCACGAAAAACTTCAACAAGCAATATCAATTTGAAAACAATAAAACAGTCACGAACACAACACAGAATCTATAACGAAACCACTCTCCATGTACAGCGCGGCACTTTTATACCGAATATTCTCTATGGTACGAGTGAAATCCTTTTTTAGAATAAAAGGGTGCCCAAAAACGTGTGAAAATCCGGGCTCAGTTTGAATAATTTGATCCGTAGTCAGGTAGGACGGATAGAATGGACCAACTAAATGCTGGGAATACGGATATTTCTATGTTTATTTATAAACTTTTATAAATATGGGTAATTCTATGTGTATAATAAAAATATATATCAATATAATTATATATAGATAGATATATACATAACATAGTATATCAGAAATCAAGCACCAGTAACACAAGCTTCGAGCTTACCACGGGGCCAGATTGATGTTGCCGTGTGAATTGTCCGGCAATATTTATTATATAAATAAAAAAAATATATTAGAAGGATTTAATTAATTTTCAGCGTTTATTTCTTTGCTTTACATTTCAAGAGGATAGAATAGGATAGTTGATATTCCCTAAATTATCTTATAATGAATAAGACTTGAGCAATGTCTGGCTATAAGCACGCTGTCTAGCAACCTGGCGGTAATCGAGGGATCCTAATGTTGCTTGTCGTCTGAAATCCATTTGTTGGGCGCGCTCCTTCATAACTAATGGTGTTGTTCTACGTGTAGTGTGTGGGGAACATCTTTCAAATCCCAAGCCATAAGGTAAATGTATTATTATCTTTGAATATTTTGATAGATATAATAATTTAATTATAGATAAAGGTTGACGGATGAGTTGGTAAAATTAGCTGGTTCACGGTGGATGCAACTTGCATCCGACCGAAACAATGATGACGGTGGACGTCAGCTCATAATTATGACGATGATGATGATGAGATAAAGATAAATTATGTATTGTAAAATTGTCTAGGATCAATAAATGTCTTAAAATTAGGAGTAGTTTCAATATTAGGTATTTTTTGTTGGTACTTCCAAAAACAAAACTTTGCTATTATAGGAAATTGTGTAGTGCAACTTGTATCCACCGTTAACCAGCTAATTTTACCAACTAATCCATCTACCTAGTAGTTGGACGTCCAACGCTCCGTTTCTCGATCCGTGGTCTCCACTGGAGAACTTTTCGGCCCCCTCGGCCATCTGTTCTCCGAGCTATATGGCCTGCCCATTGCCACTTCAAAGAGCTAATCCGCTGGACTAAGTCGGTATCGTTCTTCTACTTATCTGCTCATTACTGATTCGATCCCGTAGAGAAACCCCGAGCATAACCCTCTCCATAGCTCTTTGAGCCTGTTCATATGGCCGATGGTGAAGCACCACGTTTCGGATCCATACGTCATCACTGATTCTACTCTTGCCTAGTAATCAATGTAATATGAGTTTCTATAATAGTGATGAACTATTAACCATCAAGTACAAATACCTACCCTTGCCTTTCCCAAAGCGAAACCTCACGATTATTTCACCAATAAATTATTTTGGGTCTCAAATTGTTTGGCGTTCATGTTAGACCTTATTGTGCGTAAATCTTGCGTATACTATAAGTTATTACATTATTAATGTAGCGACAATATGCCGTAAATACAATCTAAGGACGCTAAGAACAGGGGAGCTATTTTCCTTAAATACTTTATGTAGTATGGAATTGATTCGTAAAGAAAATGTGTATTTATTTACTTTATTATATATGACATCATCATCTCTCAGTATATCAACTTAAACTTATCATCATCACCAATAATTACTATCTTTTTGTTCCGAGGCGGGAATCAAACCCGCAAATTCTTCCATCGCAGCCGGACCTTCGCCCTCTACGCCACAAAAGTCATCGAATAATCATATATTTTTATGATTATAAAGCCAAGACACCTAAGACATTATTCAATGGATCAGGATTACCAAGACCAATCCCATCCTCTTAGTATATTCTACATTGTTTTACAGCTTGTTTATAAGCTTGAACTTTGATAGTCCCAATACTCATCAATTCTTCCATTGTCCTTTTACATTTTCAATCCCAAAATTCATATCTATCTCTTCACGCTTCAGAAATCTACCTGCATACAAAAACCGTCGAAAATTCCCAACATGGTCCAGTGAGCAGCTCACAGAAATGGCGCAAAAGCCGCTGCTATGTCAAGCCAAAATGCGACATATAGGTTTAGTCTACTACAGGGATTACATTGACTTATCACAATCCTGTAAGGTTTATTTTCGGGTAAGGCAATGATGTATGGATGGAATATGTGATGGAAAGCTGTGCAAAGATAACAGGGGCTTTGCTCAGGAACTTTGCTACGCAAAATGGTATTCGTCTATCGCTTATGTTTAATTTTAGACAGAATGTGTCAGGTTATTGTCGCTGCTTGATTTGTGGTAAATCGATTGATTGGGAATTATGTTAATTATTTTAGCTCCTAAAATAGAGGCTGAGAAATACGGTCTATAGTTACAGTTGGAAGCTATAAGATCTCTCACACGGTTTTGCATAGGGCAAAACTATTTAAACTATTTAAAGTATGTATGAAACTTTACAATATACGAGTAGCTTATATTTTAGAATAGCACATCAACTTATTTTTACTGCGGGAAAATTCATTTAAACGCCTAAAAAAAACATTAAAACACTGACAAAGCCGTTGGAGGGGTAGTAGGTAGTAAAGAACACTAAATTGAAGCTCAGACATTTTGAGCATTTTTACAAAAAATATTTTGTGGTATACCCAAAAAATATTTTGCGTTATTATGACAAAGAGTAATATAATTTTTCAGTCTAAAGGGTAACATTGCAACTCGAAACAGTCCTAAAGAGCCTAACATAAAACCTAAGGCTTATCTCAGACCGGAAGTTTTTACATTAGCTGCAGTAATTATGTCGTTGAACTCGTTTTAAGCTAATTTCACATGATAAAGTAGACGTAATATTCTCTGGATATTAAGCCTAATATAACTAAATGAGAGTAAGTGGTTTAACCATTATGTAATGTGGATTTAAGGCTTTAAATATGTTTAAAATAATCTAAAGATATTTTTTTTTGTTACACAGTCTAATATGATGAAGGAGTTTGAACACCATAAAAGATTTCATTTAACAAATAAAAGACATTTCTTTCACAATATATCTTCCTGCAATTCGTTTTGTATATGTATGACGCGGAGAAGCCTATCATATTTTTTTTGAAATAAAACAGTATCGATTAGTAGGTACTGCTAATTCATAGCAACCCCCAGATTCTCATTAAGACATAGATTATCCGATACAAAAACCGCAACTCGCCTTGTTTGTCCCTCATTAAAAGTACAGAACCTTGCAAATTGAAACTGGGTATTCGGTTAACGAAAAGGATTTATTAAGCGACAGCCTCTTACAAAACAAGATGAAGTTTCAATTATTTAAATTGATGGTATTAAAACTTCAAAGTGGCGCTCGCGGGTGTTCTTTATCGGCGTTCGGCTGGATTTAGAGAAGAGCTTGGTAGTTCATAATTTTTAGTTAGCCATTGGAGTCTAGAAGGAACCTAAATTAGTGACAAAGAACAGTCAATAGTCAATAGTCTAGATCCATTGATCCAAAGAACAACAAATTTACGAAAAAACTTTCACGTTTCATTAAAAGGTTATTTTAAACTACAGCATTTCAAGTATAGCTTTATAGACTAGCTGAAACTCAATAACTATTAATTCTCCAAACTATAAATTATATGTGATACCTTAATATGAGCACAACTTCTGTAAAAGCCGCATCTAAGCATGTGTGGTAGGTCGATAACAGTAACTATCGTCAGGTCTAAACATTGACGTGGCTTTTCCTGAGAAACATCTATTACGTATTAGCCTTGTTACCTTCATAATAAAATCATTATAATATAACTACATAATATGTATTATTATATTATAATACATCTCATTTTAAGTCGGAAGACTAGGCAGGTACCTAAACTTATGCAGAGGACCGTTAATTACAGTTCTTCTACGTGACCAGGCATTTTAGTGATCACAGTAATTTGGCAAAGAACGACGCTAGTAAAACTCTTCTGGTATAAATCTTGGCCAATTTGACGATACCCACTGTATGATATGATATGGTACTTTTCTTAAGGCAAAACCACAAGCAAACCATCAAACTTATGACAGATATTTTTTACACTTGAAAAACTAAATATTCAACGACTTTTCTAATGAATTTTCATCTGTATTAGCTGTAGTATTTGAGCTGTGGTCAGGGCTCTGAGAAGACAATTAAAGAGACCTATTTGTACCCTTAGCTTTTCTAATTAATAGATTTGTTAAAATTATTTCCTGCTACAAAATTATGAGAGTCTTTAATGAACAAATCCGAGGGGATTGGGTATTATAGCTCAATTAGAGATTATTTAGTTAAATGTTTAGTTACGCAAACCCATTAGTTGGCACGGATGAACTTTAATTAATTAACTAACTTTGAAGTAAGTTTTGAGTTAAATAAATATAATTTGTTATCTTAACAAAATCAAATAAGGGTCTTGGGGAAATGTCTTAATTCTACTATCTTATGCCGGTACTCTAAAACATTTTAATCGCGGGACACGTCAGGCTATCGAAAAACTTATGAAATCACAAGCAACCACTTTTTGCTTTGTGCGAGGTGTATTTTTATAGATAAGGTTGACACTGTCGCACATTATATAAAGTGATTAACTCAGTCAATGAAATGTATCGATAAAATTGTCGCCTCCTTCAACTTTCTATTTGAAATAGGCTGCTTTCTTTTATTTTAATATTATCATCGATATAATATAACTGCCTATTACTTAAGTCTAATTTCTAACGTGAGGTCAAAAACCTAACTTCGATAAAATAAGTCTGACATAGTCCAAATAAGTATGCGTCCTATTGTCTTTGCCAATACTGCATTAATAGCACGTCATATTTCTGGAGGATTTTTGAGCTCAGCATCAAAATAAGGCATTATTATTCATGATCAATCCCCATCCATCTAAGTCACCGGTGACCTACTTCGTAATCATAAAGCAAAGAAAGGCTTTTACAAAACACGCCTTTACAAGTTATTTTATTTGATTGATGGCGTTCTTCTTATGTTTTACTTTTGCATGCGTAATTACTTGTTTCGTACAAATGATGATTTTAGTATTTCTTTTTTTTTATTGAAAACCAGTACATAACATGAGGATTCAGGCAAGTGGTCCCACGACAAAGCTGGGACTGCAGTTCCAGTCGCCTGATCATTACAGATTTAGAATCCATTTTTAAATATTAGGTATATTTTTGTACATATTTAACACCTGGAACAAATATTAGCAGATCGTACAAATTTTCGTCCCGAAGCGGGAATCAAACCCGCAACCTCTTGCGTCTCTCGCTCGCTGTGACGCCTAAGAGTTCGCCAAATACTTACATTTATTATTCTTATGCCAGCACCGTACTGATAATAGATTTATATGGTATATTTATTTCCGTCTATTCCATAAATAGCAAACAAACAAAGTTGCAAGGTTTTCTCTGGGGCAATGTACCCTTCAATCAAACATCCAATTAAGTAGCTCTGGCTCACTAAATGTGGGATACAGATGAGATATAGGTGATGCAGCTATAGCCAAATAGACCTATATAACATGTGTTGTTAATTTATTAATATAATCGAGCTCTGGCACAGTGGGCAAAGGTCTGCCTGCGACGAAGCAGGTTGTGAGTTCGATTCCCGCCTCGTCACAATTTTTGTACGGTCTGATGATATTTTGTTCAGAGTGTCTTGGTGTATTGATTTGTTTGCACTCTATTTATATACATTATATTTTATTTAGTCTTATAAAGTAATACAATACTTATTATTATAGCATATATATACATTTACTTATATATATTTATTATAATTATATAGTACATAATATATAATTAAATATTTATTTATTATATTTATTTCTATAGTATATAATATACACATACTCATTTTTAAACTTATACTAGTTTTAAATATTATTTAAGAACTTTTATTTGTAAAATCTTAGTTATCTTAGTTCACTTAATTATATAATGAGCTGCGTTGTAGAGCGGGACTCTCTAGCACAGGTATTATATACTTAAAAGAGAGTCTCACACCCGGAAATTGTTTTAGATTAAGTAATTGAGAGAAATAAACATATTTGTATTTGTATTTGTTTAAATATTTATAATAAAAAAATCTATCTATGTATGTAAGTATATTATACTATTATGTATATCATAAATCTAGCACCGTAACACAAGCTTCGAGCTTACCAAGGGGCCAGATGTTGCTGTGTGAATTGTCCAGCAATATTTATTAATTTATTTATCATAATGAACAAATTATTTATGTTTAAATGGATCTTTTACGATATAAGTAACAGCTGACCGAGTTTATTTAATATAGCAATATATGGAATACAGTGTGCATACAGAATTACTCAGTATTTGATGTTTTTATTATTTATAATGTCTGTTTAATCAGTAGATATCGGGAAGGAACCTACAGTACCACTGTAATATTGTTTTACTGAAATAAAAAAAAAATTATAATATTTAGTATAATAATATCCGTAACACAAGCTTGGAGCTTATTACGAGGCTAGGTATCCCGGTGAGAATTGCCTAGTAATATTAGTTTATTTTGTTCTCTCTCCTTTATTTTTTTGCAAACTGCAAGCGTAGCTTTATCCAATACCGGTAGTTGAGGAATTTTCACCGGAAATTCAAGAGGAGTTGCGGGAAATTCGTAGAGTATTAAACGCAGTTGCACCTGATATTCAACCGTTGACTGGAGAATAAATTCAGGATTTATAAAACATGCTATTTTACTGATATTGTTGATAAAGGTTGAGATGGTAGGTACGTTAGAACCGTTTCTATAATAAAATAACAACATTTCAATAAGGTCAAACACAATTTATATTAGTGAAAGTAAACCATTATTACATAAATGATTCAAATATATCCAATAAAATTTTATTTAAAATATCTTGAAATAAGAATGATAAATTCATTAAATTGTTCTCGAGGTTGTAAATTAATTATAACTTCATCATTAAAACACTCATCTTTTTATTGCTTATTTCTAAATTTCTACGTTAATTTATAATCTCCCGCTGCGCCACAGAGGTGATAAGAGAATTGTTTTAATATTTGACGAAAAAAACATCGACGATGCCTCTAATGTTGGCACAGTACAACTCCCTTTTCTAAGGCCTTACTAAACTTCACACATTAATACCGACTTGACCGATTTTCCGATTTATTTCCTCCAAAGTTGAAACGTCACGACACTGTTTCTGAAGGAAGTTCTAACGATAAATTATATTCAGAGTATAAAAACCTGGTCTCGACAACTTTGAACCGGATATCCGGAAAATTGGGGTCCGTGGAAATTAAATCGCTTACAGCAGTTTTGTATTAAAAAGCTTATTGAAAAAGCCTTTGAAAGAGTATACCCCAAGGAAATAAGCAGACGCTCAGATTAAACTAATATATTTAGAGGAATTTCTTACTTACCTTTAACACAGAACTTCATTTCAACTGTTGAGTCATTTTTTTTTAAATTTTGATAAATATTTTATGTCGATGAAACCTAATAAATATTTTATTAAGAATGAATGCATTATAACATGTTTTAAATTAATTGCCTGAAAGACAATAAAACAAACTAACAATATTTAACAACGCGCAAATCCAAAATAAAAGATCTATTATAAATCCTTTTATATAGAGTAACGGAATTCTGTAAATCCTACTTAACCATGGGCTACTTTTGAACCCTTCCGTGATTTAGAAACACATAAAACACATCTAAACATCTGATATTATTTTGATCCCGATCGCATTCAAAAAGGTGAAGTCGTAAACAAAAGAAATGTATCGGGAACAGGAAAATGAGGATTCTCTGTAACCGAACGAAATCAGAACCCTGCTGTAACGTGCAAAACACGCGAGGGAGTGTGTTTCCATTGTACGTGTCAAAAGATCGGAAAAATTATTTCAAAAAATACAAAAATTAACATTATTATTAGTTATTAAATTATAACTGTCCAGTCCATACATAGATTGCCTGGAAGAAATCGCTCACAGCGATAAGGCCGCCCATTGTACTCCAAATGTTTTAGTCTTAAGTTTGTATTGTCTGTTTCTGTTTTTGTGGTGTACAATAAAGTATATTCTATTCTATAAATTAAATAACATAAATAAATATTATCTATTAATCGTTCACATCTGCTGTGTTGGTAAAGTAGGAGCACACTCATCTTTAATTCCGAAGGTCGTGGGCTTAAACGTGGACCTATAGATTTTTCTTCTAGAAAATGTATGCGCGCTTGAAAAACACGTCCTCTAGTGGTGAAGGCAAACATCGTCAGAATCCGCATGTTCTGATTACTTTGAAAATTTGTGTGAATTAAGGCCTAATCTCTCTTGTCACGAGAGAAGTTCCTATGTCCCAGCAGTGGAAACGTTAATATAGCAGTGATTATGACAACAATGGAAACAGCTCCCTTGGATTACATTGCAATATTCTATACCCATTACAATGTTTTATTCACTCTTTTTGTTAATGTTCAAGCGAATCCTGTTGTTTGTGGATTAGGGACATTTTGGAGGTTAATGAAAAGTGAAAATGTTATTTTTCGGGTGTCATCTACCTATTGTCTACTTGTTTTATTCTGATTTGCTTGTGATTGTATTTTCCAGATCTACCATAATAATATAAATATTATAGAAATACTAAATATATCCCATGGTAAGCTTTAAGCACCTAAACAACCTAGATTTCTGATATACTTAATATAATGTACATACATAGATCTATATTTATATTACAAATGTTATAAAGTACTCAGATAATCAAAACAAATATCTGCAGATCTTAATAATGTTTGTCTCGAGGCGGGAATCGAACCCATAACCGCTTGAGTCGCCAGCTGTCACTTCGCCCGCTGCGCCACAAAAATCACCATATAATTATAATGGGTTCTATTGGGGATACCTTCGCCCAGTGGAAGATAGCATGTGTTGTTATGATGATAATTACCAAAATAAAACCAGCTTTAGTAAATTACTTCCCAATAACAAACAGGTACAAACCAACACGACGCTCCGTTAATCGGATTTTGAGGATCCAGAATTCTCCTAAGGCTTGAAGGTTCTCCGCATCCATTACCAAATTATTCAACTCCATCTTCTGCAGAACTACTTAATGCAGCGCCCTCTAGGGCCCAATACGTTTTACATAATAAATCGATGCCTTAAGTTTGTCATGTCTTGACTTACATGAGCGAGCGTCGGACAGGGAATACGTGTTCACGACAAGTTGAATTTTGATGAGATTTAAACTTCTTTAAGTTTGTGCAAGGTTAAATATATAGGACTTCAGTTATTTACAATTACAGGATTTATTTATCATAGGTAGATGGTCAGTGGGACATATTTTTTAATGGAGGCATGGACAGCGTTAGACTTCTAAAATTAAAACACTATCTTGATCAAGATATTTCTTTGAAAAGCTGATTAATGTCGCTTTCTGTTCTTAGCCGAAGTGTACGACATGACAAAAAAGTTTTATTGTGATCCAGTTCCATAGAACTAAGTAAAAAAATTAGACCGTAAATATTTCCGAGAAATAAGTTTTAAAGGCCAAGCCTATTTATTAGTTGTGGAGTTGTCTATATTAAAATACTGTCTATATTAAAAAAACTATATTGTCTTTATCTAAATCAATGCTCAACAAAAACACTCGTAAAGTAAATTTCGCAAGAAATTTCCTTTCAAGGCGACTCTAATAATAGCAAAATGAAATAGCTTTATTCCAGATCTTCGCCAGTACCAACATTCTACATTCTAGCAAATTCGAAACATCGAAATGGAAAAGCCATTTCATATCGTTAACACCTGGAAAGCCGTGTGTGTTAATCCCGAGACTCAAGCATTCAGGTTAACGGTCTACGAACCAAACTAACGATTATTTCCACCGTTACGAAACGGTTTGACTTTGTATAGAGCCTTCACAACCTTCATAGGTGTTCGGAGTTTCAATGACGACTATTTAGACCCGTTAACTGTTTTGTATGTTTGGAATTTGGATATTGATCAGGTAAAACATTTTCCTGAGCTACACTATTCATTTTACATAAACGATAATTCCTCACGTATTTACAAAGGAGTTAAATCTTAATTTCAATTTTCTGTTTTTTCTGACGTGTCCATGTAAATCGTTGTATAACTCTTCCACCTACACTTACACCACATCTTTAGGACACCTTTAATCCTTTTACACAGGAAATGTGTACCGTGTGTAGAATTCGCATCACAAACAAAGCAAAATATCTTAAAAAATAATAAAGTTTAGATTCTGGTCACGACTATACAGCAATGCTGCTCAAAGGAACTGAATTAGAGGCCAACAGACTTGGCCTCGACTTAGCCAATTGGAGGCCAATAGGTAACCAGTTCAGATGTTCGGATCTAATGAATTTTTAAAGTTCTATAGTTGCCAACTGAATATTGACTAGACAGATTTCAGTGAACACTAAAATCAGAAGTAGCTCAGCATTTTACCTTTTCGGTAAATAGTAACGTTAGGTGATGAATAAGTTATAATATAGGTTTTATTTGGGAATTGTGGTTAATAAATAAATATTACTGGACAATTCACACAAAATCATTTAACCGCATGATAAGCTAAAAGCTTGTGTTACAGGTGGTAGATTTATTTTAAACTCAAAAATGTATGTATAATAATACATACATAGATATTTTTATTATACATTTATATAACACCCAGACACTGAATAAATATTTGGAGAACGTACAATTTTTTGTCCCAAGGCAAGAATTGAACCCGCAACCTCTTGCCTAGCAGGCGGACCTTCGCTTGCTGTGCAACAGAGGTCGCCACGAGACTGTTCCATACTCAAAATAAAATTAATATAAAGTACACACTTCCGGGTAATCAGACAAAATTTTTACTTATTGTTGACTAGCCTAATAATTATCTGAGAATAGTATAATGCTTTTATAGTAAGATTTGAAATACTGAAAAGACGCCATTTTGTTTGTGAATAGTGACAATTGGCAGGCAAGTTTGGTCATCTACTTACGTTCATGGGTTGGTTTTAGTGTTTGTTTATAGTTTCATACTGTGTTTTGGGGTTTATGAGGCATTTCCCACTTTATAGCTTACTTGTACACTTTCCCGAATACCCAGCACTTGAATTGGGTTCACGAGATAATGATAATAATTACTAGGTTTGTGGGTCAATCAGCAGTTATTTCTCTTATACCCTAGAATTAGATTATTTGTACGACGACAAAAAAAATATATTCATCTCTAAATTATTTAAAAAATTCTTTTTTATCAGTTAGACCATTACAAATATAAATTATTCGATCCCGTAGTGAAACCCTGAGCATAGCCCTCTCCATAGCTCTTTTAGCGACTTTAAGCCTGTTCTTGAGGCCGAAAGTGAAGCACCACTTTTCGTATCTGTAGCCAACAAGATGGACAGATAATCTTGTAAAAGCCGGTTCACTGGCACTGTGGATGTAAGTTGCATCCGACCATAATAAGTGGAAGTCATATAGGGAGGCCTATGTCCAGCAGTGGACGTCCGATGGCTGAAATTATGATGATGATGATGAAATATTAAATGTGATAAACCTGCTCATTTTGTATTTGACTTAATATAATTGAATACAAATCAAATAACCGATCCTGATGAAATTTCTATAAATGAAAATTCTATGAAATAATTTTGAGAATCATTTTGGCTTCTAAATGATGGATTAAATTCAGACTCCTCCAAATTCACATGAACGAAAACTACGGTCATGCCCTCTAGACAAATATCTAAGAGCCATCGAAAAATCTAATTAGGATACAACCTTCAATGCCGCCCCCTTGATAAATCCCACTAATTTCATAAAAGCAAAAATTTCTATGGGGCGATAGATGTTTGTCATTCTTAAGATGCGAAATAACTAAAGAATTTAATTTTATAAAACTTGGTAAATGTAACGTTGGATTGCATTAGTAATTGACATGTTTAACTGAAATATTTAGAATAAAAAAATCACTTTTCTGTATAACCAATTGACAATTGTAAAATCAATGCCACTTTTCTTTGTATTTTTATAACTCAACAACGGCTGGATGATTGAACTGAACTGTATATCTATGTTGTTGTAATCATCACCACCATGCCTTAAGAGCCGAAGAATTAATTTGTTGCAGTTTTATCGACTTAGTAAAAGGAAGTGTTCAAACTTTTACGACTTAAAAGCTTTTCATTATAATGAGAGGAAAGTTGAGTTTTGTATTAAAACGAGCAAGTTTTTAACTCTCAAAGAGGTATGGCGGATTTAATTTTCTGTTGTGAATAACTATGATATTTTGTAAAAAGTGGAAGTTTGTGCCTGGTTTGTTAATTTACAAGTTACAAGATAGGAATCCTATGCGTCTTTTATACAATGATAATAATGATGAATTTTAGCCAAGGCCTACCGCGCGCAAAGGACCGACTTTCAGTCAGTTTTCTCACGATGTTTGTCTTCGCCGTTAAAACGTGTTTTTAAAGCACACAAAAATTAATCAAGAAAAAAAATCTAGAGATGTGCAGAAGGGTTTGAACCCACAACCCTTGGAATGAAGGTAGAGTGTACTCCCACTTAGCCAACACGGTCCAAAATCTATAATAGCGTTTATAATTAGGGCCATTTGTGGGAAATAATATGTTTTGAATCGATCACCCTACACTCAGAAATCGCTGGAGTAATAAAATTGTAGAACTTTCCATCGATTCGTGAACTGTTCGCGAATTCAGACATTATAAAGTTTGCTGATATCTTTATAACGGGAAAGGAAGCTGTAGTGGAAGTTCGCAAGCATATTCTGAAGTTGTTCGATTTACGCTTTGCTTTGATATGTCGATTGCTTCTGGCATGTACTGGAAACTTCCATTTGCTGGTTAAGGATAGATTGGGTTAGTCATCACCATTACAACTCTTATTACCACTTATGTTTATTTCATAGTGATTGACTCTCACGCCTCCCAGCGGATTAGCAATCTGAAGCTAAACTGGTTTTAGAATAACACACAACAATATTAGTAACTATAGCGACTAATTTGCTCCCATAAAAGTTTTTAAATAAAACTAAGTACTAATAATTAGAAGTTTATAATCATTATAAGAGTCACACTTTCTAAATCATAAAATAAACTACAATAGTTATGAAAAAAAAAATTCCACACTAGGCAAAACCTGTATCGCGGGGCCCATTAATAGGTGTGACATCATAATAATATTATATATTAACCAAATACCTAAGAATGCCAGGAGCAATTGGTATAGCTCGCGACAAAAGGATTAATTTGAAAGATTTCGATTTCTCATCCTTATTTTCTAGAGCAGACAATATAGGCACCGAATTCAAATTGTTACTTACCAGTCTTACACAAATAATCAAACTATTTCTAGCTCCATTATACAAGAACAAGTTAAACATCCAGTGTTTTCTTTAGTTCCAGTAAGATAAGGTCAATTCAATTATTAACGTTGTACAAACGCACCTGGGGTGGAATGGCGGTTGCCACGCCGTCTAGTGGCCATCTTGGAAATTATTCACTGGCCGGCTACTTTGAGTGTCCACCGTACTTTATAAGGGTACTCACCTTTTTGTCTTCTATTCCATTGTAGAATAAGACTATAGCTGTGATATCAGATTCAGAAATCATTTATTCTATTGCTAGCGACCCACCCTTGCTTCGCTTCGGTTACATTATTATACTTATAAACCTTCCTCTTTAATTACTCTTTCAATTTCAAAAAAAAAAAACGGTATCAAACCTCAAAATTTGATACTTGGGAATACTACTATAATAACATGTATTTACCACATAATTAATGGTAATTTTTGTTTGTCGAAAATTTATTATAAATAAAGCAAATCATTTGTGAATCTGAAAACAGAGAGTTAAGCTAAAAAGGTATCAAGCCACTTAAATCACATTTTGATAGTCTAATTTAATCTGTAAAGGGTTCTTGGAAACATCGCCAGTTTACTTTGTGACCCTAAATCGGCCATGCATGGATGGCATGTCTACATAAATTGGTAATTTAGACAAACTGGAGGAAATATATTAACAGCTTGGACGAAATCATGCTTATGGGTTCGAGCAAAGGAATAATTATAATAATATTCTTGCACGGTTATCAACTATTAATTAAATTATGCAGGTTTTTACCGGTTCGAGATCGGTTTTAAGCCTGCAAACTCTTGTGTTACAAACAGACCTTCAACCGCTACACCACAGAGGTCGGCAAATAGATCAATACCATCAACCATAACATCTGTAATTTTTTACTCATACTTCTGTAAATATTGGCAATTCAATTAATAATAATTGCCAATATTAGTATAGACTCACTTCTAATACTATGTAATGGCACACATTATCACAGCACAGTTATGTTTCTATAAAAAAAGGTCTGCCATTAGTCTTTTGACTAGAACGGAGATAATGGTTTTTATTTTATTTTGTGAAAACTGTCTGGAATCAATAAAAATATTTGTATTTGTATTTTGTATTAAGGACAAAACAAAATGTGGGAAAATCTCCTATTCTCTTGAAAATCCATTAACCGAAAACAAAATTTAACGTTTGTTAATATTTAATTTGATCTTACGTAAAATAAAACGCGACTTCAATTCACCAAGCTACACGAGACCTTAGAGACCTACATTACAGATAATAGGGCGCCATTTACGCTTTCTTTAAAACATTTTTGCTCCGTCAAACACACTGGACGCAAGCTTCATTTAACCTTTTTTCTCCATTCAACGCAACTCCAAAATTTAACCCTTAACAAGACGAATGAAGCCATTTCCATGTTTTAGTAGACAGCTGGTACGGTTTCGGTGTAAAACACAACCTTTTATTGACTTCTTAAATCTTTTGGGAGGCAAAAAGGTCCAACTCAAGGTAGGTTAAATAATTTTGTGGTAGTTTTCGGGCTCTAAGGTCACTGTGATGGAATAAAATGGGGTATAAAGGACCCCAGTGATTTCTGGGTTACTCATTTCAAAGTAAAATACGCCTTCGCTACCTGTGTAAAGTGTAGTTTTTAGAAGCTTAGCTTTTTGTAAAGACAAGAGTTTGTAGACCTTAGTAAGTATACTTTTTTATAGGTATAAATAAGTATAATATAGGAATTTTGTGATTAAAATTTATCAATTCTAGAGACTCCGTTCTAGAGACTTTTTCAGATACGCCTATGCACTTTGTGGTAACAGGCAAAGTTTGATTTGAAGAGTCGGATGTTGAAAATCTTCTTTAAACGAAGCCAAGCTAAGTCACCATAATTCAATCAAAATACAAAATAATTTACGACCAACTTGAAATGATCAAACTAGACTCTTATATATGTAGTATATATACCTAACCATGTTATAATATAATACATATAGTCTGCTAAAGCTTAAATATCACAAAGTGGAGTAAGGTCATAGCCCTGCAGTTAGACAATGAAAACTGAACTGAATAATAAATATGGTCATAGACAATGCAGACTGAACTGAATAATAAATAAATCAAATTTCAGTCGTCAAACGTCTATGCTGGACGTCATATAGGTTCCAGATAATTTAGTAGTTCAGTAATTTAATAAGTCGGAAGCATCTTGGTTTTTTTTCCAATTCGCGGTCTTAATTATAAAAAAAAAAAAATATTCGAAACTTTTCGGCACGTTCAGCCATTTGTCTAAATAAATTATGTCTGTGAAATAGCGACCGTAAAATCGTATTAGTATTCAAAGCTGCAGCTAACTGCGTGCATGCTAATAATCTTTGGCTGGATTTACAGATGAATCGAGTATCGGATAGGAAATTAGTATATACAAGCTTAATACTCGTATTAGCCCGTGAATGAACTAGAACTAACGAGAAAATTGAATACTAAATTGTTTTTAAAATTATTTTCTTTTAAATTCATGGATAACACAGTTTTTGTTACCTATGCTGAGATACCTGGCTAAAAGTAATAACTTAAAAATAAAACTAACAAAGTGCGTGTAATCTTTAACGAAGTAATACCGAAATATTTTAGTCCACTCTGTGTTATTGACATTGCAAACATCTTATTTAAACATTTAGACTCTTCTTAAATTATTTCTTGAAATACAACTAAGGATAATACACTTAAATATAAATTTGTCATATAAATCATAACGCGCAGAGGTTTAAAAATAAGTGGATTTATTTATCAACAAGATGAAGCTTAGCTTCATAAGGAAAGTCTGTTATCTGAATGCCATACTTAATTAAATCTGATTTGACTGAGCCTAATTTAGCATGTCAAATTATTAGAAAGTGTAAGATAAAATGAAAATGTTTATCAATCTAGGTGAAAGGTGCGTTCACATTGTTTTCTACCTCAGAAATCTCTCTACAAAGATCAGATCTCTGTAAAGTATTATTTTAGCCGTTGGACGTCCACTGCTTAAATTTGCTTCCATTAAAGATTTCTAGTTATTTAAGAAGAAGAATTATGCATCTAATCTACAGTTAACTAATACCACCTTGTTGGTTGACGTACTAAGCTGCGTTTTCGATTTTGAGAAATATTCGTTCGAGAATTTTTTTTCAACCTCATCGACGATTTATTCCCCGCGCTTTATGGACAGCCATTAAAGTACAAAGCTATATTATATGTATATAGATTTATAATATGCGAACAATTTAAATATTATGAATAAATATAACGGGCCGATTATCACGGGACGAATACGGACTAAATCAAACAGGCGCTTATGTCACAAGTATAATAATATTATAGTTATACATTTCGTAAGTTGATTTTCATTCTATTCTGATTGATTTGAAGGTTTCTAGTGTTTGACAATTACTAAAGCTCAGTACTCACATACGGTATTACTCGACTTCGAGTAAAATTATTGATACCGTATGTGATTACTGAGCTAGGTTCAAAATATCTTATGTCTTGTTCCAAGCACTAAATACTAACCAACAATTTAAAATACAATGTGTTTCACTTCTAGTAACTAGTCTAGTAAATTCTAGAACGTTTTGATCCTGCAATGTCCATTTTCCTCCCACGTTACAGTCAATCTATGATGTTGAGCAGCTGATTTGAGCTTAAAATTTTCGTTTTTCTTAAGTTAAAAAACGATTTAAAGCCGAAACCAAGTTAATCCCAGACATTTTTCATTTAACCCGACTAATGTTTAACGATTAGTCTTAGGTTTGATTTGATAAATGTTTGTTCAGTAAATGTTCAGCAATGACTTTTCGCACCTTTTATCTTTGACCTCAATCAAAAAGGTTTATTTTGATGTGAACTCTAAATTAGAGTTCATCGCCAGAATTTTTATCTAATCTTATTTCTTTATTTGTTTAAGGATTATCTCTTTGAGGCAAAAAAATTCAAATCGTAGAAATAAATTTAACCCCTATTAATATAATTAACACCTATTTGTGTTGTCGTAATTAAATTTTATGTAAATAATAGGCTCGGCAACAATTGGGAAAGTCTATACATATTATTACGCAGATGTTCAAAAAAAATCGATTACTTCTCAATTCCCATTCATTTCACTTTTCATTCAAATATTTAGGTTTAATCAAAGTAAAAATATTAATTATAATTCACAAAATACATAATTATACCCTAAAACGCTACAAATCAATTCTGGAAGCCAATGAACCCTAGATCGTAATTCCAAGGTACGAATGACATGACCCCTGGATGAAGACATTGGTCTGATTACAGATACGTTCTCCTGTTCCACTTCAAGTAATTGTTGAAGGCTGATTTCATACAAGATTAAAGGCAGAAACACATTATTAACACCCGACGCCACCCGATGCGTGTTGAGTCGAATCAAATGTATGGTTTTCTATAGACCAGAAACACACTTTGAACACGCGACCCGAAGCCACGCGCGCACACGCCACCTGATCCAGACGTGCCAGATCTGCGTGTGCGTGTTTACCCCCACCATGCGTGCCCATGGTGGGGGTAAACACGCTATCCGACGCGGGCGCGTAGTATGTTTCTAGACAACACTCGACGCCACGCGTCATTCGTTCGAGAACTGTCACTTTATGCCAATTTCATATTAAATTTTTGCATTTATTTAGTGAAATGATGATGAAATGCTAGTATGTCGTGGCGTCGCGTGTTGGTAATATGCACGGTGCACGTCGGGTGTCGACACGTCGCGTCGCGTCGGGTGTTAATAATGTGTTTCCTGCTTAAAATTCCAGTAAATTTCTCGTAGTCGAAAGGTCTTTGACACATGAATGGGGATGAAATTAAAGCTGTTATTTAGAAGCTTTTGATTTACTTTGCAATCAATTCATTCCTTTGATAACAAAATTAGGTTAATTATTCATTGTTTATTACCTTGTATAATTTATCTAAACTAATACTCTACTCACTTCTAGGTTAGATTAGGTTAGCCCATACCTAATCCTAAGCTAAAATCTAGACAACTATCTAGGCTTAGACTATACATATGCCTAGAAAGTTGTACAGCAATATTAATTTATTTAAAAAAAAAATATTTCAGACAAAATGCTGCATATTTTCTGATTCCGCTTATCCAACAATATGCTTTATTTTGTAACTATCTTTCGCCAAAATGAAAAACTCCCGCGAAAAATTTATGAATTACTTGCTTTTAAATAATGTCTATAGTAGGTACTATACGATAAAACCACCTTAGTTTATAGTATTAAGTAGTACCTCAGTTTCCCTAATTAACCGCATTTTATGAAAACAGCACAAACCAGGGAAGATAACTCCGGTATTCAGGTCGCACGATAAGAACTAACTTTGAAAGTACCAACGAAATTCTCAACTCGCTTTATCTTTGGTTAATGAAGACTGTATTTATGGGATATTATAGTAATTAATCTCTAACTGGGTTTAACAAACCGCTTAATTTGTAAGCAGTTTGATTATTATAGAGTATGAAACCATAACTTTTCCTAAAAACTTACCTAGACAAAATTAACGTATAAGTAACACTAATGTCTAGCCCAAACCATAAAAGACCCCGCTTCGAAAAGTATGTAATGAAAAAACTCAATTTGTAGTTTCAGAAAGCGCAGACATTTTCACACAAATTGTATTTCTTAGTATCACATTACCGGAGTTTCTTTGTTTCGAGAGCTTTAATTGAATTAAACATTGTTACAATGTTTTTACGGGCGAATACACGTGCAATTGCTTCGGGCTAGATTTATAAAGAAATTCGATCTTAATAAGCAAACAGAGCCTTGTTACTTTTTTGACGTTTTGCGAAATGAGATATTTTATGCACCACGTGACCGGCGCGTCACGCGAATTCTATGAAAAATACTAAATGATCTTGATACTTCGTCGATCTAAAACATACAAATATACTAATAATTATTTTAGATCTGTAGAAAATGGCATCGAATAAATTCCATTTTATTGAGTGGATTTTTTTCAGTTTCATTCTGAAATAATTATTATATTAATGTTTTTATTTAATTGATAGGTGTTTAATATATTTTCCTAAATTCAAAATGGCGGATATTTTTATTTCAATATTTGAATCAATTATGTTTTATCTTAATAATATCAATATTTATTTTAAATCTGATTGATTATTTGAAATCAATTAAGTACATAATTTTAAATTAAAACATTCATGATTAATAATTATCTATATAAGAATAAAACTGAAAATAGTCTTATTAAAGTTAAATGTCCTCATTCATCTCATCTTATGGGCTCATTTTTAAACCGATTCTTCTGAAATTTGGTGTGTAGGTTTGTAATTAAATGTTTTTTTTTGTCGAATGTTGGGACTTGATGTAAGTTCGAAAGTCTAAATTGAACGGACTAAATAGTAATTCTAATTATAACAAAACAAATAAATTATATTATATATAAGTTGCTTGTTTTGTTATATGGTATGTTTGTGTTTGAATAAATAAAAGTTTCGTTAATGAAGGTTTTAATTATGTTTCGGTATTATTTTTGTAGTTTCGAACTTTATATTTATTTTTATATTTATTGGTATCCATTTATCTACATTTATGTCATAGACAGATGTAGAATATCCATTTATCTACAATGTCATCTTGAATAATTCCCATTATATTTTTATTTTGATAAACTATTTATTTTTATTTTATTACGAACTTATTGAAAATATTTCATTTATATATTAAAAAAAAACCAACCCGCACTTGGCCAGCGTGGTGAATTAAGGCCTAATCTATCTCGTTCATTTTATTTTAAAAAGTAAGTAATTTAATTAATTAATTTACAAAAAAAAATGTTTCATGTTTTTTATTTGATTCAAATAATTAATTTCACGTTGTTCCTTTCTTTTAAAATACTATGTTACTTAAGCAGAGTTATTATTTTTTAGCTATTCATTCGATTGGTATCATAAAAATCGAGTTTTTTTTTCTACATGTAAGTCGGTTCGATTCCCAGACAAAGCAAGTAATTTTTAGAAAATCAATGAATGCAGAATTACTAACTTAAAAATAAAATGAAGTCTTGTTTGAGCAAAATTCACTATCTACGATATTTAAGGTACTTCCCCTCCATGGCCCATAACTTTGGGACGCCCTGTATTTATTAGAAAGGTATAGTAAAACCATTTCTAAAATGAACGCCCCTCTACCGAATTCTATTTTTTTTTTTCTGTGTATTCTGTTTTTCTGTATTTCCTCTCACACGTTGAAATCATCACGGTTTTGTGGAGGGAAGTTCATTTTTAGAATGGTTTTACTATACATAGGTATTTAATGTTTACAATAAATAATATATTTATTAGAAAGGTACATTATTTATTGTTTACATATTGGATACTCGGTAAAAATAAGAACAAAAAATTACGGAATATTTTCTTTGTAATAAATATTATAAATATTAATGTAACATAGGCTATATTATATTTAAAAAAAAATTAGGGATCCTTACTAAAACTCCAATAATGTAACATAAGGTGTAAAAAAATGACCTGAAAAATTCCTTACGTCGCGTGCGCTGCGAAAACCATTGATGATAGAACAAAATCATGTACTACGACTTTGTAGAACTCATCATTATCTACAAAAAATGTCGCGACAGCATATGTCTAAATATTATAGTTATGTCACAGTAAGCAGTTTTTTATTCTAAAATATTAATTTATATATGCCGCCACTTGAAAGGGTCTTCATTTGTACCTTGGTATTAATCCTTATCAAAATAAATTACTTTATAATCAAGACGGCTTTAATACCTTTTTATAACTTTTTGAATTATTCAATTCGGACATTTCATTCGGAAGATATCACGAGTTTAAAAATTCAAGTATTAGAAAAAAGTCTAGAGGTTGTCGCTCATCGCGCTCAGCTAGCCAGCATGCGATGTAGACTCCATGTAAGCGTCACTTTGGGGGAGTCAATGTAATGTAATATAATGTAATATCCTAATCCTAACATAGGCTACTTTTTACCGCGGAAAAATACATAGTTCGGCGGAAAAATATATGCTTACGCGGAAAAAATCTATTTAGATAAAATTTAGTATGCTGAAGATAGTTGCAAATAAAAGTAAGTATATGGCGAGAGACTTTTCACCGCGGAAAATAATTGCTTCCACGGGAAAATATATATGCTTACGTGGGAAAATTCTATTTCGATGAAATTTAGTATGTAGATAGTTGCAAATAAAAGTATATGGCGAGACGAAGTTCGCGGGGGCTGCTAGTAATAAATATTATGGAAATCTATACTACAATTATCAAGCTGAGGAGATTGCTTGTTTATTTGTTTGAACGTGCTACTCAGGAACCGCGGGTCCGATTTAAAATATGATTTCAGTATTGGATAGTAAAATGATCGAAAAAGGCTATAAAACATAAACTAGTAAATAACGTAAAAACGCAAGCGCAGCTGTCGGCGGGTCGGCAAGTTAGTCATAATCTAAAAAAATCATAGGCATAATTACATTTAGTCGTTGGACGGTTTCACCAAAAAAAGTTGCCTTGTTGTTTTTTAATTAGGATAGATAACTTTAGATATGCAATCCACATCCTACAGCATAACCTCCAAATAAATAAGGTAAAACAAGATGACAATGATGTGGTACAATTCTTAGGCCAGCAACATTTGGTACAATTCTTAGGCCAGCAACAACAACAATTGACCGTTATCAATAAAAATAACAATTGATCGTTATCAACGGATCAACTTATGTCGGTCGTAGTATCGCAATAACACATACACGCACACTAACAGCGTTTTTACAGCAATTGACAGTCCCACACACTGACATTTTACGAAATATTTCTATATTTTATTCAAGAACAACCGACATAGGTCCGACCTCGACAAGCGCTCACGCGGTACTAAATGGAAAAAGCCGGCTGAATGAAAAAACTACTAAATTATGGTAGTTTTATTTTATTCATAAAAAATTACCAAAACCGTTCTACAAATTAAAATTAATATCATAGTTTAAGCAAATGTTGATAAATATTTTGATATAAATATGACGTCCCATTGATTTAGAACTTCGGAGTTATTGAGGTTTGTTTCGAAGCATTTTCGGCCGATATTAAATTCGGTATATCTTTAGAATAAAAGCATTTAACGAAAATGTACTCTACTTTAAATGAAGAATAGGATATACGTAACATAATAAAAAATAGTTTGATCGCCCATATTCATTAGAATCTACAAATAAGAGCTGAGAAAACAGGTCTTCGAGCGTTTTTTACGAAACATGTATCCGGAGAATGATTATTACTCAATATATAAACAAGTTATCTAAAATGTTTCTTACTACTTTTGTAGAGGAGAAAACGAACTATTATAAAGATGTAATTGTAATATCAAACAACTAACGCAAACCATAGAATTAGGACGAGAAAACCGAACAATTTCGCGATTTCACGTAATAGGCCTCTTAAAGGGTTTTTTGCTTCGCACCTTACCTCTTATTGATTTAAAGATTTATTATGTCATTTATTTCCATAAAATCCTAAAGATCAATTGGACACGTCAATAAATACAAAATGTTTTATACTTCTTCTTAAATTATTTTATTTGACTATCTACAACTATTTTTTAACTATTTTTCGTTTAATTAGCCGATTCTATTTACTCCCTGATTATACTAACTCGAGTAGACAAATAGAAAAGGCCTGAATAAAATTAAGCTGATTGCCTTCATAACTTCCAACCAAGCTTATTTATTATTCAACCACTAAAAGGATATTTGCCTTAATTGTTTTTGCAATTGGCCAATTAGTAATATTGTTTTGCTTAGTGTTCTAATTTCTAGGAATTTCTAATTAGTGTTTTACACTAATTATTCTAGTGAGTTTGTTGGTTTCGCGATCAAATTTAATAGAAACTGTTTAAGTAATTAACTTAAGTCATCTTAATCATCATAATCACCCCTATTTATTTTCCCACAGCTGGGATACAGGACTTACTCTTGACCACCTTGTACGTCCAACGGCTGAAAACTTAAAGAACTAGCTGTCCAACTTGTGAAGCCTCAAGTTGGCGCGTTATAAAATATCCTCCCGCAGCAGTAAAACGTATCCTATGTGTAAATTCAGGGTGTTAGCTAACTACACAATTTTTTTTATAAAAATTGCCCCATCCTTTCAGTTGTAAAGTAACAAGTATACACAAACACTCACAAACTTTCGCATTATTAATAAACTAGTGTTATAAACTCAAACATTAATTCCTAATAATGAAGGATCTTCACAAGTTTGGGCCAAACTAGTATTATCAGTTATTAACAAATCCATCTACTAGGACGGTCAAGTTTACGTAAGAAAGAGTGGTTAACCCCAAGACCATTAGAGCTAGCAAACATTTGCTATGACCATCAGCAAACGATACCGAGTGGATGGAACTATGAGAATGTCACTTAGACTTTACACATAAGGCGATTAACACACTGCCACGATCAACGCTGCAACTCAGTTTAAAATAAATAAATATTGCTGGACAATTCACACAGCGACATCTAGCCCCGTGATAAGCTCTAAGCTTTGTAGTTGAAAGTTTCTGACCTGTAATCCTAATCACCCCTATTTGCGTTAGTCGTTATGGCACGTTTTACATACAGTTTTCAAGAAGATAAATCAAGAAGATAAGAGTGCGTGGCACGACGCGTGACGCGGTCAGGCCAAATAGTATTTTTGGTAACAAAATATCGCTCTCTTACAATTAAAAAATACATAATGTAGACAAGATATATTATGATTCTTCTTAAGAACCTTCGAGGAATCGTTGTTTATAAACTTGCAAGAAAACGACTAGCAAGTGATCGGTTTTAGGGTTCCTTTCCAACGCCAATTAGATAACAAAAATATTCATAAAAATACCTGATAAATGATCCTTCCTAAAACATATAAACAAGAAACTTTCTGAAGATAAAACGAAATTATTGTAAAGTTAGATTTATCGATTTATGCATTTCATAAATAAATAAATGTTGCTGGACAATTTACAGAGCTATATTCAGCAAGGTCGGTATCTCAAAGCTCGTGTTACATGGATAAATATTTATGTTTTTCTTAATTATAAAGAACACGAAGAAATTTATTTTTAAGCAAAAAACAGGTGAGTTGACTGATCGGATTCGGATATCGTATTTATAATAATTATGTCATATCAACTTGGAAAATAGACTGGCTTTTGAATAACATACAGAACCCTCTATACACAACTTAAACTCAAACTTACAGCTTATTTATATAGCTTGAGAGCTTCGATCAATCAATCCGACCACGTAACAAGATCAGCCTAAATAAATATCACGTTTTGTTTCGATCGGAGGGTGAAAAACTATTTCCCGTCTGTACCCGTATTAAAGTTGGGGCGGACTGAGTGACAGTCCCATCCTAACCCTTGTTTATAGAAAGACTTTTACAAGTCTACGACTTTGGCGCTAACGAAGGTTGCGCATTCGATTCCCGCATTGGGACAAATATTTGATCGATTTAGATTTTCAGGTGTTCTGAGTGTTTGAATAAAATAGAAAAAAGCCGTGTTGACTAAGACACACTCGACTTTAGTTCCAGAAGTCATGGGATCAAAAGGTTATGTGCGTGTGTGTGTTTCAATTATAAAGTAGTACTAAACATAGATATGAATGAGAATTATCTAGTTGTAATATTTTCGACGTGTCGTGATTCAAATCTTTGTTTCTATGGAAATACATGGCATTTCTTGACATTGTCGATTTGATGCCCCAAAATGAGATAGTGTGGCACTATTCTAAACTGGTTCGTATGGGACCACGAACTTTTATAGATATTATATTTTAACACTCAAATACCGTATCGGATAGTATAAATCACCTCAGAAGGTAAGGTTTTTATTTGCTCAGTAAATTGAGACGGTTAAGAGTTCGTTTGTTAAATTGAACAGATGACAAGGCCGTCGGAATTAATGCTGTTAACATGTTACTTACGTGAGCATGGCAACATTTGTCGAAGTACTTGTATTTGGCCGTGATGGTAATATCCATAAGCGCAGGCTATTTGTCAACCAAGTTGCGGCGGAGTAAATGCGATGTTTGTTGATTTGGATTTAAAAAGAAAAAGTAAACTTCGAGCTTACGTCATCACGTTTTGACGTAAGTATTAAGTAAGTAATAATTAAGTATATTCAACGTAACTAGTCGGAAATCCAGAAAAAATAAAATTAAACTAGAACTGCCCCGCGGCTTCACCCGCGTTATTACATTTTACCGTGGAAATAGTTTTTCCCGCAGTACAAAGTATATAAACTTCCTACATAATAAAAATTATAATTTATAACTACATACTAAAAACAAAGCATAACATTTTTATAGCATTTTCTAGAATTCTAATGTAAATTTTAATCTCCCAGAGAATCGCTACAAATACGTAGGTTACCTTATTGCAGCATTGAACTGCACCCGGAGGAAAATAAATTTCAATTTAAAATTTAGTTACGCTATTTTTCTGAACTTTCATGTATAATTTAAACTAGTTTTTAAATTACCACCAATAATTTCTGTTCACATCTTATCTCAAAATAATTATCAAAACCCATTATTAAATTCTACTATTGGGAAAAGGTCTCCCCAATAAAATATATAAACATACTAACACAATATAATTGTATGTAATACCTATAATTAGAAAATGTAATGGGAAAAACTGCAATATCACAACGTAACCTTAGTCCTCGAGTGGGAATCGAACTCACACCACCCAGTTTAGCCCTGGTTGCGTTATTACTATTAGGTTACGTTGTGACCTTGTAATTTTCCTATAGCATTATTCTAATTAGCACAATACTTTTATAGTAATACCTATTCCTCAAATTCTCAAGCTAAGACAAAATACAATTAATGCATTTAACAGCTTACAATACAGAAACTTTGTAAGACGATGGCAATAAACATTTAGAAATGAGTCGGGCACGGCCGTCTGTCCGTCTGTACGTTACATTACAAAGTCATTAGTTACAATCTAGGTGCAGGTCACGTCTATGACTTTGCTTGTGTATTGCTGCCTTTTTTCGCTTGCTAACCCTAATAGACGGGCTACGAAATAAGCGGTTTGGGACCAAAGTTTATATTATTAGTCTCATCATAATTATACACGTGCCTTACGTGAACTTTACTTTACTTACTAAATTTTGTAACCAGTTGGTTGAAAGTGGTATATATACACAAGGTTCTTTTCGCAAAAATTGACTCTATTCTCTGTCGAAATTGTCTATGAAACTCACAGATAATGTGGCTTTATATTTAAACTTACATTGTCCTAGTAAATTTACATAACCCTATAACCATATAAACACAACAAACTCACTATGTACGACCAGGAAACGAGCAGTGGTGAATTAACTATTTAGTTTTAATAAGAGCTTTTTTTAACAACATAACAAAAATTACATAAAAATTACATCAAAGAAGATTGAAAGATTTATGTCATTTATTTCCATAAAATCCTAAAGATCACTTGGACAAGTATTAAATTCAAAGATTTATGTAATTTATTTTGAAGATAACTTGTGCACGTGTAAATAAAACTCAGCCTCCATCGCGTCTCACGGCCCCAACAGACAAGAGGTCGCCCGCGACAGGAATGAGAAGTGCTCTCATTACGAGGCGGAAACAAACGCCAATCTATTGAATTTGTACGTACACAGGATTAGCTGTTCTTCAACGACACCCGCCATTAGCGCCTAACTGTAATTGAAAAGGTGGGCGATGGGCTTTACTGTTACTTTTTGTGATTTGATAATTTAATATCATCTGATGGCGAAAAATATTATCTTAATTCATCCCATCGGTATAGTTAACCTGCTTAAGGGATTTTCATTGTATATAAAAAATTGTTAAATAACTATTTCTGGAGGTCGTCAGGAGTAAGATTGGTTTCGGTATTCGTCGGTGGTTGGTTATTATACCTAGACACAATATATTTAAAATACTATTCTACTAACTGTGATAAATTAAACAATTAGTCAAATATATAATTTTATTTCGATAAATGTCTTTCTTTATCACAAATTGTCACATTTTTAAAACAACTTATTTTACTGTATAAAAATGGTCTGTTATACAATTATAAGCCTAATATTTTCATTACCTACTTAGATAAAATGAGCCATTAGCAAAAATGTTTGTCTTGTAACTTTCTTATTCAGAAAAAACGTCCTTCTAAGAACAAGAGGAATATTACTAAAATATCAAGGAAAGTACTTATATTTTTTCCCTAACAAACAATAGTTCTTTAGGAAAATAATATTTATCATTAATTCTTCATTATTTGCTTTGGTACTACGAAAATGATTATAAGTATTGTTTATTTTCGATCATAACATATATTACAACATACAATTGTTTAATATCTGTGTAGACTTCGTTTTGGGAACAGTTAGTTGACTTTTTTTCTGTAGGACGTGGTTTCGAACCTCACCAAGCACCTGGTACTTTTATCAAATAACACGTATTTTAACGGTGAAAAAAACATCAAAAGGAAACTCATAGCAAAATGACCCTAGTCGTATTGTCCAGTTATCATAATCTCTTTTTTGTGTGTGACATTAAGGAGATTAAGGAATGTATATGTTACGGCTAATACCCGAAGTGCGGCTACACCTAGTTCTAGCCGGTTAGAACTAGGTGTAGCCACTTACTCTTGGTTAAACCTATAGTATTAGCCGATTGTTTTCGGGTAAAACTAGGTCTAGCCTTCATCATGTCGGCTACAACTAGGTCCAGCCATTCCCTGTTGGATAAAACTAGGTCTATCCGATATCATTCCGGCTAGAACTAGGTTTAACCAATAGTAAGTTGGCTACACCTAGTTCTAACCGGCTAAAACTAGGTGTAGCCGTGTGTTGTTCCAATGTAATTTTATTTTATTTGTATGTATATTTGTAAGCCAAACATTCTTGAATAAACGAATTTTCTTTTCTGTTGGATAAAACTTAGATGTGTGTCCTTCCGCCCCGCGTCTCACTCATGACTTACCTACAGCATCTGCAGCAGCGGCGCAGGGTGGAGGGCATAGCGAGGCACGTGCCTCTGCAGGTTGTGAGTGCCAGGTGCTGCTGATCTACTGAAGGTCTACTAGCGAGTGTGACTCACAGCGTCTGCAGCAGCAGCGCGTTTCTCAGTTTTATCGTAGTATTGAAATTATGAATGTAATGTAATAATTATTGATTTTAATGACATAAGTGTTTAAAATTGATATAATTATAATAATGCATGTACCATTTGTTTAATATAATTCCCATTGTCCCATTGTCAACGGGAAGGAACCTACTTATCATCAAAATGTTCTAAAATTCATTGAAATTATTTGTATGCCCAGGTGGGCGCGACATGGCTGTGCAAAATTATTTTATAAGATCATTAATGAAGCCTATGTTTCATGCAAATAAATATTTATGATTATGATTATGATCATCTAACAGGGATTGGTTGTTAAAAAAACATCCAATTAAAAGAAACGTAGAGAATTTTATTAATTCTTTTAAATCACATTGTAATAATTAACACAAATTATTAGGAGTGCAATTTTTAATATAATAGGAACAATCAGGAACAGGCGGGACACGCATCTAAGTTTTATCCAACAGGGATTGTCTGGACCTAGTTCTAGCCGGAATGATATCGGATAGACCTAGTTTTATCCAACAGGGAATGGCTGGACCTAGTTGTAGCCGGCATGATGAAGGCTAGACCTAGTTTTACCCGAAAACAATCGGCTAATACTAGGTTTAACCAAGAGTAAGTGGCTACACCTAGTTCTAACGTAACATATATATGTTACGGCTAATACCCGAAGTGCGGCTACACCTAGTTCTAGCCGGTTAGAACTAGGTGTAGCCACTTACTCTTGGTTAAACCTAGTATTAGCCGATTGTTTTCGGGTAAAACTAGGTCTAGCCTTCATCATGTCGGCTACAACTAGGTCCAGCCATTCCCTGTTGGATAAAACTAGGTCTATCCGATATCATTCCGGCTAGAACTAGGTTTAACCAAGAGTAAGTTGGTTACACCTAGTTCTAACCGGCTAAAACTAGGTGTAGCCGAGTGTTGTTCCAATCTAATGTTATTTTATTTTATTTGTATGTATATTTGTAAGCCAAACATTCTAGAATAAACGAATTTTCTTTCTTTATTTTCTTTTCTGTTGGATAAAACTTAGATGAGTGTCCCGCCAAGCCTTCCCCCCCGCGTCTCACTCATGACTTAAAGCATCTGCAGCAGCGGCGCGGGGTGGAGAGCATAGCGAGGCACGTGCCTCTGCAGGTTGTGAGCGCCAGGTGCTGCTGATCTACTGCAGGTCTACTAGCGAGTGTGACTCACAGCGTCTGCACGCGTCTTAGTTTTATAGTATTGACATTATGAATGTAATGTAATAATTGATTATAATGACATACGTGTTTAAAATTGATATAATATCCTCCCAATTCCCATTGACCACGTCCCCGGTCACCGGGGACAATGGGAAGGAACCTACCTTTCATCAAAATGTTCTAAAATTCATTAAATTATTTGTATGCCCACCTGGGCGCGACATGGCTGTGCAAAATTATTTTATACTAGATGAAAACCCAGCTACGCTCGGGTGAAATTTGACGAAATTCTCCATAATCCGAATTTTGCGGATATGACATGATATTTTTACGTTCATTCCTGCCGGAATCTACAATCCTAACGGAATAAACGCCAGTGGATACATATGCAAGAGCGAGAAAGAATGACGGTATTAAAACCTCGCGTCGCGATCCCTTCCCGTCGTGTTTTATTTTATCCCGTCGTTTTTCTGTTCAGTTTGCACGACGGGGTAAGTCGGAAGGAATGAACGTTAGTGGATGAGCCGCTAATTAGTAGGTACTAACTCAAGCTGGTACTATTACGTTTCCACAGCATTGGGACACAGGGACTTCTCCAAGGACAAAAGAATTAAGCTATGTTTATTTTAACATAAATCAACATATGGAATTCAATGATTATCAATAATAGTGTAGCTGTACTGTACAATAATAAATATAATTATTGATAATAAAAAGAAAAACTGAAGAACCGTGTTTTAATTATGATGTTGCTCTCTCTAACACCTGTCGATTGAGCTCTGTACGGCATCTCTAGGCCAAGCCGTTTCAGAGTTATGGCAGTTTAAAGTTTGACAGCTATCATCGAAAATGTTGCTCTCTCTAACACCTGTTGATTGAGCTTAGTAGAGTATCTCTAGGCCAAGACGTTTCAGAGTTATGGCAGTTTAAAGTTTGACGGCTGTCATTGAAAACGTTGCTCCCTCTAACACCTGTCGATTGAGCTTTGTACGGCATCTCTAGGCCAAGCCGTTTCAGAGTTATGGCAGTTTAAAGTTTGACAGCTGTCATTGAAAATGTTGCTCTCTCTAACACTTGTCGATTGAGCGTAAAAGGGTATCTCTAGGCCAAGCCGTTTCTGAGTTATGGCAGTTTAAAGTTTGACAGCTGTCATTTAAAACGTTGCTCTCTCTAACACCTGTCGATTGAGCTTTTTACGGCATCTCTAGGCCAAGCCGTTTCTGAGTTATGGCAGTTTAAAGTTTGACAGCTGTCATCAAAAATGTTGCCCTCTCTAACACCTGTCGATTGAGCTTTGTACGGGATCTCTAGGCCAAGCCTTTTCAGAGTTATGGTAGTTTAAAGTTTGACAGCTGTCATTGAAAATGTTGCTCTCTCTAACACCCGTCGATTGAGCTTTGTACGGCATCTCTAGGCCAAGCCGTTTCAGAGTTATGGCAGTTTAAAGTTTGACAGCTGTCATCGAAAACGTTGCTCTCTCTAACATCTGTCGATTGAGCTTTGTACGGCATCTCTAGGCCAAGCCGTTTCAGAGTTATGGCAGTTTAAAGTTTGACAGCTGTCATCAAAAATTTTGCCCTCTCTAACACCGGTTGATTGAGTTTAGTAGGTCATCTCTAGGTCTAGCCGTTTCAGAGTTGTGGCAGTTTAAAGTTTGACAGCTGTCATCGAACATGTTGCTCTCTTTAACACCTGTCGATTGAGCTTAGTGGGGTATCTCTTCGCCAAGCCGTTTCAGAGTTTTGGCAGTTTAAAGTTTGACAGCTGTCATCAAAAATGTTGCCCTCTCTAACACTGGTCGATTGAATTTAGTAGGGCATCTCTAGGTCTAGCCGTTTCAGAGTTGTGGCAGTTTAAAGTTTGACAGCTGTCATTTTGACAAATGTCATTGAAAACGTTGCTCTCTCTAACACCTGTCGATTGAGCTTTGTACGGCATCTCTAGGCCAAGCCGTTTCTGAGTTATGGCAGTTTAAAGTTTGACAGCTGTCATCAAAAATGTTGCCCTCTCTAACACCTGTCGATTGAGCTTTGTACGGGATCTCTAGGCCAAGCCCTTTCAGAGTTATGGCAGTTTAAAGTTTGACAGCTGTCATCGAAAATTTTGCTCCCTCTAACACCTGTCGATTGAGCTTAGTAGGGTATCTCTAGGCCAAGCCGTTTCAGAGTTATGGCAGTTTAAAGTTTGACAGCTGTCATTGAAAACGTTGCTCTCTCTAACACCTGTCGATTGAGCTTAGTAGGGCATCTCTAGTTCTAGCCGTTTCAGAGTTATGGCAGTTTAAAGTTTGACAGCTGTCAACGTAAATGTTGAAATAGTACGGCATCTCTAGGCCAAGCCGTTTCAGAGTTGTGGCAGTTTAAAGTTTGACAGCTGTCATTTTGACAAATGTCATCTAGACACCTATCAGTTTATAAGTTAAACTGTTTCAAGGATAATTATTCAATACCTTAGGATAAAATACATACTTCGTCATCATCATGTCAGCCGTTGGACGTCCACCGCTGGACATAGGCCTCCCTTCCCTTAACGACCTCCAGGTATTACGGTCGTGACGTGAACCAGCAGCCCGAGCCATAAAAAGGAAACTAATATTGTTTTTCTGTGGTTGAATCGGCCACAGAAAAATAATATCAAGACGTTTCGTTTCAGTTCTTTGTGATGGATTCATTTTGGGGCGACGAACGCAATGTGCGTATCTAAGAAACGGAACGTGCTTGTTGACACCAAAAATGGCGACAGCTGTTTGTATATTATTGTTTAATTTACAGTCGGAATTTAACGAAATTCTCCATAATACGAATTTTCCGGACATATGTTGTCGACTCAGAATCAATATTTTTTTATGTTTCGTTATTTAAATAAGGTTTCGATCGAGTCTACCGTACCCCTGCACGAAATTATTAATATAGAAGATCATTAACGAAGCCTATTTTCAAGCAAATAAATATTTATCTAACAGGGATTGGTTGTTAAAAAAACATCCAATAAAAAGAAACGTAGAGTTTTTTTATTCTTTTAAATCACATTGTAATAATTAACACAAATTATTAGGAGTGCAATTTTTAATATAATAGGAACAATCAGGAACAGGTGGGACACGCATCTAAGTTTTATCCAACAGGGATTGTCTGGACCTAGTTCTAGCCGGAATGATATCGGATAGACCTAGTTTTATCCAACAGGAAATGGCTGGACCTAGTTGTAGCCGACATGATGAAGGCTAGACCTAGTTTTACCCGAAAACAATCGGCTAATACTAGGTTTAACCAAGAGCAAGTGGCTACACCTAGTTCTAACCGGCTAGAACTAGGTGTAGCCGCACTTCGGGTATTAGCCGTAACATTTATACCAAAAGACGAATGACAGCGTCGGTATGTTAGTATACTATGTTAACTGCAATCTGCCAGCGAAACTTTCGTTTATTATGTAAAAGCCAAATATTCTATATTTTATTTTGCTTGTTGTTACTTCATTAAAACTGTTGTAGCAGTGTGAGGAACATAAGCTTGCAAAATTCACAGCATTTCGTCGACGAGCTTCACCCAATAATTAAATGCAGCTTAATTAAGTTAAATAATTAAACAACACTGTAGCTTTATTAAGTTTAACTTAAAATTGGCTGGGATTATAATTTAGCTATGTACTGTGTGGTGCCAGTCTATAAATAGTTCCACCAGACAGCTGCACCGATAAAGCGAAAGGTTCTCGGTGGATTCAAACCGCATTTCTCTGAAATAACTGGATATATTGATGGGTGGCACGTTGGCTAAGTGGTTGCACACTCGACTTTCATTCCAAAGGTCGTGCGTCCAAACACTGCCGCACACCTCTGTTGTTTTTTCTTGAAAAAAAATGATGTGTTTTAAAAACACGTGCTCTAACGATGAAGGCAAACCTCGTGAGAAAACCGTGTTCTGAGAACTATGATAAGTTTAATGGACATGTTCACCAACCCGCACTTGGCCAGAGTGGTGAATTAAGGCCCTACCTCTCTCGTCAAGAGAGAAGTCCCTGTGTCCCAGCAGTGCTAACGTAAATAGGGGTGATTATGTTGGACATCTGACGAAATTAAATTCGCTGACAATTCTAAAACGTTTTCATTCGAGCTTGCTAGATCTAAATATGGACGGTGTTGAATCTACTCTAAGTAAAGTGTCGTGCGTCTTGCCCAACTTTCGCTTGCATAAGAGAATTTAAATATTTTTTTCTCTAAAAAGTGTTTAGAATTCGTTAGCTCACGAAATAATGTACTTATGTCATTTTAAAATCACGTTTAGCATTATATAGTATGAGTTTTAAATTTCAATCAAGTTCAGCGCTGAATATAAAATGAATTTTATAGAATAGAGATAAGCAAAATTAAAAAACCTCCAAGTACCAGAAGTTAAAAAAAGTATTACACGGGATGAGACAGGGAGTTTTGTTTATTATCAATCAGTATCTATTAACCAATATGCTATTCTTTAACAAGGTGCCGGTTTGATATCATAATTCAAGTTATAGAACCTTGGTAAATAAGGTGTCATTATTGTAATCTATTATTTTACACCACTGTCTATATATTCATATCTGTCCAGTCCATACATAGGTTGCCTGGAAGAAATCGCTCACAGTGATAAGGCCGACCATTGTACTACAAATGTTTTAGCTTTAGTGTATTGTGTGTTACTGCTTTTGTGGTGTGCAATAAAGTATTTTCTATTCTATTATATTGTATGCATAAAGATTTTGACTAAATAAACCAAATCTAAACTCTGTTCTCTAAGCTTTGATAACTAAATTCAACTCTACGTAGCCACGTCGCCATAGAGTCTGCGCTGAGAGGTCAACACACAGATAAGCGGGCGGGTTGTTTTCAACGCGTCGCTGTATGAATCATTACGGACATTGTCGTATTTCTAACTGTAACTAGAAACTTTAGTATGGGTTGGTAGGAATGGATTTATTAATTGGACGAGAGAGCGAAGCTTCTCAGTTTTATTTCACTTTCAAAATTGTCGTGAGTTATACTATTCATTTTATAACAACGGGTATTACTCACGTACTTACAAAGGAGTTAATATACTCTGGACGTTTCGACCATAACAAGAACAGTCTTTCTCAGGAGAAGTGAGCGTCCCGCCGTGCTCCGTCTCCTCTCTGCTGGCGCGCGCGGTTCTCACGTCTCAGTTTTAATCCGTCGGTCGATCTTGCTTTAGTTTGTTTATTTTTTCAGAGATAAATAATTACCTGTTTATAGACTGTAGACAAAATAATTAGAAAACAAACGATAGTTTTCTCCTTTGAATCAGTTTAGTTTATATTCGTAGTTCACAAATGTCAATGAGGGGTCAGGTCACAAAAACCTAGATAAAATGATGGATAATTTGGGTAAATCGAGCAACTCTGCTACGAAACATAATTTGGAGCAATTTTTTGGTCGTTAAGCTCCAATCTGCGGTCTATATCTAGATATCGGTTTTTGCTAGAACGTAAGAACTCTAAATAAGTGCGATCCTATTAATTCCACGCGATATCTACGACCAAATACTAAATCGTTTATTTTAACAAACTCATTTAAAATGTTGTTTAAAATGTCACAAGGAACAAAAGTGTCAGGTGAAACTGGAAAGGTCAAATGTAACTTTTTTTTCAACCTTTTTAACAATATTTTAACATGAAACGGTATGCTATTCATTCACGTGTATAACTTAATAACTGACAATCATAAATATAACTTAATAACTGACTCATTCACTTGAGTAAAATTTAATCAAATGAAAATATTCGAGCGATGTAGTCTCAAATACTAATTAAAAATCTTACTTAGAAATGCAGAATCGAGTCGTATTGAAAATTCAATAGTCTTTCAGCGGAACAATTACAGATTTTCTCAAATGGCGACGGGTCACTTCACATTCCTGTTACATTGAGATAAGTGTTTGCAATTGTGTTGTCTCTGGTCAAGAGAGACGTAAACATACAGTCGCGAAGCTCTTGTGAAATTTTAAAGTAATTATATGGAAAACCCACTTGTTTTATAGTAAAAGTATACTGAAACAACGGACTAACCTCCAAGAAACGCATCACAAACACTTCACCGCACATCCAAAGCCGATTCAAGCTGAAAAACTATTGGAAACAACATCTCATCAAGGATTTTAACGGTCAAATCACAATAAAAGCAATTTTGAAAAATTTTGGACTCAAAATCCGTGAGTACCATTATCAACATATTTTTACTAATCCAGAAAGACAATAGAGGCGATATTCCTCTCATCAGCTGTTTTTGACAACTGTCACATGAAACTAGATGACGTTTATGTCATTATACCAACATAAGGAACATCGTCATAGACAACAAAACATATTTTCAATCAGTCGATTACGATTTGCGCTCCATCTATGAGCAAGAAGCAACAACAATTTTGTTCCAAGAAAATAAACAGAGGGCGCTATCATTAAAATGGCTACTAATAATATGAATTGTTCAGGTTGTTGTTCGATGATATTGGAATCGGAGGATTACTTAAAATGCACGATAGAGAGTTGCGGAAAGGTTTATCACAGGCTCTGCGGCGGAGGTAGGATACAATCGCCTGGTACGTGGGAGTGCCCAGAATGCTGTTGTGCGCAGAAAAAAGGCGGGGACAACAGCCTGACACCCGTCGGCGCGGCCTCAAGGAAGAATCGAGATACTAACATTACACATAGAAAGAAGATCCCTATTCTTTCAGTTTGCGAACCAATGAGTGGCGTAGAAACTGCCCCATCGCAATTGTCTACAGAGGTGCACAGCTTAAGGCAGGAGGTATTGATGCTGAAAGACCAGCTTTCGCTGGCTATATCACTTCTTACTAGCTGCGACGCGAAGTTGGATGTTTACGCATCACAAGTACAGGCGCTCCACATCAAGTACGAGCAGGTAACGGTGGCAACGGTAACAACCAATCCGCCCCCGCCCCCGCCCCTGCCCGTGATCCGAGAGGTCCTCCGCGAGCCCCTGAAAGTGACTGCACAGAAACCTGTAACTAAACCAAATGCCACGAAATCCAAGAAACAGAACATCACTGCTCCGGGGGCACTACCACTACCACTTCCGGTGAAGGCGACACAACCCCGTGAAACTGTCACAGGCGCGAGGACCGTAGATACGTCGCGTCAAACTCTTACTCCAAACCAGGCATCTGAGGATTCGCAGCAGTGGACGGAAGTACGGCGGAGCCGCAGGCCTGCCTCACTGTGTGGCACGGCGGGCCCTACTGTTACATCACTGAAGGCGGTGGAGCCCCGGAGTTACGTTCATCTGTGGAATATGGAGTCAGGTGCCGAGGAGATCAGGACCTACCTGCGGGACTTATGCCCTGGCGGAACTTGCTCAGTGACAGAACTTTCAGCGAAGGGTGACTATAAGTCCTATAAAATCGGAGTTCCGGTACCGTATGAGGAATTGTGTCTGTCTGCTGAAGTATGGCCCGTGAACGCCAAGATTAAGCCATGGATTGTGTATCCTGCAAGAAATAATGCACACAAAACAAACCAGCCCTTTCGTGTCAGTGCGCAGATCCAGCACAAAACAAGTAAGTAATATAGAAATATATTACCAGAACGCAAGAGGGTTGAGGACGAAATTAAGGCAGTTTTTCACAAACATTGAATCTTCAGGTAGCGATCTATTCGCGATCACTGAGACAGGGTGCAATGACTCGATAGAAGATGGAGAAATAGTACCACCGGGGTTTCAAATACTAAGGTGCGACCGCACGGACGGAAGAAAACACGGCGGCGTGTTCCTAGCGGCTGCGCCACGGTTGGAGCTGCGGAAAGTGGACGTACCAGATGGTGTGTTGGTGGAAAACTGTGTTTTTGAAATTATTGGGGCGACTGTTTTTTTAAATAATAAGTTTTTGTTTTTTTGTAGTGTTTTATACATTCCCCCAAATAGTAACGACAGTGATTATATGATATTGTTTAGAATAATTGAAAATTGGTGTGCAAAATATAATTATTGTTTAGTTTTAGGTGACTTTAATATGTATTCTTGTAGTGATAATATAATCAATTATTATGAATATGTGACAGCTTTCTGTGAGTTCGCACAGAAAAACGAGATTCGAAATTGTAACGATCGCATTCTGGATCTTGTGCTAGTCTCTCTGAGCATGGATGATGTGGTGGTTTGCGCCGCGGACGAGGAGCTGGTGCCGCGCGACGTGCAGCACCCGCCGCTCGCCGTGTCAGTGCGCCGCGCGCCGCCCGCCCAGCGCTCGCCGACCGCCACGCCGCTACCCCCGCCGCCTACAGACGAACAGCAGTGGAACTTTTGTAAAGCCGACTACCACGTACTGTACTCGTCAATAGCGGCTGTGGACTGGAACCAACTCTATGGCATACGGGATCCTGAGGACGCCGTAGATACATTTTATAGTATTTTATTTGATATTTTTGATACATGTGTCCCTAGAAAACGTCCGCTGAAAAAGGATTCTAGGTACATATATCCAATTTGGTACACATCAGAAATTAAAAAGAAAATTAAATTAAAAGCTGAATTACATAAGCAGTACAAGGTAAGTGGATCGAACTATGAGGCTTTTTCAAAATGTAGAGCGGAAGTGAAAACCTTAATAGAGGTGGCTCAAGCGCAGCATCAGAAGCAGGTAGAGCATCGTCTGGCGGAAGATCCAAAATCCTTCTGGAATTACGTAAGAGCAAAGCGAGGGGCCGTTAACCGGAAGCAAATTTCATTGCATGGAAAAGCTCTGACTGAATCAGAATGTGCAATGGAATTTGCAAAGTACTTTCATTCGGTTTACGGCACTTCCGTTGCTCAACTGGACGTGGCAGCGGGGGAGGCGTTGAGTACCGCCAGCGCAGCGCGAGTGCACGTACCGCGCCTGACGCTGGTTGAGGTGCGCGCGGCGCTGGCGAGGCTCAAGCCGAAACGCTCGGCGGGCCCGGACGGGATCCCGGTCTTTGTTATGAGAGACTGTCGGATTCCTCTGACCGAACCGCTCGCATATATTTTTAATTTGTGCCTAGAAGTGTCACGTTTTCCAGAACGATGGAAAATAACAAGAGTAATACCTATACCGAAAGGGCCAGGAGCAGAGGTGACCGAATTTAGACCGGTAGCCATTTTGTCAACGGCGGCGAAAGTCTTTGAGTCAGCTTTGCAGCGCAGCATGCAGGAGCAAGTGTCGGCGCGGCTGTCCGATGCGCAGCATGGTTTCAGGCCGTCTCGTAGCACCTCAAGTAACCTCCTAGACTCTATGAACTACATGCTACCGTACGTCGACGCCGGTGTGCAAGTCGACGCCGCTTACTTTGACTTCAAAAAAGCGTTCGACTTGGTCAATAACGACATATTGCTTCAGAAGTTGGCGACGATCGGCTGCACAACCAAACTGCTGCAGTTCTTCGCGAGCTATATGAAGAACCGGCAGCAGTACGTCGACTACGCAGGATACAAATCTGAGCCTTATTGTACGTTAACTGGAGTAAGTCAAGGTAGCAATTTGGGGCCGCTAGAGTTCATCATCATGATCAACGATCTCCCGACAGTGGTCAAGGACGCCAAGTGCTTGTTGTTCGCGGATGACCTCAAATTACTCCTTCCGATAAAAGACGAAGAGGACTGTGATCGCCTTCAACGGGACGTGAACAGAGTGGTGGAGTGGACGTCTACAAATGATCTACAATTTAATGTCAGTAAGTGTTCAATCATAACATTCAGTAGAGCAAAGACACCACTCCACCACAATTACCAGTTGAAGGGCTCACAGTTGAAGAGAGTTGATTCGGTGAGGGATTTGGGGGTTCGTCTCGACGACAAGCTTCATTTCCGGGTGCATGTGGTGAACATCTGCAAGAAGGCGTTCAAGACCCTAGGATTTGTACTCCGTCAGACGAATAACTTTACCAATATGAACGCAATCAAGACTCTATACAGCGCATTGGTAAGAAGCCATTTAGAGTTCAATGCGGCGATATGGGCACCACATGAAGCCAAGTACAGTAATATGGTAGAACGCATACAAAATAAGTTTACGAGATATCTGTACCTTAAGATGTACGGTGTTTATCCTTTCTTCCCGTTGATGTATCCAACCTTGTTTGTTATAGGCATGGTTGGATACAACAAGCTGGAGGTGAGGAGAGATGCCGCGCTGACGCTATACTTAATTAAGGTATTACGTGGGATGATCACCAACCCAGGCATTCTACAGGAAATGCGACTCAAGGTGCCAGATGAGTTTGTGTGTCGACGGAGAAAGTCCGCTCTATTAGCTCTACCAAGAGGAAAGACAAACCTACTGAATAAGGCGCCTCTTACGCGTAGCATCCTCACGCTCAACCTTGTGGCAGAGAGAATTGATATTTTTTACAGCTCGCTGTGCGAATGTCACAGGACTCTGTTACATATTCTTTGTTATATACATAATAATTAAACTTGACATTATGTATTCTAATAATTATTTAATTGTATATATTTTTGTATTGGTTTTGACATTTTAATATTAATTGACTTATTTTTGGATAATTTTGATTAGTTTGATTATTATTATTATTATTATTTTTTATTATTATTATTATTATGGTTTTGACATATTTATGATTGACTATTCTTTGTTGTTTGATTATTTAATGTAAATTATTTGATGTAAATTTTTGACTTGTCTATTGTATTGGGTGTGACCTGTAAAGATAGATAAGTGTGTGAAATAAATAAATAAATAAATAAATAAATTCCATTCGATTTTGTCCCTGGAATTTTTGTTCCGGTTTTAATCTGTAAAAAAATTCTAGCAGAGTTACTTAAAGAACTCTTCTTAAATTTTTGTTCTTGGAATCAGGTTATCCAAAATAAACTTATTTTTATATTTTGTTATAAATATTTTCGTTTCCATACCAAAAACTAAGTTTAAACAGATGATCTGTTCTTCTTGTTGGTGGACGTCGGACGCTTTATTTGTTGTTCTGTGTTTTATTAACAGCTTTCTGTTAATAAAATTACGATCTATGAGAAGAAAACGCAAGACTACGCGATCATTGATCAAACAGGTATTTACGATCTATTATGAGAAAAGGCGAAAGCCTTTAATATTTCAGCTTCCACTGTGAACCAGCTTAATTTCGTTTAATTGTCTATAGATCTTGTTTGATTGAAGATTTTTTAGAGCAGCATCGGTCATCGGTTCCAAGTGATCTATGGTCTGACAACTGCCAACGAGCTAATACGCTTGACTATGTCGATGGGCCTCATTTTTCCTCATTCAATTCCGTAGACAAATTCTAGCTTTCCAGTCTACATGGCTCATTAAACGACTATGTTTTCATTCATTAGGAGCACCATTGTATATGGTATTAATATGGTGTCATTGGCGACATACACCAAAAGTCAGCAAAATCAATTCAACAAACGCATAAAACCTCCGAACCTACCTTAAACAATTACCCCGTCTCAAAATCAAGTAAAAAGCACAAAAACACGGGGCCCAAAAGAAAAATGAGGGAGAAAAATCATGCCATAATATTGTAATGCTCCAGAAAATTTTATTGTTTACAAAAGCCACGCCGAATGTTTTTGCGGTGCGTTCTTTCTGGGGCCATTTATCATTTTCTGGAAACCCTTTTTTCCTTAGCACATTAGTACGTTGTATTCTGTGACAGTTCTGGGAGCAGGTGCCGCCGAAAGTTGTTGAGCAAGTGAGGCATACGTTTATAGGTGAGAAGGTTGCGACATATATTTTGTGTTGAGATGGTCACTAGGAATTTGATTTACCTACGTGGGGTTGACATGTCAGTTTTGATTTTTTACTTGGTTTATATTTTAATGTCGTTAAGAGAGAAATTGCTATTTATTGTTATTTGACAATATTATTACCATAAACATAACAAATAACTTTTTATAACACAAACAATAATGACTCAAAATCCTTTCATAACATTTTAATGATTTTTTAAAAATAGATACTGTACTGGGAACGTTCAAGATAATACATACTCCACTTTACGGGATACAAACTCACTTCACATTATTTGTTAAATAAATTACATACACTCTACCGTAAAATGATCTCATTTATTTGTGTAATATACCGTCACCAATTCTCTCTCGACAATTTATAAAAATATAAAATGATTCATCGATTTTTTATGTCACATTTTTGTAACTGTTCATCACTTTATGACACGTGCTGATAATCGTATTCCACGACAGTTTATAAATGGCACAGCTTTGAGAATAATAAGGGTAGGAATCACTCGCGCCGGACTTATGTTTCAAACTTTTTGTAATTTCTTTTGTTTTCTGACATTTATTTTTGCTGCCGACATTTTTGGAACAAAACGATCAATTGTTCAATTGTTTTGTTATAATAGATTGAAAAGTCAGTTAACACGTCATTTTGTTTGTAGTTATTTTATGGTATTGTATATCATGAAAAAAAAATCATTACACAGGAAACTGGCATGTTCTAAAACGCGTTTTTGACGCGTGAAACTGATATAATGTGACATTTAATGCACTTGATTAGCGTAGTGAATTAAGGCCACTTTCGTCAAGAGGGATATTCTTGTGTCCCAGCAGTGGGAAAGTAAATAAGGGTGCATATGCTTTTAAAAATATAAGCATTCATTTAAAATAACATCCTAATTACCCCAGAGATATCAAATGAGTCGACATTGAACTGCAGCCGATGGTTGGCGCTAAGTACCTATTTGCATTTGAGTGGTGGCAGGAAACTAATTGTACACACAGACATGAAGTTAGCGAGACTAACTGAAAACTAGAAAATAGTTTAACGAACTAACTGTTTTGTTTTGTGTGATTGGATAGTTTATAATTGATTATCAATTCGACATCGAAGTTAAAAATAACCTGAATTGCTTCCAGAAAAAGATGGATTATTCCCGTTGGCCACCACATAGATGTATGGGCGTACGCTTTTTTGTGTTCCCTCAAAACTTTTGCCGTCGTAAAATTTACAAAGTTCGATTAATGGTTAGCCGAGCTCTATGACGCATGAGGTTGTATGTTCTGTAAATACTTGTTCGTGATGCTCAAGCTTCGAGCTTACCACTGTGCACTGGTATAAATGTACTATCCATATTTTTTTATTTAATTATTCCCGTGAATCAAGGCAGTTGTGGAACTTTTTAACCCGTCTAGCTCGTACCCTCAACTCCGAGCAGGAATTTGTCGGTGACACTCGTCCCATCTGGCGTCGCCTGAACCGCAATTTGCTCCGGATAAAAATGAAATTAATTTATAAGGAATTCGAGTGGTTTAATGGCGAATAAGACGATAACGGTAAAAACGTTACGTTTTTCGGATTTTTCGAGATGCCGAAATGAGTTGAATGGGGAAATAATTTGAATTGTAAGGGAGGAATTTCTTTAATTTGGTTTTGCGGGTAGACGTGGAAGACTATAATAAAAAATCATTGCTTCTGGGATGTCCATATTTTAAGGGAATTAAAGCAATTTAGTTAGGAAGGAACACTTTGGAATTATTTGGCTTGAAGAATACGAATAATTAGTATGGAAATTGTAAGTATGTAATTGTTTATGTCATTAACCTTAAAGTACCTACTGTTAAAACTTATAGGAACCGTTCACAAGACGTTACCTTCGATTGATTTTAATGATTTTTATAAAATTGTAATTAATTCCTTATACTCATACTATCAGACTAATAATAGTTTTCTTGCTCATACCATCAGATAAAAATATAGTTTACTTTTATACGCAAGCAAAGCCGCGGACGTAAAGCTTTATTATATAATTTAAAAAGCCAGCAAATTGTAAAACATTACATACATAAACGAAATTTTACTAAAATATATTTTTATTCGAATAAAATATTATTTTGCTAATATTAATTTTATAAAAATAGCATAAATCCTTCCAAAACAAATGATTTAACGATTTTTTTCGAATATTGTTAAAAGCTTTTTTTAATCTACTTACTATAAATTTGTAAACTATTTATTTGTTAAAATAAAGCTGCTGACTTCATAACTTGAATGCAAATATTCAGAAAATATCTTTTACGAAGTAAATACATTTAAATTGTTTTATGAATTGAAACAAACCGTCATTTCTAATTAAGTTATTTAACTACAAAATGGCACAAAAGATCTCAACAAATTACAATGTAGAATTCCCACTATTTCTCGTTCAAATCCTCGCAATATATCTGTCTCTTTCTCCCAAGCATTGTTTACTATCTTACAAATGGTTACGGTAGATCACTTCTACCATTATACAAGAAATATGAAAGTTTCAGACATGTACAAGGTGTCTCATAATATAGGTATGAAGTAAAGTCAGAACTTTAGGTCTCCCGATTAATTCACATGGAAATTAAAATAGCAAGAATCCAGTAGTTCTATTTTCATGATCTCCAAAGCGACAATCGGCGATCAACTGTCAAATTATTGGTTAAATTTAAACGAGTTCTGAGTGAGAGCAATTTGTCATCTGTATAGAAATGTCAATTCGATGAAAACATCAATTCATCGTTCGATTTTGATTGGCTATAATTTTTACCACTTTTAGTTTACATATTATGCGACACCTTGTAAAACTAGCAAGTGAATCGCGACGTTGCTGAATGTTGCGAATCTACAGTCTTGCAGTGTTTTGCTGAAGGTTTTTGAATACATTTTACTCTCACTGTATAAGTTTTTATCATTATAAGTACTTATATGTTTAGTGACTAAGGACCATTTAACTATTAAACTAGAATTACTAAGATATTTATCAAACATAATTATAATACATGTTCAAACAGAATTATCATACACCTAGCGACCCATCGTGCCGTGTTGGAGCACACTCGACTTTCATTCCGAAGGTCGTGGGTTCAAACCCCGCCGCGCACCTCTGATTTTTCTTCTTGGAAAATTATGTGTGCTTTATAAATACGTGCTCTAACGGTGAAGGCAAACATCGTGAGGAAACCGGCATGTTCTGAGAACTTTGAAAAAAGTTTGAAGGACATTGTGTCATTCACCAACCCGCACTTGGCCAGCGTGGTGAATTAAGGCCTTATCTCTCTCGTCAAGAGAGAAGTCCCTGTGTCCCAGCAGTGGGAACGGAATAGGGGTGTTATGAAATATGAATAAAATAGCGACCCATCCTCGCTTTGCCTCGGGTACTTAATTATATATCTTAACCTTTCTCTTCAATCACTATTTAAAAAACCGCATCATAATCAGTTCCAAACTTTTAAAGATAGAGGCGAAATAAGGACGGACAGACAACGACAGCGATTTTGTTGATTATATTAATAATCTTAAGCAAATGAATGCTATGAACACGCCTAAATTAAGTTAACAGTTTTAATCAGAAGGTTAAACGTAGATATACTCCCTGGTATTCGTTATTCCTAGCATTTATAAGTTTCAAGTGAATTAATCTGCTACCTATATTCGTGATGCTTGACGGATTTTCTAAGTTCCATTTGCCACGATTCATTGGGTCCCAGAAACCCCGAGTAAATCCCAATCATTATTTAAATGTATTCTACTCGTCATCGCATCTTATTATGATATATTACAAACTTCCGAACTTGCAGTAAAATATGATTGCACATTCAAAGTTAACAATATCGACTGGAAACTTGGAAGTTTCTGGAATATTTCGATAAACTCTATTTGTCTCGATCCAAGATCTTGCTGTTTGCCGGAGGACGTGTAAGCAAGACAGATAAGTGTACTTTTCATGTCCGTGAGTTTACCACCATAATGGTTTTGGTGCTGGACTCAAAGCCCTTTGAAAATAGTTTTTATTCCAGCACATAACTTTTAACACATTCCCTACGGAGACTTTGTGTTGAGAAAGTAAAAATATTTCATAAATATTCTATTTCAGTTCAAATGCATTTATTTTAACAGGAGCAAGTTTTATTTAAGGCGATCTAAATCATACTAAGCTGAACCACTTAAGATTAAATAAATACTTTATCAGAAAATAAATAACATCATTGTGTTGTCGGTACACGAGGCATCGTGGCAAAAGGATGCCCTCAAGGTGGCGTCCTGTCCCCACTGCTCTGGAACATAGTAGTTGACGAACTCATAAGGAAGCTAAACGGTCGCGGGCTAGTGACTGTAGGATATGCGGATGACCTCGCTATCCTAGCGACCGGATGTTTCGAAAACATACTGTGTGACCAGATCAGGATGGCCTTCAAGACTATCGAAGGCTGGTGCACAGACCACGAACTATCTGTCAACCCAGCCAAAACAGAACTCATAATAAAATAAATAAATAAATAAATAAATATTACTGGACAATTTTACACAGCGACATCTAGCCCCGTGGTAAGCTCGAAGCTTGTGTTACGGGTGCTAGATTTCTGATAAACTTAATATAATATACATACATAGATAGATATTTTTTATTATACATATAATAATAATGTTCACTAACAAAAGGAACCTAGGTAATATTAGACTGCCAAAACTGTTTAATACAAACCTACAACTAACGAACGAAGTCAAGTATCTAGGGGTCATACTAGATAGCAAGTTACTTTGGAACAAACACCTAGACTTCAAACTAACCAGAGCATGCAACACCTTCTACCAATGCAGCAGAATGCTAGGAAAAACATGGGGACTCTCACCGAGAATCACCATGTGGCTCTACAAGGCTGTAATAAGACCCACCATAACATATGGATCAATAGTATGGTGGACCAGAACCGAACTCAGTACGGCGATAACTAAGCTACAACGCTTCCAGCGGATGGTATGCCTAGCTATCACAGGCTGTATGAGAACGACGCCGGCGGCTGCGCTAAACATGATCCTCAACCTAGCGCCGCTGGACCTACAAATTCAACAGGAGGCAACATTGTCAGCCCTCAGACTACATAATCTTGGCATATGGGGCACAACCACTAGCGCGCATGCGCGTATTTTGGATAGGGCGCTAAAATACCAACCACTTCTAGCCGCCCCGTGCGACCTCATGCTCAAGAAAACCATACCGAACAAACACTACCAGATACAACTATATGAGGATCCCAAGGATGAATCAAATATCCACGAAGTGAGAATTTATACAGACGGCTCCAAAACCGAAACCGGAACAGGAGCCGGCACACACTCACTGGACCTCAATATGAATATATCGATAACACTAGGAAAACACAGCTCCATATTTCAATGTGAATGTGCAGCAATAACCGAGGCAGCAAAAGCGATACAGAGGAGACAAATCACTGGATACAGTATCAGGATCCTCTCGGATAGTGCTGCTATACTTTCAGCCTTGCAAAATAGAGAATGCAATTCTAGGCAAGATCATACTCCAATGGATAAAGGGGCACAGTAACTCCTATGGAAATGACGCAGCTGACGAATTGGCACGACAAGGAGCGGGTAACACCATTGAAGGTCCGCAACCATTCCTACCTCTGCCATTCTCACAACTGCGAACATGGATAAAGAACCGTACTAAGGACCTACATAATGAACGCTGGCAAAACCTAAATGAATGCCGACAGGCTAGGGCGGCACTGCCAACACTGTCACCAAGACTAACTGGACGTCTACTTAACCTAAACAGAGCGGACCTACGTGTCCTGGTAGCCACTATCACGGGACACATTACCCTTAATAAACACCTATTCACCATCGGAGCAACGGACAGCCCACTCTGTAGAGGGTGTCTTAGCGAAGAAGAATCAGCTGCCCACGTAGTCCTGGAATGCGAGGGAGTAACAGCGGAACGAATTCAAATCCTCCAACTGCAGAGGTCACTCCGTGAAGCCTGCGATGACCCCAGGACGATTCTGTGCTTCTGGTCGGAGTTAGGCTGGTTACACTAGCGGACCAACCACGCACAAAGGACCAAATTTGAGTCCAATTGCGGAAAAAGGAGTCCCCAAACTAAAATTGTGTTGTCGGTCTAAAATATATTTTAACTACATTTTCTTCGCTCGCGTTATAAAAGATTTTCCCGCGGTAAAATGAAGCCTATGTAGTAACACAGGCTACATTTTACTCATCATTTCCCTTTGATTTATGGACTGGGGAGAACTATCTTAATTACGTGAATTTGTCGCTCCGTTTTGCTGTAAAAGTTGTCACCATTCGCTATCGCATTTATAATAATATTAGTATAATTTTGGATTATTTACCTGATATATTTTGTAGTCCAGTTGTTCATACCCCTATTCGGTCGAGCACAAAGCGGTGTCTGTCGTAGTGGACCAAGAGCCTGTGATGGCCAGACCTTCCTTTAATTCACAAGCGTGAAAATTATTTCATGTGTATGTCTAACATAGGTAAGAATAACCCCCAAACATGAAACCTGGATCGCGGTTGCTTTGGGAGATAACAACCTTTTACCTGTTATCTCCCAAAGGAACCACGATCCAGGTTCCATCACAGGTTATTAGTCTGTACTAAGAGCCCGGTCTGGCCAGACCTTCCTTCAATTCACAAGCGTGAAAATTCTTTCATGTATATGTCTAACATAGGTAAGAATAACCCCCAAACATGAAACCTGGATCGTGGTTCCTTTGGGAGATAACAGGTAAAAGGTTGTTATCTCCCAAAGCAACCGCGATCCAGGTTTCATGTTTGGGGGTTATTCTTACCTATGTTAGACATACACATGAAATAATTTTCACGCTTGTGAATTAAAGGAAGGTCTGGCCATCACGGGCTCTTAGGTTATAGGAATGAACTCCGGCAAATATGCACAAGTTTTGATATATTATCGTGCATAACGGTTCTATTGTGTATTGTGTGCATACTTCCATGATACTGTGTGAGTAGCTTGACTGTTAACTTATTTGAATTGTAACTGCAAGCTTTTACATGAATAAATATTGCTGGACAATTCACACAGCAACCTCTAGCCCCATAGTAAACTATAAGCCTGTATATTTTTTTTGCAAACATGGAAAAACAGAAGAATCTCCCAACATAGGTATTCTAAGCGCTGATTAGCTTATATCTTTGCAAAGATCATTTGTTATTATGTACTAAAAAACCATGATAATTTAACTCGATCACGAAGTTTGGTACATCTTTCACATTTTACAAGAGCCAATCCCGAAATACAGAGTCCAAATCACGTGTTGGTTCAGTGATACGAATACGAAGAAAGGTCTTGTTAGTGTATACTGCCCCGGGGAAGCTCCAACTTTTCACTTTGAAACCTGTATGGGCTAAAATGAAATTGTTTTGCTTCTTAAGCTTTTTTGTACTCCTCTATAATTGCATTGGGTAAACCACAATCTACCTTTTACATATTATTATCAGCCTGGATCATCCCACTGCTGGGCAAAGGCCTTCTCCGACCCCTTCCACTTCGACACTTCGATCCTGAGCTGCCGCCATCTAATTGGGAAAGAACTTGTTACATAATAAAATTTTCTTAATTTCACTAAGTCTAAGAGTGAAAAAGTGTGAATGGGCATTTAATTTATTTACGAAGACAAATTAATAAGAATGCGTCTGGAAATCGCTATTTTGTACGAAAATAAATAAATATTGCCGGACAATTCACACAGCAACATCTAGTATTTAGTATCACTTATCTTTAAAACTCCATTAAAGAGTCTGTATTAAACCAAATAAAATCAGTCAAACATAAATAACTCAGCATGACAATATTTATGTATACATACGTCTACCTTATACTGATCACGTAAGTTTGAAATCCATTTCCATTACAAAACTCAATTTGAATTACATTTACATAGGTATCTAGTCTGTTCGAACCTAGCACGCTCCAGCGCTGTAATCGAAAGTAAACCGGCGTGTTTACCAATAACCGCAGTGCGCTGATGGATTGGCCCTAAGCTACGCTGTTTGCATCCATGCCAAGACTGAGTTGGAGATTGAGAACACTCAAAATTGTAACATGCACTTAAAATTCTATTCTTATCAAGATACATTCTGAAAATGGTTTCAAATCTCTCACTGGTTCAAAAAAAGACAAGTAGGTATGATAAATATAACTTGGTATAAAAAATTACAAGATCAAAACCTTACCTTGGTCCTCGAGTGGTATTGGAACCCTCGCCATTTATTTAACCCTGGCTGTGCTGGACTGGAAGGCGTGGGTTCAACTCCCTGTCTTATTATGGGTTTTATAAACCAGAAAACGGGTTACAGCGTCCTTCTGTGTACTATAAAAGTTACAATCACCAGGCGGGTCTGGTAAGCATAGTAATTTCTCCAACACCACCCGAAGGTGCTAGACGCGCTGCATCTCTTCACCCCGAGAGACTTTGAACAAATAATTACAGATCATACAAATTTTGTTCCGTGGCAGGAATCGAACCCGCAAGTTCTAGCGTCACAGGCGATCCGCCTGCTGCGCCAAAGAGGTCGTCAATGATGATAATGATGATGAACTATCCGTTGAAATAGTTCATATTCCATAGACCATATTCAGAATATTTAATAAAGATCCAAAACATGTTTATATCGAATCTACGAAGGTTAAATTAAGTCGCCAAATGTTACGAATCGATTTTATTACAAAAATATGTGGGTAACCCTCTTTCGACATAATCATACAATAAAAACCCAAATATGGTGAAATGGCCGTATCTACGATAATTACTGAGCCCCGCACCATATGGGGACTGTTTTTTACCCCGGGGAATGGCATTTTTGTCCGTCACTAGTCTGAGAGCTTACAAAGGTCGCATTTATCATACAATATTAATATTCAGGCTTCATTATATTGATTTTTGTACACAGTAGTGTTGTCTATACACACTTCTTAATTTTTCTTCTTGAAAGAAGAATGAGCTAGAAACACGCGTGCTCAACACAACAACAGCGTGGTGAATTAAGATCTAATCTCTCTCAAGAGAGAAGTCCCTGTGCCCAGGAGTGGGAACGCAAACTATTGCCTACTTCTAAGTGTTTTAAGGCGTAGTAACATCAATTTTTATAAACTCGTTTCCCAAGGTGCACGCTATCGTTTCAACCTTAGACCAACGGAAGAGTTGTTTTTATCAACTATGTGGGAAAATCGGAAATGATACATTACTTGATCCGGATAAAGGTACAATTATCTCGTAGTCTCCCACACTATCCCGTTTTAAGGCCTGTAGCATTTGTAAAAATATCTTTTTACAGTAGCAGTACTTAAGCTAGTATTTATGTATCGTAAGCGTCCCTAACATTAGACCCTCGGAAGGACCACGTTAAGAGATAAGGAAAATGACGGAAAGATATTTTTATTGCGACTGCCGAAGAAAATGTATTCTTTTATGTAATGAAAGATAGGAATTTAAAGTGAGAAGAACTAAGTTTTCATCCGGTTAATTTTCTGTTCTTCTTAATCCCTTGTAATAGCATAATAACATAATCACCCCTATTTGGAAAAAAAGAAAGTACATTTATTTTGAACACCCATAATTACACAGATAAACAGACACACAAACAAAACTACGGAGATAATAAAAAAATCTAGGCTATTATTATACGAGTATATTATAAATTGTTGCTCCTGGTATTTATTATAAGACCCCCATACAAACACAATTAAACGCGGACGGAGTCGCGGGCACAGATAGTAAACTATAATGTAGTACCTTCTTTGCATAATCTATGTAGCTTTAAACCTTTTCTTGTTGGAACGGGATGATGCAACTAAACTATCGCCCTAGCAGTTAATTAACTACCTGTGTAGGTAAAACAAGCTTAAGCAAGGATGTCCACTAAATCTATGATCACAGCAGACGAACAACTTTTGCACGATGTTATGTTAATAAAAATATAAATATATGATATAAGGTTATAATTATCTATTTCACAACTGTGGATACTTAATAAGTAACCTTTTTTTTTCTTACAGCATGTGTATTGTTACAAGAAGTGTTTACAAAATAAATCCAGTTTTTGGCTAGATTTCTTAGACTGTTTTTAAGCTTAAAAATTATGGTTAAAGAACTTTAGTTCGTATAAAAAAACTTCTACAAGTTCAACAAGAAAATTACACTTATTTTTAACTTGTACCTCAAGGCATATCATATTCAGCAACTCTGTGGTTAGTTTGCTTTGAACTCTAACTCTTAGCTCAAATAATGTAATTGAGAACTTACAGCGAAGCCACACGCTTCTTAGGTGAAGTATACATTACGTAGAATTTCCAGCTATTCGGTGATTCTGGGTGTAGTTACATTGAGCTACGAAGCAGCATAATGATTCATCATTTGGAAAATATTAATAATCAATATCTAACCAAAAATAATCCTTATGCCACCATCCTATAAGTAAAACTCAACACAAAATAGAAAAGATAGATCAAGTTACTATTATTACTATTATTTATCATTAAATAAAAGACGCGATACCGAACACTTAATTATGTTAATAAAGATCTAACAATATTTTGCTGTCTTCAATAGAACGATTTAATGTAAAAGTTTCGTCTCAAAATGCCGGTAGTTTTCTTCGTTGCTTCACGTTCGGGTCCATCTTGCTTCATTAGCGACTATTAATCACAACCTTTTGGTTGGACTACATTTATTACGGTTATTTTTATAAGCAACGATTAATTCCGGGTGTCTGGGTGTTAAATATGTATAATAAAAAATATCTATCTATGTATGTATATTATATTAAGTATATCAGAAATCTAGCAACCGTAACACAAGCTTCGAGCTTACCACGGGGCTAGATGTCGCTGTGTAAAATTGTCCAGTAATATATTTTTTTAACGATGCTGACTTTGCTTAAATTGTAATTTTATTGCACTTACGAAGGTGGCTAGTAAGGACTAGAGACCGATATGATAGCAACGGTAGCAAAGATGGCAAAATTTAACACTACAAAAAAAATGTAACCAACATAGCTCAACTAAAATATAAATTTAACCAACAAATTAATGTTTAAAGTCAGTTTTCGACAGCCATTCTGTGGGTGTAACTACTGGCTTCTACGGCGTAGCATGTCTACGACACCTTTGAGTTGCTACGCCGTAGAAGGTCTACGACCTTTTTTAACCCAGTCATTTATTATATTTGTGTGTGCCACGTCTTCTCATGATAGCAAGAATTTAAATAGCCCTTCCTGTGTCCCATACGTCTTAATATTTATTTACCATTTTTTATCAAATTCGGATAATTGATTTATGAGTTATGTATTAACATACATACATACTGAAAAATATATAAAAATCGTAAAATTACTTTCAGTATCATATATTTTATTAGTATTTCAAACACCATATTTTTGTGGCTGTTAAATGTAATCTAACCTCGTCCTTGAGTCCGTTACTAAACGCAGTTTAACTCGGCTCCATCAACTGTGATCGGCTCGTTAGTGTTCTTAGAACGGCGCCGCTATTGCGTCATCATCATCAATACAGGTGGAAATTAGGTAAAACATCATCATCAAACTTCGTGAGGCAACTAGCACGGAGATTGATATGTTTGAAGGATATGTGACATTTAACAACTCGTTATTAGGCATCGTGGTGAATTAAGGCCTAATCTCTCTCATCTAGAAATCTCGTCACTTTAACAGCCTTAAAAAAAGAGCAGGTTCGATTCTCAAGGTGATAGTTTTTTTTTTGTTAAATTACCTCAGAACTTATGATTAGATAAAAGGATGATTCTTATTTTCATAAAGATTATTCAAAGATAAATACATAAAACAAAATAAAACGTTCAAACGACTAGTAATAATACAGATAGCAAATAAAATAAAAGTGATGTTTTATGAGGTTAAACTTATTATGTTCTTGAAGTTTATGAGAATATTCAACTTTCTCTTTTAATATTTTTAATTGTTATTACAGGTAATATCTCAACTTGAAGATTTTTATGTAGATTCGTGCTGGGTTTGTGAATTATTATAAGAAATTATTGAAATTTATTTCTATAAAATCCTTAAGATTACTAGAACAAGTATAGTTTCGATTAGTAGTTTTTTGTCCATGGAACATATTATGTGCTTGCCCACCTTGAAATAGTTACTACCCGGTCTCTTACCGCCGTGTAAGCTAAGTTTAACAAGCTAAGCTAACATTCAACATGCATTCCGAAGGTCGTAGGTTTAAGCCCCGCTACGCACCTCTGGATTCTACTTCATTAACATTGTTTGTGGACTTTATTTATACGTGTTTGGTGAAGGCAAACATAGTGAGGAAACCGTCATGTTCTGAGACCTTTGATAAGTTAGCAGGACATGCGCGGCGGGCTTTGAACCAACGACCTTAGGAATGAAAGTCTAGTATGCTCCCATTTAGCCAACACTACTACTATACTATTATTTCCTACAGGATTTAAAGCGTATTTATTTGTTAACACCCCAATAAATACGAATTGTCAATTAAAAGCGAGAAAGTTCACAATGAAATGCATCACCCATTTCACGTAACGTAGAATTTTACGTCCTAAAGGTCTTTGAGCCTCACCCGATGTCCTCTATTTGAGCGTGAACTTGTAAATCAAACCGCACTGTGGTTTATTGCCTTCCACTATTAACATGAGGGCTTTTCTAATTTATCGCCTGCTAAAAGATTTTATTTAAATGGGTCAGTGATTAAAATTGCCAAAAGGACTATTTAAATTTACGAGAAAAAAAATTGGGCGAAAAAGTAAGATGAGAGTTAATCATCATTAACATAAGATGAGAGTCATTATCATTATGGTCATGTACTGCTGACCTATAAATACACCCTAAACGTCGTTAAAGCCAATAGATATTTGAGAACAGAGACGGAAAGCTGTATTTGGTTCTATATAGTGCCAAGTTACTGCTTTCACTAAGTTGCCTTCTAGGCGTGGGGATTATACCGATTCTCTCAATATAATGGGTTCAATTAGGAAGAGGCCTCTATGGTATCTAGCGGCCGTGACTCGAAATATTAGGCCTTAACTCACCACGCTAAACTTAAAATTATAAGTGAATGTCACATCCTTCAAACTTTTCAAAGATCTCAAAACATGTTAGTATCATGCGAAGCGCATGCTTAAAGCACACATACTCAAGGAGAAACATGCAGAGGTGCGCGTCGGAGTTTGAACCCATACGCTATGGCATGAAAGTCGAGCGTGCTTTCCATTCTTTAGATGCGTGGCGTGGTTTAAATCCACCGGAATAAAATGCAAGCTTGCAAGCCACAGCTTATCCATCTTGGTGGACAAAAATAATCTAACAAGAAATGTCCCGCAAAGATTAGAAAAGTTGAAGTACAAGTTGTTATCTAGCCTCTGTTTCCCGCGAGGTGATTAACGAGAGTATCGCGTGCGGTTTGTAAACAAACGTACTGTTGTTTGATTTCACTTTAATACTGCTGATTGTCATCTTGGAATTTAGGTATTCAGGAATATTTCTGTTCTGTGAAATGTTTGTTTAGTAAGCTCCTATTAATTCAAAACAAACCATATTTGACGACCTCTGGTTTCGAACCCGTAACCTATTGCGTCGCAGATGGACCTTCGCCCGCTGTGCTCAATAGGTTACGGGTTTGATTCGCGCCTCGGGTCAAAAAATTATACGATCTGCAAAATATTTGTTCCGAGTGTCTGGGTGTTTGTTATTTATAAGTATAATAAAAAGTAGCTACCTTTGCACATATGTATATGAGAAAGCTAGCACTCGTAACACAAGCTTCGAGCTTACCACGGGGCTAGATGTTGATGTGTGAATTGTCCGGCAATATTTATTTATTTAATATTACGTCTCACAATTGAGCACGAGACTCTCCATAGAATCCAGCTCTTAGGAGAATTGATTTAATCAAACCCATTACATAATATGATCTTAGGAACTTGCCACAGTAATCAAATGGGGTAGTACTATTCTAAGGCCAGCACCACAGCCTAGTAATAACGGTAAATATAAATATACTTCTGCAAAGCCGACAAAAATAGATACTAAAATATAAATGTATTATTGCCGCCTTCCATAAAATTCTATTCAATAGCAGCCATATTGAAAAATTCTTGCCTCATAATATTAAGCCCTATATATCTTTTACGAATAGAGAAAAATCTTTTATTTCTTTTATTTTTAGTCTTATATTAAGTTAATTCAGGGCCCTGAATAGCCATAATTGTAGGCATACAAATAGCTTTTAGGTTTATAGGTCAGTTTTACGTTTACTAATTATTTAATTTAATAATGATGCCGAAAAGTATAACAAATTGTATTTAATTAACATTTAATTAATATCATTCGAGTTAGTAAAAACTGACACAATAACCCCCCATAGACTAACGTCCATTCCTTCCGGCTTGTCCCGTCTGTCAAACTATACAGAAAAGCGACGGGATAAAATAAAACCGTTGTAGCCACTAATTAACATCAATCCCTACGGTCTTTCCTCTGAAATTTTCACCACACGCCACCGCATGCGGAAAAACAATCCTTTAGTGACCATACACACGTTTAGGTACCTACATTCCTGTCAGTTTGCATCTTGTCAGTCAAACCGAGAGATTGCGTGTCTGTGGATGGTTAGAATCCTAACATTTTATGACGATTGTTGATCGCCAAAAATAAAAGAAGAAGAAGAAGAAGACGATTTTTGACATTCAAAAGGAATGCGCGTCATTTTGTATAATCTTTATGGATTTAATCATTTTGCGCGACAAGATGTGTACCCGTAAGCAAAAGATTGGTATTGCTTTGAGTTTTATTGCGAGTGAACATCTATTTAAACCTAAAAGAACACGTAGAATGTGGAATGTGAATAGGAAAATGCCCGGAGGGGCATTTTAAATTTATTGTAGAATCTGCAACAACATTGTATTTTGTAAAGGAATCATAATTTTTAAAAAGTGGTTTACAACTATTATTAATTTGATTTATTATTAATAAAATAAATAAATAAATATTACTGGACAATTTTACACAGCGATGTGTAAAATTGTCCAGTAATGCCCCGTGGTAAGCTCGAAGCTTGTGTTACGGGTGCTAGATTTCTGATATCTTCACTTATTTATAAAAGAAAGTCGTGTTAGTTACTTCACATAATAACTCGAGAACGGCTGAATAGATTTGGCTGAAAATTGGTGGAGAGGTAGCTTAGAGCCAGGAGAAGGACATAGGATACTTTTTACGGCTTTTTTTAAATCTAATATAAGCCGCGGGCGGAAAGCTAGTACTTAATATAATATACATACATAGATAGATATTTTTTTTAATAACAAGATTGTTTATAAGAGGTTATGGTACGAAATCACAAAATAAGATTAGAATAATACTGCTATAAGAGATCATGGTAGGCCTGAAGTAAGTATCAAAGTACAATCATAGACAAATATACAAATGAAGTAAGTAGCTATTCTTTATTCTAAGCTGTCTCTTATCTGTGGAGGCGACGGACACAAACAAAATTATTACAAGCGCGCGCTCCATCACGCCGGACAAATGAACAGCCACTAACTTGATCACAGAGCGCGTCGCGTCCTTCACGACGGGAAGGATCGCGGGGTTATAATACCGTCATTCCTTCTCGCTATTGCACATACACTAGCGTTCATTCCGTAAGGATTGTACATTCCGGCAGGAATGAACGCTAGTCTATGGGGGGCTATTGACAAAGAAGTTTCGAAGAGAGACGTATTTAAAATAAATCCTATTCATTACTTATATGCTTGACTGTACTTACCATTAGTAGTAGTTAGGAGCACGGGACCTTGCAAGTCCCCGTGCTGCACCCAGGTGGAGAATCTAGGTGAAGCACGAGTCCGGACCCGTATTCTGTGACTTGTAAAATATCGAATGTGTATTCGCGTAAACATCGTGAAGTGCTCGTTGCCTAAACAATCTCGTTGTCGTAATGACGAACGCGATGCGAATTATGCCGCATAATTTAACCCCTACTATTCTAATCATTGCAAAATGTTGGCCATATACATAAGTATATAACATAAGTTATTACTTATTGTGCAGTACGGTGCAGTACTAATAGTCTTAAGCCCTCTTAAAAAGCATCTTATTTAAATATCATATTACAAAATATCAGAGTTAAACTGCATGGGATGCGTCCGCTCCAGTATCTTAAAGAAAATAATGTACAAGCTATAAAAATTTTGTACTCAATTCAGATAGGAGATAGTTGTTCTTTATGTTTCTCAACACAGACCTTCAGAAAATTAAATATATTTTTATACCAACCTTGTTTCAATTCTATAGTTTAATTAAATGATAAAAAAATTATGTATTGTGACTTTTCCAAGTGATCATTAGGATTTTATGAAAATAAATGACATAAATCTTTCCATGGGTGGACTCACACAGTCGTCTAATGTACATTTTAAATAGACATTAATATAAAAAAAGACATATATTACAAAACAATGGCAGCAGTTTCATTCTGTTACATGTATCTGATAAGAGTAAAATACCAATTCAGGTACTTTCCCTGCGTGTGGTATATAATCTGGGGATTATTCAATTTTTTTGATAGTTATTTAACTCTGATACAATTAATCAGATATAAGATTATCGTAAGATAAATATGATAAACACGTGTACCGGAAATAGCATAAAACAGACATATTATCTTTTAATTAAATAAAAAAATAGTATTATAATGTGACTTTGTTAAGAAGTTTGAACTTACGTTCACAATTCAGTTAACTAAAATTGTCCTATCACAGTTTGTAAAGTACACTTGGTACACAAAAACTCGAATCAAACTCGAAAGAGACCAAGACCACAAAAGCGACCATTAGTAAGGTAAATTCAGAACGTTAGTGCGGCGGTAACTACTGGTAATTTGTACACTTCGAGCCAAAATGAGAAATGGCGGACCCGAGCGGCGGTGATTCAGAAAAATAGCTCAACTGGTATTACTGATGGAAATAAATCTGATTGGGGGGAGGATTTGGGCCAAATGAGTTTAATTTAAATCAGCTTTGTGATGGAATTAGCCTAGCGACGAAGGTTATGTAGCTACTGAAAGAAAGTCGAACCATGGATTTGCATTCATCATCATTGGATTCATTATTGATCCGGGTTTTCTATGTACAATAAAAATATCGATATATAAAATAAATAAATAAATAATAAATATTACTGGACAATTTACACAACGACATCTAGCCCTGTGGTAAGCTTTTAATATGTATGCATATTCTATGTATCAGAAATCTAGCACCGGTAACACAAGCTTCGAGCTTATCACGTATTGCTGTGTGAATCGCATAACTATATTTATTTATAGTTTTTTTAGTTCCCTTTCAGAAACCATCTACTTGGTTATTAATCCTCAAAGAGATTAATTTAAACGCTGAGCAACATAACATTATATACGTGAAATAATACAGCTTCAAGTCTAACAAAAGACGAGCCATATAATAAAATATTACCACACATTCCCTCAAGAATTCTATTTCAACAGCACTTGTATCATCCAAGAAAACTGGATAGGTACCTTTCGTCTGTCAAATACGAGTACAGAACGTTTTGTGCAATACAATCGACCATCATTTCCTGGCCCGTCTACCTACTTCCCATTCTTCAAGCTAGTGGTATATTCGATATCCTTCACAGGTCTCAACTAAATGGACATTGTGTGTATTGGAAAATGGTTTTTATCTCAAAGTGCTAGAGTGGTTTCTTGAGTGATGGCTGGTTCTTGCATTTCTTCGGCGGAACTCAATTTAACGGTTGTAAAGTTCTTTGAAGATACACTATCAGAAGCAAACGTTAGCCAATAAATAATTATGCGTTTTGTAGATCAGCGGTCGCCTTGTTATGAATGATTCAAGAGTTTAAGTAGTTTCGAATCGGTTTTACTAACCAATTACTTATTATGATATTGGTTTTTCTAATCGTGTATGTTATACCATAAACAAATGCCCTTACAAACAAAATAAACTTCGACCGAGGTCAACGATCCGCCTGCGACGCGAGAGGTTGCGGGTTTGATTCGCACGTCGGGACAATTAAACTTGTATGATCTGCAAATATTTGTTACGTGTGACTGGGTGATATATCTATTGTATGTATATTCTATTAAGTATTTCAGAAATCTAGAACCCGTAACACAAGCTTAGAGCTTATCACGGGGCTAGGTATTGCTGTGTGTAATCTATATACTTGGTATTTTCACAATTTCTATCAGAAACAGTTATACTAGCGTTTTTTCCTTCAGAAATAAGTCCTGAAATAATAATTATATGCAACTATGTAGTATGCATAATTGTGCACCGTTACATTCACTACCGTTTAGAGTATTAAAATCAAAATCTCTAGGCGCTGTCAGTGTCACAGCCTGCCGTCTCGTTCGCTGGTACGTCATTCGCATTTTAGTGCTCAACCGTTCGTCACGTAAAATTGCGAAAGTTTCGCACTAGTAAAATAAACAATTGTGAACCAATATAATTACGTTTTATCATGGCCAAAACAAGTTTAATTTGCCATTCTTACGTAAGTGATCAACTACAAATCATAAAATTTGTTATAAAAATCCAAGTTGAGTCCAAGTGACTCGGAACCAAATCATACCATTGAAAAAGGTAAGTCAATTTATTATTACAAATATGCTTAGCTATTTTGTGGGCATAGACAACAAAAATACATTCGGGCTGATCGTCGGACAGTCTCATAATTATGATGTCATGCCGCACTACCCTCATCTACAATGTAGGTTATTGAAAGCTTATGTACCTAGCTCATATTGTGCGCAAAGACAATAAAAATGCATTCGAGCTGATCATCGGGCAGTCTCATCGCAACAATGATGTCGTAACGCGCTACCCGCATTTGCAATGTGGTTTATTGAAACGTCAATTTATTATTACATGCGTACCTACTTATGTAGTTCATATCGTGCGCAAAAACAACAAAAATGCATTCGAGCTGATCATCGGACAGTCTCATCGCAACAATGATGTCATAAAGCGCTACCCGCATTTAAAATGTGGGTTATTGAAAACAGATACTGTGTTAGTTTCTGTGTACAACAATACGTATTTATACTAATAATGTACTATGATAGTCATACAATGCATTCGAGCAGTATTCAGGACTGTCTCATCGCATATTGACTATCAAATTAACAAGTTAATGCACTCGAGCTGATCTTTGGGCTGACTCATCGCATTTGTACAACATAATTTAGAAGATAATTATATCGAGCTGTTCTATGGGCTGTCTCACTTATTCTACTTCCCTCATTGCATCTGGACATGGAGTTGATGAATATAAACCCCATAGATTGGGGAGTTTGTGTATCCACCACACTAAAAGGTTTGTTAGCGGCAAATTTAATTTACCACAGTGAGTTGAAAGGTTAAGTACCTACACAAATGACGCTGCAGCCTATCTTCTGATAAACATATCCCTACGTCGGTTTGACGAAATCTATGGGAAAATATTGGGTGGCACTATTATTAGGCCATCGCCATACGGCACTTTGGGCAAAACAAAACACAAAGATAGATTTGACATTATTACAGTGTAGTGTTACACAAGTAAAATTTATTTGATACATTCGGATATACTTTTGGGTTTATCCTCTGTGTAATTATTAAATTGTTTTAAATTTTATACTTAACGTCCACTTATTTGAAAAATAATATGGAATAGAGTAGTTCTACTTGGTGATTTATGCATAGTAGGTAACTATGCATAATACCTACCTAATTTTGCATTATAAATAATACAAACAATCACCATTAGATATTTATCAAGATATCATAATTATCTATTATGTATACCATGTATACCTATAATACCTATGTTTTATTATTATTATTACTACATCCTGCAAGTTGTAGATTTTCCTGCAAAAAATGTTTCCTTCCATACGTATCCGATTATTTTGGGATTGAAGCGAACTTTATAAGCAAACTACATATAAAGTGGTTTACTTGTGACCAACATACGCAACTTTATAAATATTAGTCTTGTAAAACAATAAGAACGAGCTATGAAGAAGTTTACAAGGGTGAATTATGAAATATTCAGCATTCTGAATCTGTTATTAGGTTTTTTCAGTACCTCTGATGCAAACTGGCTAATCTTACAAAGAAACAGCCAATCGCATCGAATAATACCGCACGTCGAGAAGTCTACATCCGTAGTCCAGTACATCCAGGACGCCAGTGCAGCAGTGGACACACCGCCGACTCAGCCGCCGAGCATAAAGGAGACGAGGTACCCAAAAACCATCGACCGTATTTCCGACATCAATAATAACCCATAGTAACTACCATCTTGGTACAGATATCTGCTTATAAACAGATGTTTTTATTTTTTAAACAGTCGTTTTAACATTCGGTCCGCCTCTTGGTGAGACCTAAGTACAAAACTAAAGGTTTGTGTACAATAATAATATAATCCAGCATTGAAGGATCGCAGCAATCAAGACATCGCAGCGTGCTCAACTATCTTATATTACTATAAGTTCATTCCTGGAATCCTTTTAAAATCCATACCGAATTGAAATGTGCATCTTAAATATAAGCTGCTATGGTGTGCGAAAGAAGATTCCGCCCCGCGGCACCAGCCGCATTATGACCGATGTACATATCGGGTCAAGACCAAGCGTGTTTTACCAACATGAAATATACAAACCTACTTGGCTGTATGCTGTAGGGTGCGCCATCACTGGCAACTAAGAAATTATTGTCAGTTTTCATGTGTGCATGTCGGAGAGTTTTTTCTACGCTACCTACGTCCATTGAGTTACGGATAATACGTACAACTATTTCCAAATTCTCTCTCAATGTGATACACTAACGTGTTTACATGACACAAAATATAATTATGAATATTCTGCTGTTAAGTGTATAGTAACTTCCTAAAGTTATGAACCATGAATCGCTTCAGATAATCTACTATTAGCGTTGCTATATTTTTAATATCATTTTATATAATAATAACTATGTATCAATGTAACCGTTTCAAACTTACATAGTTATTATGTAAACTATATATTATTATATATAGTTTTATAACTGATTTCTATAATAATGTCTAAGACTGGGTTAGCTAGAGACCTATTATGAATTCAACTTCGTTTGAATATAAATCCAGGGTTTCACAAATACATGTTATTGAGTTAAATCCCATGATTTCTGTTTTACACCCACGGGATGCATCAGCTGTCATGCAATGGAACACATCGCATTTTTAAAGAAATTAACATCTGGATAAAGTTTTCAAAATGTAGAATATGAAATAAGTTGGTATTTTCAACCACTGCATAGTCGGTTTTCTATTGTGCACTTGCCCAGAATTTTATTGCCTTTTATAAGCCTTAAAATTGCATATTTTTATTTTCTTCATTCGACAAAAATAATGGTAGCTCCACGCTACCCTATAATCATTTTAAGGATTTTAAAATGACAATACTATAGATAAGAGTTGTATAGTTAATTCTGGCGCCTCAACAACGGGGTATGGGTCGTGTAATTGTAGAGAAGGTAGACCTTGGTCGAAATATGATATAAATTTCCATACAGATAAAGCTGCAAGTTATCTACTACCATTATAGGTTAAATATATATATATATATATATAATTCCTTTTTTGCATCCATACATCAATAGAATGAGAGAAAACCAGTCTCCCATCTAAGTGAATTGAACTATCGACAGTTCGTCGACAGAAAAGGAAACAGTCACGACTGAGTCCTCGAAAAACGTTACTAAATAAGTACCTAAACAATCAATTACCCCAGATCTTTTTGCCTTTTGCAAATACAAAAAAAAAAAAAATGTGACTTGTAAGGTCTAGAATAAGTGTCTAGGACACGCCTGACATCTTCCTTTTACGTTGTCATGGGCTAAAATAGTTTTATACTACGTTTCTACGGTTTCTTTTTGACTCTCAGTTAAACAATTATTTACAAAACCGAAGAAGAGGCTTTATTCCCCATTGGTATATTCAGCCGTTATATCTGTTATTTAGAAACTTTTTACATAATAATTAATCTTAATGGACCAGCAACAATAACGTGTTAATTTAATTTGTTGTCGCTAAGACAATTATACATATATTATCTCCACCATACGGGGACATCAAAAATAATCTCTACCAAGTATGTAGCACAATAGTTGTCTGGGAAGGTCGTGTATATTTAAATATATATACATACAAACACATTTGTGAAGTTAATATTTCTTACAGTTTTGAGAGTTGTTTACAACAATCTATATTATATAATTCTTTTCACCACAGTTATTTAACTTTACATACAAAATTGTATCTATACTCAATAGCAACAAGAAAGCGTTCCTATTGGTACTCCTTTGAATAGTTCAATCAAACATATTTTCAGACGATCGGATACATGAATATTCGATCACAAGTTTAAATCCTCTATGGATGTTTTGGAGTTTGCTCCCTTGTAAATAAAACTATCGATTTCAGTAAAAAATAGTACAAAAAATGTCTTACTGACTTTAGAAAGGTTTTTGGTACTAGTAAACCGAATAGAATCTAAATAAATTTTGATATGAGTATGATCGTTTATCACCAGTGTATCTTATTGGCGTTTGAGAAAGCCCTTTATCTATGAATAAAATCATAGTAAAGCCACGCATTAACAGCTATATTTAAACATTATGTAATTACTAATGTTTAAACATTATGTTATTACTAATTATTACTAATTACAACAAAAACGGTTCTTCCTTTGCAATGGAAAGGTTCTGCAAAAGAACAATCATACAAACCTGGAGAACATTTTCAATTATGAGATTTGTTTTAACACACAAATTATAAGCCACAACATTTTTATGTTGATAGTGTAATAAAAATACTGTTCAAAATAATATAATTATAACAGGGTAAATAACCTAGGAATTTATTTAATAAACGAAATAGTGGTTACCCACATCATGACATATAAAACATATATTTTCGATAGATTTCGAGTGAAGTCACTCATAATTCTAAGTTCAACTTAATTTAGTATAATTTCTCTATTGAGTAATTTTAGTGTGATTTTATTTCCTCAATCAGCTCTAAAAGTCTACATAGTTGCATATAATTATTATTTCAGGACTTATTTCTGAAGGAAAAAACGCTAGTATAATTGATGATTAAACGAACTTACCAAGTGAAGTTCTATCATAATTATACGTGGCGTTTTTTCCGAAGAAATAAGTACCAATTCCCTCCCAACCCAAGGACCCTGATGCTGATTTGATTTCGTCAACAAAATCAAGAAAAAGTATTCAAGAATATCTGATGTAATATATCTCTTAACGAAATGACGTACCAGCGAACGAGACGGCAGGCTGTGACACTGACAGCGCCTAGAGATTTTGATTTTAATACTCTAAACGGTAGTGAATGTAACGGTGCACAATTATGCATACTACATAGTTGCATATAATTATTATTTCAGGACTTATTTCTTCGGAAAAAACGCCACGTATAATTATGATAGAACTTCACTTGGTAAGTTCGTTTAATCATCAATTATATTAATTTTCCAGTTGTCTCTGCAACGTCTCTTCCATGTACATTATTCTAGAACAAGCGAATCGACCGCAGTTTTCGATTTGCGTTCAAATCAGGAAATGGCACGACACTTATGGAACCTCGGGGACTGTCTGTTACCGCCATTTTGGATTTTATCACATAGGAATAGACAAGATGAACTGAATTCAAGCATTTCTTCCAATAAAATATACGCGTTATCATCGTAATCACTCCTATTTACGTTCCCACTGCTGGGACATACGAACTTCTCTCTTAACGAAAGAGATTAGGATTTAATTCACCATTTTGGACAAGTGCGGGTTAGTGAATGTCACGTGACCTTCAAACATTTTCCTGAAACTTTAATAAGTTCCTAGATCATGACGGTTTCATCGCGATATTTGCTTTCACCGTTAGAGCACGTGTTTATAAATCACACATATATTTTGCAATAAGAAAAACCGAGAGGGGCGCGGCGGGTTTTGAACCCACGACTTTCGGAAAGAAAGTTCTCCACTTAGCCAACACGGCTCCTAACAACCTTAAATACTTGATATTTTGGTCGGTTAGTAAAGATTACGACACTCACGGGTAGAGATACTATTATTATTCTTAAGAATACTACACTGCTGACCACCTGCTGACACTACACGGTTACTAAAACTATTTGAATATATTTTACTAGTGATAATATTTGCAATCCCAATCCAATAATAACTATAATAATGTGTAACCTACACTATGAATTTAACGACAACGGTTTGTAAACTAAACTTTTTAATCATTACTAAAGTATCCCCCTCACGAGCTTCCGGTTAAGGGTTGAATCACATCTAACCTCACGTACGCTCAACTTAATAAATCTGTGTGATACTAATGTAACTCTTTCATTATTGCCAAATCGACAAACGGCTATCAACCATCAAGTAACCATCAAGTATGACTTAAGTAAGAAAATCACAAAAACTAAATTTGTTTGTTTTTCTTTAACCTTTGGCTAACCAAAGATTTTTCTGGATTTGAATCCAGTATTCTAAATTTTAAACACACATCCGGGTAAAGATGTCCAACCCGTCCAAACTAGTCATCATAAACTGGCATTAGTTGTAATAGTACGCTACAGGGTCATCTAATGGAGTTTAAATTTAACACTAAACACCAACTAAAAAGTAGCGAAATCCGAGGAAGAACACAAATAAATGGAGTCGATATTGTAACAGAGAATTAACAATGTATTTAATTTCTCTTTATAAGAACAACTTATATTACGCGCTAACACAGCAGTATTGGCTAAGTGACACTCGACTTTAATTCCGAAGGAAACCTGACGTATGTTCTGACAAGTTTTTCGTTACAAAAAAACTTTGAAGAGCATGAGACACTCACCAACCCGCATAGAGCTAGTAAATAAAAATACTTTGCTTAAATAATTTCTAGCACATTCTACTTCAATACTTAAAAGAAAAAAAATAAAGAAGAAAGTAAATTTAGTAATAGAGACATCTCCATGCCATTCATGCTTTAAACATTGTTCAAAACATCATTCTAACCCTGAGGCCACTAGTTTTAAACTGTTCTCGAACTCACAAATTGAGGTCTCTATTCACCTCGCGTACTGTCTCCTTAGTTTGCAACATGGTCCTTTTGAGCTACTTTATATATAGGTATATTTGACCACATTAGAAAAGGATACAATGTCATGTTTTAGATTATATAATACTGCTTTTGTTTTTTGTAAAGGTAAAGAAAATGATCCTCGACGTATACTAGTTTATGCATTATTCATTTGTTGAATTAGGTACTTGAACCTTATTAATTCTTGGCTTTACGCCTGATTATAATATTTTAAGCTGTTAAACATTATCTACAATATAGATTTCTCTTTCTATCACTCGGTGATCTTAAATCTTAATTATATCTGTCTTAATTCTTTATCATTTACAATTTTTGGTGGTACAATAATGTATTTTGTATTTTATTGTTACTACAAAATACTACTACAAGCATTACTGTGCTACTACAAGCACTACTGTGCTACAGTGTCAAAGCTAGTTCACAGAAAAATGCTCCTCCTTTTAAGCTGACTGTACCAAAAATGTATTTGTTTAGCAGTTTCGGGTTAATCAAGTCCGATCACTAATGAATATTTCAGTTTAACTAATACAAAACTAACCTCATCTAATTGTTAGAAGTTGTGGGAGTAATTATATTAACGCTTCAAGTTTTTGAGGCTTCAATGAATTGCTTTTCTCCGTAAAACTAATATTTCAAGCACCAATTATATTCATACTGAACTATTTTTGATGCAATAAAGTTTTATAAGTTCTAGAAAATTAATTTCAGTCAAAGTTATCAGGATAATTTATACGAGTTTATTATGTAGATCTTTATTGAATTGAGACTGATGAATAACTCTTCGGAATGTCTGGTAACATCAAATTTAATCCTTTTATTTTTTTTATAAATTTTTATATAAGATTTGTTTGAAATATTTATATAAGATTGTAAGAAACTTGAAAACCGATTGATAAAATATAAACAGAAAATGGCAACAGCACCAGCTTGGTGATTATACAAAATCCAAGACCAATAATGGGAGATTCACGGGCCACGGGTGGAAACTTGTATCAAATAATAAAAACTAATGTATAGAAAAATATTAGCGCAACAAAAAATTACTGTATAAGGAAAATGACTAATGCCAACCCTAACAACAAAGTCGTAAGTATCAAGATTAACTATTTGCCAGTAAAATTACAACATGGATTCCTAATAGAAGATCTGTGGGTAAACTTAGAAGGCCTTTGTCTCGAAACACTGTCGGTATAGTTTAATCGTCCCTGCCATTGTTCTAGATCTGTAGTTTGGACAATTTGGACATAGATCAAGTTGTAGTTTCAAGTTTCCTTAGGGATTGGAGTTAAAGTATCAAGATTATTTCAGTTATATTTATGTGCAATTTTTCGCCGGCTTTTCCCGCGTTTTGTTGGATTTTTCCGGGGTGAAAATTAATTTGTCTAATTCAAGTCATTTAATGATTTCCGCATGAAAGAGTAACAAACATCCGTCCACTATTTTAAACCTTCCTTGGGCTACTACGACTATAACTTTAATTGGCCTATATGAGTTATAAAATTTCGACAAAAATTGGCTTTGAAAATTTGATCTGCAAACTAATGCGGTTACAGGCACAAGTTATCAGCCACACATCAAAATCAAAAACTCGAATACACACTTCGATATTCACAAATAAACTTACTAAAAAGATTACTATTTAATTACTATTAAAAAATTACTAGAAACGTTTTTGATAACTTTAAATGTAATATTTTTCAAACAGAGAGGAGAAAACAAAGTGATCCAATAAGGATTCCATTTTTAAAAGAATAGAGAGTACTGACGTGTCCCATTGTGCACTGTCAAAGGACAATAAACCAACCAGTCAGAGTGGACCGCAAATAAATTCGTCACTTTCATCATAAAGACTTGTACAAAATTGTGAACAACAAAAATGTTGGAGTACAAACGGCTTAGGCAAAGGGTGAACTGGCAAAAAGTTTCGTGTGCACAGGGACTTAGTAAGTGGGTCTGAAGGATTGGGGTACCTACCTATAACGGTTCGAGATAAATTTATAAAATATCGAATTTGGTTGCTTACTAAGCGGGTAGGTATTTAGTACAGTAGAAATATTGAACTTGCTGCTTGTCTTCTAGTATTTATGTAAGCGTTTGTCAGTATTTTACAGAGACAGTTAAAGTCGTTTTTTTTTAAAGATTATTGTTGCAGCATTATTCGGATATAAATATGCCAGTAAAAGATTTAAAGATTTATGTCATTTATTTCCATAAAATCCTAAAGATCACTTGGACAAGAAAAGTGTCAACCGGTAACAATCAACTTGTTACTCAAAAAAAGTGTTTATTAATTTTTGCCCGTACCCCCCTCATTCCATCCCTGTCATAAATGTTTTTGTCTCGTTCGTCATCAGTGACAAGGGTAGCGGATAACTCCGCTGTAAGCGCACCCTTTAATTATTCCCGCGCTTTTTGCTCCGACAGATTCGAATATGGGACGGATGAAGCGCAAAGGGAAATCCGGTATTTCTTTGCGTTCTGATTGGCGGTTATGACGTAGAACGGATATGGATATTGGGGTATGGAACATGAATCACCGGTATGAACTTTGATATAGCAAGTCTACCAAATAAAATCCATGCACAAATCTGAGATAAGTATATATTCATTAATTAAATATAAATAACACATAACATAAAATAATACATTAGCCACACCTATTATGTATACCTTTCATCCTATCATGATACATGCGCAGTTTTCTAAGAATAGTAAGAAATTGCCTAATACCGTTTTGCTATATACCAGGCAAAACACCGGTACATTTTACGCTTATTTTCATAGTAAATCTTTCGCTTATATTCGAACCTTTATTTCCCGGGATGAACAAAGCCGCAGTGCGCCAGTACCCTGGGATTATGGCTATAGAATAGGGTTTCCTGCTGCGCCTTCCAGAAATCGGAACTAAAGATCCAATGTTGATGGAATTCAATGAAAATTGTTTTGTTTTTCACGTGGCCTAGCGCCGGGCTAAATCACCGGATTATATCGGATACAGTAGAATAAAAACTCCTACTCATCATCAACATCATCACCCCTATTTACGTTCTCACTGCTGGGGCACAGGGACTTCTCTCTTATGGAGAGATATTAGGCCTTAATTCACCACGCTGGCTAAGTGCGAATGACACATGGTCCTTCAAACTTTTTAAAGTTCTCAGAACATGCCGGTTTGTTCATGTTCGCATTTACCGTTAGAGCGCGTGGTTTTTTTTAACTAAGTCTTAAGGACGTCGAAATAAATGCATTTTATTCTTTGGTCCGAACCCAGGACTTGAATTCTCTTTAACATCCCTATTGTAAATTGGAGTCCCAGGAGAAACCATTTATCCACGTATCGCTTGTATACTTGTAGACATAGTCTTTCTTACCTGATTCTAGATGCAAGAGGAAAATGCATAGTCCATAGCCACCTAAATAGTTGTGTTCATAAATTATCAGATAACTTTAATATATTGTTTTTGTACAACTAAATATAAATTATCTGTTAACTTTAATACCTTGTATCATCATCATTATCATTCTTTAGACACCCACTGCTGGGTAAAGGTCTCCTCTTTATCCCAGCTAGCTCTGTCCTCTGCGACCTGCATCCAGTATCTCCTAGCGCATTATTATGCATTTATTTTTATTATACAGCCACTCGTTTGGCAAAAAAAATGCAGCTTCTAATCTGTATTAAACTAAAATTTTATTAATACCATCCGGTTTAAACTTTTTCAATGGAAATTCTTAAGATTTTACGATAATCTTGACTTATAATCAATATGTAATTAAATAGATGTTGAAAAATAGATCATGAAAACAACGTATCAAAATTAATCTTATCATATTCCGAGAAATTTATTTTGGTATTCCCAAACGGAATATTAACAATCATGTTCAACCAGTTCAATCAGTTTTATATTGACAACCTGTTATTTTTATAATTAGCGCTACGCCCCGCGGTTTCGTCCTTTGTCAAGTTAATTTGTTCGGACAAACAAACAGACACACACATACACTTTTCCATTTATAATATTGCTAAGAGAATTCAATTTTTACTAGCCCTCTAACACAGTGTTGAATTATGTATCACGCCATCTATAAGGAAGACCTGAACTAAATTCAAATGGGGCTCTAATCTGTACGGGATGGTTCTCCTTGCCATGTTCCTTTGGGATAATGGTCAATTAGTTCAGGGAGGACCTAACAGATGTCGCTGTTTGTCCATAATCATTTGCCTTATGAATTCGGTGTCCAAAAAGGATTATTTCGCGTATTAGTGAAACAATAACTAGTTTATTAGGTACTAAGATTAGACCAATAAAACTGATCTTTATATGTTATCAAAGGTTATCGTGAATGAATTTCCACTAAACTACTGTAAATGTAAATTCAGGAAACGTTAATCCGGAAACCGAAAACGATAACAAAAGCAGTGATTTATTTAATCACTAGATAATATTCCATATCAATATAAATCGATAAACGTAGGTCGATTAGATGATTATATAAAAATAGATGGTGTAATTATTTTTCATTACGGAATCTTTTAATGATGAAGTGGTACGTTCTGGTGTTGTTGTTCGGTGCGGCTTTAGCCCAGAACCCTGAGGATAGGCCGGCATTGTCTTTGGCAGAGCCGTGTGAAGCTGCTTGCCAACTGCCTGACTGTTTGTGCTCGTCTACTGCTATTCCTGGAGGATTACTCGCTAGAGATACCCCGCAGGTAACGCTACGTGACGCTACATTACGCTATGTGACGCATGTTATAGTTCTAGATTTTTATAATGGCCCCTGCGCTAAATTAAGCGCAATTTGCCAGTGTCAAGTGTTATATAAATTTACAAAATTATACAGTTATACTTGTGCAATCGCCATTTTGGCAATCACGCATGATATAATAATTATAAAGCAAGATCGTTTGTATTAAATTCTGACAATTTATAACTAATAAGATAAGGAAAAATTAATTCTAAGCTTTATGCATAGGTAAATTAGGTAAGAGGGATAAGATATGCCTGCGTTATGAATTTTGGTCAAGAAAAAAATTCATTAGGTTAGGATAATTTAACAAATCAGTTGATACGTAACTATTTTTTTATTACGCTTTCTCTATTACGACCCGTAAATAATGGGTCATATCTTTGAGGCACTTTGCTATCCCCTATAAAATAAATGTCCAACGTCGTCTACAGACGTGATATCCGTTAAAAATGTCAGAAATAAGAAAATATTTTTGGAAATAATGTCTAAATCTATCTTTCCACCAGCTCGTCACTCTAACCTTCGACGATGGCGTGAACGTAGTCAACATCAACACCTACAGAGACCTGCTCTACGGCCGCGTCAACAGCAATGGCTGCCCCGCCGGAGCCACCTTCTACGTCAACCACGAATACACCAACTACCAGTTGGTCAACGAGTTGTACAACCGCGGTTACGAGATCGCTCTCCACTCCGTCTCCCATCAAACTGACCAGTCTTACTGGAGAGAAGCTACTTATGAGGATATGAGGAGAGAGTTCGGAGATCAGACTGTGCAGATGTCTCATTTCGCAAATATTCCAATTGAGGCACTCAGAGGTAAATTGTCGCTAATTTTGTTTGCGATTAATGATTGCCTTCCACACCTTTATAAGAGGTATCCGATACTATTGTTTAACCAAGTATTATGTAACTTTAAAATGTTTATTGTTCTTTAGGATTGATAATTAAAAAAGAACATTTATTTGAATATCATATTATATTTATATGATACTGAAATTTCTCCAGACCGTTCAGTCTTTCATAATCATGAAATATTTTTAGACTTAAAAAGGTTTAAGTCACGCTGCACAACCGCTTAACTCCATCCTTAGTCAACTCTTGATACCTATCCAATCAAATACTAATTTCTATTCCACATTAAATCAAGCCGAATACTTAAAAATTATGTAGCATCATTATCACTAAACGTTTGCAGGTATCCGCAGCCCCTTCCTTCAACTAAGTGGAAACAGCAGCTTCGAAGTGATCAAGAACGTTGAGACTCTCCAGTTCGACTGCTCCTGGCCGACCATCTCCCACGTGAACCCGCCTCTGTGGCCCTACACCCTGGATCACGAGTCCAACCAGGACTGCCAGATTCCTCCCTGTCCTACTGCATCTCTGCCTGGGGTTTGGGTTCAGCCTATGGTCTCTTGGCTGGATGTCAATGGCTTGGCTTGCTCTATGGTGGACTCTTGCTTTGCTGTGTGAGTATTTTTTGTAGTTATGAGGTTTTAAACGAGTTTACTATTAAAATACACAAATAGATACGAAGTATATAGAAACTAAAAGTTCTCGAATGGAGACCATGGATCGGGAATCGCAGACGATCTTGTGACTGTTAGTTTGCGGTGGATGCAAGAGTCCGGCTACGATAACTGGGAGTCATTAAGGGAGGCCGTTAAGATGAAACTTTTAGGTAGGCAGTGGAAAGTTGATAGGCAACTATGATTGGTATTAGTTTTGATATTGCAACATTATAGGATAGTCCAATTAATGATCGTATATTGATTAATGTATTAAAATTAACAATCTAATCTACCTTATCCTTGTGCAGTTTTTAAATTATAGTATCTTTGATAACGTGTAGATTACAAAGTAATATTCCGATTAACGTAAATTCGGCATGGATTTGTTTTTTTTTAATTTTGAGATACTTGCTTCAGGCCTGACCACAACGACGCCGATGCGTGGTACAACTTCATCCTCACCAACTTCGAGAGACATTACCTCAACAACCGCGCTCCTTTCGGCTTCTACGTGCACGAGTGGTACATCAGCATCTACCCCGGCGTCCGAGAGGCGCTTGTCAGGTTCTTGGACTTGGTCAACAACTTGAACGATGCCTTCTTGGTTAGTAACAATTACTTTATTTAAGTCTGCTTCATCCTCATACTCACCAACTTTGTTAACTACCGCTACCGCGCTGTCTTCACCATCAACGTACACTAGTGGTACGTAAACATCGAATACAGTCTGCCGCTAATAATAACGTCCACCAATCAGTAAGCCACCTTGGCAACCGAGCTCTCTTCACCATCAACGTACACTCGTGGTACATCAACATCGAATAAAGTCTGGATCGAGTGACGTTCACTAACGTAAGATTAACGGATGATTTAATAAAAGCTGCTAGATAGTGGTGAATACATGCCGCCTTAGAAAACTAGCCATAAAAACTCCACAAATATCTTTTTCTATCTGAATTGTTCAAGTCTTTGTATCTTCCATAGGTGAACTCCAGTGAAGTGATCGAGTGGGTGAAGAACCCAGTCCCGATCAACGAGTACAGACAGCGTTCCTGCCGGTCCTTCATCCCCACCACCTGCCCCGCGGCTACCTGCCCCGTCACAGCTGAACATAACAACGTAAGTAGATGTATATCTAATATATAAAATTCTCGTGTCACAGTTTTCGTTGCCATACTCCTCCGAAACGGCTTGACCGATTTTGATGAAATTTTTTGTGCTTATCCGGTATCTATGAGAATCGGCCAACATCTATTTTTCATCCCCCTAAATGTTAGGGGTAGTCCCCACCCCTAAATTTTTTTTATTTATATGGCAAAACAAGGTTTGCCGGGTCAGCTAGTATTACTATAAAAACTGTCGTGGTTTAATAAATTAATACTGAGTCAACGTAAATAAGGTATTGCCCGTTTATCTCAATAAGAAGCTATTATATATAAAATAAAAAAATATTGCTGGACAATTCACAGCAACATCTACCCCCGTGGTAAGCTCGAAGCTTGTGTTACGGGTGCTAGATTTCTGATATACTTAATATAATATACATACATAGATAGATATTTTTATTATTCAGACACTCGAAACCCAGAAAATCGTACGGAAATATTTAATAAAACTGAACTTAGCTTTACAGGTTCTCAATTTTTTGTGATTATAATCATAAAATAATTAATGTATTCTATTCCAGTTGGACTACTGGATGGCGGTATGCAACGTGTGTCCCAGGGTGTACCCGTGGCTAGGAAACCCTCTTGGCCAGTAATTATCAATATAGTAAAACCTTATTTATTTGGCTTTTTGAGTTTTCTTTTGCACGTGGAAATTATGCAGCAAAAATTACATTAATCATCGTTGAAAATACGCTATTTTGCAATATTTTTCAATATGATTTTATATTGCTATATATTTAAGATTAGATAAATAATTCGATATCTCAAATCTCGGTTAATTTAAGGATTAAGTTATCTCAAGTGATTAAAATTTGTGATTACTCAGAATTGAGTACCTACTTATTGTTTTTAACAAAATAAATACCTAAAAACTTTACATGGGCGATTTGATTATTGAACGGTGGAATGATATCTACCTTGATAAATAAAATACATAAATTTTATTTGTTATATTTATTCTTACTTCATGTACATCAAATAGTTAATAAAGTCTACTCAATGGGTATTCAATATTTATTACAAACTCTAAAATATTTCGGGAAAAATTATAAAATTGAGCTGCATTTTAAGTTTATTGTTAGTTTTATGTAATGGTCGATATAACTCTAGGAACAAAATATTATCGAGAATGAAAATCTTATATTATTTCCCCAAGTCAGCAATTTTGTGTTATATCTGAAAAACTTGCTTTATAATACTTAGAAGTACTGTAAATACCGACGACATTATTAGAAAAGATTTACTTATACCTTAGTTTTATAACTTATAAAATAAGTACTTAAATTAGAAAACTGACGAATAGATACATACGAGTGCATCTATTATAAAATATATACATTTTATAGTCCATAAACTTCACAAAACATGATACTACATGTATTAAAATGCGAAAGAATAAAGCTATCACAAATCTAATATAATATGAATAAGTTACTAAATCTAAGATTAGACTTTATACAACAGACACATCGATTCCTAATGAACTTTTAAACTTACATTAAAATTAGACATTATAACGAAATATATTCCTTCATGAGGTAGAAAATCAAATTAGGTATTTTGTTAAATTAAGTACAAAACGAAATAACCCTAACGACCAAAAACTAAGAACACATTTAAAAAGGACTAAGTTAAATAAAAAGAAAAGCTTAGTAAAACAAATTACAATAAAACTAAATGTTAAATCTTCTGAAAATAAATTAACCTAACCGTTGTGAGCGAAATGTAATAGAAATATTTACAGGGAAAAAGATAACATGTACTCTGATGACTAAAATCTAAATATTTACATTTTTACACATAAAATTAAATAAGTTAGTAATACTGTAAATAAATTTAAAGCTTATCAGAAATTAAATGAGTCTACGAGCTCTTAAAACAATTCAGTCAATCAAATGAATGGCGTTATACACAAATGAAATAATATTTACAACACAAAACTTTAGTAATGTATGAATAAAGGTAACATTATGTTACCGAAATCGCAAAATAAGTTTTACAAGTAAACTATGGTTGGTATATCTATAAAAGACTTCTATCTCTCCTAAAATGATAAGAAGACATTAAAATAATCTCTTGTAGTTGGGCACCGAGAAACTTTAAAGCTAGAAAATATTAATTAGTGATAAAACTATTTGAAAATGGTTTAAAAAATCAGCCGATGGAGAATTTAAGGAAACATGAGGTGTTGATTTTAAAGAACCGATCATTTAGTAGTGTTACAATTATCAAGTTGGAGTGAATCGCAAATATAAGCAAAGCAAAGGGATTGCTCACTCCAAAAGCTGCAAAACTGGGTATTGTTCAAAATTACGGAATGTAACGCCATGAGTCGCTATGGTCTACCGACAGACTTGGTTCTCCCAGGAAACGAAGAAGAGATAAGTAATATAGATAAGTAATATTTATAACAAATTGATGACTAAAGAACTTCAATGTTGGGAGATCTTAAAAATAACTGGAAACAACTGGATAAGATACGGGAAATGAAAACAGCCAGCATAAGGTACAAATAGGCTGATGATAAAAAACCATATTATTATTTCTTATTCCCACAATTACTCACATTTTCGTTGTTAAGTATCCTAGAACTAATCCGAAATATTCTGGTGAACATAAAAGATGTACATTCTTATTTTCGTTGTCAACTACTTTAGTCCTAACCATATCGAGATATCTCCTCATAATTTCTTTAATCAAACAAATCGCTCACTTACATCAAAATGTTAGTTACAAACAAAGTAATCTTAGTAATAGTTACTAACATTATGACAGTGGCTCTCGAAAGACTCCTTATAAATCAAACAAGACCTTACTTCTGTCTTCCTGAACTAGTTGCAAAAAAGGTAGTCCCGATTGATCCGGCAGAACTAGTTACAAACAAGGTAGTCCCGTTTGATCAGGCAGAACTAGTTACAAACAAGGTACGTTTGATCCGGCAGAACTAGTTACAAACAAATACGTTTGATCCGACAGAACTAGTTACAAACATGGTGGTCCCGTTTGATCCGGCAGAACTAGTTACAACCAAAGTAGTCTCGATTGATCCGGCAGAACTAGTAACAAACATGATGATAGTGACTTTTGAAAAAGACTCCTTATAAATCAAACAAAATCACGACCTTACTTTTGTCTTCCTGAACTAGTTGCAAAAAAGGTAGTCCCGATTGATCCGGCAGAACTAGTAACAAACATGATGATACTACTATCATAGAGCTACCTCTCGAAAAAGACTCCTTATAAATCAAACAAAATCACGACCTTACTTTTGTCTTCCTGAACTAGTTGCAAATAAGGTAGTCCCGTTTGATCCGGCAGAACTAGTTACAAACATGGTGGTCCCGCTTGAACCGACAGAACTAGTTACAAACATGGTGGTCCCGCTTGAACCGGCACAGCTCGCACTGCACCTTGCAGCACCAGACGAACTTGCAGCGGCACTTCTCCTCGTGGTCGCGCACGCGGGTCTGGTAGCCGCGGCCGCAGCACAGGAGACGGCAGCCGTCGAGGCCGGCGGAGGTGCGGTTGCAGGTGCGGCCGCGCGTGCCGAGGATACCTAGCCTGGAAGAACAATTGGTTAGTCACAGGAGGATTCAGAAACATCTATGAAGTAAGATAAATGATAAGATAATTCTTTATTACACACACCAATAAAAAATATTTACATAATGTTTGGGTTCTGAAGAAAAACAATGCTTAGCTTGGGTTTGCTGGCACACAATCTTTCGTTTCAAGCCCCAGTTCATCACCATAACTAATCCTTAGTTAATAGTTAGAGGATAATTACGTGTTGGTATCATAATTACCCCAATTTACGTTCTCACTGTTGGGACACTTTTCTCTTGGTTAGAGAGATTAGGCGTTAACTCACCACGCTGGCCAAGTGTGGGTTTATGAATGTCACATGTCCTTTAAACTCTTTTTATTTCTAAGAACATGGGTTTAGTAATGGGGTTAAGTACTTTAAGCATAAACTTAAACTAAGCCATGTCAAGCATAACTCCTTTTCATCGCAAAATGCTGTATTTTTTCTTCTTTGAATGTTTAATTGTTTTTGGGGTTGAAGAACAAGCCAAAGCCAAAAACCAAAATCAGCTAAATCGGCCAAGCAGTTCCCGAGTAAAAGCTAGACTAACGAACAGCAAGATAATTGTCTACTTACTCATCATTAGGCTCGCAGTAGTCTGGAGAGTCCTCCAAGTAGACCAAGTCCGTCTTGTTCGGTTTCTTCATGTCGGCGTGCAAAGGACGCAGTTTACGAATGTTCTTGCCGCGTTTCCTCTCCACCACCTGCAAATTGTAGTACTACTTTCTCAATGTTAAATATACTGTTGTTAGTATTGATGTTGGGTTACAGCTGATTTTTCAATATCCATGGACATAATTGATGAAGCTAACAATTAGTAAGTCTTAGAATAGTATCACCATAAAAGGGATGTGATGATTCGTGTATCTTAGGATTTTACCTCATTAAAAATTAAGTGCGCTCTACAAACACATGGGACCCCTGACATGCCATCGTGGCATTTGAATATATGCTGCATTTTGCATTGAGGTGGGAATCAAAATTCTATAACCTCCTGCGTCGCAGGCGGACTTTCGTTGCTACAGAGATCGTCGTTCACCAGAGATCTAGGTTAATTTTGACTAGAATGTTTTGGAATCAGTAATAAGTAGACGTAACCTATCACCTATCCAGTTATTTTACTATAAAAACTGTCGTGGTTTGATAAATTCATATTGAGATAAACGGGCAATACACCACCTATGCAGTTGTTGACGACAGATGGCTGAAATAAAGATGATTATACGGATCGGAAAACGCAGCGTCGGACGCCCACCTACCAGGTGGACGGATGAGTTGGTAAAGTTAGCTGGTTCACGGTGGATGCAAGTCGCATCCGACCGAAACGACTGGAATTCATTAAGTCCTATGTCCAGCAGAGGACGTCCGACGGCTGATATGATGATGATGATGAGATGGAATAATACCTTGACATGAGAGGCGCCTTCGTACCGCGTGGCCAGATTGTCTCCCACCAGCCTGAGCTGCGGCAGCCGTCTCCAGCAGACACGCACCGAGCAGGACCCTGACATGCCGTGGCATTTGCAAACGCGCTGCATCTTGCTGCGAACAGCCTGGAATGAAAGGGGTCATAATTGTTATTCAAGGTAAGGTTGTATGTTCAAGGTCTCCGTAACGTCAGAGAAATTGGTACTGACGGAAGATCAGCGTTGGTTGCTAGTTTACTGGTAAGCAATAAGTCGTGTCACCAGTCAATTTGCCAGAGATTGGTTTTTTAATTTTAATTTTTACAAGAATCATTCCGTTTCATCTCTGCCAATTGGCAATATTCACTCAATATTTAGATTAGTTTTTTCAAGGAACTTAATTAACATGGAGAATAATAAATGATTGTCATCAGGCTTACCCGTCGTCCAGCCTCATTATTGTGTAAGTTGACGAGCCCCACATCGGTGTTCTTATCTTCTCTGGAGTCCACGAAGTCACGACTGTACATCTCCCCATATCTTATATCCTGGAAAGAGACCATGATATTAAATACCACTTGTTTAGAGAATATTTGTTGTCTAAAGCAAATGTAAATGGGTCAATACAAGGATCAGCATAACACTACATCTTTGTTTTAAACTACAGTAGAAAACTTGTCTTCGCAATTTTGTGCTATAAACAGCGGCATCATTTATTTTTGCTACGTTTCAGAGGTTTTTCCTGTATCCTTTTTAAATTGTTCGACTTTCTTTCAAACCATCACTAAGAATATCCTATACAGTCAATAGCGCAGATTACGACTGTTTACTTTAACCTGATTCTTAACTAACGCAGCTTTTCATCCGCCTATCACCAACAAATGGTAGCTCTAAAGATCTGACGTCACAAATAATGTTGTTCGCCTGGAAAGTATCCAAGGATTGATCTCTTTATTTACAGACTTTTCTATCTTCTGTCTCACCTCAGAACAGCCTCCCCACTGCCAGTGCCGTGGAGTCCTCTTCCGTACTCTGGAGTCGCAGGAGCACTCGTTCAGCTCGCCTCGACTGCAGGCGCGGGCCACGGCGTGAGCCAGCGCGGCGGCCGAGAGCGCGTGCACGAAGGCTGATTCACGGGATTCTAAAAATTAATAATGAGATATAATAGTAACTTGATGCCTGACTGCATAGATGATGCTTTCAGTTTTAAAGTTAGAACGAACTAAAAGCCAAAGGAAAGTTGTGTTTCAAAACGGCTCCCTGGAATTCTACCACTGCCGACCTTTACAACCGAAATACTTCCAAACAAAAACTGTCTACATTAAAATAAATATGTTATCAGGAAGAAATAGCTTTTAGTGATAAGGCCGCCTATTGTTACACTTTTTTATGTACCTATATTTTTTGTTGTGTTTTTTTGTTTTTTGTGGTGTGCAATAAAGAATATTGTATAGTATTGTATCAAGGCACATTTCTAAATATCGGATATGTACACATAACTTAAGATGCTACAGTATCTACTTATATTCTCCTTATTTCCTTCATTCAATACCTATAAGAACCCTAGAATAACAAAAAGGTCATCGTCCGAAACCACTAACCAGTCACAACGACCCCTCGTTGACTCCATTTCAATCTATTTCCGTTCTAAACGCGAGTTCAGTGTGAACTGGTTCCAAAGTTTACAAGAACTTGATGCCTTCAGTCAACACGTGGTTCGGCTATCGGCATTTCAAAATAAACCGTTAGGTAGTTGATGTGAAATTAGATGCACCTGAAAGGATGGTGTCAATCACGACCAAAAGGATGGCGTAGGATTTCCGAATGTCGAACACTGCGCTTTATAGTGCAAATTGCAGATTGCAAATGTATGACGTCATACTATATAATTTTAGCCCGTAAATTGGCTTTGCCTGCTTTTTATAGATTTTCCCAAATGAATAATGGGCTTATTTAATACCTGGGATACTTTGCTAGATAAAAAATCCCGATTCGAACCTTAAGAAAGAAAGTCGAGAGTTCTCACTAAGCCAACAGCTGATGGCAAGTGAATGTAAGTAAATAAACAAAGTTAGATGATTGACGTACCATACAAAAACTTGCGTGGATTACAAGCAGCCAGGCCGAGCTTACTTTAAACTTCAAAGTGCGAGTTACTTTGAACTTGTGTTATGGTTATAAGAATAAATTGTTTGGTTGCCTTGACTTTTGACAAAACACTGAATGATTCAACTTTAGATTTAGAGGTAACCATTTATATAAGATCATAGTAGTTGAGGACTCCTGTAATGTGAGGTTGTTTTTTTTTGCTTTGCGCATTGATCAGGCAATAGTCTTCGACCGTGCTGTTCGTGCGTGTCATTTATACGTGTGTTGGCCAAGTGGACCACATCGACTTTCTTTCTGAGATTTTTCCTCATGCAAATTATGTAAGGACCTACGCTTTTAAAACACGTGCTCTTACGAGGAAACATCGTGAGGAAACCGGCATGTTCTGAGAACTTTGAAAAGTTTGATGGACATGCGACATTCACCAACACGCACTAAAGAAAGAAGTCCTAGTGTCCCAGAAGTTAGAATATAAATGGGTTGATTATATAAACAGCCTTACGTTTCTTGTTTTCTTTTCTTTAATTCATTTTTATAGTACAACTGAAGGTCGGGCTCTACTTACTGTACTTGAGAACTCCTCCGAAGAGGTCGGTGGAGTTGTCCACAGTGCTGCAGTTCCACCGGCTGTGTCGGAACTGGTGCTGGCACTCTTCCACCGTCTGGACTGCGCCAGTTTGCAGCACCTGGAAAAGGAATAATCATCGTCAACATCATGATAACAACCTTACACGTGCTCTAACGGTGAAGCAAACATCATGAGGAGGCCGGCATATTAAGTTTGAAAAACATGTGTCATTCAGCAACCAGCACTTGAATAAAGGCCTAATCTAAAGAGATGATATATGGGCATGGGTCTCTCTAATAGAATCCACTAAGGGTCTTTGGAAATTTAATAATCAAAAATAATAGACGGGTTAGTATGTTACCCCATTCGTGTTTAATTTTGTTGAAAACCATGATAGCTTACAAAGTAATATTATTTGATATTTCGTACATATAGAAAATATAAAAAATGTTCTTGATATCATCAGCGCTAAATGACATAAAAATGTCTCAGACACTTTCAGCACAGTCATAAAGCTTGCAATAAAAATTCAAAAGTCATACAAAACATGAAAATCGACACTTAGTCATGCTCTCGAATCACCGTTTATCGAATGGGAAATAAAAGCATCGATTCACTTGAATCCACGATGTTATGCGAATAAGTCGATATTTTATGACTCGATACAGGGGGATCACGTTCGTAATCATGCTGGTTTATCATCATTTACTATGCCATGAATTGCTTGAGAATGTGTTTAAAAGTAGAAGAATGTTTGGCTTATGAATTGTATACCACCCTTTTTTCCGGTGGATAGTTCTTGAAACTATAAAACCTACTATTAAAGTACAAAGTCTTCTTCAGATTCAGAGTTGTTGCTAAGGAATTATTCGGAACCGGTATCTTTGGTCGCTTATCTACATATATCTACATATAAGTAGATGATTATCCAGTAGAAATCTAGACACATAATCAGTAAGTACCTACGTCAGTTCAATTATAGATCGATCGAATTAGATTTATGTAGCTACTGTACTGTGATTCAAACCACATTCGTCCTGTGATATTCGGCCCACAATGCTTAATAAAGAATAACATCGAGGCATTCTAATATTTTGGTTTCCGTTACAATTATGTCATTTTAAATTAAATTAACTATTACTGTTTTTTTAGTAGGTATGAGTCAGTCAACAGGTAGGTTTATTTTTACAATACATCAAAACAAAAACAATAAAATTTTGCTTAATACTAGTTTAAGTTTTTTAGTAATCAGCATTTTACTTATTAAATAAATTAGCAACAAAATGATCGCTTTGCTATTGCGTTATTTTATACGGGAACGATAATCATAATCTTCGACTATTAGCCAATCGAAAAAATATGATTATTGCTGCATTAAAGCCGTATTTAGCAACTTTGTCCTTAATTTCACTCAACCTGGGGCTGTATCGTTAAATACGTAAGTTATTTTGCATAATTATCTTGATTTTAAGGTTTCCGCAGCCTGATAGTACAGGTTACATGAGAAAGTATTTGAAGTAGGTATTTGTTGGTTGTTGGTTCCGTGTATTCCGTGTGAACTAAAAAATCTTGAGTAAATAACGAAAAGATCGTAATCTACTCTGACTTGTTCCTATCATCCATTTATTTTATCCAAGGGAAGTGATAGTGTGGTGCCAGTCTAAGAATAGTACACCCCCCTTCCCCATCACTTCCAGTGGGTGTTGTCGACTTAGTAATTTAAATTATGGCAAAAAAAAGTTAACACTTTAAACATAATAGTAATTGTAGCTTTATGTATTTTATATATTAATTCTAATTTTAACACCACACCACCGTCCAGTTACATTCTGCAGTTTTTCTTTCCAACCTCAGGTTATCTGGAAGAAATTGCTTTAAGCAATAAGACCACCTATTACGCATACGTTTTTGTAGTTTAAGTTCTTATGTAAATATTTATTATTGGTGTGTTTAATAAAGAATTATCTTATCTTATCTTAGTTTTTGTTATAACCCGCGCAGATTGAAAATTGATTTGAAAATGGCAGCGGGTACGTATGGTACGATTGGCAAAACAAGGATAAAAGTATAGACAGCGATAGAGAGTGAGCGAGAACGCATGCGAGCGGACGCCATTTATAAATCAATTCTTTAAGTGCGCGGCTTATATAATAACTATCTCACCTGGATCATCTTGTCAGAGAGCATACACAGCTGTTTCTGCCGCTCCACCAGGTAGTCCAGCCGGTGGCAAGTCTCCTTGTGCAGCGTCTGAACGGACTCCAGCGAGTTGTTGCCGACGGGCGTCGGACCCGGCGCTGCTAGGTTCCTGGAAGAAGAATTACAGCCTTCAAACATTATGTGATAGCTTCTTTGTGACTTAATACCTTTGAAAATTATACAAATATTGCTGGACAATACACACAGCAGCATCTAGCCCCGTGGTAAGCTCGAAGCTTGTGGTACGGGTGCTAGATTTCTGATATACTTATATAATATACATACATAGATAGATATTTTTTATTGTAGGTAGATATAACACACAGACACCCGGAATGCAAATTAAAAAAAAAATTAAAAATGTTTATTTACCAAAATTACAAAATCTTATAATTACATTATTATCTGCGGAACTCAAACTTAGCATTAAGCTCTTGTAAATATTGGCAGATATTGTTAATAGAATACACAAATATGAGTATTACAGCCATTTGTCGTATAAATCAAAACAAACTATTTATGTAGGCAGAAGGCGAAATCATCTATGCTATTTGATCAAAACGACTGTTACCATTCCTAATTAATTATTTAAGTACAAGCACTTAGTCATTCATTATCCCCTTTTGAATTTACATCTCAAACAAGCAATCCCGTATTTGAGCAAACATCTTCAACTGCGCAATAGAATCAGCTCTACAGTCAACAGGACTTAAATGAAAACAACACTAATTTGCTTGTTTTGTAAACCCATCTTGAGAGGTAAGTTCCGCGTAATACAACAATGTTACGTAAAGCTGAAAAGCTTACGAGGGCGCTCAATAAAACAAAAGATATTACGTAATTAGCTTCCGAGACATCCGCTCTGCTCAACCGCCGCCACTCAAATGAACCACTCGAAAGCAACTCGCTATTACCTACCCTCTTTTGTTTTATTTTAAAAAATATTTCTATTCAAACCGGCCAATGCGAGGCGAGCGCGGCTGTGTGCGTTGATTGGCCGACGACCTCCGGGAAATAAAAGTGCTTTGGTAAATGAGGCGTTTTGTCTTACTCTTGCTAACCAGGTCGGGATGTGCTTGTCTCTTTCTGTTTTTCGTTTTAATTGCAAGCTTGAGAGGATGTAAAGGGTTGAGACCTTGAGTGGTACACGTGCAATGAAGTTGCATTGGGGACATGCATTCAACATGTTTTAAATGGGGTTGTGAGTCTTGTACATCGACCATGATGCATTGCCGGTACCATTGCAGGCTCATTTGATTTATAGAGCTGTTGGCTGGATTAATGGGGATTTAAGAGCACTTGTGTCTTCCTTGCTCTGATTAGAGAAAAATAAAGCATTTTCATTTCGTATGAGGATATTACGATTAATTAGATATTAATACTCGCGATACAGTTACTTAACTACTGCATGTATTATCGTTCTATATTTATAAGTTCACTATGTTGTATATTCCAAATAACCATTTAAAAAAAAATTACACTATCTGATTCTATGAAAGCCAAGTCTCTATTTTTATAATATCAATATTTTTTTCTTCTTTTCTTAATGTACTTATCTGTACACTGACATCAATTAAAATAAGTGTATCTAGGCATTAATTTGTGCTTAATACCAATTTAATAATGTGAATACAGTTCGTCCGGAATGTAATCTGGAACCCAAACGTTTTTTTTTTGTTTATTCAGGAAGTCTTGTTACTTGCTTTTATGTGGTAAGTATATATATGAGAGACTTTGATAGATCTACAGCGCTATGACCTAAAAAGCATTCGCATTTCACGCTAATTGCGCATAGTTTTAAAACCGGAAGTGCGATTCGCTACGTTGGCAGCACTATTAGTCAGTGCTGCCAGCTTATGGTAGGAAGCACGCAATACATACGTTATTGTTGGTGGAAACATTGAGTAATAGGGTATTGCTTTTATCCTTATCACCATAACATCGAACGTCCACAGCTGGACAAAGTCACATAAAGATGTCCAAAGAGATTATAAAACCGCGACATAAAAATCATAGAAAATAACTTTACCCAATGTTGCTGTAACAAAAACTTAATCAGAAAAGTAAGTTTTAATTTGAATACAACTATAATATGAATACCTAAAGTATTAAAACTAAACAAAATAAATACATAAAAAACTTCAAAGAAAAATAACTTGAGACAAAAAGTTACTTAAATTTAAAACATTTCACCTCTCAATCAATACTTTTATCACATAAACAATAAACGTGTTCTGTCCGTCCGTTAGCGCACGTAATAATGTTGTAAGGCTGTTTACACGCGTAAAGCGGCCGACAACGCCGCGACGCAACTAGTGTTGTACTTTCATTTGTTTAAGGCCGTTTTTTTTTGTCTTCTTTAACTCATGATCTATCTATACATAATCACATCTATTAACGTTCCCACAGCTGGGATACAAAGAGTTCTTGACGAGAGAGATTATATAATTAATATTATTAATTCACTACGCTGCCCAAGTGCGGGTTGTAAATGTCACAGCCATATTTGCCTTCCTGTTAATGCACGTGAATTTAACCTCCTTTAGTCATTCAATTAAAAATATTTATTCAATGTACACGCTATTCATTCAATCAAATAGGAGATTCAACCAGATGACTGCGACATATCCATCACATCAGTTTATATGAAAAAGTCTTATTTTTTAACATTTGCAAATGTAGCTGGCATTATTTACGAAAGTAAAATAGTTTTTATTAAAAAAGCCGGATAAACTCCATACGCCACACCACTAGGCAATTACTCAAAAATCTCTCAAGTAAACATTGAGTGTTGAATGAGCCATCTTATCAGTGGACTAGGCTAGGCTGCATGCGATCGCTGTACCCTTCCAGTTATTTAAGTAAATAGTATTATGTTACATAGGTTGGTGCTTACTTATGATTCTTAAACAGTTTTGTATTAGGGTTAGTCAACCAAAGGAGTAAATTTCATCATAACCATTCATGGGAGATAATATTAAAGTAATACGGAGGTGTTCTATTGCTTCACTTATAATAGGTAAATTTGGGGATATTTAAATCCTATCGTCGGTTTAACACACTTGAGAAGAGAGTTTTATTCTGAGTCCGGTACAACGCGACATTCTGCGGGTATTTGTGTGAGGATTGTGATTTGTGATTGGACCAATGTATAATAAACCTACCTCTTCCGAGAATTCCCCTATCCCTTGTCGTAGGTATAATAGTCGATTAGACTCAGTCCGAATCGAACGAAGCAAGTCGAATGCTTTCCTGCCTCTATTCCTAGAACGCTGGCGATGGTTCTCGAATATTCTCGTACAATGTTCTTTGACAATGCAGAAGTTGACAAAGTTGCGTGGAAATTGATTTGTCGTGTTTACGATGGGAATTTGTTGGATACGTTGTTTTTTATTTATATTTTGTCGGGGCTATTGCATTAATACATACAGATCGCAATCTGGATGAGATGGGGATGTACTATTCTTAGGTAGACAGCATACAGGGTACATAAGATACGGAAGTAGGTACGATTAATGTTAGGAGATTTTATTTATTTCAAGTTATGAGCCGTGTTGGCTAAGTGGAAGCTCACTCGACTATAATTCCAAATGTCGTTGGTTCAAACCCCGCCGCGCACCTCTCGATATTATCCTTGAAAAATGTATGTGCACTTTGAAAAATACGTGCTCTAACGGTGAAAGCAAACTTCGTAAGGAAACTGGCATGTTCTTTAAAAAGTTTCATGGACATGCGTCATTCACCAATCCGCACTTCGCCAGCGGCGGCGTGGTGAATTAAGGCCTAATCTCTCTCACCAAGAAGGAAGTCTCCCAGTGAAAGTGTCCCAGCAGTGAGAACGTAAAATGATGATGAATAAAAGTGTAAAATGACTTCTAAAAGCTTATAAGCTACAAACGTAAACTTAATACTACTATTTACAGCATCGAATGATCGATCACAAACACTTTCTTAACATTCTATAGGCATAAATTGCATATATCCTAATAGGTCCTATCTTGAACTCAACAGAATACTCACCGGATAGAACTTACATTTACCCAAACCCCAACCTTAATGCATAAGCAACAAAGCATGATTTAGCTTAAAATGATATTCTAAAAGATTTTTCTCACCAACCCGCGAAATGTAATAAAGGTAAACTGTTATCGTTTTGAAAGGAGTAACAAGAATATTGAGTTAGCTGTAAAACGCAGGCTTTGAACAGACAAAACGGAACGTAAGCTCGTTATGTGAAACGAAACGTTGAAAAGATAATGCTTTAAATGAAGTGTTGAGATAAGATTCGTTGCGTTTACTTTCTTTAAGGAGTTTGTTTTGTATTTCACTAGGTTTGGATATTCTATATAAGTGCTTAAAATTTAAGGTTTTTGATAACATTTTAACAGTGAATAATATAATAATCATCATCACAAATAACTCGTAATATTATCTACTTTTTTATTGTATACTGATTGACTCAGCTTTTTAGAACCAAATAATAAAGACGAGTGAGTAAAAAATGCTTACTCAATGAAATGACACAGCTCAGTTTCACACTAAAAAATTCATTAGCAATAAAACGTGTAAATTGCACCCCTGCACTAACGTGGCTCATCCGACGAAATGTGGGGAAGTTTGGATGATCCTTCTATCACCCTTGTGTTTGATGGTACAATAAAAATGAATAAAATACACCTGAGAGGTTGATTCTGATGTTACATTCGATAAACATTGTTTGAAAAATTAAATCTTGAATATCGAATGCTTCGAAAATTTTTTTTATTTAATACACATCTTACTCGGACACAATAACATCCCGAGAAGCATGAGTTTAAGACATTACTTTTTTTAATGTTTATGATAATATTAAATTGAATTGATTGACTTGAAATAGTTTAGGATTTTTAGAAATAATTGACAAAACTCTTAAAATCTAATAAGAATTTTTTTATACATGAATATTGTAGAACTTAACAAATCATTATTTTATTAATTTTAATTTACACATCACATTTATTATAGAATATTGGAGACTACAAAATTTGCAAAATTACAAGTGCTAAACGAAAGCATTCATATGCCTTGAGATGTACAAAATAAATTGTATTATTAAGGTTAACAAAAAATAGCATAAATCTTGCGCCAAGTTAAAAATCGAGCGAGACTAATATTACGACACTGGAACAACAGTCCTCTTCCTATGATAACAGATCTGGGCTAATTACTCCGGAGCCCTATTTTAGACTAGAACAACATCGCGTGGACTGTACACTGTTATATTTCAACTCGTATGTACACGAAATTTCTTCTTGAAATCTCATTCATGAAACATAAATTACATTATCTTTTGATTTGCATTTTTCACTTAATTTTCTGATTTAGTATTTGAAATGTAATCATATCTCTATAATATACCTATATACTATTTTATATATACCTTTTATATAAAGAATACTAACATAGACTTTATAGCCAGTTCAACAATAGCTCCTTCTAAGCGCCGTTTCAAAGCTATAAAGAGGAACCAATAAAGGCGTTTATGGAAAAAAGTAAAGCAATTTTACGGTTTAATAAAACTGTACAATATTGGCCGTTAAGGAGGCTTTTAGGTCCGAAATAATTTTATCACCCTTGGAGAAACAATAGCCTAATGGAGTTAATGTATGAACTGAATAACTTGTTTCACCGACATTCATTCCGAAGGTCGTGGGTTCAAACCCCGCCGCGCAACTCTGGTTTTTTCTTCTTGAAAAATTTATGGCTTAGTTTTTTTTTATTTACTCAAACTTTCATAAAATCTGTGTTCCATAAAATCTAAGTGAATTTTCTATTTAAATTCTAAATGATAAAATAAATATTATTGTACCGTAAACCGTTAATTAAATAGTTAAGCTATATTTTTAACCAAACTGTAATTTCAATTGTCAAAATAACAATTTAGTTAAAGTTTTCGTGCAAGAAACTAATTCCAGTCACAAATACTCCAAACTATGATAATAACTCACAACAAACATTTTACTAGCATAATTAATGCACATTTAAGCATTATTAATATAAATTAACCTAGTATTTAAGTGTAATAATTTAATTTAATGACGGAACGGGTGGGCTTGCCTTTAGGCGGTGATAATGTGATGATAAATATCGCACGGTAAGAATTACGTGCGTTTAGAGAATAAGGTGCTTAAAACTTAGACAGTTTGTTATTGAAAACAAATATACATTGCCAATTTATAAATTATTTTAATATTGAAATTATTTTAGTAATAAATCAGAAATTATTTTAATATTTATTTTGAGTAAAAAAAATTCATAATTTCCACCGACAACCAAGTCCAATTTGAGTCAACTCAAACTATACAATTTTTATAACTTTTGCGATTTTAAAATAAGTTAACATATCCAGTGAATCACATCTTCCACGAAATTAATGAATCACGGATACCTACTATAAATTAGCTTGCATGATTATACAGTATGTAACAAACCGAAGACTTTAAACTTTGATGGCCAGGTTGAATTTAGTGTTAACTTGGATACTATTAAACTAAAGTCTAATATTTGATCATATCTAGTTAGTCGCCGAAATAGATACGAGTTACATTAGAGAGTAAAGTTTATTTTTCACCAAGAAGGAACTTTCAAAAAAAGCATTAGAGTAAGACATAATACATTTAAGGATATATAAAACTTGCAATGAGACCATAGACGCATAAAATCACATTTATTGAGGCTTTAAAAGTTAAAGATTGGTTGTAAAAAGACCCTCCCTACAAACAAACGTAGTATTAAGCTGGATTGACTGACGCGACATTATAACATGTAATGTCATTATGTAACATGTTATATTATTTTTATTTATTTATCAATAATATATAAAAAAATATGTCAAACGCGCTAATCTGAGGAACCTCTGTAGCGGCTTAAAGATATAGTCAGGGATCCGTAGTACATGGGAATCAAGTGATTACTAACAAGCTAATTTTTGGTGAGTAGCTTCGTTTCGATGAGACGTCTAAAGATATCCTATACCCAACTCTCGATTGTGGTAGCTAACAGAGATATTTTATTTTTTTATTTTATTTTATTTTAAACATTTTAGGAAAAACTTACAGCTAACACAAACAAATAAAAAATATTATGAATAAATACTAAAGGCCAATTACAAGTTTCTCGCAGATAACTAAAAGATTAAAATTTAAACAACAAACTAATAGCCAACCAACCATTAAAAAAAAACATAATTTAGAAATTTAAAATATTACAAAGAAATAAACAAATTAAAATTAATCTAGGTACACAAAACATTAGTCAAAGAACTTATCGCTAAGCATACGTTTTAGCTTGCTAATTTTTGTGTTGAAGAGGTCAACCTCCGCATTTTCCCTAACTAACATATTAAATGAGTTACTTGCTCTTATCATGAATGCATTTTGTCGGTAATTCGTTCGTACAATGGGTATATACAAGTTATCCGGTTTACGCAGCGCCTTACTCGAACGCAAACCAATCTGTTCCAGCAGTTCCGGACAATCAATTGTGTTATTTGCTAACCCGAGTAGATACGATAGGTCAGCAATTTCTCTGCGATTACAAAGGGGTAGGAAGTGAAACTTCTTACACCTTGTATTATAATCAGGTAAAAATATTTTAGCTCGGAACTGTATAAATCTTAAAAATTTCTTTTGTATTTTTTCTAATCTAGTTGAGTAAATGCTATATTGAGTATTCCATACCTGGGATGCGTATTCCATGTGACTACGAACGTAAGCGCAGTATAAAATTTTAAACGTTTTAATTAATTTAAATTCTGATGACATTCTAAAAATAAAACCTAAAGCTCGGGCAGCTTTATTAACAATATTATCAATATGAACATCAAACAATAACTTGCTGTCAAATGTTATGCCTAAATCCCTAATTGTTTCCACTCTTTGGAGAATTGAATTTTGCATGGTGTACGAAAATAAGATTGGGTTAGTTTTACGTGTAAAGGAACAAACATAACATTTTGAAACATTTAAATCTAACTTATTAGTAGTACAGAAATTTTCAAACCTAGTAAGGTCACTCTGTAAAAGTTCCGTATCAGCAATAGTTTTAATTTGATAAAGAATCTTCATATCATCTGCATATAAGATTATTTTTGAATGAATAAAACAGGAACTGATATCAAGATATCTGATATCAAGGATTAAAAAATTCAAGGATGTAAAACCGGGATAACGGACCACGAAATTTGTAGGACAATATGTTATATCTCAAGATAATTATCTAAATTATATAAAAACATGTTTGTCCTACAAAACCTATGGTTTGATCAAAGAGTCCGCCATTTCCAAAATGTGTCGAAAACGAGGTCAATTTAAATGATTACTATGATTACTAACCAGCTGATTTTTTGTTGTATACTTAATTCATATTTATAAAATCTAAGGGACATTATTGTCCGACAAATTTCGTGGTCCGTTATCCCGGTTTTACATCCTTGAATTTTTTAATCCTTGATATCTCTGTTAGCTACCACAATCGAGAGTTGGGTATAGGATATCTTTGGACGTCTCATCGAAACGAAGCTACTCACCAAAAATTAGCTTGTTAGTAATCACTTGATTCCCATGTACTACGGATCCCGGCCTAATAGATTAGGGTTCAAAGAAACAATCAATTAATCAAACTCTTCCGATTTATTGGCATATATTTTATTAAACTCTTTACCCTGGGAAATCTGTCCATACATAGGTTGCCTGGAAGAAATCGCTCACAGCCATAAGGTCTTTCATTGTACTCCAAATATTTTAGTCTTAAGTTTGTATTATATTTTACTGTTTATGTGGTGTGCAGTAACGTACATTATATTCTATTATATTCTCTTCTAATCTAGAGTCCAATATAAGCTAGACGAAACTGTTATGCAAGGAATAGTACTACAAATGGCCCAGCCATCTTCTTCATGCTATATGGCCTGCCCACAAACTTTAGTACTCATAAACTGCAATAAATAAATGGTAATTCCACCTCTGTTACTTTCATAATTGACCCCAAACCTATAATTACTTATCTATTTCATCGATGATACTCGTAATTCGCGTGCAGTGATAAATTTCAATTTGAACCGACGATGAACGTAATTACGGGTTGTGTTGCTCAAATGATTTAGGATGGTGTAACACGAGGGTGGCATTTCGGTTATTCATTCTAAAAGAGATTCCGCAGAGTCAGACGTCCACCTTTAAATAAATAAATATTTCTGGACAAATAACATATCTAGCTAGCACCATCTAAGCTTGTGTTACCTTTGGGATTAACAGATTATTGTTTAGGTTAATGCAAACCGCTTTTGAAGCAATTATGTCTATGGGTTCCATCATCATCACCGTTACGTTCGCATCTTTTCGATAAAGATTAAAATAGTTTGGCGAGTTGTCTCGCTAGTTCTTCAAAATTCCAGATAAACATTATGTGAGGTTAGATCATCATAACAATATATTTAACCTTACAAGCCTCATTTATTGGTCATCGATACAGATTTTTTATTTTTATTCCCACAATCATCAAAAGATTTCAAAGTTATTCTATTAACCATTCCATAACATCGTTAACATTCTTAACCCCTTAAATGATTCAAATAAAAGTTATTTAAAAGTCTGATAAAGTTATAACGATTGGTTATTGATAAAAGTAAAACTACGAAATCTCCAAAAATAAATAGTCCAAAAATTAATTTGCTCGAAGTTTATCTAAATCTGGGATAAAAACTAATCAGAAAAATAGAGTGTCGAAAAACGAGTCATTTATTGTCTACTAATGAATTTGCTCGATGAAGTGGATACAAGACATCTTCTTGAGAATTTACTTAATTACCTGTAGATGTTTGTTTCACAGTTACTTTTTCTAATTTGTTTTTATATGTGAGAACCTTTGATAAGCTTTATATTTTTATCCGTAATGTATATAATGTTTTTGTAAGTTTTTGGTTTTCCAATAAATAAATATAAATATAAATTGCATTCGCTACCTCAAGCGTGCCTTGCCTGTTGTGCCACAGTGTTAACAATGATATCAGAATTGCAATATAGATAAAAAATGTGGTTCTATCTAATCTTACCAGTATAATTGAATATCTAAAACATTAGTCTCGGTTTAACCTCATTTACTAATAGATCTACTGAACTATTTAATCAAGCACAATCGGGATATTTGAATGGTCTTCAAACAAATTATGAAATCCGATATACAGAGCAAAGAGCGATCCATCAAAAAATCTGACAGGTGCAGAGTTCTTTGTTTGGGTTCAATCCAGATTTCTCTTTCACCATTGGGTTCATAAGTAAACAAGTATACTGTAGTTAAAGTTTTTAAATAGTAGATGACTCGCCGACAACTTCGCTTGCATTTTCAGGTTATCTACACATAGGTAGTTTATATAATATAGCCTTCATCGATAAGTGTATCAATACTGAACTATTTTTTCCTAAGCGATTCCTGAGATTAGCGCATTCAAACCAACAATTAAACAAACTCTTAAGCTTTAAATATTATATTATATTATTTTTACTGGTATAGATAAAAGACAGGCAGTGTCTTTAGTAGATAGAGTGGCTATTTAACAATTATTTTGAAAATCTTCCGGATATTTATTTTAAAAACTCAATAGAAACATAATGGTCAATCGAATAAGGGCGGGCTATAAGATATACAAAATAAATAAAATTATACATAATGTAACAATTTTTACTTTATTGATTAGGTAATGCGAGGAAATCCTTCTAATCCTTAAGTGGTAAAGATGGTTATAATTTCCATAAAATAACTAGTATTTTCTTCACAAGCTGACATTGAAGGTATATCTAACGTGGACCGTAATAGGTTACAGGTTAAACAGTTATAGTGTTGCCAGCTAATATTAAAAGCAATTACGTACAGCTCGTAAAACTACAAAGTTCTCAACAATTTCATGCCCTCTCGGTTTTTTTCTCATTTCTCAATCTCAAACTCTGTACCATCATTAAGAATTAATATAGGACGCGACTTTAAATCGTGTTTATTCGTTTAGAAATATTCTAAAATTTGTTTAGTATTATATACTCTAGTATATTTCGTGCTCGTTGGTTTTTTATTTATTCTAAGAATATATTCTAAGTTTATTATTATAATCTGGTTTACACAACCCATAGTTCAAACAGTGAAGTAAGTGTAGGTAAGTGTGCAATAAGAAAGGATTTTTAGAAATGCCGAATAACTACTTATTCCTTTGGATTAACCCTAAAATATAAGAATACACATCTTGCTAATATTACAAAATCAAAAATTAGTCAGTTTGTGCTCTTTCACGACCAAACAGCTGAACAGCGGCTATTTTAAAGTTAGTAGCAGGACGCAATAAGTTATGATATAAACGACATAAATCTTACATAGGTATTCATTCTTAGTAATCTCTCTCAGTTGTCCTTCCCGCCCCCACAAAACCAAACTCGCGACTAAAAATCGCGTCCGTGATCTAATAAAACTTCACAGGTAGCTCGGACGACGCACCTACAATATAGCCCTGTAGAATCGTAAAATTCGTCTCTATTATAGAGGGTGTCAGTTCAATTTATTTTTTCCCCGTAGACCGCTGCAGTATCGTAAACCGTCTGGCATTTGTCTCCCCAGCATGTTATTATGTGGGGTCGGACAAGAAGTAATTTGTTACGTGGGCTTGAGGTCCTGTACTACTGCATTTGCGGTGTACGTTTGTCCGTTTTTGAAGCTGTATCAACATCTATTTTTACTCAATTCGTCCCGTTCTTTTTATTACAATTTTTGGCATACACAAAATGTTATAGGTATTTTTGAGGTAAGTATGTACAACTGTACAGATGACAGTCGATATTTTTTAACTTTATTTAGGTTATCTCTTGTAGTTCAATTTCCCAAACAACTACAGAGCTAGAAAACTGCGATATAGTATCGCAGCTAAATAAAATATTTTTTAATAAAGTTAAAATATCTATCTAAAGTGTCTGTAAACAATTTCCCGTTGAGTTGTTGAACTAATATGCGGACACGTGATAAATGATAATGTATTGCCGAGCATTGAATGTGTTAATAAGATTTGTTTATAACCACCGCGCTGTTTATATAATCTACCTGGCAGGTAGGTGATCGCAGTAAGTTGCTACACAGAACGACGCTAGAAAGGCGGAACTATTTTTATGCCGGCACTATACGGCTTTACCTATTGAGCAGTAGCTAGATATTAAACGCATTCAAAACCTAGAATAACACTGAACACAAGTACACAACTAAATAAATAAAATAAACACTTAATATACAGCTTAGCTCTTCACAAGCACCCTTCAGCGTAAATCTAACCTCAAGCCTCTAATTAGGTACACTATAACTTTTCTCATTAGTTCACATTTCAGTTGGTTTTAGATTTCCCCCGGTAAAACGATATGGGTCGTAAAATACCCCCTAGCCCCCCCGTGCTTATGTTTGCAGTAGCATCAATGGTTTATAGAGGGGTGGAAACAAGACAACTGACAAATGGAAAAACGAATGATCTGTGGATAGTAGAAGACAACGAGCGGTAATTTTCATTTGTGCGAGATGACAGCAATATATTGCTCAATTCTACCTTTGTCAGGCTTTCACATTGAAAGTTTTAGAGAAAAGAGTTTCTATTTATAATACTTTCTTAAATTTGAATTTAAAAGTATTATTTTACAATCCGGAATGTCCTTACAATTTAATGTTTTGTGAAAATAACTATTGTGATTAAACAATTTGAGTTTATTATTTTTACTATAACCAGACTTACAGCGTAGGTTAATGAATCTATAAGTATAATATAGCCTTAAATATAAACTTCTGAAAAGTAGCTAAATTATTAGCTTACCACGGGGCTAGTTGTCGCTGTGTAAAATTGTCCAGTAATATTTATTTATTTTATTTATTTATCTATCATCGCTACGTTTTCTAACAGATTAGCCTGTTTTCACCAATAGGTACTTTTGTTGTCAGTAACAATGTACTTAACAGGGAAAGTGTTGACATCTAAGGATTACTAAATTTCCAAGACAATCGGATTTGGTCATAAAGTAAATTTCTAAGTTGTGACCATCAATGCCTGTCAAGATATTTTATTATGAAAGCTCTTAAGTTACTTAGTGAGTCGAGTATTAAGGAGCGCGTCCTCCATAATTTTGTGCCATTTTAGCGTTTGTACATTTTTACAACGAGTCAATGCTAGTCAGTTCTATAAGTTAATTATATAGTAGCTACCAGATAAAACCTTGTCTTGTATATTTTGTGAGTAGTAACTATTTTTTTTTATAGATTTCCTGTGGAATTTAAAAGGATAAAATGTTTTGTTTTGTTTTCTTTGTCCTTGAACTTTTTACATTTTCCACGGCTTTTAAGCAAGGTTTTAGCTAGGCTCGATGATGTCCTTCAACGAGTTATTCTATGACGTTAGTTCACTTTCTTTACAACACAGCTACATAATGATATAAAAAACCTCTAGTCTATTGACGACACCCATGGAAATAGTATTTCTGGTACGAGTCTAATACATCAACAATCCTTCAAACAATAAATCGCATTTGACTATTCTAAGACCTTTAATAGCTATAAGTGAACGGTTACTGGTGAGTACCGCTTCTGGTACTAGTACTACTTCGTGATCAATGTGCACATTTGTTTTCATATTAAACGGTTTAGCTTCACACGACGCTCGGTGTCCACATTTGACACAGTGTTTGATAGGATAGCTGGGTTATTTATAAGGTTTCAAATCCAACGTATACTTGTCTTAGGCAACTAACATACGAGTACTTATAAGCAAATTCTATATAATCAAAATTTAATAGTCTTATCCGATTCATAATTATTAAAAGATTTATTTTTATAGGTTGTGTGTATTTGAAACTTACAAATAACAGGTGGCAAATGCCTTATAAAAATAAAGAAATTTAAACAATTTGTTGCATTTTGCATTGGCAGCTAGTTAGTCGATTTTTTACCCAACTACGCGACGCAAGGAGTGATAAGTGTTTACAGTATATTTAACTTTTGCGAATGTAAATTACAAGTTTGCTATTCGCTTGTATCTAAATTTACGAGACTTTGTTAAAAATACCAGCTGTGTTATCATTAAGCTATGTTTCGATTATGTAGTAAGATTATCCGAATGGCGTTTATTCGCCATTTTGTCTAAAGGTCGACGTAACGTGATGAACTGACTGCATAAAGGAAACATAATTGGATATTTACGTTTGACAAGCTTTGCAAACCTCAATTACCTTGATTTACGATTGATTAGTATTATGTTTATTGATCTTGTAAATTAGTCTACCGTTTTCTAAAATTTAAAGTAGCCATCATTATTGACTGCAAATAACCCTTCGACATTCAAATCCTAAGTGGTCCTAGAGCCCATGTTTATTTAAAATCCATTGTGACACAGTTACCACGGCGACCTGTGAATTGGTCTCATGGTTTGGACGCCAAGCCATAGACGCGCTAAGTGGACTAAGGTGGGCCATTTGCACCTATTATGCGGATTTCAGGAATTTTTGGGTAAATCTTACTTTTAGTGGGGCTAAGTTGGAACACACTCGACTTTCATTCAGTTAGCGGAACGGGCGAAGTTCTACCTGGGTAGGTTTCGCAGTAGGTTCCGGGTTTGATTCCTGCCTCGGAACATTCGTACAATCTGCTGATATTTGTACCGGGTGTCTGAGTGTACTATTGTGTGTGTTCTATATTCAACCAAATTGAATCCTGAAATATTTTGACATTGTCACTGATATTATTATACCTATTAGGTTTTTTTTTTAATTATTGATTAAACAAATTAAAATTATTTTATTGTTGTTATAACTCAAATATTTTGAGTCTAGAAATGTATAAATTTAGACGGCATATATGCTTTTTCTGCGTACTGTACCAATACTATACAAAGTACACAATATGCAGTATTAGATGACTAGCGCATAGTGTAAAATACAACATAATAACTCCAAGATAAGCTCAATAAACCGTTGAACATCAAAGTTTCCTATTCATAAGTACGTAATATACAGAACTTAGCGTATACATAAACTTGGTAATTATCAAGCCAGTGATAGTTCGTTTTACCGTATCTTTCATTTAGTAATAACAAATATTTTGTAACTATCGTGGGACTAATAAAACAGTGAAATAGAATCATTAAAGACAGGTATAAGAAGTGTTAAGGTAATAAATGAGAAAATGACAAATAGTTGTGAATTAGAGTTTTTTTAAGAATAGCTAACCTGAATGACACCTATACATACTCGTTGATCAGTAAGTCTGATGATATAACTTGTTAAACTTTCGCGATAAAGACATCTAGCACCCGTAACACAAGCTTCGAGCTTACCACTGGGCTAAATGTTGTGATGTTAATTGTCCATCAATATTTATTTATTTGTTAACATAATTAAGAAGTTAATACGGGTTTTATGGTGATTTTATGCTTCTCTTCATGGATAAATAAATAAATAAAATAAATAAATATTGCTGGACAATTTTACACAGCGACATCTAGCCCCGTGGTAAGCTCGAAGCTTGTGTTACGGGTGCTAGATTTCGGATATACTTAATATAATATACGTACATAGATAGATATTTTTTATTATACATATATAACACCCAGACACCCGGAACAACTATCTGCAGATCATACAAATAGTTGTTCCGAGGCGGGAATCGAACCCGCAACCTCTTGCGTCGCAGGCGGACCTTCGCCCGCTGCGCCACAGAGGTCGTCAAAGAGGATGGATGGATAAACTTAAATATTGCAATTTATATTAATAATAAGCATCGTGGGATCTAAGGAAGAAAGAAAGAAAAATCTTTATTCGTAGATTTATTTTTGTTTTCACAATAGTAATAGTAATTTTAGTAACAACTAGCTTATTATCTAACTAAGTAGTTTAATAGTAGTTTACCTGGTTATCAGGATCGCCTTAAGCATTTTGGTCTGGACTCACTAGTGAATCGAAGAAAGCTTCTGGACTTGTTGTTCTTATACAAACTTGTAAACAATCTTATCGACTCATCTTACCTCACTTCGAATTTAGATTTCTCATTACCCAGATGTATCCCAAGACAAAACAAGTACAAGCCTTTTAGTCTAAAAGCCGCACATTCTAACTTAGGGCACTATTCTCCATTAAACAGAATCACAAGAAGTTATAATACAATGCACAATATAAACGTTTCAAACTCTGACAATGATGATAATGATCACAATACATTTGATATAGATTTGTTCTCCAATAGTATATACAATTTCAGGAAACATATAAAATTAACCTTAATCATTAACTAAATTATTATCACTTACCTACAATTTTTTTTTTTTTAACATAATATCAATTTATAATTATTTTTTTTACGTGTTTAAATTGTTTTTTTACGTGTTTAAATTTTTTACCAGTATTTAATTATTTAGCTTTAGTATTTTTATTTAATTGATCTTATAATGTATACTTATCTAATAATTTTTCTATTTGGATTTTTTAAATACCTACTTTTCGCATGCAGTTTATACCTATAATTAGAGTGACATTCAACTTGTGTGTACCTATAAATAATTTCAAATTGTGGATGTAATAATGTAAACTCTGTTGGTGTAACATATTCAATAAATAAATAAATAAATACGGAACTTTTTCACAGTTCTTCCTTGAACATGGGTGAGTGACTGCTAAGTTCTTGTAACATCGGAATGTTATATAAAATAATGAAGTCTCATGAATGCTGATTATAAATTGCAATATCTGAGTTTAATATCCGTGACCGAAGGTGTCCCAGGTTGGTAGCGAGAGATGGCCTATTGGTCCAACCTGTCGGCGGCCGCACAAAAAACGTTTTAAACATCCATTGTAACCTTTGTGCCGCCTGTCAAATATAACGGTCTTGATACTTGTTTTGTTTTAATTTATTATGTAATGTTGAATAAACATTCAAGTTTTTAACGCATATTTAACACCTAACACAATATCGTGTAGATCGTTACACTAGGTCGTTCGTATTTTAAATTTTTACCTTTTTACCTACAAAAGTACTAACTAAAATTCTTTATAAAAAGCCAGTTAGTTTCTCTTACTGAGCATAAACCAATAGCTATTTCAAAGTCTTAAAACCTAATTAATAACTTTCGAATATAATTTACAATTGCTGAAAATATTCAATATGCAAGTATCAAGACTGTATATTCATCCCCATCGGTCAAACAAAGGCGGTGACGTCCCAAAAAACTGGAGATTCAGCCCCGCCACAGATTATGCCATAGTAGGAGACGCCCGCGCCGACAAAGTGACGAATAGTTAGAATGGACTGCATTTACATCGAAAGAATATAATTATGGTCAAGTATTAATTTCTATATGGAAAAATCTTTATCTATGAAGATTGACGAACTCTGTGGCGTGGCGGACGAAGGTACACTTAAGATATAGGGGGTCGCGGGTTTGATTTTTCTAGGACTAATGTTTGTACGATTCGAAATATGTGTTTCGCGTTTTCAGTTCGTTTTTCTTTGTGTAATAAAAATATAAATTTATATTTATAAATATCAATGCAACATTTCGTTCTAATTTTATTACTCAAGAACTATAGGCATATAAGACTTAGGTGTTTATGTTTTAAAATAGTCGTAGTAGCCAAGGGTAGGTTTAAAGGGTGAGAAAACACGGGAGTAAAGCGGACGAAAGCGCGGGCGTTTCAGTTAGTTGTGTATAATTTTATTTCAAACATTTTGATTTAGCTCGTATCTGTTTGCATGCATCATAACCAGTAGGTATTCAGTGTAAATTCAGCCTGAGGTTTCCTGCTATTGTGCAGCGATTAACAGTCAATAACATTCTGTGGTATCGGTGTAAATCACCAGCGGTGCTTTTGAATCACTACAGAAGTTATTGAAAAGAACACTTCAAAGATTATCTTGAGAACTTTTCGATTTATTCAATTTCGGAAGCTGATTTTGTTAGAAACGCGTTGGTCCAAACTTTTGGGTTTTCTGATGTTTGAATATAAAATACCAACCGATAATAATAACACATCGCTGAATTCGCGAAACATCACTTAGCTATTAAACATTATAGTTGTTTTTCGAGCAATTTATTAAAAACTCAAATCTAATAATAAATCGTTTATCCACTTTTTGTTGTATTTTTCTGACCCAAGAAAGGCTGGGCCGATTTAGGTGATTTTGGTTTATAAATAGTCGTAATTAGTACCCCAAGGTAGGTTTAAAAAGTAAGAAAACTTGGGAAACTTGGGCTGACCTTTTGCGGGCGAAGCCGCAGAGGGTCAGCTAGTTCATTATAAAAACGAAAACACTATCAAAAACTGAGCATAGTAAGAAGCCGTTTTAGTTTTTAAAAAACATAAACATTATCGAAAAACAATATCTCGAATCCCATACGGCCATTATGATCTACCCTCGAGTGCAACAACCCTGCACCTAACAGCCGTATTCATTGCTATTTGTATTGTAATACCGCCGGGGTAGAGGGCTATTTAAAGTACATCGCCAACGGAAAACGTGTCGGTGCATACATGCGGCTTAGCCTTAAACGATAAGCGGAGCCGATTTGAAAGTTTTAATATATTATATGCATAACAATTTATAAATAATATACTTTAAACTTGGCAGGTTAGAGCCAGCTAATATTTATTGTGTAACTATTTACGTCGAACCTAGATAAACTAATTAGAAGAAACCTAATTAATTACTCTAATTAATTCTAACTTTACCTACGTTGTCTGTTGCAAATTAACGACTTACTTAACCACTGGCTGATAAAGTGCTTGATAGTCTATCCGTAACTTATCTATCCATGAGATAATTATCTAAAGCTTTATCTGTAACCGGTGAAACAGACCCTTAGTCTACTATCAGAAGCTATTCTCAATTTAATGAAATCGTAATTATACAAAATGTAATAATTATAAGTCCTTTTGTCCTTAACATAAAACTGTAACTATTCGGTTTTTAAAATACACATCTAGCTCGAATTATTGGGATGAACATTGTCGTTTTAACTCCCGCTAGCGCCTTAACCCTGCACCACTCATAGCGCTTGCCGTGAAATCAAGCATACGATCATTGCTGTGACCTCACTACGGAGACTGTGACCCCTCAGCCACCAGGACTTGCAACTATTGGGAGAACATTGTTCTACCTGAAGCATAAGAACCCCTATTTATGTTCCCAATGCTCCCATAGAGACTTCTCTCTTGACTAGAGAGATTGGACTCCGCGATACAAGATTTGCCTAGACTGGAGTCCGCTGATTTGTCTACTGGATTTGATTGTACTTTAAGGTATCATCCCTTGATTAATGTCACATGTTATAAAAAACTCATCAAAGTGCTCAGAACAGGCTGGCATCCTCACGATGTTTGCCTTCACAGTTTAGAAACGTGTAAACGATCAAGCTTATGAATTTAAAAATATTAAAATATTTAGCTAGATCGACCAACTTGAAGTTTCAGTGTTACGATAACACACATAGATTAGTAGCTGAAACATCTCGAATATTATTATTGAGTATTAGCTTTCGCTGAGTTCCCCCCAAAATCACAATTACTTAAAAATATAATACTAAACCATCTTTATAAAATATTTATAAGTCGAAGTAAACGTTTTCTATCATATTATATACAAAACGACGGTTCCCGTATTCAGAAACAAGTCCGCAGAAAGATGAATAACTATTCTTAAGCCGATACAGTCATTCTAATCACTCGGGAGCTAATCGATGATCAAGATCACAAGTTACAAGATCTTAATTAAGAGACTAATATAATACTAAATTGGATCCTAATCAATTGAAACCAACTGGTTTTAAACTGTAATGGTATGTAAATGATAGATGGCGATCTAAGCTGGCTTCACTCTGTTATTCATAGTTAATCTTCGGTCAGATAGCGGACGGTAATTAGTTTCTTGTGATGGACCTCCAAGATTATGTTCATGTAAGGATCTCGATATATTAACTCCTCGCCAACACTCGTTGGGCTATGGTTTTCGTAATTATATGATCACAAAGACATAACACTTAATCAATTTTCCCAAGCATTAAAAAACTCTACAATCTCTATTGAGACCCATGCTAAGTTAAAGGTTATATAGTTATATGTTTATTAAATACTAGTTTCCGCCAGCGGCTTCGCCCGCGTAGAAATAAAAAGTAGCCTATGTTCTTCCTCAGGGTCTAAAGATTGTCTGTACCAAATTTCATCAAAATCGGTTCAGAGGTTTAGCCGTGAAAGCGTAACAGACAGACAGACAGACAGAGTTACTTTCGCATTTATAATATTAGTAAGGATGCTCAAAACGCAACGGTAGCTAAATACTTGCCGCGCACTTACTCATTTGAATAAAAATAAGCCATTATATCTAAAAATGAAAGCCTCTCTCTCCTAGATCTCTCCATTCTTATCTATCCGAAGTGATAAAAACTTCGGACAAAAATCTTATAAGTATGCAAAAAAAATCCTTACTTTTAAAGTAAGGTAGGTACTTTTGATTACAGGAAATGTGATTTAATTTGATTTATTTGTAACTCTATAAAATAAATTGAAAAGAACGACACTATCGCTAAGTGACTATACAACCCTTTAGTTAGATTAGTGGATGCTTTTAACAACATCTATATGATTTACTTTCGAAACTCTTTATCTATTTACTTGACACCATCCGACAAAGTTAACAACAAAGCCATTCTTAGCAGAACTTCCTGTTCTTTACAATTTAGGGATTATGGGGATCAGGTTGTATTGGTCAAGATAGTTCTTTTACACCTTGGACAAATAGTAACCTGTTGTTGTGAAACTTTGATGTTCCGTTTGTTTGTTGCAACGGAAATGCAATCTAATCTCTTTTTGAAAGGACTCAATATCTTTTGAAGTTTGACGTTTTAGGTTGAATAATAATGGACATTATTTTTTATTTCAATACCTTGTTGAGTGTCTTATTTGTGTTTTGAAGAATTTAATCAGTTATTTTTAATAAGTTACCAAGTACCAACCTTTTATTCTATTGGCCTTTTTTTCTGCATGAACCAAAACTTCACTTCTTACATTAAACATTTTTAAAGTAAAGAACAACGAGATTTCCGCCCAGCGGCTTCGCAAGCGTTTCCTCACGATGTTTGCTTTCACCGTTAGAGCGTATGTTTTCAATGCGAACATTTTTTTTCAGAAGCTAAATCCAGAAATGCGTGGCGTGGTTTGAACCCAAGACCTGCGGAATAAAGTCAAATATGCACTTAGTCAACACGGCTCAATCCCCGATTCTTAAAACAAAACATAAGTTTCTTAAGTACTTTCTAAATCGAGTGCTATAACTCGATTCCAAAGACATTTCTCGATTCGATCGGCTATTACTGGTAGTAACTATTCACGTGGCTTTGTTTTGACTGCAGTGTCTTTTTACCTTTATTGTGCCGGGTCTGGTCACAGAGTGGATTGTTAGCTTTATTTGTTAAACATCTGCATTGTGTATTATCATTATCACCGTCATTGTAATCAGCTGGTTATTAAATTTAATCAAAGATTTAGTCTCCTAGTAATATAATAACAATTTATTATTTACCTGATATTGTTATAATTTATTTTATGTATTTATAAGTGTTCTGTAATGTTTGAAATAAATGAAATATGAAGTAAATATTTTTGCATTATTTTGATGTTATTTTTATCTAGCTTATCAGATATCTGAAACCATAAAAGATAGACAGAATTATTTATATTATTAATTACTTACTTAATAAAAATCAAGTCTTTTATTAATCTATGCCATAAATTATGCAAAAAGGCCTTATTGCCTGAGGCAAATTTGTCAGGAACCAGGAGAGAACATTAGCTCAAGCCCCTGATATCTTTCGACAATGTTATTTTATCTTTACAAAACTCAAAGAGCTATTCAAGCACCCTAATTCAATCTCCCTATAAGAAGTAAGTGATCCATTAACATTAAATCCCTTTTCAAAGTATCACATGTACCTTTCATTGAAGATGTACCTTTATCATTATAGGTAACAGCGTTTCAATAAAACACAATTTGTTGTTGTGATTTAATAAGAGTTTAGTACCTAAAGGGAAACTTTTATGAGCTTTTTGTATTTTTTTGTACAAAAAAGCGTATGTACGCAAAAATATAATGTACAAAATGTATGTACAGTATTAAATTATTATACCTAGGTATGTATAGTAAAACCATTTTTAAAATGAACGCCCCTCTACCGAATTCTGAATTTTTTTTTTCTGTGTATTCTGTTTTTCTGTATTTCCTCTCACACGTTGAAATCATCACGGTTTTGTGGAGGGAAGTTCATTTTTAGAATGGTTTTACTATACTTGCGTTAATATTTGAGGTTTGTATCAACCACAAAATGCTGTTTTACTATGAGGTCTGAAGCTATTTCAAATGACTAGAACTGTTAATGAACTGTATCTGAAGAAATATTGTTTTATTAAGTGCTATCAAAGACATTTTAACCACCCTATGGGTAAACTAGTTCCCTGTTAAAAGTTTATTAAACTTTCCCTGCAACTTAAAACGTGGCAGTTTAAACTAAATATGACTTTTCAGAACTGGCAACATTAAAAAGTATTTAGGGAAGTCTGTTGCAGTGAAACCTGCAATCAGACCTTTTATAAAACAGCATGATTTTGCGCGAGCCCTGTAATTACAATGCCACGCCCATGAGAGAAAGAGAAAGAAATAAGGCCACAGAATTTATGAAGAATAAAAAGAGATGGATTAACAAAGATGAAAAATAAGTGTTAAGGTTCGGCGCAGGTAAGATTCCATTTTTTATTCCGGAAGTTAGAAAACCATCTCAAATTAGATTTTTTTTTAATTTGTTGTGATCTTTAATTAAAATCCAGCATCGTGTGAACTTGAATATTAAAAAATATACTCTTCTTTAATTTAAAAGAAGGTATTTATAAAATCACCAACTCTATTTCTATGGGTGACCAATATAAGACGTTAAACTTTTATTTCCTCAAAACAACAAAAATCACCAAAATTATTAATTAACCGAAAACAAAAACAGCCAATTTAGCAACTTGATCAAAACATGGACAAAGGCTTCGGATTCGAAATAGTGTTGGGAAATTTTCTGAAGACCAGTCGTGAAAATTCTGCAGATATACTTCTGAGAAAATTATGAAAATGATATGTCAAATTTCAGTTAAAGTGGTGAACCTACCTAACTCCTTGCTTCTTCCAATAGAGCTTTTATTAATTTTTTTTCAACAAAGTTATAAACATTGTAATTTTAAGGCAAAGACAAAAAATAGGTAGTTCCTCATTTTTGCAGACCTTTCGTAAAAAAGTGATTCAACGGTTTAAACAAAACATCTAAATAATTTAAAACTAAATAAACTACTTAAAAGTACAGTAAGTCCGTAGTCTGTAACTGTTTCCGCAAGTCTTGTTTCCGTTTCCTTTCAAGACTTCGAAGACAGCGAGACTATTCAGTCCCATCACTACGGAAGCATCCAGTTGATCTGAGTTAATTATTGCTCAAATACAGCCAACTTTGGCTGCATTATTGAGATAATCTCAAACCAGATTCAACTCTTACAATCACTGTGCCATTTTCCATACAAACTATGTCTTATCCATGCCTTTCTTGTGTACTAAGTACGTCGAATCCATGTTATTTCTGTCATGACTGCCAACAAACTTTGCTATATTCTATGGCTGTGTTCGTAATAAATTAGTTGTATTCTGTGGTCCTGATGAGCAACTTAAATTTAATTACTGAGAGGTTTGAAGCCTTTATTAATATTTTAATTATTATGCTGTTGTTACTTTAATGGGAAATGTATAGTATAGAGTTGAGTATTTAAGTGACTTAAGATTATTTTGCTGGTTAATCTTATTTTGCAATTATATAAATGAGACAAGAATATTCTTCAACCTTTATATCGGCCGAATACTTTGTTATTATCTTAAGTAAACGAACTTCTTACGAAAAAAAATCTAATTTTATTTTTATGGTTTCGAATTGATTCTATTGTCAGAACTCTACCAACTTAGCCAACAAAGCTCTAAAATATCACCCCTCTTTAAACCCTTAATAGAAAAAAAGTTTAACATTCACTATGCTGACAGTACCATAGTTAGGTAAGCCGAGGTTACACAGTGCTACAAACAAACACACAAACACTCGTTAATATTTGTTTCTATGCATTCCTAGCTATTTGTCGGGAATGTACTTTTGTTCGGGAACAGGAATTTTCAATTTGTGATATGAAGTTAGCTTCGCTCGCGGTAGAAAGTAACATTGCGAATAAGATGTTTTCAACCTGTACTAGGGTTGTCAAAGTATGGTTGAAAAATAATGGATTATAAGTACTTATAAAACACGTGATAAAGACCCGTTTTGAACAGCTAAATTATGTTAACAATTGCAAATGTTTTACAAGTTCTATGTACGTTGTATTATGTATTACTTGTCAAATCAACGGTATGTCCAAACAGATAATTACATACTTATAAATTATGATTTTTGCAACAATTCTGATACAAATTGCACACACAAGGAAAAACACGAAAACGCACGGGACGAATGTGGACTAAATCATAATTATAAAGCTTTGATAAAACGTTTGGATGCGGTAATCTTTTAAAAACTCTGATGAACATTTATCTAGAAAAGCTATAGGCAATATTAAATATATAAACCTTATTTAGATAACTTAAAAAAACGCGAGCGAAGATGTCGGCGGGTCGGCTAGTAGTATACTATTATATATTTAATTATAAAATAATAATAATAATAATTATATAATAATTTATATATTTAATTCAGGGGCATCCCTGACTATAAGAATAGTGCATTCGAGGCTCGCGTTATCGTTGCTCAGCAGGAAGCTGCAGTCAAACTGCGAATCAGACACTTCTCAGACTACCGGTAAAAACGTATTAGTGTAATAGAGTGCAATCTACATGCTGCAGCAAAAGTTTAAAACATTATTTTTTATTCTCAACGTGACCCGCAATAGAAGTTGGGAAGTTTTCAAGCTTTAATTCATTCAATGTTATCACACAGTCATTATTTTTTTAATAAAAAACGTGTAAAAGGTAGACCACCTCTGACTTAGGTAGCTGAGTATGGACGACCGCCATTAATTTTAAATGATGTCAGTGGTTGTCAACAGTTGGGACTATAACTTTTTGTTCTTTTACAATCATTTCACACGATTTATGCATTCAGATTATGGTCGACGGATTAAGTTAGAATTAATTCGATGTATTTGGAAGTTGGGTCAGTTTTTAATTATTTTTTTAAAACGAGTATGTAATTTGTTTTAATTACGGTCATAATTAATGAATTAGGGTTAACTTATTGGGTTTATTTATAGACTTGTTTAATAAGGCGACGTTACAGTTTCTTTTATATGGTTTAATAATACCTACTTATTTTGGTATAGAAGGGGAATAGTAAATAATACTGTTATTTACTATTAGAACTAGCATTAAGAAATTATCTGATATCTGTAAGCTTATTAGTATTTAATTATAGGGAGTAAATATTGAAAGCTGCTCAATGCATAGACCATTAACTTTTCCTTCTTAATGAAGCAGTGAGCTTAAGATAGTTCTGAAAGCATGCAGTAAATAAAATTAAAAATATAAAAACATCAGCAATTGAATGTGTGGTCTTCATTATCAACTTTATCAAGGAATCTGATCAAGAAATTAAGCAGGTTTTTATTGGTAGGGACGGGGTGAGGCCGAACGGAATGAGTCATTATCATCAATAGTCATATCTTGGGACGTATATTACCATTTCTGGTAATTATTTGAATAACCGCGGGGAAAATACTCTACCGATTTTTTTTGTAAACTTTTCCTACGTAAAAATTTATTTACCTACGTAAAAATGTATATTTGTATATTTTATTCTCACGAAACCATTAAATAAAAATATTTTTCAAGCCTTAATTTTAATTAGGGAACAAAATTATTAATATTCTTAATTTTAATTAGGGAAAAAAGTTTATTTATGTATTTGGCCGAAAAGCCGGGTCTGTTACGCGCAACTCTAACCAATAAATGACCACTGCCGATACGTAGGAAACCCTACACCGTTAGTCGGCAAACATGGGCATTTAGCCTTTACCGACGCGACGACGTCTAAGATACACTTAAATTGAGGTTTTATGGTCCAATACTGGTTATAGAGCTATTTTATACTTGCTAATTTCAGAAATGCAGGATTTTTTTATAATGGCTATGGTGCCTTAGAATAGTACCACTTCCACATATATCCTGTAGGTGTTGTCAAACCGAATAATGGATTCCAGAAGAAACGTTTTTTTTTTCAATTAAACCAGGAGAATAGCAGTGGTTTCTTCCTTTAGTGACTTTTTAAAACACTGTAAAACAAGCAAACACATTTTTTTTAATTAAATTAATAAAATCTGAAATTAAAAAAAATCTAATGAATTAAAACATAAACCAGTGTAAATACTTCTCAATATTTGCAATACAAGTTGGTGTTTTCTCAAAGTAAAATCTCAATATTCGATGCAATAAAACCGGATAAAGAGAATTATGAAATGCCACTGCATAAACTCTATAGAATATCTCTACATCAAAGCCGTCTATGGTCAGATAATCAATTTTTTTTTCATTAGCAAAAACCGCATTTGTATTTGCCGACTAAATAAACAGCTATAGTTAATAAAACTTGGAATATTCGATGAGATAGCTTTAAAATTAAGATAATTAGTGCTGGTGTAAATTTTTATTACTGTTGTGGTTATCGATTACTAATAATTTCGTAATTATTCTATCATATATTAAAAGTATGTAAAAAGACGTATTAGCTAAGTAGGACACTCGAATTTCCTTCAGAAGTTCGTGGTTTTGAACTGCGATGCGATACTTTAGAATTATCTTCTGAAAAAATATATGAGCGTTCATTATGGCTTTACTAAAAGATTAATTTCCAAGTAATCTTCCAAAATCACCACGAAACATAAAGTCGACCACAGATAAAAAATACTTGATTTCTTCCCCTAAAGGATCACGAAACGCAACCGCATTTGGTGTAATTTTATGCTCCGATGGTTATTATATAAAAATTAACCATCCTTAAAGATTTTTGATAATGTAATGCCGTTTTTTCTGTTCTTTATTGGTTTGTTCCTGCGTTTTTGACGCCACTTCCGGTTTGAATTACACTTATATAGAATTGCTAATTTGATGGGAATTGACTTTGGGAAAATAAGACTCAAGTCAAAATTTTTATTATGATTTTTTTAGCTCCCTCAGTATTAAAAATTTATGAAACGACAAAATCGATTCGAAATATTTTATATTCCATTTTTGTTATTATTTTAGTTATATTTTGATACACCAAGATAAGTCCTATTAAAAATTTAAAAAGTTTTTGTGTATTTTTTTGATAATCAAATCCTCTTAAAAATCACCCGTTACAATACAATTTAAACAAAACCATATCTGCGATTCTAAAGTCAAAGAGAACTGCTAAAACGTTCGAATGGCAAAACTTTCAAAAAGTTTATTGCAAGAAGTTTCTTTAAACTAATATTTTCGTTTCGGTTAAGTTTGACTTTTCGCAATAAATTCTCGATTTAACGGTTCGTTGTAGACTTAGGAAACTTTCAGCTTTTATCTGAAAACTAGAATAATCTACGCAACGTGATCACCGTTATAGGAATGATGATTATTATGTATATGATGTAAAATATATGGAGATTCGCCATCGGAGGTTATTTTAGTAAAAACAAGTAGGGAATTTCAATTTCTATTTATACAGTCATTTAAACACCATGAACAAAAATAACGTATTTATCTGTATTTATAACTAACTACTTCACCCCGTTATAACATTTTTTCCCACGGAAATATTATTTTTTTCCCGCTTTAAAAGTTTTCTATGTCCTTTTCCTGGTGCTAAGCTTTTTAAGTCGAATATAAAATAAACTTAGTATCGACGTTAACAAAGATCAACCATCAACAGTGTATATTTTAATAAATATTTCATAAGTCAATTAAACATTTTCATTGGAGAAACAAAAACTTGTTACTTTATTTTTTCAATTAATAAATACACTAGATGGCAATATAAATATAAAATGCAACAATGTAGGCTTACAACGAATAAAGTGCGTGTCAGACCACGGGAGGTGAAGGTTTCCGTAGGAATTGTTTCATGTCTAATTAATTAATTAAATAAACTTTTTTATCGATAATTTAGTGAATTAGTCAAGTTATCTTTATCCTAACAGTATTTATTTATTTAAATTGCATGATTTTGTATGTTAAATTAATGGCACATTTTTGTAGCTTATTATGAAAATTAAAAAAAAACTCTGAAAGTTTAATATTTTCCGAAGAATCGTTAAGTTTTAAAAATAATCTTAACAACATTGAGTATGGGAAATAAAACAACATTATTATTGGCGTAGGGAATTCATGTTCAATACCACGCAAAATTACAAGTACTTACCTCGAACTAATAGTCCTTCCGCAAAACTGCATAAAGACAGAATTATAACGAATCTATAAGGATTCCTTGTTTGTGCACTGAACCCTAAAAAAAGAAAAAATAGTGATGTGCAATCAGAACAGTGATCTATCGACATCGCACATATTAATCACTAGGCATGTCCCAGCATCTAGATTGGTGTCGAGCATGCTGAATTATCTACACTGAGCTTGTAATATATTGCGAGATGTTCAAGATGAAATAGATTAAAAACTGGTTTTTTAGAACAGTAACTAATCTGTAATGAAAATACAATGAAAATACAATAATAGTCGTACAGGGGATAAGACAAGTCTCAGACTCTTAATTGTATTATAAAATGTATAAATTGTGACCTGTCCTATTTAGTGGAAAGAATCAGTGGTTTCTGAGTTAATTTCTAAAGGTGCATCCAGACTGTTTTATTACCTATCATCAAAAACACCATTACCAACAATGTATTCGTGAATAAAATGAGCTTAAAGTAATAATTCTAAGCAATAACCTCTTGATTAGCATTGTGATAAGCTATGATTAAAACAGTTAAAACATAAATAAATGAAATTTACGCTTTTTAAATCAAAACATTATCAAGTAAAAATCCAAACATACAACAACACCACCCCTGTCCATAACATTTGCAATTCCTAAGTCAATAAAGAGCCGAATCTCATTCAGTAATCACCATCATCAACGTCAGAGGGAGTCCGCAATAATTTTGACATGCACTCCCCCGGCCATGAAATATACGACCAATAAATAAACACGAAGGGGTGAAATTAAATATTCATAGTGGTGGCTATGTCGATGAAAATGTATTGTGGTTCCGTTCTGTTTGTGCAGGTCACATACATTTTTAAGCTGTTCGGTAATAGTCAATCAATGTGGGCTTGGTCGAGTGAACTTTAATTCAGAGTCGAGTATTTTTTTAAATGTCACATAACGAGAACCTACTCTCAGTAATTGTTTTTATACATATCTTTCACGTACTTATGCCTTATCATCTTATTAGATTACAAATAAAGCTTCAGATATCGCAACCAAAATTTGTAGTTTATCTGACAGATAAGTTACGGATAGGCTATCTGATACTTTATCTGTAACCGGTGAAACAAGCCCTTGGAAATCAAGAAAAAAAATTGCTATTCCGTAGTTACCGTCATGCCAAGATAAAGCTTTAATAAATATAATTATTAAACGTATTAAAAACTCGCTTAAAATTGTATATGTTACAATGTTTAAGAATGCATCAGTTCATGTTGGTTAAAACAAAATTAAACAAATAAAATGACCATCAAATCAAAACACTGCTTTATTGTCGATAAAAAGAAAGCGTAAGGAACAACACTATCAGTCCAATATTGTAATAGCCAGCTAAAGAGTGAGACTTGTACAACATCACCGAATTAGCCAAGCGATATGCAATAGCCCTCGGGCGAATAGGGTTGGCAACAATGCATTTAGTTAATCGATATTGCATTCAATTATAATTTAAGATTGACCGAATAATACGCTACAAATTATTTGTTTGTGCATGCAAAGAAAACGATACTTAAAAGTTTATTGTTAATTTAGATAAGTAAGGAATTATAATAAAGTAGGTAATAAAAGTACCTAAATGATATAATTTTTGCGATGACAACTATATACAATAAATAAGGCTGTTTCTCTTATTTTACTCAGACTTTATGGATTCTCGAGACATGAGTGCTTACTTTAGTTATTTTAATTCAAAGTTTTATTCATGTGTATTTAGTATTCATTTATTAGATTAATATCTGTTTTGGTTGGCTCATAGGAATTACTTTGGCATTCAGCCCACCTGTATACATTAATTATAAAGATCACTTCAGATATGTATGCCAGGTGTTAGTTTTTTTAGTAACTCAATCGTGAAATATTTAAAATTTATGGTTTCAAAAAAAAAAAATCATGGATATAAAATCATAATATGTATTCAATTCATCACAATATTATAAAATAACAATAAATACTCCTTTTATAATTTATCACAGATCGATATTATTAAAAAACGAACAAAACCGTTATCAAAAACAATAAATAAAGCGTGACAACCCTATCATGTAATGTTTAGCGACACGTTCAAATGATGGTATCAGCCGTTTTGTTTGATACATTACGACGGCAAATTGAATCTGGCTATCTGAGCTATCTGTGCGTCCAGTGGTACATTCCCCATGGGAAATACGATACTTAAAAAGGGTTGGCGATGGGTAGGTTTGAGATTTATACAACGTAGTTATGAGTATAATCTTTACATACTTTCCGTCCGTGTCTCTACCTACTGTATTGGTAGTTTTCGCGGGAAGGAGACATAGTGCCAAACTGTAGGTATTACTAAGCTCAGGTATAAGAAATTTTTTATATATTTATTAGGGCTGTGGATTTTGTTCAATAAATAAATAAATTACACCAAGGTAGTAATGCCCTGTAACCATTATTTAAATAATTTGTTTCGCATATTTTTACAAAAAGTTTGAATAGACTGCTCAACTTAAAATACTCAAATAAAAGCTACATTGTCCTTCGTGACATCACTAAACCGAGTAGCTAGAATGTGTACACGTGTTTTGTGTCAAAAGGGACTTAAAGTGAACATTGTATTGTAAGAACTCGTTTTATTTGATTCAGCATTAAAAACATAATTTGTAAAGTAATAGAGCTTGATTCAAGTTTAAAGGGTCGCCCTAATCTTAATGAAGGCTAAATTTATTTTAAAATTTTTTTTATATAGTTTGTCCAAATAATGTTACAATGTTGATTAAAAAATAATCACCATTTAAAAATTTTATATCATGTAAAATCTTTAAATTTTGACATTAGAGTTTCACTTTTTTTATGAAACAACTATAACTTCGAGGAATTCAAAAATGTTTTTATGAAAATAATGTACACTATGACAATTTATCGATATCTCATAATCACAAGCTGGTCAAATCAACAACACTAGCTTTTAATAACTTTGAGTCTAAGTAACAAAGTGGACGGTTAACACTGATAATTAACCCGGTAATTAATTAACCATTAAACGTTTAATGAGCACTGCTACTGCATCTTCTTTGACATATACTTCATAGAGCTCGCGTTAAAATAACTAATAATATTTTGATCTCTATGAGTTTTTTTATGATTTTGCAAATTTATCAAAAGTGGAATAAAAATATATAAATGTAACTCCTGACAATTATGCCTATACCTAAACCTGAATTAAAAGTTATTTCTTGAACTCTATTTTTTTCATAACGATATCGTCAAAATAGTAGGGCAATGCAAATGCTCATAATTTAGCATTTGTTTTTCTCTAATTTTTATTGCTTTTAATTGGTGAACCTATAAAGATACCTTGTTTTAATAAGGAACCCTAAAAATAATTGACCAAAAACATAAAAGAGACACTAAGTAATAAGTAACAAAAATCTCAAACTAAATTCCAAATAATAATTTTCGCAGATAACTAATTCTAATTAAAATCGGGTGTTGTAAGTGTCCATTACAATTCATAGATTATTGACCGGGTCCCAAAGGGCAGGCATTCGACCATATTTTGTAGTGTTTAGATATTTGAATAGGATATTGTATTTTACAGCATCAGCAACTGGGATTTGTACCTATCTAAGTTATATAAAATACTCTAGCTTTCAGCCATCGTCTTTATCCAGGTATACATTTATTTTATTTTATCGGGGCAACATATATTTTTGCCGTTATAAAAAGCCTATGTCCAACTCCAGATTCTAAACGACCTCTCCACTAATTTACAAAAAAATAGGTTTAGCTGTCTCAAATTGTTTCTAGGCACCTATTCATGTCCTAAATACCAAAGAAGCAGTCAATAGTTCCCACAATAGGGCATCTTGTTTAACGTTGATTAGCTAAAACCTCCCACAACACTCTTTACCGACCTCTTAATTAAAGATCGGTTGTTTTGGCCCAAAAATAGCGCGCCTCCGCATCACTAAAATTAAATGCAAATGTATAAATTTATGGTTTACTAGTTTCCACCTGCGGGCTTGCCCGCAATTTTATTAACTTCCCGAGTAAGTCTCGGGGAAAATTTTTTTGTAGGTTTATATTTTTTTTCAGGCCAAAAAATTTCACACACGGTAAGTGAGTGAGTACTGAGCTTGACCAATAAATGACTATCTCACTATTACCACCGGCACACAGCCGTTTGGTTAATACTTGAAATCAAACAGATCTAATCCGAAGCTTTGTTTGTTCAGCAACAGATTCACCTAATTAAATCTATTGTCTAATTGTCACTGTTTGACAGCTGTCAAAACATACAATCGTATTGTCAGCCCAGGTGATTAGTGGGTAATTAATTAGTTATTCGTTACGTATTTCTGCATTTTGTGATATAGGGACTATAGTTATGTTTATTTTAGGCTATTCGTGTTTATAATTGCTAAATTGTAGTGTGGTACCTAAGAATAGTGCCACTTATATCATACCAAGCAAATACATACCTACAAGAAATTGGCAGCAGTGTACCTACTGTACCAATCCGGCTGAATAAGTGAATAATAATAATTTATAATTACAATAATAATTTATAATTACATTATTAATTATCACAAAGCCTATAAAAGGTTGTGTAGATGATGATGAATAACGTAGGTGATTATCAACAGGATAAAATTAGCAGATCCTACATTACGTACATTATCGATAGATTTAGATCAAGTGCCAGTTCAGTTTAGTTCAAGTCTTTGTCGTGGTTTATTATTAACTTACTTAAGATCGAGTATTTACTGACATGGCTAATATTTGCGTAGATTTATTTTTATTATGCGTAGAATTATTATTATTATTTATGAATTTATTTCCAAATATTCTCTAACATTTTCGTTCGTGGTAGGAAATTTCTTGTGAATCTGACAGTCCGCGAACTAATTGGCTCCAACGTATTAAAACGTATGGATGAAATCTTTCTCTACGGCGAGTGGTGCGACAGTGAAAACTATTGGCAACAAGAATCAATCTGAATATGATTTAATAATTAGTCTAAAATTTTGGGGCATTTCGAAGTCTTCAAACCTCATTTTAAGCGAAATAGTAAGTTAATAAAGCGGGATGATATATCCCAAGCCAATCACTCCGAAAACGCAACGTCGCCCAAAAGGAACAAAATAAGCCCATTGTCAGAACAATGTCCCATAAATTATTTTTATACGAATCGTATTGGAAATAAGAAAAAGTCCACGCAAAAAAAAGTCAATCGCACAGAAGGAAATATGGCTCGGCTATTAGAGAAATTGAGTAAGTTTTTTGGATCAATGTACCTATTTGTAACGGATTGCAATTGTTTTATTTCTTTCCCAATGATGATCCGGTAAACGCTGCTGGGTTTCTGGGTCACCCTGTGTATTAGTTACAGGGTGACCCTGTGAATTTTTGCCTTCTTCGTTGAAGCACGTGTTTTAAAGCGCACTTAATTTTTCTAGAAGGATTAACAGAGGTGCTTGTCGGGGTTTGAACCCACGACCAATGTTACTAACCTACTAAAAATACTTTATTCGCTAAAATGTCACAGATTGCAGACTAATAAAAATATTCGGAAAGCTTACGTTAAAACAATTCATAAAAACAAAACATTAAATTAACTTTTAACCCTAAACGACGCGCTAAAATGAATATGTTTATACTATGGGTGTTCTGAGCATCCTTTGAAATGGTCCACGTTAAGTAAATTTACTTTTACTAAACTGCTTAGCGTGTTTACAAAAAGGAGCAATGCGTTGGAAGTTATTTTGCGACTATTCAGGGTTAACACTTGCAAAAATATTATAAATAAACATTTATATTGAGTACCTACCTATAACACTCTACCTACAGGTTTAAGTGACAATGGGCTGGTTAAAGCAAGATGAGTAGATGGCCGATGGGGCCAAAAACTTCTCGAATGGCTACCAAAGATTGGAAAACGCAGCGTTGGACGTCCACCAATAAGATGTACAGATCTGGCCATAGCTCACGGTGGATGCAAGCATCTCACCGTAATACCTGGAAATCATTAAGGTACGCCTATGTCCAATTAAAATAAAAACAAAACTTATAAACAATTTTGTAAGTGCATAGTTTTTTTGCAAAGTTTCTGTTTAATTAATTACGTAACAGTTACAGCGATCCGGCAAGAAACTCGACTCATTACCTTCGTCGATCGGGTTTCATTTTAACGCTTTTTTTCTCGGAAAAAATGTAGGTTTCATATTTGGAATGTTTTATTTAAAAATATTTTTTTATTCGTTTATTGTGATTTCTGGAGAATACGGTAAATTATTATAGAATTTTGTGGATAAATAAATTGGGAAACTGGGTATTTTGCTCTATGATGGAAATATTTAATATGGAAATCTTAATGTAGAATTGAAAGATATAGGATTTTCCTTTGATTATGAAATACAATGGACTTGTGGTTTAAGAAGAATGTGATTATAGGTATTTTATTCAGTGAGTTTCGTCTATTGGTCACGGCTAAAACATAATTGAGTGTCAACTAAAAATTACTAAACCGTACAATCATAGACGTAGATAATAAGAGATTTATTCAGCCCAAAATAAATATACAAATAAATTATATAAGTAATTAAGGTATATCTTCTTACATTTCACACATAATATTTGCAAACTTGATGAATCGTAACGTAATGTTTAGGTATGTTTAGGTCAACGCACCATCGGATGCACCATAAACAATATTTTTAATTTGAGTTCCGCATGCATATTTTTAGAAAAATAATAGGTAGATAACCTGTTTGCAGTTTTGTTTATAGCAAATTTGATTTTTTTTCTACTTAGCTAACCCATCATAATAATAAGGCTACACGGCTTATATGATTGATATTTTTTTTCTAAATAGATTTAGGACAACCCTAACCTACTTCAGTTAAATACAGTTTAACTGCGCGTACGCAGCGGAAACCGGCAGATCAAAGTGACGAAACGTATACTTAACTAAGATATTACAATCCGTGTGACAGTGCTCTATTTGAGTTAATAGTACTAGTTAGCGCTAACAATAGTACGTAGGTACCATTGATACTTACCTACTAGGTTTGAAGTACTGCGTGTTTTGGAGAACATAACCTCTATTTACGTTCCCACTGCTGGGACACGGGGTTTATTTCTTGATGAGAGAGATTAGGCCTTTATTTACAACGCTGGTCAAGTGCGAGTCGGTGATTGTCACAGTTCTCAGAACATGCTATAGGTACTCACAATATTCGCAAATGTAAAGCACATAATATTTTACTATATGATTTCATTATATTTTATAAAAATATGGTTTAAATTTAGCGGCGAGATGAGAAAAAATTGTATAATTTATTCTATATTCTATGAGTGATCTGTAAAAGTAGGTAAATAAATAAGCAGCTTCACTTTAAATGCCTTTCATCGTTATTGTTAACTGTTTTAGTTTCCTGTCTATCAAATTTCCAATAACAATTATAATCCATCACTTGTTAAGTTGTTTAAATAGGTTGTTTTAAACAATCATCTCACAGACTCCATATTGTAAACAATATCGACGTCTGAATTTATATTTAGATTTATTATTTCAACTAGGTAAGTATTTAATACATAGACTTTTACATTTTAAAAGTATTGTAAAGTTAGGTTGGTATTTAAATTTTTAAACTGCCATTTATGTTAACTACTTATTAATGTTTTAAAACGCTTAAGAAAAAAAATACCAAAAGCATTTTTTTTACTTTACACTAAAACTTCATGGCTTGCTTATTAGATACTTACCTAAGGTTTTGTGCCATTACAATGTAGATAAATTGACCTCAAAAAAAAACTTACCACCAGTTTCCTAGAACTGCTTGCACCAACAGCAGCAGGGTACACAACACCCTCCAAAACAGCTTCATCTTCAAAACCGCCGCTGAGGTCACTCAAACCACTTCAATTTTAAAATCACACCACAAAATCATAAAAGCACCGAACTCAACCACAAAACCAACACAAACATAACAATAACAAAATAATTCCAAATGCAAAAACTTAAAAAAGTTCCGTAAAAGTTCACGCGCGTAAACGCTCCAATTCAAAATCGGAACTCATTTCAAATTACGTTCGAAATTCGTACTCGGGAGTTTTTAAAATGGCCGGCCGCTCTACGATCCGCGCGCTTTGAAACTCAAAACCAGACTGACTGCTTAAGTGTATTCCATAGGATTCTACGTTAAGGGGAAGGGTCGTACTGGAGGGCGTGTATGCATCCACTGCACGAATCCTTCCGAGCCCTTACCAAAGGCCCTTACGGCCACAAAAGACCGCGTTCTTAGCAAAATCTGAATCGCGAATATGTCAGTTCTTGTTACCGTGTGCCAACAAATCAACGGATTATGAGCTTTATAGCGATGATCTTAGAGTGAATGTGGTTCGTTGATGCAACTGCACTCGGGACCCTTACTATGATACCACATTCTTAATGGAATAACTAGGCCATTTCTCATGAAGTTATAGCTCGTACGGCGATGTAAAAAGCACTTTCTAAACGCATTCAGCACAAGAGGTTAAAAATACGGTACCTATTTGTTACTAATATTTTCCTACAGGTCACAAAATTAATGTCATTTTAACTTTAATTAATATTATTAAACTTTAAATTACAATAGCTTTATTAAAATCAAAGCCCGGCTTGATAAATATCTGATGAAATCATAATGTTAGAAATAAACACTTTATTAATCTTATATTTTTAATTATTTTATACTATCCAAGTTCAATAATGTTTTAAAAACGTAAACTTTGTGATGTTTTCTTTTTATTTATTTAAAAAAAATTACCTATATATCTAACTGTTGATTGTTAAAAAAAATAAACTCGAATTATAGGTACATTCGAAAACAAAGAGTTGCGTCAAAATTACAGAAAAATACTGTCATCAATATTGAGCTTATGAGTGTAAACCGCAAAAATATTATAATCATATTTCAAAATTGAATTGACACTGATCGACTCGATTTAAACCTTACATTTTTATTTATTCTGGTTATAACTAGCCCTTATATTGTCATATTTGTATAAAAAAATACCGACTCATATTTCAGTTTTTATAAAAGGTAATCATTAAATCTATAAAATATACAGTTTAACAACATACGGCATTATAAGATACAACGCATTTCAAGTTAAATTTTAAAATATCATTGACTCCACGAAAGATGAAATGTTTTAAATGAAGTTAGATGTTGAAAACAACCAAAAAGTTATCTACTAAACTAAGAAGGTAAGTGCCCAAGAGTAAATTTCATAAATTAAGCATGTTAGCAGATTAATAACATCTCCACTTACCTGTTTCTCAATAACAAGACTTTCATATAAGTAAAAGTTTCTAAACATTTCGCAATTCTAAAAAAACCGCCACGTTTTAATTTTAGGGCCCAATAAACCCATGGAGGGTAAAAAACCATAACAATGCAAGATTACCTCCAGCCATCTTGAATTTTACGAGCGATGTAAAACTGTAATTGCAATAGATCAAACGGCCCGCGATGAAAGAAATAGCAAAGCAATAATACTATCCATTACCTCACTATTATCAACCTTACCCCCATAATAATAAGACGCAGATATATCCTAATAGAATACCCAATAATCAACCTTAAGATGATAATGTTAATAAGCAATCGCACGCAACAGTTGTGTCGCAAACTGAACCGTAATGCTTTTTCATAAAGTTTGTTTTTCAATGTGCATTTAAATTGTGATGTGTTCGCAAATTAAGCCTTATTACGGGGACATTAAGTTGCAGAAGTTTCTGGAATGCGAGTCGATTTACTTCAGAATGTAGAGCATTTGGACATACCAACTGCTACTAGTGTCTTAGTCTTAATAATTTATGTTCACATGGTAGGGAATTTCATAGACTTTTTGCTTTAAAGGGTATTATTTCATTCAGTTAAGGTCGCAAGTTACAGTTTAAGTTATTTGTGAGACACTCGTATAAGTATCTAAGACTTTGGTCCAACGTTCGCTAGGGAACAGCCCATCTTTGCCCGTAAAAAAATACTTACTTACTTAAAGCGTTATTATACCCCTAATTATTTATCTGAATTTTAACCCAAGCCCTTTGAAAAATAAAGTCGAGGGTTCTTCGGCAGAAGTGCTTCTAGAAAATCTCCCTCAATACATTTTCTTTCTTATACATTATAGATTAGCAACTGTATTTAAAAGTGTAGACATGTTCATGTATAGTACCTAAATATTCTCATCCAACTCCTACAAAATTGACAGCGGTCAATTGACTTCAAACGTTAAGATTCCAAAGTTTTGCTATACGCATTTGCTAAATCGCTCAATTGCCGTTATTGAAGCTAATCTAAAGATTTGGTTTGTGTGATGTCATGCATGAGTCTCAGTCTTAGTATGAAATAGACAGTTTTTTGAACACTACAGATACAAATTTGAGACTTATTTTTAAAATATTACTGAGTTTTAAAAAGTAAATTATAAAATGGTAGTGGTATTTTTATTCTTTGTAAAAACAGCCGTTATAATCAAATTATCTATATTACTTTCTTTACATAATTAAATAACTTATATCCAAGTTAAACATTCCAAAAATAAACAAAAGTAAACTACCAAAACCGTTTGAATCAATTCTAAATTCGAAAATCCAGACACCATAGATCACAAAACCTTAAAGCTCAAACTCTCCAACTAGCTAAACCATTCAATTCTCTAGCTAATGCCAACGGAATAGGGTACATATTATTAAAACTTATAAATAAGTTAGTGCAAATATCTGCCAATTACGTTTCATGTCCGAATGCAGACAACAATAACATAAAAGTCGATATGGATACAAATGAAGAATCTATAAATGTCTTTAAGACGATGGGAGGTAGAGATATGAAACTTAGAAGCGGCGCTAATAAAGTTTAAAACTTGTTTCAAATACTACTACGCGATTTTGTCCGTTTCATAGATTTTCCCAGTGTAATATGCCAAAAACATAAGGGTATGAAATTTCCCGTAATATAAACCTTCATAGTTAAGGGGATAATAAAATAATGAAACCTACTTTGACGCCTCAAACAAAGAGTATCTTATGTAAAATCTTAATAAATAAAAAATAATTCTTGAGCAATCTTTCATTTTGAATGTACAATTTATCATAATCATAATAACTAAAGCACTAAAATAGGTAATTAAATATATAACTTACCTATAGATGAGATTTTGATGTTAATTTTAAGAAAATACATCTTTTAACTCATTAATGCAATAAACTATTCAATACTTAACGAGTATGTATTTATATATTTTATTATTAGCATTTATTTCTCACTCTAACTTTGTTCTTAATGGCATACCTAAACAGACGTGTCAGGCGACAAATCCGTATGCATATTATTATTAGAACATCTTATTTAGCAAAATCAGCGATCATTCAACACTAGACGATAATGTTTAATTCCTAAAGTTAAACAATCTACTTTGAAGGCTACAAAGCTATTTTACGTTAGTTAATTTAAAGTCTTGTTCCATAAAATGTAATCTTACACTAGTCAATAACTGCAATATAATAAAAATATACATTTATTGTGTTTTGTTTTAAGTGTCTTGGTGTTATAAATGTAAAAAAATCTATTTATGTGTATATTTTTTTAAGTACTTATATCAAAAATCTAGCACCCATAACACAAGCTTCGAGCTAACCAAACCACACGGAGAGTTTGCTGTGTGAATTGTCCAGCAAATTTTATATTTATTTATCTACTATTTCTCTTGCCTGGTCTATAAATTCTAGCTCTAGATCTCGAGTTAATACGCTCCTGTTATTAGGAAAATAATAAGTCGACATAACCCAATAGATACAATCTTGCTTTTATTTTATTCATAGGATAATCCTCTTTATTCCCTTGTTTACTGTGAGCAGAAAAGTTGTTTTTTCTTTGTATTGCTGACATTGCATGTAGTGGTTCCACGTTTCTCTCAGGTAAATGTGAATGTGTAATATTTATGTGATAAGATATCGGTTGAAATGGTTTATTGTAGATACGTCAGTATACACTATTCAGTTAATTAAGTACTTATAAGATATATAGATATGATAGTTAGTAAACTTTGCAATCAGTAATTAATTAAATAAAATCGATGACTAATGAAGCTAATTATTATCTACAGTAGAGACACAGAACGACATTGCTACTCGTCTTCTGAAGCTCTATTGTCATAATCGGGAAAGCTACAATCGAAACCCAAGCATCGCGAGTTTTCAGCGAGTTTGTCAAAGTATTATCCTAGTTAGAAACAAAAAATTAGACAAAACTGAACTACTGGTTTGAAAGTGGTTTAGTCACAGACTCCCACGTGAAGAAATAAGGTGGTACTATTCTTAGGCATACGCAGAAACGGCTAAATTCCTATTTTCCCGTGACATTTATTACACGTGTAAATCAGTAGAACGTAAACAAATTAATACGTTGTAAAACGAACGATTATGCGTGAAGTTTACAGTACGTTTTTATAAAGACGGATGGTCTGGATCTTAGTGTTGAGTGAATGGAAAACAGGCGATGAGTGAACCTGATGCTAACCAGTATTGATAAATAAATATAGCTAGGGATGGGATACGAATAGTTGTCTGGGATTGGAATTAATTTTGTTGAGAATAGTAAAGTAAAAATTATTTATTTATTTGGTGTCAGCTCTTTTTTTTTATTGGCGATTTGTGCTTTTTATAGACCATTTATACATTTTATTTTTTTATATTATCTTATAATATATTTTAAATATATGAAAAATAAATATTTTAGCTATTAATAATTGTTTTCTGACACCAAACTTTGTTTTTTTTTTCAAATTATTTATGTAAATTAAATACTTACCTAATAATTTGAAACATATTATAGGTACATATAACCAACTATTATTATACCACTCGATTGGAAGTTGGAAGGCAAAATATTTTTTTAGAATTACTTATTTGCGTTAATGTCCCATCACTAAGTTCAACGTTCACTATTTCAAGTGAACCCGATGTTTTTCACAGTGTGTCGATGTCTGCCGACGAGTCAATCAGAAAACTATAAAAATTTAAATATTTATGACTACAAAACGCAGACAAACTGTATAACATTTTTTATTTATTTAACGTTTGTTAATGATTGATAAACTAAAACAAAATAAATAATAAGATTCTTTATAACAACCCAAACTAATTCCAAGCATGTGTCTCTCGAATGAAAATTGAGAAAACGCTGCGGATGATTCAAAATATAGCCTATAATCTACTGATCCTATATAAGTTTGTATTAGTTCAACCCACCTAGGTAATTTAATAAGTTAAGTTATTTAGTAATTTGAGTAGTCAGCCATTTGCTATAACACGTTAATGCCCCTATACACTCAGTGTGGTCCTGATTAACTATGCATCATTCAAAGATATCGACTTACGAGCTATTGTGCAAACTCCTTTGTTTCAACCCGAGCCAAAATCCAAAATGGCGCAGAAACGTCAGTTAAAACAATATGGCTGACAGTTATTGTTTGAATCTAGGTTTGGATGGAGGGTAAATTGATTTTGTGAATATCGATTAGGGGACTGAAATAAAAATGGGGCGAAGATATGAGTCATAATATGTGAAGGGCGTTTTTGGTTGACCTAGATTTTATTTGTAATATAATAATCATTATCGAGAGCCGTATTGGCTAAGTGGGACACTCGACTTGAATTCCGAAGCTCGTGGGTTCAAATCCCGCCTAGCACCACTGAAATTTTCTCCTTTAAAAAATTACGTGCTCTAAATGTAAAAACATCTTGAGGTCGACGTCATTTACCAACTCCCACTTGACCAGTGGTGAATTAAGGCCTAATCTCTCTGGTCATGAGTGAAGTCCCTGTGTCCCAGTGGGAACGTTTTTTTCTGAACATAAGAATCAATAGGTTTAACTAATTATGGGCAGCGTCCACCATATCTTTTAACGTTTTCTAAATACATATATAGAAAATAATTTAAACTTCAAATAACTAGAAACTAGTAATTTTATGAGACATGTTTTTACGGTGTATTTACGGGTATAAGTGGATGAGTCAGAAGTTCAGAACCCGGCACCTTTGTCCCCACAAACGCCAGACAGCACAGAAAATCCAATCTCTGCTTTAGTTTAGTTTAACTATTTAGTTTAATAGATCCAGTACGCTGGTCTTACTTACGCACATTTTAAACTCAAGCTTTGCCTTTTAAGAATGACTTGTTTAAGACAAATAAAAAGGAAATTACTCTACATTGTGTAGGTACTGGTAAAATCATGACACAATGTAAATATTGCTAATTTTTGAGGATAATTGTATATCTCTAACTAAATTAAATCATTGCGCTCTAACCTCTTTGAAAACTTACTAAAATTACCTATGTACCTACCTGTAACCCAATAAGTTGTCCATGTTAAACAGAAATGCTATATTTTTATACGTACTTATTCATTTATGTTAAATGTTTGTTTGCTGTAGGTATTTTTATTTTTATGTGCCAGAGCAAAGCCCGAAAGTTACCATTCCTAGTAAGGGCGACCCCACACATATTTTAGAAAATTATACTAACTTTCTGTAGTTCTTACCTTATCAGAGACAATCGAATCTGCACTTAAACGTATAGTCTATGACACTGGACCCAGGGTATAGGGTGTTCGTTGAAACATTTCGTACTCTAAGTTTTCCATAGAACTAATATCCCTTTTGGCTCTATAATATGCTGTAATTTATTTTCAATATTATGGCCTTTTTATAACTTGGAAACAATTGAAACTAATGGCTCATTTAAAAGTTATAACGGGTCCTTATTTTATTCACCATTCCGTAGCGATTTATTATAGTTTTCAAATCGCGAAAGTTGAACTAAAACTAAAATAAAAACACAGATTAAATTTTACCTTACAGTGATAAAAGGATTTTCTACATCTGTTTTATATGTATATGAAGGACTAAAATTTAAAACCATTTTTATCAATCTGTATTGAATTAAAATAATTTTATCAATAAAATGTTTATAAATAATTTGTATTTATTTTGAAATCGGATAGATTTCTATTTGCGATCACAATCCTTTGTTCCGCTAATCACACGTCATGTTACACCCTGTACCGACTGTGGTAATAAGAAGTCAATATTAGCGCGCTGGGCGGGCGGATTTTAAGTTGGCTGGATATGGAGAAGGACTTTTATTAAATTATAAATAAGAATTTAACAAAATCCACAGCCCTTAAAAATATATATTTTATTCTTTATTTTCTTATTTCAAATATACGTATAACTTTTTAGTAATGGTATTTAATTTAGTTAGCCAGTTCCTTGTTCCAGTTTTATATCTGTGCAATAAAGTATTCAATAAATAAAAACTAAATAATTGTCTATGACGCTGTTACAGCACTATCATAGCTTATAGCTTAGCAAGGGTCTCTCCAATAGAACATAGATAGGTATTTTGTAATAATAGCCTTTACCCAAGAGTGGGTCACCAAAGGCTAATTAAAAAACAAACCAAGTTGACCAGTCGTTGGTACAGTATCGCACATAGGTTAAAGATAAAGATAATTTTATTTGCATAAACATTGTGTAAGAAACATTTTTGTAAACTCATATCAACATGTTTTACCGAGTTCGGTGTACAAATTTATTTGAGAGATTATGGCATGCAACCGTTATACATTGTTGTAAAGTTAAAGCAGAGACACTACTTGTAGTTGAAGTAATTGAATTTCACATTTGTTATCACTCCTAAATGAAAATATAATAAGAAGCCGCCTCCACTCCCAGAAGCCGTAGCACTGCCCGCCCCGAGCGTTCCGATAACATAGCAAGTTTACCCAACGCCAATTAGACTCCGCTCCGGGCAGACGCTGTTTTCACATGCTAATTGTACCCCATCCCAGTACACCCTGTATCTGTACCTCTGTAGGTATACCCGTTACAGAGAGCAAACAGGGAAAATATCATCGAAAAAACAAACAGGGTTTGGTTGTACGCGAATTTTATGTGAGGTTGTTGAATGTTAAATAGTTAAATGAAAATATATTTATTTAGGTACCACTAACTTTCCGCCTTGCGTTTTACACTTTCCCGCGATTTTTTTTTGCTATAAACCTCACACAACCCGAGACCTTTCCTTTATTCAGTAGATTACAAGACTTATTTTTATATACGAGAGATAACGTACCTACCTAATAGAACTTTGGCACAGTGCCTGTGTCATAGAAATAATGCAAAAATTTCGAAATGCGATTGTTTTTACGGTAATAAGAGAAGAGAAGTTTGGATAAAAGCGCTGCTTTAGAAAAAAAACACATTAAATAATTTAATAATGAACCTAAATATCAAAGATAGCACGTCTTTAAAAATATGTTTTGAAAAACTTACCTACCGTGATGATGTGATAAACCTCTCCACTGCCCGAGCGCGGCGATGCAGCTTGCCACCGCGCCACTCCGGTGAGCAGATACGGACGTGCGTCATGGGCTCTGATAGTGTTAACATGTCAATGGTCAATATTCAATCAAAAGAAGTACCTAAATGGGTAAAACACAATAATTATGTGATACCTACACTGCAATAGCGCGATTTAGAGCTCGTACATTTTACAGATTCGATTCCCTAAAACTTGCACGATCTGCAGATATGTAACCTACATCTAGTGCCCGTTACACAAGCTTTGAGCTAACCACGGGGCTAGATTATGCTGTGTAAACTGACAGCAATATTTATTTATAAATAAAACTACCCTCTTTAGACCAGTGCAGTTAGCTTCAAAAATGGTCAAATAAGGAAAAAAATAGTAGTAGAATGAAACCCATTAGAAAAGGAGGGAAATATGATAAAAATGAAAGGAAAAATAAATTACGGTCGATCTGAGTTCGGGAAGTGGGAGGGGGTGGGCTTTTAAGGGGAGAAAATGGTTTATCTCGATTTGCGGTGAAACTACAAGTCCTATGAAAAAAAGTTTTATGGCAAAGTTGTAGGTAATATAAAGATCTACAACTTTTAATTCACAAATTTTATACATAACCTCAAAACTTATGTGAAAAATTCAAATAACCAAGTTTTTGGTTTTTTTTATTTATCTTTTTCAAAAATTGTTATTTTTCTACGAAATTTGGTGAAAACTTACCTATTTATGTCCCAAATACACTGTGATTTATTTGATTGAAAATATTAATGTTTTCACCTTATTTTGACTTAATTTTCAAAAATATAGACTAATTTTCAATCGAAAATTCACGTGTCAAAATATTAGCTTTTTTATAAAAATCGGTGTGCTTTATGTTCCTTGAAATCTCTATTTTCTGATAATTAAAAAAAATATATACATTACGATAGTAAATATTCTCAGAAAATGCACAAAACCGAAACAAAAATTTGTATCATTAGGTACAATTGCATCATAAAAATATGATTTTGTCTTTTCAGACTATATAATAATAATTATTATATAATAATCTGTTTTTATAATGTGCAATAAGTCGGATTATAAGCAATTATATGAAATAAAAATTGCAAAAATCACATTTTTATGATGCAATTGTACATAATGATACAAATTTTGTTTCGGTGTTTTGCATTTTCTGAGATAATTTATTATAGTAATGTATATATTTTTCTTAACCATAAAAAAATAGAGATTTCAATGAACAAACAGCATACCGATTTTTATAAAAAAGCTAATATTTTGACACGTGAATTTTCGATTGAAAATTGGTCTATTTTTTTAGTAATTAAGTCAAAATAAGGTGAAAAAATTAATATTTTTAATCAAATAAATTATAGTGGATTTGGGACATAAATAGGTAAGTTTTCACTAAATTTCGTAGAAAATAAAATGTTTTTGAAAAAGATAGAAATAAAAAACCAAAAACTTAGTTATTTGAATTTTTCACATACATTTTGACGTTATGTAAAAAAGCTGTGAATAAAAAGTTGTAGATCGTTTTATTACCTACAACTTTGCCATATAACTTTTTTTCATAGGACTTGTAGTTTCACCGCAAATCGAGATAAACCATTTTCTCCCCTTAAGAGCCCACCCCCTCCCACTTCCCGAACTCAGATCGACCGTAATTTATTTTTCCTTTCATTTTTATCATATTCCCCTCCTTTTCTAATGGGTTTCATTCTACTACTATTTTTTTCCTTGTAAAAAATTAAAAACCCTGGTCTACTTTCTGAGTCTTATGGGGAGTTTGATAGTCCCTTGTGTTACTACCACCTGTTTAATTCTCGAAACCAAACCGAGCGCGACATAAATATAATATACTCCGACAGCTTCGTCTTATAAGTAGTTTATATAATATTAGTATATCAGAAATCTAGCACCCGTAACACAATCTTAGAGCTTACCACGGGGCTAGATGTTGCTGTGTGACTCGTCTAGCAATATTTATTTTTTATTAATATTAGTATTGATATTATTAATTCATAATATTGTAATACTAGATACTATGCTTACCGATGAGTTCTATTGGAGAGACTCTTGCCCAGTAGTGGGACGCTAGAAGTGTTGTGATTGTGATAACCATAGATACTAGTGTATAGGTAGTTTACAGTGACAGGATTTGAAACCCACTGGAATAGTCTGAATAAAGAAAACAATATATACTGGTACATAGTGTCACCTATTTTATTATCACAAACAAATACAATATTCGTAGGCTAATCTAGTAGGTATTTCTCTTAAGGGCTCGGCGATGCGATAACTTTTGATACAACATATTAACAAATTAATGAAAATATTAGACATAATCATTTTCAATCATTTTTAAATGATCTTAATTAGTTTGGTATTACATTGTATGGTAGTTTTCAGGCGTCGCCGATTCAAGAACAAACATAAGACTTATGTACAAACTATTTACATTTCGAAATACTGAGCAACATAACTTAAAAACAATAACAAATAAAACAAATTGAGAATTTATTAAACAGGAATGTAGGCACTTTTTGGAGATTTTTGGCATAAGAAATTTAATTTACATATGACTATTACAAATCATATCATGAAGATTGTACATCCCTATAGCAGCCAATGTTTGAATAATTATTGACAAGGCTGACATCAGACAGACTGCATAGCAACTGTATGCAGTCACTGCACAACTGTAGCCGACCGCGCGGAGTTGAAGGCACGACTGCATACAGTTGATATTGACTTCACTCGACTGCAGCTGACCGCGTGCAATTGATATCATGACTGCATGAAGTCAAATGTACAACTGCATGCAGTTAACTATATCGACCGCGCGCGGTCGCTGCTATGCAGTCCGTCTGATGTCAGCCTAACGCGAGTTACAATAATCACTTTGAAAAAACCGGGCATTACTCACGTTAAATAAAACAACTCTAAGAGAAATGTCAGATGTACTTACATGAATGAATGAATGAAATTTCATTCAATTTCATTCATTCATATACATAATAACGCTATAACCCGCGCAGATAGAAAATTGATTTGAAAATGGCGGCGGGTACGTATGGTACGATTGGCAAAACAAGGATAAAAGTATACACAGCGATAGAGAGTGAGCGAGAACGCATGCGAGCGGACGCCATTTATAAATCAATTCTTTAAGTACGCGGCTTATAACAAGTATAACAGAAACGTCGAAAAAACGATGTACTTACATGAATGAAAGAATGAAATTTCATTCATTCATATACATAATAACGCTATCTAATTTACGTGAGTAATTCCAGATTCAAAATGAATTCTACATTGTTTATGTTTAGATTCTTAACACACACATACACACTGTTATTACGAACTGCTACAGTTCTAAGGGTGTTATCACTGTTGTAACAGTATTGGCTGGTTCTGTCGGTCAGCTGGCGTGGTACAAGCCGGCCAGTGCGTCCTGCAGCGCTCGGAGACAGGGCAGGTTGGAAGAGTAACCACCGGCTTTCTCTGTCTCGTTCTCTGATCTGGAAGATAACATTGAATAGTACATTAAATTTATCGAGGGCTATATAACTAGGTATATGTAGATAACATTAAAAGACGCAAGCGAAGCTGTCGGCGGGTCGGCTAGTTAATCAATATCCTTATATTATTATAATAATAATAAAAATAATAAATAAAATTAATGGATTAACTGTTACTTTTGTTATTGTTCAGTTTTTAATTCGATTTATCATAATGTTATTCTAGTGACTTTATCTTTATTTATTTTTCTAATACCATAAATATATGTTTGCTTCTGAAATAAACAATTATGTTGTTATTTTTACTTCAATAACAAAATGAATGTCATGATTAATGTTGTCTCTCCCTGCACCACATGAGCCCTTATATAACTAAGTTATCATACAAACCTGACATGCTGTAGATACCCTAAGCTCACAATATCCTGCAAGCTAGGAGCAGACGGTCCTACTCTATCGGGCACCACAGGCGGTATGTACTTGTAGAGTGGTCCTTCTTCTATAAACGGCATTGTGTCGTGTCCTAGGCCTCTTGTGAACTTTACGCCAGAAGAGAATTGGGTTACCTGGAAAAGTTTCAACGTACAGAAATTACAATAAAAAACAATACAAAAACTCTTTATTGTACTTACACCAAATAAATAAAAAATACAAAAAACAACAATAAGAAACAAGTGCAATGGGCGGCCTTATCGCTAAAGAGTGATCTCTTCCAGGCAACCTTTGGATGGAAAGAGAGCAAAGAAATAAAAAATTGACGGGTGTACTACTTAATATAATACATAAAGTATACATATAATACATATTAACACATGATTAATAATAAATAAAATAAATTAGTTTCCTATACTAATTTAACAAATAAAGAGGTCAACTTTTATTGTTTGTATAGGCTTCAACTGGATTGAACTACTGGACCGATCGGAAAAAGTATTTGATCATTAGAATACCATTCTAATCTTTAATGGTCATAGGTTATTTTCAATTTTATAAATAATTCAATATAGTTTAAATGTTTAAAACTAGAATTAGACTTACTTTTGGTAATACAGGAACAACTTCCTCCTGTTTATTAGCCATAGTTTGTGCAAATGTGCTCAGTATATCCTTAGCATCGCCTTCTGCAAACATCAGCTCATCTATCAAAGCCTCCTTCTCTCGTATCTTCTGTTTCTTGGCTTCCTGCTCTAACCTCAGGATCTCCGCTCTTCGTAAATCTTCCATTTGCCTCTCAATTTCAAGAATCTCTTCCAATTCTAGTTCTTCTCTACCTGGAATAATGAAACTGTTATCTATGGTACTCTATGACACATGTAACCTCTATGATTTTTCCCGCCTTTCTTACTAGCACTAATCTTAGGCCACACATCAATAAAATGCTACTCTGGAATATTAAAACTATACCTACCACCCTTATGGTAACTTACCAATTTTAACCTTATTCTTCATTATCAACTCTTTATTATCCTTTTTGTATTGCTCAATCTTCTTATTTGTGTAAACAATATCAATATTATTTGTTAAATTGTAAATTATAGTTTCTATTTCCTCCAAATAGTCATTGTATTCTCGTAAAGTGGCAAAATCCTCTTCTTTTTTATTATAATCTTTTAGTACTCTTTTTCTTATATCAATTTCTTTTTCCACCATTGGATCTTCAAAGAGTTGGACTCTGTAATTGCTTCTACGCAGTGGAACATTGCAGTCAGGGCAGGAACCAGAACCTGTAAAAAATTATTTAAATAAACACTAAAATAATAATAAAAACATAGATGAATAAGTTAAAGTCGAAAGAAACACAGAGGCTTAACCTGTTTGTATGTTTAATAAAATAAATATTTCCAGATACACAGTCTAGCCCTGTTGTAGACTCAGTAACATGATTGTGAACTTGTTGTTCACAAGAAAAATATTTTTGAGTATTCATAGAGCACACCAGGGACAAATAACTGCAGTTCTCACAAACATTAATCCCGATGCAGGAATCAAACCCGTATCCTACTGCATACCAAGCGGACTTTCGCCCGCCGCGCCACAGAAAAAGCCTTTAGACTTACATACATTAGGATACAATGACATAATTAATTATGTTTACCTTTCAAAAATAGAAGATCTACACAGCTTTCGCACAATGCGTGACCGCACACGTTTACCATCAACTTCAAAGATGGATTTCGGTACTTTGTAGTCTTGCAACGAGGGCATGCTTGGTCGTCCATGGTTCTGTTACGTTTTGTAAATGCAAAAGAGTTTCACAGGTCAATAAATTCAGACAAAGTGTTTATTTTATGCTAACCGTAAATAAAAATCGAAAGTACATAACCAAAACAGAAGCAATAAATAAGTAATAGCCGCCATGCAAAGGCAAACAAAACATTGAAACATTGAATGATTGAGAATCTTTTGAGAATGAGATGGACTGAATTGTCAATTCTGTCAACCGTCACGTCAGACAAATGTCATTTAAAGTTTTTGGATCTTTGAGCGTCCGGCCCTCTGCTGAGCGTCGCGATCGACAAGCGTCCCACGGGACGCGAGCGGAGCGGGTTATGCTTCCCGAAAAGAATTTATTACATTAAGACATTTTAAATGTTAAAGTACTAAAGCTATTTTAAACCTAAAGATTACTTTATGATTGTTATAATATAACGAATAAACCTGTAAAATAATATTAGGTACCTATCGTACATCGTAATACATTTTTATTTAGTAAAAAATTATCAAAGTTAGGGTGGTAGCATATTTAGATCGATTTTCCACAAGTTTATTTTTTTGTGATTTACTTGTGATATCTGTATTAATAACAAAAAAGGTTTTACAAACTAGACTATAACCCCGTTAGAACGGTACCAAAAAAATAATAAAACATTCAGGAGAAGTACATAATTTATAAATAAAATTTTCAAAATAGGTCTCCTCAACCTCAAATTTGTTTCAACGCATGTTACTGCGGCAAGAAAAATGGCCGCCGCCCTGGCAGACGAGAAATTTTAGGCGAGCATTTTCAGTTTAATTTGTACCTACAAATATACGAATGTAATATTGATTTTAAATATGTATTTATATAATTCCTATTTTTATTCCATGTTAGTACTTACTTAGGTAGATTACAGTAATAATTATGATCAACTAGATTATGCTAGATAGTTTAGATTAGAACTAAATTTATGTATGTATGAACTTATTAATGTATTTGGTTGGGATTTATTTATTACTAGCTTTCCGCCCGCGGCTTCGCCAGCATTATATTAGATTTTTAAAAAGCAGTAAAAAGTATCCTATGTCCTTCCCCGGTTCTAAGCTGCCTCCCTGCCAATTTTCAGCCAAATCTATTCAGCCGTTCTCGAGTTATAAGTTCAGGCACTAACACGACTTTCTTTTATATATATAGATATTGATTTTTAGGTTAATCAATCAATAATTTGTATCTATCCTAAGTCTAAGTAGAAATAAGGCTGAGATTGTATTCTATATTGGATAAATAAATTCTTTATCATACTTTTTTTTTTGGCGTTCAGCACAGGGCATTTATCTTACATAACTTTCTTTATCTTTTTGTAAATATCATTAATAACATAATTTTTATTTTTTTTATTTAGTTAGGTATTGTAATATTTAAGAATAAAACTTTATTGGATCGCGGTTATCAATGAAGTTAATGGTGATATTTTTACCTATGAGGTACATTTACTACACTACATTAAATAAAATACATAGGTAGGTACCTAATGTAATTTTTTTTTATATTCAAAATACAAAATATTCAATAAAAAGTAAAATACAAAATATACAAAATACTGAAATTGAAATACAAAGAAAACAAAATCAAAAAAAAGATCTAGACTTCGGGATCACGCTTGTGATAATCCCTGAAGCACCCAACTACGCACAGGGATACCTTGCACTCTTTACACATGAAGGCTGACCGCTTATGTTTCTTTGATGTGTGAAAGCACCACACACACCGGCCCTTTTTGACGAGGCCATGTGCTGGGAAGTGCTCACCTTCAACGACCGGACGGTCTGATTTCATCAAAGTCCGATTTGGCCGCTCCACAGTATGAGTCGGCGTTCCGTAAGTCCGATTTATCAAGCGGGCCTCTTTCGTCAAGTCGATGTTTCTGTAAGTCTTCAGTAATGATTCAGCCAGCGTGATTCTGAATTGTCGTTGAGAGAGTTTGTGTTTGGTGTTGAATATCACAAAACTGTTAAAAATAGCGCAATTGAACAGACGGCAAAACACTTTATACCAAACGCGGGATTTGGTTCTCTCAATATGGTGGGCTGACAAATATTGATCCTTGCGATCAATTCCACCCATGTGTTTGTTGTAATCCAGAATCACGCCTGGCTTGGATTTGGTTCTGTTATATTTTTCACTTGTTCCGATCTGTAGTTGATGGTATGTCGAAATCATACTTACTAAGTTTTCATCTCGCCATACCATCAGCATCAGATCGGAACAAAAGGTTGCAATAACTTCACCATGTCGTAAGTCAGTTTTGGTCATGGATTTCATAGAGGTGGCTATGAATTCCCGGTTCAGTCGCTGAGTCCCGTAACAGTCAGTTTTGTTCAGTTTGAGGTACCGTGCTAGTAATGGGCAATTATAGAAATTGTCCATTACTACGGTGTGACCTCGTCCAAGAAGTGGTTCAATCAAGTCAAGTACAATCTTGGCTGTCGCATTTGTCGGTCGTTCTATTTCGTCGTTCTCAGTAGTCGTTATGTCGTCCGTAGTCTGTTGGCTCTCGAGTCTGTTGTCATCGTCTGATCTGCTGTCGTCGTCTAGTCTGCTGTCGTCTGTAGTCTGTTGGCTCTGGTTATCGTTTTCAGCCGTCCCTTGTCTGTTATTGTCGTCACTCGGTTTGTCTTTTCCAGTGTATACTATGAACCGCCAGAGATAGCCACTTGACGATTCACAGAGCTCATACGTTTTGACTTCAACGTTAGCCGCCTTCGAGCTAATTTTTTGAGCGAAGCTCAGTCGGCCATGCCACTTCAATAGTGATTCGTCAATAGCTATCTCTTGCTTTGGATAGTATAGACTGGAAAATTTGTCGTTCAAGTAGTCAATCACCGGTCGTATTTTGTCTAGTCTTGTCCGTAAGTCAGTCCGGGTGTCGTTGTCTACAAAGTGTAGCATGGATTTTAGTAACTGGTATCGGTTGTAGGACATGATTCTAGATATGTACTGCATCGTTCCGAAACCGTTAAAAGAGAAGTAGGATTTCTCATTTGGAAGAGGGTACAGGCCCATGATCAAAGTCAATGATAAGTAAGCTATCATTTCAGGTCGGTCAGTCGGGGTCCATCGTCCAAGTCTGCTTGATGTAGACATGTTGATTGTTGAAGCAATCTTCTGAGCCGCGTGTCTGTTTGTTTCCACAACCAACATGTCTACAAAATCTGCGTCAATCATCCGCTCAAAAATGTCCATTGGTGTTGTGCCGTTCGTTATCTCAAATGTGGGCCCTGGTGTCTCCGTAAATGTCTCTCGTTTACCCCTAAACGTCGATTTGTCGTTGTGCCAGTCAAATGTGTAGTAATCGTCCGGTAATAGTTGTCGTAGGGTGTCGTCGTTAAGTCGGTCCTCTGTGTTCATAATCTGTTCTTCACGTTCTGTCATGTCGTTGACATAAAGTGTCGGTCCTGTAAGGGGTATGGCGTCGGGGGCAGTCATTTTTTTATTTTAGTGGGGTAGTCGAGGTCGTCTCCTTCACTGTCACTGTCAATCAGCCCTGTCAAACTGTGGATCAGCCGTGTCTGAAAAATAAAATAAAAACTATTAAACATACCGCCCAATGATTTTATATAGTATAGATATGTTACCTTCATGTAATTGCAGTTTGAAATCTGTTCCGCGAATCCAAAACTGACATAAGATGTCAAATGTCAAACTAGTTCATAGAGTAACCTTTATATTCGTAGAGTGGACACTTGAGTAAAATGTATAGTAATAGGTAAGAAATTAAACACCTTACAAAAGTAAATCATATTTATTGAAATTGAAATAATTAATGATAAATTAGTAAAATACACTTTCTAAATACCTTCAAAAAGATTTTATTTATTTATTTTCTGTCTCTTTAAAAGTTTTTTTAATTCGGGGTTATTTTTATGTGCGGAATGGAGACGAATATTTGTGTATTTATGAATTATGGTTTTAATCAAATATACGCGCGCGATGATTAAAAATAGGTACCTGATGTGTTGAATGTTCGATCAGAATTTACATTTACATCGAATTTACATCGCCATCAATATTCGCATCTACACTAACTAATCTATGTCCGCGCCTCAATTATTATAATTATTTGGAAAAATAAATAATCTAAGTATCTTTGCATACTCGCATGTGATACGAGATTCCTTGTGTTTTGTTTACTTTAGCATCGTAATTGGTACACTTCCGAAACACACACGATGGCATTTTTAATTTGTTTTAGCAAGGACACAATAACCTACGGCATGTCAAGCTCGTGATTGCGCTCGACGCAGACTGACAACTAAAAGTTACAATTGGGTTTTATTTGAGTCTTTACAATGCGCGTGCTTGTAACAAATCTATACTATATAAAATCATTGATACCGCCACATAAAGTGGAACTGCTGTGTACCTGTTTGTGTGTTAAAAAAAAGTGGAACTGACTATCTGTTAAGTTAATAAATTTGTGCTCACCGATAGCAGACCGTTGTCGAAGATGAGGGGGGAAGATGGGGGAACTCGACGACGCCACCTCTACCTCGCATCCCAATGCTGGAATTAAATATGATATGATTATGTTATTACATATATACCTTATGTAACATGAAAACAATAAAGTTATTTAATTTACCTACATATTGTATCAGTATAGTCATGAAAATTCTGTTTTTTTTTTTTGGGGTACCTACGGCACACAACTACCCAGTTCAGTTGGTAGCCTGAATACCATCGAATCCAGAGAACTGGGTGAGTTGGGTTCCGTATCCAACTCCGGCGTACCTATAATGTTCAATATCAGCAACTTCGATAGGATAGAGGGGCGCGTCACTGTCTGAAATCGGTAACAAATTAAAAATATTAATTACATGTTACAGATGTTGTGTTCTTCATCTACATAGTATTATCGCCTAAAAAGAATGGCATCTAATATGACATTTTACCAAATTCTGCCGGAGGAGCTGAGTGCAGCAATGGTGTATCCACTTGATGTGGACCAAAGAGAATATAATCACTACGTTATATATGTATGATTCACGATGTGTGTACGGCAGCGGCGAGGGTGATTCTCCGGTAGGAGTAATAGTGTTCTGTGGGGTGGGGTGATCTCGCCGCCTCAGTTCAGTTTATTGAACTTCAGAATACAGAAGAAGGAATCTAATGGGATGGCCCTAACTACGAAAAAAACGTGTATACCTACATTATCATAATATGGCGTCTTGAGTATATACCTAGTTAGGTCTTCTTTACATTAGACAGAGATGTCATCATTTTTAGGGTTCCGCAAAAACGGAACCCTTATAGATTCGCCATGTCCGTCCGTCCGTCCGTCCGTCCGTATGTCACAGCCGTTTTTCTCCAAAACTATAAGAGCTATAAAGCTTAAATTTAGTAAGATGTATTTCGTGAACCGCACTAAGATTTCATTAAAAAATTGAAAAAAAATTACATTTCCCCATACTTTGAAACGAAAATTAAAAAATAAAATTTCATTGAACCCATACGTGATACGGGGTATCTATGAATAGGTATTCTAAAATCATATAAAGGTTTCTAACATCATTTATTTCTAAACTAAATAGTTTGCACGAGAGACTCTTCCAAAGTGGAAAACAGAAATAAATATCGTCGCTGTCGAGCGAGAAGTCACTAATTGCAAAAACCGTGTTCCGAGATAAACGCGTTTTAAGATTTTTTTTGTCTTTAAGCCGTAATATCTCTGTAACACAGATAGATAGCAAATATGTTTCTTTGAGGAAATTATGGCAAATTTATCCCAATAATAATATTTTCAATAATATTTTAAATAACCATATTTAGTGAGTAATTATAACAAAATCTTTGAAAAAAGAGCAGTTAATGACTTTTGCCAAACACTGCAAACAGATATTATGTAAACATTCTTTTGAGTTAGTGATTTATTCATGCAACTAATTTAATAATGTTAACTGTGATTTGAGCGTGATTATGACCTAATATAAGTGTTTTTCACTAATTATGAAAAATTAATTAAACTCTTTATAGGAGATGATAAAGCAGCGTCGGACGTCCACCAACAAGGTGGATAGATGATCTTATAAAGGCTACCGGTTCACGGTGGATGCAAGTTGCATCCGACCGTAATACCTGGAAGTCATATAGAGAGGCCTATGTCCAGCTGTGGACGTCCAATGGCTGAAATGATGATGATGATAGTAGATGATGATAAAAGCATAAGCGTGTTTTAACACTATTATGAAAACTAGCAGTGAAGATTATTATTTCTTCATCATAACACCCCTATTCACGTTCCCACTGCTGGGACACAGGGACTTCTCTCTTGACGAGAGAGATTAGGCCTTAATTCACCACGCTGGCCAAGTGCGGGTTGGTGAATGACACATGTCCTTTAAACTATTTTCAAAGTTCTCAGAACATGCCGGTTTCCTCACGATGTTTGCCTTCACCGTTAGAGCACGTGTTTATAAAGCACACATAATTTTTCCAAGAAGAAAAATCAGAGGTGAGCGGCGGGGTTTGAAACCACGACCTTCGGAATGAAAGTCGAGTGTGCTCCCACTTAGCCAACACGGCTCTTTATTTACGGATTATTATTTAATTACCTATATTAATTTGATTAAAAAGAATAAGATTTCATCAAATAACAATCATCATCATTTAAACAAAATTAACTTTCAATACAATGTTACAATGTTTAAACACTATTATAAAACTAACAACGAACAATTATATAATAAGTTTGTTAAAAACAGTCATCATTATTTAAACCATCAACACACACATGGGTACATACGTTAAAATACAATAAATATAACTTAATCTTGCAAAGACAGCATAAAAAAATTATATAGTTAGCTATAGACTCGTATGTCAATGTTTATTTTAGATAAGATCTAATATTCCTCTTCTGCATTTCTTCTCAAGTGTCTAGTTCGGAAAGCGGTTCTGCATTGTCTTTTATTACTTCGAACTAGTTCGAACCATGAGTAAAATTCAATAGGAATTATGTCAGTTCAGTATAGGTTGATAAAATATTCCATAACAACCATAATAGCGAATAATGTCCTTGATACAGCAAATGAAACAAGGAATAAGTGATAAGAACTGACCAAAAACGAATGATTCTTTCTTAAAAATACGATGGGCAAAGGACAAGAAGAAACATTTTTATAAACCTATACTGATCTAATATTAAAACATTGTTGTTACCTATTCTGTATTGGAAGATACATTTTATGTATTTTTACCTTGACATACATAATGGTGGTATTAAGTAGTGAAAAACATTAACATAAGGTTATACTTTTGCTCAAATCACAGTAGGTACACATTACATGAATAAATGTGCCAGGTGTTTTACAAAGTCCTACTATCAAAAATATATAATATTGCTTAAATATTTGCGTGAGTTATTGGTATTTTATTGATATTAAAAAACTTTACCTTAGTGAATTTATAATATACAGTGATGGAAATAATAAATAATCAAATGACAATACATAATTAAAAATGAATTGTACCTACTGTAAATTTCGTAATTCTTGATTTCACATAAGTGTGTTAGTTATTTTTATCATCCGAAAATCGCAGGATGCACGTGTTCTTTCAGTATGAAGTCATTAAGATCAATTAGTCATTTAAAATAGTAACAAAATTCGAGAATTTAGTTATGCACATAATAACTAAGTGCAGTTAGTGACTTGTACGCAAATGCTTATTCCTCTTCGTGGCATCGTGATGTATTAAAAAGTAACTAAGTGACTTTAGTGAGAAACGTTTGTTCTACATTTGACGAAAATATTTAAGTCTAATAATACTTAAGTGAAGTTAGTTACTTTTAATCATACAGTTTATTGCTATTACAGTCACTTAATGATTTCTGACATTTTTATATTTTCTAAAATATATAGAAATATCATTTTTTTATTTTCTCATAAGGTAGATTATAGGTTTAAAAACACTTTGGCATCATTAAGTCATTTTGGCCAAAATGGCAATTAGTGACTTCTCGCTCGACACCGACGATATATATTATATATATTTATACAGAGTGTCCCCCCCCCCCCCTCTAACTTCGAAAATAAGAGAATGATTAAAAAAATATATAATGTACATTAGACAAAAACTACCAACGAAAATTGGTTTGAACGAAATCTATCCAGTAGATTTTTAATAATACGTCATAAACTATTTCATATAAACAATTGCTGCGGAAGCCTACATAGGCGAGTCCGACTCGCACTTGGCCACTTTTTATTTTTATTTTATTCCACAGATAATATAGAGGCACATCTATAGTATTCTATAATCTAAGATTACAACCAAGGGGCCCTGTTACTAATAGACATTGACATTATTGAGAAATATAAAATTTAGTTCACTCTATTAGTTCTTAGCTTCCAGAAATTAGTCCAATGAAAAGTGTTTGATAAATGTTTGGACCAATGAACACATTTTGATTCGTAAATAATTTTCAATGTGTAACTAAGAACGAGATACGAATGGATTTGTAATTATTTGTATTTTGAGATGAGAAATTTTTCATGATAATTATTTTGCATTTCCCAAAAACTTGAAGCTTTTATTTAAATAAAATATGAATTTAGCTGTAAGACAAGTGCTAACAAAGCATAATTTCAGGTTATGTGATCGTTATATGCAGAATACTTTGCATAAAGCTATACCTGTAACCTCAACATGTCCTACAATTCGAATTCGGAGTTATTCCAGCGAAAAAGAAATGGAAATTCGCAAACTACCTCAATTGATGGAGTTTCCTCCTGTAGTGTGGCCTTCGTTGATAAAATTTGTCAAGAATTGGATGTTTGCAAACCTTATTATAAGGCCGTATTTTGATAACGATTTTCGCTTACAGGAGTTCATAGAGGCTTCAAAGCATGCCGTACAGGTGACAACATTTAATTTTATTATCACACTTAATTGTTTTTTAAATAAAAATGCATTTAATTTAACTATTTATCCTCTCACACTAGCCTGTCAGGAGGCTAGAATGTCACGGATGGATGACCAGGCAGCTTTGTTATTCTTATTCTGTGTAGCCTGTTAGCTAGTAGTAGCTAGGTGATTGGAGTAATTTGACTTGCCTCAGGACAAAAAAAAAGGATGCTGTTACCTGTCCTCTGTCTGGAATACAAACCCCTTTGTCAAAACATCCATAAGAAGGTATGGGGTGGTACAGTGCTTATGATGGCACCACACAGCCTGATTTTAAGTTAATTTAAATAAATCCTAGGTTAGATTCTACGTCAATGAATTTGTATGAATTTAAAGTTAAATAATTTGGTATTAATTGTTTGTGTCAGGTTGTTTCAGAAAGTTTGGAAAAGAGCGACTTCAAATCCCTAGATGGCTTAGTTGAGAAAAGTGCTATTGATTCACTCAAGGGCTCTGTATCCAATCTGTCAGTCAGTCAACGGCAGCTCCTCTCTATAAATAAAGATGATATTTTCTATGCATTTCCATACCAGGTGAGAAATACTAATTGCTATAGATGATTTCTCATCATATATTGCAATTCTAATGTCTAACAATAGAGTTGTTTAGAATGTAGGCAATCAAGTACTTGGGCTAAATCTTGGTATGTAATTCAAAACATTTCAAATGATGATTTACTGCATCTTCAATGGCAAATAGTTGCAGTTGATTAAGAAAAAAATTAAGAAAATAATGTAATAATACCAGCACACAAATATGAAATGCATTACATATCATACTTTATTTAATATTATTTTTGATTGATTACAGGTGGGTGTTATGTTTGATGAATCAGATAAGCGCTGGGTTGAGATAACCATGTGTTATCATGTGCTCAAAGGACTCAAGCAAATGAAAGAGACTGATGAACTACCTCCCATTTCACTAGGGTATGTTATTGAGATTTTAATTACTTATTTCTTCAACATGAACCCTGTTGGTTTTCTTAGCTTACAAATAAAAACAATATCAAAGTATAGCCAGCATTTTTATGTCAGTAATATGTCGGTTATTTCGATATTAATAGTAGATTTTTGTTAGTATAAACTGAGTGATTCTCATAATAGCAATCAGTTGAAGTAATTTACCTTAATTAATTTGTTTCAGAGTACAACCTGAGTTCCAAGATAAAATATTTATACTAAACTACAGATTTATTAGAGAATTCACTAAAGGTGTGGAAGACAGTTGGTGGGTGAACATAGTAAATCATTTTCAACCACAAAGTTTAAAGAAATAGAGGTCTTAATTGCGTCTTTTAAGCTTAAGTAAGACAAAAATGGCAAATTCTGGAATAGTATTGTGATAGTTTGAAACAACTCAGTCATGTGTTAAGGAAATAAATAATGTTTTGTTTTATATTAATTGTTTAATTTATCATTGTATAAACAAAATTCTTAATACTTTTAAGAAGACACTTTCAGATTAGCTCTGCTAATCAAATATTTAGATTAATTATTATTTATCACAGTCACCAGTTAAATATCACTTTGTTCTTCACAGTTTTTATATTTACAACTCAAGTTTTCATGTAGGGTTGTTAATTTTAATAGCTCTGATTTCAGACCTCCATTGTCTCCTGAAATATTACAAACAGTTTGTTAGATATTGATGCCAATAGACCTTAGCATGTAAGTAAAATAAAATGATGTTAACAAACCTATGACTGGATCATGCAGAGATCTCTTTTCTGTACCACACTGCATCTTTATAGGCCGCTGTTTCTTTGCACAGTTTTCTAATTCTGCAAAAGAAAAAAAAATACTTTTAATATTATTTGTAATCAGCTAAGTGAGGTGATTCCAAAGATGCTTATAACTCATTTAAAAAAAAATCACCTACACTGTAACATAAGAAACTAAACTAATAACATAAGAAGGGCAGTATAGGTGAACATTATTTATATAACTTGTGGTATAATGACTATTACCTGAATTAACTTCATCCAATATGCTACTGATATCTCTACAGCTGGCCAATTTTTCACTTAATATCTTCATATACTGACTAGCCCCAGGTACAATATTATTTAAATCACTAGTTTTCAATTCATATGTCACATCATTGTCAAACCCAATAGATGTTGAACAAGCTATTTGAAGCATCTCATATGCACTTTGTGATGATTGAGTTGTGTAGACAATTAGCAGGTTTTTGTAGATTTGATAACCATCTGTTAAAGTTATTGCATTGTAAATTAATGGGTTGGTTATCCTGAAATCATATAATATACATTAATATAATTTAACAACTAACTTTAAAAAAAACACAATGGCAAACAATTTCATACTTTAGATTTATAATAATATAATAACTTAATCATATCATTCACACAAAATCATGAACACACTTATGATCCAAAGATTATTGTTTAATACTATATAATAAAAATTCTTTGTTACCTACTTATGTAAAAAGAAATACATACCTATCTAAATAAACCCTGCACATATCCATAATAAGAACTACAAGGTCCGGTTGTCGCTTCTCAATTAAACTTAAAATGTAGTTTTCTGTCACACAGTGTTGTGAATCAATATTCTCCGAAGGGCATTCAACGCCTAGCATACATTGAATGTTTGCAATTTGACATCCATGGCCAGCATAGAATATAAAGCCTGGAAATTTTAGGGTCACATAAGTTATTGATCAATAGGATATCTGCTCTGCTATTGCAACACATCTTAAAATTTTAATTTTTTTAATAAAGACCATATAGACTTATAGTAACAAATATTTGCAAAGGTAACAAATTCTTGTCCAAAGGCGGGTGTAGAGCCCTGCAACCCTTTTGTGTCACAAGCAGACTGGCATGCTGTGATACAGAGGTCGTCGATTCATATTATACTCACAATAAGAATCTTCTGGAATCAGTTCAAAGATGTCTCTTAAAGCACAACTCAATTGTGAACTTGTGCAATCTCTTATTGTCACTATGATAAAATCCAATTCCTTTAATATTTTTCCCAGTGCCTCACAATCAGTGCTTGGTGTAGCTAGTTTAGCTAAATTGCTATACATTTCATTGGCAATTAGGATTGCTATTTTACTTTTTGGCTGGAAACTTGAGTGAATATTTTTCTGATGCAATGATCCAACATAACTTATAAATCGTGAATATGAGCACCCACGTCTGTCAAGGGCTTTCAGCAATTGTTCACCTGGACTGGTTTCACTAAAAGTTAAACTGAAATGAAATAACAGTGATTTTAGTACTTATTTGTTATAGGTATTACGTGCGTTTCAATTGCGGGGGTTATAGCCTTACTATGATTTTTGGGGCCAATAAAGTTAGTCTTACTTGAGGCCTGCAAGCTCTGCAATTTTCTCACACTGTTGTAAAGTAAAAGTGGATGCAGTTTTATATTCTTTATATGGTAAATCTAGTAACAAAGACATTTTGACGCCTGTATACGCTGACTACTAAGTCAAGTCTTAATTGAATTGTGCTGATAGCGTCAGGTTGTAAAATATTGTGATAGATCTTTATGATAAATTCAAGTTAACTTTATAGTCACGATCTGGTTTTAAAACTATTGTTTATTTATTATTTGTACACCGGTAGATACGAGCTGACGAAGCAAAAAACAAATTTAGCAAGCAGACCGACGTCAGCTGGTATTGTTTTTGACATTGTCGTTTTATTTTTTCAGCTAACCAATCACTGTGCTCTTGATTGAGCTTTGCCAATCAAATTCGTGCTGTTATCAATCTCTTTGAATCAAACTGATATTTGCTTGTTGTTTGCTAGTGTCAGTGTCAGTGACTATTTAAATAAAAACAAAAATGGCCATTGGTGTTGATACGTCAAAATGGAAACCTAGGAAAGTTACGGGTACGCCTGCCGCTAAGTTCCGTAATTTCCTTGCATATGGAATTGTAGGCCTCGGTATGCTGTCTGGTCTGATATTCCAGTAAGTATAATATTATACAGCATATTTACTTGTACTACCAATTTTAGGTTATTTATATTTCGATAACATTGCTTTGCAGTTTCGCTGATAGCTCAAAAGGCATAAGAAAAGCTGCAGAAGCGTTATATGAAGATCCTATAGAAGAAGTAGAAAGAAAACAAATGATTGCCAGCGGTCTACCAAATAGAACTGGTGATCAGATTCGAAAGTTACTTAGAGAAGATTCCAGACCAGATCTACCATACAAATAAGTTATGAATAAAGACACTAATAGGTACATAGACTAGTTAATGTACAAAATTTATTTAATGTTTAAATTAAAAACTATGTTTAACTAAACCATTTGTTTTATTTTTATCAGAGACAAAGATTCAACTGTAACAAGCAAGTATTTCTCTGCACAGCCTGATATGGATGATAGTTTGACAAATTTTAAAGAACCGAAGAAATTTGCTGGACCTAAAGTATCTTCCAAAACTAAACTTGAAAAGAAGAAGGCCCCTAAAAGAATTAGAGGTCAGAAAGATATCAGAACTGCACTAAAGTCAAAGAAAAATGAATTAGAAAAATATTCTGAAGATTTTGATAAAGTTTGTAAGACTTCAGGATTGGATGTTGACTCTGAACAATTACAGTTAGCGATTGCCCTATCTAAGTCCCTTCAAGAAGCTGCTCCAGATTCAGGGAATCCAGAGACATCACAGTCCTTGACCACCCAAGACAGGGTTGGAAAAATCCGGAATACATTGTTAGAATATGGTTTTAAGGTTCCTGAAATAAAGAAGCCCATATCTAGTAAGAGATCTAAAACTAAGAAAAGTTATAAACTATTGACAACTAGTGAAGAAGCAAAACAACAGATAATATCAGACAAATATTCTCAAGTGTTATTTGAGAACATTGCAGTTCCGCACAATGGTGTAGCTTGTGGTGATGCAACCAGAAAATTGTATTATCTAGCCACTAGCGCAACATACTGCATACTCAAAGAATCTGATAATCTTTATGTAGAAAATCTTGTTGAAAAGTCAGGTTCTAATGGTATTCTTCTCAGAGATTGGTCTGAAATACCAGGTAGACCAGCCAGCCCAATTTTAATGAATCCTACCATTATGAATTTTAGTGAAATTGAGTGCTCACAAGATGAACTAGATAAAGTGCTGAGTGGCTCTTTGAAAAATGTTAAAAACATTATTCAGTCTTAACAAAAGGCTATCATCAGGAAATCTTTTATAGGTGATTCTTGCACAGATGACCAAGTTTGTGAAGATGATAACTTGAAAGACAATACAGCAACCAATAGTAAAGAAATAGAAGGAAGTTTAACAGATACAAAAGAATGCCGTGATACTCATACGGAACATGAAAATGTTTCGGATATTAATACTAATAATCCAATTTTAGAAAAAACTGTTTCAGAAATTGATAAGTGTAGAAGTGCTTCCCCAGACATTTTTGATGATGAACCATCAGTATCCGAAACTCCTCACAAAGAACAAGATATAAACACTCCTTTTATTATAATCAATGATGTGATGGATTTAACAGAATGTGTAACTGCGAAATTAAACCCTCAACCAATCACAAGGAATGTTATTAGAACTTGCAATGATTTATTAAATGGTTCAGAATATGTACAAGGTCAGACTATCACAGAAAATCTAACTCAAAGAAGATCAAATGACCCTATGGAAATTACGAATTGTGTTGCCAGTATTATGCCAAAACAAATATTAGATGCTGACATAGATCTTACGCAAAGTCCAGATGAATCCATTGGAAAAACTGTAGAAAAAACGAAAATCCCTCTACTAGAAGGTAATGTGCAACTGATTCGTGAAAATTATTTATCATCTAATACTGATAATGAAATTAACCCCATGAATAATGATGAAAGAAACATTGATCTCACAGCGAGTCCTGAAACTAAAAAACGCAACGAAGTCAATTCTGATAATGTGCAACATTTTGATTTAACTCAATCATCAAATACCAGTGATGAGTTGCCTTATGTAAGTCTAAAAGGAACTGACAATTGCAGTCAAGTATTAGAGGAAACAATTATTATGGATCCTCAAGAATATGAAGATCTCAATGATTCTGTAAAGTTGGCTTTAAATCGAAACGAAACAAATGCCCCAGATATAAACATAGATAAACAAAACGTAACCTATCCAGAATTAGCGTCAAATGAGCCTGTAAAAGAAATAGAACTTCATGCAAATAATTTGCCGGAAATAGAAGAATGTAAAAATAGTGAAACGAATACTAGTTTCTTTGAAGAATATATGCATGACCATTCTGATAACAATGATGCATCTAACATAAATAAATCTGATGATAATTTTTACAGAAATGACAACTCAGATCCTAATTTGGTTGTTAAAAATAATATTATAGAAGATTTTGATCTTACACAAAGTTCTAATTCTTTAGATAATTTCGATGAAGAAAATAAGAATCTAAGTGTAGACGTAGAACTTAACACAAATGCTAAAGAACAGAGAAACTCACAAAGTGATATAGATCTTACGCAAAACTCAGATTCTGAGTTGAGTACAAAATCCAAATATTATGAAAACACCGAAAGTAATAATATAGACCTTACACAAAATTATGATAGAGATGAATTTGACAATAAATCTAATACATCTTTAAACAATTACAGTCACAATGTTGGTGAAATGTACAATGATGTCACTATTGAATTAGACATAGATCAATACCAAGATGCAACAGAAAATGATATAATTATCAAAAGTTCTCAAAGATGCAGCAGTCTTGGGAAAAAAGATAACATTTCCATTGATTATGATGAACTTCAAGATAATCTAGCTGAAAGCAATTCTCAACAAAAAAACAGTTTTAATAGATCGGCTCTTAACAACTCCAATAATGTTTCGAATCAAAGTAAAGAAACATCAAACTGTAGCCAGAATTCCGATGTGTTTGTTATATCTGATAATGAACTGGATTATTCTATGCACAAATCTAAAATAGATCTCCCAGTCGATAACTTTGTCTTGGGTGGAATATCCATTATGAATGAAATGTCCGGGCTCTCTAGCTTTAGGAAATCTACAAACAATGAAAACAATTCAAAAGTGGCTAATATCAATCAGGATCCTGATAAGATAATAGAAATTGAAGATTATAACAAACTTGTAAGAACGCCAATAAAGCATAGAAGAGTAAATGAACTAGCAACTCCAGAAAAGGCAGGTTATAGCGGTATAACAGTAACAACACCTAGTAATAATGAATACATCATTAAAATGGATAATGTGACACCTATGCCAAAATACGAATCTATGTCACTAGAAGAACTGCATTTGGAACTGGACAAGTTTGGTGTTAAACCATTTAAACGGAAAAGAGGTTAGTGTAATACCAATTCATCATTCACCAACCTTGATTCACCACGCTGGCTAAGTGTGTGGTGAATCAAGGTCTAACCTTTATTTTTTTTCGTCAAGAGAGAAGTCCCTGTGTCCTAGCAGGGGGAACGTAAATAAATAAATATATTGCTGGACAATTAACACAGCGACATCTAGCCCCGTGGTAAGCTCTAAGCTTGTGTTACGGGTCCTTAATGAATCTTATATACTTAATATAATATACATAAATAGATAGATATTTTTTATTTGCAGATCATACAAATTGTTGTTCCGAGGCGGGAATCAAACCCGCAACCTCTTGCGTCGCAGGCGGACCTTCGCCCGCTCCGCCACAGAGGTCGTCAAATATGATTATCATGTTGCTCAGAATAGTTTTATTACTATTGTTTCAGCTATTCAACTATTGAAGCACATTTACAATCAAACTCACCCAACTGTTGAAACAGATTCTGATGAAGAATCTCCGTGTAAAAAGAGGAGAATCGATAGCAATGAATCGCCTAGAACAGAATCACCCAAAAAAATAATACCTAAGAAAATTATAGCAGCTAAAAAGACTTCTAGATCTCCTAAAAAAAGGGGTAGTCAAAAGTCTCCACGGAAAGTATCAGAAGAACTAGAAACAGAGATAGTAAAAGAGAAAGAGAGAGGTGATAGACTGACAAATCTAGAATTAATACAATGTAGTAACAATTTAGAAGTGAGTGAAACTCCTGTTATAAAGGAGGTGCATTGCAATCCAGAAGATTGGGTGTTCCAAAAGAGAGAGAAAGCAAAGGTACATGTTTAATTTATTTACTTTCATTTATTCATGGGTCATTCATGTGGTACATTAGTTCCTTAAGTTTGTGGTCCTTAGTACCAGACCCATTGGAGCTACCATTGGAGCTAACCTAGCAGTTGGTGAGGACTGCGGATATTTGTTCTGGGTGTTATGTATATGTTACGGCTAATACCCGAAGTGCGGCTACACCTAGTTCTAACCGGCTAAAACTAGGTGTAGCCACTGGCTGTTGGTTAAACCTAGTATTAGCCGATTATTTTCGGGTAAAACTAGGTGTAGCCTTCATCATGCCGGCTACAACTAGGTCCAGCCATTCCCTGTTGGATAGAACTAGGTCTATCCGATATCACTCCGGCTAGAACTAGGTCCAGCCATTCCCTGTTGGATAGAACTAGGTCTATCCGATATCATATCGGCTAGAACTAGTTCCAGACAATCTCTGTTGGATAAAACTTGTTATTATTCTAATAAATAGTTTATGTTACTTTATAAAAGTGTGATTTATAATTAAAATAACATTCTTTAAATTATAATATGTACCTAACTACTTATTGTCTGTTGTTAAAAAATGTTCTTGATTGTTCCTATTATATTAAAAATTGCATGCTATCGGTAGAGCTTTTTTAGATATTAAAAAACATCCAATAAAACTCTAATGCACTCCTAATAATTTGTGTTAATTATTACAATGTGATTTATAAGAATAAAAAAACTCTCTTCGTTTCTTTTTATTGGATGTTATTTAATATCTAAAAAAGCTCTACCGATAGCATGCAATTTTTAATATAATAGGAACAATCAAGAACATTTTTTAACAACAGACAATAAGTAGTTACATATTATAATTTAAAGAATGTTATTTAAATTATAAATCACACTTTTATAATGTAACATAAACTGTATAATAGAATAATAACAAGTTTTATCGAACAGGGATTGTCTGGAACTAGTTCTAGCCGGAGTGATATCGGATAGACCTAGTTTTATCCAACAGGGAATGGCTGGACCTAGTTCTAGCCGGAGTGATATCGGATAGACCTAGTTCTATCCAACAGGGAATGGCTGGACCTAGTTGTAGCCGGCATGATGTAGGCTACACCTAGTTTTACCCGAAAACAATCGGCTAATACTAGGTTTAACCAACAGCCAGTGGCTACACCTAGTTTTAGCCGGTTAGAACTAGGTGTAGCCGCACTTCGGGTATTAGCCGTAACATATATGTATAATAAAAAGTATCTTTCTATGTATGTACATAAGAAATCTAGCACATGTAACACAAGCTTCAAGCTTACCCCAGGGCTAGATGTTTCTGTGTGAATTGTCCGGCAATTTATTTACATTTGTATTATCTTATAGGTACATTCCTGCCGAGTCCCCTTGCACATAGCCTTCCACAACTATGTGTGTTCACGGCGATGGCTGCGAGAAGCCATACTGTGCTATGAGCCGGTCAATATTGATGATATACACAAAGATCTTGTCGGCTATGGGCACAGATATGATCCTAAGGTAACTTTATTGCTCACTTTATTACTTCAATCCAAGCTAAAATAATTAAGTATATTGCAAGATAACTTTAATTGCACTTTTTTTTTTAAAGTAAAAGTTGTTTATTTGACATAAAAGTAGTGTACAGTATAATATGATCCATAGGCTCCTGACCTAGACACTGTGTTCCAGGAGCCAGTGGCTTCTCCAGTGTAAGACTTAAATAGTTACAATACAGTATACTTGGAAATATTATTACGTAGGTAACCTTGGTCCCCGAGTGGAAGTCGAACCCACGCTTTCCAGTTTAACCCTGGCTGCGCTAACCACTACGCTATCGAAGATTATGTTATGAACTGATATCTCATGATTTATCTCAGTTTTGCACTGTTGTACTTTTAAATTATACACATTAGTTAAGTATACATTATTTTAAGTTAAGAGGCCTTTTACCGGAAATCGCGAAATTGTTCGGTTTTCTCGTCCTAATTCTATGGTTTACGTTAGTTGTTTGATATTACAATTACATCTTTATAATAGTTCGTTTTCTCCTCTACAAAAGTAGTAAGAAACATTTTAGATAACTTGTTTATATATTGAGTAATAATCATTCTCCGGATACATGTTTCGTAAAAAACGCTCGAAGACCTGTTTTCTTAGCTCTAATTTGTAGATTCTAACGAATATGGGCGATCAAACTAATTTTTATTATGTTACGTATATCCTATTCTTCATTTAGAGTAGAGTACATTTTCGTTAAATGCTTTTATTCTAAAGATATACCGAATTTAATATCGACCGAAAATGCTTCGAAACAAACCTCAATAACTCCGAAGTTCTAAATCAATGGGACGTCATATTTATATCAAAATATTTATCAACATTTGCTTAAACTATGATATTAATTTTAATTTGTAGAACGGTTTTGGTAATTTTTTATGAATAAAATAAAACTACCATAATTTAGTAGTTTTTTCATTCCGCCGGCTTTTTCCATTTAGTACCGCGCGAGCGCTTGTCGAGGTCGGACCTATGTCGGTTGTTCTTGAATAAAATATAGAAATATTTCGTAAAATGTCAGTGTGTGGGACTGTCAATTGCTGTAAAAACGCTGTTAGTGTGCGTGTATGTGTTATTGCGATACTACGACCGACATAAGTTGATCCGTTGATAACGATCAATTGTTATTTTTATTGATAACGATCAATTATTGTTGTTGCTGGCCTAAGAATTGTACCACTTGTTGCTGGCCTAAGAATTGTACCACATCATTGTCATCTTGTTTAACCTTATTTATTTGGAGGTTATGCTGTAGGATGTGGATTGCATATCTAAAGTTATCTATCCTAATTAAAAAACAACAAGGCAACTTTTTTTGGTGAAACCGTACAACGACTAAATGTAATTATGCCTATGATTTTTTTAGATTATGACTAACTTGCCGACCCGCCGACAGCTGCGCTTGCGTTTTTACGTTATTTACTAGTTTATGTTTTATAGCCTTTTTCGATCATTTTACTATCCAATACTGAAATCATATTTTAAATCGGACCCGCGGTTCCTGAGTAGCACGTTCAAACAAATAAACAAGCAATCTCCTCAGCTTGATAATTGTAGTATAGATTTCCATAATATTTATTACAAAGAAAATATTCCGTAATTTTTTGTTCTTATTTTTACCGAGTATCCAATATGTAAACAAAAAATAATGTACCTTTCTAATAAATATATTATTTATTGTAAACATTAAATATGTACCTTTCTAATAAATACAGGGCGTCCCAAAGTTATGGGCCATGGAGGGGAAGTACCTTTAATATCGTAGATAGTGAATTTTGCTCAAACAAGACTTCATTTTATTTTTAAAAGTTAGTAATTCTGCATTCATTGATTTTCTAAAAATTACTTGCTTTGTCTGGGAATCGAACCGACTTACATGTAGAAAAAAAATACTCGATTTTTATGATACCAATCGAAAGAAAAGCTAAAAAATAATAACTCTGCTTAAGTAACATAGTATTTTAAAAGAAAGGAACAACGTGAAATTAATTATTTTAATCAAATAAAAAACATGAAACATTTTTTTTTGTAAATTAATTAATTAAATTACTTACTTTTTAAAATAAAATGAAGTCTTCTTTGAGCAAAATTCACTATCAACGATATATATGGTACTTCCCCTTCATGGCCCATAATTTTGGGACGCCCTGTATATAAAATAACACCCCTATTCACGTTCCCACTGCTGGGATAGGGACTTCTCTCTTGACGAGATAGATTAGGCCTTAATTCACCACGCTGGCCAAGTGCGGGTTGGTTTTTTAGGGTTCCGTAGCCAAATGGCAAAAACGGAACCCTTATAGATTCGTCATGTCCGTCCGTCCGTCCGTCCGTCCGTCCGTCTGTCCGTCCGTATGTCACAGCCGTTTTTCTCGGAAACTATAAGAGCTATAACGTTGAAATTTGGTGAGTAGATGTATTCTGTTAACCGCACTAAGATTTAAGAAAATAATTGAAAAAAAAATCATAAAATTTGGGGGTCCCCATACATAGGACTGAAATTTAAAAACTTTTTTTTAATCCAACCCATACGTGTGGGGTATCTATGAATAGGTCTTCTAAAATCATAACAATGTTTCTAAAACCATTTAAACGAAAATTGGTTTGAACGAAATCTATCAAGTAGTTTTTTTATAATACGTCATAAACTATTTCATATAAACAATTGCTGCGGAAGCCTACATGGGCGAGTCCGACTCGCACTTGGCCACTTTTTTAATATATAAATGAAATATTTTCAATAAGTTCGTAATAAAATAAAAATAAATATAAAGTTCGAAACTACAAAGATAATACCTAAACATAATGATAATAACATGGTATATTTATTCAAACACAAATATACCATCTAACAAAACAAGCAACTTAAATATATATAGGTAATATAATTTATTTGTTTTGTTATAATTAGAATTTGTATTTAGTCCGTTCAATTTAGACTTTCGAACTTACATAAAGTCCCAACATTCGACAAAAAAAAACATTTAATTACAAACCTACACATCAATTTTCAGAAGAATCGGTTTAATAATGAGCCCATAAGATGAGATGAATGAGGACATTTAACTTCAATAAGACTATTTTCAGTTTTATTCTTATATAGATAATTATTAATCATGAATGTTTTAATTTAAAATTATGTACTTAATTGATTTCAAATAATCAATCAGATTTAAAATGAATATTGATATTATTAAGATAAAACATAATTGATTCAAATATTGAAATAAAAATATCCGCCATTTTGAATTTAGGAAAATATATTAAACACCTATCAATTAAATATAAACATTAATATAATAATTATTTCAGAATGAAACTGAAAAAAATCCACTCAATAAAATGGAATTTATTCGATGCCATTTTCTACAGATCTAAAATAATTATTAGTATATTTGTATGTTTTAGATCGACGAAGTATCAAGATCATTTAGTATTTTTCATAGAATTCGCGTGACGCGCCGGTCACGTGGTGCATAAAATATCCAATTTCGCAAAACTTCAAAAAATTAACAGGGCTCTTAATTATACTATTAAAACACAATATTTAAAATTATAACAACATTTATTTTATGTTAACATAATTTATGGTTAACTTGTTTCAGGATCTACTCAAGTACTTGGATAAAAAATGTATAACAGTTAAAACTACAGATAATGACGCAAGAAATAGTAAAAGATAATCATGTCTCGTCTTAATCATGCTTATGTTTTATTAAAGTCTACAAATAATGTAAATAAATTTGTTTTTAATTAAATAAATGTATGAAGTATACCTATTTCATTATATTTACAGAACTACATTACATTAAGCGTAGATAAGTCTCATTTCAATAAATATTTATTGGGTATGGAAATAAGTAAAAATTACTATTCGTTGCTTATTTTTACCGTGACTAATCTACTGTAAAAAGTTCTATACAATATTTATTTAGTACATTTATTGGTTTTGTAAATACATAATATCGATTTCCAAACAAATCCAATGATTAATCAGATCTAAAACATTCCAATTATAATATTTACGAAATGTATTTCAAATTGATTTCAAGTAAATATGTAAAAGTATGAGTATAGTTTCTATCACATAACATTATTAAAATTTACTCACATCAAATAGGTTTATCCAGTGGGTTTATCTTAGTAATCTGCTGAAAACTAGTGGATACCTTGAAATAGGCAAATAATAAACGAAATAAAAAATGTGACAGCAATCAGACGTAGGACGTGTAGGTACTGCTTATAACAAAATGCATACAATTTTCCACTTATTACGAACTGCAACTTTTACTAACACTTCCATAAAATTAATTAAACCTAATAGCTTTATGTATCAAAATCAGCAATTTCGATACTCAAAACTGAGTAGAGTGCGCGCCACCACTGAAGTCGTACGGTTATTGTGGGAACTACAGTATAAGAATCGTTAATATCTAGACAAGCAGCGCCACGTCTAACGGACTTGAGTGGTGGCGCGCACTCTATAACAACAATTATATTATGTCCTTATTACATAGATATAATCCAATGTCACTTCTTTATCATGCCCGCTTGTAATAAAACCTGTCTTGTCGCGTTGTTGATGTGACGAAACCTATCTGGACCTAACTGGATACCACCGTACCTGAAACGAAAATATAAATATTTAAGTAAATAAAAAGTTAAATTAGAAATAAATTAAACACATGGTGAAGGCGAAGGTATGTATGTTTATTTTATTAAGTAAGTATATCAGAAATCTAGCACCCGTAACACAAACTTTTATAACTAGATGTGGCTGTGTGAATTGTCCAGCAATATTTATTATTTATTTAATCATCGTGAGGTTTATTACACTAATCACTGAATAAAATTTAAACATAAATGACAATTATATGACTTCTATTAAAAAAAACGCGTGTCACTTTTAGAATGCCGCGGTAAAGCTATTCCATAGCATTTCACATCAGAGTATGAGATTATTTCGTTACAGAATTTCTGGATTCGATCTCCACGCTCAAAGCCCGCGATAGAAGCTATGCAATAGCCTAGCTTTTATAACATTCAATCTTAAATTGTATAACATCTACAATAATCCTACCATCTAGAAACCACAACGCATGCATTCTTCGCATCCAGTATCTGCAGCAGATGCAGCATCCGTCCGCCCGCGTGCGCCTCCCCGTCGTCGTCGCAGTCCTGCACCACACTGACCCCGCGCCCCGACCCCCGCTCTATGCGGTACGCGAACATGTTGTGTGTGGCGTGGAGGAACTTCTTGTTCTGCTTCAGTTTTGCTAGCATTGCGCTGGAAAAGAAAATGTTAAATGTTAAATTGATTGATCTGATTAAAGCTGCAAGGCTGATTGTAGATAGTTAAAAAGAAAAAAAATGTGAAATTGTTTTAGAGGGGATAAAATGTTTTAAAATACCGGGCATGAGCAAATGCCATCAGCGATGTGTAAGGTATGTAATGTTTAAGTTAATAAATATTACTGGACAATTTACACAGCAACATCTTCAACTAGCTAAAAAAAAAAAAAAAAAAATAACAATTTGATATTGATATTACAACATAAAAAAAAAACCTGAAAATAAAGTATAGAGAGACACATCATAGGATGTGCACTCACTCAAAAAGAGCATAATAAACAGCAAAACAAATCTGATTAAAGCTGCAAGGCTGATTGTAGATAGATATATACAGTCGTGGTCAACTAATTAGGGACACTCTCTAGTTAAACCAAATTGTGAATTTATTTTTTATTTTCCAACGAGTCTAAACAATATTCCATATCTCTTACATGTAAATATAATTACTCATTTAAGTACCCGATTATACAAACAATAACAACTTCTTTAACATAAAACCTCTTCACAGTATAGCTGATAGATTATCACAGTACTATTTGTTCAAATAATGCTGGCTGGTCATTTAATTAGGGACACTGAGATATTGCGTTCTATTTTCAAAATCTGAATCTCAATAATTTTTTTTCATTCTTCTCTTATTGTTTCGTGGTAGTTTTGGCGGCAATCAAGATTTTTTATTTTTATTTTTGAGAATTATTTTGGATAAAAATGGGCAAAAATAAAAGTTGCGATGCAACACTACGAAAAATTATTATGAAGTTTGTCGAGCGTGGTTGGTCATACCGAAGGATAGCAGAATATTTAAATTGTTCAAAAACTATGGTATGCAATGCAGTGCAACATTTCAGGCGCAACAACACTGCTTTAAATGTGCCCAGAAAAAAGAGATCGAGAAAAACAACTCCGCAAGAAGATAGAATGATAACCAGGTTAGCTAAGAAAGATCCGTTTCTAGGCTCTGTTTTAATTAAACATGAAGTGTTTGGGGCAAACGAAAGAGCCGGTGTATCAGCGAGGACCGTTCGACGACGTCTGGTAGAAGCAGGGTTGTTCGGAAGAGTGGCTCGCAAAGTACCGTTGTTGAAGAAAGAACATAGAAATGCACGTTTGGCGTTTGCACGTAAATATGGACATTGGACCTACGCCCAATGGCAACATGTATTATTCTCTGACGAGACTAAGGTTAATTTGATTTCTTCAGATGGAAGGCAATACGTACGGCGTCCTGTAAAAGCGGAAATGAATCCAAGATTCACAAAAAAGCAGGTGAAACATGGCGGTGGAAACATTAAAATGTGGGGTTCATTTTCTGGACGTGGAGTGGGACCTGTGAGGAAAGTTCAGGGTAACTTAGACCAACATCAATACAAGGCAATATTAGAGGAAACTATGCTTCCCTATGCTGAGGAACATCTCCCTATTATATGGACGTTTCAGCATGATAATGACCCGAAACATACCGCCCGTTCAGTCAAGTCGTTTCTTAACAGTCAGTCGGTATCAGTGCTAGATTGGCCAGCAAATAGCCCGGACCTCAACCCAATTGAGCACCTTTGGCACGAAATCAAGAAAAAAGTTGCCACTTATCGTACCACAACTTTAGATGAACTTAATGAAGCTTTTTGTGAGGCATGGACAAACATTCCTGTCGAAACATGTCAGAAACTGATAATGTCTATGCCACATCGATGTCAAGCGGTAATTACCAACAAAGGTTTTGCTACTGGGTACTGATTTTACCTGTAATAAAATGGGGTTGTTAAAGAAATTAAAATACTGCAGATGATTAGTTTTGTTTAACTCTATTTTTCATTGTACTTTACTGTTCTTAATTAAATGTCCAGCTACAGAATTATACCTTAAAATTGAATACATGTTTAACCTTTGATATTAAACAATTTTTTCTAATTATTAAATCTTTTATTTACAGTCATTTATAGCATAATAATTGGACCAAATTATGCAAATATTACTTACTGTGAAATCAGTAGGGTTTTATATATAAATGTACATAGCCGGTTATTGTTCTTCACTATCTTGAATGTCCCTAATTAGTTGACCACGACTGTATATAAAAAAAAAAAAAAAAAAAAATCTTCACCTAGCCCTAATGTAAAATTGTTTAGAGGGGACGAAATGTTTTTAAATGGACCCGGCATTAGCAAATGCCATTGGTGATGTGTAAAGTGATGTTTAAGTTGATAAATATATATTACTGAACATTTCACACAGCAACATCTTCACCTAGCCCTAATGTAAAATTGTTTAGAGGGGATGAAATGTTTTTAAATGGACCCGGCATTAGCAAATGCCATTGGTGATGTGTAAAGTAATGTTTAAGTTAATAAATATTACTGGACAATTCACACAGCAACATCTTCATCTAGCCCCGTGATAAGCTCCAAGCTTGTCTTACGGGTGCTAGATATTTGATATCCTTAATAGAATATACATACAAAGATATTTTTTTATTATACGAATGTAACACCTGTATCAAATATTTGCAGGTCATACTATTAGTAGTTTCGAGGCGGGAATCAAACCCGCAACCTTTCTGTTTGCAGGCAGGTTAAATTGTATATAGGGTTATCTACTTACTTATAGCTTATAATTTATATCATAATAGCCTATAAACTTCCTCAATAAGTGTTCAATCCAACACTGAAATATTTTTTTAAATTGGTTCCTGGGTTAAGCACATTCAAACAAACCCTTCAGCTTTATATATTAGTATAGATATACAAACTGTGATCATGATATTTTAAGATTCATGAGAAAATTCAACTTTACAGTGTAGTTAAGTTAACACTTACTTGACATCATCCATACTGTGTACTTCTGCGGCATGTCCTTGAAATGTGCTCTTTCTGTCCAAAATTACTTCTCCGTGAATTATTTCAGGGCAGTTTATATCTAACTGGAAGTTTAGGTGAAATTATGTCAATAAGATAGATAAGACAATTTAAATTTATTTTATTTATTATTTTATAAGATAATATTAATTAAACTTTATTTTATTTATATAATTATCAAACAGCATAATTTTAATTACACTACTGAAAGTATCAACTGTTGATTTACGGCATTGATCAATTACAATCCTACTTTGTATTTATTGTTATACATCAATCTTTTTTTTACACTAATTTGTATAAGTATATAATATTAGTAAGGATTTTCATATAAAAAATCATATTTACCAATTTTAAATCCAATTCTTCTACTGCTGGTGGTTTAGTCTCTTTTATTTCATCTGGTGGCTTTATAGCTTGAAGAAAATCTCGAATTCTTTCTACCCATTGGAATAACACCATTTCCCCAACATTTTCTCTGAAATTTCATACAGTAATATTATATTTTACTATAAAATATACTATCTATGACCTTTCGAGATAAGTTATATTGTATTGTAATAAGTAAACTTGGTGATCTCTTAAACTTTTAATCTTATAAAAGTTGTCAATCTGATGTTATTATTCTATTTCTATTCACATTAATTTTTACACACTTTATGAATAATAAACACTCTAGCATAAGCAAAGTGGGATATGTATGTTACTCTTTGATGTAGAGAACAGCAAAACTGTCATAATGGCAACTGCTGTTATTAGTTATAGTAAGGGTAATATGTGTGGTGCGAATGTTCCCTCAGGGTGTCGTTTTCGGAAGTTGTCATTCTAAAAAGTTGTCGTTCTCGGAAGTTGTCGTTTTCGGAAGTTGTCATTTTAGGAAGTTGTCGTTCTCACCCTGAGGGCGAATGAGCAAGAAAATTTGTTCTGTCGTTTCTTCTGCATTCAAATTATTTTTTATAGAACAAAGATTTATCTTCAGTTGTGTCAAGATTTTGAATAAAAAATCACAGATACCTACAAGTAAACTTCATCTAAAGCAGCAAACAGTAGTCCCTTAGCTTTCCTATCCATCCATGGGGCTGATAACTCGTACTTCGGAGGCGCTAGCGACGGGTAATCTTCTGGTAATGTACAGCTGAAGAGTACACTATTTTTACCCTCTTCTATAGTGATACTATATGATCTAGAAGCCTCAGACTCGATTCTCCAGTCGTCTCCATAAATAGAAGTCAGCGCCTCCACTTCTTCAGCCTGAATCACAAAATATGAGTACAAAAATATAGCTAACCAAGTTTATTTATGTTGGGATTTGACGTGGTATTTTTAATTTACCTGTTTAGCTAAGTTATCGTGAGCCATTGTGTATTCTCAGTCAAGCTCTAATCTGCTAATTTCATACACTACTAATATGGTAAAGTAGTATTAATTATTTTATTTGTGAAATAAAATAAATAAACTCGAATTCACGTCAATCAGTAATGATGTTATGTTGTGTGTGTGTCAATTCAATGTCAAGTGTCAAGAGATACAAGTGCTTCCAACTTATAACGAAATTTTTAGACAAATATCACATTTGTATAACAAATTCAGTTATTTTTTTTTGACTAAAGAAACAAAGAAACGATTAGGTATAAAGCCACTAAAAGATAAGGTACATACATTTTGTAACTTGTTAAGTTGTAAGGTTCAGAAACAAGCTTCAAAAGCTTTATTTTTTTAAGCTATTGCACAACTTCTCTCGCGGTCCTTGAGCGCGGAGACCGAATCCAGAAATTTCGTAACGAAAATAACTAAACACTAACCTCCACTCAGACCGTGCAATAGCTTTACCGCGGCAGTCTTTTGAAAAGTCATTTGTTTGTTTTGTAGATTTACAAACTATTTTTAGAGTTGGCAATAATTAACAACATCATTTCGACTGTCCCTAAGTACACTATCGAAAATGAAAATTGGCATTTTTTTTTTATTTGCTTAAATGACTTATTTTTATGTGTTCTTTGATTGGATCAAAAGAAAAATAAATATTTTTCAGTATTTTCTCCTCTAGCTAACGTATACGGGTCAAAATCACCGAGGTGGTAGGTAATTATGCTTCTGACAAAGATTTTCTTAATAAAATATCGTGGTTTTGCTAAAACACTTGTTTCCAAATGAAGGTTATGCGCATAATTACAAGCCACTTATAATATTTATTTTATAAAGACAATATTTTATTAGATTTTAGACAACGAATGTCTAAATAGTCATTCCGGGAACGCGTCCTTATCCCATATTTCGTAATTGAGACAAGTCAAAAACAGTTAAAATTAATTCCTTAAAATTGTGTTTCTTTAAGATCATCTTTGAAAATAATTAAATTACGAATATACGTATAAATAAAAATTATAAGAATTCAATTTCTTCATAGTTTGATCATTGAAATGCTGTCTGACGATTATTAAATCATTTAGTGAACGCTGTGGATAACGGTCGACGTAATTTAAACAAAACGCGCTAGGTTGCGTTAGCGAATAACAGTGTGAAGTTCACTAGTCAAAGGACAAAACACGTGTTGTTTTTACAGAAAAAACTAATTGATTTTGTAGGTAGGTACCTTTTAATTACTGTATGTGGGAAGCGTACATCAATTCCCTGTCACTACGGGAACGCTGTTTGGTGATCAGTTTTTCAACCATTTGCATACTTCTTGTCGAATACTTATGAATATTACAGCTTACGTGTCACTTATCTATAAAACCAACATCTAACATGACTGAATGAACCACAATTTGAAAATTTCATCGGAAAGTCATAGTCGGGCGTTCCTGAAATGACAATTGTAGGGGAAAATGACGCTTTATGGCTTTTAAAAACATATAAAAATTACTTTTTTTTGTTTGAGGGAACCATTTAGTAGGGATAACATGGAAAATAATAAAAAAAGAAGCCAAAAACGATTAAAACATAACAGAATAGCTTATAAAAAACTTTTTTTAAAGGAAACCAAGGAAACGCAAGTTTTTTGATAAAATTACACATAAACATAGGGAAATAAGGATACTAAGGACAAAACTACAATTGATATATTTGATTTTAAGCATCTTCTTAAAGAAATTTTAATGAAAGTGTGGTAATACTATTTTTTTCTTATCTCTTATGTTTGTTAACTGAAATCAGAAGGATTTTATTAGTTTTTATAAGTTTAACTTTTGAATATCATGTTGCTCTTTCTTCTAGTACAAATAAAAGTAAAATACTGTAAACTTTTTATTATTTTCATATAAAAACTAGACGTTGCAGTCATTTAGGGAACGTTAATGTCATTTAGGGAACATCACAAAAACAGCAAATTTCTCACTAATGAGTAATGTTATAGTTAAATTTTGCATATACAACTTAAACTGACTGTTTAACATTTATATTAATATTATTAATTGACAACGTATTGCACAAATGTATAAAATAAATTGAAATTTTGAAACTAAATTAACACTTTTTGAAAATCTATGGAGAGTAATATAAAAAATATGTGTTTATATTATATGAATATACAAAATTACAGCATTTACCGATGGAAGGGCAGGTAAATTATAATTTAATGACGGTGATTATTAAAAGTGTTGGTTATATTATTATTTAAAAAATATTTAAAAGTGTTCCCGAAATGATGTAAGACCCTGTCATATTTTTTATTAACAGGTATAGTTTCATGAATATATAATTTTGTGCTTGGCCCTTAACAGGAAAGGTTCATTACAAATTATACAACATATTCCGCATGTTAATTTTCTTCAAAAGCTAACTTAATTTCTCAGATATTTCAAAACCCAAAATGCTCACCTCAGTGATTTTGACCCATACAATCGAATGTAACATTTTGTTCGGACGTAAGGTATCGAAAATTAACGTTTCGCGCGTATACGCTGCGCTAATCACTATGCGAGCGAGACGAAACTACCGCATTCGCGAGTATACGTTGTGTCACTCGATAAATAAAATGTTTTACGGAAAAAATAGACGGTAATTTTAATGTAATGTAATCCTAGTTTATCAAACATTTTTAAATATTATAAAAACCTACTGAGTTTAGCCCGCGTAAAGTATTGATACTGACGGTTTCGATATTTTACGTCGAGACATTAAGATAATTTTGCATCGAATGTGACAGTTTCGCCAGTTTACATTGCAATTTCAAAATATTTTCTCATCGAAATTGCCACATTCAATAGGTTAAGGGCTAGTTTGTCGATGTAAGTTATCGAAACTACAAAAAACAAAAATCTGTTGAGAATTTCCTATTGCCGTTAATATCCAATGTTTAAGTATAAATTGAAGCCGCTATCCTGAAAAAATTGTAGATCTGCCTCTTTCAAATAAAAAGATATCCCAAAAAGCAACTTCAAATGGCCGTCCTGAAAAGTAGTCATTTTCAGATTCGATACTGTACTTAGGGACAGTCGATTTGTCATTGTCAAATGAACAAAAAATAACAGATAAGTATAATAAAGTTTTCACGTTTGCCACATTTTAAAATAAGAAAAGTAACAGTTATCTAAAAAGTTACTGCAAGGCATTGTACCTACGAACTACGAGACGAGACGAGGGAGATTAGGTAGGTCTTAATTCATTACGCTGGCGCTGGCCAAGTGCGTGTTAGTGATTGTCACAGTCATGTCCTTCAAACTAATCACAGTTTTTAGAACTTAACAGTTTCCTCGCGATGTTTGACTTGCCTTCAAGTCCTTCAACATAAAAGTTAGGTATATACTTACGTGTTAAAGTATGTTGAAAATTCTAGGAAGTGCTATGAATCGTTGAATACAACAAGTAATACCTAGGTAATTTAAATCGGAAAAATTTACTGATATTGGCGTATGTAATTGCATATGCAAATCAAAACGTTTTATTTCACATAAAAACCATGTTGGTTCTGAATCCTATCATCATCATTTTACCTCTGCATTTACCAATAGGTAACGGTTTTGCTTAAATGTAGTATGTAGAACACGACTTCGTCCGCGGTCGTATGGGTGCCACATCTAGGGATCCCATTGGGTGCCTACCTATGGGAACTTGGTATAATCACCACGCTTACTAGGCGGTTTGGTGATGGCAATAATTTTATCCTGTAGGTTGGTAATAATAATAACCTATACAGAAGACGCTGCTGTCCTCAAGGTAATAATTATTTTTGCGTTCCTACTGCTGGGACACAGGGACTTCTCTCTTGACGAGAGAGACCACGCTGACCAAGTGTGGGTTCGTTAATGACACCTGTAGGGACATGGTATATCTATAATTATGAATATGTAAATATTTACACTTAGTCTGCTATGTAATACTGATACCCACTGGAGAAAGACGGGGTGTAACTATTCTAAGCCTGGCACCACATGGTACCAAGTAGAAGATTTTCTTAATTTTCATTGGAATAGTTCATTATATTGCTAATCGTGAACAACATTGTGTTAGAACACGATTTCGGTATAAATGTAACCTAATAGATATTTATGGAAAAATGTAAATGTATCCAACCGGAAACTTAATAATTTCATGAATTTGCTTTGATACGGGTTGATTATAGTTGCACGACATAATTTCTCTTTGTAATCGAGATGTAAGTCGACTGCTGTAATTACGAAATGCTATGTAAGTACCTACTAAGTTAATTATTAGTAGGTTATCCTGGTAAAACCTTAAGTTATAGCATGTTATAGGAACTTACTAAAGTACTTAGATCAAAATAACTATTCATCGAAATTTCTGATTTAGAAATAAAAAATTTAGTCATTAAATCTTGGCGCGGCTATTCTAGTCTTCGATTGCATTAATATCGCATTCGATAACTCAATAAATGATAAAAGTTGAGTTTAGTTTTGATAAAAGATTCTTGTTTGTTTGCTAATATGCATATCTATTATTTTGAAGGTGTGAGGTTAAACACATTGAAAACAACGTCTATTTTATATATTTGGTTTATTTTACGGATTCTCGAATTAAATTTAATTACAAGCGTTGAATAATTATGTATGTAGGTTCTTTTCGTATATTTATGGTAAGGAATGGCAAGGAAAAATACACTATGTAATGCAATAGGTTTCATTAAGTACATTACAACCATTTATTATAATTAGTAGACATCCTTAAACTAGCTAAATAATTCTATTTTTTACATGAACTATTCATATTACAATGTAACTAAGTTAAGATAAAGTAGATGGATTGATTTTTGTGTCTCGTGACACTTAACACAACTATTTACCTACATTCTACATTATTTTAACCACCATAAGATGTGTACTTATGATGTATAAATACATAAAATAAAACATACCTTGCCAAATAATATTTTTACATAACTAAACTAGCTCCTTAGCATCTAAAATATCACAGAATAATAAAAAAACACATCTATAAATTAGTTACGCAGAAAGAAATGGCGCTGTTAAAATTGACTTAAAGTTTAATCCAAGTAATTATATTTAAATGTTTATATCTGTCGATTGGTAGGTACCTACTAATTGTATAATACTTGTATTCCTAAAAGTTATACAATGCTTAGGTACCTACCTTCAATATATTGTAGTACATAATCATAAAACAGGTATATTAGAACAGAAATATTTACACAAAATAAATATTTACATATATTTATATTTAATTAACGACAATTTCCATATTATCTTAATGTAAAAACCTCTATCTAAAACAAATTTGTTTAATTCATTTTGAATAATATGGATCTACTTTTCTTTATGGGCACAGTTTTTTTAATACATCAGTATTATGGCAATCAAAAATAAACTACAATTAGTAAACTTTACATAAATAATTTGCAGACAAAAACAGTTTATTTAATTTATCTACAGATTAAAACGATAATATTTACAATTATTACTTTCTATTGAATACGAACGATTATCAATTTTTAGATTGTAACTCTGGACTAGCTGATCCGAAACAATCATTGAATATGCTCTGTGTCGAACAGTAACTCGCAGGCGAACTTCGCGCGCTCGAGTTCTTCTCACTACCATGAGAATCGACCCCAATCATACTTCCAATGGGTTGCCGCAAAAAGTTTGAGAATCCAATCGGATTAACATTCGTCATTTTATCTGGTTTCTTCAGCAACTCCTCGATAGAGTACGGGTTTTTCTTTTTCTCTTTTGGTGGTTCTTCTGTGTCAGGTCTGTCTGTGCTGTCATCGCTGGTTTCAACAGAGATGTGTTCAGAGTTCTCTGATTTTACTTCGTCTTGTGTTTTGAAGAAATCGCTGGGCATTGCGTAGGGATTGAAGCTCTTCGTGTCGTAGGGTACCATGATGCGTTGCCATGGTGATATGGGGTATGGTTTGAGGAGGGTTTGTGCTTGCACCTGATTGGCTAAGAGCCAGGATGTGGCTAATCTTCTGTCGTAGAGATGGTCTGTGGGCTGCGGTGGAGGGACTCTGATGGCTGAGTGAGCGAAGTAAGGCGGGTTCTGAGCCAGTGGAGTTGGTGGTAGTGATGTCTTCAGCGACATGTAGTCCATGAGGTTTGGGATCTCGGGTGGTGGGTATGAATCTGGAAAGAATCGATATTTAATTTTAAATGTTACCTAATGTAATAAAAAATGTTAAATCAATTTTAAATTTATCCCATATAATTTGAATAGTCTACGTTTATCTTTGAGGAACATTATAAATCTGGATCGCGCATGTGAAGAATATGCAACCTACTCTATAAGACTTCACGACAACTATCAACAGACAAACCGCCAGCTTGGACCAGATTAATCGACGAACCATTGCTAATAAATAAATAAATATTCCTGGACAATTCACACAGCAACATCTAGCATGTGGTAAACTCGAAGCTTGTGATACGGGTGCTAGATTTCTGACATACTTCATGTACCTAAGTAATATACTTACATACATAGATAGATCTCTCTATCTTTGGGCGATATTCCACCTAACTCACCATGTCTCTCATCATCGCTCCAAGCCAGCCCGCTGTTCCTCAGGATCCTGTTGACGGAGGACACGGAGGGTATGGAGTGCGGCTCGCAGACCCTCGCGCTCAGCAGCCTCTCCCTGATCTCCCACGCGAACATGCCGGGGTTCTCCTGCTTTAGGCGGAGAATCTTCTTCACGACCGTTGGGGTTGCCACTTGCTGGAACAAATGGTTTGTTTAGATTTTTAGATTTACGATATTGTTTGGCATTAGGTGTTTATCGTCTTGCTTAGTAGGAACCAAATTGATTATTATTTAGTGTTTGGGTGTTATACATATATTATATAACATAATAGTTATTATATTATTATTATTTATTTATACCTATAGTTTGTATTATATGTAGATATAGAACACAAAATAAAACAATTTCCTTCGTAAAAGCTAGTACAGGTAAACTAATAACCGTCTATGGTTCCGTATAGAATTATACAACATATAGAACAAGCAACGCAGAGAATCAGCAAAAAATCGCTTAAAGCCAGTAAATAAGGAAGTTTCGCTGGAAAGTGTGAACGCAACATCACTTATTGCAATAACTTATGACCGTAGATGAGTGAACACTTACTATGATAAATAATACGAGACCTAAATAGTGAATATAACTTGAAATGCTGAGAAGTTTTCTCTATCATCATTTAGAATGGATCAACCTAGTTAATACATATTTCAACTGTATATTTAAACACGCATAAAACCTAATTCAATATTAGGTACTTATTTGTGTGCTTTTGCAGGTGCTATGCTTCTAGGACCTTTTTCTTATGCATGAAATGCCTTTATAACTATCGATATGATGTTAAGAATCTGACCACAGATTACAAACTTTATTTTGATCTACAAATATCAGACGTAGATTAACTCGTATTATCTGCATTACACACTCATCAAACACAAGTGTCCGATGTACCTTCGAAATAACTCTATTTTTGAAAGATTACAAACGATAGTGCCCCCGGTAGTCGAATCGAATCTGATATTATCTATGGAAACACTCGACCATAGACTAATGAGCAAAGCCGACGTACTAAGCCATTAGCCACAGCTGTGTGTTCGCACGAATTTTCATTTTGTTGTTATTACATTCGAAGTGTGGTGGTAAAGATATGCGTAATGAAAATTCCTACAGTTATGAAGTTGTTTATAGCAAAGTAGGTAATAAAAAACGTTAATAATGGACATCTAACACGATTATAGTTATAAAAATGTCATTTCTAGTTTTTTTTGTTATCAGAATAGTTTATTCAAATGTTTTAGAAGCTAGAGCCTAAATTGTCTTCGAATTTCGAAATAACAGCTGCCATAACGAAACCGTAAAAAATCAATAACATTTTGACAGGAGCATCAGAACGAATCAGAATAATTACAGATTAAGCGCTGGCCCTTCATTAAAAAAAAAGAAAGGCGCTAAAATCAACCGATCAATGGTAACTTTTTACTTTTTTCAATAGTATCGATCGAATCTAATGGCGTAATTACAAGTTTCCCGCCAAAATTGACGCGGGACGAAGCCACCACACCCCCGAACCGAAGCCTACTATTTAAACATTAAAACTGACAGGCTACTTAAAAGTCCTGTAATTATTTCTAAAACCACACGCGTGAAAGAAAGGCGAGTTTCGGCGGTAAAAAGTAATGGATTTCTAAACGCGTTGTGATAATTGCTCAGTTATTGATTCTATCAAACAGATGCCATGAGATTCCGGAAATTGGTAAGGTGTTATGACGTTCAAATCAAAATGATGGTGTTCGATGTAATGGCCGCCGATTATTTTCAAGAGAAGAGAAACGGAAGGTTCTTTATAAGTCTCGTTTAGAACTCTTGGTTGAATTGCTTTTATAAATGTGCCGTTTCTAGGCTTAAAATCAAATTTTGTTGTAAGCTTTTGTTATTTGATTATTTTTGTTATATATTATATACTTACTTAGCTTGTTTAAGAATAAATGTTAATTATTTAATGTGTATTAATTTCATGGCAGAGGCTGCTTGCAAAATAAATATTGAGATAAAGAATTCTACATTGTAGTTATAAGGAATTTTCTAGTTACAGGTCGTTGACTCTATCCATTATACACAACACAGTAGTATGAAAGCAATTTAGCTGAAAATCATTCTTACTACAAAATGGAATAAGGCATTAGGCCTATAGGTACTATACTGGCAACTGGACGAATGAGAATAGTTCATACTAACTAGGTTTTATCCTATGGAGAGCCAATCAGTGCAGCCAATTTACCTTGTCATCTGCCCAGACAGTTTCCTTAAAATGATTAACCATAAAGTGACCATAAAGCATGCTCGAGATAGAACAAGAACAACAAAAGCGGTAATATAAATCATAATCTCTGCTGATATGCGCACAGTAGCGTCACGGCGCGCGGGCCGTTCACCAAAGCTTTTTGCTCTCGCAAGCATCAATCATTCCTTGACACTTCCAATATAAGTTTTTGCGCGCCAATCGCCATACTGCAAAATGGCTGCCAGTAACTGCAAACGCGTGCACGATTAGCGTTTCTTATTACGGATTTCTATTAGACTTTCCACCTTCCTGATGGGGTGAAACGTCTAGGGCGTGAGACGGCCCGTTAATGATGAATTGATTCGATATTAATAAGAGGAAGACATTTCTACAGTTAATATTTCTTCACCTGCGTGTCTAGTTGACTTTTTTGATCATTATTCTCCGTTATAAGGGTAATTATAGGGTAGGCGGTCTGCGGAAGCAGTATCTAGGATATTAGCAAAATGCATCTGTCCCACAGCCAATTTTCGAGACAAATCGTTTTACAATGATCCGTGTCTTGATTGCTGTACAGCCTTGGATAGTTGTCGTTTTTCTCTTCACTTTAATCCTTGATCGATATCATAATGATGTTTCCAACTCGATTAATCTTGAAAAGCTGATTCTTAACTTGGAGATTTTTATTACACATAAAGGCTTAGGAAAGACAAATAAATACCTACCCATAACAACAAAACATTATTTTTTTAAGTCGATTGTAAGAAAAAATCTCATCCAATAACTTTTCAACGCTTGAAACATTTGATAAATGGAAATTCAAACGCCGAACAACCTTTTAATTTAAAATTAGGTTGTAAGTAATTAGGTCGTTCCATAGACAATCGGAAGATCGGGGTGATTTGATACGATAATGGAGCGATTGGTCAACTGTAGAGGGTTTTCCGGACAGGACCATTCTTTAGTGCTCCCAATATATCGCAATATAATCGTAAAAAAAATACCCGGTTTTATTCATATTTTTTATAATGTGATTACCTGATGGTCAGACTTTTGGAAAACGTTTGCTAGAGTAGAAAAATAATTTTAAAACTTAAATAATTAACTGATTTAGGTACTTATACCAGATAATCTCAGTACCTTCCCATAATCTTGAAAATTGTCCAGCAATATTTATTTATTTGTTACCTATCTATCCTAAATTTGGAAATATTTTAAAACAGATATAGCACTTATAAAACAAATCAAAAGTTAATATATGAACGTAATCAAACATTCTTGCAGCCTATTTTATTTATAGGAGCGCTTGGGAATAAACTAACCGTAGGGTTGACGGGTCATGGGAGCGAAATACACCTGTCAACTGCCAGTTGTCATATCGCAGGGTTATCAGTGCCCTAATAGTGTAAAGGGCGGGAACGCGGTGGGTTACGATTAATGGCGTGGTTACATGATTTTAATTGTTAGAATATAAGATTTTATATATTTTATAAGTATCTTTTTTTTATACTACTTAATTAGTTAGTAAGTTCTACAATAATCAAGTAGGTACAGTTAATTAAACGGCATCTCTTATGAACTGATAGGTAATGTAGTAGTTTTATAATATAGGTAAGTGATCCTTATTATCCAGTTCTAAGGACTACATACGCAGGCTTTATAGTTCCTGTTGCAAAGCTCAGAGTTCTACATCATGATGTATAAACGGGGGTATAAGAGGCCGGGGTCGTAAGATTGTTAAAAAGTGTGCTGACCGTTCGTTACAAATCGAATAGTGGTTTATATAAGATTACAATCCAAATCTTAAAAGATTTAGGTAAGTACCTACAAGCTTTTTGCAAGGATCTTGAATAAAGTTTTAAAGGTAAGTTAAGGTTGCCTGGAAGAGATCGCTTTTAGTGATAAGGCCGCCAATTGTGCAATAAGTTAAGTTTTTTATCCTGTATATTGTTTTGTTATTTAAGTGTGTCCAATAAAGCTATCATCTATCTATCTAGGGCGAGAAGAGAAGAGAAGGGCGTGAGAATGTGTCTCAAAAGATTTATTCATCTTTCGTTTGAAATTTTGAAAACGTATCTGTTACTTTATATCGCAAGAAGGTGCCAGTTGTTCCTTCACCTTTAAATCTTAACCCACAGAAGCTTAATGTCTTAAACATATAATTTGAGTCACAAAATATAAAGTAAGTATTTACGCGTATCTATTGTAGTTAAGCAGTTATCTACTGGTGCTGTAAACGTCATTTTGGCACACTACCGTCGTCCTGGATTTTCACAACTTAAGTAGGATTTGCACCGATAACATTCGGTTTATGGTGTATATCTGGATTATATTGTCAATATTATTACTCGGTTCTTAATACCGTAAAGCTGGTTTATAAAACATATTGGAAATTATAAGCGATGTGGACATTTTATCGGTCTTCGGTAGATTTAGGCGCTTTGTTGATTGTGTGTGTTGCGCGATAACTCAATCGCCTTTGAAACTTTTATGGATGCGGAAAATCATACTGAAAATGATAATAGCATAGTTCCTGATATAATAGTTTGAGTGGGTTTCGCTCTATAGATTTTATTATCAACTTAAACCTTTAAGTCTCTGAGATATAAATTAAATCGATGTAATTTTAGTTCTATGAATGTTGGTTCCTTCAAAATAGAGGTTAAAATTATCATCATCATCATTTCAACCTCAGTTTACCGTTAGTTAAACCTACTTACGTCATAAATCCGTATAATAGAGACTATAAGTTGCTTGGTCACAAGCATGAAAATTGAAAATTGGCTGAAAATGTAGCTATACCTACTTACTAACATAATTATTCGGAAAATATAATGCAAAATATTATAGCAATCTAATGTAATATTAAATTTGATTTTTACTCAAAATAACAAAGAACTTTTGTTTTTGTACTTATCACTTCCCTGAAACACTGATCGCCACAGATTAGAAATAAAATTACCGTGCTTCGGTGTTGCAATTAAAAACACGATCCTACATGAATGTTGCCACTACTGAATATTAGATGCCACGTTATATTGTTTGACAAAGCTGTTAATGTCACTTTAGCATGTCATGTGGGAAAGATGAATATCGGATTTTATCAATAACAGTTAATTATTTCTATACGTAGACAATAAAATATAAATATCTAATGCAAACAAAGCAATATTTTTTCTACATATAAGTACATTTCTTTAAAATCTTTGCTTATCTCCAATCTTTTAAATTCTTTCTCCAGGACATTACTTATTCAAGAAAGTGCGGAATAGAACTCGAAGTTAAAAATGACATGTATGCAAACATTTACCGAAATTAATATAACATAAAATATATCTTGAATTATCTAAAGTAATCTAAACCTTATACATAATGCAATTCCACAAGCCGTGTAGAATCGTCAGAGCGGAATTCAAAACGGACATAGTCATTACAAGTGCACCGTGCACGAATTAACAATTAAATGCAATTCGCCCTAATGTGGACACAGGGCGACAGTTTATCTAAATAACATGTTAATACATGAAAGGGTCTTTTTTATTTTTTTTCAGTTTATGGGCGCTCATTTGAGCTTATCAGCTATTAGATCTGGCGGTTGGAATGCTTCAAGGATGTTTTTGTGAGAGTTTTTTGACAGTTTTTTTTTGTTGCGGTACTTTTTGTGCCGTGAACTGTGTTTTTTGTTATTCTAGTACGAGAATATTTTTATTAAATCTACATATTTTTTTCGCATTGATTTTATTATTTAGTTCTCAATGAATGTTATTACTTAAAAATACCCATTGTACCTACTACCTAGCAATACAATAATCTGAGAACAGATTGGAGGCATTGCGGCTTACAATGAGAATAAACTATTATGTCAAACTCCGAAAATTCTAACTAATCCATAGATAAAATTGCATAAATATAGATAAAAGTGAGGTACCTGCTAATAATCTTACACTTACCAATAAAGCAAGATAATATACCTATGTATAATTTTATTACAGTTTTAATTGATATGTCAGCCATATACCGTAAAAATCGCTGTCCCGCCACATTGTATACGCGTTTATAGTTTTCGCGCCAAAACAACGACCATAGACTTTGACAGGTTGTCATTGTGTCGATGACGCGCTAACTTCCTAATTGGTCATAAAAAAGTATTCGCAAGGATTGTAACCTTAAAACAGACTGGTAACACTGGACTTAATTTTGTTTTTATTTTTCTTCCGGCTAAAAACTTTGAACTTTAGGTATGGACGAACGTTACTTTACACATTAAACATTTTATTACCTACTACCCCACGCAAGGAGTTAAAGTTTATAAAATCTGAAATTAAAAATAAATTTCAACAAAGATTTGACTTACACGGTCTGAAAATGGTAGAGCCTAGCGTGATTACTACTCACTTTGCACAGAACATTAATATAAATATTACTCGAATACTTTATCTTACTCAGTTACCTACAAGATAATCAGTTTTGGAAATAAAAAAATCTTGAATTAATAAACTAAATAACTCAAAACCTCTATTTGTAGTATCTATTTCCGATTTTAATAATGGAAGTCACAGCACCACAACTTAAACCATTCAAACAATAAATCATTCTTACATAACTTATAAGATTTGATGTTAGGTAGGGTAGGGCGGGGCTAGTTGAGCAATTTTTCACTTGAGACGATATAACTCTTCAACTATAAGTCTCAATGTGTACTTACGCATCCTAATGGATAAGTAATATATCCTTTCGCAAAAGTGTCATAGTAATTTACTTTATATAAGTAGGATTTTAGAGCTATAGCGGTTTAAATGCAAAATGTCATGCATGCTCAACTTACCCCATAGGTGGGGTAAGTTGAGCAAGGGTATGGGGTAAGTTGAGCAGTTAGAAAGTCTAGCCAAACCATGGGTTAACTGTTAAATAGAAATGAAATACAACTTCGGTTTAACAATAAACCCTTTACTAAAAGTCTTTTAGCGACAAAACTTAAGCTAATTTTCTTTGAATAATCAACTGGAAATAGAATTAACATAACATCAACGTATCTTAAAATTAATTTTAGGATTAGATTCAGTTTTTCTGTTATATTAATAAGATCTTACTAAATCTAGAACTTATCACTTATTAATCATCGTTATCACTGTTGAAATTCATACAAAAGAAAGTAAGTCGAGCACCTGGCATACATTTTGTATGTGCCTATACAGCAGTTGAGCAACTTAGCTCAACTAACCCCTACCCCTAAATTTCAAATCAAAAGCGAGATTCTGAAAAAACGGTAAGAATTGTACACAGAAACCTTATGTATATCAAAAGTACAGTAAATTTATAAAAGATTAACACTTATCCGGTTGAAAACGGATATCATTTGACTAATACAGACGAAAAATTGCGGTGAACGAATTTTTTACTTTTTGGTATCAAAATAAACAATGTGCGCGTACGCTTCACTCGCTTGCCGAGCCACCACCAGTGGTTGCGCAATGAGTACCCCTCCCACGACCCCTTCTTTCCGCCATAGGATGCCCACGCGTGCGGTGAATAGTTTTCGAGATATTGCGATTGCCCAACTTGCCCCTATGCTCAACTAGCCCCGCTCTACCCTACTTCTAAGTGTTCTCAGTCTATTATGTTAATCATACGGGATATTCACATAAATTATTTTTTTTAGTTTCTCGATTTTTCGACACAGCAACATTCCGTGTCATCAAGGAACTGAAGTTCTTAGTGCATATACTTAAATACCAACTTAAAAAACCAAATATTATAATTACCTCTACCGAAAAGCCAAGCAGAACAAATACAACCATAAAAGGGTATTAACTTAAATTCAGTGTGAAAGTTCTCCCGCCCAGTCGTAAAGAGGCTGTGTCGGCTCGCTAATTACCGCCTTAATACGTCGAGTTGCCCATAAATATGGGTTATCCATCATAAAAGCCATAACTTATAGTCGTAAAGTTGGATGCAAATCTTGAATTTTCTTTATTTTTGGTCGGGCATCTTCGGTTCTAGCCAAACATGCTTTTTAAAAAACTAGCAGGTTGAAATTTGTTTCGAATATATTTGTGTGGCGTTCAGTAAACGCTGAGCGGTGATCAGTGAGCTTTTTTAAAAAGAGGTTTTATACGGTGAGAATCTGATATCCATCCTTGTAGTAGTAGTAGGTAGCTTTTTGAATTTATTTCTATATTTAACTAGCAAGCTAGAAGCTTTTAGCCTAGCCCTGTCCTTCTCCTGGTTCTAATCTACATCCCCACCAATTTTCAGCCCAATCGATTAAGCCGTTCTTGAGTTATAATTAGTGGTAATTAATAACACGACTCTCTTTTATGATAGAAAGGAGACAAAACCAAACCCAAACAAATCTAGGCCTTTCATTATCTAAATAAGTAGGTATTACTTCGAACCTTAAAGGCAAGAAACAAAAATATATCATGGGTATGTAAACTGTACCTACATAATCGTAATTAGAGGAACGTGATGAGACCAAAATATGTACCTATATAAACTCATTTGATATTTTGTATAACTGCGAACTGCTTATGTAATTACTATCTATAAACCACAGATGAGCGAATCTTTCAAAATCCCAGTCTCGTTAATTAATTTCGTCAATTCCGAGGATATCCATTCCGCTCAGCTTCAATCAAATCCCAATTTAACGAAGAACGATTAAACGTCAAATAATTCACAGACTTTCGTTCGAAAGCTTAAAAATTAACGAACAGAGAGTAATTAAAAATAATTGCGAGGTAGCGTCTACGCCATTCGCTTCTGTAGTGATCATCGATTTAACAGAAAAAGCGTGGCTGAGTGTTTTGATTGGCTGGCCGTGAAATCGAGCTTTTCGCTATTTGTAACAAGTACTTATATTACTTTAGTCTATCTATGGTATAGCTGTAAATATTTGTTGGATATGAGCACGTAATGCTCCTATATCGTGGTTTCCCACACTATTGATTCGCTTTGCTTAGATTTTGGGGTTTACGTTTCATCGTCGTCGATTCTTCACACGATGTTCGCTTTGAAGGTGGAAAAGTTAGGCCACGTTTTTAAACTCAATGATTTAAAATTATATTATTCTTATAGCAATATTAATAATTAAAAAAAACAATGTTTAATGAATTAATTACATGTTATTAAAGTTAGATGTGATAAGATGAAGAATAAACTTGGTCAACAACAAACATAAGATTTAATTGATTAAATTAATTAATTACTTATATCTAACATTGTTTAAATACTTGGATGTACCTACAGAACAATGATAATAAATATCTTACACACAATTGCCTTGAATTTGTTCCAGCGTTAAAAACAATGGATCCAAAGCCTTGTCTAATTTTATGCGGAACAAGTAATATTTGCAACTTCGCAACATACAAATAGAACTTTAGTTTTAGCACGGTGCAAATAAAACTATATTGTGTTTTAGTTCCGTACGGTTCTTAAAATGTCATCATCATCATTATTATTATTACAAATTTGTTTCTATAACTATTGTTAAATATTAATTTTTAACTGTGTGAATTTGTCCAGCTGTATTTATTTATAACTATTGAGTACAGATCTCCTTAGTACAACCCATTGGTGAGTGAGTTGGTAAGTTGTTAAACTTTTACTAATGGGTCTTTCTACGCTCGTGGCCACGGAAGAAATTAACTCTTAATATAAAATAAAGACCCATGATAAGGACCCACTTTCTGGAAGGTACGTTTCACTCAATCCGCACTTGGTAAGCGTGGTGATTTAAGTTCTAATCTATAGAATGCAAAAGAGAAATCCCTATGTCCCAGGAATGGCAACATGGGTGCTTATGATGTCTAGATAGGTAGGTATCCCTCAGTTGTTTTAAAATCATTAATCCACTAGTCTGGCTTGTCTGGCTTTTAAAATTGAATCGTAATTGGCAGCCAAGAAGTTACAGTAAATAAGGAAAAGATATAAACTTTAATTTGGTCCGTACGGAATCATATAAAATAATTTAGGTGCCTCCAAACTTATGGTTTTAACCTTATAAATTCGGGGCCAGTCACATCAGCCAATCAAACATTTAAAACGAATTTCGATTTCTGTTTAATTATTTTGTGCATGAATTTACTTTTTATTGATTCATCAATTACAAGGCATCGATTTTGATACCTCAATTAGTGTAATTAAACTGTAACCCTTTAAAGACTCAGATAGTTTATGTTAATTTATTTTACACTAGCTTCCACCCGCGTCTCTGCCCGCGTTTTTATTAACTTTCCCGTGTTATAGTGGATTTTCCTGCGGAATGAGTAGCCTTTGTGTTATTCTGATAATATAAGCTACATAATTGTGTTTCATCAAAATTCAAACATCCATACATCCATGGATTCAATGTTAGATACAGATAATAAAATTTCATAAAACTGTTTTTAATACTACATAATTCATCACCAATAACTTTTCAAAGCGTAATCCTTCCAAATTATGTAAAAGCAAACGGTATTTTATGGGTTTGCGGAATGTTATAATTCGGTAAACGTTTTATATCGACAATAAAATCTAATAGACGCAACAAGGTTGTGTTTGGAAATAGCAATTTGTTCTGTCTAAAAAACTACACTAATGTGTAAAATAATAGTTAATCTTACATTCCACTTACTGAATTGGAATGTATCTATCATCGTCAATGTTTCGGATAGCGAAAAATTGGGATCAAATATGTTCATGTTTAGATAATAGAAATACTAAAATTATAGTCTTCATGACAATTCATTTTAATTTTATAAACGCTGAAAAAAATGTATTCGACCTTGCATTAGGTGAAACAATATGTTTTTTTGAAATCGGTAACTAAAATGTTTTATGTATATAGCAAATTTTGCTTTTAGGATTACTTTTTACTAGTTTTTACCATATAGGTAACATAATCATAAAAAACATTGTATTTCACCAACCGTTACAATACAATTTTCTCGAAATTTTTATTTTAATTATTATTTTGTATGTTTTATTTTATATTGTTTTGTATCCCAAATAAAAGTATTTTCTTTCTTTCTTTCGTTAACAACTATCCATGATTTCTACTAAACTCCGTAGTAGTGTTCGAGTTGTACATAAGTCTTAGCGATTGAATTAGACAACACCTTATCGATGTTAGACTGAGTTTTCAGAATAGATTATCCGACAGATCGGGATCAATCAAAAAAGTTGATTAGTAGTCAATTAAGCGTACCCATAACAGCGTCAATAAAAGTATAGGTGATTCCTCTGTATTTTGTTGTAATCAATTTCTGGTCGGCGGCCGCTTTGGGTAGGAATACCTCTTTTATTGGCGTACCGAATTTAGTGAGGCCAAGCGCTTACCGGACCTGCCTCAGGGTTCCTTAGGAGCTTTGAAAACCTTCGCCACGGAACATATAATTAAAAAGCAAATCCTTATCCTATTAATATTATAGACTCGAAAGTTTGTGAGAATGAACCTGGAAATACGTTGCTGATAATTAAGGATGAAGAAAAATAAAGTTGCTATACAAACAGTTGATTTTTCAGCTGCTAATATAAGCTCTACAAGGTTTTTTAGCTTAATATTCCCAAACATTTCAACGATGATGTGAAGTATTTAAAGTTAAGGACATTAAAAACAGTAGTTTATTTTTGTTTTCCACCAGAAATAATATGTGATTCAAAAGTTATTTGTGTACCATAGGTACAACATTTTTTATTCAAGGCGTACACAGACGCAAATGATACGGAACCCTCAGTCATTCCACGATGGCCATGTCCGTATCGAATGGCATCAGAAGCCGAAAGTTGCCGGTTTAATTTTATAGTTTATAATTACTGATTGCCTCCGTGACCTGATCGACCGGAATGTACCAACATCGCTTTTTACGTACGTTTGAAGGGTAATTGATGGTACCAAAGATATTAGGTTATATTAAAGTATTTTTTTTGTATATAAACATTGCTACCCCATTTCACGCTGTAGAGTTATTTTTAAATCTCTTTGTGTTCAAATTTCATGTTTCTACTATAAACCGTTAAGCTTCGGCCAAACCTGCGCGTCAGTAAAGCGGGACGCGGGACGCGATGCGGGAGCGTCTGCAAAGCGAAACTATAGTTCCGCCGCTGTGACAATGCGTTTAGGACACATGTCAGTTTGACACGGCCGTCCCGCGATGCGGTCGCGTAGGTGTGCAAAGCGCCATAGATGTATATGGTAGCGTCCGTCGCGCGGTAGACGCTCCCGCTTCGCAGTCGCTTTGGTCGCGCAGGTTTGGCCTCAGCTTTATTGCTACATTTATAAGTCAGCAGGGATACCTGTTTCAAATAATTAAAAAAAATCTATATATTATCAATTATTGCATAATACAACATACTTCTCACATTGGTCTTGATGACTCCAAAAAACGTCACAGGATTATCGCTCGGAGGTACAAATATCCGAGGTCAATGAAACCGAGAATGATAGTAGTAACTTCCTCACAATTTAGGAATACGAAAAACACCCTCTTGCTACATCGATCTTAGAAAAAACAAGATTTTATTTCCGAAAGATAACAACGCATATACAATGAATACAAAAACGAAACAAAAAGAGACAGGGCTAAGGCACCTTATTGATGCGGTAGCACGGTCGTCATCCTCAGATATGCTGAAACATATGTAAGAAACCAAAGGTACTCCGCTACATCAAGTTAGGCTGGTTAGAGCCGACTTAGGCAAAGGGACAAGAAACATATCTGTAAGAAACCAAAGGTATTACTCCGCTACATCAAGGAGTTAGGCTGGTTAGGGCCGACTTAGGCGAGGGGACAATGCACAATACGCTCCATAGCGAGACGTGTAGATCTTTGTTCCCCCACAATAAATTACAATTAGAATTATACAACGTCAATCTCACCTTGGTCTTACTGCCTCCAATAGACCCGGGCCGAATAGACCCGGTCTCGTAGAACCGCGTCAGGATCTTGGAGACGCAGCCGTGTGAGACCAGCAGTTGCCTGCTGATATCGCAGGGTCGGACGCCCATGATCGCCAGCTCTACTATGCGCTTGCGCACCCCATCCGGCAGTGGACGTCCGTTCACGAACACGCCGCCGAGCTGGTTGACGCCAGCTTGACCTGGAAGAAATTCTTTCATTAGGTTCAAGACTCATGAGTTCTCCTGCGGTTTCTTTCGCGATAGCCTCAAACGCAACGTATTTATTTACTGTAGACATTGTTGTTTGTGAGACGTATACGCGTTTGGAAGATCACTCTTGAGCCAGCATATGTGTACCTACTGCTATCCGGATATAGAAAGACATGACGATCATAACTGAGATAGAGCAACCTGTACTAGGCAGCGTGCTATCATGATAGGTGCTTCTTATTACATCCATTAAATTCTGCTAAAGCCAGCTATCAATATTGTCATTTTTAAGATCGTCAAAAATATAATTTACTTGATATAGGTAGGTATTCTAATTAAACTCTAAGCTAAGTTATCATGCTACGTAATGTGCATTTTCATTCCCATATTCTAAAACCTATCTCCCATTCTGCAAGATCCATTGGTCCATAAAAGCCTATTTAAACGTACTGCTACCGCTACCCATTAGCCCTAACACAATCGCGAAACGCCGCGCGATTTATTACCTTAATGTAATAAAATTTGCGTCCTAATTTGCTCGTAGCAATTTGTATTTACGACGTTTCTGAGGATAGCTCCCGCCAAACGCCATTTCACGCCTGTTGTCGCGGAATCATTCTTGGATGCAAATTACTTTTACCTTTACGATTCTTCTTTTCAGTCTCTTTAATGACCGTCGGCTTATCACACAGAAATAGACCCTATTCGTACTGTTATAGAGCATATAATTTTCATCGCCTTGTATGCTATTAAAGCAGAACATGGGAGATCGTTCCGTGAACTATGGGGATCTAATCTTTGGATTCATTATAGTTAAATGCTGTATTCTGACGGGAGATGGCGCTGAACTGAAAAGCGTTTACTTGGAAAACGGGGTGTCACTTTCTGATTGACTGCCTAAGGAGAAACTTCGTATGCATCCGGATCTGCTTTGACGGTAGAATCAAAATATAAAGTAAATTACTGCAGTAATACGTTGTCTAACGTTTATAGAATTCGACTGTATAGTTCTGTGGTATAGTTAACTCACTAACACCGGATAGTATAAGTCAAAACCGTTCAAAAGGCCCGACAACAAAAACAGAGCTACCTAATACAGTTTTAGATCAAATTAGAATAGATGCGATCTATATAGCTCATAAAACTACAAGATAACAAACAGACACATTAATAACCGACGAAACCTATCACGGAGATCTTCCTTTTTGATAATTTAAGCTTCGAGTCGAAATGACGACAAGTGGTTTTGGCAATCAAATGAATATTAGCCAATGCAGGCAGGTGGGAAGTACAATAATTCAAGTTTTGACGTATTTCTTGTTGGTAATAATTGAGATGTAACGTTTGTTTTTGTATTGAGTCATTAATATGTATATGTTATGGAATAAGGGAAATTCGTTGCATCTTTAGCAATATGTTATCACGGAATAGTTTGTTGAAATGGATTAAAACCACCTATAAACATGTCTAACTAATTTCCCCGATTGTTTATTTGGGGAATTTGGTAAGATCCCCACCTACCTGGAAATGGTATCTAATGTTAGAACAGTACACAATGTCATAACGTTGCTTTCCGTCTTCTGCTACATAACTCATTATTTTTCTTTTATGGATAACAGTTAATCTATTTTTAGTCAAATGCAGTGTAAAATAGTAAGCATGCGTTTGTTATCAACACATATTAATAAAAAAAATCCACAGCGAAAAGTAAGTGCAGATCCCTCACGTAACGTTATTTAACCAATTACATGGTGTAAATCGATCTCGCTTGTTATTTGTGATAATATAACTGAGATATCTTTGATAATTATAGTTAACTAATTAAAATAGGCCGAGTTGGCTAAGTGGTAGCACATTCGACATAATCTCTCTCGTCAAGAGAGAAATCCCTGTGTCCCAACAGTGGGAACGTAAATAAAGGTCATGATAAAAAACATTCATCAAGGTATGCATCGACATAATCACAAACTTTATAGTACGGATTACATTAACTTTGTTAACCGTAGAGTAAACATGAGACATTTACAATGTTATAGTCCTTAGTGTCAAATATTTTATATAGTATATGGCCAATATGGTCAATATAGCCTGTTATGTTCCAACAAGATTAAAGTATGAAAGGTAAGTGGTTTCATCGGGATGTAAAGGTTTACGTGCTTAACTGAGATTAGAAGTAATGATTGATAAAAAGTGAAGAATAAAGATAACTGCACAAATTATTTCATAAATTCTGAACTATATTATCACCACGGCGTGATTATCACACATCATCATACATTTTTATCTCTAAGCATAATCATCTGTAAACTTAGTTATGCTTCTACTTGTATTTCACAAAATCTGAATTTTATTCTGAGGTTGTTATTATAATCTTAGCTTATAAGATTAATATGGTTTTTTTTATTAATCAGCCTATTTTATTGACGTAACAAAATGGACAAGGTTCCATTAGGCTGTAAAACTGTACTAACAATTATTATGAACTTTCAGCCCGAACAATACCTATCAATATGTCTAAAATTGGTAGCGCTCGGAACTTATTATTTGTATTTTATGACATAGCTTCTCGCTGTAATATGGTTCCATTAATCGAAGGGCCTTATTCTCAACGCCTCTTCAACTTTAGTGCTTAAATGGATGTATCTGTTTTTAGAATTGTTAGAATTGTAGAAGTTAAAAAACTTCTGCAATTATAACATTTGATTTATGCACGTATAAATGCGAGGAGTTTTATTGCAAATTTGTCCGCGTTATAATGAGATTCATTATAACGCGGACAAATTTACAGGCGGTATGCTAGTTTAAAAAAATTCAAAAGATCATTCAAGTCAGACATACAGCATAGCTATGTTACTATGCTGTATTGACTCTTAGGTACTCTGTTATCTGTGGTTATAGCAGGTAGAGAATAAGGACAGCAGTCGTAAAAGGAGATTTTTCGCAAAGGCCTATTGCGAATATATCGCCCATATACCGGTGAAGTTATGGTGAGGTTTACAACTTGTGACTGATTTTAGTGCGCCGACAATTGGAGCCTGGCTACCACGCTTTTATAGAGATATTAAATTATTGCAGCGAAGCTGTTTTGCTCGATTATCCTTGAGGCTTTAGCTTTGCGAGGGTCGAAGCCAGAGTTGATTTGTTTATTTCAGTTGAGGTCTACTCTGGATAACGATTTCGATAATATCTTAATTCCTTCACACTCTTGACAGTAAATCTAACAAATCTCTTTATAACCTTTCTTATACATATAAGTAGATCTATCTCTTACCACTCAGCAGGTTCTAGCGAAATTCATGGCGGCTCGTTGAAAACTTTGCCGATTTTTAGAAAAATCGACCTACTCGACTTCTGGGAAGACTGGTGGCAAACTGATCTGAACGGAGTTAGGGGAGGCCTTTGCCCAGCAGTGGGAAAATAAAGGTTAAGCCAAAAAAAAAATAGTTATACTGTGCAGGTACAATGTTAGTCTTAAAATTAGGAGAATCAAAGACAATAAGTCTGGTCTTACTATTACGTATATTTCGTTGATATTTCGTAGCCTTAACAAAGATAATAGAAAAATAGAGAAAAAGTAATAAAAATCTATGGCGAATGTCAAGTGTAAATATAGACAAAATTTCCTTTCAAAACAGGCAACCGTTCTTTATTTATTGTCTTTGTTATCGCTTTGTTTTGATAATCATACATTGATTTATTTCTTTTATTTTTATTTTATGTTTACCTAGGACTTTTATTTTATAATATTATTTACTTTCTTCAACTAGATTTTTTATTGTTTATAAAATCAATGGGTATGAAATAGTAATCACAATGGATAGATGCAGATGTGCAGATTATGCGAGTGCTGTGAAGAATATTCGGTTTTACACCCCCGGCACTATGAATCCTTTATACTTAGATAAATGTTCACGTACGTTCTCTCTCTTAAAAACTTATTTAAATTGTTCTCTATTAAGAGACTAGCTAATCCAAACGCGGCTTCGCCTTCATAGTTTCTTACTTATTATGCCTACTCTGGACAACAACAAATAGTTCAAAACCAGAATCATTTACATTGGCCCACCCGTTCTCAAGTTTCAGCGAGACTTTACGAACAGCAAATCTTTACTAATGTATGTATATAAATATTGCTGGACAATTCGCACATCTAGCCCCGTGGTAAGCTCGAAGCTTGTGTAACGGGTGCTAGATTTCTGATATACTTGATACATTATACATAGATATTTTTATTATACATATATAACACCCTTAATATTTTCTGTAATTGAATATTTGCCTTGAAGTCGGACATATTGATAATAATTTTCAGGTGATGGATTCAGAATAAACTGGGTGAAGAATGCCATGAGCCACAAAGACTTCCAAGTCCGTAAGGTGAAGGCATGTCTGCTAGAAGACCGACAGGCTCCATCGTCACAACTGTCTGCCAATGCACAGAAAAAAGAACAAATGTGGTGCCGATATATGACTGGGTTTAAGCAGCGGAAACCTGAAGAAAGTGTTATAATACCGAGAAAGGAAATTGGAGCTAAATTGATTAAAAAAGATAAGATTTAATAACGGAATTTCATATCTATATATAACTGTGAATAGGTATGGCAAAATGATGTTTGAATGTCTCTTATACTTGTAGCTATTATTTTTTTAAAGTATTTTATTTTGTTAAAAAATATAGTTTACTGAATGTATTTTTATTGGACATTTTTAATAAAAAATGTAATGCAGATAGATTTTTTATTTGGATTAATAAGGTTTAATTTAAGTCACAGTAATTTCTTTGCACTATTTCCTTATTGTGATTAGGTTTCCCACATCCTCCAAGTCTATTTAAAATAGATTCTATTTGGGAGACTCGTGGTCATAAGCAGTATTTAATTCTGTTTATTTGTATGCGAATTCACAAAAAGAAAGGCTGAGTGGATGAAATAAATTAATTGACAAAAATATTTTAATGAAAAAGCCTACTTGAATGATTATTTCTACTAAAAAATCATTGATTTCTACTCGAAATGTTACCTAGTCATTTTGTATCTGTTGAGATATAGACAAGTTGACATACCTATAGACTTGGCTTATTTATTAAACTGTTATCACATTTTTATTTGTTTTAAACGTTGTAGTTATACCCTTAGATTTTGGTATTTACGCCTATTTTCTGCTGAATCTAAGATAAATATTCAATATACTTACTTATTATAAGTTTACTTGCAGTTCCACCTAGTAGGTAAGGTATTTTTTTGTGTGTTTTTATTGTTTTGATGGTCCACCAGAATTATATTGTCCTAGATTTCTAGATAAGATAGATTAATAAGGTTGTATTTTGAGTAGGTATAGCTTATTTTAGATTTTACAACAAAGCTCTTACTCTCTTAGGTACATTCGAGTTTTTTATACAAATAAAAAATAATATACCTAAAATAATTATTTTAGGTTAACAAACTAGGTATGGATAGATGTCGATGTGAAGAGTACGATGCGGCTGTCAAGAAAATCAGATTTTTCACAGTTGGTACTATGATGCCTGTTGAACTGGATAAATGTACTCGTGAGTAATTAGTTACCAACCTGCAATTAGCCGTTGTGAATTAAGGCCTATTCTATATCCTCAAGAGATATATGTGTACTAGCAGCGAGAACGTAAATAAAAAATTTCAATGATTCATTTTGAAAATAGGTATTACATATAAACGTGCAATGTTACCCGTTTCGTGTTATAATATTTTAAAACTCATGATAGTTTAAAAAGTTTTGCAGTAACTTTTACGACTGCTTAGCTGAAATATCAGGGATATAAAATATTCTAGCATATAGCGAGAAGTCGCTCCTCGATAGCATAGTGGTCAGCGCAGCCGGGCGTGTTCTAGAGGGCTTAAGTTCGATTCCCTTTCGAGCTGCTTTATATTTTTGTAATTTTTGCTATCATGTTTTCTGATATTGAGATATAAATATTTTACTTTTCTTTGAAGGAGATGGTTTTAAAGTACTCTGGGTGAAGAACGGCGTAAACTACACCGACATGGCATTCAGTAAGGTCCGAGTCAAACCGATATGCCCTGAGCACCTTCTCCCAGACAACATTCTGTCGAAAGAAGCTAGGAAGATAGAACAGATGTGGTGCCCTTATATGTCACCTTATAAATTGCCTGAGCCAGATGAGATATGTGAGATAGAAGACGGAGAGAAGAGAGGAAAGGGAGATAATAAGTAGAATGCTTATGTCACTATGCAAGGTTCGTATGAAATGTTTGCTATTTTATGGTAAGGCAATGTCCATATTTTTTATTGAAAACTTGAAGTTAAATTTTATGGTTCTTTAAATTATTAGTTAATTTAAAATTTTATTTTATTAATTTAATTTTTAAGTTTGTCAGGATATGCTCTGTGTATGATAATGTTTCTTTTTTTTTCAGACAAGGACATTTTTCTCACGGGCGTTAAAACGGATCTGGCTAAGAACTTAAATAAATATTGCATAGAAAGATTCGCGGGTGAAATTTATAAATATTTTCAAGAACAAATATTGGGATAGATCATTTATATGAATTTATTATATGTTTTGTGTTATTGTTGTCTATCAGATTACTAGTTTGCATTGTTTTTAATCTAACAAGAAAGTAATTAGTGAATTCTTATTTAAATTTATTTTTATAAGCCGATTATATTTTAATTATGTTATCATACGAGTACATAGATTTACAAGAAAATATATAATTATTTTAGTAGTGTTTATTTGATAATTACATTATATTATCTAAAATTGATTGGCTTTCATTTAAAATTAAGAATCAAAAGAATATGCACAGTCAGTGATGCTATAATAGTATTTTTAATATTACACACTTATTTAAAGAAGGTAGGAATTCAGAAAAGGTAAAAACCTCTGGAATGGAATATAACCCGTGAACGTGGACCTTACATAGTGGTTTACTTTTTATACTAAAGTAACAATATTGTTAATTCAGTCTCTGGATATTCTAGGTTATCGTATGACAAAAAGTTTTGATTCCTCATATAAGTAACTGTGAGAAACCACGTAATTTCACTACTAAACCACTACCGGCAATTTTGTAATCAATTTCATCCTGTTTTCAATAGTTTATTAAACCCTAAACTAGTTTTGGTTAAATTAATTAAGAATGATAAAAGGAAATAAACTTTTATGATGTAAAATTGTAACACAGTTGTAAACATTCGAGTAGAAAATCGGATCTGATATTAGATTCGTTTGATATAGAGCCGTGGAACCGTTGCGACAGCTTAGGGAGGATAAGACTATCATAATTATCAGTCGCAATATCATTTATCATCAATGTTCTTATGAATGTTCTTAAAAGTTATATATTCTGGACAATTTACACAGCAACATTTTACCCCGAGGTCAGCTCGATGCTTGTGCTACGGGTACTTGATATCTGGTACACTTGCACTTACTTGATTTAATGTACTTTTTTATTTATTTATTTATTTTATTTTATTTTTTCGGAAAACATACAGTATCTATAACTATATAAAACACTTCTTAAAACTACTAAAAACTAATTACATGTTTTCACATATAAATATCCGTAAATGGAAAACTTAAAAAAGTATTTTATATTAAACAATATATTATTATCCTCAAGGAATTTTGTCAGGCAAACTTTGTAATGTTTATCATTTAATTATTATCGATGAATGAGGGAAAAAAACAGAACAGGGTATAATTATTCAAACGTTAGTACCTACTTAATGTAAATCTAACTATTACTACATTCATCTTCTGTCTTCAGTTACATAACATTATAGTAAAAAAAGGGTAGATTAATACGTACAACATACTTCATATCTACAACGCGGTGTGTCGTGCGGTGATTTTATTTTTTTATTTAAAGAAGCAATATCCATACTAAGCTAATGCGCGCGTTAACCACATACTCATAAGCTCAGGCTTATTAGACTAATTTGGCGTTAAGAACGGACTCACTGAATGTTGACAGACTTCGAAAAATTTACAATTTCTCTTTCTATGAGCGGGTTAACTGCGGGTGCGATGAGCTTAGAGATATCTTGATGTCTCATAACATTTAAAAGTAACTCCTAAGTCACTTATAAATGTAAAGAGACAGTGTGGTGGCGGCATAAGAACTGTGCTGCTCCACCTCTTCTGTCTGTGTCTCGTTGCGGGTTCGATTCCCGCTTCGGTACAAAAATTTGTACGTACCTACTGCAGATGTTTGTTCCGGGTGTTTGGGTGTACCTACTATTTAATGATTAATAAAAAATATTTATCTATGTATGTATACTCTATTCTACCCGTAAAAGAAGCTTGGAGCTTACGACGGGGTGAATATTGCAGTGTAAATTGTCCAATTATATTTATGTAAATACCAGAAGGCGGCGGCGGTGTCGTCCTGTTTTTTACCAACAGACAACCACCAACAATTGGTAAGCGTGATGATTATACTAAATCCTCCAAGACTAGACCTACCAATGGGTTCAAATTATCGTTAAAATTACGTCAGATTTCAGAGTCATATTGAAAAGAATATTATGATTAGACATTTTTTCAATTAAATACAGGACATTAGTAACAAGTTCCTTTACATGAAACGAGACAAGAGCCTTCGTTTTATGGCAATTTCATGTTATTTCGAAAATTAATTAATATAAATGACTATTATTATATTGAATCTTACGTGAATCAATACGTGCCACATGAATCAATGGACGATGTAATTTATTAATGAAACTGACATGGGGTAAACAGTCGACCTCTTAACTTTCACTAATGAGTTGTTTGGGAGACTATGGTGGCGCCACCAGACGCCTCAACTGTATTTTAACACTATCAGCGCCCAAGAAGCATGAGCGAGTACTAATCCCGTTGTGGCTGACGAAGCTCTGCGAGCTGTATCGCGGTGTACAGGCATTGAATGTGTTAATAAAACATTTAGTTGCTAAAACCAACGATAGTATTAAAGGCACATCCCAAAACTGTTAATAAGTGCATATCCCTTAATTGTTTTCAGTCTCTATATTTATTTTCTTGAGTTGAATGAGCTTTTCTTCAACTCAAGAAAGATTTCTAATCTACTAGTTAGGCACTGCTAAAAATACATAATTGAGGCTAATTAATTTTTTGCTTGAATATCAGCTGAATATACGTTTTGCTTAAATATCAGTAGAATAAGAATAAAGTTATTTTATTTGTGTCTTAGTATAAGTAGAGTCATTTAACTTTAAATCTAAAAAAAAACAAAAACTAAAATAATGAAAAGTCCTAAGTATCTCAGACTTGTATATCCCTAACAAACCGAACAAGACGATCAAAGTAAAACGCGTAAAAGCTCCGTAACAGAAGCCGAACCTCTAAAACTGTACTAAACCTTATCAAGGCTATCTTTACGTCCCACAATATGTAGATATCTCGGAGCCGAATCAATTCGGTAGCCGAGAAGCAAGTCTGTTTTTAATTGTCATTAACTGCCCACAATACGATGCCGAAAGCCTTATCGCTGGACAGTTCTACCTCACGCATTGAAATCATAAGCGTTTCAAAGAAGCTTGGCGTAGGGCTGCCTCAATGAGGGCCCTAAAAGCGCGTATTTGAAGTGCCGTGTGGTGCCGGGCTATGAATGCCACCGTATCTATTTCCATCGGTGTCGTGGGTGAATCGACGGGCAGCAACTTACTGTGTACTCCTTTCGTCCTGAAGAAGTCTCATATTTTGGGACGAAACTGTTGACCAAACAACGTAAAATGGTTGGATTGTGGATTGCCCGTTAATCCTAAAATAATTTGTTATCCATTTAGGACATACAATGGAACATATTACTCAATGAACGTGTATAGAAACACACTGTCTTTCAGTGAAAACCATTACAGTGGTTTTCACTGAAAGACAGTGTGTTTAAATTCAATCCGTGAGCATAAATTTCGAATGGAGTATATGCTTTTTCTTTGGATTTCTGGCAAAATACCCGTGCGATTTATTATTGAGTAATCCTCGATCAATTGACTAGTTAGGTACCTAAAATTAAACTTCTAAGTTAAGACGACAAAGATATAAATGGAATATTTGTTTTTCTAAACATATAGGTACCAGCCCTGGTAAGTTACCACCGTCCCCAAAACCATTAACGGTAATTAAGAGAATCGGCCCGAATCTGTACCTTCGAGATGGTATCGGCGGCCCACCCAGACTCGACCTGTTCTAATACACGGAATACATAGCTGATTAACATTTGACACCGAATTTACCGCTTTCATTCATTTTTAAGTTACGATCTCATGAGTCAGTTCTAGCAGTTAGATCTTGAATAGACAAATTTCTACATCATCATCATCATTTCAGCCATCGGACGTCCACTGCTGGACATAGGCCTCCCTTAATGACCACCAGGTATTACGGTCGGATGCAGCCTGCATCCACCGTGAACCAGCAACCTTGATAAAATCATCTGTCCATCTTGTTGGTGGACGTCCGACGCTGCGTTTTCCGATCCGTGGTCTCCACTAGAGAACTTTTCAGCCCCATCGGCAATCCGTTCTTCTCGCTATATGGCTACGCTATATAAATTTCTACGTAAACTATATATACATATATCTATATATATGACATGGCAATGGGCAGGCCATAGAGTTCGAAGAACAGATGGCTGAAGGGGCCGAAATTTTCTCGATTACAACGGTACATTAGTTTATGGTAGAATAATGTTAAAGAGGCGCCACTAAATCGCCATTTCTATTAATCACACAATCTCAAGTATCATATAACGTTTAATTAATATTTTATTAGCAAAATCAGTAATAAAATCTACAATGGAAATGACAAGCGGAAGCATCGTGTGGGTTCGAATCTCGGTTAAAATAACAATTAAATAGTTTTTATTAATAAGGTGATTATTATCTTATGAAGTTATGAGATGTAAGATATGTATCAATTGGTATTATATTTTCGTTTTTATGATGTGTTTTAAACAAAGTCTAGTTTTAAAAGTTTTTATAGTTCTAAACTTAAAAAAGATAAGTTTAGGTTTGACAAGTTAGTATAATTTATTTTTTGATTAAATACGTCATAAACCTTTTATGAAACTTACCTGTGTGAGGCATCACTGAAACCTGAAACAAAACGAAAACATTAATCACTTTCATACAAAAAGGCAACAAAAAGATTAAAATAATTTCTTTGGGAAATTCCAAACTGCCCAATGGCATGATTGACCCCATTTCTCACTTGAACCCAACTTTAAAACCTTTACGCCTTCTCAAATAATAAAAACTTCAAAATGTAAAGTAATAAAAGGTAATCTGCTGAAAAAATCTGTCAAAACCTAAAAATGCGGCGGACATCTTTATCGCGCTGGCTTTTGCGTTTTTAGATCAAGAGCTAATATATAAAATACTAATTATTAACGGGGGATTCTCATATATTTGCCCCTTCGAATAAACCTTTTATTCATTCTCTAAAGGAGAATGATGCTACACCACTAATAGATAAGGCTTAGGCGTCACAAATACAATGTGCGAAAACCCGTGGTTCTTGAAATATATTTACAAGTTACCTCTAAGTAGGATCGACTAAGATTCTAGGTTTGCATAATGTCAACGTAAAAATTTCCTTATAGGTACTATTTTGTACGGGAGTAAAATAGATGTCTAAAAGTGTATTGTCTTTATTTGTATATGGGCCTTGTTTGTTGTTACTAATGTTATGGAAAAACCCTTATGAACAGGTTTACTTTGATTGTTTTCTGAGAAGAATTGGGTCCGAATCTACAGGACCGAAAGGAACAATGCAGGTTCGTTTGTTTTATTTACCTCGATGAATTTAATTTAAAATTGAATATTATTTCAATTAATGTAAAAAACACAAACGAACCTGTCTGCAAGTCAGCTCGTCCACAATAAAGTAGAGCAATAAATTACGTAGTTAATCTTATAAGAAAAGTACCTCAGTTTCACGCACTATTATTTCGTGGTCACCGCTCAACTGTGACATTATAGCATGAACCGGTATTACAACCGACCATTACGCGATAATACAGTTAAATCATAATTTATTCAAATTAAAAATACTTATCAAAATATGATGCGGTACTAAATCAGGAATTAAGTGAGGGGGTGCGTGTGGATTTTATCGCTCCGTGAAAAGCCGAAATACGAAAAACTTGGAGGTGTAATGTGTTGAACTTGATTACTTATTCTTAGTATGAACATTGTTAAGGTAGATACTAACGGGGACCGAACAAATTGGCGTAATAAAGAGGAGACTTTTACCCAGCAGTGGGTTTCAACGGGCTGGTACAATGGTGAATCATGATGAAGTGCGGTTTCTTCACAAAGTTTTCCTGCACAGTATTTACTGTTCCATGAAATTATGAACACGTGCTTTTGCAAGTGTTCATAATTTTTTCAAGAAAAAATCTACTTACTAGTTATATAGTAAAAAGGCTTGATTTTGATGGAGTTGAACCAACAACCTTCGAAATAAAAGTCGAATGTGTTCCCGCGTAGGTTTACGCGGCTTTGGAAAAACATTTTAAGACTTCTCCTACATCCTTCCTTATATCCCTCCACGAAATAAAGTCTCGGTCACACGCAAATATCAGTTTAAAGCGCATGGCTTCCCGGTGTTAGGCTCCGGCCACACTTAAGCATGGAAATATGCAAATGAAGGCTAAGGGCGCTCGGTTTAGGCTTTCGTAATGATTGTAAGGGTCGTTAACTGTCAAATGCGTTATGGTTCAATCCGTTATTCAATCGAAGATCTCTTTCTGTAGCTTTAGTCCTATTTAAAATTAACAATTTACTCTAAAACAATTGTTTCTCGTGCAGACACCATTTTGGCAATCTACTTTGTAAAATGTATATTTCTTTCTGCATTGATAAAGAGAGTCTAGACATTTGTGTTTTATATTTTTCACACTTGCCTAAATATTTTCGGATTTTGTGCACATACTTATGAAGCTACTTCTAAAGTTATGTACTTGATATTCCAAAACTAAATGAACACTGAAATGCAATAGGCAATAAAATATTAACAGTTTTGCACTTATAATTATTGATGATTGATTCGATACGCGATCGTCGTAACATTTAATCGATATCAAAGATGCATTCGTTTTATAACGCAATCATACGGTTATTTTTAATTCTGTTGGTGATAAGTTATTATATGGTATTTCTATGCATATAACATGTATATTGGATTTCTGTGTCAATTTTAGAAGTTAATATTTTTTTAACCTTTAAAATTAATTTTTATTCAAATTATTTCAGGCAGATAAGCTACTTTGATATAGTAGGCATTACATTAAAGATAAGGAAAATAAAAGCCAAAAGTCAGGTCTTTACCACCTTATAAAGTAGTCTTATAAAAGTCTAAAACCTAAAAAAAGTAAAAATCTGTGTTTTAAATAACGTGAAAAATCTATTTAAATTATAATTTTATATAAAGTGAACAAAATATCATGAAAAGTAAATAAGTATCTATCTACAGTTCAATTTAACGACGCAAAGCGAAGCCTCTTCACAAAAGCTAATAAGTTATAAAGTTCAAAACCATAATAATAAATGTACTAAGTTTATTTTATCATCATAATTATAAAACAAACTATGAATTATGAATTTTCCTTTCCAGAGGATACTAAATCCCGCGGAAAAACAGGTGTAGGTATATATTTATTATTTTAAATTATTTTACTGTTAGATAACACCTATTATCATCATCCAAAGGTTGCCTGGAAGAGATCGCTCTTTAGCGATAAGGCCGCCCATTGTACTTGTTTCTTTTATTGTTTTTGTTTGTTTGTTTTGGTGTGCAATAAAGTGTTTTGTATTTTATTGTATTGTATTATCAGATATCAGCTTCTTAATACCACCGCGACGTATTTATTTTGCGAATCGAAAAAAATATGCAGCGCCCATGACTAATGAGCCATGGGCTGAAATATCGAGCTTGGTCATTGAATGTGTTAATAAGTGTCAACTCAAAACGCATAACTAAAATTATTCCACAACTTTTTTGATAATTTCCCGCGCAGTTATAAACGTATCGTGCAAAGTATCGATAAAATCTATCGACAATTTCTCACCCCTTGCCACTAAACTCCAAAACCTGATTAGGACACGGAAACTTAGGGAGCGTATCAAAAATAATTATAAAAACGCTGCCATAATACTAGACGACAAAATGTTTGAATTACAGCCGCGCTTGCACGCCATCACAAAAACGCTTTAGAAACTGAAATGAAGGTCACCACATTATAAAGAGAGTTAGTACTTTTTGCTTTTATATGAATCATTATAAAAATAAATATTGCTGGATAATTTACACAGCAATATCTAGCCACGTTGTCAGATACAAGCTTGTGTTACGGCATACTTTAGTGCGCTGCTCCCATAATTCTAAATGTATTAAGAGCCCTGTTAATTTTTTGAAGTTTTGCGAAATTGGATATTTTATGCACCACGTGACCGGCGCGTCACGCGAATTCTATGAAAAATACTAAATGATCTTGATACTTCGTCGATCGAAAACATACAAATATACTAATAATTATTTTAGATCTGTAGAAAATGGCATCGAATAAATTCCATTTTATTGAGTGGATTTTTTTCAGTTTCATTCTGAAATAATTATTATATTAATGTTTTTATTTAATTGATAGGTGTTTAATATATTTTCCTAAATTCAAAATGGCGGATATTTTTATTTCAATATTTGAATCAATTATGTTTTATCTTAATAATATCATCTATATCGCTTACAGCGATAAGGCCGCCCATTGTACTCCAAATGTTTTAGTCTTAAGTTTGTATTGTATGTTTATGTTTAAGTGGTGTACAATAAAGTATTTCTATTCTATTCTATTCTATCAATATTTATTTTAAATCTGATTGATTATTTGTAATCAATTAAGTACATAATTTTAAATTAAAACATTCATGATTAATAATTATCTATACATATAAGAATAAAACTGAAAATAGTCTTATTGAAGTTAAATGTCCTCATTCATCTCATCTTATGGGCTCATTATTAAACCGATTCTTCTGAAATTTGGTGTGTAGGTTTGTAATTAAATGTTTTTTTTTGTCGAATGTTGGGACTTTATGTAAGTTCGAAAGTCTAAATTGAACGGACTAAATACAAATTCAACAATATAACAAAACAAATAAATTATATTACCTATATATATTTAAGTTGCTTGTTTTGTTACAAAAAATAATGTTTCATGTTTTTTATTTGATTAAAATAATTAATTTCACGTTGTTCCTTTCTTTTAAAATACTATGTTACTTAAGCAGAGTTATTATTTTTTAGCTTTTCTTTCGATTGGTATCATAAAAATCGAGTATTTTTTTCTACATGTAAGTCGGTTCGATTCCCAGACAAAGCAAGTAATTTTTAGAAAATCAATGAATGCAGAATTACTTTTAAAAATAAAATGAAGTCTTGTTTGAGCAAAATTCACTATCTACGATATTTAAGGTACTTCCCCTCCATGGCCCATAACTTTGGGACGCCCTGTATTTATTAGAAAGGTACATATTTAATGTTTACAATAAATAATATATTTATTAGAAAGGTACATTATTTTTTGTTTACATATTGGATACTCGGTAAAAATAAGAACAAAAAATTACGGAATATTTTCTTTGTAATAAATATTATGGAAATCTATACTACAATTATCAAGCTGAGGAGATTGCTTGTTTATTTGTTTGAACGTGCTACTCAGGAACCGCGGGTCCGATTTAAAATATGATTTCAGTATTGGATAGTAAAATGATCGAAAAAGGCTATAAAACATAAACTAGTAAATAACGTAAAAACGCAAGCGCAGCTGTCGGCGGGTCGGCAAGTTAGTCATAATCTAAAAAAATCATAGGCATAATTACATTTAGTCGTTGGACGGTTTCACCAAAAAAAGTTGCCCTGTTGTTTTTTAATTAGGATAGATAACTTTAGATATGCAATCCACATCCTACAGCATAACCTCCAAATAAATAAGGTAAAACAAGATGACAATGATGTGGTACAATTCTTAGGCCAGCAACATTTGGTACAATTCTTAGGCCAGCAACAACAACAATTGACCGTTATCAATAAAAATAACAATTGATCGTTATCAACGGATCAACTTATGTCGGTCGTAGTATCGCAATAACACATACACGCACACTAACAGCGTTTTTACAGCAATTGACAGTCCCACACACTGACATTTTACGAAATATTTCTATATTTTATTCAAGAACAACCGACATAGGTCCGACCTCGACAAGCGCTCGCGCGGTACTAAATGGAAAAAGCCGGCTGAATGAAAAAACTACTAAATTATGGTAGTTTTATTTTATTCATAAAAAATTACCAAAACCGTTCTACAAATTAAAATTAATATCATAGTTTAAGCAAATGTTGATAAATATTTTGATATAAATATGACGTCCCATTGATTTAGAACTTCGGAGTTATTGAGGTTTGTTTCGAAGCATTTTCGGTCGATATTAAATTCGGTATATCTTTAGAATAAAAGCATTTAACGAAAATGTACTCTACTCTAAATGAAGAATAGGATATACGTAACATAATAAAAAATAGTTTGATCGCCCATATTCATTAGAATCTACAAATTAGAGCTAAGAAAACAGGTCTTCGAGCGTTTTTTACGAAACATGTATCCGGAGAATGATTATTACTCAATATATAAACAAGTTATCTAAAATGTTTCTTACTACTTTTGTAGAGGAGAAAACGAACTATTATAAAGATGTAATTGTAATATCAAACAACTAACGTAAACCATAGAATTAGGACGAGAAAACCGAACAATTTCGCGATTTTCGGTAAAAGGCCTCTTAAACAAATTAAACTCAGGACTACAAATTAATATTTCAAATAAAAACTACATCAATGAAATGATAAATATAGTCGATGAAAAATCCCCAATGAATGGGAAAAGCTAAATCCTAAATTCGAATTTCAAAATGGAAAGGCAATGCACAAAACACGTTTGAAGTTCGAATCTCGATAAAGCCGGTGCCACACCAGGCGAGCGCGAAAAGACAAGTGGCTTAATTGAGAGCTGACCCATGGGAGGTCTTGGCGTCGTCGCTTTATGCTAATCAATTCACTAGTTTGTTTTTTACTTGCAATCGCCACCGGAATACCTTTTTACTTTTTTCAAAACGCCGTGTCCACAAACGGAAAATTAATTCTGTTTATAAATATTTATTCTGTGGCAATGGTACGGTTTGGGATTGGGATTGCTCTGGGATTTGCTCGTTTTTATTTGAAGTGAGTGTGATGCAAGTCTGATTGGTAGAATATGTAGAAAATAATAATTAGTGAAATGAGTTCAGATACGTAAGTTCATTTGACAAAGAAAACAGTTTTGAAGCAATTAGGAAATGGTTATTAGTAAAACACTATAATTACATGATATATTCTCGCAACAATAAATCTGAAAATGTGTTGTTCAATATTACGTGTAGATTTATTTATATTATATTCAGACAAACTGACATACCTTATATTTTCATAACTCATATTCTGGCCTAGCCGTTCTAGAGTTTAAGCGAGAGAAACGTACAGTAGGTAGTTAATTCTAATTTATATAAAATTATTATATCCGTTCCAGAAAATTACTACTTACAGAAGTTGAAAGTTTAAATAAACATACAGAACCCATATATACAACTATGCGCCATTTTATAGTGAAGCGTATAATTTAGGCTCGCGACGGGTTAAGATATCGTGGTGTGGTCTTTAGCGGCTGACGTTCGATATTCCGCGAATCCACCGTCCTTTTGTTAATTAGACCATTTTTTAGCGTGATTGTGGCGATAATAGTGGGACTTACTAGATACATTATAGCTAAACTTTATTGGTGGTCACTTCAATTAATTCTTAAAACCAGTTGACTAAGGGGAAAAACAAGTTGATCTTTTGAACATTAATGCAATGTAGCATAATAGGTGGCATAAAAAGTTGGTAGGTATTCGATGAATTGTGTTACTTACTGAGCATATAGCTTTTTATATATAAAAAAGATATAATTTCAACAAAACTAATTGATATTTTGTTAAATATAATTTCATATTTTCACACCAATTATAAAATATCAAATGTTACTACGATTTCAATTCGTTACGTCCCATATTTTAATCGAATTAATCGCATAATTCGCAACGATCAATATACATTTATTAAAACTATCGATTTATTTTAAACCATTAATATAAATAACGACAGTTTTAATTTAAATCTAGTTCTAATTAATATTTATGGGCTATTATGGTCATGTTTTCTATTAACGGTATCTGCCCACACTTGCGAATTTGTGATTTTGAATGATTTTGATTTGAAATTAAAATATTATTTTTTTATGATAAATATACGTAATTATTTATTTTTAATTTGAAACTTTTTATTTAAAGTTAGAATAGTATTCGTTTTTAAGTTAAAATGATTAACATTTTGTGTGTTTCACATATTTGTAGAGCATAAAATAAAACTTAAATTAAATCTTGATAACAGGCATTGTTGTAAAATTTATAGTCACAAACTAGTGAGCTTGATAAATAAGTGTACTATTTCACAATACTAAAGGATGAATATATCTTCATTAAGTGTTAACTAGTCACAACCGCGACACACCTTGTCTGTATTGAAATATGCTGCATTTACACCGCAGTGTATCACCACTTTTATGCTTTCAACTTTCTTTCATAATTTTATGTTCTCATAAAAATACCTTTATCTGAGTGGCAGTGTGTAGGTACGTTAAAGACATAAGAATTTAATATAATCACATTTTTAATAAATTAACAGTACCTATCAGATTTTTTGCGAACTCTATCGTGAAATAGTATATATAAATGTGTATTGGGAAATGATGTTTCCTTTTTGTATACTGAAGGCGCTGTTTTGATACCGTACTATTTACTAACTGTAGTTAACTATTTAATAATCGAGGATGGAAAAACTGACATATGATACAAATGCGATCGATGCTTTGCGCATATGGGTTCAGCTAGTGTAAACAGCCTAATTCCGACCTGAAGCTCAGAATCTTCATGGGGTCATCGTAGGCTTCACGGAGTGACCTCGGTAGATAGACGATTTGTAGTCTTTACGCTTTTACTACCTCGTATTCGCAGTGACAGTCTGTGTGAGATGACACAGTACAGTGTGACTGCGGTCATCGAGATAAAGATAGTCGCGGGCGTATTTGCATCGCGCCACACAGGCGTGGACCACCCTGTACCGGAGGAGGAGTTAGGGTTTAATTGGTTATCTCACTTATCGCGGGCTAGTCCAGGAGTTTATTTACAAGTGGGAAGTGGCGGGAAAATATATTTTTAATTACAGAGAATTATCGTAAAGTTTAGAATTGTTAATAGTATAATTACTTTATTTTCTACCCAACCACTTTGTGTAAAGAGTTACCGAGCTGTTTACCAACAACATTATTGTATAAGTATAACGCCTATTCTCACTATTACTTGAAAATAAAATCAACATAACATTTTTATTATTACGATCTTACTGCAAAATGTTGACGTCGACCCGTTAACCAAACTAACTCTTTAGTTGTATAGAATTAAATTAGTTGAAATAATCGTTCAATAGGAGAATGGAAGCAAGCATGCAAACATAACAAAACGGGTAATCAAGATTGCATAAACATTTAAAATTAAACGAAACCTAAGCAGAATTTATAGCTGTATGAAAATAAAAATTTCAAGATGTAAGCTTTAATGAACTACTGCACAGAATTCGTGATATTTCAAAAATAAATTCCTAATTAAGCGAATAACTACAAATGTGTAAAAAGCAGCCCTTTTTAGTTTGACATTGTGAAATAGCGTAACCATGAAACATGATTAATTATGGAACTAGGGAATATGAACAGTAAGCAAAATACCCGTAGGTATGATCACAGCCTCATAATATAATTATGTACGATTTTTATTATTTTTATATGTTTTTCGGGTCGCAAAACGGACGCTTACTCTCCTGAAAAAGACTGCTCCTGTAGTCGAAACGTCGACAGTGAAACCTGTAAATAAGTAAGTAATAAAACCCGTTGTTATAAAATGACAAGTGTAACTCACGAAAATTTTGAAAGTGAAATAAAACAACATAATTGTACTCTACTCTCTATCTCGTTATCAGCGAGAAACTTGTAATTGTGTTTAAAATAAATAAATAAAATAAAAAGGTATTTTCTTGTTCTGGTAGTTTAGTGGAGGAATTTAGCAATAGCTTCATAAACACCCCTCCGCCTGAATCAAGCCTCAAAATTAGCATTTTCGTGCGGCATGAAACAGTTTTGATACTCGCTTGAAACACAAAATTTTTAATGAATTCGCACAAAATCTGCATGCATCGGCCTTAGAGGGTGAATATCACGTCGCTGCTCCACTTCGCGATTAACACGTATAGTTGTGACGTCATAGAAATTTTACTCTTTCTAGGCTGAATTTTAATTTGGTTATGTTGATTATGGTTTTAATAATTATTTTTTTCCGCATATCATATAGGTATTATATAGGTATTATATATAGGTGTTATATATGTATAATAAAAAATATCAACTTATCTATGTACGAGTATGTATATTAAGTATATCAGAAATCTATCACCCGTAACACAAGCTTCGAGCTTACCACGGGGCTAGATAACTTTGTGTAAAATTGTCCAGCAATATTGATTTATTTATTTATTATTTATTATATCAGCTGTTTTTAGAAGTTTGCATTACTCTGTAGTTTTTGTCGCATACGTCCTGTTTTAATGGACTATTGCCCTTCTCTTGGTTCAATGTTTCTCTTAATTAATAAATAAAAATTCACACAGCAACCCGTGATAAGCTCTAAGATTGTGTTACGGTGTGTTATAATACAATAATAAATATATATTGATGATATTTTTTATTGTAGGTATTACTTATATATAAGAGCACATTTTTTAGCTTCGTCAAAAACTTCTAACCCATTATTTACTTACATTATATACATTCACATGCCACCTTTTGATTAACATCCATAATATCGAATAAAATTTATATGGCAGAACCACGGAGTTTCTAATAATAACTCCATGGGCAGAACAATGTATACAGCGTCAACCATTTAAAATAAAATTATAGTCTCGTATACCAAAGCTACTCTTCAGTTAATTCAACCAAACCCTCAATTAAATTCTTTGAACCGAAAGAACCGGCGGCACACGACCGAGAACGACATAAAGATCAAAATTACATCAACAGACCGCAAGATGTCGCTCAAATCGAACATGATTGAACCAATTGATTCACGAATTACCCCGAAACCATACATTCCCAATAATTCACCACTCATTACCAATTACCCAAACAAGACTCGCCAGTGGCAATGAATTCTCCTTCTTACCTCCTCGTATTAAAGTTTTATTGAACAATACGGTAATGATATGTTGCCATCGTGATGAGCCATAGAAGACAAAAGACTCAATGGTTATTAACTGGAATTGGGAGAATATGGAATTTCGTACATCGATGGTAAATTATTAGGTTACTTTTTAATTTATGTTTTTTTAAACTTCCATACAGAACGATTGCCTGGGGAGAATAATTTGTAGCTTCCGCAATCTTTTCATTTTTAATGGTATGAAGTATGCTAGTAAGAAGAAGAATAGATAATAAGAAGAATAGACTTTTCTTACAAGTACTCTTACAAGGCTTTATCTCTACCTAATATCTATATATATAAAAGAAAGTCGTGTTAGTTACACTATTTATAACTCAAGAACAGCAATAGTGATTTGGCTAATTGGTGAAGAGGAAGCTTAGAACTAGAAGGGCATAATGGTGATTTTCTATTATATCTAGGCTATGCTATGTATATTAGTTACAGATTTTTTATTCACCAATCAAGGACGCTCATAGATTCATAGGCATCATAGTATAATAAAACCATTCTAAAAATGAACTCCCCTCCACAAAACCGTGATGATTTCAACGTGTGAGAGGAATAACAGAAAAACAGAATACACAGAAAAAAAAATAGGCGAGAAAAAATAGAGGGGCGTTCATTTTAGAAATGGTTTTACTATACCTACATATTGTGTCAAGAAGCTATTTATTATTGGTTGGCGTATTTTTAGTAAGATCTTTTATTCTGTGCATATTGTATGTACCTATCTGTTTCATAGCTTATTTTTTGCATAGTGTCAAATGTTACCTATATAATAACTATACTAATTTTCATAATTCCCGAAGCTTCTTAGAACTAAATAATAAATCGTTCTTCATCAGAATTCCGTCAGAGTACACATAATGAATACTTACTATATTTTTTTTCACATCACCTTATCTTCTTACCATTTAGCATCCTAATAAGACGTAATGTCCCGTATTGACAGTCAAATTGTGCAAATTACAAAGAGTGCGACGAAAGTGGGAAAATTAGGTGTTAAAAAGTGTTGGAGACTCAAATTAGGTGCCAAAATGCCCTAAAATTGGGTGCTACGGTGAACCTCATTAAGGCTTCGTTGGAAACTTGTATAGGTATATAATAATATAATATGACAGAAAAAAAGTAAATATATATCAAGCTCTTGCTTGTAGGATACACGGCGAGTCCTAGGTATTTTATTATTATTATAATAAAAATTTAGGAAAAAAATACATATTTAACCATATAGTATATTGTGGCAGCCTAGGATAAATACCATCTCATTCAATAGAAATGATCAAACTGACTAACAGATTTATATCAAAGATTAATTTGAAATATACAATATTATAAACTTGCAAACTCGCGGGAAAAATCTTGTGAATAAAACATTACGGTTACTGAATTTTAAAATGGAATGTAAAAGCATTCCCCGCCTCTAATAAACGCTGGATATGAACTTGAGTTTTTTAAGTTATAAGCTGATAGCGATTTTGGTACACAATGAGTAATGAGTCTACAAACAAAGTTTTTTTCTTTCAGCGTAGGTATTTCAGTTAGGTTATGTTTCAACCTAGTACAATATTTACATGGAAAGTGATGAGGCTTATTAACAATATTTATAAAACGCGATTGTCTTAATTTATTTTTAATGCGAAACTATGATGGACAATTAAAATTATTAGACCATTTAAAGCGACCTTTAAAATCTTACAGATAATGTAGGAATGTGGAAACCTTTCTCAGCAAAATAAATCAAATATCAACTTAAATCCTGAATAAACTATTAAGTACTACACTTAGGTATAATACTTATAATTTATTACAATTCCTAACTATTGCAATTCTTATCAGCAAAGTTAATTAGAGGCTTCGTTACCTTATTTCCGCTTCACCTTTTACCTTGCACGCCTCAAGACAGCTCATTAAAATTAGACCTTACACCTCTATAATAAGGTTCAAAGTGATTACAGTTATTATATACAATAGACAAGGATCAAATTGGTAGATAAAAGTGAACCTTTTGTCCTTTGCACAAGGTCTAGTTTAGAAGTACTAAGTGGTTTATAAGTTTGAGTTTGATGTTTTATTTTGGACTTTATGTCGTTTATACATGATCTATTTTAATTAGTGTAATAATGTTTAGATAATGATGTGTCTCACGATGGGGAGGCAGCGTGACGGACTTAGTACAGTCAACATCAAAAGTTATTTTTTACTATTATTCTACTTATGATGGCTATGTAGTATTAGCTGACCAGCCCATTATTGAGTATTTCTTTGTTAAGTAACCTATATACTTACCTTATAGATATATTCGAGTTACTAACTAGATTATTTATATTCACATTTTACCTTTTATTCAATGCATTAGCATTTAACCTTTTGCTTTCCATTTGTATAAAACTTTTTAAAATTTGAGAAATAATTAATGCAGACTTCAAGATAAACAAACAAAACAAAGTAAAAAAATATTTAGTTTTATTTAAACCAAATACTATAACAAATGCTAGTCATGATAGTAATAAGTTATTAAATAAATATGTTGGTATTATGATCCATAATTATATTTTGACCTATAAAGTAATTTAATATAAAAATCATGTATTCATTGAAAAAAAATATAACCCCAATTTAGTAAAACATATTTTCTTTTAATTTAAATACACAATTGTTCAATAAAATAAATAAGTACCTATACCTATTAGAAAAAAACAAAAACTTCTAATACCTATCCAAACAATAAAAATATGTAAATGAATCACTTTTGTACCCAAATATACCACCACTAGTATAAAGATACCGCCTCATGTATGCAATGTACGTTCTAGTAAATAAACATGTTAATAACATTTGTCTATGTCATTGTAAGTACTTTATGGAGTGTAAAGTTATTCTCATATATGTTCAATCTCGTCAAGCTTCGTTTAATGTAAAAGTAACATTTTAACTTTTCAACATTAGACGATATTTTACATAACATGTAGTAGTTTTGCTTAAAAATAATGTATTATAAACCTACTGTTAATATATCTAGTAGATATACCTATTAGATTATGATTTTTTTATTATATGTATATAGAGTAGGTATTCAATTTATCAGATTTTTTAAACCTCAAATCTGATTAATAGAAACTCTACAAACAAACTCTGAAAACAAACAAATAAGTCTCCTGAATGTGCATAAATTGACAACGGGTGGACCGATTCAACAGATTCTTTGATTTTACAAAGAAAATAGAGTACTCAAATGTTTTTAACTGTGGTAGATGAGTTAAATGATTACTGACACTAATAAATTAAATAAGCTTAGGCCTATAAATTTAAATTATATTTAAAAACTTAATTAGCCCCTTAATTATTTCACCTAGTTACTTTGAGTACAAGATAGGTACCTACCTATCAAATAACGTTTAGTTAGTACAACTTTAGGTAGAAACTTTTAATTTATATTTGATTTATTAAAAAATAGGTACCTACCTATAACAGAAAAAAAGTAATCAATTTACCCCATAATTATATAAAATTAGATTTGTTGTTGATGTTATAGGTACCTAAATTAATTTTCAAAATGACAAAGCCCTGATTATGATTAATAAATAAAATAACGTAGGTAGAAACTACTAATAATTTAAGTTATTGGTTCATATGAAAGCAAAACGAATTTGGAAATTATTGTGCAGGTATTATTTTAATCCGAATAAAATATGAATAGAAAATATGATAAAATTACTAATAAGTTAATAATCGATACAAATAAGATTATGTGATTTGAACAGAGCGCGTTGAAATCTTTTCTTTGATAAATTGATCTTATCTTTCCGACGCGACGTTATGAATTTTTTGATTTATTGTTGATAAGATACACGAATATTATAATAATGCAAGGATATAAAAACATATTGGTTATTACTTTAGATATATAGGTAAGTAAAAAAGGCACTTAATAAAATCTTGTGATGTATTTTTCATCACAATATATCGGCCATAATAATTACAGACGAAACAGAAAAATTAGAAATATTGGGGCATGATAATTTATAAAACTTAAACTTTACTATTTAAAAATACTTTAGTAAAATACCTCTGAAAATTAAATAAAAAAATTAAAAACTCACCTAAAAGATTCAACAGCTCAATTCAACGCCAAAACCGGATAAAACATAACTCGAAATCACAAAGCCCAACTCTAAAAAATCGTCCTCAACCCTATTATTTTAAATTCGAAAAAAGCACTCGAAATTCAAACGCGTGACGTTCCACACGTTTCGCGTTCCGTTCCGTACGCGCGCGCTCTGAGCCCCGGCCGTACTGACGTGACGCCCCGCCTACCGCGAAACGGAACGGACGGAGGGGATACACCTCTTAGCTTCTTCACACTTCCCTAGTACCACCAGCAACACAGACCCCTACGACACCCCGCTGTTTCTCCACACGCCTTTCAATCTCCACTTCACCAGAGCTCTTTCTGAGCTGGCGGTTTTAGATCACTCATACCTACTAGAACGCCCAGTGTAACTTGAGCTCTGTTGTTTATTGCGTGTCTTTTCACAGCGCGTTTTGGTAAAGTTCTTTCTGTAATAGCCGGTTTGGATGACGAGCTTTTATGAAGGTGCCTTATTTTGAATCTTATTGTGTTGGAATAAGGACGAATTGGTTGGAAATGTGAAGTTTGTTAATTTGTGGTGTTTGGCGGGGCGGGGAGCTAGAGCAAGAATAGATAATTTCGTATAGGACCGCATGAAATATGGGTGTGTAAACTTTGTTCATTCAATTTTACTGTTAGTTAGCGTGCGATGTCTTAAAATTTTATGACGATTTGCTGATGAAGTTTATTGTTTGAAGTCAGAAGTTTTGATTATAACTAACATGGATTCGATTTTGTTATGGTTAATGGTTAGGTTTTAATATTATAACTAATAGGCAGTAGGTAGGTAGGTACTTACCTATTAGTTTAATGGATTTTCTAAACGTTACTCTTTGTGGCCTACCTAATGTTGTGTGTTATAAATTAATGATTTCAAAATCGACTTTACATTATGTAGTCAAAATGCCCAAATCCTGGCCGCATTGCCAAGTTCAATGGCAATGCTAATACGTTGACTAAAATAGTACACTCAAAGCCAGTTTCACCGGTTAAAGATAAAACCTATCCGTAACGTATCTGCCAGATAAAACAAAACAAATCTTAGTACAAATATCTGTCAGATAACTATCTGAAGTTTTATCTGTAACCGGTGAAACTGACCCTTAGGTATTATTTCCAGAATGTTCTGTAAGTATCTCGTTTGTTCGACGGTTACCTGTCAAGCACCGCCTTCGTGTTCAGTAGTCCATCACAGAGGGTGCGGATGACACTCCCTCACTCATTCTCACGACTTCTCTGTTGCTGCCCTTAATTATAATAAAATCAATGTTTCTTCTATTTTAACACTATGTTATTTAGCAAAAAAAAATCCTTATGATGAAGCCTTTCGATCGGTATGATAAAGCTAAAGGAGAATTATTTTCTCGTATAAGGGATTCGATCCCCGGTTCAAACATGTAATTATTTAAATATCTATGAATGCAGTTTAAATTGTTTTTTAAATTCAAATAATGTCTTCTTTCAGTAAAATGTTCAATCTACAATATTTAAGGTATCTACTTTCCCTCCATGTGGCATGGCCGTGGGACGCCCTGTATAGGAATACTTCGTTCCTTTTCAAAATGGCAACTAAGAACTTACATCCGTTCTATACGTGAATTTTCGTCTAGACATATAATTGAGTGAGTAGTGTTTATGGTGCAATTAGGCACGGTTAGCAAATACGGCGTCACGATACCAGTGACAGTCGCTGTTTAAGCACCATAACTGGTGTCACCATGCTGCTATGGGGTGAGCTAAAGGATTCAGCGATTTGATCATAATCAACCCTTTTACGTTCCCACTGCATACAGGGACTCTTGATGAGAGATTAGGTCTTAATTCACCACGCTGGCCAAGTGTAGGTTGGTGATCACATGTCATTCAAACCTTTTAAAGTTCTCAGAAAATGCCGGTTTGTTCACGATGTTTGCCTTCACCGTTCGCGATGGACGCAGGTCGCGTCCGACTGTAATAGCTGGAAATCATATAGCTATTCATACTATCATAGGTAGGCTTTTCATATCATCCAGCAGTGGACGTCCGAAGGCTGAAGTGCTAACAACCAATTTGTTTCAGCGACCATCGTCAGAAATTGGTAAATTTAAAACCAGATCTGCTGTTCAACAGCAGCACAAGCTGCATTTGCCCAGTTGTCAAATATGTTTTTTGTATTTTTAGATTAATATAAGTCCTACTAATTTTTTTTTCTCAAGACAATAAATATTTATGATTGATTACTCTCTATAATGATGATCACAATGGACGGCCGTAACTATTTGATACGTGTTTCTGCAACGTAGGTGAGTGAAAAGAACTTTGCAATAGCTGCGGTTAAAAAGCATCTTTAATATAGTAAACTTTATTCGCCAACTTCTTTCCCATACACCGAGGACAGACAGACAGACGGGCGTGTCCCATGACGTTACAATTCACATAGCAATTATAGAGTAGGTATACGAGTACTGTAGTGCAGTAGGTAGACATGTCTATCGGTTTGTTCATAACGACTATTGATAGGGTTAGGTACACTTGGGACACACATTTAAATAATATAATAATACATAACATATCGTATCGGAGGTAAAATGAACTAGCTAGGAGATAACGGAGCTCATGGATGAATTTTTGTCTATGTTAGGGAGGACTGAGCGTTTTGCTTTGTTATCTTATCTCCTCTTGAGTAGTAGTCGAAACGTAGCGAGTTTCGACTACTAATCTAGAGTTTGAATGCCGGAAAAGCCCACTACTTTATACCGCGGGAAAATCTATAATAACATGTGTGAAGCCGCAAAGCGGACAGTTACAAAATATAAGTAAAAATATATATTTTGATGATAAAGAACCCTCTAGTTGGTGAAATTAGCAATTATTGTCAAATCCAGGTGTAGTGCTTCCTCCATGTAGTGCTATCTCACCAATCTGTTTGCGGGCACCCTCAAATTACAGGGGAATTATTGGTCTCCTAATGGGACTGTAACTTTGTGGACTTGGCGAAATTTTTGGGAAAATGGTCGAGTCCTAGTAGGTATCGAAAGTAAACTTTTACAAAAAGATAATGGTCAAAGTCAAAAACTTTATTTCTATAGAAATACAGGGATTTACATGGACACGTCAGAAATAACTTATAACAAAAAAAATCTTTTATAACTAGTCTATGTAAATTACTACTTATAAGTAAATGACTTTAAATTCCATTAATAAAATGGTCTTACATTTAAATATGGTAGTACCTAAATCTCAAAGACCACCACGGGGTTAAATGTTGCTGTGTGAATTGTCCAGCAATATTAATTTATTTAAAAAATTCATATACCAACGTACCTAGTACCTACTAACACTTTAAGTGCCCATGATACTCTTAAAAATCTCTTAAAAAAGATCTTAATAAATTCTAAAAAGTCACATACAATACAACATACGGGACAATTTTGGTATAGGCAATAGAGGATTGCCTATACCAAAATTGTCCCAAGTCCACATTTTACAGTCACGAGAGTCGTGAACGTAAAATTTGAGTCGCATCTGCCCTCGACCAGCAATTACAAGAAAAGTAAAATTACTACAAACGCACATGAACCGCGCGGACGGGCAACATTTTCACAGAATTGGTGTAGCGAGATAGTCCGCCTGCGACGCAAGAAGCGGTTCGATTCCCGTCTCGGAACAATTTTTTCCGATTTGTGCTTGTTTGTTCCAAGAATTTTATAGATTTGTAGGTTTCATATAAAATATGTTATTGAGTATGTATATTAAATTAGGTATAGTATGTACAACTCGGCAAATGAATTTAAGAATTATCGATTTCTTGTGGAATTTTGTTTATCCACTTGCGCTGTCGGCAACTTTAGTTGCTCGTATGCCTCACTTAGACACCCATTTTTTGTTTTGCGTGCACAATAACCCCGAAAGATTGCTCAAAAACTCAAAATGAGTTACTTAAAATGAATTATTGTTTAACAATTCGGCACAGGGTGATGTCGTAATTACGAATGCGTGTTTTACAACACCTTTTGCTAAATATACGATATCTTCAAATCTTTATTGACTTCCTGTAAACTGTCAACTAGCTTTCTTCATGTGACTTTGCACGAGGAAAAAAATAGGTATATTCATACTATTCTGATATTAACTAAATGAGGTACCTACTTATTGTAAAGTTTCATTGAAGTCTGTTCAGCCGTTCTTGTGAAAGTTTAACAAACATCCATAATTTTTTTTTCTTTTTCGCTTAAATCGCGTGTCCACACTGTCCACCACGTGTGTCACACGTAGGTAGGTAATGTACCTACATTACCTACCTACCTACCTAGGTATGTTGCATAATTGTTCCTAAAATGAGTTTTTTTTATTTGTATTTAAACAAAAACAAAACCGTATTATAAATAATTTATGCAGCTATTTTTCTATCTTCCATAGACATCATTAGAAAAAATATCAAATCAATTGACGAACTTAGGTAGGTACTAATTCTGTCAAACGAACTGTAAACGATGCATGAGAGACAGATAATACAAACAGCTCTAGAACGAACGAGACAGATAGAGGCAATCGATACAACTTCGAAGGGTAGGCGTGTCTAAATAGATAAGTTGAATTCGCATTCGAATGTCTCTTTTTTATTTGCATACTAGCCACAGAGCTATCAATAGTTACTATGGTAAAGTTTGTCACAGATTAGCTGTAGTTTGTAAGGAAAAGTAACGTTTCAGTAGAATAAGGTCGTATATCAAATCTATTAAGTTTATTGTTCTCGTAATATTCAATTAATGTTGATGAATGGTTTTGTGTTTGGAAATTGAAAATGGAACAGTGGCTATGGTTAACTAGTGCAGGTTAATGTTGGGTCAGTGCATGTTTTATATTTTTATTTAATTCAGGTTCTCTTGAAATGGTTTTTAATTCTATGATTGGTAGTTTAGGTATCTACTAAATTTTTTATTTTAAGTGGATTCTTTTTAAGTTTATTTCTGTTATTTAATTTGTATAATACAATATCTACATTATATAGATTTTTATTATAAGGTTTATATTTAAATTATGGGTTGTACTATATTTATCCTCATAGAAACAACTTCATAAGCCCGTTATAAATCGTGGAATCTTGCATTAATCAACTTATACAAATTATTTTCGAATTACCTTTTAAAAGCCTATAGACAATAAACTATGGCCATGTCATGACTAATGAGCTGCCGCCTTGTTCATAGACAACTTTTTATATCTTTTTTAGGCACGTGCTCGTATAAAAAGTCACATTAAATAGAAACACCTTTACGTTGTATTCTAATTGATTATAAATTACTGGAGTTAAAGGAAAGTAAAGACTTGGGAAGCAATTGATTATCGTAATGTTGACTTTTTTAATTAAACGGCCCCTCCGTTTAATTAAAAATTCTAGAAGTATGACATTGTGGTTTGTTCATTGTATTTTTTATGAGTAATATAGTTTGCAAGCTCGTATTCTATACTATTTCTTATTTATTTTATCACAGTCGCTCAATTATTGGAACATCAGGGACACTAAGTCACGTCAACAAATTATTCATTAAATTTCAAAAAACAATGCGTAGGATTAATTTATCATTATAAAATCAAAAATTTAATGTATTTAGAGCTAAGAAGGGTGAGGCGACTAGGGGCTTATCCACGGGATCGAATAAACGGAAATAAAGAGAGAATAACAGGGATAATCTCGTTATAGCTGCGATTGATAGTGAGCAAGGCATAATTTTGTACGATATTAAAAGCCCTTAATTTTATGTTTAAAAAAATCAATTAGAAAATCAAAGATTTCATATGTTACGATGATTTGGATAGCAATTATCTGGGGCACGGCAATGCACCGGCTAAGTCTTGCAAAAAATGCACTGCCGTATCATCTGAAAGCAGTTCAGGACATTTCTGTTTCAGTTTTTTTTAAACAGTCGTAAGCCGCGCGTGCCTTATTACAAGACCCTGTAGCAAATCAATTTGCAACAATTTAAAGTTACAAAAAGTTTTATCTCCTAAACTTCATCTGTCAATGAACTGTCACCTGTCAAATGAGATATTTTAATTTGAGTTTTTGCGCGTGCCTTTGATGGTAGTGGGGCAGATATTTGGCGGGAAGCCAGATTTAAAAAGAGTTGGAAGATTTAATTTTATAAGTTTATTGAAATATTGCAAAATAAAATAGACAAGTAAATATATGGATAAATCACTTAAATTAAATATATGACTTTACGTCATGTCGTACCTACATGCCTTAAAAATTAGTTTCTTTTTCACCATAAACCCCATATAAGTAAATAACCAATCAATTATTTATTAACATGATAAAAATAAAAAACTAAGGCTTCTATTTTATAAGAAGCTATATTTGTTAGTATTAGTTATCTATTATTATTTGTTAGTTTTTATTTTTGTCCTGTAATAAATGAATAAAATGAATGAATAAAAAAATTACTCAGTTTAATCGCTGTCAGTATGACCACACCCTGTGTAAGCTAAGGCATCCGTCCAATCTCTAATATTTATATCATTGCGGCATATGATTGGACCATTACTGTAATGAATTGAATGCGCGAGCGCACCTGAGCGCGCTTTACATGTTAACTTCCTTTTTGTCGGTCGGGTAATGAAATTGTACAATGTATGGCATTTTAAGGAGTTGATTTGTTAGTAGGTTAGGTATTAAAAATATTTTGTCAAAATGTTGGGTTAATATGACATGACATGACATGGTTTATAATGATGATGTTGAAACACGAAAAAAGAAAGATGGATAAGAAGGAAATGTTAAGGTCTTTTCTAGGAATTGTCACCTAAGGACTTTTCTAACCAATCACTTTCTCTCTCTTTCTTACACACAATGAAATAACAAATAAATTATTGATTGATTGAATGAGTAGAGATCCTGTACCTATACCTATAACTCTGAAAACGAACTAAATTACTCCATGACATGCAACATGTGACCAGCCTTCGGTCCAAGGGGGGTTTCGAGCCCTCAGTCACATATGAGGGTGAGACTGTCAGCGGCGTAAATGCAGCCGAAGCCTTCGCAAAGTTTTTTGTTTCTGTGTACCATCCTGAAGTTCCTAAGTTGGATGTTGAAGACATTTGTGGCTGGGGTTCAGATAGAACTAGCAGCCTGATCAATATATCTGAGGTTACCATGAGAGATGTAGCAAGTGGTATTAAGAGTCTTAAGGCCACTGGCTCGGCTGGACCAGATAATATTCCGGCTTGGTTCTTGAAGATGGGTGAAAAGTTCTTAGCTCAACCACTTTGTCATATTCTTAACCGTGCTTTAGTGACTGGTGTTTATCCGTCCCAATGGAAGATAACAAGAGTAACGCCTATTCCTAAAACCAGTAAAAAGAATCTTGTGGAGGAGTATAGGCCCATTGCAATACTTTCTTGTCCAGCTAAGGTTTTTGAACGTGTTCTGCACAGAGAGATTTATAGGCAAGTGGACCACTTGCTTTGTAATGAGCAGCATGGGTTCAGAAAAAAGAGGTCGGTCAATACAAACTTGTTGACAGCTGTTGACTATATATCTTCTAGGCTGGATCGTAGAATACAGGTAGACGTCATGTACTTTGATTTCCGTAAGGCATTTGACAGAGTCAACAATGACGTTCTTCTCGCAAAGCTAGGTGCTATAGGCTTTAGTCCAGCTCTTCTCCGGCTCATTGCAGACTACCTACGTAACCGCCAGCAATTTGTGAAATTAGGTATTTATGAATCTGACGTATACCACACACGTTCCGGGGTTGGGCAGGGCTCTATACTTGGACCACTACTCTTCATTTTGATGATAAATGACATTCCATCGGTTCTGCGGCATGCAAAATGTTTGCTATATGCTGATGATCTGAAGTTGATCTCAGAAATAAAGTCTGCTGAAGATTGTCTTAGGCTACAGCTAGATGTGGACGCTGTCTACGACTGGAGTGTAGCGAATAAAATGGAATTTAATCCATCAAAATGCTATACAATGTCTTTCACTCGTAATCAGCATCCAATCTGTTTTCTTTATACTCTAGGTTCTGACATCATTAACAGATGCACATCGGTCAGGGATCTAGGTATAACTTTTGATCCGAAGTTAACTTTTAACGACCATATTACTTGTCTGGCAAAAGAAACTTTTCAGCGTTTAGGATTCGTGCTTCGTAACTGTCGAGATTTCAAAAGGGATAGTGTCATAAAGCTAATTTATAGCGCCTTGGTTAGGAGTAAGATTGAGTCTAGCTCATGCGTGTGGCATCCGCATGAAAGTTCCTACACTCTCCTTTTAGAAAAGGTGCAGAAGGCTTTCCTGCGATTTCTGTATAAGCGGCTTTTTGGCTATTATCCTTTTCTCTACCCGACGAAGTTCCTCTTGGGCTGCCTCGGTTACAACAGTCTGGAAGTAAGAAGAAGTAATGACCAAATTGTAATTATGCTGAAGGCTCTTCGTGGAAATATAGATGCACCAGATCTCGTCAATTGCATTCTTCGGCTCAGTGTCCCTGAGAATTATCTACGCGGTAGGAAGCATAGGCTATTTGCAGTCCCGTTCGCACGAACCGCTGCTCATGCGCAGTCTCCCATTCCTCGAACCCTCGCATCGCTCAATGCCTTCCTGGACAGTAACCCTACAAGTGATGTCTTTGCTGATACAATGATAAGTTTAGCGACAAACTGTTTGAAGTTTTGTGAAAATAACACCTAATCGTTTTATTTATTGTTTTTTTTTATATTTTGTTACTAAAAATTGATTATTTGAATAATGTATTTTGAATTGACATTTTAATAATATTGACTGTGAACATGTGACCCTGTAAGCATTGACAAAGTGACCTTTTTAAAATGTATAATTTTTATTAAATATAAGGCTAGTGTTATTGGAGTAATCTGTACTAGTTCTCAATAAATAAATAAATAAATAAATAAATAAATGACTACAGATTTATTATTAGTATAGATAGATAAATAAAAAAGCGATGTAATAAAAATAAAGCTTACATTACGATCACGTGTTTAGTTAAGGGACTTTCTTTCCCGCAATAAGACTCGAAATTAGAAGACCCTTTCTGCGAGGAGTTTGTTGAAAATACTTTATGAGATATTAAATGTGTCTGGAAGAACGCAAATTATCTGAATTTCGGGTAACGGTTTGACACAGAACTTTATTAATTTATTAGTGGGTACACCGTCTTTACAATCGAAGAGCAGTAATGTAACAGCTCTAATGCGTAATCTTTTTAATATAACTACATAATTTTAATCTTGACACAAGTAACACTTAGTTACTTTTATTACAACAAAACTTAAGTAAAGATAAACTAAATAACCTTGGTATCTTTATTAAGTAGTAACCTACAACATGCGAAAATACGTAGGTAGGTATAGTAAAACCATTCTAAAAATGAACTATCTCCACAAAACCGTGATGATTTCAACGTGTGAGAGGAAATACAGAAAAACAGAATACACAGAAAAAAAAATTCAGAATTCGGTGGAGGGGCGTTCATTTTAGAAATGGTTTTACTATACGTATGTCAAGGGCCTTGATGTATGTAAATTCACTGCACAACCTCGGCCCTGCAGCCCGCAGAGTTAATACGTTGGTACCTACGTACCTACGTCATGGGTGCTGATAATGTTAAGCCGAAAAAAATTAATAAATATTTACTTACGGTTCATACTTTCATTCAATATCTAACAGTCTTACTCTGCAGCAATCGCCAGTAATTATTATAATAAGAGGAAGTCCCAGCCTCATTAGTTCTGGATTAATGCTGGATAAGGACTTTAATAAACCAGTATGATCCGAAAGTATATGATGAGTTTATTGTTGCATTTTAAAGTTTAAAACAGTTGCATTTGTAAGATGATGATAGAAAGCTTCTTGTCAAAACATAAAAGCTTAAAAACTTTATTTTAGTTGATATATTCATTATTATAATTTATTTCAAATACATAATTAAAATTCAATTTCAATTTAGGGTTGATTTCTCTACCAAGCAAGTCAAGCATCTTCATGGAAAAAAAGGAATTATAAATGTTAGGTAGGTACCTATTTTTTAGTGCGTTTATTTTATCTCAGCAGTTTTTTATTTTTCAAAATGCTAACCACTGTATTTACTCTTACCAATACCAATTTAAAAACATAATTATTTATTAGTTTGTTCAGAATATTATTTATTCAGAATCTTAAGTTTAGCGTAAAAGGGTGGTGTTTAGACGATGAATATGCAATGTCTACCTAAGGCTACAGTCACACGAAACGTCTCAATTTAGTCCTATCAAGACCCGCTCGAAACAACGCATACGTTATCGAAATCAGTTTATCGCATGTGATATTTTAGGTAGAAGTGAAACTTGGGCGTGTAGAGTGCTAGATATTGTAGCGTCTTTTGGAAGATCAATTTCATTTATTGTAAAGGTTACAAACATGATACTCACAAATCAATATTAATGTAATTTTGTTATTACCTTAGTCGGTAAACGACATCCCACGAGTCGTTTACCGACTAAGGTTTTTTATAAAGGGATATACAGGCATCAGCGTTGTTCGGTGTAAGTACCTAGGTAGTGTACTATTAGGATTCCAATTGTGATTAATCCGAATGAATTATTAGAAAATGGTATGTGAAAAATTACAAGATCACAACGTAACCTTGGCCCTCGAGTGGGAGTCGAATCCACGCCACTCAGTTTAGCCCTGGTTGCACTAAACTAATAGTAGTCCTAATGAGACCCAGTTTGTTGAAAAATGGGTTGTTATGACGATTATAAAGATACCAAAAATTATGAAGAAAGTTATTGAAATTTTTAACGCCCAAATCAAATTTATATTCTAGAATTTCTAGATGATTCTATTAAGATTCAGTTCTATACGCAGAATCACTCCGCAGCACCCACAGCGCCACCTGCCTGCGCACGAGTTGACAAAACCACTATAATTCAGAGCCATTTGCCCGAGCACATGTCGCCACAGATTACACCGCAATACCACACTAAGTGACCAGTTACTTCTAATTGATCAGTTTAAGTGATTAAAATATTACACCCTGTGGAGCTACATGTTTTTTTATTGATTGTAATCTTTTATTGATTTTTATGTTGACTGCGTTTTATTTTCATTTAAAAAAAACTCTTTTCGTACTTCATAGATAACTCATAAAGTAAATTTACTTTTAGCCTATGTTTCAGGAGAACGTCAATAAATCATCATTTACGTACATTCGATTGTTTATAAATTCTGGGTCACAAACCCCAAAAATAATTAATAGATAAACCTTAGAGGACTGTTACTGTATTTTTATAATCGTAAATAAATAAATAACGCTCTTAGAGAAGATTCTAACCCCATTAATCTTTCATACACATCTGATTCGGTATGTTTTATTAAATAGTAAAATATTTTCTCACAGTATATCCCACAGAGGTCTCTGATGTTATCAATAAATGGTACATCGATATAGCTAATTCGGTCGTATAATCCCGTATGCGGTGAGGCGAAATAGCATTCACACGTCACTGTCTAGTTGTCAGTTGTCACGCGCGAGGGCGGGATCCTACTATCGTTTTATTTTGTAGGGATGGGAATGTTGAACGCTAAAAAGAAAAAAAAGGGGGTGTGCTGAGAAATTAAAAATTATAAAAACGTTATTAAATAGAACCATCAGAAACCATGAGAATTGCAGCAGACGTTGTGTAAGAATGTAAGTGGAAGATGCTTTGCGTAAATGTAGATGATATTCGGACTTTGAAGACAGTTTCCAAAACACATTATAATTTTATGTTTTTTTTATATTTTATAGTGATTGACTCACATAAGCTTTCTAAATATTCGACGCCCACTCAAGGACCAGAGTTTTCAAAGAACCTAATTTTATTCAGAAGAATTATCCAAAGTTGTTCTGCGGGGTTTTAACCCATGACCTTCGGAACGAAAATCGAGTGAGCCACTTAGCCAACACGGCTCCGTTTTTTTAATACATTTATATAAGTGCTAAACTTTTGTATTGTTTATTAATGCTATTTAATTCCGGCACGTGTGTCTGAGGACTTTATTAAATACAAACTTATTAAAATTTTTGGTCCTTTTAAAATCCGACGAAAGCGCAACAAAATTGCTTCATAATCTTTATAAAATTATCACACATTATTAGTATTCAGAGCGTGCTCTTATTTTGTCTTTTTCCCTTGTTTATATATTCCAGCGTGTGCTAAGTAAAGTTAACGTCTTATTTAAAGTAATAATGGTTCATCATCATCATCAATTCAGCCATCGGACGTCCACTGCTGGACATAAGCCTCCTTGCTATTCCGTATTCCATGTCAGGTATTATTTTCGTTCAAATTACAAAACACACTTTTGGATATTATATGCAATATCTATGTATTTCGTTTAATTCTGTATTTTAAGAGTTAGTTTTATATTTTATTTTTACAATATTATTTTAATACATATCTTCTCTGTCCATCCAAAGGTTGCCTGGAAGAGATCGCTCATCAGCGATAAGGCCGCCCATTGTACTCTAATTTTAGTTTAATGTTTGTACCTATATTACTTTTTAGTGTACAACAATAAAGTGTTTTGATTTTATTTGATATAGAAGTGTGGATACCTTTTGTCAACGCAAAATTAAACGTATTCAACCGGTCGCGTGTGAACCGGTTCTTAGTTTTTGTGAAAACTTCATTACAGTTTTGCGCTCTGAGATTTTGATGCCATCTAAAAAATCCTGTTTGTAACAAAACGAACATTTTAGTAAATATGAAATGTAATAAGTTTGTGTATTAAATAAAAAAAACTCGGTTTCGTATTTAAATTCACATTCTCTAGTCATCATCATCATTACATACCATATTACGTCCAACTACAAGGTTTCAGGGGGTTTGGTAGATTGATCACGCTTCCCAGTCGGGTTGGTGATCGTAGTAATTGGTATATTCAATTCAAAGACGTTGCTGGTGTCATTTTTGGTGAATTTCTTGGTCGGTTGACGACACTCTCAGGATTACATAGGTTTAGGTACTATTCTTTGGCCAGCACCATCAGCTTTTCCTGATACTAAAGACGAATTTATAATCTTCAAAGGTACCAAATTATGATTTCCAAAGTGGTATTTCCAAAGGTTTGGAAGAAAGTGATAGCTGTTGGGTTTATTACAAAAATCGAAAACGATCCAATAACGTATGCTAATTTATGAGGTACCTATTCCACAAGTTAGAGTTGGAATTCAGTCTTCACACACCACGGTGTATGCGTTAAGTTTGTTTCTGAAATGACATCCAAATAGATTAAGAGTTAGGAGTTATACCTAAAAGTGACGATAGGTCCGACTCCTGTGATTTCCATCCCATACATAGTATTGTGTATGCTAGATTCCCCAGATTAATGATAACTAACTACGAATTTCATAAATCTATAAATAGACTCACACCTATTCAACTGTTTGCTAGCTAAGGATCTTAAGGATCATTATATTTTTATGTATATTACTTTCATGTCAATTTTTTTTTTCTTTTTACTTTAAAATACCACAAAAATCACATTTCAGACCCCCGAAGAAAGTAACAAGCGTATTAAGAGCGCCGATTTAAAAGAAGCGATTAATGTAAATAGCGGGAAGCTGGCCACCCTGTGTGATTAGTGTGTAATTCCTGCAGGTTGGCAACACTGCTCGCGGCGCACCGGCCTGCGCGCGCGCACGCGACTGACCAATTAGGTACATGCGAACTGACTGCAAATATCTACGTACTAGGCGAGATGGAAAATAACTAAAAATAATGAAAATTTTAACATGTAGTGCCCTCAACTCTGTTCGCGTTTGTATGGGGCCACGTCTTATCATAACTGGAGCAAGAATTTAAATAGCCTATCCTGTGTCCTAGACCTCTAAATGTGTATCTACCAAATTTCATCAAATTCGGATCATTGGTTAAAGAGTTATGGCGGAACATAGGTACACAATACAATAGAAGATTACTGCTATATGTATCATTATATAATGTTATTACTTATATACACACTATTTATATAACTTTTATGTTGATAACGTAAAAAACGCAAGCGTACCTGTCGGCAGGTCGGCTAGTCTTTTTTCATATTCGTGTAGATAATCAATTCGATATATAATTATCTCCAACGCAATCAAACGGTAGATAACCTAAATCAAGAAGTGAACGATTACAATACAATAGAAGATTACTGCTATTATCAAATCAAACCAATTTTCACACCTTTTACCGTCTAATCGCATAAACGGGGCAATTTACGCCATGCTACCATTTCATTGGGTTTATTAGGGTTCCGTTATCATAGATTACTTTTAGGGAACCCTACCGCGTTTTAGGTTTTGTTTTTATATAATATCAATATTAGTAGATAGTGTGAAAATTTATAGTGTAATTCTTTATTATCCAGTAACCAAGTAGTTGGGCGTTGACACTACCACACAGTTTGTAAAGCTTCGGTAGTGTCATCGTTTCTAAATGTACCATTTGTGCATTCATGTAAAAATGTTATAAATAAAGATTTTTATTATCATTATTATTTATTTTATTTAGGTAGTTGTATTGGTATGTGCAAGATAATCTTATTATCTATCTATACTATTGCATAATTTTTTAGTACCTTGATAAATTGTGATGATTATTTTTGTATACTTACATAAATAAATAAATATTGTTGGACAATTCACACAGCAACATAAATACAAACATTTTTGGTAATTCCTTATATCGTTAATTAATTTCTGCATTGAGTGAATACTGCGGGATTTATTTATTCCTTGGGAATAATATTACTATCATTTCAAGGCAAAGGCCAAAAGATATAAAGCTATCCACATATGCTAATCTAGATAATTAGGAGGAACCCTTCACTACTACTTATATATTTAAGTAATCAGTACCATTCTCAAGTCGTCATAAAACTGGAAAAATCTTATGAATTCCCACCAATTTTATAAACTTCAGAATTGTAGCAAATTGAAAATTTCGGACCACCTGACAGCAAAAGTACTTTGGCGCAATTTGGATGAATTTGTGCCATCGAACCCAGAGCATCATTAGAGTAAAAATGGGTAAATTGGTCTTTTTCTGGAAAATTTGCAACAGATCCTGTGGTCGTCCCAGAGTGCCAACAGTGGCCTTTGCTACAATTATTTCGATATGTTTATGACCACACATTACTAAGTTTAAGGATTTTATATTTTAATCATTTTTTATTATTTGCAAAATCTTTATACAATGCTGTCCATGTTTATACAATTATGAAGAAGGAAAAAAAAACTTATATTTATATTTTCACTGTGTCGAAAGTTGTCGCATGACGATCGGCATGCCCAGAGTTGGACATCCATTAATTACTTAATAAACGGTCCATTAGTCCATTTCATCTTTAAAAATATGCATTTCCCATTTATTTTAAAATTAATTCTATTTTTGAATGTCAATAGATGACATGAATGGATATCATTGTGTGTTTTGCTATAAAAAAAATAGGTAGTTTATGGTCACCATAGTTCTAAATATGTTAGGTAGCATGTGTGAAACTCGGCATTTTGACACACGCGAGTTCTTAGCCCCAATTTCGGTTTTTTTGTCGAATGCCCGGAAGTTTGTCCGTGACCAGTTGGGAACATTTGTTTTGCTTATATTTGGAACTGGAATATTAGCCAATTATTGAAATTGTATCTGACCATTCAATTTTTATATAACTTAGACCTATGTTTTATTGATAGTCAATAACCGCGAATAAATAAATAATCGTTTATTCCCACTATGCTGTTGCATTCAGCATTTAGCGACGTGGTAATTTTGAAGCTTGTTATGGATATTAACGAACTCATACATGCATTAATAGATATTACAAGATGGTGTGGTGCCGTCAAAAGTACAAGACAGAGTACCACTGAGGAATTGTTTTCTGTGTTGTTCTCCAACATAGAACCAAAACGATAGATAAAACGAAAGCAATAGATATAAACATATGTATTTTAATAAGTACCTAATTATTTAATACTAGTAAAATTTATACATCTCCATACTTGTATAAGAATGGTCCCAAATATTTACTTCTTGTCTCGTTACGATAAAATCTGGTATCGTTTTCATTAATTAGGCATCCATTGTTAAAATTAATTTGCCGCTTATTAAAACACCTGAAATATTGCATCGATCATGATCAGAGGACTCTTTACGTGATACGATTTTTAATTAAATTTAAGGTCGTGTCGTTGGAATACTTTTTGCTAAAGACTCGCAAAATTTATGTTTAGCTTTACTTTAAATTATCATTCTCGAAAGCCTTAGTTAATTAGGTAATATTTTTCAATAACCACAATACAAGTTACTGCAAGTAGGTATAGTCCTATCATTATTGGATTACATTATCATAAATAATACTTATAATTATGTACTGTTACAAATGATGATTGTCATATTTGAAGAAAGAATAAATCTTTTCAAATCTTCTTAATTCACTCTGTCAGATTGTCTATAGGTACTTTTACTTTCAGATAACTTTACAAAGTTGCGAAGTTTGAGAGTCAACAACCTAACCCTCGGATAAATAAATACACAAGTGTGAAATTCAGTCTCAAAGCCGACCCGCCGCAAAAACATCTCAATCCAGGGACATGTAAAACGACTTTTATAAATCCCTTTCTTGACACCAGTCAGCATTGCCCTTTCGTTCCTACATTCAAGTTTTTGCCCCACCTCTGACAATCGGCATTGCTACGTCACAAAAAGCACCGAATCAAAATTCTCCAAGCGCATCTTTTATTTATACCAACCGTTTCGACTAACAGGCGTAATTTTTTCCGGTAAACAATCAGTTTTGCCAGAAAAATGCGAGACGGGAAGAAGACATAAAAAGGTCAGACGGATTGGCGCGGCTTTTTAGGGGTCCTTGGATCCGAGACTCATAAATATCTGGGTATGATTGGTTCGACGGTGGAATGACCGGTGTGCATCTCATTCTGGAGTACAGAATGGTGTGGAACAGACCATTCTATTGGCTAACAGAGCCAAGAGAGAGTTGGCTATGAATAGGTACACTCTATTTTCTCTATGACCAAGATTTTTCTCCTCAACTAAAAAAATGTGCGCTTTAAAAAACGTACTGTAACGGTGAAAGCAAACCTGCATGCTCTAAGAATCTATCTATCTAATCAGAGATTTAACCATACCTACAATTTAATTATTATATAAACAACCTTTTTGCTTGATGTTCATACTGTATTGTCTATGGTACCTCGTCATTGAATACTCTGTTAATATGAGGCGTTTTTAGGATCCCGATTGTTCGCCTATAAACTTCGGCAATGGATTGAAAAAAGGAGATTTCTCCAGAAAACGGGAAGAATTTGTGAGACAATATTGGGTTGTGCAGGTATTTCGTAAATTGCTTGTTTCGGAATTGTTTCGTGTCTATGCCCACTTTTTCTATGTGTTTTAGTTTCAGGTGCATACTGATACCGCAAAATTAAATTAAACAAAAGCGACAGTTAACGTTTTCTTGTATTTTGTTTGGTTGGCTGAATAAGGAAAAGCAATGAAATAGCCACGGAAATAGCATTACATATAATTCAAAGCTTTTTCATTTTTCATTAACAGGTGGATTTGAAAAAAACTATTTCTTCTCATGGTCAATTATTGAGAACCTACAGTTAGTTTCGCTTATGGCTGGATACCGTACGTTATGATCAGATCGAAATCAACTTCATAAGTGCTTTTTACGCGAATTTGAAATGAACCTTCATACATTTTTCATTACAACGGATGGAGCAAGAACCACGATACCTTAACCATTAATTTCAAGGATTATAGACCTTGTGTAATTGTAATATGGTGGTTTTAAGAGTGTTGGTATGTTTGTGGTATCATTTGATAGCAATTAAAGCGCAGGAAACCACGTCATTAGTGGGTATGACAATATTCCACGGTTTTTCTTGCGTGAAGCAGTATTGTAATTTTCACTTGGCACTTAAGAAAATTGTAAGTGGGGGTTAAAAAATTATGTGAAGAACTAATTGGTTAATCCGCATAAATTGAAGAAAATTTAATTGATATTGGTTTTAATGATTAGATTATATTTGAGAAAAAAAATCATTTAGCGTTTATTCCCGGTGTTTTGGATATATTCTGGACAATGCAGAAAAATATCTCAATGTAATTATGTACATCAAATACCAGCCAATCCACCGACAGTATTTACATATCGGACATTAAATAATTTTTCAAAATGAATAAACGGTTGAAACGTTAAGATTAGTAATGCCGCTTTAAAACGTGAGTAGGTATTTAGAATATAATAATCTTTATTTAAGTACATATTGCTCACAATATTTTTTGATTGAAATACTTAAAAACACAAAATGGTTACCATTTAGCGTGAATTACAGAGGTCTGAAAGATTATGTAAAAAAGATTTTTCTAATTTATGTCACGTCCCAAGTTGTTATCTGAGTAAAAGTTAAAATGATGGATGTTTGAAGTGGAATTCGGCAGATTTATTAGTATTTTAGAGAATTACAGGCTGTCAGTTTTATGTCTTGTTAGAGGTCTTAAATGAGATCGTCTTTAAATTAATTTATATATAAGTTATTAAGACTGAGATCGGTGTTGTGGTGAGTGCATATAGGTTTATTCATTTTTAACTATGTGCGAAAAAGTGGAAAATAGCAGTAACGTATACCTAATGTAAGTCGGCTCAAATTATGCCACACCACACCACATATACATAGATGTGACAATTCTTCAAAAATGATTCACGCTAATCGGAATCTTTAATCAAGTTGCCCCTCGAACACCGAAAATAATTTACACCTTAAAATGCTAAGTGATTTAAAACCATAGAGTATTAAGCTGTAGAGCGTCTCCCCATTAATTTAAGTTAATTTAAGGAGCGCAACACCGTACTTACGGACTTAATTTAGCGGCGGGTTTGATGGATCGCTTAAATCAAGTTAAGTTTTTATTTATTACGCTGCTAGCTACCGCCTGCGAATAACCTTGCTCGTTTTTAAGTTATACAATTTACATATTCTGTTCTGTTGTTTATTAAAATGAAAAATGCTAGACTATTTAAATAAATTTAAATTAACTAATTTATAGATATTCAGTAAAAAAAACTTTGATAGCATATCTGAAAATATTTTATTGTCAATTGCGGTAGGTGCTGTTTACCCTACCTACTGGCCATTACATTTAAATGTTAAATTTTGATAAAATATAGACAGTGAAGTCTTATAAATAAATATATTATGGGCACTACTAAATATATTTTTTGCACTACAACACTGCCATTTAATGTTTTCGCATACTTAATTACCGCATTCATGCGTCATTTTATTCACGCAACATTCCCACTTTATAATTAAAATAACACACGCTTGTCTCCGAAAAGTGTGAAAAAGTGAGTCAATGGTCATTAAAATTATATTTCAGCATTCTTTCCGGTTAAAAAGTCTTATAGCGCCATATTTGAACGGAAGACCGATCGTATCATATTGGTATTTGAGCTCCTTAAGATGTTTTCAACAACAGATATAAAAACGCTACAGAAAGGATACAACATACGTTGGTACCTACTTGTATTCATTATGGAAGGTTCTTTCTCAGTAGCGTTTGTCATAGCTTCGGTTATTATCCTGCTGGATATTTGGCAATATTTTTGCTTTTGTACTAGTTTTTCGTTTTTCAGAAATGAGCACTCGCTCCTTATGCACTTTTTAATTAATCCATTATATAAGTTAGATAACTAAAGAAACTAAACTAAAATATTTTATAACCCATGCATGAAAATCATTAATAACAGATAATAGAATAAAGAAGTGTTGAAAAATATTTATGTTACAAGTGCGAATCATACAAAACTATCCCAAATCAAATAAGCCGTTAACCCTCCACTGCCACGTTAACCTGTCAGCGCCGTAGGGAGCGACCCTCGGTCTGTCAGACCACCCGTGGGACATTATCTAATCCGAATTAAACTATTAAAAACGACTCGTTAGCGAATGGGGCGCCAGATAACGGTGAATGCTGGGGAAGGATTTAGGATAGATAATAATTATAGTTTATTCGTAGTAAGTAGGGAAAACTATAAATATTTATTGAAACTAATGATTGGTTTATCATTGCAATTATTATAAAAATCAATTGATATTATCAATCAATCAAATTATTTTTCGATAAAATAACACAATTGACAAACGACTGAGATAGAAATATCTGATAGCTCTGTCTCAGTAAACAAATATATTATTATGCGAATCTATAAAAAAATTTAAAACAATTATTATACAACAAAAACCTACAAAATAACTATACAAAGTAATTCGTAAGCACCAATACCAACCAATCAATAATTCAATGTAGCAAGATTGTTGTAACAAACCGTCCATCCTAGATCCGTCCCTGCAAACTATCAATGATAGGGATTACATAAAGTTAATTTGGTCGCGTGGCGTCTTTCATAATCTCTTAGCCCTTAACTTGCGTTTTGTTAAAAAACGGTGTCAATCAGGACTTGTGGCGGAAGATTTAGATTTGACTGTAGATTTGGAGTGAAACTAAATTGAACTGATAAGTTTTATTATGAAAAGATGGCTTTTGTACCAGCTGCTGATAAAAAAAGCTTGTTTTAGAGAATAAAAAAAATATTCCAAACCAAAAATACCGAAAGAAATAAAATAAAATGCAACCAATATATGGTTGCATTTTATTTTATTTCTTGTGCGATATTAGTTTATTCCCATTCAATTGCACAAAAATATTATGCAATATGTCTATTACTACCAGAAATGTTTTCCACAAACTCCGTAAAGTGATCAATCGTAACTAGACCACATGACAGTTAATTTCACCCATATTTCAACTTCATCATACGCACATTTGCCATCCTCGTAAACAGATAAACACCATTACACCACAATAGAACCAAACCACAACAATGGAACCACAACACTTGTTAGCGCATCTGTTACAAAAACCACTTTACAAGACCCTTAGAAACTTCAAAACTCTATATAATTTAAACTGTAACCTGCAGCAAGTATGGGTCTGTTAGACCGGTAGTATCATTGGTAATAGTGATTGATATTCTACTACACATTACCAGTATAACAAGAGCCGTTGATTGAGAGATTTTTAAAGTAAGTTGGTGTTGAATAGGTCAACGTGTCTTGGTTGCATGTGTGACGACATAATAAATAATGACGTTATTGGAATGCTCGAATCACGGATAAACAGTTGTTAGCTTTCTTGATAACGTTCGTTTAATGTGGATATATCTTAGTGGGTATCGTTAAAAATTAAATTTTTAGTTTACGTCTAATACATTTATTATATTCTATTATTACATTCAAATTATAATGTCAACTCGTGATACACGGAACAGTGCATGAATTGATCCATATCTACTCTTAGCTTAAACCTCGATTCTTTGCCGTTGTTTCATTAAGATGACAACTTATTCTAGAGGTCTCTTGGTTCATGTTAGTTTGTTTCTTGTCTTCTTAGATATCATCATCATTACTTGCTAATTGAGACTTTATCAACTGAGTGTGCCTGAATAAAAAATAAAAACTTCTTATCCATACAAATCCCTCTAGAATTAAATTACAGCAAACAGTATTAAACATTTAGGGTGACCACAGCGGGAGGCATATTGTCCCTAGCTATTAGAAATGTGGTCACCCTACGCTATTATCCCATTACATTGTTTAATCATTGTCACACTTGTGTTTGGTATAAATCATTGTTTAAAGAAATATCATTATGATACCAAAACTCATTGTATCTGTTGAAGACCCGTAGGTCTTTCCCAATAAACCCATTATTAGCTCGTGCGAGATTTGGTATTATCACCACGCTAACCATTTGGTGATCGCAGTAAATTTGTACAGTACACGGATCACAGCTGATTCACGTTTTTGTACAAAAAAAATATATCACAAAGCAGCATCTTATGTAAATCCCATAAAAAGTTTGTCGACATCCACGTAAGACATGGGATGGTTTTATTCTTTAGACGACATCAAACGTACCTATGTAGGTATGGGGTACCTTTTAGACAAAAAACTTTATTATTTCCTCATAAACTAACTAACTAAACTCGAAACAGAACTAAAAACTAACGTTTCACTGGTGGATCCAGCAAAAACATAAAAACGTACTCTCTAAATTAGTTTATATATCTATCGTCAATGAACATTACCTACATACACACCAGCGGCAAATATTGTTTTTTAGCCACTCAGCCATAAATAACTTGAAAACAAAGATATCAGCTTCTTCTTAAATACCGTTTAAGTTGTCCAAAACGGCTGGAGTTAAATTATTTTGTCATTTTAACAGCGGTAGCGCCCCCTGTGGAGAGAAAACAAAAAGTTCGTGACCAACTTGAGTTATAAAATACGACTTTTAAATTTGATGTCATAATAAACGTTTTGTGTTTAGTTAATTTCTTTTTAGTGAATTCTTTGATGAGCTTTTGGTTCAAATATTATTCACCATTGACATTATATTCATATGTTTAAGTAATAATTGTCTAATGTAAACTTTTGCTCAGAAGTTCAAATTGTTAAAAAAATATTATTAGTTGTTTAAAACTTATAAATAACTATTTACGAAACGGCGCCTTTGATTTTAGAATAATCCTTACAAAGTTGCTTTTAGTTTTTCATTCGGCATTACTGATTAAATGTTTCTACTAACTTTTATTGGCCTTACATCCTTTTTAAAAAAGTCATGTAAGACTATTATATACCTAATTAAAACAGACGAGAAATAATGTTATTTCAAATCCATTAAAACCCCTGGTCAAAAATGCTGTTCAATTTAGCAATAACTTAAAAGACAATGACCATTTTTTTTCTTTATCTATGGACTACCGTGCTGACAACTGCGACATAAAATACAGCACCCCATTGCAGAATTATGGCGACCCCTAGCGACGATTGGTAGCGTTGGCACCAGGGTGGCATTGTGTGCCTCAGGGGGTATTTTGACAGGCCCGATTGGGGCCAGAAGAATAAGCTATTATAGTTTTAGGTATGTTTAATTAAGGTAACTAGATACAGTAGCCTAATTCCCAAAACCAAAGCGACAATCGGCAATCAATTGTCAAGTATTTGTAGAGCTTACCTAACCGAATTTTGAGTGAGTAACGGTTTGTCATTTGTATAGAAATGACGATTCCACTATTTTTAACTTTGACTAGTACCCGGTAGGTTCTTAAGCTTATATCAAATACCCTAAGACTAAGGCTACTTTTACCGCGGGCAAATCTACTCAAACTTGGGATAATCATGTATTTTATCGTGGAAAAGGCCACGGATGGAAAGCTTGAAATAAGTGTGCCTTACATAAAAAATAACTCACTAAAATATACCTTTACTCAAGATCCGACCATAGTTTTTTTACCGGAACTATAAAGGCCTTCTTATCATTTTTTTACTGCACAGTCCGCTTCATTGATTTACGGGACTTGCGGCTCCTTTGGCGTAGTGGTGTCGATTCTGCAGCGATAACGAGTGGCGACTAGTTTTTATGCGTCGATTAGTTGATTTACTGATAGGTTGTGGCCATTTTAATCTTGTGGAAATAGACGCAAAAATACATAAGTACCCATAAAATTGTATCTAATTCTGAGTGGGGGAAATGTGGTCATCTAATTGTTCTGTAATTAAAATTAAGAATATGTTATACTAATTCCGCACAAAAACCTATCTCTTTAAAGCATAATACATACCTTATATTGGATATCAACATTAAAATCTATCTTTCCGCTTCATTAAGGCCAAAATCGGACCAATATTTTGTCGTTTTTTTAACAACTTCGGGAATTTTAAATCTTATTTCTTTTTTAATCTTCCGCTACTGTTTTGTATGAGATATCTATCAGATGAACATAGCTATACTTACGAATGAATTGTCATCATCATCACCATTATAACTATTGGAAGCAGTGTTGGGTGTTATGATAAATTGTTCATCATAAAAACCCTCGTCCCACTATTGGGCACGGATCTCCCCAATAGAATCCATTGAAGGTTATTGGGGATTTTTTTATTGAGTGTAATCACCATACTTACCAGCCCGCCTGGTAACTATTAGCCATTCTTACATTCCTTTGTTTTCTTAAAATCTCCGAAATTCTCTATAAAGGGGTTGTGTAAACTATACCGTAATCTATTTAAAATAATATATAGTTTGTTTATTTATATAAACGCGCTAATCTCAGGAGCAGCTGATCAGACTTGAAAAATATTTCATGATGGATAGTACATTTACATCACCGAGGTAGGCTTATATTATATAAACTATACCTATGAAGATAAGCATAAAAAACGCAAGCAAAGTTGTCGGCGGGTCGGCTGGTGATTTTATAAATCCAAACATAACATCACAAACCCCTTACAAAACATAAAAGCAATCGTCTGTGATATTAATAAGGAATTAATTCTGAATGATAGTTCAATATTTTAAAGTGTTCATACATTTCCAAAACGAATTTAAAAGTGATACAAACATTATCAATTCCTCTTATTTGTTTTTAAATTAGCTCTTAATGCATAGAATTAAAGTTCCAATTTCATTGTGATCCAAGTGTAGGGTGTACAGTCACCAGCATTAATATCTGACAATGAACAGCGCCGCAAAAATATGTGACACAGATTGCCAGCAAAAACATGTGATAAGGTAACGTGCATAATAATCTGATGCTTTCGCGGCGGTATAAATATATGACATAGTCAACAGCATTAACATCTGACAACAGATGAGCGCGTAATTATCTGACATGCCCCGAAAGCAAAATTATGTGACACTGTTACTGCAAAATGATTTGACAATAGAATGAACGCATAAACATCTGACACATCAAATGACTTCTATAAATTGAAATTCATTTTGTAAACCCTAAGATATAGGTAATACTAGCGTTCCGCCCCGCGGCTTTGCCTGCGCTAAAATATATCTTAATGCGGATTTTTATATTTTTCTGCGGCAAAGAGTAGCCTCAGTGTTATTTTGATATTAAAAGTATAATTTCTAAACACGGCTTTTCCTGTGTTTTAAGTAACTTTCTTAAATGTGTATGTATATTATTAGGTATTATCAGAAATCTAGCACCCGTAACACAAGATTCTAGCTTACCACGAGGCTAGATGTTGCTTTGTGAATTGTCTAGCAATTAGCAATATTTATTGGTTCAATTTTATTTATTAGGTTTTTTGGTCGTAAGCTCAGTTATAAGAAAAATGAAAGGGCTGGGGATTTTATTAATAAATAAATGCCAAGTTTTCTGAACTAAATTTCACATGAAATGTTAAAATTCATAGTCTGCCTTTTATTTCTGATTGATTTTATAAATGAAAAGTCAAACCGTATGATATACTTCAATATTAGATAATAGTGAATTTATGAAAGAATAAGTTCCTAAACCTTAACCCTAAACTGCATGATTATTTTTCTTAAAAAAAATTTGTGATGGTCATATTTGTGTTCTAGATAAATAAAGTAAAATAAAGAAGAAATATTTAAAATTGATTCAAAAATTTCATATAAATTAAGTTTAAGGGAAAAACTGCTTTTATATTTAGTTCCATATAATTATGTAGGTATGGCAAAACATGCAATGAACTACCTATATTTTAAAATATCATTCGCGGGGCATGCGGAATATGGTCATTTTTTTTTAAAATAATAAGAAGACTGAAAAGATATTAAAAAAAAATTATATTGGTTGTGATAATAGCAATGAGAGCAACGTAGGGTTAAGAAGCATAAAAACGTAGTGATTCGTTTGTTCTATGAAATATCTTAAATTTACTTTTCATGAATTGACATGACATAAAATTTATGACAGTTTTCATAAATAAATCAAAACTCTTTAAGATCTCAAAACCATGAAAAAGTTTTAAATACACTTTAACTTTGACTACTGCCCTCCGATCTGTGTCGCTCATAGATTCAATATCGTAATGTTAAGAATCTTTTTACAAAAAGAATCTGAATATGAATTCCACCAATTCCTCAAGGAATCTTAATGAAATTTTAGGAATGTTTTATCTATAATATAATACCTGCCTGAGAAGTATATACTCTAACATTAAATCATTTTAAATAAAACTTTAAAAAAAAAGAAGGCACCCGGTGCAACTCGAACTCGCGGACTTCGGATTACGAAGCGCCTACTATAGCCATTAAACCACGAGGTAACTGACAAAGTGTGTGAAATTAAGAGATGGATCAAATGACGATCTGATGACAATCACATAATTTCGCTGTCGGGGCATGTCAGATAATTACGCGCTCATCTGTTGTCAGATGTTAATGCTGTTGACTATGTCATATATTTATACCGCCGCGAAAGCATCAGATTATTATGCACGTTACCTTATCACATGTTTTTGCTGGCAATCTGTGTCACATATTTTTGCGGCGCTGTTCATTGTCAGATATTAATGCTGGTGACTGTACTAGGGTAGTCTTTGGGTCGATAAAGATCACAATAAACCAACTAATTTGGACAGAAATGTGAACATTTTCAACATTTATGTATTTGTAGAACTATGAAATTGTAGACCGAACAATATTAAGAAATTTCAGACTCTGTTAATTGCGTATGTAGGTAGTTTAAGTAGCCTTTACAAACAGGCGAAGAGGTTAATGTCTAATTTTAATTTCAAATTACGTGATTTAACTGTGAATACAAAAATCATGAGCGGAACAGCGCGAGCAAACTCGCGGGCAAAAACATATTATTAACAAAATTCTTGTGTCACAATATTAATTAGTTAGATACGACTCCGAAACGGCTTGGCCGCGCCGGAGTCAATAAAATTTGTAGGACTGAGAATCGGCCGTAACACAAGCTTCAAGTTTACCACGGGACTAGATGTTTCTGTGTGTTGTCTAGCAATATTTTTTTTATAATTTTATTTCTGGCAGGTCTAAATAAACGTAGCCTTACGCTCCAGTAGTACAGGTGGGCGTTATCAGATCAACGCCACAATTTGGACGGACAAACCAACAAACATTCATAGGAGCTTAATACGTGTGTATGTTAATAAAACAACTAATGGTGACAAATGAATGCGTACTTCGTTTAGTGTCTTTTAATAATTCCCTGAATAACTTAAATGTGCTGAGGGAGAATTTTGATAGACCTTTTCCTTAGAATATTTGACGTTGTGGCCACTATTTCTAATTTACAAATAACATAATCTTAATCTTCTTATATTATATAAAAATCAATTGTTGTTCGATAATCTCAATAAAACTTGGGAACGGCGATTTAGCTGGTTTTGGTCTTGAAATGTTCGTAGTAGTCCAGGAAAGGTTTAAAATATAAGGCTGAAAGCGGGCGAAGCCGCGGCCGCGGCATTGTATATAAATAAATAAATATCGCCGTATAATTCACACAGCAACATCTAATAATATCAATAACAGGTGAAGGTATTATCCTAAAGCGCATTATGCGCCTGATATTTCACACAAAGCAAGCAACGCAGGCTTTTGAATTTATTTTCTAGGATAAATAGTTATGTTAGCCAGGGACAACGTTCGCGATTTCTCAGCGAGTTAAATGAGAAAATAAAATAAAGATAGAACGTGGTTAAAGCCAAATTAAATAGCTTCCTATTAGTGTCTTCATATGAATACAAAACAGACCATAGAGTAAGTAGGCTTTTACCATTTACCTTGAATTATTGACGATTATTTTACCTTGATAGATTTATTTATACGATAGGCAGTTACTGCTTTATCTACAGCCACTCATCAAAGCCGATAAACTGATACTTCACCAGAAAATGTACAGGTGATCAAAGATCCACAAAATCAATAATCGATATCCTATCAAGACGATCTATTGTTCCAAATGTTCCGGATATTTCTGCATTTACGTGGGAAATTGCTATAATCACTTCATCGTATAACAAGCTAATTTGTTTAATACAGGTGTATCAGAATACAATAGGATTAGAGTAAGAATGTTGAAGGTATGAACAAAGTGATAAATAAATAGGAGAAGTATGAACAATTTTTCGATTACATTTATTATTATTATATTTATTAAATTTTTTTATTGCAAAGCCAAAAACTTACTAAAAGAGAACATCAATACCATAAAGTTTTCTTCAAAAACTACACACCTCAGAAGTTCTGAGATGATTATATATAATGTGTTCTGAGTCAGAACACATTATTATATAATCATACAGAACACTTACGTTAATCAAATAGCTTACAACTTGGATACAAGTTGAATAGGAATAAAAATCAGAGATATTATGTTAAAAATTCACTTCTACCCAACTCCTTGAAATCCTTTTGATCTATAGCCCAGTGGTACAACTCCAATCGTAACACAATAAACCTTTTATTTGTTTCCCTTTCAAATTTCCGCCCCTAAACACACTCACCCCATTTCAACCCCAATGAAGTAATCCAATCTTACTGATTAACCAGTCTGATATCGGTCGGATATGTAACAATATCAAGATAATTTTTCAATGACTCTCGACGGTTGATTTGGGACTATTATCTTGTTTGGGATGATTTAAAAACCATTTAGTTGGTTTTATTTTAGGGACTTTATTAATCACGCGTTCTTGATTGCTGTCTTGCCGATGAAGATGTTAGCATAGGGTTAATGTTTTTTTCGGTGGGATTTTTAAGTGAGTTTTTCTGATTCGTTTTTGCCCGCGGTTTCGCTTGCTTTAAAATTGATTGTAACCCGTACTCTAACCGCACACACATTACACATTATTTGATATTTTATATACCTACTTAATAGAATATATATAATAACTATCCATTTTATGTATGTAACATATTTTATGTAAGTATAGTTATAAGGATAGTTTTTATTAAGTACCTACACACATATAAATCACCCAAGAATACATAATAAAACCCAAGCAAATAGCAAAAATAAAACAACAAAAATAACAACACAAAATATGTAACTCCATAAAATAAATCAACTAACATTTATGTGCAACAATGCCTACAGCTTTATATTCTAGTTCGTACGTTACGTAATTGTCACGTAACACGTGGAAGTGAGGATGTGCAGAGGCTGGCGATACAGCGGCCATTCACTGACGAACATGTTGGACAACTTTTTTTATTATAATATGTATATTGTATAATAATCAACGCAAACTTGGCCAGTTGATTAATTAAGACATACTCGTAATCCGTGTGACAATAAATGAAATGAATATGAGTAAACTAAGCGTCATTATGAATGTGTCAACTTTCTGCACCTGTTAAACTTAATTAACACGAAACGGGTAACATACCATAAGTTACCCGTTTCGTGTTCTAACATTGTTAAAAACCATGATAGTTTAAAAAGTTTAATACCATTTGCCCCAAAAGTTACAATGGATTCTATGTTGAGATCCGTGCCCTGTTCCTAGTATTAGTAGATAGATAGTTAGATAGTATTTATTATAGTTTTGTCAAGCTGCTATTTTTAGGTCTTCTCTGATTTATTTTATACAAAATTCATTTCTAAAATTAAAATAAACTCTGTCATAATTACCATAGTATCTTTTCTTGACTGGTCCTGATTTAAGAACATGTTCGTCAGTGAATAGCTAGCTTTACGTCGGGTCTCGCGGTTCCAACTGCATTCCGCTGACTTTCTATACTCGGCTCAATTAGCCACATATAAAGTTCCTATGTCACAGTATTTCTAATAATACTCATACCTATATAACTCCTTTAAACGATAAGGACAATTCTTAGGAAATTTAGTTTATAACTTTGATTAAAAATAGTTATTCTTATGTTTATTTATTTATTGACTTGTCCTTGTCTTGTGTGATCTTTAGGATTTTATGGAAATAAATGACATAAATCTTTATTAAGTTGGTTAGGAATGGGATGAAAACTATTTTTCACACAAATAAATGAAAAATATCCTCGGAAAAATAATTTAAATAATTAGTAGGTACACTAATTATTTATTACTTATTTTATAATACGTATTTTTAATGTACGTAATCTTTCTTTTAATTTACTATTTTTTAATGATCTGTCATTATGACAAAGGTTATAGATATAGATAATTATAGATGTGTATTTATAAATCGGAATCGGCTTAGTTTTTAACTTAAAGTTTGTTTAACGTAGTTTTCAATAGTTTTTTACCAAATCGGAGTTTACATTTAAAAGCCTATTGAATAAATCGCTATTACTAATGATTTCGGTTGTCAATCAATTATTGGTTGCAATTACAGTTTGGCAAGCGTGTGAACTTACGAGTTACGCCACACTGCGATTTGTCAATAACTCAATACGTTTACTGTAAATGTTACGTTGGTATCGTCGGCGTAATAAATCACTTAGTTTTTTTGTGAGATTAGTAGAAAATATTTTCGTACTGATTGTTATCCACAAATAAAAGCTTTTTTTTGTACAAATATTTAAGTATATAAATCTTAAACACAAATAAAAACATTTACCTGCCACGTCGTATAACTAAATAAACCATTTAGGTATAACTCGTCTATGTAAATTACCTACTAATAATAAATAATCTTAAATTCAATTGCAAAAAGATCTAACATGGAAATAATAATGGAAAAATCAGTTCTTTGCACTGTTTTCGTGCTGATGTTAAGAAGCGATCACCAGTGGACTCAATTTGATTTTTTATTTATAAAAAGTTTAGCAAGTTAATTAAACATAATGATATCGTCGACTGTACAAAATATTTACTCGAGCCATTACGATTGGTTCAGATCTCAGTGCAATTCTAGAAAGGATGCAATTTTTATGTATACCTACTGGTAATCGTCCAATATGCCTCGTCCTTGAATGTAAGACATTCTATACCATTCTCTTTGTCACGACTATTTCTTTCACTGATTCGCTTATTGTTTAATTTATGCTAAGATATCGTCATCGCATTACCTATATGACTCGATGACCATGATGATGATCTATGACTGGATCTCCCCTATAGAACCCATTATAGGACTAGAGTATTTGGTGTCACCAATGATGCTGGTCTAAGAGTATTACCAAAAAATAGGGCTCGAGTGGAGACCTCGGATCGGCAAAACGCAGTCGACCACACCAACAAGATAGACAGATGATGATTATTATTTAAAAGCTGCCAGTTCACGGTGGATGCAAGTTGTATTTTGGCCGTAACACCTGGAAATCATTAAAGGAGACCTATTTCCAGCAGTGGACGTCCGATAGTTGAAATTATGATGATAATGTGTAAATGAGTGCAGCTTTATTGATCTTACCCAAGCCAAGCTATTGTATAACGTAGATAATTATGTTGTAAGCTGCAATTGGAGCATGCTGCATGTTCGGGAAATACTAGGATTCTGATGATGTTTATATAATTTGTGATGACGGATTAACTCGCCTTTTATAGAAATTGAGTTATGCACACCTCTGGGCTGTAGCTTAGATTACAACTATTTGTATTAGAACACGAAACGAGTAACATACCATGATTCAAATGTTTTTGAGTTTCCCGGTATTTCGGCACTGTTGGAATAGAACAGATTGGAAATAGAACTATTCGTCAAAAACATGAAAAAGTAAGCTTCGCTGCTAAAAAAAAATTAGTCCGCAAAAGTTGGTCTTGGGTTGAATGAAAAAATATGGCCAAATAATAATTCTGACTCAACCGGGACTTGAACCTGCGTCTCTTGTAAAAACACCTAAACGTGAAGACTCTCATATTTCATTAAAACTGTACTGTAAGTTTCTCTTAATTACTATGATGATGTTAATGATGGTATTTTTAATCTATGGCTGCAATAAGGAGGTTGCAATTGTACATCCGAATACTCAAATTGCGTCCCTACACATTCAGTCCAAGGTTGCACGCTCGCACCAGTGCGTGAAGTATAAAGCACTTATCTGATCTCGTAGTGCACCAATTGCAGGTATCACAGGGATGCACTCAGGGTTAGTGTGGGGGCAAATATTCAGATTTTCATCATAAATCATAAAATATTTATTTATTTATTTTAAACATACTTTACGTTACATAATGTTACGTTAATCGTTGTTTCTATGAAAATATTTGTTTTAACTTTTATAAGATCCTAGTTGTGTTCCTACGCAGTACTAACACAGTTACTACTAGGCTAGTAGTTAAATGGATTTTCCTGCGGGAATATATCCAACTAAGTAACTATTCACAATTGAGATATGAATGTTAAAAATATCATAAAAGCACGGAAGCACTACATAAAATTTACTAATTTTATATTATATACTTTTATTTTTGACAAAGACCCCCCAAAACAAATCTTACTACATCTCTGTAGGCCATAGATTACCTTGTGCAATATCATCAAATGCCTTCCAGTATAATATTGACGTAATAAAATAATCCATATCTGATGTTTTGTTTCAAGTGATTGGGCAATTTCTAATTATCTTGCCAGCTAGGTATATCTTGTATGATATGAATGCCTTTGTTGATTTGACGACTCTCATGGAAAGAGTTGAAATGTTACTATTCTGATTCATGTTGATGATGATGATGATTTATCTTATTTATACCAACCGTTTTACCGTGTAAAGCAACAACAATGTCAAATTCCAAACATTCAAATTTTAAAAAGAATGTATAGACTTATCTGTACGTTCGATTGATCGAACTATCAGGAATCTCAAGAAGACGTGGTTCGATTAATCGAACCAACTGGAAAAAAAAGTTCACGTAGTCCGATAGATCGAACCATGGGGTCGAACCACGTGGCCTGGACCAAACTTACTCCTTTACAATATTAGTTACACAGTAAGACAGAGAAATTTCATCTGTTTAATTATTCCAAATTGGTAATTATTTAATACAGTAGTCTCTAATTGAAATTTATCAAAATCGGTATTAGAATCAAAAGGTATGTATTTTACATTAACATTGCCACTTTTCAGATACTATCGAATTTGTGTTCTAGAGTAGACATCCAGGGCAATGTCAATAAATCTGGTAAAGTACCTGTTCCCTTGATATCATATAAAGTAAAAACACCTTTCAAAACAAAATTCGGTCAATGTTTTAACTGGCAATGTTTTCTGACATAATGTAACCTTCATATTTCTTAATTGTTTCATACATTTTGTATTACTTTCATATAACAGTCACGGTTTGAATCAAACGAATGCTGAATTTAATTGTTTTCGTATTTTAGGAATTACCACCATCTTTTTCTGTGGGCAGACGCGTTGTTTTGTGTTCTGTTCCATTTTAATGCAACCTCTGTGTAAGAAGTACCTGAATTAGAACCTCCTGATAAGTAAAATAAAAAAAGAAAATATTCTAACTATTCTATCTCAACACTAGAAAATGGTATGAAAACTGCTACACGGTATGAAAAATTGTATGATGGCTGGTAAATGTTATGAAAAATGGTATGGTGTTTAGAAAGGTTAAGTTTTCATTAACTGTAAAATAAAATATAAGTACTTAATAGTTATACTAACTATCCAAAACCTATAAATAATGGGTATTCGTTTTCAGCAGAAGGATCTAATATGGGTTGAAATGATGAGGTTTCATTTTATCGGTAAATTCAAACCTGCTTGGGACAATCTAACAGTTTTAGAAGCCGGGCAAAAACATAGCTTACCTTCTGCATAGTCGGATAAAACCTAACACGATTTCACACTAAATATCTACAACTTTATAAAACAAAACACGCGCGTTGCGATTTACTCTTATTTGTTTTGCTCTCGTTATTTTGGCGTTGTGAAAGTAGGCTTTGTTTCAATTATGCAAGTTGATATGTCTCGTGCTTTCACTGTCTGGGTAATTCAGCTTCCTGTATCTGTGTTTAAGGCTAACGATGCCTATCTTTTCAACCTACATTCACCCACTACTGGGATTATATCTAGTAATTTTAACAGCAATATTTAGGGTGGTAATTTTAACAGCAATATCTAGGCTCAGTGGTGAGCGCGAAGCTTATTTTATTGGTATCATACATCTATTATTAATACACAATAGTAAGTATAAATAGCTACCCAAGGTGAAGCAAAAGCGGGAAGCTATTAACGTATTCTCTAAAATTTGTAAACTAAAAGCATAATATCGGATTATGAGCTAATTGAGCTAATTATAAGAAATCTTTGTCAATCTTCATAAAATTCTTGGTCTATATTCTATATTCTTTCATTCCAAAGGTCGTGGGTTCAATTCAAACCCCACCGCGTACCTCTAATTTTTCTTATTGAAAAATTATGTGTGCTTTGAAGTACATGCTCTAATAGTGAAGGTAAACATCGTGAAGAGACCGGCCTGTTCTGAGGACTTTAAAAAGTTTGAAGGACATTTGTCACTCACCAACCCGTACTTGGCCAGCGTGGTTAATTAAGGCCTATTCTATTTAACAATCTCAAGTTTATATTGTATGTTCGGAATGGAATGTTTTGAAACCTTTAATGATTAAGATTACTTACGTAAACTTTACACAACTTGACAATAACTAATTCATATTCTTAGATGTGTATCTAGTAATCTCAATCAAATACGAAATAGATAAATTTCAAATACAAAATGAACTGTTACGTCGTTCAAGAGACTATAATTTTATCGATAATATCAAAATCGCTTGGCCTGAAATAGTATTGTCAGATACAACTAGGTACAATCGCCGCCGAAAGTATCCATTTATTTTTCATCATCACTCCTATTTACGTTCCCACTCAAGCTAGGTTAGGTAGACTACTGTAGGTCTACTTTGCCTATTAAAATTTATACTTACTCGTATCATAGAATTTGTTTTATAGTAAACAAAGTTTAGTAGTTTTATTTTTACGGGGTGTACCTACCTAAAAGAAGCTTATTCTCAAGTCCGCCGAAGTAGCAACTGGCCCAGCCGTCCTTGAGATATAAAGTTACAACCAAAAGTGGCATTGATTTTTATATGCATTAATAATTAGAAAGCAAGTTTTGAAGTGTGATTTACAATACAATACAATACACAATACAAAATACTTTATTGTCACACCACATTACAAAACAGATACACAAAAAATACAACACATAACAATACAGTGGAACAATGGGCGGCCTTATCGCTAAGAGCGATTTCTTCCAGGCAACCGTGGGATGGAATAAATATTGGAAGAGAAGTAAAGCAGTGGCGTAGTTTAAAAGTATTAACATTAGAATTATAATAATACCTAAAACTAAAATTTATCTAATAGGTATATTTATTTATGAAGTACCTAACATTAAACTAGAAACATATTTTTTGCTGTGTTTGTAAATAATGCTTGTATACTAAATTTTTAAAAGTATGTATCGTCTTAGCCTTTCTTATATCTTTCTTATATTGTCTTTCCTTTCATAGATTTAAGATTTTGATTATGACATTTCTCTAAAAAAAATTTAGACGGAAATATGTGAGGAATAGTGATTCCTAGATATCCGTCTAAGTTACTTAGTAGTAACTAGAACTTAGTGAGTATTCACTAGCATTAAGATCCACGAAGCTGAACGGACAAGCCGATAATAGGTTTTTAGTTTAAGCTTTAGATTAATTATACACTTATATTTTTTGTTGAATAAATAAATAAAATAATATATATTTTAATGACTACCTACTTGTAGTTAATTAATGCCTAATGGGTGGGAAACGTATATCAGAGTAATCATAAACACAACGAATACAAAAATATCTTCGCATTTATTTCATAACATCACAAACATTCAAGTTATATACAGTCAACGAAGCAGGAGCTAAACATTTAATAACACATTATTCTATGTACATCTGAGCGCAACACTCTACCAACGTGCATCTAACATGAATGGACAATACAGTAAGTTCACACGTCCCAAAGATAATCAAAAACAAATAAAATCTAATGATCTAAGAAATCTTGTCAAAGATGATAAAGGTACACTCTATAATGTGAAAATAATTGACAAAATCGATTCAATCATGTTAGAAGCAAACATTAATTAGGATGCCAACGCAACCCAGTGACACAACCTATCTCGTGAGCGAAATTCCGATCTAATAACTAATGATCACATTTAATAGCTTACTCTATAAGGTACTGGTGACAATGACAGATGAGCTACTGAAACTAATCTAATAGCTTTTTCTAGTAACTCAAGCAACCATTGGGGGTTTACACGCAACCTAGATTAAAGAAATTCTAAAATTTGATTCAAACGGCGTATTTTTGGCTTGTTTTCTATTGTTCCGTTTGAAGACTAGGTTTTGTGTGACCCTTCGAGACTTATTGCCATCCGTGAGACTGTTGGCCGTAGCTCTCGTGTCCGTGGCTCTCGTGGTGGTGGTGAGGGTGGTGTTCGATCTCCTTCTTGAAGTAGATGGGGTAGTGAGATTTTACGCCAATTGGGACTTCCTTCACCAAAGGTACCTTAACTTCAGAGTAGACGGGGTAGGGCTTGTCAATGGGCACTTTAACCTCATAAGGCACAGGCTTGTCAACAGTGTAAGGGATCTTCTTATAGACATCATAAGGCTTGGGTACTGGGACCTTGATGTGGACTGGGTAGGGTTTCTCAACCTCAACCTTGTAAGGTTTGTCGACTGGTACCTTGACTTCGTATGGTACGTGCTTGTGTACAGTCACTGGGTAGGGCTTCTCCACGGTCACTGGGTAAGGTTTCTCAACGTACACGTTGTAGGGCTTGTCGACTGGTACCTTGACTTCGTAAGGGATCTTCTTGACGACTTCGTAAGGCTGGGGAACCTTGACTTCGTATTTCACGGGGACGGGCACTTTCTTCTCGACGGTGTAGGGCTGGGGATAGGGGACCTTGACTTCATAGGGAACCTTCTTTTCGACGGTGTAAGGAGTGGGCACCTTAACTTTGACTTCATAAGGCTTGTCGACAGGGACCTTTACTTCATAAGGGATCTTCTTGACGACTGTGTAGGGTTCGGGGACGTACACGGGGTATTTGACGTACTCCTTAACGGTGACTGGGACTTTCTTCTCGACGGTGTAGGGCTGCGGTACGGGCACTTTGACCTCGTACGGTACTTTCTTCTCGACGGTGAACGGGACGTGTTTCTCGACGGTGTATGGGACTGGGATCTTCTTGACGATCTCCACGTGTTTCACGTGTTCGTGGTGAGTATGGCCGTGGCTGTGGCCGTGTCCGTAGTCGCTGCCGATTGGCTTCCAGTCTCCACCTCCGGAGGAGATCTCTCCATGTCCGCCGAGGCCTATGCTACCTCCTCCGTAACCGCCTCCATAGCCGCCTCCGTAACCGCCGTCGCTGAAGCCACCATCACCGCCGTAGCCTCCATGCCCTCCGTAAGAGCTTTCGTAGATGCCACGCTTCTCCTGTTTCTTCTCTTCGACGGCCTTTTGTGCGCCTTTCTCCTCTTTGGCAAAGGCCACAACGGCCAATGCTGCCACCAAAACAACCTGGGAACAAGAAAGAGATAATTAGATTTCAGAAGACAACCACAAAGTTCAAGAATAAAAAGTGTTTAAGTGTTTTCGATTGTTCAGCGCTTTGGTGTCTTATTGATTCAGTTCGGTTTGTCTTGGTATTTTATTAAAAAAACAAACAATTTGAAAAATCCTTTGTTGTGTCCTTATTGGCTTATGCAATCCAAGGAGTCGTATAAGTTTTAGTGGCGATGATATCACTTTAAGAAAGTGGAATATCCGGAGATCCTACAGATAACCTCACATGCAATGCAAGCGGAATATTGAATCCAAAGTAAAAGTACTGATCCACTTTATGTATCGTAATATGAGATTAGAATAGTAAGTTTTACTTTCTAAATCTCGTAACCGTTGTTATGCTGGGTTTATCGATGGTACTTATTTCTGAACATATTCCATCATCTCTAAACACGTTACTCGTAGAAACTATTTATTTATTTATAAATATATTGTGATAAGTTACCTAAACAAAACTTAATAATATGTACGCAACGAAGCAAAAACAAATGAATATTAACTAAGAATATAACATAACGTTCGTGTAATCAACATTAACACACTAACATAATTATTCATAACATAATAACTGTTGCTTCAAACGATTAAAAACTGTTATCAAACAAATGGAGTTATTCTCGTTCCAATAGCATAGCATTCGTAATATTTGTAGATACGAATTAATTCATATTATCGAACTCATTAACGTAATTATCGATTTCCTTTCAACTTTAACTTTGACATTGTTTACAATCACAACAAATTCTAAATTGGCAACGTAATAACAAAGTAAATAAAGCTAATCATAGTTCAGTAAACTATTCATGTGTCATCATATCACATACAAAAAGGTGTTGTATGCCGAATTGTAATGTTAGATTCGCCGTAAAATATTGTAGAAATCGACAATCTTGATTGAGGCATTACAAACGAAACACAATGCAATTTCATGGTTAGCATCTACGCCTCAGAAGTAACAAAAGAATTAAATACGTTTTTTTCTGTCATGAGAATTAGGTTTATTCTGTTATAAGAGCCGTTGTCTAAGTGGGAACACACTCGACTCTCATATCGAAGGTCGTGGGTTTAAACCCCGCCGCTAATCTATGGATTTTTCTTCTTGAAACATTTATGTGCGCTTTGAAAACAGGACAAGTGTCATTCACCAACCCGCACTTGGCCAGCGTGGTGAATGAAATGGCATAGTTATTATGTTTATATTTATCAAGTTAACGAAATTAGTTAAAACTTTTGCTCTGTGTCAGAAACAACTAATAAGCTATGAAACAACTATCAGATAAAATATAACTATGTCCATATAGAACTAAATTACGTAATTTAGTGAAAGGGAAACCATATTGCCCTTAATTTGAATGGTATTTCTGCTGAGTACTTTTAAGGACGTAAACAAATTGCATAACAAAATTATAGATTGTAATTTCTAAGAAACGAGAGTTGAACTTGTCTTAAAATATACCTAATATAAATTGTTGTCCCGAGGCAGGAATCGAACCCGCAACTTTTACGTCGCAGTCGGACCTTCGCCCGCTGCTCCACAGAGGTCGTCATTATTATGAATATGTATATACCCACGCTCGGTGGTGCAGCTCGGCTGGTGATACGAGATTGCGTCATGGGCACTGGTAGTGTTAAAGGACAACCACGGGAATATATGGGGTGATAGACAAACAGTGACTGAATAAATCTTCAATGAAAGTAAGACAAACTAAAGAAAGTCCTACTTGAATGTAAAGTTAATACCAAAGAGCACTGACCCTTGGTTTCACTAGGAAGCACAACCTGATTCCAATAGTGGAATATAAGTGCTGTCCTATCTGTCTAACTTTCTATGGAGTGATGAGGAAGTAGGTGCGGTTGGGTGCGAAGACTAGTAATTTATTTAATGATATAACATAACGTATATTTTAAACTAGTTTTAACTTGGTTTTCTTCAAAATATTTTTTTTTCTAATTAAAAAAATCTAAAACCTTGAATATTTGTTCAGCCTTTTTTATTTGTTTCAAAAAATATGAAAAACATTGAGTAATATTTGAAATAAAAATATATTAAACATACGATATGTTTTATATTTTTAGTTCGTTTTATAAGTTTTGTTAAACTTAGATAAAAAACTATTGAAATTGGAAAAATAACATGACGAAGCGAATTAAAACTTCTACATTATTTGTAAACATTGGCGAGCTTCAATATCATTTGTATGCAAATCGGTGATGTAACATTGAAATTCCATCGTATTCTATTATCAAATAAAAGCCTATAAACCTAGATAAAAATGACTAAAATTTGCTAATTGCTAGAAGTGGCGTGTGCTATTTATGTATATGATGACTTGATGAACAAACATGTAACATCATTACATAAGGTGTTACGCATTCGAACACTTTTAATCGTCATGCACAATCACGAACTATAGTGTAATCTTAATAATGAGTGGTTGGAATCTCGTCAGTTTTGTAATGTTACGGTTTTGTTGGTAATGCGATGATTGATTAGAGCCACTAGGTCAGGAAGAAATGATGCATCATACATACAGTGTTTTTTATGTTGGTATTTTGCAAAAGGAACAAAAGACAATTACAATTTGTTTTTCTGTAAGCATAGAAATAAGTTCCTAATTCAAATGAAAAACATAGTATGTACGCCTGTATAGTACCTATGTGACTAATTTTTGGTATCAGATTTTAATTATTATTTTCATTTGGTTTTTGTAATGTTGGTAGTGTGAGAAAGGAACAATAGACAATTGTTATTTGTTTTTCTATGTCTACAAGTTCCTTAATCAAATAAAATACATAATGTATGTATGAATATGACATTCGGTTTTTGCTTTGAAATTTCAATTATTATTTCTATTAGACATTTTATTTTTAAACTGTTCTGATACTGTTCAAGTCTGATTTGTCTGGTTTTTCTGACCAAACACAACAAAATATAACATACTAAAATTACCTGCTCGTAGAAAAGAGTTCAACGCGCTCTACACACAAGCATTTTCTCATGTGAGTCATGAGTAATTTTATGGATAATTTTATTAGTGTTTTGGCCGTTTAGATGTACCTAATAAGGTAAAATTAAGCTTAAATAATACAATGAAATTAAGTGTAAGAAGATATTTAACATGCCGATTTTAATTTTAATACGCAATAATAGCGATATACTAACATCAAGTTATTAAATTAATTATTTGTTGAGTCCACAATTGATAGGAATGCTGGCTTCCATTTTGGTCAATGAATTAACATTGGCAATGTATTCTGGGCACTTTACTTTCTTCACCAGAAATTGTAATATTTTTATAATATTAATAATATAGAAAAAATACTTCTGGATTTCAATGGGAGGGTAATAATATAGAATAGTGGTGTTACCCAAAGAAAGCAACATTGACCTTGAGATAACTATAATATTCTAAGAGAAAACGTATCTATTCGATTTCGTATTGTCTCGATTAGTGTTACTCACACGATGAAGTGATTTGGCCATGAATAAGACTTTCTTGCACTAACTGTTTCTTAATTTAAATCTAGATCGCCAGAAAAAGTAAACGTACCTATTGATTTAATCTCGGCTTTGGTTATCTGAGGTATACTGTATTAAAGTATATAGAAATATTAGGTATAATTGCGAGTACTTCATGGATATTTTCAAGATTTTTTTAAGAGTAGTTAATTTTTTTTATGGTTTGGAGTCGGTAAATGGATAATTTTGTTATTTTCATAATTTGGGTGGATTTATTACATTTCAATTTAGGGACCATTCTATTCTAAATAATTTAATGCATTTCAAAAATGATATTATTGGCGCCAAAAATATCCAGTAAATAGTAACATAAAGATACATAATAAACCATTTTAGATATATTCTCTATATTTCATAATTTCATGACCGGAGATCTCTTAAATTAAATCTTTACAAATGCATTTCTGGTTTACGGCAAATGTGTAAAAAAACATAAAAGCATGTTCGTAAGTCTAACAAACACACGACTTACCAAGTCATATGTTTGGTTGCAGTAAAGTTGCATAATAGAAAATAACTTAGAATTACCTAATTGCATGCTGTAAGTTGTAATTTTGTGCTTTCTCGAAGGCTCTATGAAAGGGAAAAGTATTTGCTCACGGAAACCGAAACTATTCATAATAACCTGCACTTATTAGATAAAATATGCCAGTTTGATGCTCATTTAATAATATGTTGCGGATAATTGAATTGAATATATCAAATAAAATCAAATTTAATAATATGGGATCATGCGTTAAAAAATTTGTTAACATCGTTTTTATAAGCATCTCTTAATACAAGTTAAAACAAACTTCATTGATAAGTAATACAGATGTAACATAATTTTGATTAATTTACACATTTATTTACAAAAGTATCACTTATCGAATTAATTTAATAGAGCACACGTGATTTTTCCGAGCACTCTTTTTCCGTCCTAATTACGCACTTTTTACCTAAACGATAATTTGAAAATCGAAAACACTTTCACGTCACAATGTCACTTCACTATTTTCTAACTCACCAAGAACTTCATGTTGCTGCGAGTCTTCGTCGACGTCGAAGACCGGTTGTGTGGCCAGTGGTGGCTCACCACAGACTTTATACCGTCCCTCCCACTTACCAGAGACAAGCGAGAAGAAGGCCTGATAATGATACCAAATTAATTATATCATTTTGAATTTGGTATGCGTAAGTGTGACCATTGTGGACTAACCGATATTTCACGCTTTTTGTATCCACCGTAGATACGTTGATATTTTGAAATTTAATGTGGAACGTTGTATTTGAATTAGGAATGCTAGTGATGAGGTGCTAATCGATTCGTAAAACGATGCGAGAATGATAATGTTTCATAATGATTTGCAAATTAAATTATCTCTGTTGTATTCTCGTATTATACTTTTGAAATTTAAAGGAAGTAAAAAGTTATCAGGCAGTCCTTTTTTAATTAAAAAAACTAAAAATTAGCGAAACATCACATGAAAATTCAACAAAATTCATTACACGTGTCTTATGAACATTTATGACATGGGCAAAACCCCAGGTGGAAAACTAAAGTTGTCAATTAATGGGGACACCCATTAATTTTTATTTACTTATGAGGTTGTTCTTATATTTTATATCTTATCATCACTACATAGTATAAAACAGAGTCGCTGTCTATCTGTTTCTTTGTATACTTTAATGTTTTAAACTACGAAACGGATTTTGATGCGTTTTTTAAATAGTTCACGATGAATGTTTATAAGTATAATCAGGAACCCTAGACGAAGCAAGGGCGGGTCGCTAGTCTCTAAATAAAATTAAAATTAAAAGGTAACGTTATATTGACATATCAATCCAAACATCACCAACCGCATTGCATAAAAATAAACAACCATATAAAAATTTCGTTAACATTGCTCGCAAATTCATAGGTCAAAATTCAATTCTAGATGTCTTGTGGCCTAGGTATTGCGTTAGACTGTCTAGACTACCTATCTATTAAACCTATTTGAATTTATGGCTCATTTATCAAAATCTGATTAAACAGATATTAGTTATGCAGATTTCAAAACAGTCAAACCTATCCAAATAATTTTGTTACAAAACCTATCCAAATTATTTTGTTACAATGAATATGAGTAATTTATGGAATTGATTGTTATCCACAATAAAAAAATATTATTTAGATATACGAAACATGAACCATAAATAGATGTTATACAACGAAGTAAATAACAAAAGATCTAATTGTTTTGTTGATTCCCGGTAGAACTGTAGGTTTTCATAACAACCCAAATTACGTCCCACTACTGGGCACGGGTCTCATCAATAAAACCCATGTTATAGGTCTTAGAGATCTGGTATAATCACCACGCTTACCAGCGGGGCTTACTATCGCAGTACGTTACAGTAAACAGAACGATGCTGCTGCTCGTCTGTTAGAAATAAATCTCTTAATTAGTTTCCCCACATGACCTCTTATAAATACTAGCTTTCCGCCCCGCGTTATAATATTTTCCCTTTGTAAAAATCAATGTCCTTTTCCTGGTTTTAAGCCTATCTATCCATAAATTTTCAGCCAAATCGATTCAGCCGTTTTCTTGAGTTATAAATAGTGTAACTAACATGACTTTCTCTTTTATAAATGAAGATAAAAGATGAAGATTAAATAAATAAATATTGGTAGATAATTCGTACAGCAACATCAAGTCCCGTGGTAAGCTCGAAACATGTGTTACGTACGCGGGTGCTAGAGGTTCTGATAGACATACCTATACGTAGATAGTAATTTTTACAAAAATATGCATATAACAAATAAATGATCTTTATCTTTAAATACTGTGCAATTCGGGCCTTGCCCAGGACATTCTCCGCTTAACATACAATTTACAATACATAGGTACTAAAATCTGTATAATCAAGAACATAATGCGAGCCGTTAGTATCGATTTTACGTAATGCATTTTTGTTTTATTCGTACACCTGCTCTCCTATCTCCTAATTACAAAGTTGCGTCAATGGTCACGTGTTGTGTAATATAAATCTGTATCAGGTAAGTAGGCTGTATGCAGTTTTTTTCTTATTGTGTCTCTGTGTTAACACGGCATACATTTGGACACAGCATAAATGTCCACATTATCATAACCGCCATTAACGTTCCCACTGCTGGGACACAGGGGCATCTCTCTTAATGAGAGTGATTAACCCTTAATTCACCACGCTGGCCAAGTTCGGGTTAGTTAGAGAATGACACATGAACTGAACATGTCTTTCAAAGTGTTCAAGGTTCTTAGAAATACCGGTTTCCTCGCGATGTTTGCCTTTACCGATAAAGCCCGTGTTTAAAGAGCTGGACCAAGTAAATGTACTATTCTTAGGCCGTCACCACACGGGACCTGTGGGATTAAGTATCATCATCATCATTTCAGCCATCGGACGTCCACTGCTGGACATAGGCCTCCCTTAATGACCTCCAGGTATTACGGTCGGATGCAGCCTGCATCCACCGTGAACCAGCAGACTTGACAAGATCATCTGTCCATCTTGTTGGTGGACGTCCGACGCTGCGTTTTCCGATCCGTGGTCTCCACTCGAGAACTTTTCGGCCCCATCGGCCATCCGTTCTCCTTCGGATTAAGTAAACTTTTATTAAATTTGAAACCATTGTTATTTCACCCACGATAATTTCAAAAGTTTATTAGGCACTTATATCGCATTCGACATGGATACAAATTCTCGTGTGATTTTAGTTACATCACGACTCCTTTAGCCGAGAGATTGTAACGCTCTTGGTCAATATTCACTTTGTTTTACTTAAAACAGATACAATCGTTTATGAATACCAATATTATATACGGACTCACTTTTTCCACATACCTAAATAAAATCAAAATATTTTTTAGTAGATATTAAAGTAAAAATGTCACTGAAAAATAACCAACTATTTAAGATATGGTAGAAATAAAAGTAGAAATTGTTATTATCATTGAGCAATATAACAGGAGAACATAAAAGGGAAAGGATGTACCTACGCGTACCAAACCCTTGGGTCTAAGCACAGGGTCTAAGATACCAACGTTAGTTGTTCTTGATTCTTAGCCGTTTTCGACCACAGCGACTGTATCTAAGTATTTATGTTTATAGGAGTCATTCAGAGTTGCGTTCATGCATTCCAATAGTCTTATGTAGGTACCCAATTTGTGACTTAAACGTTCTTTTGCAAAATTATGCACGTGTGTTATTTTGAAAGTGATAGAGGATTTTCGAAGGCGGTTCATTTTTCCGGTAGTCACGGTTACAGTCAAGCCTTCTTTCTCTTTGAATGTCTACGCGTTTTGCTGAACGATTCTTCTCCTCTCAGGTCGTTTACCTCCTAAGGACTGCATTGTGGCAACGTTTCATGTCTTTTCTAAACATCTTTGTACATGGGAAATTGATCAATTTTGGAGTTCAGAAAAGAAAATGCGTTTTACAGATTCCATTTGAAATGCACACTTTTGTCAGGCATCCACAGCACATAGCCACACCATAGCACTTGACGCCTCATTAGGTATGCCTCGATACCACAGACGACGTAAAACGAATGAATGAATGAACTCTTTATTTTACTTATAAATGACAGATAAAAAAATGACAGAATTATAATCAGACCACTTCACTTCTATGGTGTCTCAGAGGCATTTCAAATGAAATCTGTCCAACTTTCAGCTGTAAGTCTTTAGCTTTATGTTTCCGAGGAATAAAGCAAGATACTCTACAACCTTGGTGTTTAGTTTAATATCGTGTGAACGGAAAATCTTTTGTTAGAGCTTCCCAATGGCTGCCGAACCAACACGCCAATCGACTTCCGACTCTAGATCACCTTTAAATGATAAGGTACTACCGAGGTATTTGAATTTGTCCAATTGTTTCAAGACCTAGCTACATTGTGGTAAGTGGTGGAGCGTATCCATAGACATACATTGTTTTAGAGATATTCATTTTGAGACCTAATTTGCAACATAGACGAACCACGTCTAAACTAGTAATAAAGAAAGAAAATTGGTTTATACATACACAACATTACAACATACATGTTTTTATGCACACACATAAAAACACAGATAAGCAGGGAACACATTTGTAACACCCGACGCGACGCGACGTGTCGACACCCGACGTGCACCGTGCATATTACCAACACGCGACGCCACGACATACTAGCATTTCATCATCATTTCACTAAATAAATGCAAAAATTTAATATGAAATTGTCATAAAGTGACAGTTCTCGAACGAATGACGCGTGGCGTCGAGTGTTGTCTAGAAACATACTGCGCTCCCGCGTCGGATGGCGTGTTTACCCCCACCATGGGAACGCATGGTGGGGGTAAACACGCACACGCAGATCTGGCACGTCTGGATCAGGTGGCGTGTGCGCGCGTGGCGTCGGGTCGCGTGTTCAAAGTGTGTTTCTGGTCTATATAGAAAACCATACATTTGATTCGACTCAACACGCATCACGTTTCATCGGGTGGCGTCGGGTGTTACAAATGTGTTTCTGCCTTAACAGACACAAAAACATAGCTCAAATAAGTTCTAGCAGACCTTCGGCAGTTTCCGTCACGAAAGAAATATATTATATGCGTACATCAGTTCAGCTATAACGTCGTGCGTTACTTTCGTTCGAACTGTAAGTCTGGCTAAGCTAAAGAATTGACCATCTCCACTCCACCATTGACAACCTATGTGGCCCAACGGGTGAAGGTCCGTCTGCAACGCAGGAGGGTTCGATTCCCGCCTCGGGACAAATAATTATACGATCTGCAATTATTTTCTGTTTTTAAACACCAACAGTCCAATGAGCAACCACATGGCTTCTTGAACGGTGTTGCAAGTAGAAGCTCGTTGAAGACGGGTTTGAAGAGGCATTGCATGTTCATGTGTCCATAACTTGTATGTACTATGTAGGCAACACTGTACTCGTAGTTATGAAAGTAAATAAATAAATAATAAATATTGCTGGATACCAATAAGATTGACAGATGTCAGCACACGGTGGATGCAAGCTACATCCGACCGTAATACCTGGAAATCTTTAAGGGAGGCCTATATCCAGCAGTGGACGTACGATGTCTGAAATGATGATGACGAATAACTATACTCATATTGAGATAAACGGGCAATACACGAACCATATTTACGTAGACTATTGATCAACCGTTTCCGATCCTGATGAAGTCCCATGTTCTGGGACGAAACGGTTGATCAATAGACTACGTAAATAAGGTTCGTGTATTGCCCGTTTATCTCAATATGAATTTATCAAACCACGACAGTTTTTATAGTAAAATAACTAAACTAATAAATTTAACAAGATTACACGTAATACTAATAAGGCAATACTTACAATTGAGTAGATTTACAAGATACGTTAGTTAGATAATAAGTTATTAATATCGCACTTTCCCTGGACACATCAGTGTACCGGTTCTTGCATCGTAATATACTTGACTTGGCTTACTAGCCCTGTTGGCTAAGTGGGAGCACACTCGACTTTCATTCCGAAGGTCGTGGGTTCAAACACCGCCGCGCACCTCTGATTCTTCTTCGTGACAAAGACGTGCTCTAAATAAAGGAAATAAATGTCTTGAACTTTATTTTACATCTGTAAAACTAAATAACTATTTCGACTAGCTCAAAGTACAAGGCTTCGCCTGCGTTATACCAGCTTTTACTACGGAAAGTTGATATTTTTTGGAAAGAAATGTCTTGAATTTTAATAAAATAAAATAAAATGAATTTTAACTAAATGACTTTTCGACTAGCATAAATTTACTCCTTAGTTAATATTATCTTTTTAATATTAATTTAATAGTCTTATTTATTAGTATTTTACATAATACATAAATTTAATCAATCATAAGCTAACGAAGACACGGATAAGCTAATTACATGGTCTAACTAAAGAAATTGCGGCCATGACACACAAAGTGACCCGAATGTGCGATACTTTAAACAGTTATGTAGATTTTATGAATGACGCGGTTTTCATGGCCACAATGTAGCAAAATCATCAAGCTTAGGTAATAATATCTAAGCTTGCTAATTTTATTCTGTATAAATTTGTTAAATCAAAACTTAATGACAACACAAAATTAGTTTTTTTAATTAGTTATGAGTTTGTAATGGTCTTTAGTAGTCTTTACTTCACAATGAATGGATTCGGTTAAACATTGGAATAATGTAAAATTTTATTAAAAACTATTTAGTAGTTTTTGCGTGAAAGAGTTCCAAACATCACGTTTACATACATAGATACATTTGACACATACACAAACTATTTGAGCTTGATTACTTCTTGTTTTCACTACAACAGTGAGATGAGATGGCTTAGTACTATTCTTAAGCCGGCATCACACGTCAGTTCTTGTAGGGTTTTACATATTCATAGATATAATAGACAGTAAAAGCATCAGAGCGAGTGATTGTGTAACTCATTCTAATTATGTTACGTGGTAACAGGTATAGAATCATTTGATTCTCATTATAATATTGATCTACCACTATATTTACGATAAACAAGATTTGGCATGTCTATTAGTTAACATTAAAAAAATTACAGTATCAATAAAAGGAAATACAAAGATCTTAATTGACTTTATGGTTATTATATTGCTTATTTTGTTTCATTTATGTTTGTGGCGTTTAATTTTATTATGATTTTATATTTTGTATGTACCAATATGGGTCTAAGTCTAAATGTATTCCCTCGAAACCTATAATGGCTAAGTGGCACACTTTACTTTCTTTCTGAAGGTCTTTCTGGGTGAGTTCAAACCCCACCGCAACTACTAAAATTCTTTTTGAATTTGAGTCTGTTTTAAAACACGTGCTCTGAGGTTGAAGGCAATCATCGAAAGGAAACCGGCATATTCCGAGAAATTTGAAAGGTTTAAGGACATGTGCCATTCAGCAGCTCGCACTTGGTCAGAGTGGTGAATAAAGGCCTAACCTTTTCCTCCAAAGAGATAAGTCCCTGTGTCCCAGCAGTGGGAATGTATTTAGTGGTATTGATGAGGCTCTTAAGCCATTTTAAAGTCTCGTTGCCTTAAGTAGAGCAATGTTTAAGTTTACACATTAACAAGTAGCCGTCAAGTAACCTTAACACTAATTAAAGAGATCGGATTAACTTTCAGCCACTCAACTTTCATTTTTGACTGTTGAGAGCTGTGGACTAAATACAATACCTATCTAATTATTCTGACTACATTTATATAAAAACAAATATAGAGTTGGAGCTGACAGCGAAGTAAGAGGTTGTGGACTCCATTCCCGTCTCGGGACAAATGTTTGGACCTGCTGATATTTGTTTCGGATATTCTGAGTGTATTCTATGTAAAATAAAAATAACTTACCGTATATTTGTAATCCTAATCCTAATCCTAACTAATATTATAAATGCGAAAGTAACTCTGTCTGTCTGTCTGACTGTTACCTCTCAACCGATTTTGATGAAATTTGGCACATACAATCTTTAGACCCTGAGACAGAAGATAGGCTACTTTTTACCGCGGAAAATTAAATGCTTCCGCGGGAAAATATACGCTTACGCGGGAAAATTCGATTTGGATGAAGTTTAGTATGGAGATAGTTGCAAATAAAAGTATACCTAGGTATGGCGAGACGAAGTTCGCGGGGGCAGCTAGTATATTATACTTCAAACGAATTAATACAAAGATGTGACCTATACAGGGTGTCCCAAAGTTATGGGCCATGGAGGGGAAGTACCTTAAATATCGTAGATAGTGAATTTTGCTCAAAGAAGACATCATTTTATTTTTAAAAGTAAGTAATTCTGCATTCATAGATTTTCAAAAAATTACTTGCTTTGTCTGGGAATCGAACCGACTCACATGTGGAAAAAAAAATTACTCTACTTTTATGATACCAATCGAAAGAATAACTAAAAAATAATAACTCTGCTTAAGTAACATAGTATTAATTTCGCCATGTGGCTCAACTTTTTATATTGGATTGATAGCGTGAATTTTTATTTTTATATTTATGATGAAAATATTGGTGGGAAATAGCTTAACTAATAAAAACACGGAAAATACGTTATATACAGGGTGTCCCAAAGTTATGGGCCATGGAGGGGAAGTACCTTAAATATCGTAGATAGTGAATTTTGCTCAAAGAAGACTTCATTTTATTTTTAAAAGTAAGTAATTAACATAATTATACAATTAGTCCACTCATGCCTAAACACTTAGTTAAATGACTCAGTAGAGTAGATCATGTTAGCAATTAAGTACTTAATTAAACTATTAGGCCTACAAAATTACTTATACGAGTTCAGGCTTCATCACAATCATTATCATCATTGGCTGAATCTAAATAACTATTCTTTGTAAAAATTTATGTTAATTAAAAAATCAAACTAATATAGATTATATTTGTATCAAGACTATAATTCGCTTATTCAGTTACGTTTGCCAAGTTTTATTGCCAACATAGAATATGTGCGTCTATGATTCATTTGTCTCGCCAACTTACAAAACCTATCTCCAGTTCCTCTACTCTGTTTCCGGTCTAGTTTCAAATATGGAACTAATATGGCGACACTACAACCTTGTAAAGACCGTTGGCTACCCTCAAACAATAAGCGATTCTCTTTGTCTAAGACTTAAGGTTGCAAATAAAGTTTGTATGTAGGTATATAATGCAATACATTCTTCGTCACACCTATGATTGCGATAAATGATGTGGGCTTCTGTTGGCTCTTAGAAATGAATTAGTGCCAAATTGCTTTTTTAATTATATTTGAATTGATGATATAATTTCTCAGACTAAAACAAAAAATTAAATATTTTGACTCGATTGACGATAATTTTGGTTTAAGTAGGTACTCGTACCCTACATCTTATGCTTTGTTTAATTATCTCAACCTTACGTATTATTTTAAAGTAGGAACTTACTAGATTATCATTAAGATCATGAGGTATTTTTTTGTTGATTATTAAACTTAGCCTACCTAATATATTTTCATTTTATGAGGATAGAGTTTTTTTTTTATATCGAGGGAAAAAATCTGCTCACAGATACTATAGGTACTGCATGAAGGGTACAGTATAGCTATGTGGAGATGTCTATCTGACGACCCACTAAAATAACCCCCGGTGGCCGGCCTCTATGCGTACGCGATGATCCTGGGAACTCCGATGGAGGTTAGAGTTTACACTAAGTAATAGAACTTAGAATATTTAATACCAGTGCATACAGAAGCATAACCATTTAAAGAAATGTAAATTGCAAAACAGAAAAACATGCACAAGAACAGTGCACACCCATTTAATTATGAACAGGCATTATCGTACGAAGTAACCAACCAGCCATACTACTTTTCAATTAGAATCAATTATTTTATGTGCTAGTTATCCAGTAGCCGCACAATAGAAACCTGCCAGTTTACAATAACTAAGTTATAACAGCCTTCGGTTTAAACTAAGATTGAACGGAACTTCCGATATCTATTACAAAGCTATTATACTGCTTACCGTAGTACATGGGCAGGGATTGTAGCTTGTTCTAAGGCTGTCACATTTAAGTATTTGGAGGAATAAATAAAAATATGTTTGTATATAGGTACTAGGTATGATTGAGTAGTGCCAACCCATTTCTTCCCATTGATGTCGTTAAACCGACTTAAAGAATAAACAAATAATTAATTTTGATATTTAAAACTTTACCCGTGTTATGATCGCGGAACTGTATATGCGCTTGTTGTAAATTATGTTCTTCGTATACGATAATATTAAAAAAAAACAAATGTTTTCATCCTATATAGATACCACCTAACTAAATAGGTTTTACAGCTAAAGAGGTTTTACTTCCTTTCAGTACCATCAAGTGACAACCCTTAGTCTGTGCTCGTTCACAATGTCTTTGATGGGCGCCCTCCCGCCAATCAGGGCGCCGGAGCAGGGGTGGCGGAACTTTGCGAATTCAATTAAACTTACCCCGCCTTATCTGATCTGCCCGAGGCCGTACGTAACGAGATGGTCAGGGCTACCAACTGAAGAAAAACTGTTCATCAAAATTTGAAACATGTTCTATATTCAAAATTTATAAAATAAACTGTTCATCAGAATTTGAAAATTGACCTATTCTTTTGAAAATTGAAATTCAAAGCTTTCATTTACAGCAACTACAGACGCTTACATACCTACTCGCAGCTTTGATGATCGGAGATTACTTACGATTTTCATGCTCTATTTTCAACTATTCATTTTATTGTTTACACGTTGATTATAAATTTTATTGTTTACACGTAATTATTATGTTCAGTGCACGTAACTAATACTAGGTACCTACTCCTATTACTTCGCGCTATATGGCCTGCCCATTGCCACTTCAAAGAGTTAATCCGCTGTAGGCTATTTTTGGCTAAAACTCCAATAGCGCTGTGCTGAGCTTTCGAATAACAACAAATGCATCGCGTTTGGCGTTTACAGGCGTGCGGTGTGGTACCTATATTTCCGACTAGACAATACCTACTTTGTCTTAAGCCTCTAAAAAGCGGCAATTGGCTGCCGATGCAAAATTTTAAGCTTTTACTGAAAATCCATGCAATAAAACACAGTTAACTAAGTGCCAACCCTACATCTTAGCCATTACTGGCTAAATCCCCATCCCTCTGAAAGCGAAGCGTCGAGTGAGACTCGTTGCTAAGCTTAACCTGTGACGTTATCTAAACCCACTTAAGGCACACCCTTGTTCAACCTCCCCATTCCACCCTCTCAGCCGAAATCCCTCCTTAGACCCACGGATTAGAGCTGAATCTCAAATTGAGGGTAGTTGACGGATAATCGCGGGATTCAAGGTACTTGAGGCTGGGATGTTACGATAGGCGAGACTTTGTGGACCGTAAGAAAAGTGTCATTATGCCGCAAAAGCTTACGTGAAGATTGAGTCAGGGACGCCCTTTATTGGGAGTTTAAATCTTACAAATTCATCATAAAATAATTTCAGACCCTTACTATTTCACAGAACATTATGTAAGTATAATTATTACGCCTATGCGGGCAAATGTTGGAGTTCTAAAAAATACCTAAATCATCTTACCTATTTATTGTAACTGATAAGCTTCCCGCTCTACAGCATTGATCACGGAAAGTAAATTTTATTGCATCTCGTTGTCGAAATAATACTGTGAATAAGAATCTATTAATCAAATTTGTTACATAATAATGATTATTAAATTTATTCCTGTAAATAAGGATCATTTGATACATGTTTACCTACCTACTTTCGGAATATACTTACCTAAAACGAATTTTCCGAGTTACCTTACCATTACATTTAACAAAAGCACCTTTATATATGGTATTTTGGAAAGCTTGTTTATTCCAAAGTATTGTCTACCTTCGTTATCAGTTAATTACACTCGACCACAAAACTACTGGCTGGTCGGATTCGATAAATAATAAATTAAGTAATTTAAATATGAACGAAAATAAACAATATTCAATCTACCAATTTCGCAAAAGGATTCATTTCAAAAAACCGCATGGCTAATCTCTGTCCCGCCAAAAAATATCATATGAGCACATGTTTGTTCTACGAATAATGTTTGAAAATCGAACCTTTACGTTGCCATAGAGTTCGAATTTATATAATTGGTTGGCAGAGAATTCGTTTTGAAAATGAAAGAGGGATGGGAAAAATGGGAAAACGGTGACAGGCTGAGAGCCGTGATAGCGCTTGAAGCGTGGTGGGCGTGTTGGGTGACGGCTAGGGTTGCTACTAATTCAATGATTCAGTCTTCACAGCTAAACATTCTTAATCATAAGAAAACCATAGACCGTTTTGATGGTTTGCTTTTAAAACTTTACTATAAATTATTTGTGTAGGTTTTCAACCTAACTCAACCTTAAATATCCAATAGCATAGAGCCTTCTATAGTTAATAGGTACCTATAGTATGAGTAGGTACCTATCGTCATTTGTAATAATTCGAAAAAATTGCCAATTCATTAAATAAATCAAATCAAATAACTTTATTGTTCTCATGTTACATATAAAATAATTAAGTACATTTATTATAAAATATTCGAGAAAGAAAACATTTATCAAACTAGGACCTCTCTTACCTAAAAACAATTTAACAAATCAAAACAGTAAACGAAATTAAAATAAATGATGATTGCAATACGTAATTTAATAGTAGGCAAATATGATTAAAAAAACATAACTTAACTGCTGTTCTGACAACCCTATACCATCCGCTGCGGTTCAGTGGAAAAATTAAAAGAAAAATGCCAGCAATATTGGACCCGCAAGTTCAATTAAGCCGCCAGATTGTGGCTTTATTGTGACAGCTTTTATTCCGATCCCATGTAGAGTATTATTTTTGTACGTAGTAAGATACACAGATAAATGGTTTTTGTTATGCAAGAATGCGGCGTGCATCTGTACCATTAGTTAATTAGGTACTTAGTTCATAAATAAATATTGCTGGACAATTCACACAGCAACATTTAGCCTCGTGGTATGCTCGAAGAATTTGTTACGGATGCTAGATTTCTGATATAGGTACTTAATACAATATACATATGTTTTTATTATAGGTACATTATAACAGTGAGTGTCTGGGACTCAGAACAAATATCTGCAATTAAATCGTGCCTACCTAGCCCATGGGTGGGCTGCATGACCTGTACCTACATAATAATGTATGTATATTTACAATATAATTATATTTAATAAGTACTAACTTCTTAGTATAAACGATGGGATAGGTACTTTTTTACCAAATCCCGTGGGTGACCCTTTGACCATGTGGGATTTTCTCTAGTGTCCATCTCTCAGTCCATAATCGGTCCATCATTTCTTCTTTTGATATGTGGAGAGTCTCCACTATTAAATGGCACTTTCTGCAGTTTGATATTGACATTGACAACCGTAATGTTTTGCTACCAAGAGGCAAAATAGCAGACATTCTCAGAAACAATGTGTAGAAATAGCCTCCACACTACACCTTGTTTTGTTGTGTTGTGACCGTTGATGTGATATTTTTTGCGATAACATTTGGCCGGTTTTTATCGCTGAATTAATTAAAAGTATTCTAAGCTCTGATAAGTGCAGCACGCTAGTTATAATTACGTAGGCCGGTACAGAAACCGGTCGACTTATTTGAGTATTAAGCCAGAAACACCAACACAGAAGATGTCTAGTAAAGCGAGTAAAAAAGAGCCTTCTCCCCCTAAAAAAGAGCTTAGTAAAACTAAAGAAAAGAAGAATGATGCACCAGGGGGCATGGTAAGACATTTTGGGTTGAAAAAATATATGTAGATAGAATTTTTCATATATTACACATTATTTAAATTTAGAAATTGGTAGGATTTACAAAATTATTAAAGATGATAATTTTAATTTAAATAAAAAAAAAACATTTAAGTATGCTACTGGAACTAAATTTAATTACATTATTTTCAGATTGATAAGTTAATATACATCTCAGTGTTAGTTTTGGGGTTTGCAACAGTTTACTTCATAAGGAAATGGACAACACCCCCTCCTATGCCAGATTACAACCTGAATGAGTACTGGGGAACCTACCCTATGGACCCAAAGCCTGATACGAGCATCAAACCTTATCAAATTGAATTTTCAGATGTGGTATGTATCTTTATAATTTTTATCATGACATCATAATTTTGCTTAATGCTTGATAACTATGAATTGGCACTTATTTAAGTACTTGTGGCACATTGTTTATTTAAACTTTGACTTGTCATGGTGATTTTATTTATGAGTTGCTAAGTCAATCCAGACTTTTTATAATATTAATTTGTTTGGATCCTGTCATGCAACTCAAGTGCATTTAATTAAATTTATTTTCATTTATCAAATTCTAATTTTCTCAGATTATAAACGACCTCAGAGAGAGACTGCTGCACCGCCGCCCTCTCCCATCTCCGCTAGAGAACGCCGGTTTCTCATACGGATTCAACTCCAACTTTCTGACACAAGTCATGGACTACTGGGCCAATAGTTACCGCTTCGAGGAACGAGAGAGATTCCTCAACCAGTACAAACAATATACCACGAGGATCAATGGGCTGAATATACATTTTATCCATGTAAAGCCACAGATGAATGAAGGTATTGAGGTTTGTAGCTTTAATTGTCTTTACATTTGAAGCCTTGAAATTTTTATGTATCTTCTATATGTGTATCAGATTATCTAGTACCCATATCACAACTTCGTGCTTACTAGTGGCTAGATATTGCTGTGTGAATTATCCAGCAATTTTTATTGGTTTCCTCCTTATATAGTTAGTAAAGTTTTTTTGATAATGTTAAGTAGGTTAATTTAAAATAGTAACTAAAATAGTAACTAAGTACTAAATGTTTTTTAAGTATACTGAAATAAATATTCTTATTCTTATCTTGTCAAGGTTGTTCATGTAACTTTTTGGCATTTAATAAGTAGGTATCTTAATTTCAGTACAACACAGTGCCAATCGTGCTACTGCACGGGTGGCCAGGCTCGGTGCGAGAGTTCTACGAGCTCATCCCTAAGCTCACCAAGGCCAGCTCCAAGAACTTTGTATTCGAGGTGGTGGTGCCCAGTCTACCGGGCTTTGGCTTTTCTGAGGTAAAACATTTTTTTTTATTCTATTTTTATTTAGGTACTTCCCATAGGGATGTGTGCTATAAAGTTATTATCTATCAATTTTTTTTTTTTTTTTGTAATGTATTTGTGTTTTTCTGGTTTGTACCTAATGAATTGTATTGTAATCTTCAGGCACCAACCCGTCCCGGTTTCGGGCCAATGGAGATGGCGATAGTGATCCACAACCTGATGCAGCGGCTCGGCCACGTGTCGTACTACGTGCAGGGCGGCGACCTCGGGCACGCGGTGGGCTCCGTCATGGCCACGCTGTTCCCGCGCCACGTGCTCGGCTTCCACACCAACTTGCCCGCGCTGCCGTTCAACCCTACCGCCTCTCTGTATCATCTGATAGGTGAGATTGTGCCATGATGCACCGTGTCGTACCACGTGTCGTATCTCGTATCTGTATCTGAGAATTATTGTGAGTCGGACTTACAAGAGGTCTGAGAATTATTGTGAGTCTGACTTACAAGAGATCTGAGAATTATTGTAAGTCGGACTTACAAGAGATCTGAGAATTATTGTAAGTCGGACTTACAAGAGATCTGAGAATTATTGTGAGTCGGACTTACAAGAGATCTGAGAATTATTGTAAGTCGGACTTACAAGAGATCTGAGAATTATTGTGAGTCGGACTTACAAGAGTACAAGAGATCTGAGAATTATTGTGAGTCGGACTTACAAGAGATCTGAGAATTATTGTGAGTCGGACTTACAAGAGATCTGAGAATTATTGTGAGTCGGACTTACAAGAGATCTGAGAATTATTGTAAGTCGGACTTACAAGAGATCTGAGAATTATTGTAAGTCGGACTTACAAGAGATCTGAGAATTATTGTGAGTCGGACTTACAAGAGATCTGAGAATTATTGTGAGTCGGACTTACAAGAGATCTGAGAATTATTGTAAGTCGGACTTACAAGAGATCTGAGAATTATTGTAAGTCGGACTTACAAGAGATCTGAGAATTATTGTGAGTCGGACTTACAAGAGTACAAGAGATCTGAGAATTATTGTGAGTCGGACTTACAAGAGATCTGAGAATTATTGTGAGTCGGACTTATAAGAGATCTGAGAATTATTGTGAGTCGGATTTATAAGAGATCTGAGAATTATTGTTAGTCGGTTCCTAGAGACCTGAGAATTATTGTGAGTCGGACTTATAAGAGATTTGAGACTAATTGTAAGTCAGACTTACAATAGTTCTCAGATCAATTTCATAGATATAGAACGTGTTGAAGCCGCTTCACACACAGCATAGGTACCTACGCGAGATCCGAGTTCATAAGATTTTCCCCAATGTTTGTTTGTTTTCACACGTTTTCACAGTAGTTAATACGGCGAATTCTGCATCAGTGTCTTAAAAGACAAAATTCGAAAAATTCTCATTTATATAATTTTTTTTGTTGTTTTCTTATACCCTTAAATAAGTTTATTTGTGTTATGTTACTTTTTGTTTCGAAATAAACGTATATTCTATGTTGGCCAGGTGCTTGGTTCCCCTGGTGGATAGAACAGCCGGAGCTGCTGAACAGGATGTACCCTATCGGAGAACGCGTCTCCACCATCATTGAGGAAATGGGATACCTTCACCTGCAAGCGACCAAACCTGATACAATCGGTAAGAAACTGCTTTTAACCAGTTTTATCCGGTTTTATTGTGTGTTTAAAGCTCAGTACTCACATACGGTATTACTCGATAGTTTAACTCGAAGTCGAGTCAAAATCAACGTGTGAACCGCAAAAGTCACTGTCAACTATGTTTCGTAACTCGTAATATTTTTTCTTCTTATGTTGTAAGTTTGATAAGTGCATGAGCTTAATAACGATAATTGTAATATGATTGTGCTCTGCTAGGATTTAATGTACACTAGTAATAGTACTCTGTAATGATTTATTTATCTGAATAAAGATCTTTGAAAACTAACTAAACTACTGTCAACTATGTGAGTTTTGCGGTCCACACGTTGATTTTTACTCGACTTCGAGTAAAACTATCGAGTAATACCGTATGTGAGTACTGAGCTTTAGCCAAGCTTTTTAAATTCTCTATCTCTTTTTATCAACAGGCGCAGCCCTATCCGACTCTCCCTCGGGCCTAGCAGCGTACATTCTAGAAAAGTTCTCGACCTGGACCAATGTGGACAATAAGCGCGCCTATGACGGGAACTTGCTCAAGAACTTCTCCCTCACCCATCTGTTGGACAACGTGATGATATACTGGACCTCGAACTGCATCACTACCAGCATGAGGATATACGCGGAGACACTCAATAGGAGGCAGATACCGGTCATATTTGATAGGTAATACAACTTGTTAAACGAATCAGCAAATAAATAAATCAGAAATAGCGGACCATTATTTTGTCGGATACTGGACTGGATCTGGAAACACTGGATAGAATTATCCAAAAATGAAGACAAAATACATCAAAATTTTAATCGTGAAGATGGTTTTCGTCTTTTTTCGGGTCGTATTATAGAGATTCGTACTTACTATTGACCAGTTATTGTTGTCTCTGTTACTCCTGATCATCTTACTCACACTACTGTATGTACCATGTACTATCTTCAGTTTTTTTTTTTCAGTATACCAACAGAAGTTCCAACGTGGGGCATCAAATTCCGACACGAACTTATGCACCATTCGGATAAAATGCTGAAATTGAAGTACAAGAACTATTTACGAAGCACGTAAGTACATAGTTAGGTACCCACCAATTTTACTACATATAAGGTCGTCCTTAACAGTTAGGGTACACGGTAGGTACTCCTTAGGTACACGAGTACCTATATGTTATTTCGTCCTTATTTGTTACTTAGTTCTGTAATGTGAAAATTTATGACTGAATTTTATGAATTAATATTAAGAAATATATAATAACAATCACAGATTATGGAAAAATATATCTATTGTGGTATAAGCCCCGCACATTAAAAAGCTTTTTATAAATGGCGTCCACTCACATGCGTTCTCGCTCACTCTCTATCGCTGTCTATACTCACACAGTGAAGTACGCGCTACAAAAAAATAGTCAGTCAGGCCTAATTCGCACGAGAGCTTTTTTAACGTCCGTTAAAAAAGCGTTCATAGAACATATTAATTATGTTCTATTTGAACGCTTTATGCATACCCAAGTACGTGTTCACACGTCGGCGCTTTTAGAACGCGACGCTTTTTTATCGAGCAGTGTTGTATTTTCAACACAGAGCGACATCTAGCCCCGTGGTAAGCTCGACGCTTGTGTTACGGGTGCTAGATTTCTGATATACTTAATATAATATACATACATAGATAGATATTTTTTATTATACATACAACACCCAGACACCCGGAACAAAAATTTGCAGATCATACAAATTGTTGTTCCGAGGCGGGAATCGAACCCGCAACCTCTTGCGTCGCAGGCGGACCTTCGCCCGCTGCGCCACAGAGGTCGTTTATAAAACCTTTTCTCCCCTGTTGGTCGTTTCAAATCAAAGCCATAAAAATAAATTAAAATTAAGTTACACATCTTAAATAGTAAAAAAAATGGATTGCCCGATACAAATTCACCGTTTTGTTGCTAGTAGACCCGAATTAATTTAATTGTATTTATTAATATTTTATTATAATAATAGAAGATTTATTTATTACGATTTATTAAAAGAATTATAAAAAAATATTTAATTACCTATTTATTATTTTGTAATTTTACCTAACAATTTTACATTATATAAATAAGTATGCATTTTATTCCATTAACCAAAAAAAAAATATTATTTTACTACTTTAATTTATCTTATGTATTCATTTTATGTATTTTATGTATGTATTATTTACTATATCATCTTATGCGCACCGTTTAGATTCTGTTGCCCAGTCTCTTAAGAGGCTGGTGCCCTCATTCTGAAGGTTAAAGTACATATTTTCTACTTATTTTATTACACTTTATTAGATACTATAGATAACAGATATGTTGTTATCATTTAGGAAACTACTGTGTCTCACAAAGTCTTTTGACTAAGAGGTCGCGGCAGAATATCAGCGTTTAATGGTAACCTAGTGAACACAATGCTGAGCCGTAGCCTATTTACTGCTGTAGCACACATTCTCCCTATACGTTAATTTTTAATGATTATTTCTACTAGTTTTGTTTTGTATATGTATAGTAGTGTATTACTGTGTACTGTTCCTTTATGTGTGTGTTTGGTAGTAAATAAATGTATGTCTATGTCTATGAAATTTACTTCAAATTCTCTGTCCGATTCGTACATTTTTAAGCTAAATCCTTCTCTTGTGTCTTGTAGAGAACTAATAATCAATTAGCTAGGCAGGTCTTGTTTAAAAACCAGCACCAACAAAAAAAGTCATTAAGAGGCTGGCGTCAGACGAATTTCCCATACAAACGTAATACCAAAATTATTTGTAATTCGAGCATATTAGGTATTATTGTATTATTTAAATAGTATTTTTGTCTAGGTCCCTACAGAGTTTTTTTTACAAAATACTTATTTTAAATAAATTTAATTTTTTTAGTTTTGGTATTACGTTTGTATGGGAAATTCGTCGTGACGCCGGCCTGTTTGAGAACTTGTTTTGCCAACCGTACCATACCTACCCGCCGCCATTTACAGAATTCATTTTCAATTGCGGGGGTTATAGGTAATGAAATTAGAGTTTTCGGCGCCAAATTAAGGTTCAAGTCACATAAATATCTGGCTAAAATAACTAAAAATAATGTCAAATATATAAATAAATGATTGATTACAGTATCGTGGACGACGGCGGCCATTTTGCAGCGCTCGAGAACCCCGACATAATGGCGCAAGACATCTATGAGGCCGTGCATACTTTCAAACTATTTCACGCGCAAACGTTAGTATAAATAAATAACTAACTTTACCATTACTTATATTTATTTATAAAGTAATTATTAGAAAATGGTATGGGAAAAAATACAAGATCACAACGTAACCTTGGTCCTCGAGTGGGAGTCGAACCCACGCGACCCAATTAAGTCCTGGTTGCGCTAACCACTACGCTATCGAGGAGTTACGTAGGAGCTTGAACTCGAGGACTAAGGTTACGTTGTGATCTTGTAATTTTTCCTATACCATTTTCTAGTAATTATTTAACCCATTGATAATTTGATTTTTACTTTTGATAATGTTTTGCAGTGTTTCATAACTTTTACCCTTGAATGGTACCTGACTTTCTGTCATACATGTCATGACCAAATTCTAATTTATTGTCTCCCTTTCAGAAATACCTCATCTACTTCAACAACACCGAAATCAGTCTACGATTTCACAGTAAACAATATCTACGGCAAACCAATATCTCTAGATACCTACCGAGGGAAAGTCTTACTGATAGTGAACATAGCTTCCAAATGTAAACTCACTGAGACCAATTTAAGAGAGCTCAACGAACTACACGAAACATTCCACTCGAAAGGTCTTCGTATACTGGCCTTCCCCAGCAACCAGTTTAAGAAAGAACCTGGGAATTCCATGGATATCCTGAAATTCACCAAAAGTAAAGGAGTAAAATTCGATGTGTTTGAGAAAATCGATGTTAATGGAGAAAATACTGCACCGTTTTGGACCTTTTTGAAGAGGGCAGTTCAGGGGGGGAATTTAGGGGATGATACCACTGGAAATTATGAGAAGTTCCTTGTGGATAGGTTAGGGGATGCTGCGGTTAGGTTCGGTCCTATTATAAGTCCAAATGAAATTGAGCCATATATTAAACCATTATTGTAAATATACATATTTTACAAAAATCTGTTAATATTAAGAAATTTTACAAATTTATATAATTGTATATAATCTGTTTTAATATGGGTCGTAGATATCCTGTTTAGTAGATAAGTAAATAACGCTCAAATTATGTTAAATCAGAACCAAAGCGGTTTGTAATATTTGTGATTTTTACTTAGATATTATTACTTATCATTATTATTTTTCGTGAAGAACTTAGTTCTAGCATTTACTAAACTTGCAATATGTTTAAGAACAAGTATAACTCACCAACCCTCGGTTTACCAACATGGTGAATTAAGACTTAAACTCTGTCTTCAAGAAAGTCTCTGTGTCCCAGTAGTGGGATCGTAAATAGAGGCTTATTGGGTAAGCATGTACGGGTTTCTGACATAGTACGTATTATATAAAGTTTTATATTATTTTTATTTACGTATTTTTTAATTAGATAAGATGCATTTTTAATAAATTTATTTCAAACGAAAAACACTTATTATTCGACAAGAAACATTGAGCTAGGCAAATCAAGGCATTTATGCAAATCCAAAGTTATGAAATGAAATAACCTTTCTGTCATCTAAAAATCTTCTTTGAGCTTAAACAGTTTGTCTTCCGAGTCTTAATTTCGACAGGTCCTGGTGAATAGTGCGCGAAGAATTGGAGTCGCTTTGTAACTCTGGAATAGCAGCTATCATCTGAAGATAATATAAAATTGAGTAAACTTATTTCATTCACGAGAATTACCTACTATTAACGTACTCAATTATATTAGTAGGAACTTAGAACCATGCGCGTGTACAGAGAAATCGGGACTTTGTCCAACACTCACTCCCCCGGATGAAGACTTCTCATAATCATAAATATTTATTTGCATGAAACATAGGTTACATTAATCATCTTAAAAATAGTTTTGTACAGCCATGTCTCTTGATGTGTAGTCGAAACGTATGGAGTTTATCAATTTTACTATTTATAAGTTACGTCGTGATTTGTACGGTTGCCAGTTTTCATATACCTTAAACCTGAAATATCTTGTAAGTCCGACGCTGATTTGAAAATCCGTGTAGAGTATATTAAGAACTGAGAATATGTTCCACTCTCTATATTTATAGTTATAGCCTATGCTGCTGCTTTCTGTATTCGCACTGCCACTTGATAATTCACCATTATCATTACTACTTATAATAATATGACGTCCCACCCACCGCTGGGCACTAGTCTACCCGATAGATAGAACACATTATGGTGGGGGATTTTGTATGATCTCGACTTACCAAGCGACTTGATCATCGCAGTACCATTAAATTTAGTCTTCATGGCTAATTAGGAAAAATATGGTAATAACGTACTTAATTCGATGATATGAAGATACGCAAGCTAAGAAAATATTCTATTAATTTAACTCACCATTTCTAGTATTGATAAAACTGAATCTGAAATTCTAATAGTAAATACTCAACACTACTATTTAATAGAGGTACATCTACATACTAATAAATAAGGATAATAAAATAATTAATTATAAGTTTTCATATAAACTTTAATTTAGACAGTCAGTTACTGTAGATCCAATCATTTTTACAAAGTAATATTTAAAATAAACTGCTTAATAATTCCAAAAAATAATTCATAAAACATTATACAACCAGATAAACTAACAAATACAAAAGTAGCAAATACTGAAATATAACCTTAGTATCAAAGAATTACTTTCAATGGGATATCAAATAAAAATTACTTAAAATACTTGTAATTATAAAGTACGAAAAATCTACACAATTTACTTCAAATATTACTCTAAATTACATATTCTACATGCTAAAGTTGAAAGATAACATCACTTTTAATGAAGTAACAAGCTTAAGTAAACAATAGGAAAGTTATTTCTATAGTTTCAAACCACAAACTTAGCTAACCCAAACCATATTACATCTTGTATGACAATAACTTTTATCAAAACTGCAAAATCTAATTATTACCACAAAACTTTGTAATCAGATATACTTATGTGTGCTCTATTCTATTTAATGGGGTTAAAGATTGACAGTTACAAACTATATGATGTAGTAAGCTACTTCAAAACTAAGACCTAATCTTCCAACCACAGCAAATATATCAACTTAAGGTATATCCTTAATAACCTCGGAAAGTTGTTCTCTTGTAAACATGTGGAACATTGAACCGGGAGTCATCGTAACCACTTCTACATTGCTCTCAGAGAGTTTCTCTTCCATCACCTGCTTGAGTATGGTGAGAGCGGTCTTGATAGCTTCCTTCAGAGTCATGGACTTGTGATATACTTCCTGAAAGGTTTTAAAACTATAGTGTTGCACATAAACTTACTATTTGTTAGTCCTTATTTCAGATACACAATAGTGTTACTTAAGATAGAATGTAAGAAAGGCCAGCTTAGACAGCTCTATTAAACATAGGTAGGTAGGGGAGGAGTTGTCTTCGTTAGAAAATAAATAGTCATAGAGAGTTTTAACTCTATAGTGACTTCAACCTACATCTCTGGCATCCCAAAACTAGATTTAATACCTACCTATACCTTGATGATAATGTGACTAAAATCTACACATATTATAGGATAATTACCTTCAAACTTTGCTGAGCTCCCTCACTACCTGAGCCGATGGCCTTAGCATCATACTGTACGAAAGTACCGCTGGGGTCCATGTGGTATAACTGAGGTCCCTTCTCATCTATGCCTGAAACACAAGGTATATTGTTATTGGTAATATTTAATAGATTTCCCTAAAAAACCGTTCTAAGATCTTGATTGGGGGATAGGGGATTTGGAATCATCACCACTCCTTTTATGTAGGTACAGTAAACAAAATCACACTGCTGTCTATTTTCTGGAATATAAATACCTTAGTTTGATGACACACAAGAAGAGTGAAGGTGGAACTATTAATAGGTCTTCAACACATGGTTAAATTAAGCCTAATTTCAAGTATTTTAGCACTTTACTTTTAGCTAGATTTATTTATTTATTTATTTATTTATTTGTTGAATGACATACAGATTGATTCCAAAGCGTCAAACACTATTTATAATTAACTTAACTAAAACATTTATAAGTACACACACTACAAAGATTAAAAATTAAAAGTATCTGATTAGATTATTAAATAAATTAGAATTAATACATAAATAAATTAATGAGAGTTATTCAATAAATTAGAATTATTATAGATTATAAATAACAAAAATTAGGTAATGTCTAAGAAATATTGTAAAAGTCAACATAAAACATTTTCAAAATAACAGAATAATATCAAAAGTTGATGTAGCTTCGCAACGTTGTCAAAAAATACGTCGGCGTTTGTTGCAAAGATGAATTGGTTCAGGAGGGTAAGTGCTCGAGGGGTCGGAGCGCTCATTCCAGACCTTGTCCGATAGGCAGATAGTCGTGCGAAAAGGGGAGGTTGGCGTCTCGGGCCGATGGCACCCGATATACCCACCATACGCCATCGAGGAACTGCAAGACCCATCTGCTGTATTGCCGACCTGTTGTTCACTCTACCGCGTAATAGCATTACGTAATGCGTTAACTGGAGCAGCTTTCGCCTGGAATGTAGAGTGTCAATACCAACCATCCCTGACACAAACAGAGACGGATACAAGTATGGATAGTATCCATACATTCTCTTGTACGAATACCGTGCAAACTTTCTTTGTACCCTCTCGACCATCATCCGGTACTTGTCCTCATGGGGGTCCCAGACAATTGCACCAAACTCTAAACGGCTACGCACATAAGCGTTATATAGCAACAGCGCTGCTCGTAAATCAGGAAAGTCCCAAGTCACTCGCATCACAAATCCTAAGACTTTACAGGCTTTCTTGCAAGTACTTTGAATATGAACATTGAAGTTAAGCTTCGTATCCATCATCAGACCAAGATCTCGTATCGTGTCAACCCGCTCTAGAGTAACACCAGAAAGACTGTAACTGTACAGAATAGGATAGCGACGACGTGTGAATGATATCGTTTTACATTTAGAGGAGTTAAAAGAAAGACGATTGGATATACTCCATTCAGCAACCAAATCAATGTCTCTCTGGTGTATACGACAGTCTTCCAGCTTGCGCACAGGAGTGTAGAGCTTTAGATCATCAGCGAATAAAAGACATTCAGAGAATTTAATGACAGAGGGAAGATCATTTATCATTAATAGAAATAGAGTGGGACCTAATGTGCTACCCTGGCTAACACCAGACCTGGTGTAGTAGGGCTCTGATATAAAACGTTGAATACAAACGTACTGACGCCGGTCTTTTAAATAATTAGCAATAAATTTTAGAAGCTTTGGGACGAAACCCATTATGGCCAACTTAATAAGAAGAATGTCATTATCAACGAGGTCAAACGCCTTTTTAAAGTCAAAATATGTGGCATCAACCTGGAAACCAGCATCCATAGATGATGACACATAATCTACAAAGTTTATATGATTTGTCACAGTTGACCTCGCTGCACGAAAACCATGCTGTGAGTCAACCAGATATGTATCAACTTGACGTCGAATCTCACTGTCCAGAATTGACTCAAACATTTTCCCAAAAACCGAAGGCACTGCTATTGGCCTATACATATCAACCGAAGTGCTTGATCCGCTCTTGGGAACAGGAGTAACCTTGGAAATCTTCCAACATCTCGGATATGAACAACTTTGCAAGGAAAGATTAAACAAGTAGAGAAGAGGTTGTTCGAAAGCCGCTCTACAATCTTTCACCACATATGTTGGTACCTGGTCTGGTCCAGCGGATGATCGTGGTTTGAGCCGCCTAAACGCCTTACGAATATCCGAAGATCCAATGTGTTCTATGGTAACCGTACTACTAACATGACCGTCCGACACTGCTTCTGCTTGGGCTACATTAGCGTTCAAGTTAGGTTCATTAGTATGAAAGACTGAGCCAAAAAAGTCTGCAAACGCATCCGCTGCCTCTTGGCCTACAACATTCCTACCCTTCCATTCAAATTCACGGAGAGCAGGCCTAGATGAGCTTACACAGATGTTTTGTACTAATAGATGCAATCTGTATTAATTTTGAGTTCAGTAAAATAGAAGTACCTAATGTATCAATCAAGATGTTCTACTGATCTATTGAAAACATAAAAATTAAAAACTACAAAGTATGTACCTGCAAACATGACAGCCACTCCAAATGGTCTAGACATAGCAGTGCCACTGTCATCATCACTGTCTCCAAACTGGATGGCCAGGTTGGAAACTGCCTGCGCACACGACTCCACACTCATACGCTCATTGTAGACGAACCAGTGATTCTGGGATTCAACACGAGCACGCTCCACTAGGGTTCTGTAAATGATGAACACATATTTTAAAGGTAAGGTGAAGAAGTGGATATCCAGCAGTGGAAGTCCGATGGCTGAAATTATGTATTTAAGGTTTTTTTTTTTTTTTTTTTTTCCTTTTTTGATCTGCAATCGGCCGTTTGGCCATAATCAGATGTGTTCTAGGGTGGAATTTTTATTGTTGACATGTTACTCCATTGAGTTACATAATCCATTTATGGTTCAGCAGTGTATCAGCTTCTTTCGTCAAGGTCAAGAATGGTCATGTATTTAAGGTATTGTACAAATTACTCTATTCCATACATGTTTTGCCTGTCTGTATGTAATCAGCAAATATGTATCAAGATAAGTGCATTCTACTACTGGGCAACAGGACTCCCCAATTATAGGTCTTGAGAAATTTGGTATAATTACCACTCCGTCTGGGAATTGATGACTAGAAAAAGTTAAAACAAAAAAGCACAAAGAATTGCTTTGCCGCTCATCTTCCTTAAGTTTGTTCAAAACCCAAAAAAATGGGTGGTATTATTTTTCAGCCTGTACCACACAGCATAACATTTTGCAAGTCAAGAAATTCACAACTGTCTAACATAGTCTAAAGTTTACCTAGAATCAGCCATAAGTCCTGACACAGCACAAGCAATGTGTCGATCGACCTCCACGATCTTCTCGATAGTGGTGGGCTCCATAAGTGGAGAGGTGATCCTCTTTTCCACAGCCAAAACGACGCCTTCCGAAGTGCAAATGCCAATGGCTGTAGAACCCAACTTTATAGCTTCAATAGCGTATTCCACTTGGAACAGTCTTCCTTCGGGGCTGAAGGTATTGACTCCACGGTCATATTCTGAGCGAGTTAGAAACATCTGAAAATATTGAACTGGATGAAGTTTCTGTATTTCATTACCTTCTTACCCGGCGGGTAAGGTTAGAACAAGATGACAAGGCGATTTCCAGAAGAATATCCAACCAAGATTCTTACAGTTTCGCTTTGGTGTCTGGTTCATTGCTTACCTTTTGTTTATGATATACAACACAATACAAGAAATCAGTAAAATTTAGTAGAATTTGTGAAACAGCGTCCGGCCGATACAACAAAATAGTGACTTTTCAAAATCGAAAATGAATGAATGTCATGTCGTGTCAATTATGTCAAAATCAATTCTTTTATGTCAACGTCAAACCAAGTAGTCATCAACCTACTTGTATCTAGGTTCCAATCTTGCAAAATTGTACTTATTTTTGAAAAGTTTGTTTTTGATTTGAGTGAGTGACTGAGTGTGGGTTTGTGTGTGTGTGTGTGTTCAATACAACTACTTTAATACTTAGTGTTGTATTGAATGAAGGAAAAATTACTGTTTTGTTAGTGATGTGGGTGTTTATAATACAAATTAGTAGTGCAACCTTTTTCATATATTTCTAATAATTTAAAAGTGAGTGCCTAACTAGAGTTTAATTATTTAAAAATACAGTAATCAAAGTAAGAGCCGGTAGATTATTATGTACATAAATATTCTATATTATATTATTATTATTATTATTCTTTAATGATGGGGGCAATACTACTGCAATAAATAACTAAGTAGGTATGTATACTTGTTATAAATAAGTAGGTATGTACCAATTAAAACAATGATTTTATATAGTTAAAATCATTGAATTAAAACAACTAGTTACCTAGCAAATCATCTCAATAGGAATCTACCTACATTGTTATAGGTTAGAAAGAGGGAGGCAGGGGACAGGATGGCCATAGGTAGGTACCTAATCGGTTTTTTTGCTTTACTTCATACAAACGTTGACGATCTGTATGGTATTTAGTTATGCTAACCTAGAACAAGGTACTCCTTGTTCTACATAATAATCTGATTAAATTAATAATTTAATTGGAGAACCTACCTACCTAGGTATAGTAAAACCATCTAAAAATGAACTCCCCTCCACAAAACCGTGATGATTTCAACGTGTGAGAGGAAATACAGAAAAAAAAATTCTGAATTCGGTGGAGGGGCGTTCATTTTAGAAATGGTTTTACTATACCTACCTAATTCGTAACATTATACTTGTGGATATTTCGTAATCTCGTAATGACTACCAAACCATTGTTTGGAGTAAGTAGTTCTTATTTAATAGTATATTTATACAGATATTATTATTATGGAATTATTACCGTGAATTGCTATAATTCAAAATCAAATATAAGTACCTACCTAATCTAATCAAATATTTTATTGTTCACATAATAATGAATAGGTCTTATCAACTAGGTAGGTTTGATCAACATGGACCCTGTTAGGGCGCTATAATATTTATTTTTTATTATTTTAATCAAAAGGTTGGATGATGTTAAATCTGCAAGATATAAAATATGTAATAAAGGATTTTTACAGAAACTACTTAATTATAAGTTCCGATTTCGACCGGTAGCGGGCGCTTTCAAAATTCTATTATCGTATTTAGAAAACGCGATTTTCGTTCGAGTTTTCTAGTTTCAAGTTTTTAATTTGAATTAGGTAAGGTCAACTAGTCTAAATGCGTCTATGGGGGAAAATGCGTCTTTTTGAATTTATTCGAGATGGCAGTTCGCCACGCCATCCGCACGAACTACATGTTCAGTATTTATTTCAAACAAAATTTGTTTGAAATAAATACATTTAATGTAAATAGGTAGATGTCAGAAGTCAACGTTTGTTGAACAGTTCTCGAATAAATTCAAAAAGACGCATTTTCTCCCATAGACGCATTTAGACTGGTTGACCCTACCTCTCTTTCTCTCGAGGGATCATTATGTTTTTTCTGTTTCTCTTACCATCCATATCAAAACTTGTATGCTGTACCAACAACGGATAGGTATTAGATAAGGGTTAATAATACCCACTGGTTTATCACTTAGGAAAAACCCAGTGGTCACAGCACTAACATCTTATTTAAGTATTATTTATAAGTGTTTTCAGTCAATGTTCTCTTCTTAACCTGATAAGTCTACTAAATATATATTAGTACAATTAATAATTTCTGTAACTACATATTTGACGTGAGTACCTACCAACTTACCTAAATATTAAGTAGTTACCTAATATAGTAATTAAATCAATTACTATCGTGTTTTACCGATTCATACAAAATATTCATACAAAGATTGTTTACTATTTTTCATACCCCTCAACTACCTACGTGAGAAATAAGGTCACATAATGAAATGATTTTTTTGTAACTTTTATGATTCAGTATTAGAAAATATTCCTATACCTACAATTTTTAATTATCACCTTCCAGCAACTCCTATTTTGAAATTGCGATATTAAAAGATTACTTAAGATGTATTAAATCTCTCGGTGGTCAATAAATTTATAATCGTCGGAATAAGGGATCTAATCTATATAAAATAAAGTGTCCATACCTAAGCCGGCACCCACGGCACCTAATGAAAACCTAACAATATTTTCTTAAGACAGAAATACCTAATGACTTTGCACACTTATCAGCTGTGAAAACAAGTCATTTGTTTACATAGGCACTTATCGATTTTCTTTGATGATTAATCATTTGATGCTTTTCCTATATATAGAAGTTTTGTCCGTCTGGAAGTTAAGGAACTTTCATTGCATTGTTTTAAATATATTTACTTATGTTTTAAATGAAATCATCCAGCAGCATTTCTTTCTTTTCAGATTTTTACATACAAATCAAGTGAAATGTCTGCTATTGCTATCAATAATGCTACAGTTGAAGATAAATTATTAGGAAGCATCAAATCCTTCGAGAATTCTGGATCATATTATTCAATTCGTTATACAACTGGCGAAAACGCTAGGTTAAGTTTTCTAAATGATCATGTATTCCGATTTCAAGTTTCGCTATCAGAAAAATTCACTGAATATCCCACACACCCGTCCAATGCTGAGATATCCGCTAAAATCTGCGTGAAACCTATAAAACAACACAATGTTATTAATAGTCTTGAACAAGGTAAAGATAATTACATAGTAGATACAAATGTATTACGTATATATTTTGATAAACTCAAAGGCACTCTTGAAGTTTTCGACAAGAGAACAAACAATATAGCTCTTAAAGAATACAAGCCAATTCAGTATAATGATTCCGAATTCAAACAAACTCTGTACAAGCATGATGACGAATATTTATATGGAGGAGGAATGCTAACGTGTAGCTATACACATAATGGTACAAAACTACCCATTGAACATAACTCAGATGGAGTTCAAGCCTGTCCTAAGCCGTTTTATTGGTCTACTAAAGGCTACGGGATATTAAGAAATACCTGGGCGTCTGGAGTTTACAATTTCAGTTTAAAACAATATATTCAAACTGTACATAATGATGATCACTTCGACGCATTTTTCTTTATAAGTGCGGCGCCAAAGGATATTTTGAACGATTATTATGAACTCTCAGGACGTCCAATCTTAATGCCAGAATACGCCTTTTACGAAGCACATATCAACACTTTTAATAACATTTACTGGTACGAATGCGGAATGGGAGAATTGAACGAAATTCATGTAGGTGAAACTGACAGGACTTATAATCCAACACGAAATGCTACTGTTAATGGTGAATCGTGTATTCTAGGGTCATTGAACGGGGAAAACCCTTTCTACGATTTTTCAGCCAGAGCTATGATCGACTGGTATAAGATGCAAGACATGCCACTGGGTTGGTTCATCCCCAACAATGAATCTGGCTATGGACAAACTGATACTTTTGCAGGTGACTTAGAGAATTTAAAGAAATTTGTTGAATATGCTCATGAAAATGGAGTGGAAGTAGGACTGTGGCTTGATAAGACTTTAGAGCCAAAAGAACGTAAGAATCCACAAAAAGAAGAAAGAGATATAGAACAAGAATTGAATGTCGGTGTAGTCGCTTTAAAAAGCGAAAGTGCTTGGACTATCGATGATTTTATTTATAGCTTTGATCCTTTAGAAAATGCGTATAATATATTCAGCAAGACTATGACAAATGTGAGACCTTTCATGATAACTGTAGACGGATGGGCAGGTGTACAGAGATACGCAGGCGTTTGGAGTGGAGCTTACACAGGCGGAATGTGGGAGTACATACGAAACCATATCCCCACTTACATTGGAGCAGGATTGTCCGGCCTACCTGTCGTGGGATCTGACATGGATGGTGCTTACGGCGGAGGTGATATCGAGGTGTACATTAGGGATTTTCAATGGAAAACCTTTACTCCACTTCAATTAAACGCAGACGGTTGGGGAAGAGCTATGAAAGTACCCTTTTCGTACAATTGTTTGGAAGCTCTCAATCTAACCAGAGCATACCTTAAAATGAAATCCATGCTTATGCCGTACAACTACACAATTTCCTACGAGTGCTTACAAGGCTTACCCATGATGAGGGCAATGTTTCTGGAATTTCCAGACGAAGTGGCTTCATTCAGTAAAGATTCTGAGTATCAGTTCATGTGGGGTCCAAGCCTATTGATTGCTCCTGTGTATTCCAATAAAGATGTCAACCGACGGCCTAAGTACGTTAATTCTGGAAGTTTTTATTGGGTCGACCATGAATTTGAATATATTAAGCAGAATCCTGAGGATGAAGCTGTACGAAATGGAATATTTTTACCTGATGAAAAACAGGTTTGGATTGATCTATTTACTGGAGACAAGTATCAAGGAGGCAAGATTTATAATAATTTTAAAAGTCCAATATGGAAGATTCCTGTCTTCGTGAAGGATGGTGCTATTATTCCTATAGTTAATGCTAATAATAATCCTAATGAAATAAAAAGGGACTGTAGAATATTTTTGTTATTTCCAAACGGTAAGACTGATTTTGAGGTTTATGAAGATGACGGAAAGTCTTCAGATTACATTGATGAAAAATTTGCAAAAACTAAGATTAGTGTTATTGGACCTACATCAAATAAAAAAGGAACTGTTTCAATATGTATCAACAAAACTACGGGATGCTATCAAAATATGACCCAAACTAGAAAGACATTTTTGCAAATAATGGTGACAAAAAAAGTTAAAACCGTAAGAGTTACTGCAAATAATAACACAATAAAGATGAGACGAGTAAGAGATAAAGAAAAATTCGATAATAGTGATAACGTTTACTATTGCGATTATAAATTCATGCTGAATTCATATTTGAAAGGTTTCGATACAAATGATATGCTGCAAACATTTTTATGCATTAAAATCCAAGAAACAGATGTTACGGAAACTGAGATAATAGTTGAAATTGAAGGATATTCTAATAAAGGTTCTGTGTTCGGTGGAAAAAATACAACTATTGATAATCTTGTTACTCCCCATTTTCAAACACCAACAAATAATGAGGTAACAGCAACAACGATAACTTTAAACTGGGAACTAGTAAATGCTTCCTATTATGAAATAGAGAGAGACGGAAACATAATATTTAGCAATATATTAGAAAACCGATTTACTTTCAAAGATTTCGATTACAATTCTAAGCATGCTTTTAAAATTAGATCTGCTAATAAATTAGGAGTATCAGATTGGAGTAGTACACTTTTGATTGAAACTAAAGGCGATCCTTATAAAGATATTATAGACGATATTGAAGTGTCATGTGACAAACAGAGCGAATTTCAGCTAGATGTTAGCAATTTAATAAAAGTCGATCGATCTTGGTGGCATACTGAATGGAATTATTATTGTGTGTGGAATTACACAGATGAGAATAAGATGGATGAAATTACGCTGTCATTTGATTTGAAGAAAGTCTACAAAATACATAGAATAGCGTATATTCCTAGAGAAGATGCTGGTAATGGGACATTTCTTAAGGTTCAATATCAATATTCATTAGATGGAGACACGTGGTCTGATAAATCCGAAGTTGTATCTTGGGATCACGATGACTCAACAAAAATCATAGATATGAATAGATCTGAACTTCGATATTTCAAGTTGGTGGTTATTGATTCTGTAATGGGATTCGGCTCCGGACGAAACATATTATTCTATGAATTTATCGAAGAACCATCTTCGATGTTGTCAATGTTGACTAATTGCAACGTTATGTAGATCTTATACATAGGTACTCTATTTTAAGGATAACATAATTTCTATATCTAACTAGGTAATAAGTATAATTGAGAAGAAACCAATACAAATATTTTTTTATAAATGCTTTTTAATTAATTTTATGTTTGATCTTCCTTAATAATTTACTGATATTTTTCAATTCTTATAATACTTTCCATAATTGTCTACTTAGATGTAATTTTTTTAATTTAAAATAATTATCTTTAGACTATGACGTGTGTGAGTGTTTTAAAGTAATATAAAACTTGTTAATCTCAAATAATATTATCTGAGAAATTAAATGCAAAAAAAGATAAGTTACTTAGGTACTTATAATAAAAAATTTAAATCTTCAAAAAATAATACTTACCTTTAAAACGGTTTAGTTTGGGGACTGCTTGTCTAGTGAAAACTGTGATTAATTAATTAGCACACAAACCCTCTATGCACATTCACACTCCTAGCTTGGCAGTGTTGCCTTAGCCTGTAGGCACAGACCTGTAGGGCTGCGGCAGGGATAGTGTTAAAAGATATATCCCTGCTTAACCTATAACCCTGTATGTAGTATAATATAAGTGTATTTCAGTGTCAACTTAAAATTTACCACGGTGCCAGATTTTTCACTTTAAATAGTCCAGCAATATTAATTCTGTATGAAAAGTAATGAACTGCCTATAGTTAAGTTACAGTTATTTAGTATTTGCTTAGTAGCGTAAATAATGTTCTGTTGTCTTTAACGAGGGCAAGACGATATACTTTTAAATATAAAATGTTGCATGTTTTGCGGAGCATGCCACATATCAGTTACGACTCTTTGTAAAGACACCGAGGTTTTAAACGTGAGTTTATTTTATTCATAAACAATTTTTTTCCGTTTCTATTCATTTTATATTAACTAACCTTTAAGAATAATTTAGAAAACCTAATTTAAAAAGAACTCTTATAAGTATAGAAAAGCCATATAATCCTACTTATTATTATAGACGCGAAAGTTTGTATTGATGGTCCTTTTTTATTTGTTCATCATTTTTTCGAAGCAAATTCAATAAGACAACTATCTATAGTTCTTTAATCAAGCACATAAGTTCATTAGAATAATATACAAACGCAAGTGAGACCGCTACGATGGTAAGCCAGTCTTAGTTTAATACATAAAAAGGGAGCCTTCATTAATCACTTTTTAAGCAAAATTGATGTTAATATTGTAATACTTAAATAAAAACCTTGAATGAAGTCGGTTTTTTCTTAAAAAATACAAAGAGAAAAATAAAAAATACATTACATCAGTAGTATAGAAAAGTAACGTGCATTATCTTTTTTTCAGGTAATTCAACATGGCTGAAAGTAAAAAGAAGAAGTTAGGAAGCATATCATCCATTGACAAAACCAACGATCTATACTCGATCCGTTACAAAACTGGAGAATACGCGCAATTGAGTATTTTGAACGACCATGTATTCCGGTATTACATGTCACCCACCGGAAACTTTCAGGATTATCCCACGCCAAGAAATGAAACCGATGTTGCCAAAATCAATTCCAAATCTGTAAAGGATTACGACAAAAACGCTTTCAAAAACTCTATCCTCGAACAAAGCGAGACTCACTACATCATACAAACACAGGAATTGCAATTACTACTCGATAAGTTAACCGGAACATTGAGTGTACACGACAAAAGAACTGATAAGAAAGTACTCAATGAACAAATACCAATTACATACAATGAATCGTTTTGCAAACAAACTCTGATTCAAAACAAAGACGAATATTTCTACGGAGGTGGAATGCAGAATGGCAGATTTACGCATAAAGGCGAAATTATTACAATAACTAATAGTAACATGTGGGTCGATGGTGGCGTAACATCACCTAGTCCTTTTTATTGGTCAACACATGGCTATGGAGTGTTAAGAAACACCTGGCAGGATGGCTCTTACGATTTTGGCCTAAAAAATCAAAGCTTTATAGAAACTGAACACGACGAAGATCATTTTGATGCATTTTATTTCATCAATTCCAGGCCTAAAGATATTTTGAATGACTACTACGAGCTAACAGGACGCCCAATTTTCATGCCTCAGTTTTCACTTTATGAAGGTCACCTCAACACTTTTAACCGTGACTATTGGGTTGAAGTAAAGCCAACTGAGTCAAATGCTATTCTTTTTGAAGACGGAAAGTATTATAAGAGCTTCCAACCCAAAGATATGCACGACAAAACGGGAATTCTCGAATCTCTGAATGGCGAGAAAAACAACTATCAATTTTCAGCAAGAGCAATGGTAGACAGATACATGAAGAATGATATGCCGCTTGGCTGGTTAATTCCTAACGACGGATATGGCTCGGGCTACGGGCAAACTGATTCTTTGAAAGGAGACTTAGAAAACTTAAGAGAGTTTATAGAATATGCAAACAAGAATGGGGTTGAAGTCGCTCTTTGGACAGAATCTGGTCTGGAGCCTAAAGATCCCGATAATCCTAAAAAAGGAGAAAGAGACTTAAGTCAAGAAGTTAAAATTGGAGCAGTAGCTCTCAAGTGTGATGTCGCTTGGATCGGCGAAGGTTATTCCTTTGCTCTCAATGCTGTTGACAATGCTACTAAAATTTTTGTCAATAGAGCTGAAAAAAGTGTGCGACCACTTATAATAATGGTCGATGGATGGGCAGGCACACAAAGGTATGCGGGAATTTGGAGCGGAGACCAAACAGGAGGTGAGTGGGAGTACATAAGGTTCCATATTCCCACCTATATCGGATCGGGATTATCAGGCATACCGATTGTTGGCTCCGATATGGATGGCATTTACGGCGGTGGAGTCAAAGAAATCAACGTTCGAGATTTTCAGTGGAAGACGTTTACTCCTCTACAGTTAAACATGGATGGTTGGGGAAGCGCACAAAAGACACCATTCCATTATAAAGACGTCATGGACATAAACAGAGCTTATCTAAAACTTAAATCCATGCTCCTGCCATATAATTATACGATAAGTCACGAATCAATCCAAGGTCTACCGATGATAAGGGCAATGTTTCTAGAGTTTCCAACGGAAAGTTCAGCTTATACGAAAGATTCCCAGTACCAATTTATGTGGGGACCCAGCATTTTGGTAGCGCCTGTGTACGCACAATCTGAGGACACGGACAGGAATATCCCTGTGCGGAACGGAGTTTATCTGCCAGATTCAGATCAAATATGGATCGACTTTTTCACTGGTGATAAATATCAAGGAGGTAAGATTTACAATAACAACACACCATTGTGGAAGATTCCAGTTTTCGTAAGAGACGGAGCTATAATTCCTCTTGTGAATCCAAATAACAATCCTTCTGAAATCAATCAAGAAGTTCGAACATTCTTGCTCTACCCAAGTGATGAAACAAACTTCACGGTTTATGAAGATGACGGCAAATCTGCAGAATATCTGGAACAAAAATACTCTAAAACAAAGATTCAAGTAAGTGGTCCGCCTTCGAATCAGAATGGCAATGTATCTATTTACATTAACAAAACTTCAGGGAACTACAAAAACATGGTCGAAGAAAGAAACACAATTCTGAAAATAATGGCGTCAGACACAGTAGAGACCGTAAAAGCTTCAATAAACGATAAGAACATCAATATTGAAAAAGTGAAAACTAAAGAGGAATTCGAACAAAAGGACAATGTTTTCTACTTTGATCAAAAGTGTGTCATAAATCCCTACATGAAACATTTTGATCCCAAGTTACTTCAGAAATTCTTATGTATCAAAATTGAGAAGACGAATGTAACCGAGACTGAACTGAGAATAAATATTAAAGGTTATTCCAACAAAAGCGAAGTGTTTGGCAGTAACTCTAAAGTAATCGAGAACCTCAAGGCTCCCAAGAATTTTACGTCACTCGAAGAAGAAATCACAGCAACATCTATAACGCTAAGATGGACACCCAATCAGAATGCCTCTTACTACGAAATCGAAAGAGACGGTACAATATTCAGCAATATCCAAGGACAGAAATTCGTTTTTGAAGATTTTAAATACGACACTAAACACGCATTTAAAATCCGTTCAGTAACAGATCAAGGCGTATCTAAATGGAGTTATACTATACTTATTGATACAAAAGAAAATCCTTTAAGGGACGTTGTAGAAAATGTGTCAGTGTCCTGCAATATAAATTGTCAACACACTCAAGAAGTGCATAATCTGACGAACACTAACTGTAACTGGTGGCACACGCATTGGGATAAACCTTGGCAATGTGGTAACGGCAAGGAGATCAAGCTTTCATTCAATTTAAACGATGTTTATAGAATCCACAAATTGGAATATGTGCCGAGAGAAGATGCTGGGAATGGAACGTTTTTGAAAGTCCAGTACAGATACTCTAGCGATGGGAATTCTTGGTCGGATCTCTCGCCTGTTTTATCGTGGCCATGCGATGCAAATTCTAAAGAAATTGTATTGGGTGGTGTTGAAATTAAGCATTTTGAACTAACGATTTTGGAGTCTGTTGGCGGTTTTGGCTCTGGCAGAAATGTTTTGTTCCACAAACAAATCTAGTTTAATCTAGAGTTCAGTATTTATAACATAAAAAAATGTTAATCACACGTATTATTAGTTATTACGTTATTCTTTATATTTAATCATTATTATTAATATATTGATATACCTATTCTTATGTTATGCAAATTGTTTATTATTACAATGTTATATTTTATGCAAAATAATATTTAAATAAACATTCTATAGTGCTTAAAATTGTATTTTTGTTGGGCATAAATTAAAAAAATATTATTTATGGTGATAATAAAACATTTATTGCGTGATCAAAATAAAAAATACCGAAGCAAACACCTTTAACACTGTAGGCCTTTTTCATAGAACTTAAAAGATAGATATTAAAATAATCATTTATAATTTTCTTAACACGTAAATAAAATATCACAAGTTTTTACATCAAAGAAGTTACTAATCAATAGTGTCATCACTTTTAAAAATAAAGTACTATACTACTTAGGTACATGAATAGTAGGTACATTAAATAATGTCTGGACAAAGTAGGCCATCCATATCCATAAAATATTATTATATGAACGAATATTTTTTAAAAACTATCCTATTTAGATTATTAGAAAATGGTATGGGAAAAATTACAAGATCACAATATATCCTTGCTTCTTAACAAAACTGATAGATGGCGCAATCAGTGCTTAACTAATCTTATGAGGTATGGGATATACTGTAACTCCTCGATAGCGTAGTGTTTAGCGCAACCAGGGCTACACTGGGTGGCGTGGGTTCGACTCCCACTCGAGGACCAAGGTTACGTTGTAATCTTGTAATTTTTCCCATACAATTTTCTAATAATTTAGAAAACTTAAATGAGAGTCAATAACTATAAAATTAATATACGTAGCTATCCTATTTAGTTCTGCATTTCCTCAGCGCTGCGAATAGCAATAATAGTACAAACAGACGTACCTGCATCAAAAATGCAGCTTATAGACAGATCTTCCAACACGCAACTAAACTCATGATCCGGGTAGCGGGTTCTCACATACTGTGACCTCGGGTCATCGCACAACAGGCTTTGTATGTTAGTCTTGAAAGTATCAGCTCGGTCACCGATGAGATCTTTGAGCCTATCATAAGCATCATCAGTGAATATAACTTCGTAGACTTGAGATACTGGGTTGTTGATCCAGGGTGCGATACGGACAGTTTGGTCGGTTGTAGCTGCTTGTGTTACAAAGTGTTCTTGACCGTCCGGAGCACCTCTTTCTGAGTCCTGGTTGCTGGCATCATTAGTGGTTCTACGCCCATTACCGGTTCCTTCTACTGTTCTTATCGGAGCAGGTGTAGTGTTAGTCTGAAGGCTGTCAATTGGTATCGTTATCGTGGAGCCAATGCTGGAAAACAATTATAAATAAATACATATTGCTGGACAATTCACACAGCAACATTTGGCTAGATGGTAGCTAGGAAGCTTGTTCATTTTGAAAAATCGAGAATTACTCACATAATCTATAACGATATTATGTATAGCCGATTTTACACGATTTTTCAAATAGAATAGTGTAATTCGCGTTAGTTTCGATGAATGGGAAGCTTGTGTTACGAGAGCTAATTTAATTAATAAACAAAGCCTCAGAACATATCGGTTTCCTCACGATGTTTGCCTTTACCGTTAGAGCAAGTGTATTTAAAGTGCAAATCAATTTTTAAGAAGAAAGATCCATAGGTGCGCGGCGGGGTTCGAAGTTCGAACCCACGACCTTCAGAATGGCAGTTGAGTGTGCTCCTACTTAGCCAACACGGCTCAGGTAAAGATTACGCATATATATTTTTTTATTTACTTACAAGGCTTTGTAGAAAAGGGACCACATCGCCTTATCGGAAAATGTTTATCTAAGGCCTAATTTCAACACTCTCTGTTTGTAAGTTTAATATCCCATTAAGTAATTAACAGTCCATCAATATACATAAACAATCCGTCATTAAACATCCCGTTATGTTTAATGACGGACAGTTGATGTAATAACACGGACTGTTGATAGTAATAACAAACAGACAGTGGTGAAATTAGGTCTTAAGATCTTTAAGGTATAATATTCACCTGACATCCTCATCGTCAATAGTCAGCGTGCCCACAGCTGGTGCGTCGTCCAGCCCCTCGGTGCGCGGCCGGTCCAGCTCTCCGATGGACGCGGGAGAGTCGTAGTGCGGGATGTAGGGCTTCACGTCCAGCACCGGCGTGCCGTTCACCATGTCCACTCCGAGGAAGTGGATCTTGTTGCCTGGAAGTATTGATGAGAGAAATAAAGAAAATATATTTATTTTCTTCTTCCTCGGTCCCTCACTGCTGAGGATCGCGACCACGTACAATCAGCCCCCACTGTGTACGGTCATATGCAGAGTGTAGAGCACGGTGCAAGCTATATTTATTTTGCACACACATAAAAACACAGATTAACAGACATACAAACATAGCTACGAACACACAATAAAAAAAAAAAAGGATGGTATGTCTGCTCTGTGGTAAAGTGTGCAAAAAAGGGTTTTTTTCAGCTTGGTGTTGCCCTGCACATAGTACAGGGCAACGCTGGTTTTCAGAAAAACCCCTGATGAGGTCTGAATTCATCAAGCTGACCAAGTGCGGGTTGGTGAATGACACATAATTATTCTTCATACTTTTCAAATTGCTTAGAACAAGCAGGTTTATTCACGATGTTTTGCCTTCACCGTTAGAGCATGTGGTTATAAAGTGCACATAATTTTTATAAGAAGAAAATCCAGTGATGCCCTGCAGGTTTTGAACCCACAACCTTCCGGCTAAAAATCGAGTGTGTTCCCACAAGGCTCCTTTTGTTGATAATAAAAACAAATACGATTAATCAGAACGTGACCAGGACTTACCTTCAATTTTAGTAATCTTGACCAATGACAGGCCAATGGGGCATGGTCTGTGTGGTGAGCGAGTGGAGAAAACACCGCGTTTTTCACCACAGAGCCTCGGTGGCGCCACTTTCGCAGGCACACTGTCACTCTCAGTTACATGGAAGTGAAACATAATCCTGAAAGGAATTTTAATATAATAATATATATATATCACAAAACTTTGCTGCAGCTTGTATTCTGGCAAAAATCCCTGAAGCTATCTATATACATACATATAAAAAAAAAAATTGCTCAACAACTCATACCTTGGGAAGTTAGGAAATTATGATTTTAAATATAACTTGTTTTAAATTTAAGAATGATATAAATAACAATTAACATTCTTTTTTGTTTTACACTTTTAAATTTCAATTTCAAAAAGCCTTTATTCACTGACCAATAGAGTTCATAATAAATAAAAAAAAGTAACATAATATTAATCTAAGCAACCAGTTGGTCAGGTTGTCCATTGACATAGGCCTCCCCTAGTTTATTCCAATCGCCTCTGTCTCTCTTTCAATTTTACCAGAGTACCTATAACTGAAGAGCTTCCATGAGAAAATTAATTGTCATCCAACCATTATAGCCATTTGTGGCAAACTAGTGTGAAATATTTAAGTGCCTTTCTACAACTTTCTCTATCACTTATGAAGTTCCTATGTTTGTTCCAGAGAAATAACAACTCAATTTAAAGCATATATTTTAAGGGTCTTTTCAGGCTTTAGAAAAACTTATACATTTTAGGCTTGTATTCATAGTAAGAAAACACAACATAATGTAACCACATATTTAAGAATCCATACATATCATATGAATTGATAATAATATGATATGATTTACGAGTTTTTTAAGGCCATGCAGAACTCAGGATGAGTTTCATCTTGTAATTATAGTAAGCATCATAAAAAAATCCCTTACCACATGTGTGAAAACTCATCAAGTCCATACATAGCATGTTCCGGATTGTTAAACACCGATGTGTAGATCTCCACAAGGCCCTGAGAGTTGGCAACAATGGAAGCTTGTCTGGGCACACCCCTCTTATTATGAAATGATGTTCGGATTACCCCAATGGGCCGAAACGGGATGCATTCTCCATTTGGATTGTAGGTTTCCTGCACTACTGTCTGATTTGACACCAATGTTGTTGCTGTAATAGTTTAGATAAAAAAAATACTGAAATTATCCTTGTAAGAGTTGTAAGCTCATAGTTAAGCTCACAGTCTTCTTAAGTTCTGACTTTATGCTTATATCTTTTTCATATTTTATTTTGTTAAACTGTTTTTCTAATGCCCTAAAATGAGTTTGTTGTGAGTTGTGTTATGTTACTTTGTGTGTCGAAATAAACATATATTCTATTCTATTAATAGTTTTTTCAATCGGGTGTTGTCTGGATTTTGTCCAATGTGAATTGTCCAGCAATCCTCTGATGTTGTCTCTCTGCTTGATAATTGTAAAAATAGACTATTATGCCCAAGCTCAAAGGTGCAGGCAGAGAGCCTGCGCCGTCTACATAGCGTGCCGATGGTACAAACATGTCTCTTGGGCGCTCATAATGCGCGGTATTGATATTCGGTTTTTGAAATTTAAAAACATAACATAACTACATTTGTTTACCTTTCTCACCACAAGACGTGCAGCGTAGTCCATCAAGGAGACTTTTTATAGTCTTAATTTCCTTCAACTGTTCATGTTTTAGAGCAGAAATTTGTTGCCTGCGAAATTCAACATAACATTTTTAGATAATTCGTTTTAGAAGATCTTGTGTTTGTTTTCTATGATTTTGATAGATTTTACCTCAAGTTCTTGATTTCCGTCCGGGCTATGGATAATTGGTTATTATAATTCTCCATTCTTGTCCTTTAACCGATGTAATATGTGAGAATTAAATGCACAGAACAATATTTAATGTAATCAAAATTATCTAGGCCAAAGCGTAGTGAGTGATTATAAATTCTCTTTGGGCCAAAGGTTATTTACATATCGATGAAGTCAAGTGATTGATTGATTCTTCTGAGGTTCAAATTATTCTGAGTTGATTCTCTCAATTTCTCTCTGTCTCTGTCCCTGGACCTCAGAAAAACTTAGATAATAGAATACCAATAGATATGTTACTAAATTGTCTATGGAATTAGTTTATAAGATGACTAAAATAAAAATGATGACATCTCTGTCTTATGTATGGAATTAAAAGGAGCCTAACTATATACTCAACAGTTGCGCTTGGTTGCCAATATTTATGGCACGTGCCTTTCTTCAGCTTCCTTCGATATCATTTACTGTCACTTTGGATAGTTTGGATATCATTTACTGTCACTTTTTGGTTTTGTTTACATCGATAGTGGTGTTCTTGTATATTGCACGAGTTATCGATATTTTGATTTTAGACTTAGGTAAAAAATTATAGACCATGTTAATTTGAATAAATGTTGATTATATATTGTGTTTTTGCAGAATAGCATGAATCGTAGAATGAAATGACGGATTAGATTTTAGGTTTTGTATACAATATTATATTATTTTGAAATATAAATTATTTTGATATATAATAATACACTAAATATAAGTAAGTATATTGTATTAAGTATATTGTGTTTTATATTATCTAAAACATTTGGCTTATTCAGGTCTTTCATTCCTTTAGTTATATTCTGTGGGTATATTAATTTAGTTAAAATGAACTTTAAACATTAAGTAGAACTCAAACTAGTTAAAATAAGGTTAAAAGTTCATTTTCATATATTAATATGCCCACAGAATATAACTAAACGCTAAACTAATGTTTGAGTTTGAGTTCTACTAAAGTATTTTTTTTTTGTTCTAGTTAAAATGTTTTTTTTTTGCTTGGTTTTATAACTGTATTAATTCTATAATTATATAATTTAATATTTACGGACTTCAATTTACAATAAATACATTATCATAAAAAAAAGTTCAGTTGAAAACAAACTCTATCGATCAATTATTACAATATACCTACCTCGTACAACACTAATTTATGAATCGTAGGTATACACGTTGATTTCGTACTTATGGCCTCTCCATTTAAATTCCTTGCTCTGAGCAGAAAAAGGAGATAAACTGATTGCTTGAGTCTGTTTGATTGAATGTGTGGTTGATTCGTGAGTAGATGATTGATTATTTTGTTTGTATTTCTGTATGAGACACCACAGAACTAGGAATCAAAATCTTTACCTCCATGGGAGACACACACAAGAAACTGAATCCAATTTAGTAGTTTACTTGTAATGTAATGTAAATAATTTGTATTCTAAGTTGTTTTTTTTTTCAATATTTGGCAAAAATTGGTTTCTTCTATAAAAAACACCAACATTGAAAATAAATGACGTTGACATTTTAAAATTGAATTTAATTTCACCTAGTATTAAGACCTTAATATGTAACATGAGAACAATAAAGATATTTGAATTTGAATTTGAATTTGAATTGCTGGAGTTTGTTCAAAAACTTGCAATTTACGACAAACTTCATGGATCACTTCGCTTCGCTTTAAAGGATAAACGTAAATTAATGTAAAAACGTTATATAATGTAATAATGTTGTAAATAATGTGTCCGTGGCTCTTGTAAACTATTTTTATTATGTATACTAAAAAATTATTTAAAATCGGGTTGGCCGGTCACTGCAAACAAATAATTTGAACGACCTTGCTTTGCTTCTACTAGTGATGTCATAAAAAATCTGATTAATAGTGTTTGATTACTTTTTTTATATGAATATATACGTATTCTATTCATTTTCTATCAAAGGAAATTTCTATCGTATTTACAAAAGACTTAAAACGCAGACAAAATGGCAACGAAGCTTCCAAGTTACTAAGACCAACTTACACACTATATAACATGCACGAACTCTCATTTCGCAAAACATAATATTTAGACCTTGTGTTTCTGCATAAAATTTTTAATGGTAGCATCGATTCAACCGAACTTGTCAACAAACTTGAAATCCATGCTCCAACCCAACTACCTAGGAAAAAATCTTATAATGTTTTTGCTACAAAACATTGTAGGACAAATGTAGGTAAACACTATTCACTGCCAAGACTCGTCCGACAGTACAACACTCTTTCTAAATGTGAAGACCTCGATATTTCTGATCAGTTGCCTAAATTCAAAATATCTTTTTATCTAATTTTACAACAAATTACATCAAGCTTGAACATTTTTATTTAATTTTTTTATTGACTCAAGTGTCTAGTTGTTGCCTCAATTTCTTAAGAACTTGTAGGTTTACTCTTTCATGAATCTGGATTCTTAACAATTAAAGAAAAAATTGTCCTCGTCACAATAGGTATCATTTGCACCGTTTTTGTTCTTGAGTTAGTTATTTTTCAGTTTTAAACCATAAAATTGTCTAACACTAATGTGCATGCTGTGGCCCCCTGTAATTAAAAGAACATAAATTAAGTTTCAAAGACCTTGTGAATAATGTTTAGAGCATAAATCAATGTACCTTTTGTTGGGAGTCCTGAAATAAATAAATAAATAATCTCGACGTTATACCTAATGAATGGTGTGTAATTCACAAAAATTTTGCAGATGAAATTTATTGAATAAACACATTGTTGAATGACGTAGGTACAGAACAGGTTAAAATAATTAATTTAAACTTAAACACGAAGACGCACATAACAAAAGAAATAATGAATGATATTGGAATAGATAAATAAAAAATTATATGAGTATTACAATGACCTGTTAATTAAAAAGTAAGTTAATTAAAATTAATTTTATAATAATACTTCTAAAATGTCCAGTTTTCTAAATAAAATAATGGATATCATTGCAATGTAATATAATTGTAAAAAATAATGCTTGCTTTTCATAGTCATAAAAAAATGGACAATAATGGTTGTTATTTAGCAAGCAAAATATCAATCAAACGAACGTCTGTTCTATCCTCGCACTATTGCGGTTTGCCATCATTTACCGCACACGTGCTGAGATTTTGTGATATTTTTACTTCAAATTTATTTTACTTTTCAGCTAACTATCACGCATCCTTCCAAAGCGTCTTCATTTACGCTATTTTGTTTAACAACATTCGACTGTGACCTTAGAACTTAGTGGTAAGAAATCATAAATATTTTCTTGTTGGGTGGGGCAAAATGTCTAGAAAAAGACCGCCACGTGTCCTACAATTTAATTTTTCGTTGAAGTAATGATTATTTTAAGATTTGATGATTAAATTATGATTGTGTCTAAGTTACAGGCCGGATCACTGCGTATTTTGCATGATTAATGGAGTAGACGAATGAATGTTGTCAATGGATTGATGAATTGTTTTTACGTGATCGATATTTTGATTGCCGGCCAGCTGATTTGTGGGAATAATAATTCTTATAGAGTCATACGTTGATGATTGTTTTGCTGCTTTATTCTAATTAGTACCTATATGATCCAAGAAAAATACCTGATTGAATGTGACTCATCCAACCTCTTCAAATTTATTTGGGTTAGGTACCCTCACTACTTTTTGATTAAGTAGGTAGTCTTTTTTTTAAATAAAATTAAAAGAAAATAATGTTTTACCTTAGAAAACGAGAGTTTTATCTTACTCAATAGACAAATTCCATCCTATGTACAGCTGTGAATGTTTTGTCAACAAAACAAAATGTAAGTTGCAAGCCTAGATTAAAAACATTACAATCTTTAATCTTATCACCAGGTTAATAAGATTTAATGGCCATGGTGTCCGAGGTCAAGGTGAATGGAGGTGAAGTGGAGGGCCCAACTGAGCTGCCGCCCGCTCTGGCCGAGAAACCCGTGGGTTTGCCTCCGGGCAAGTATTCCCTAGTGGGATGGGACATGGACACTACTGGACGCAGGCTTATTGATGAGGTAATTTGATTGTTATAAACGTAACCAGGAATTGAGATTTTATATGAAATTCTCAATAAACAATGATTATTTTTATAACTATCACTGAGCATACCATTTTCGTTACATTATGATGTGTGTTTACCTAGTTCTGGTTAATTTAGTTAAACATTAATGAATGCATTAACATTTTTTTGAAAATTGTTTGACCTTTTCTCCCTGTCTGTTGAATAAGATATATGATTCACAGCTTTATTTATGTTGTTTCTTTCACAGATTTGCCAAATAGCAGCCTTCACCCCCAAGCAGACCTACTCTCAGTACATCATGCCTTACGGAGACTTGAACCCCGGTGCCCGGAGGCGTCACAATGTCCGTGTGGTCACTGTCGGCAGATACAGAATGCTGAAAGACACTAATACTCATAAGGTATGTACTTTAAAATAATATTGTACTATATGTGAAAACTTACAAGGCTTATTTTTCGACTATTGTTATGCTAAGTTATCTAAAAAATGCTGTATAGTTTAGTGTGGTATATTAGGACTATGTATTCCTTGTGCATGTAGACTTTTTGTTTGTCGGTTTTTTGTGACAATAAAGTACATATTTATAATTTATATTATGAAGGTTAATATGTATTCCTTAAAAGACTTGTGTACTGACCTTTAAGTTGACATTTAACATAGATGTGTTGTTTGTTATGCTTCTTTGTTTTTCAAGATTGATTAAATTTTTAATATAGTTGATTGACTAAATAAATTTAGTTATGGAGATTATTTAGTCAGCTGTTTGAGTGTTATTAAAATGGAATTGTGTATGTCAACAGACTCACATATATCCATAGCAAATTACAATATTTCTAATTTGTGGATTTTTATAAAATTATGTAGAAAAGAAGTAGATTAATTTTTAGAGTTTTTTTAATTAATAACATCTACTCAATAAAGGCAGAAACACATTATTAACACGCATTGATTCGACTCAACACGCATCGCGTTTCATCGGGTCGCGTCGGGTGTTAATAATGTGTTTCTGCCTTTATTGTACCTTCACTTACAATAAACATGTTGATTTAAGTTTTTTCTATGTCATTTTCTTTTGCAACTTATGAAATATAACATGTTGTCTATCATCTATAGATATTGAAGACAAAGTCTGAGATATCGGCCTTGACTGACTTCCTGGACTGGCTCGAGAAGGAGAAGGGAGATGGCAGTGTCATCCTCATTTACCACGAGCCCAGACGCCTTAGCCCCACTATGCTGTTGGAAGCTCTTACCAGGTATATTCAAAACTATCCACACACAAGTACCAACTTTGAGACTAATTGCGGAAAAAAGAGTCCCTAAACTAAACTAAAAACCTATTCAAAAAATATTAGTATGTAAAACTGGTTAGGCACAAATAAACTACAGATGACTAGAAACAAACAATGACTAGACCATCCATCACGGTGACATAGACACATCAGCATCTAAGCTGCTCATCTACTATATAATAATAATAATAAATAAATAAATATTACTGGACAATTTTTACACAGCGACATCTAGCCCCGTGGTAAGCTCGAAGCTTGTGTTACGGGTGCTAGATTTCTGATATACTTAATATAATATACTAGCAGCCCCCGCGAACTTCGTCTCGCCATATACTTTTAAACTCGTGATATCTTCCGAATGAAATGTCCGAATTAAATAATTCAAAAAGTTATAAAAAGGTATTAAAGCCGTCTTGAATATAAAGTAATTTATTTTGATAAGGACTAATACCAAGGTACAAATGAAGACCCTTTCAAAAGGCGGCATATATAAATTAATATTTTAGAATAAAAAACTGCTTACTGTGACATAACTATAATATTTAGACATATGCTGTCGCGACATTTTTTGTAGATAATGATGAGCTCTGCTAAGTCGTAGTACATGATTTTGTTCTATCATCAATAGTTTTCGCAGCGCACGCGACGTAAGGAAATTTTCAGGTCATTTTTTTACACCTTATGTTACATTATTGGAGTTTTAGTAAGGATCCCTAATTTTTTTTAAAATATAATATAGCCTATGTTACTCGGGAATAATGTAGCTTTCCAAAGGTGAAAGAATTTTTGAAATCGGTCCAGTAGTTTCGGAGCCTATTCGTTACAAACAAACAAACAAACAAACATACAAACAAATCTTTCCTCTTTATATATTAGTATAGACATACATAGATAGATATTTTTTATTATACATTATAACACCCAATATAAATAATAATAATAACCCCTGTAGTCAAAAAATTACCTTTAAATGTCATCCTAGAATCCTGGAATTATACATCTTATTCTTACTATGAGGATTTATATCACAGCCCATGTTTTAAAATGGAACATGTATTAGAATGGTTACCTTACTTATTTACATGTATTCTATAGTCCATTTCAACGAGGATAATTATAGGATTCTAATGGTAAAATATTGTTTTGGATCTGTTTAGTGGTTTCAGAGCCTATATGTAACAAACATAGAAACCAATATTTCCTCTCTATATTATTTTATCATGCAACTTGTGTTTTTGCGTTTATATGCAACCTTGCGGTTAACAGCCTAGGGTTGACAGTTAAATGTAGCTAAAATAAATTGTATGTTGTAAGTAAACTAAAATTTTGCTAGTTACATTGTAGCACTATGCAAGTATGCACATTGCTCATACAATGTATACAGAAAATAGATAACCTATGTTCCAGTCCAACTATGCTATTAAGTTGAATTAGTCATCATAGTCTTATCTATAAGCTAAAGATAAAACTGCAAAGGTATTCATGGAATCCAGAAATAAACGTAAACTAGAAGACACACTGATATTAAACAGTTGGCCTAATCCAAGTATTTATATTATGGTAAAATTATCTAAAAAAAATCAAATATGCATTAAAATAATCGTAATGGTCTCACCCCGCCAAGCCTGTGGATTTTTCTGCTTGACAAATTACGTGCGTCGTTATAGCTAAACATCGTGAGGCAATTGTCGTGTTCTGAGTTTTTTAGTAACTCTTGACCGGCTAAATTAAGGTCTCTCGTCAAGAGAGAAGTTCCTGTGTCACAGCAGTGGCGTAAATCCCCTATTTATGTGAAAGTATAATAATCGATGGTCCGACACCATCAAACAGGCCGGTGAAGGCAGCTTGCACCGCGCTCTACACTCTGCATATGACCGTACACAGTGGGGGCTGATTGTACGTGGTTGCGATCCTCAGCACTGAGGGACCGAGGAAGAAGAAGAAAATAATCGTTGTTTTCTTGCAGGTACCATCTCCTGGACCGCTTCAAGTCCATCGTGGCCGGGTTCGCCGACAGCTACGCGCTGGCCGCAGACAAGTGCAAGGCCACCGTCAAGTCCGTGTCCCTGCGCGTGCTGGCGCGCGTGCTGCTCGACGCGGACTCGCTGGCCGTGGACAGCGCCATCGACAGGGCCACTGCGGCTTACAAGATACTGGAGCACTTGGCACAAGGTATGTATCAATCCCCTGTGATTATATGGGTGTGGTTATACTAAATCAAAAAGAAATTCGCCTGCTTTCTTTCTATTTCTTCTTGAAAAATTCATTTAAACACGTGCTTTTAATTTAAACGAAGACAAACATCGTGCGGAAACCGGCATGCTCTGAGAACTTTAAAAAGATTTTTAGTACAATTGTGGACATTCACCAACCCACAAATGGCCAGCGTGATAAATTAAACCCTATTCTCTCTCGTCAATAGAGAAGTCTCTGTGTCCCAGCAGTAGGAACATAAAATAAATAAGGGTGTCTGAGAACCTATAATTTAATTAATGTGTTATTTACAGGTGAACAACAAGAGGTAGGCGGCGGCGGCGAGGGCGGCGCGTCGCAGGACATGGTGGAGACGGCGCGGGCCTGGGCGCGCCCCGTGCACACCGAGCTGGACGCGCTCCACAACCTCAAGAAGCTGCTGGAGAGGTACTGCATCATCCTAACAACTAGAGGTAGGCGGCGGCGAGGGCGGCGCGTCGCAGGACATGGTGGAGACGGCGCGGGCCTGGGCGCGCCCCGTGCACACCGAGCTGGACGCGCTCCACAACCTCAAGAAGCTGCTGGAGAGGTACTGCATCATCCTAACAACTAGAGGTAGGCGGCGGCGAGGGCGGCGCGTCGCAGGACATGGTGGAGACGGCGCGGGCCTGGGCGCGCCCCGTGCACACCGAGCTGGACGCGCTCCACAACCTCAAGAAGCTGCTGGAGAGGTACTGCATCATCCTAACAACTAGAGGTAGGCGGCGGCGAGGGCGGCGCGTCGCAGGACATGGTGGAGACGGCGCGGGCCTGGGCGCGCCCCGTGCACACCGAGCTGGACGCGCTCCACAACCTCAAGAAGCTGCTGGAGAGGTACTGCATCATCCTAACAACTAGAGGTAGGCGGCGGCGAGGGCGGCGCGTCGCAGGACATGGTGGAGACGGCGCGGGCCTGGGCGCGCCCCGTGCACACCGAGCTGGACGCGCTCCACAACCTCAAGAAGCTGCTGGAGAGGTACTGCATCATCCTAACAACTAGAGGTAGGCGGCGGCGAGGGCGGCGCGTCGCAGGACATGGTGGAGACGGCGCGGGCCTGGGCGCGCCCCGTGCACACCGAGCTGGACGCGCTCCACAACCTCAAGAAGCTGCTGGAGAGGTACTGCATCATCCTAACAACTAGAGGTAGGCGGCGGCGAGGGCGGCGCGTCGCAGGACATGGTGGAGACGGCGCGGGCCTGGGCGCGCCCCGTGCACACCGAGCTGGACGCGCTCCACAACCTCAAGAAGCTGCTGGAGAGGTACTGCATCATCCTAACAACTAGAGGTAGGCGGCGGCGAGGGCGGCGCGTCGCAGGACATGGTGGAGACGGCGCGGGCCTGGGCGCGCCCCGTGCACACCGAGCTGGACGCGCTCCACAACCTCAAGAAGCTGCTGGAGAGGTACTGCATCATCCTAACAACTAGAGGTAGGCGGCGGCGAGGGCGGCGCGTCGCAGGACATGGTGGAGACGGCGCGGGCCTGGGCGCGCCCCGTGCACACCGAGCTGGACGCGCTCCACAACCTCAAGAAGCTGCTGGAGAGGTACTGCATCATCCTAACAACTAGAGGTAGGCGGCGGCGAGGGCGGCGCGTCGCAGGACATGGTGGAGACGGCGCGGGCCTGGGCGCGCCCCGTGCACACCGAGCTGGACGCGCTCCACAACCTCAAGAAGCTGCTGGAGAGGTACTGCATCATCCTAACAACTAGAGGTAGGCGGCGGCGAGGGCGGCGCGTCGCAGGACATGGTGGAGACGGCGCGGGCCTGGGCGCGCCCCGTGCACACCGAGCTGGACGCGCTCCACAACCTCAAGAAGCTGCTGGAGAGGTACTGCATCATCCTAACAACTAGAGGTAGGCGGCGGCGAGGGCGGCGCGTCGCAGGACATGGTGGAGACGGCGCGGGCCTGGGCGCGCCCCGTGCACACCGAGCTGGACGCGCTCCACAACCTCAAGAAGCTGCTGGAGAGGTACTGCATCATCCTAACAACTAGAGGTAGGCGGCGGCGAGGGCGGCGCGTCGCAGGACATGGTGGAGACGGCGCGGGCCTGGGCGCGCCCCGTGCACACCGAGCTGGACGCGCTCCACAACCTCAAGAAGCTGCTGGAGAGGTACTGCATCATCCTAACAACTAGAGGTAGGCGGCGGCGAGGGCGGCGCGTCGCAGGACATGGTGGAGACGGCGCGGGCCTGGGCGCGCCCCGTGCACACCGAGCTGGACGCGCTCCACAACCTCAAGAAGCTGCTGGAGAGGTACTGCATCATCCTAACTACGAGAGGTAGGCGGCGGCGAGGGCGGCGCGTCGCAGGACATGGTAGACAACATATATTACTTCCCACTATATGGGGTTTCCAAAAGATAAAATTGAAAGTCTCTTCAGAAGGAAATGACTAGCCTACTGCTTCTCTTGGTCACTAAACAAGCAAGCCATAGAAGACAACTTACATATTACAACAAAGAATCAATCTGCCGTAAATAGACCGTCTCGCGCTCGCTGGAGGAGCCTAAGGTAGCGCTAACAGTTTGAATGTCCCCTCCATAGCACATTCAATGCATACCTATACAGCTCTACGGGGCGTAAACAAGCTCGTGCATTATTGGCGCTTATACTATTAATAAGTATGAATATTAATATTTATTTATCCTCAGACAGAACACATTCCGGCCCGTGTTCGCGCCGCTGCTGCGTTCGGCGCGTCCGGAGCGCAAGCGCGTGACGCAGCTGCGGCGCCTGCTGGCCGACGCGGGCCTGCTCTACGCCCAGCTGCAGACCTCCTGGGAACAGAACCAGCTCGCAGGTTATATATCTAAAGATTCTACGGCTAAAGGGGGACAATGGAACCCTATTACTAAGCCTCGGATGGTCCACTCTTTGTGTCAGAGGGGTTCCACATCCAAAGGGAAAAATGGAACCCTATTACTATGCTTCAAATTGTCCACTCTTTATGTAAGAGGCCTGTATCTCATGAATGGTGCATTTCCAAGACAGACTGGACTGTGAACTGCAAGCATCACTACTAGTTTGTAATGGATCTTGAAAAAAATATTTCCAAGTACCGCAGCACTGTGGATGACAGTCACCCAGTGCAGCACTAGTGCTTTTGCAATAATTTTGAAACTATTTTTAGGCTTAAAGTACAACAAAACATAATTATGTTAAAAAATGTAGCTAACTATAATAGTGTCCAACATACTCTCGCACTATGACGTCTAATCAATGGCTGACCTAGAGATGAACGATACATAAATAGATGATATTTGTTAAATAATTTTCAATTCCTTACAGGGCTAGAGAAACAGCTGGGCGAACTATCCGTGTCCGCCAAGGAGGAAGACATTAAGGAACTCATAGAGATCTTCGACTGTCACTTCGACCCCGCCAAAGAGCCGAAAGGACCCAAGCCGAGATTACCAAGGAACAATATTAGGCCACGTGTAAGTTTTTATTTACCATTAGCTCCCCTGTTTACATTCCCACTGCTGGGACACAGAGACTTCTTCCTGAAGAGAGATGAGGCCTTTACTACCATGCTGGCAAATTGCAGTTGGTGAGTGACCTTTAAAAAGTCTTCCGTAGAGAATATGCCGGTTTCCTTTTATTCCCTTTACCGTTAAAGCACGTGTTTATATGTGTTCAGACAAATCAAATTCCTGTTTAAGACATCACATATCACACTAACCCTTATATTTTTTTTTGCTTCCTTATATGAATATGGTTTATTTTACATCGTGTGTAATCTCTTTTCAACGTATCTAATAACAAGCATGAATTTTATTTCATTCTAAATTTTTTTCACAGACTACATCCTCTGCCGGCGAGACTAACGACGCAGAGGGCAGCACAACCGACTCCCAGAACAGCTCGCCGCACAACTCCCCGAACAAGACGACCAACAACGGTAAATGAACTAGGAAACAATAATACATACAGTCCTACTCTAAATAATTCCTCACTATTAAATCTCTCATAGACTGCAAAAGTAAGCACTTATATAATGATTTCTTACTAAAATGGAACACATTCTAACAAAAGCATTTTTTCTACCAATGTCATGCCAATAAATATTTATGATTTATGAGATTTAAGATTTAAGATTTATGTCATTTATTTCCATAAAATCCTAAAGATCACTTGGACAAGTCAATAAATACAAATTCATTATTAAAACTTAACATTAAATAAAAATATACAATGGAAACAATGTTGACATAAAAATATGTTTCATTTTTTTAAGCACTGAATTGAGAAACATAAAGAACAATCAGCTCATATCTGAATTTATTACAATAATCTGTTAGTTTTTTTATTCTTTAAGATATTGGAGCGGATTCCATCCCATGCAGTTTTATCTTCTAAATACTCTGATATTTTATAATACGATTTTGAAATAAGAAGTTTTTTTACCAAGTTTTTAAATTTAGTGATAGATAATTCTTGCAATTCTTTGGGAATCTTGTTATAGAAGCGTATACATTGCCCTTTAAAAGATATATTAACCTTATGTAGCCTAGTAATATGTAAAGCTAGTTTTTCCTTATTTCTAGTATTAAAATTATGTCTATTACTTTTCTTAGGAAAACTATTGATGTTTTTGTGGGTATACATTAAGACTGTATAAATATACTGACAGGGAACTGTCAATATGTTTATGTCCTTGAATGTTTCACGCAAAGATTCTCTTGGGCTCATTTTATAGATAGATCGAACAGCTCTTTTCTGAAGCACAATGTTAATGTCCTTATCTTTCACATTGACATTGTGTGGGTTTGAATGTGACAATCATTTTACTAGATATTTTTATTATAAGTACCTACTTGTTAATCTCTGTATTGAAAACGCGCGTGTTCAAGAATAAACTAGTGTGTGAAATAAAATTTTATGAGACTGTCGTTTTTCAGGAGCGGCCGGTGAGGAACCCAGCCTGAAGACGCCGGCGGCGGAGCCCGTGGCCGCCCAGTAACGCCACAAGCTTACTTTTGTACCACATACCTAGCGTAAACATGCCATAGCAACGTCAAACATATATTCGTATTATTCATTAGTTAAGTCCCACGGAATTGATTCATTTTCATGCATAGATGAACGAAATTAAACATTTAGTTTACTGTAATTACTAAAACCATTCTTTTTGCTTTTTGCGTCAATATTTCCTAATGTAACAGTAGGAGTGCCTTAGCAACTCGGTGTTTGATTAAGAATATTTATCCATAATGAACTGTAGTTGTTTTCATGTCATATTATATTGAGCCGACTTTACACGGTATTGTTAGAGTGCAATTGTGTTATATAACTTATATACGATATTGTATTTCATATTGTATAGTAACGCGACTCGATGTTGCAAAGTTTTTTACTATTTTTAATATAGTAGTTATAATAGCTTCAAAGTAGCAAATATTTTATTAAGTTTTTAATTGGAGATATTTAGTTGGGGTACAAGTTTTATGTACTCGTTTATTTATTTAAAAAATATAGTATCTTTATTTATTTTCGTGCAATACGTTGCGGATGGACTGATTATTTACATCCGAGTTACGTTTTAACGTTTCAGTGTTTAAACTTACAGGCTCTTTAAGTGTTAACTCTTCGCTGACTGTTGTCGATATTTTGTTTGCCATAAAAGATTTTTTTTATTTTTCATTTTTTAAATAAGATTTTCCTTTACCATTTAGGCTGCATCAAGTGTGTACCTATTATTAACTTACCTATAATTTAGTTAGTTTTAACATAGACTGTACATATTAATTTAATTTCTTATTTTGTTCAGATCTCTAATAAATATGTAAGTCTACCAAATATGTTTTTTATATTTTACCCATAAAAACAACGCATAATCGATACCGTCAGACGCACTTATTTCGCCTACTTTTTTACACATTTGTGTGTATGTGATTAGAACAAATCAAATATGCCAATCGCTTGTTTTTACCTATTTAAGCAAAAAAAGAAACTGTTGATTCTTAAAATCAATTTTGGTATGTAAATAACAGAAAAAAATTTACCTTAAAAGTTGCGCGTAGGTGAGATATATACCTAGTCATCAACTTTCCAAAACAGCTTTCAAATTTTGAAACAGCATTTGAAATGGCGTATGAAAATTATTAAGACGTATTGATTCGCTCTTTCTGGGCAAAATGCTATGAAAGAATCCATTTACTGGCAACGACACTACCAGCCGCACTACCAGTAGTGTCGTTGCCAAATGAATGACACTACCGCGCCTATTTGTACAGTCAACAACGACTCTACCAGCCGCACTACCAGGAGTGGATTGAAGTTTAGTAATAGTTATGTAATTAATAGTAATTATAGCTTACGCATAGAGATATCATTATGTTTTCGTTAGTACCGAGGTACCTACTGAGACATTTTCCGTTTCCCGTGCCCAGTGTTTAGCATTTAATTCAAGCTTTCCAGTAGTACGAACTAACGGGACAAACTCGGACCTTAGATAAGGTCTTAGCGTGGTGGGACGTGGGCGTTTTAAAAATCATACAAATATTAGAATGGAAAAAAAAATTTAACAGCTTGTTTTATAAATTAGTTATACACTAATCGTCGCTTCTTGCTTCGTCCACCCATCTGCCATGTGGTCTCTAACGGCCTTATCCAACACGACCTGTCGAGAAGAATAGATTTAAATAAGTAATATAATAAAATACTTCAGAGACGTCAAGGGACACCCGGATGGAACGAAGTTCCTATTTTGATTATTTACAAAAAACCTGTATACACTCAACAAAAATAATCGTCGCGACACCACACTGTTCAATGCGAAATAGAAATGAAAATATCTGGTTTGCTTTCTATAAGAGAGAGAGAAACAGACAGAGAAACATGCGACGCCGCACAGTTTACAATAGCAAAAAGTGTCGTGACAACTTTTCGTAAGAATTTTTTCCGTCTAGCCCCCTTTCACAACGCGCGATAAGGAACTTCGTTCCAATAAATAGTAAAACAATCAATTTAATTCAAACAAAGAGTTCTGAAAATGGACAAGAGAGAGCGCCACTGAGGTCGCCGTTGATGTTATTAGAGAAAAGAGGTTCAGAATTTTATTTACCTCAATATCCCTGCAACCCTGCATTGCTCGACTTATGACGACGTCAAAGTAGTCCATGTGCAATCTGTGGGACATTTCCAGGAGTGATATGCTGCCTGAAAAGAAAAGTAAATATTGAATTAAAGTAGGTATAGTGTTTGTAAGAGGGAAAATTCATCCAACAATAGATAAAATGGTTTGTTCCCACTGTTACCACCAAATTGAACTACCAGGGGTACTAGTGAGAAATCTCGTTCTCTAGTCTACATATTTACCAATATTTTTTAAATTTATATTTTCTGTACGGCACACATTTTAATACAACGTTCGTGGGTTTTATTTCATTACGATTAATGATATTACGAGGGAACAGCAGAATTGACGAGTGTGTTATCTGTGGTTATTCCCTAATGTTGCTAGCTATGGTACTAGTGAGACTGTTTGTCCCGCATGACTATAATAAAATATGAATTGAAGTGTAAATCTTACCAGTGCTGGGTAGCGACGCGACGGTGAGCACCACGCCGCCCGCCGCCTCCTCCACATGCGCCACGTCTAACAGCGGTTCTGCCTGTACACAGAATATGGCTTTAACACTATCTGTGCTGCAGCACCGAGCTTGGGCATTGAATGTGTTAAATCCCATCATCATAAGTTCATAACATTAGACCCCTTAGTCGACCCACACAAACTATCATAATTTATTCGCGACCTCTTGGGCGCAGCATGCAAAGGTCTACCTGCAAAACATATGTTGCAGGTGGGATTCGAACCCTCTTGTTCCTTCTCCTCGGATGTTGTGGCTACAACCACAACATCCTAGTGGGTTCGAATCCCGCTTCAGGTCAAAAATCTGTACAATCTTCAAATATTGTTCCAGGTATTCTGGGTGTTTTCTAAATATTCTATTAATTAGCTAGTGTTTACCTGTGGTCCTAGCCACGACATAGAAGCACTGCAGGCACAGGCATACGCCTTGAGCGGGATGCCGGCGTCAATCAGCGCTAGTGTCGCAGCATTCACGCTGACGCAGTAGTTACTACCGTCTGCCTGGAATAAGCAAGAATATATTCAATTAACTATGATATTTTTATGCAGTTCATAAGTTAAACTTAATTACACAAGCACATAACAAAAATCCTATAACAGGTGGACATAATCCCAAAGCGTTTTCCCAATTTCCACAATGTGTAGTTGAATTACCTGTAAAACTTCAATATAAATGTCTATCTGTGATCGTGGGTACAACTCTGTTTTTATGGCAGCAGTGAGAGCTTGTCTTAGATGCAGTGACATTTCTGTTGACTTACGGTCTCCTCGAGGTCTATTTTTCCTTTCACCTGAAATAATTAAAAAGTACAATAAATTACTTTTTGTATAAAATTAGATTAAGATCTACTTAAAGTAAACCAAGGAATGGATGGCAGAAGAAAACAAGAAAATATTAATTTACCTGTGGAAAATGTGGCCATACTGTATTGGCAGTTTACTATTACACCATCGTTGGACATTTTAGATTTTGATGCCTGCCGAGAAAAAAATCAACGTAAGATTTTCACACAATTCAAATTATAATATAAGTAAATAAAATTCATTGTAGAACTTATTATTAACATGCAAACAAACAAAATATTGGTTCAGCTAATTTACCTGATGGGGTCCATAAACGGCCGCTAAAACTTTTGTGTTTCCTTGTTCCAAATACGCGCTACCGTCGGGTTGAGTGAACACTCCAAGTTTACATCTTATTCTTCGTAATTCATTCGGCCTTCGTCCATCAAGGCGCAAACCTTGGCTGGATAGTAGATCTGGACCAGGCATGGTTTTGTTTTTGAATTTCCTGGATTATCTACGCTAGGAATAATTTTATCGTTATTTTCGAGCACTTCAAGAAGTTCCGGGTATGACTTAACTTTTAGAAAACAAATTATTTAACAATATTACAGACATAACTTTTCTAACCTAAAATATTTTGTAAACAAAACATTCCAATTCCAATTTCCTTAGATAATAGAATACCAATAGATATGTTACTAAATTGTCTATGGAATTAGTTTATAAGATGACTAAAATAAAAATGATGACATCTCTGTCTTATGTATGGAATTAAAAGGAGCCTAACTATATACTCAACAGTTGCGCTTGGTTGCCAATATTTATGGCACGTGCCTTTCTTCAGCTTCCTTCGATATCATTTACTGTCACTTTGGATAGTTTGGATATCATTTACTGTCACTTTTTGGTTTTGTTTACATCGATAGTGGTGTTCTTGTATATTGCACGAGTTATCGATATTTTGATTTTAGACTTAGGTAAAAAATTATAGACCATGTTAATTTGAATAAATGTTGATAATATATTGTGTTTTTGCAGAATAGCATGAATCGTAGAATGAAATGACGGATTAGATTTCAGGTTTTTTATACAATATTATATTATTTTGAAATATAAATTATTTTGATATATAATAATATACTAAATATAAGTAAGTATATTGTATTAAGTATATTGTGTTTTATAATTATCTAAAACATTTGGCTTATTCAGGTCTTTCATTCGTTTAGTTATATTCTGTGGGTATATTAATTTAGTTAAAATGAACTTTAAACATTAAGTAGAACTCAAACTAGTTAAAATAAGGTTAAAAGTTCATTTTCACTAAATTAATATGCCCACAGAATATAACTAAACGAATGTTTGAATTTGAGTTCTACTTAAGTACCTATTTTTTTTTTGTTCTAGTTAAAATGTTTTTTGTTTTGCTTGGTTTTATAACTGTATTAATTCTATAATTCTATAATTTAATATTTACGTACTTCAATTTACAATAAATACATTATCATAAAAAAAGTTCAGTTGAAAACAAACTCTATCGATAAATTATTATAATATACCTACCTCGTACAACACTAATTTATGTTAGCGTAGGTATACACGATGTATTCGTGGTTAGGGCCATTCCATTCCATTCGTTCTTCTGAGCCAATTTCCAATACATGCAAGACAGGTTTTGTTTCAAATTGCGTATTACAGTACTTTGAATTAAGGCCTTAGAATGAGAAAGCACGCGGCCGTATTGTACAAGAGTGACTGAAATAGATAGTACATAAAAATGTCTAATACATGCACGTATGAGTAAATCTGGGAACAGTTTTTTGTCTATGGGTTTCCTGAACAAAAACAAAAAAATAAATAAATCAATGAAAAATAAAAAATGTCTATGATCAATTAAATGGCCGCTGGCTGTCGAAAGTTGTGATTATTGTGGTTTTTGTTGTCTAATTATTACTATTTACTTTACGGCGAGTGTGCAATGTGATCGTTATTTACCAATATTTAGAAAAAGTTAAAACTGTAAGTAATGAAAAGGTTGTGAATTCCAACTCGGTCATTGACCATTGTCTATCTAAAAAGTGTCCCGGTTGATGCGTGCGTGTTCATCAAATAAATTAGAAATATCGATCTATCCGTTCCCAGATTCAACATTATTTTGACGCTAATCTTTATATCCATATTCTCATTAATCTTCCGGTATTAAAATTTTATCGAATGCAATGGTGTATAAGTAGTAAATTTATATCCGTACCGATTTTCTCGTTAATCTTGATTTATTGATTTGATAATTAGTGTCGTGTGATTCCAGTTGAACAATGGACGTAGACGATTCGGCGGTTGACCTTAGCGTGAGGTAATAAACGAGTTTTTACTCAGATTAATTTCTCATGCATGTTTATTGTTTATGTGTACTACAGTGGTTTTGGAAATTATACAGGTCATTGCCTCCAGAGCTAAGTGAACTTAGGGCTCTTACAGCTAGTGGGCTTACCATCACTCCAGCACAGCCTCCACCCCATGTAAGTTACAACAAAACAATTATTAAATTATGCATAAAATATAAACAACATACATAAATAGTGAAGCAAATAATATTTAGATGAACTATGGAATCTATAGTGATTAAATTATATACCTATTATCAATCAAGCATTTTATAACTCATCTACTTATGTAGTGCATAGCATTAACAATGAATTATCATTGTTTTATGCCTACATAAGTAGGTTAATGTTAATGCTATTACCTGAACAAGGATAAAGTTAACATTAATTAGACAACGAAATGCGTAATACATTTTCCAAGTTTTAAGTGTGATTATTGTGCAGTGAGCAATTAAATTAAAGTTCTAAAAATACAGGTTAAATAATAATATTAATGTATAACAAATTGCTGGAAGGCTCAACCAGGAAAATCTACATATTATACTAAGTTGGAAGCTTGTGTTGCTAGTATATCTAATGTACCTAATAGAATATTGATCCATAGTAAGGTAATTTTAATACATAGAAAATTAGGTACACAGAGCAGTTATATGTTATTGCAAAACATACAATCAAATGTAATATAAAGTCTCTAAGCAAATATTCATATCTATAGGTAAATAAAAGTTAAAGGCCATTATAATTAAGATTCCACCTTCTTTCATGCTCACTATAAGATTGAAAGGGTAAGTGTTACAAAAATGTCAGATTAGTGCTGTTTGTTGTGCAAACAATGTTATGTAAACTTAGTTGTTATTACCTAGTTTACCTACCTATCAATCTATAGAGGTATTACATAATAGGTGATCAATGTAGGTACATAAATGTTTGTTCACCTAATTCTTTGATTTCTTTGTTTAGTTCTGTAATTGTTTGCGAAATCTATGTTAGATAAATATTTAAGTGTAATGATTTTTACTTAACAGTTTAATTGATTGTTTAGGTACAATTTATAAGATGATTTATATTCTATGTAAATCCTTAATAAATAAATAAGCTTAAAGGGTGGATCAGGTCTTAGACAATCCTTAAGCTTACTGTAAAGAATGTGTTTTCAGGTTGCTGACATTAAAAGCAACTAAAAAAAGGTGTTTAATAAGGTCTTTCTTGCATAATCTCAGTCACTCAATCAATTAAAAAATAAATGATTTAATTAATTGATTAATTAAACCCAACTGACATCTTTATGTAAAATATATTTATTTCGTCAATTATCTTACTGGAATTAGAACTAGAACACACATGCAATCTATATGGCATTTCTTCATTATATTACAAATGTTGTCATTATTGCAGGGCTCCAGTGGCAAGAGGGTGCTGCGCCCTCGTTCGGAGCAGCGCAGTTACGCCGAGAGCCCCGACATTGTGCTGCTGCCCGCGGCCCCTCCGCCGCATCGCAAGTCTTCAGCTAGCATCGCTCCTTTCTCAGGTAAATTTATTTATTATTACATACAGAATATAACATTACAGTAAAATACCAATGCGCTATATCCATAACAAACTATAAGTTTTGATTTAATTTTTTTGATTTAATCATTAACACCCTTGGATTCTATAGATTTACTCACTTGCAAAAGTTGATGATGATATTTAAGAAATTTTGAGACTACTTTGCGGTAGTCTATTTCTAACTTAATAGTAAGCATAATCACCAATTTACAATCCCACTACGGGAACACGAGTCTCTCTCTGATGATTATAACCATCCTGGTCAAGTGATTTTATTTGAACTCCAATCCCTAATAGAATCCCATTATGGAAAGGGAAATGCCCTGAAGTGGGACATAATGTCTTGTTTTGACTTTTTCCTACAAAAATACATCCACAATTCCATATATTTCAGATGTGAGCAGCAAGCTGAACTCTGGCGCGGTGAACGTGTCTATCACAGCGAGTGCGTGCGCGCCCGAGTCTCCGCGCGAGCCGCGGGAGGAGGAGTCCGACGGAGAGAACGACCCGCCGCTGCCGGAGCCGCTCAAGGATCACAAGGTATTTACAGTGATTGACTCTCACTTAAGTTCTCTAAATTATTGGAAGCTGGTATGGGAAAATTACAAAATCACTATGTAACCTCGAGTGGGAGTCGAACCCACGCCACCCAGGTTAGCCCTGGTTGCGCTCACCACTACGCTATCGAGGAGTTACGTAATCATATAACGATGGATTGACACCATATACATTGAACAAAGTAATCACAACATTTACCTGTATAACGTTTTATGTCTGTGTATAAGTCTTCCTAACAGAATTTATGATAGCTTAGAATAGATTATAATAGATACATATGTGTGTAACAGGAGCAGACGAGCGCGGAGATATGGGAGCGCGACCGGCGCCTGCGCAACCTGCGCGAGAAACTGCGCGCCGAGGAGACGCGCCTCGTGCTGCTGCGCAAGATCCGCCAGTCGCAGCAGGCGCCCGGCCTGCCGCCCGCCAAGGTACCGAACCCACACCCATACCATACTGAACCCGAAGGGCTTATGAACCCTATTACTATAAGGCTGCCTGTCCACCGAAGTAGAGCGGAGAAATATTTACTAATAGGATTGCACTAAAGAAGAAGAGACAAGAAGAAGTTGTTTTCTATAAATAATGTAATAATAATGTGTATGGTTCCAGGACACGAGCACCGGGACCGCGCTCGCCGGCAGCGGCTGCGTGGTGCCGCCCGGCGTCACCGTGACGCCGGCGCCGCCGCCCGCGCACCAGAACAAGGTACTATGAGATTATTATATAGATTTATGTCTATATAATACGAAAATCAACGGCTAGGGCAATATAGGTGATTTTGGTTTTAAATAGTCGTAGTAGCTCAGGAAACTTTTATAAGGTGATAAAAATGAGAATGAAGCAGGCGAAGCCGCGGACGGATCTCCTTCATGATCGGAAACTCACGAAATTAGATCACTCCTTATTTACCATAGAAATGTTAACATTAAAAACGACATGTCGCCAGCTAGTCACCAGTTGCGATAGTCAGTGAGTGGTAATCGGGCTATAGGTAAAGGTATTATAATATAATTTTATACACTTATAATATAGTCTGGTAATATTTATTATATACATAATATTTATAACATATAATTTGTCCCAGGCCTCTCGTGTGAACAGTAACGCGGCGTCCTCGGCCGTCAACAACGTGTCGTCTAGTCGGCGCGGCGCCAGCTTACCGGGCGGCGCCACGCTCACACCGGGAGGATACCGCTCTCAGGTATTATATTTATATATTTAGATGTCAAATAGTGTAGAAAGGTTCTATTAACGTTGTAACTTATAGTAAAAAGTATTGACATAATGCATGATCCATTTTATAACAACGGGAATTGCTCACGTTAACTAAGGAGTGAGAACCGCGCGCGCGAGTAGAGAGGATAAAGAGCACGGCGGGACGCTCACTTCTCGTGAAAAAGACTGCTCTTGTCGTGGTCGAAACGTCGAGAGTGTTTACATTCCTTAGTTAATACTTGAGTAATTCCCGTTGTTATAAAATGATAAGTGTAACTCATGAAAATATTGAAAATGAAATACGTGATCCATATTAAATGTTTGTACAGTCAACCACAAGTGGCGGAGCGAGCATCACTCCGTCAGTGACCATCACGCCCGCGCCGCCGCCCTCGTCGCAACAGGCTTCCTCTAAGGTATGTTTTAACTATATTTTCCGACACCTTAGATTACCCGAACTGGCTCAATGCACAATACGCTCCAAAGTGAGTCCCCAGTGCAGATTATAGTGCCCCAGCAAATTAGAATGCGTTGAAATCAAGTGAATGCTTTATTTGTTGTATTTGTTACAAGCCGTCTCAGGATAACTCGTCAGTCACAAGTAGCACAAGCGATGCAGTGAGTATGGAAATGTGATTTCAATTCAATACATAATATTTTTTCCTTTTGCTGAATTACAGTCCAATTCTAGGCTTAGAGCTAAAAAAATCATTGGTAAAATTATAAGTAATACTTTCTGTCATTCTCAAACATTATAGTTTTTTTCATAATTTAAATGGCATACAATAATACCAGTTTTTCTTATAGATAAATTAATAGTACTTATGTATATAATCATTTTGATGAATAAATAAAAACCAAGGGTATATAAATCTGGTTATTATTATTTTTAATATGATATTAATACTAATGAATAATACCTATTTGCACAGGCAAGCACCCGCAGTTCAGAAGACACGCAGACGCCAGCGCAGCGCCAGGCCGCCGCCAAGCTTGCCTTACGCAAACAACTCGAGAAAACTCTTCTGCAGGTAATATTTAAATTCGAACTTCCCAACTTTATCAACAACTAAGTTATAGAGGTCGAAAATAGCCTGAACTGCGCGTTGAGAAAATGAATGAATGATGTTCTGGTGATCAAACTTTACAGATGTTATAGATTTAAAAAATAAAATATCAATAGAGTATTTCTATTATTAACCTACTAGATTTATAAACGAATCTCATAAGGCCCCTAATCCTAGGCCCTAAGCCAGCATCGCACGGCGAGTATACAAAATTATATATAATTTGCAGATCCCGCCCCCCAAACCGCCCCCACCAGAGATGAACTTCATCCCATCTCCGAGCAACACTGACTTTGTGTACCTGGTGGGCTTGGAGCACGTGGTCGACTACCTCACTAACGAGGACCGGTGAGTCGTAAGATCACGTCATATCTACCATACATATGTAAGTGATATAGAAGTGATTACGTTACAGACGACGTGTCGCCAAATACTCATCTCACACATAGTCGTAAAATCATTTTAATGAAAATTTACATAGAATTGTTAAAGTATGGAAGTGTGTTCATTATAAACGACGTGTCGCCAACTAGTCACCTACTTACTTTACTCTCAATAAGATCTAAGTTTTCCGCGTATATGTGGCGAAGTCTATCTTTACCACCAATAGATTCTATGGATTCGATTTGTTGCAAACATTGTATAACTATAGTATATTTTGTTGGTCAGTATGCCGCGGTCGTCTGTCCCCGCGGTGTGCGCGCAGTGCGGGTGCGACTTCACGCCGGTGTGGCGCTGGGAGCGCGCGCCCGCCCGCCGCCTCGACGCCACCTTCACGCCGCCGCACCCGCCCGCCACCGCGCGCCGCCTCTGCGAGCTCTGCGTCTCCGGCAACGTCAAACGTGCGCTCAAGGTAATATACCATCTATACGTTTATCTGTTTGTATTTTCGTATTAATTTTCACCGTAGGTACACTTTGATACACTTGGTTATGTCAGATTCTTATAGTTTGTATTTTCGTATTGTGTCTTTCATCTTCTTCTTGTCCTTTTCCCGTACTATGTGGGGTCGTCACAACACGTCCTCTCTCTTCACTTTCCTCTGTCAGCCGTCATATCTACACCCACTCCTTTCTTACACATATCATCTTTCACACAGTCCATCCATTTTTTCTTTGGCCAACCTCTCCTAGCATACCAGTCTACTCTATACTTAACGTTCTTCTCGTCACAATAAAACGTTAAAAAATGGTATATATTTGTTTGTATGCTCAAAAATGTTGTCTGGCTTTCCAGTCAAGCTCTAACATCGTACAAATATCCCCCACAGGCGGAGCACACGGCCCGCCTCAAAACCGCATTCGTGCGCGCGCTGCAACAGGAGCAGGAGATCGAGCGCCGCCTCGCCGCGCCCGCCGCCGCCTCCCCGCCGCCCGCGCCCCTCCCGCCGCCCGCGCACCAGGCGCCCCCGCCCGCGCACTCAAGACACGCCGCGCTGCAGGTATACTGTACCTCTATTATGACGATGTCTACTTTCAGGCCTCGTGAGAGGTCTTAACTCTAGGGGTGACTACCCCTTTGTTATGTAGATGTAAGCGGTATTAGGCAGACATCTTCTGGTGTCGGTACTTATTCTATTCCCGGGGCTAGGACGGTCAGGTCCCGCGCCTTCCGCGGACCGGTATATTCGGGGCGACGCTGTGCGTGGTAGACGTGGCGGCTGTTGTTGACGCACGCGAACTTTGGACGTGCCGCCCTGCTACGTACTCCTATATAGACGGCATCTGCAGGTTCCTCCGAAGTGCACTGCACAGTACTTTACAATAGCTCCTTCTTTGAGCGTCGCCGCGCCGCGCCGCTTCAATGAGGTAAGTTTAGTTTAAGTTAGTTTAGGTAAGTTTAGTTTTTTTTTTATTTTAGTTTATATCATTGATGTTTTAGCCGTTGGTTTTCCAAATATTGTTAAATAAATAAAAATAAAATAATAAATATTTTTAGTCACCTGAGGGGTGATAGTTTAATTCAATAATATACTCTTCCAGTACCTTTTAATTTAGATTTCTGTGGTAGACGGCCGTAAACGGAGGTTGAACTTGTTTCATTTGAACAATATTGAGTTCCGCATATATGTTATTATAAGATATGTAATTTTGATAAATAAATAATTTTAATATAATTTATAGGGTTCGTCTCGCGAGCGCGGGTCCCGCAGCTCTGGCGTGGGCTCCAGCTCGCCCGCGCCGCCCGCGCCGCCCTCGCCCGCCGCCAAGCCGACCACGCTCAGCCAACCGTCCAGGTAACTATACCATAACATTATGTAGAACTTTTTCTTGTAAGAATATAAGTATTAGTACACACCTGTCTTATTTAAATATCATCTCTTTTCCATCCAAAGGTTGTCTGGAAGAGATCGCTCTTTAGCGATAAGGCCGCCCATTGTACGTGTCTCTTTTTGTGTTTGTAATATTCATGTGTTTTGTGTACAATAAAATGTTTTTGTATTGTAATTATGATCTCACGCGACAGCACCCAGACACTTCACATGAAACATAGTACTATTTAATGTGTTTTATTTATATGAAACCTTTCATTAAATTTTATTTTGTATTTATTATTTAGCCATTGGTTATTCAAATAAATAATTAACGCAACGAGCCATATCATGCTATCAGCAATTAAGTCACTTGACAACATCTAGCCCTGTATACAAAATAATATGTAACACTAGGAATTGCTTATATCTAGGCAATGTGGTGAGCTCGAAACATGTTATAGATATCTGATTATATTAAAGACAAATAAGTAAAGTAAGTTATTCATTTTCAGATCCACATCGGATTCCCTCCGCAGCCACCACTCGGAGCGCACCCGGGAGTCCAGCGATGTACCTGCTAAGAAAGGAAAGAGTATGTGCATTGGTTAATATCACTAATAATATATTCCTGTACATTGGAATTAGATTTAAAGATTAGAATAATTATATTTTTCGGGCTATATAACATACGATTGATAATGATGTGTAGCTGCCAAGAAAGGAATGTACTGCTTTATAGATTTTATAATCAAAAAAATAATAATTATTAAGAATTCTACATAAAATATTGAATGTAAAAATCTAAGTGGTAATTTTTACAAATTTGGCTTTAATTTACAAAATATAATTCGATTGATAGTGATGTATCTAAAAGTTATTTAAGTATGTTATTATTCAGCATTTTTTAAATATAAAATGTAATTAGATTTAAGTATATTTGTTTATTTTCAGGTTCATCTTCAAGCAGCACAAGTCAAGGAAACAGCAAACAACATCAGGTACAGTCACATTTACTTCACTATTAGGATTATATAAGCTGTACGGAATAAATTCTATCACAAAAATGGCATGCCACACAAACAAGTAAATTGTTTTAGTTTTAACATTATATAAAAAGTTCAACATAAGAATTATTTATTATTTGTAAGGTGGCCATTTGCCACTACAGTCTGAAGAGGAAGAGGTCGGCCACGAAAGCGCTGGCAGGACGACCTACTCGACGGTAAGACTAGTGGTAAACTGCTTGGACAGAGTTAGGGGAGGCCTTTGCCTAGCAGTGGGAAAATACAGGTCAAGCAAAAAAAAATGTTGTATTACATTTTGTCCAAGTGATCTTTAGGACTTTAGGGAAATAAATGACAGATATCTCTAAATCTCATTCCAGCTCGCGGCGGCGGCGGCCGCACAAATGGCGTTCGAGCAGCACAGCGCCGCCGCCATGCAGGCGCTGCAGCACCAGCTACTGCGCGGCATGCAGGGTATGTACGTTCGAGCAGCACAGCGCCGCCGCCATGCAGGCGCTGCAGCACCAGCTACTGCGCGGCATGCAGGGTATGTACGTTCGAGCAGCACAGCGCCGCCGCCATGCAGGCGCTGCAGCACCAGCTACTGCGCGGCATGCAGGGTATGTACGTTCGAGCAGCACAGCGCCGCCGCCATGCAGGCGCTGCAGCACCAGCTACTGCGCGGCATGCAGGGTATGTACGTTCGAGCAGCACAGCGCCGCCGCCATGCAGGCGCTGCAGCACCAGCTACTGCGCGGCATGCAGGGTATGTACGTTCGAGCAGCACAGCGCCGCCGCCATGCAGGCGCTGCAGCACCAGCTACTGCGCGGCATGCAGGGTATGTACGTTCGAGCAGCACAGCGCCGCCGCCATGCAGGCGCTGCAGCACCAGCTACTGCGCGGCATGCAGGGTATGTACGTTCGAGCAGCACAGCGCCGCCGCCATGCAGGCGCTGCAGCACCAGCTACTGCGCGGCATGCAGGGTATGTACGTTCGAGCAGCACAGCGCCGCCGCCATGCAGGCGCTGCAGCACCAGCTACTGCGCGGCATGCAGGGTATGTACGTTCGAGCAGCACAGCGCCGCCGCCATGCAGGCGCTGCAGCACCAGCTACTGCGCGGCATGCAGGGTATGTACGTTCGAGCAGCACAGCGCCGCCGCCATGCAGGCGCTGCAGCACCAGCTACTGCGCGGCATGCAGGGTATGTACGTTCGAGCAGCACAGCGCCGCCGCCATGCAGGCGCTGCAGCACCAGCTACTGCGCGGCATGCAGGGTATGTACGTTCGAGCAGCACAGCGCCGCCGCCATGCAGGCGCTGCAGCACCAGCTACTGCGCGGCATGCAGGGTATGTACGTTCGAGCAGCACAGCGCCGCCGCCATGCAGGCGCTGCAGCACCAGCTACTGCGCGGCATGCAGGGTATGTACGTTCGAGCAGCACAGCGCCGCCGCCATGCAGGCGCTGCAGCACCAGCTACTGCGCGGCATGCAGGGTATGTACGTTCGAGCAGCACAGCGCCGCCGCCATGCAGGCGCTGCAGCACCAGCTACTGCGCGGCATGCAGGGTATGTACGTTCGAGCAGCACAGCGCCGCCGCCATGCAGGCGCTGCAGCACCAGCTACTGCGCGGCATGCAGGGTATGTACGTTCGAGCAGCACAGCGCCGCCGCCATGCAGGCGCTGCAGCACCAGCTACTGCGCGGCATGCAGGGTATGTACGTTCGAGCAGCACAGCGCCGCCGCCATGCAGGCGCTGCAGCACCAGCTACTGCGCGGCATGCAGGGTATGTACGTTCGAGCAGCACAGCGCCGCCGCCATGCAGGCGCTGCAGCACCAGCTACTGCGCGGCATGCAGGGTATGTACGTTCGAGCAGCACAGCGCCGCCGCCATGCAGGCGCTGCAGCACCAGCTACTGCGCGGCATGCAGGGTATGTAAGTTCGAGCAGCACAGCGCCGCCGCCATGCAGGCGCTGCAGCACCAGCTACTGCGCGGCATGCAGGGTATGTACGTTCGAGCAGCACAGCGCCGCCGCCATGCAGGCGCTGCAGCACCAGCTACTGCGCGGCATGCAGGGTATGTACGTTCGAGCAGCACAGCGCCGCCGCCATGCAGGCGCTGCAGCACCAGCTACTGCGCGGCATGCAGGGTATGTACGTTCGAGCAGCACAGCGCCGCCGCCATGCAGGCGCTGCAGCACCAGCTACTGCGCGGCATGCAGGGTATGTACGTTCGAGCAGCACAGCGCCGCCGCCATGCAGGCGCTGCAGCACCAGCTACTGCGCGGCATGCAGGGTATGTACGTTCGAGCAGCACAGCGCCGCCGCCATGCAGGCGCTGCAGCACCAGCTACTGCGCGGCATGCAGGGTATGTACGTTCGAGCAGCACAGCGCCGCCGCCATGCAGGCGCTGCAGCACCAGCTACTGCGCGGCATGCAGGGTATGTACGTTCGAGCAGCACAGCGCCGCCGCCATGCAGGCGCTGCAGCACCAGCTACTGCGCGGCATGCAGGGTATGTACGTTCGAGCAGCACAGCGCCGCCGCCATGCAGGCGCTGCAGCACCAGCTACTGCGCGGCATGCAGGGTATGTACGTTCGAGCAGCACAGCGCCGCCGCCATGCAGGCGCTGCAGCACCAGCTACTGCGCGGCATGCAGGGTATGTACGTTCGAGCAGCACAGCGCCGCCGCCATGCAGGCGCTGCAGCACCAGCTACTGCGCGGCATGCAGGGTATGTACGTTCGAGCAGCACAGCGCCGCCGCCATGCAGGCGCTGCAGCACCAGCTACTGCGCGGCATGCAGGGTATGTACGTTCGAGCAGCACAGCGCCGCCGCCATGCAGGCGCTGCAGCACCAGCTACTGCGCGGCATGCAGGGTATGTACGTTCGAGCAGCACAGCGCCGCCGCCATGCAGGCGCTGCAGCACCAGCTACTGCGCGGCATGCAGGGTATGTACGTTCGAGCAGCACAGCGCCGCCGCCATGCAGGCGCTGCAGCACCAGCTACTGCGCGGCATGCAGGGTATGTACGTTCGAGCAGCACAGCGCCGCCGCCATGCAGGCGCTGCAGCACCAGCTACTGCGCGGCATGCAGGGTATGTACGTTCGAGCAGCACAGCGCCGCCGCCATGCAGGCGCTGCAGCACCAGCTACTGCGCGGCATGCAGGGTATGTACGTTCGAGCAGCACAGCGCCGCCGCCATGCAGGCGCTGCAGCACCAGCTACTGCGCGGCATGCAGGGTATGTACGTTCGAGCAGCACAGCGCCGCCGCCATGCAGGCGCTGCAGCACCAGCTACTGCGCGGCATGCAGGGTATGTACGTTCGAGCAGCACAGCGCCGCCGCCATGCAGGCGCTGCAGCACCAGCTACTGCGCGGCATGCAGGGTATGTACGTTCGAGCAGCACAGCGCCGCCGCCATGCAGGCGCTGCAGCACCAGCTACTGCGCGGCATGCAGGGTATGTACGTTCGAGCAGCACAGCGCCGCCGCCATGCAGGCGCTGCAGCACCAGCTACTGCGCGGCATGCAGGGTATGAACCTCCATAAACATTACGGTTTCCTCACGATGTTTGCCTTCAGTTTACAGCCTGTGACACGTGGTTTTTAACAAGAAAAAAAATATAAATTGTCTTATTCAAGAAAAAAAATGAAGAAAATCTTCGGGTTGAAAGTTGAGTATGTATATAGTATATTCAGAGTATATCTATATAGAGCCGTGTTTGCTAGGTTCCCACTCAGCAAACACGGCTTTGAATGATGGATACTATGATCGTACACTTATGTTACTTCTCTTGATATGTATAACCACATTGTTTGCTATATAGAATACCCACCAATCAGCAGTTTGATATGTTCGATCTTCCAGGTCTGGGCGCGCAGGGCGCGGGGTCGGGCGGCATGTCGGCGGCGGCGGCGGCTGCCATGATGCAGTTCTCGCCGCTGCTCTACACCTACCAGCTGGCCATGGCGCAGGCCTCCGCACTCGGCAAACGATGTACGTAACCATATATACTTTATTATTATTATTTATCGATAGGTCATAGATCTCTCTTGCAAGTAAGTACATATATTTTTTTTAATAAATGTTGTCTGAATTATGTCATAAATACAAAATTTTTTTAATAAATGGTCAATTTATTTTGTGAATACAACAATTCGCACAGCCAGCATGGTGAATCGCAACCTTATACCTCTACAATTTCATTATACCATTAAGTAATCCTAGTTATACCTCGGCAGTTGGAGGATTTGTAGTCGTTGCGCTGTTAAGGCTATATTACAACGGAGCAACACTGCGGCATTGCTTTATGTCACAAGGCCTACAATGGCATGCTACAATGTCAAAAAGGTCGCATATTGTGGCAAGAACCGTGCGGCATGGCAACCCCTTGCGTCATGTATACCGCAAATTATTTCTATTTGTAGCATGTGGTTGTTGACTCAGCGTAAACGAGCCTGTTTTATCAGCTGCGCACGTGTAGATCTAGAATGCGAGGGACTACATTCTAGGACTACACATGTGCAGCTGATTCCCCTTCGCCAAGACCTAAATAATGCTATTTTAATAGTTGAATATGTAATTGCAGCGAGCAAGGGTAGCTCTAGCAGCAACAACGCGGCGGCGATGGCCGACATGCAGCGTATAGCGGAAGCGCAGCGCCAGTACCTGCTCGACATGATCCCCGGCCAGCACGGACGGAACCCCTGGACCAAGAACTAGACATGTACGTATACATACTAATCATTAATCTGAACCCCTGGACTTAATCTGTAAGGGATCATGGAGTTAGTTAGTTTGTTTTTTAGAGATATTGTGTTTATAGGCTCAGTCAGGGCCGGATTTGGGCGAGGGCAAACCTCCACAAACAGGGGGAACGGGGGAACCCCCACAATAATGACTTCGAACTTTTTTTTCCCAAATTCCAACTAATAAACACTAGTAAACATATATTTCTTTGATAATATTTATGTGTTTGTTGAATACTAAGACAATCTACTTGGATTCACGATAAATGAATAATGCTTCAGAGTATTTATTTATTCTTGTCTTATAAACCCCCTTCCACCCACATAAATTATATGGTTAAGGGGGATTTCTAGACTTCTAATAATCCCCTGCCTCAGCAAAATCCGATCGTAGGGGATTTGTAGACAAAATAATTATCCCCTGCGAAGGGGAATCTCTAAGGGGATTATTAGACCAAGCCAATTTAAAAACTTGACAAAAAAAACATTTCATTTAGACAATAATTTGAGGCAAGGGGCCTCCGTTCCTTCGTTGCCCCGAGGCCTCCAGACCTCTAAATCTGGCCCTGGGCTAAATAAAGTTGAAACTGAAATTTAAAACATTGTGTTTAAATCTTTTTTTTTGTTACAGGTGCAAGGAGTATTTTACAAATCGATTTATGTTTAAATTTAAATTGGAATAGATAAGATAGGAGATTAGGAATAACTTAATTTTACTTATGCATAAGCTATGAATCATAAGCACAATTTTAAAATACGTAAATTTAAACTAAGAGCATTTCATTATATACAATACATCGATCTGTAGTCAGTAATTGTGAATAAGGGATGATTTTCGGGAAGCTATGAATATCTATTTGATAGGTCTGGCAATGAAACACTGACTTTTCTTGATTGAAAACATCAAAATGCTGTTAAGCTTCTACTAGCGCCATCTCTTGGTGGATTACAAACGCAACTTACATTAACTGTGTAGTGTATTTATTTTTATCTTTCCACCGTTTCGTTACAGCTTATAATTCTCAATAGGAGATTGGAAAAAACTAATCCGTGTTCATGACAAATTTTCGCACAAATCTTCTTTTTTCCATTTCATTGAATGAAATGGAAAAAGAAGAATTGTGCGAAACTTATGTATTTGATACATTGTATTGACAAATAATTCAACACTTTTTAGCATTACATTTTGAATAAATATAGTATAAACACAGACGGTGTTGAAATTCCGAGTTTAAAACATTTTTAATTACAATAGTATGAATATGATGTTGTTTGATATATTGTATTATTAATACTTATGTATCAGTTAAACTCAAATACTACATACCCTACGTCAAATACATATGTTCATCGAAAATCTAGATTTTGTACGAATAATTGTGAAAGAAAAATTTGAGCAAGCTGATTTGCCAATAATAAATGTGTGGATTTAGCGATAGGATAATTTGGTCGTTTTATAATGTGATCAATAAACTGGCTATTATATAATAAACATTATTTTTATTTATTAGATTTAATATGTTTCTTATTACATTTTTTGACCGGGGTTGAGGTTAATCTTTCAGCATAATTGATGATGAAACCAATTCCTGGAAAACAAAACAATATTCAGTACAGATTGACAAAAACAAATAGTCATTAATATTATACATGCATATTTACCCCATGAGCGTCCAAGTATTTGTGATCAGTGTCCGCCGCCAGGATCTGTATGGCGTCTGTGATGACGTGCGCCGCTTTCTGCACGTTCTTAGCGAACATCTCCAGGACTTCTGTGACAGACACCTGGATAACGAAGGGTACTATTATGAATAACCCCATAATACATATACATAGTTTCTTAGTACAGTCAATACAGATACAGATAATATGCACATTTGTTTCATCACGTCATGTTCTTGCTGGTATCAGTGGTCACATATTTTTGCGTCGAATTTCAACCTAGTTTATGCATGACTCCTATAAATATCAGATTTAATACATGGTTAGTAATACAGATCGGTACCTATAAACATACTGCGGGATTTTTTGAATAATAAATAATCGTAAAAATCTGTACACCTTAGGAAGTCCGTTAGGAAGGTCTAAAATACAAACCTAAAAATACTAAATGCAAGGAATACATTCTACAGCAATATATCTATGTCCGAGCAGATACAGATACCATATTTAGGGGGTCTATTTACTATCTCAGAAAACTCAGTTTCGTTGAAATAGCACCAAATTTAGTAGAACAAAATATGGCCCGGAGGTACCTACCCTTAAATTAAAATGGTAAGTACTTACGGAAGATTCGTGTTCCTTCCAGCAATCGTAGTCCGTGGCCACGGCGACCGCGGCGTAGCTGAGACCTGCCTCTTTCGCAAGAACCACCTGGAAATTTATATTATTTATTTGGGAAACAAGAAGCTTATTTAAACAAAAAAAATATTACAACTATAGGTTCTTGTACTCTTTTTAAGTCTATTGTAACATTAGAGTTGCGACTACGTCCGAAATATATAGATAACCTTTTAAGTTAAAAAAAATATATAGTCAATCTTCATCGATTTCCAATTTCACAGGTTAGGAAGATATGTACAAAAAAAATGTTTGATTACCTCAGGCACAGTAGTCATGTTAACAAGATGGCCGCCCCATTGTCTGTGCATTAGACTTTCAGCTCGACTCGAGAATCTGAAAGGAATATTGCAAAGGTCTGGAATTTAATTTTTAAAATCACGTCGGTCGGTGTCACCAGTTTAACAGGGTATCCCTATTGCACCTACTTGTGGTAAGGTTTGTTCTTGTAGAGAAAGAAAACACTTGTTGTTGTAGGCAGAATAGGAACTCATTATATTGATCAAATTGTGCTTATATTTAACCTAAAACTTACGCGCCAGCGCACGTTAGAGCAGCGAGCGTACGCAGCAGGCTCCGCCTCTAAGTGGTGCGGGGCGCGGGGTGCTTCGGCAGGCGAGGTATAAATATATGGCGAATGCTGCTACAGTACCATGGTCTATTTACGCCCATGACGCACGCTCGTATCTACCGTATCTACGGTTGGTGTGGCGGAGCTTGAGCATTGCGGTACCATGGTCTATTTTTACTACGAAACTTACACTAATCTGTGCCGCTCGCTCATCTTCGGTCGGTGTGTCTTGGGCATTGAATGTGTTAACATATTACCTGGGCCCCTGTATGACGACGGCGGTGCCCCGCGCGTGGTGCGAGTATCCGCGGGCGCGCGCCGCCTCCAGTAGCGCGAGGCGCGCGCGCGGACAGAACGCGGGCCGCATGGGCAAGTGGCACACGCCGCGCGGACCGCCCTCTGTGTTGTCGTAGAACGTGCATTTGCGGCCCCAAGTTCTGAAAACAAATAGATAATGCTGGACAATTCACACAGCAACATCTAACCCCGTTATTAAGCTCTAAGCTCAATAAATAAGCACTAACTGTCACTAAAGTAGAAGCATTAGGAGTTGGAGCTGCTATAGCCGCAGCCGCGAGACTTTTTAGAATATAGTGCTGTAAAAAAAGAAACTTTTAAATGAGCTAAATGCTTTTAAGTCATCTCTTTACACTTAGAGAGGTACCTACAAATAGGTTGGCTAGACGGACAAGATAATGCCCCAAACCTATCGCCACTGATAATTAGTAAAGTGAAACTTTCATCATTGCACGCTACGCTAACCCTGTAGCAACAAGGCTCACCTGTCGATAAAGTCGTCCAGTATGACGAGGTCTCCGGGCGCGTACTCGTCGACGAGCGAGCCGGTGGCCGTGGTGGCCAGTACGTGCGTGCAGCCGGCATCCTTCAGCGCCCACATGTTGGCGCGGTAGTTCACGTCGCTGGAAACGGTGCGAGTGGACGTTAGCGTGATACCTACTGCTAGGTTTTTTTAATTATTAATACCTACTAAATATCTGTCGCTATTTTATTGCGACAACACTTTTAACTCCCGCTATATATATTTTTTATTATTAAATAAACTTAACATAAATAAATCAATTAGATTGGAAACATCAATATAATTATAATAAGTAATAGTACAAAGTTACCTACTGCTAGGTAAATGTTGATTGTTGGTAGCAATCATTCATACTATTTTAATTTATTTATTTTTAGGCACAGCAAACAGCATGTATAGTAAAACCATTCTAAAAATGAACTCCCCTCCACAAAACCGTGATGATTTCAACGTGTGAGAGGAAATACAGAAAAACAGAATACACAGAAAAAAAAATACAGAATTCGGTGGAGGGGCGTTCATTTTAGAAATGGTTTTACTATACCTACCTAATGACAAAAATACTAGTTTTATGAATGAGGACTTAGTAATTATTAATACTTTATTAATTAGTATACCTACTATGAAATATGTGGTCTATTACAGGATAGTCTTAGCATGAAGGCTACTTTTGACAGCGAGTAAATATTATAACGCGGGCGAAGTCCCAGGACGGAAAGCTAGTAGGTACTTTAAATAAATAATAACTAAACTACCTCGGCTGCTTATCATGCTTGCGTCCATGTCTCGCCAGCAGCACGCACGGCACTCCGCCGATCTGTCCCTCGATGAGCGCGTCCGACGGCTCGCCGAACGGAGTCGACACCGTCCGCTCGACTTGGTTCTCGAACAGTGTGGGGTTGTCGAACCCTGAGCCACATTTTAAAAAAGGAATAACTAAACTACCTCGGCTGCTTATCATGCTTGCGTCCATGTCTCGCCAGCAGCACGCACGGCACTCCGCCGATCTGTCCCTCGATGAGCGCGTCCGACGGCTCGCCGAACGGAGTCGACACCGTCCGCTCGACTTGGTTCTCGAACAGTGTGGGGTTGTCGAACCCTGAGCCACATTTTAAAAAAGGAATAACTAAACTACCTCGGCTGCTTATCATGCTTGCGTCCATGTCTCGCCAGCAGCACGCACGGCACTCCGCCGATCTGTCCCTCGATGAGCGCGTCCGACGGCTCGCCGAACGGAGTCGACACCGTCCGCTCGACTTGGTTCTCGAACAGTGTGGGGTTGTCGAACCCTGAGCCGCCTATGATGCCGATCTGATAGGAGAATCAGTGGTAATGGTATATGTATTCTATGCTGTACCATATTAGTAGTTTTTTAAGAATTTATACTCTGTGGAGTATGTTTTGAGAGCGGAAATTTCTATTTAAAAAAATTTTAGATCAATCCCTCTTTTCATTGTAATTTTAGAACAGCGGGCCCATTTAGGTGACTTTGATTTTAAAACAGTTGTAGTAGCCCAGGGAAGGTTTTAAAATAAGAAAACTTAGAAATAGCTTGTTAAATAAAATTTTCAGTATAATATACGGGTATATTTATTTATTGTAAACTAAATCTGACTTGCGTTATAAAATAAATAAAACACATAAACTTAGTAACATCAATTTATTTAAACTGTCAACATCTAAACCCTACAACCTACTTGTACATACACACACACAAAAATAAATATGAGCATTTAAAATACAGAATAATTTGAATATCTACACTAGAAATACGTTTGAAAATTTGTATGTACATTTTGTACAATTTCTGAGGTAAATTTAGATTCACAACAGATGCAAACCATACATTGTTTAAATGCATTAAATACTATAATTATTTTGTTCACTTTCCATCCAATCCTTGCTGGAATTTCAGTTCTTTAGTAGTTTCATGTGCTTTTTGAAGGGACTGTGCAATTTCAAAGTATCTCTTAGATTCCGCTTCATTCTTTTCAACACCATCTCCCTTTTTGTAGAACATACTGACATTTGCACAACCATACATGTTTCCATACTCGCAAGCTTTCTTGGCAAATTCAAAAGCTTGCTTCAAATCAGGTTTGATGAGGAAATCTATGTTTTTATTCTTTTCATTGTTATGAGGGTTGTAATCTTTGGGGTTTTTTGGCACTCCTGTCATGTACATTCCGGAGAGATAGTGGCAAGCTCGGTCATCCCGGGCATCACAGCTCTTTTTGAGGTAATTGTAGCCTGAAATACAAAAATTTTCAAATTAGGATTTTGATTAACATTTTAATTATAAATATGTAATAATAAGTTGAATTTCTATATCTTTATAAAAACTCATGAAATGTTAGAATTTTCTTTGGCTTACAGCATCCATAATAGTATGCAACAAATTATCTACTATAGGCAGCCTACATTTGATACTGTTTTACATAATGGATTGTTACCTTTAGGGACATCTCGTTTGACCTCCACATCGGGCCCCGTGGCCGTGAGCATGAGGCCGGCGTGCAAGCAGGCGCCCGGCTCATTGTACTCGCAGCCCTTCTCATAGTAGGTTAGCGCTTCACCCATACTGCCCTTCGCCCGTCCCCGACCCACCATCGTATAGTTCCCAATCTTCAAACATGACTTCCCAAACTTATACTCCAAACAGTTCGTCCGAAACACACTCGAAGCTTTATCGAAATCTTTCTTGATTGCTTCCAAGTAATCACCGAGTAAATGACATACTTCCGGCTTTTTCTCCTTGTAGCAACCAAAACGGTACTCTAACCCGATGTTTTCTATGTATTCTTTCACTTCGTCCTCTTTTTTTAAGTCATAGGCCATCGTGATTTCGTAATTACACAATTTATCAGACTTAGAAACAAGAGGTTAGATAATTTGACACTTACTCGTAAATGTCAAATTGATAACGTTATCAATTTGTAAACAAAATACATTTTGGTAGTTATTTTTAATTGTTTTCCGGAATAAATTCGTAATAATTTTTAAGTTTACTTAAATATAATGAACAAATGCGTACAAAAATAAAAAAAAATTGCTCGTTGATATAATTTGGAGTTGTGTAAAATTCGCTTATTCTATTATTTACCTTGACTTTCTTCGAGTCGCCCATTGTATTTATAATGTTTTGGACAACGTTTTCAGGTTTCACAACACAAATTAGTAAAATTGTTCTTATTACACTGCACTATCAATAATTTACTTATAAGTACATACTTATTACTAAAATTTTAAAATCTTTGATTGTGATTGTGATCAATAAAATCACAGAACAATAGAATCACAGAACAAATAGAATGCAGCCGGGTCGGGCGGGACTTAGAACTTCCTTCTTCTGAGCATAAAAACTCGGACTCGGATGTGGAAATAAATAAATAGTGACGCATGACTGACGGTGACGGTGACTGGCGTAGGTACTTTGATAGACCTTATCTTACTGAATAGATTTTTAAATCCACAAACCAAAAGAAGAAGAAACATATATTTTTCTTCAGTTTATTTCTTGTTTTATCCCTTTTTACAGGTTATCGTAAATTGGTATATAATTCATAAATTTTAATTCGAATTTGAGGAACAGTGTAGGCATCATCTTTATTTTTCTTTATGTCATGTCAATGTCATGTCAAACAGCTGATTGACTTGACTTTCGTATTGTTTTGTATTTTCGGCTTTTATTTTATTATTTTCATTCTGGTCTCTGTCTGTCCTGCATGTGCGCGTGTTATTAAATTCTAAGAATTTTATATTCTTCTTGTTTGATTTGTGGAAAAGATATTAAGATAATGTCAGAGAGCGCAGATTCATTTTCAACGCGTATGCGTAAGGCTACAAGGAGTATTCACAATGTCAGCGATGCATTAGTAAACGCAAAATTTGCGATTTGTAAGTACCTGCAAACATTTTCGCAATATTATCGATCTAAGAATCTTTCTAGATAATTTTTTTTACGCTCTTCGCAGCCCTCAGAGATGAAAATGTTTGGGGTGGCGGCCTCTTCATATTCTATCACGTATTTGCATACCTGGAAGATGCGAAGGAAAGATTGAATATGGCAGATTTTAACAAACTCTTTGTTCACAAGAGCTTGTACCGGTAAGTTATTGTCTTTGTATCAGTATATTATTAGATTCTTATAGGTTAACAGTTGAGGGTTTAGAATAAACCTTCTAATGTCATGAGTACCAATCAATTTTATATTATTAAAATAATCTAAAGATGAGCTATAAAATATATTTACTCTAAAAGAATATACAATGTCTGTAACCTAAGTATTATTTATACTTATATTATCCATGAAGAACATACTTTGTAGTCTAGCTATAAACATTTGTGTCAACAACTGGTATGCAACAAATATGTCACACTGAAAAATGTAATTAATATTATAGCAAGAAAGCATTTGAAGAGGATCTTGACCACTACCTCGGAGACTGGCAATCAGTTCCCAAAGCCCCTGCTCTAGATAACTACATGCAGCACCTCCAGGACTTGGAGCGCGAGAGCCCCAAGCTGCTGCTGGCGTATGTGTACCACATGTACCTGGGGCTGCTCAGCGGAGGACAGATCTTGTCTAAGAAGAGGCAGATGTTTGGGGACAGTAAGTTGTTTAAATATTGGTCTAGCTTAAATTAAATGCATGTTTTAGTGTACTTTTCCTCATTGCTTATGTATGCAATAAATAAATAAGTATTACATAATATGGATTAAGGAATTGTTTAAATTTCATAAGTTTTTTATTCTTAAATTAATCACAAAGTGATGGTGGCCTTTGCTCTGCAGTAGGCTGTTCTAAAAAAAACTTGATAAAAAATGATATCAGCTTTTTTACAATGCAACTGGAGATAAATACTTGAAGTTGTATTTAATGAAATCTTCGCATATCAAATCAAATATTTAATTTCCAGAGAATTCCCAAGAAGTTCAATACAAAGACAAAGTCACAGACTTCTCAGGAGTGGACATTCCTAAACTGAAGAAGGACTTTCGTGAAGCCATGAATGAAGTGGCAGCTACAATGACAGACGCGGAGAAAGATGCATTGATTGAGGAAAGCAAGCAAGTCTTCATCATGAACAATCTGATAGTCAACTCGGTTGGAGGACAAAACACAGTTCTCCTTGATCTGCTGTTTAAAACCTCTGCTGTTGTGCTTATGGTTGTAAGTATTGTCTCAGCTTACAAGTGGTATAAGTAAAATGTACATGTACATTTTAAATTTTGTTTATAATTAAATTCTTGTATAAACTTAATCAATGTTTAAAAAACAAACTTTATAGTTAAAACTATTGTACTTTTCAAGTTTTTAAAATAGATCTTGAGATCTGAAAGTCTTATGCACAACATTTATTAGAGTTTTTGCATTTTATGATAGCACTTTTTAATGACTAATGCCCGGTTCCTATAAACTGTCGGTAGGTAAAACGATTAGTTTAACCTACGGACAGTTAATTAACCACTCAACTTCAACCGTTCCGTTTCTTAGCAATGCCTAAAAAACATGTCTCGAAATTAATTAGTCCTTAACGTACATAACTACCTAAAAAATAAATTAAATTGCTTATGTTTCATATCAATTTTACATAGAGTGGTTAGGTGGAAACGAGTCGTAGCTTCTACCGATGACTGTCCGTTGTTTATAGAAACCGGGCATAAGAGGATTTTGTTAGTATGTAATTTCTTCTCAATGATATTTAATTAGTGTTTATTATAATAATAGATTTAAAAAAATGCTTAGAAATTGGTCGTAAGTATAATACTGACATTATTTAGTTATCTTGTTTTAAGTGTCATGTTTATTACTAAAATAGCAAAATTAGTGCTGTGATTCCTTATAAGTTGAATAGACTGATTTGTTTCCATTTAAATTGTAGTTTTATTTAAATTATTTTTATCAGTAGTTTTTGCATAAGTTATCTGGGGAGAGTAAAGAATAGTTATCATGTTTTTACAATAACTTTTTACACAATGATATGATAACTCTTTGTGTCATTCAGAGTTTAGGTTTGTAACAGCCAAAAAAAATAGATGTATGTTTGCACGGACAAAAAATACATAAGATAATTACCTACATATACAAGACAGAAACTGAATACCTACGACTAATTAAATAGAATCTATGGTGACAATGAAACAAAATAATTAATTAAAATTTATTCAATTGTGTACTATATTTACACGTTAATTCTTTAATATTTCCTAGATGCTTCTAGATTCGTTCTCTCATCAACTGAAGGAGGGCATACTGGGATCCATAGCCATGTCGATCAGATCGTCGATATCATCTGTGTTGAAGAATGACATCTCCATCTGAAAGTTAAATAAAATAAATAAATATAGCTGGACAATTCACACAGCAACATCAGCCCCGTGATAAGCTCTAAGCTTGTGTTACGGATGCTAGATTTCTGATATACTAATATAATATACTTATTATAATTATAATAAACTAGCCGACCGCCAATAGCTTCGCTTGCTTTTTTTCCATAAAATATAGCCTATAACCTTCCTCGATTAATGGACTATCCAACACTGAAATAATTTTTTAAATCGGACCAGCGGTTCCTGAGATTAGCGCGTTCAAACAAACAAACAAACTCTTCAGCTTTATAATATTAGTATAGATATTGTAAGCTTGGGAGCTTGTGTTATGGATAAACTATAGATACACAATAGCCGGGTCCACACCGGACGATCCATAGCGCTCCAATCGCGCGCGGCAGGAGCGCGATCCAAATGTGCGGGCGATGTGGACGTGCCGCGCGCGATTCATGCGCAGGTAATCCACGCTCCGTGATCCAGGATCGCGGATCGCGCGATCGCTGATGCAGCTTGGATCATCCGGTGTGGACTCAGCTATTGACAAAACATATGTTGAGTTCTGGACCCACTGCTCTGTCTGGACAAGTAGCGAATCGCCATCAACTTAGGCAAGACGGCTGCGCTGTGTGTCCCGACGCCTCTGCAACCGCCAGAACGTGGCTTGGAGGTCGCAGGCGCGGTACCGAGCGAGCGAGATCGACTGGACATTGTGCATGCAGTCCAGGAGAGCCTCTCCTGGTGTCCTGGACATCTAGACACTGCTCTAGGTACACTCACCAGTCGCAGAGTGTCGGCCGCGGGCTGGCAGCGCAGTGCGGCGGCGCGGCACTCGCAGCGCGGCGCGCGGGGTCGGGGCGCGGCGCCTAGTGCATCTAGACACTGCTCTAGGTGCACTCACCAGTCGCAGAGTGTCGGCCGCGGGCTGGCAGCGCAGTGCGGCGGCGCGGCACTCGCAGCGCGGCGCGCGGGGTCGGGGCGCGGCGCCTAGTGCATCTAGACACTGGTCTAGGTACACTCACCAGTCGCAGAGTGTCGGCCGCGGGCTGGCAGCGCAGTGCGGCGGCGCGGCACTCGCAGCGCGGCGCGCGGGGTCGGGGCGCGGCGCCTAGTGCATCTAGACACTGCTCTAGGTGCACTCACCAGTCGCAGAGTGTCGGCCGCGGGCTGGCAGCGCAGTGCGGCGGCGCGGCACTCGCAGCGCGGCGCGCGGGGTCGGGGCGCGGCGCCTAGTGCATCTAGACACTGCTCTAGGTGCACTCACCAGTCGCAGAGTGTCGGCCGCGGGCTGGCAGCGCAGTGCGGCGGCGCGGCACTCGCAGCGCGGCGCGCGGGGTCGGGGCGCGGCGCCTAGTGCATCTAGACACTGCTCTAGGTGCACTCACCAGTCGCAGAGTGTCGGCCGCGGGCTGGCAGCGCAGTGCGGCGGCGCGGCACTCGCAGCGCGGCGCGCGGGGTCGGGGCGCGGCGCCTAGTGCATCTAGACACTGGTCTAGGTACACTCACCAGTCGCAGAGTGTCGGCCGCGGGCTGGCAGCGCAGTGCGGCGGCGCGGCACTCGCAGCGCGGCGCGCGGGGTCGGGGCGCGGCGCCTAGTGCATCTAGACACTGGTCTAGGTACACTCACCAGTCGCAGAGTGTCGGCCGCGGGCTGGCAGCGCAGTGCGGCGGCGCGGCACTCGCAGCGCGGCGCGCGGGGTCGGGGCGCGGCGCCTAGTGCATCTAGACACTGGTCTAGGTACACTCACCAGTCGCAGAGTGTCGGCCGCGGGCTGGCAGCGCAGTGCGGCGGCGCGGCACTCGCAGCGCGGCGCGCGGGGTCGGGGCGCGGCGCCTAGTGCATCTAGACACTGGTCTAGGTACACTCACCAGTCGCAGAGTGTCGGCCGCGGGCTGGCAGCGCAGTGCGGCGGCGCGGCACTCGCAGCGCGGCGCGCGGGGTCGGGGCGCGGCGCCTAGTGCATCTAGACACTGGTCTAGGTACACTCACCAGTCGCAGAGTGTCGGCCGCGGGCTGGCAGCGCAGTGCGGCGGCGCGGCACTCGCAGCGCGGCGCGCGGGGTCGGGGCGCGGCGCCTAGTGCATCTAGACACTGGTCTAGGTACACTCACCAGTCGCAGAGTGTCGGCCGCGGGCTGGCAGCGCAGTGCGGCGGCGCGGCACTCGCAGCGCGGCGCGCGGGGTCGGGGCGCGGCGCCTAGTGCATCTAGACACTGGTCTAGGTACACTCACCAGTCGCAGAGTGTCGGCCGCGGGCTGGCAGCGCAGTGCGGCGGCGCGGCACTCGCAGCGCGGCGCGCGGGGTCGGGGCGCGGCGCCTAGTGCATCTAGACACTGGTCTAGGTACACTCACCAGTCGCAGAGTGTCGGCCGCGGGCTGGCAGCGCAGTGCGGCGGCGCGGCACTCGCAGCGCGGCGCGCGGGGTCGGGGCGCGGCGCCTAGTGCATCTAGACACTGGTCTAGGTACACTCACCAGTCGCAGAGTGTCGGCCGCGGGCTGGCAGCGCAGTGCGGCGGCGCGGCACTCGCAGCGCGGCGCGCGGGGTCGGGGCGCGGCGCCTAGTGCATCTAGACACTGGTCTAGGTACACTCACCAGTCGCAGAGTGTCGGCCGCGGGCTGGCAGCGCAGTGCGGCGGCGCGGCACTCGCAGCGCGGCGCGCGGGGTCGGGGCGCGGCGCCTAGTGCATCTAGACACTGGTCTAGGTACACTCACCAGTCGCAGAGTGTCGGCCGCGGGCTGGCAGCGCAGTGCGGCGGCGCGGCACTCGCAGCGCGGCGCGCGGGGTCGGGGCGCGGCGCCTAGTGCATCTAGACACTGGTCTAGGTACACTCACCAGTCGCAGAGTGTCGGCCGCGGGCTGGCAGCGCAGTGCGGCGGCGCGGCACTCGCAGCGCGGCGCGCGGGGTCGGGGCGCGGCGCCTAGTGCATCTAGACACTGGTCTAGGTACACTCACCAGTCGCAGAGTGTCGGCCGCGGGCTGGCAGCGCAGTGCGGCGGCGCGGCACTCGCAGCGCGGCGCGCGGGGTCGGGGCGCGGCGCCTAGTGCGATGCGCGCGCCGGCGACGGACGAGAAGCGCCGCACGGTGGCGCGCTCGAGGGATAGTTTCGCGCCCGCGAATATTGTTCCTGAAATAAATTAAAAAAAAGCCATAAACTAGAGATGAACCGGATAGTGCTTTATGGTCTCAGCACACATATCAACTCGGAAAGGGATCGTCACCGTATCGCTTTTCGCCTCGCCGTCAACCAGGCGTCAACCTAACGTTACGTAAGCGTATCAGCAGCGCCTGCACGTCGACTCGGCTACGGCTAGGGGACGCCGCGCGCGTTTGAAAAAAACGAAGAGATGTGAGCTCGTGTACGGAGAGACGTAAGCGCGGAGACGACGAGACTTAAGCGCGGTAACTGCAAGTTAAACACGCACCGCATCGCGGTTCGGAGCCTGTTCTGAGGCGAGGCGATTACGTTATGATTCCAATTAGTGTGCGTTGCAGTAGGGAGTTTCATACAAACAATACTGAACGGCTCGAGACGATACGGTGACGATCCCTTTCCGAGTTGATATGTGTGCTGAGACCTCTAGCCGGATTCCGAATATTCGGCAAGCAAGGCCGGAGCGCCGGATATTTAATATTTTCGGAATTTTGTGCGCGTTCAGGTGTCGTCACCGGAAGATTTAAACCACAATATGGATGTATAAGATAAAAAAATTGAAAATAATACAATACATTGATATTTGATACAGAGAGTGGGATGGGAGTGAATGAATTTCACCGTTATGCCGTTATGTTATCATTGAGTATTTTGTTATCTAAATGATGTTTATTACCGTTAGTCTCCATAGCGAGCGAGGTGCAGAGCCCCAGTTTCTCCTTGGGCAGTTTGACCTGCTTCCTGAGCCCCGCGTCGCCGACCAAGCGCTGGTAATCCTTGTTCGTGTACGCTAATGCACTGTCCACACCTACACACAGAAAAAGACTTAATAACACTATTTTACTTTCAAAAAAATATTGGAATCATAATTTGTTGTAAATTATTTTGCCTACAAATATGTTTTTATAAAAAAATATGAAATAATACACTACTTCACTTTAAAAAAAATATTGGAATCATAATTTGTTGTAAATTATTTTGCCTACAAATATGTTTTTATAAAAAAATATGAAATAATACACTACTTCACTTTAAAAAAAATATTGGAATCATAATTTGTTGCAAATTATTTTGCCTTTAAATATATTTATAAAACTTTGTACCCTAAATTATAATTAGAATTAAATAAAAACAATTTGTTAAATAGATTAAACAAATTGACTCACCAAAGAGATATTTAGCGACTCGTTTCTTGGACAGCATAAAGTCATCGTCCATTAAGATATGAAGCGTCACAGAGTTCTCCATCAGATTCTGGTAGATCGTCGAATAGTCCAGCTGTAACAAATTATTTAAATTAATTTAAGTATATTTTGTTCAGAGTTATGTTTCACAAGTACGTTCTGTGGCTTATTAAAAATTACCACCAATTAAGTACATAGCATACAACTTGTAATGGATTTTTCTTCACGAATAGTATGTGTGTGATTTGAAACACTTGCTCTAACGGCGAAGGCAAACATCGTGTGGAAACTGGCATATTCTGAGAACTTTTAAAAGTTTGAAGAACATGTGTTATGCCAATGTTAATGTTTCAAAAATATGTGTGAAAAATAATTAAATAATTTTATTATACATATATAACACTCGGAACCAACCTGCAGAAAATACAAATTTTGTTCCGAGGCGGGAATCGAACCCGCAACCTCCTGCGTCACAGGCTAACCTTCGCTGCGCCACAGAGGTCGTCAAAATCCTTCTCTGTTATTGCAAGTTATACGTTACCTTCATGTAGTTATGGTCGCATTTCCCGCACGGCAGCAGCACGAAGGTGCGCGGCACACCGGGCCGCATCGCCAGCTCTGTGGCAAAACTCAGAGCCGCGAATATATCGGCACGGGACGATTTGTTACCGCGCGCTAAGTCTGCTTTATCTGTAAACAACATCAGGGTTATGCCGGCCATACACACTACGGTCTACCGGAGAGGTCATTCCTGTGTGAATGTGTGTGTGAATAGACCTGTGCAGGTTTTTGAACCGATTCTTTTAATGTTGACCTGCGTAGGCATACCTGCACTGCACATTTATTACCTCTCCGGTAGACCGTAGCGTGTATGGCCGGCATTACAGGAAAATTCGTGCTACATTCCTTTAGGGTCCGTGTAGTACAGTAGTACCTACAGTCGGCCAGAAAAGTGGTCTACCAGTTTTGACAAAAGTTTTTGACTTTTCTAATAACTGGTGTACAAGCGAATCACAACCGTAGAGTGGTAGACCACATTTTTGGTTGACTGTACCTACCTATAATTTCTGGCTTATTTCAACACAAAACACCTTACCCGAACTTAACCGTCTCTACTTATATTTATTTTATAGTGATTAACTCTGACTTAAATAAATAATTAGAAAATGGTAGAGGAAAAGGTATGCTTCAAATACGATCACTTACGTAACGCCTCGATAGCGTAGTGGTAAGCGCAACCAGGGCTAAACTGGGTGGCGTAGTTTCGATCTCATTCGACTTTAATTTTATTATGGATAATTATTTTTGCTATTAATGTATGGACGTCAATTAGATTGTAACATACCAATAGTGAAGCTGTCGAAGTGTTGCGCGATCTCAATGGAGTTGGTGAACAGTTTGTTCCGCACGTAGAGCGCGCGCGCCTGCTTGAACACGCCGCGCCCGCCGTAGCCCACTATCGCGTATCTGTAACATACACGAGTTAGGGATGAATTATATTAGACCGGGCCGTGTCCGGGGCGTGCCGTGTCCGTGGCCGGTTTCTATTACACCGGCCCGGACGGGACACGGATCATACACGGTGTAATATAAACTGGTTCATATAAAATGTATGTAATGTTTCCAATCCATGCCCCGTCCGGGCCACGGTCACGGCACGCCCCGGACACGGCCCGGTCTAATATAATTCATCCCTTATAATAGTTGGGGAGCCGAAGAGGGGATTTCGGGATTTACTCGAGCGCGTCAGATTAAGATACTGGAGATAGCTAGTACCCAGATAAGTACCTCCATTAAATATAAAAAATATATCTATGTTCGAACATACATAAAATAACACTTCTCGGAACAAATATCTGCAGATCATACTTTGTTCCGTGGCGGGAATCGAACCCGCAACCTTCTGCGTCGCAGGCAAACCATCGCCCGCTGCGCCACAGATATTAGTCTCAGGTCAAAATTATATAATAAACTAGCTGTTTACGCGTATACTTCATCGTAGGTATGATTTGAATAATGATGATGCTTATCTACCTTAGATTTAAAAGGCTTACATTGCTCTCTGTTGTATGACCTTATATGGGTAGAATTCGCCTAGCCATACCTTAGTGCAGTGTGCAAAAGCTCTCTGATTGGTGGAGACATTTTCAAGATGACAGTTTTTTGACTACCAACCAATAGCCAGTCAGTCACCGCTAACGCTTGTAATCGCAAGGTCAAGTGAAAACTTTTCGCCGCTAATTTATTAAAACTCCGCTGTTCTCAGTATCACGCTGATGCTGAGAAATTTGACTATTATAAACGTGTTGTTATGTGTTGTGCCTATATCAAAAAATATCCTGAACTGAAGGTGTACTGTGAACGATTTGTGTTCTTGGCTGAGGAAGGAAGTCCAGACTAGTCCAGAGTTACCGGAGCAAGCCTACGTCTCACGAAGGTTGGTGGTGTTTTTGTCTGTATGGGGTTTTACCACAGTTTTGCAATGTTATGCCCGTTCCTTCGGTAGATAAGCTAATTCCATCATCATTATATTCGTCGTTCAGGTACAACTAAGTTTTGGTTAAAATCCCCGCGTCTAGACTGCTATTTACAAGCAGCTAGCACACCCACTAGCTGACCCGGCAAACGTTGTTTTGCCATATAAATAATTTATAAAAAAAAAATTTAGGGGTGGACTACCCCTAACATTTAGGGGGATGAAAAATAGATGTTGGCCGATTCTCATAGGGATAAGCACAAAAAATTTCATCAAAATCGGTCAAGCCGTTTCGGAGGAATAGGTATGGCAACGAAAACTGTGACACGAGAATTTTATATATTAGAGATTTTTTTTTTTTTTTATAGAAGATAGACCCTTGCTTGACCACGATCTCACCTGATGGAAAGTGTCGATGTGGCCGAAGATTATTCAAATTATAAAATAATCTCACCTATTATCAGAAAGGCCACTCGCTTGCAGCTTGGTATCGAAGGCCTCAATGAAAAGGTCCATGTTCTTAGATTTACGAATGTTGCGATTGCAGTACTGAGCCTCGATAATGAACACTATGTCCGTGGAATTGGGCACATATTGCAGTGTCAGGAACTCCCCCTCTTCGACTATATCCCCTTGTGGGGTGGTACATCTGGAAAAATATATAATTAAATTAAATAATCATCATAACACCCCTAGTCACGTTCCCACTGCTGGGACACAGGGACTTCTCTCTTGACGAGAGAGATTAGGCCTTAATTCATCACGCTGGCCAAGTGCGGGTTGGTGAATGACACATGTCCTTCAAAGTTATCAAAGTTCTCAGAACATGCCGGTTTCCACACGATGTTTGCCTTCACCGTTAGAGCACGTGTTTTTAAAGCACACATAATTTTCCAAGAAGAAAAATCACCGTGTTGGCTAAGTGGGAGCACACTCGACTTTAATTCCGAAGGTTTCAAACCCCGCCGCACACCTCTGAATTAAATAATAAAAATATATAAATATTGCTGGACAATTCACACAGCAACATCTAGCCCCGTAATAAAGCTCTAAGCTTGTGTCACGGGTGCTAGATTTCTCATATAAGTAGGTATAGTAAAACCATTTCTAAAATGAACGCCCCTCTACCGAATTCTGAATTTTTTTTTTCTGTGTATTCTGTTTTTCTGTATTTCCTCTCACACGTTGAAATCATCACGGTTTTGTGGAGGGGAGTTCATTTTTAGAATGGTTTTACAATACTTAAGTCCATCAACCCTTTATAGGTCCTAATTTTCCCCTCTAATAGGTTCATGGGTTAGGTTAGGTTAGAGATTTAGTATGAGATTTTAAACGAAAGTACATACAAGCCTATATTTATAATTTAGTTATAAATTGTCTTTAGACTTAGAGGGGTGAGGTTAAGAGGCGTAGATTATAGCGCTTTAATATAATTCTAATGTATATTTGAATGATGCTTTGGTCGACATGCAAATGAAATGAAAATATTTATTTGCCACGACACATTATACATAATTTTAATAGGTTATAACATAAGTTTAAAGCATGAAAACTTTAGTCAAAAATTTCTAAACAACAGTTTTAAATGTAACCAGTTGATGGATGAATTTTATAGAAACGCATAAGGTAAATAAAAAACGTAACTTAACTCGTAACTTTTCGGGAAAAAAGCCATATCCATGTTATGCAACCATGATGCAAGTACATAAAAATAAAATCATTCTACCTACTCCTCTGACCTCTATACAAAATCCACTCATTATAGTGTCTTTGTATGTTATGTTTTATTTACATTTTATGCTTGAAACCATTCAAAGAATTCAATCATAAAAATAACAACAGACAGAAAGCTTTTAACGAAATATAGGCTAATATGCACTTTCGTACATTAAGCCATTCAAAAAGACTAAAAAATCGAACCCGCAACCTTTTTTGCGTTAGCAAATAGGCGCGACATCGAAGCAATAGCACTCGGGGATCCCAACCTAGAACCCCAAACGCTTCGATAGCGCGTTCTAATTTTTCCACTAGCGACATCTAGTTAAGGACTGTGGAACAAAAACTGTTAGGTTTTTTTACTGTGTATTACTTTAGTTTTGATAACAGCTAGCCAGCTGATAACAGATTACTGACGTCGTTGTTTATTTTAGTGATTATGATTACATTTTAGTATTGTGGATTTTATATAGGAACACGAGGAAAAAATAAATGATTTAATATGTCAGGGCCCAACTTTTAAGTTGAATTGGTATCTGCAATTTAAACCATATTCTTATTTATTTAATATTTATTTTATTTATTTATTTATTTTCTGTCAACTTTTGACGAGATTCTCAAATTTATTTATTACCAACCTCACAACTTATGTTAGGGTGAAGCGATTTGGATTATTTAATTTTAATTTAAAAGTTCTAGTTAGACAATATCGTAAATGTGAAAACTATATTTAAGACTATTTCTACAGTTTTTTGCTATTAGATAAAAAAACTATGTATAAACTCATTTTCTTGTTTTTTTGTTAAAGTGTGAAGTGTTATAATGAGGAATATTGAGAGGAGCGTGGATCAGACAGAAATGCAATTTGTAGCCGATGATAAAAACCAAAAAATAAAATGGTTAACACATGAAAGGGATAGCATAACTTGTAAATAGTGTGTGTGTGAATGAGACGGGTATAGTTACTCACTGCAGACAGTGGTCGGGCAGGTGCGCCGGCACGTGCTGCTGCGTGCACAGCTGCAGGTACGCGTGTGCGAGCGAGCAAGCAGATATGCCGTTCAGACACTCTGCGTATAGCGGGTTAGCGTCGATCTGAGGGAGATAGATGTAGTTTAGTTATGATGGCGTTTTATTCTTATTTAGGAACTCTATTATTGATTAGAAGTTTTAATTTATTCAGACTTTTTTTTGTCGCAATTACAATGCAACTACATTTTTGCAAACTCAGCATATAATTCATTTATTAAATTATACAAAAAAGGGAACTGGAGAAAATAAAATAATTATTAATTAAAATAAAATAAGTATTAGTAAACTAGGTACCTAGAGTGTAATTCTCTTCCTCTCATTTTCTTATATTATGAATCATTTCCTAAACATTCCATAAGATGATACTTACCACAGAGAAGCAAGGATGCAACGGCGACAGTTTATTAGCGAAGAACTTCTCACATTGCGTGTCATTCTTATGCTCTCTATTGTCTATGGGCGCGTCAGAGGGAAGTAAGTTCCAGCTGCGGACCACGGCCGGTACGGCGGCGGAGTAACTGTTGTTTGACAGTTGAAGGTCGTCGTATTGTTCGTTGTTGTATGTGCCGAGTAGCCCGCCAAGGATGCCGTAGTACCAACCTAGAAAGTAATCAAAATTGTGGTTCAACTAAAAGGGTTTTCATTAAAATAAAATTAATATTACTGGACAATTTTTACACAGCGACATCTAGCTCCGTGGTAAGCTCGAAGCTTGTGTTACGGGTGCTAGATTTCTGATATACTTAATATAATATACATACATACATAGACAGATATTTTTTATTATACATACATACATAATTATATAACACCCAGCCAATGTGTTACTGTGTTACTGGTGCTAGATTTTACTTACTAAATAAATACCTCTTAATTTAATACTTTAGTAAGTATATAAATTTCTTATTGATGCATATGTCACAAATGTTTGTGTCTAGTCCAGATACTGAATACTTGCAGTAAATAGTGTAGTTTGTATAACACGCGCAGATAGAAAATTGATTTGAAAATGGCGACGGGTACGTATAGTACGATTGGCAAAACAAGGATAAAAGTATAGACAGCGATAGAGAGTCAGCGAAACGCATGCGAGCGGACGCCATTTATAGATCAAATATTTAAGTGCGCGGCTTATATACATACCCTGTACTGTGAGTTTGCAAGTCCGATGTATGGTGTCACACTGGACCGTCAGCCCGGCGCTGCCGTGGGCCTCCAGTCTGTCCGTCTGCCGGTCTAACAGCCAGCCGTCTGCCACGACTGGCAGGCTCACTATCACGTTGTCTATGGTTACTTGCTGTTAACCAAAATAATTCATAGAAATAATTTACGATATAATTTTTTGAAAATACCGATGTCTTCTAAATTGATTTGATTGATGCAAAGTCAAAAGAAAAAAGATAAAAACAAAAATTCGAATTATAAATAAGGTTTCAGGTATCAGCTCTGATGAGCGTAACTAATGTCACCAAAAGCCTAAAAAAACAGTTATTGGCGAGAGAAGCGAGCCACGATTGCCCTCCCCCCCCCTTCGCGCCTGGGTACGCCTGTGCTAGCAACACATTCTTTAAGTGAAAACATATAGTGCACTGCGGACCGTCGAGCGGTCGTGATCCGTGTCCTTGCAGCGTCCTGATGAAGTCCCACGTTCTGGGACGAAACGGTTGATCAATAGTCTACGTAAATAAGGTTCATGTGCACGTTTATCTCAATATGAATATAGTAATTGGTTTATATCTTAAACTTGTTACGTTAATATAACTGTTTTCCTATTTTATATAATAAAATAACAAACAACACTGACCGCCCGATACAAATCAATGTGTATCATGTTCCTGTGTGTGAGTATGACGAGGTTGTACCGGCCCTGCTCGTTGCTCTCCATCAGCACGGTGAAGTTATTTGCCTTATAGTCTCTGGTTAGTAGGAAGGTACCGGCCTCGGATACTGTGAATACTCGCTTGTCGAAGGTAACTAGCGTGCCTTGCCCTGTCATCATTGCCATACCTGGGAATAACAAATTAAATCATAATAAAGTAATATTTTTTTTTACAAAATAGTGGTTGCTAAAGTATATTAGTAAGTTAGAGGGCAAAGACCACCACAGAGTAGAGAGAACACATTGCGACGAGGCAATGTGGAAGGCATAGGATGCTATGGAGAGACGAGCTCTACGCATATTTAATAACATCCTGGTCCAAGAAGAGTGAAAAAAATATTACTGGACAATTTTACACAGCGACATCTAGCCACGTGGTAAGCTCGAAGCTTGTGTTACGGCTAGACTTCTATAATATACATACATAGATAGATATTTTTTATTATACATAATATAACACCCAGACACCCGGAACAAATATTTGCAGATCATACAAATTGTTGTTCCAAAAAGGAAGTCCTATATCCAGCAATGGGACAGAACGCCTAATTTAATTGACTTCAAGTTATGTTTTTCGCAAATGTGAAATTTATTTTTCATACGTGATGCGGAAAGTACATACAATTCCAAATCATTTTAATAATATAAAAAAACTCAAGATCGAGTCCTGTTTTTAAATACGATTTTTATATAGCAAATCAACGTTAGATTTGATTTTAATCATGTATAAAAAATAGTATAAGTATTACCTTCGAAGGGCGGCACCAGATTGCTAAAGTCCATGTAAGGCCGTATCTCGTAGTAGTAGGACCAGACGCTCTTGTTGCTGGTCACCCACTCGTCCATGAACCGACGAACTGCTTTGTATTCAGGGACCTGAAATAGCGAAGCATTTATTGAACAAGCAAGCGAAGCGTCTCCGATTTAGATGTGCTCGTACTCCTTGTAAAAATAAATAAAGAACTTAAAAAGTTTTTAATTTAATACAAGGTTATTATATATAACGGTTCAGTATAAGAACAACATACACTTATATATAACTATAGCAGGTTAATTTGCTACTCTGAGTTTTTAAATTAAACTAGCTGACCCACCCGAAGATTCAACCGCATGATTCCCATGTTTTCTCACCTTTTAAAACTTCCTCCTCATTGCTTCTATACCAAAATATATGTAAATAAACGTTCGCACTGTTAGGTCATAGAAAGTTCTTGATGAGAGAGATAAGATCTTTAATGACAACGCTTATGGTTTGGGAAAAATTACAAGATCACAACGTAACCTTGGTCCTAGAATGGGTGTAATTTTTTCCTATACCATTTTCTAATAATTTAGAAAAACTTAAGTGAGAGTCAATCACTATAAAATAAATGCACCAGACCCAATATAACTACAGTGTATAGATATATACCTCAGTGAAGTCAGGCGTGCGGTTGAAGGCGTGCCAGGAGAAGGGCAGCTTCTGTTCCAGCACGATCTGTCCCACGCGCGGGTCGAAGATGAAGTTGGTCTTCGGAGTGCGGTGTCTGGAAGGAAAGGAAATTACTGCATATGAAAGAAAGAAGAAGAAAGAAAAATCATTTATTCAGACATACACGGCAAAATACAAAAAATAAATGAGTAGGTATTTGAGCATTAAGAGGCCTTTTACCGGAAATCGCGAAATTGTTCGGTTTTCTCGTCCTAATTCGATGATTTGCGTTAGTTGTTTGATATTACAATTACATTTTTATAATAGTTCGTTTTCTCCTCTACAAAAGTATCAAGAAACATTTTAGAGAACTTGTTTATATATTGAGTAATCATCATTCTCCGGATACATGTTTCGTAAAAAACGCTCGAAGACCTGTTTTCTCAGCTCTAATTTGTAGATTCTAATGAATATGGGCGATCAAACTATTTTTTATTATGTTACGTATATCCTATTCTTCATTTAGAGTAGAGTACATTTTCGTTAAATGCTTTTATTCTAAAGATATACCGAATTTAATATCGACCGAAAATGCTTCGAAACAAACCTCAATAACTCCGAAGTTCTAAATCTATGGGACGTCATATTTATATCAAAATATTTATCAACATTTGCTTAAACTATGATATTAATTTTAATTTGTAGAACGGTTTTGGTAATTTTTTATGAATAAAATAAAACTACCATAATTTAGTAGTTTTTTCATTCCGCCGGCGATTTCGATTTAGTACCGCGCGAGCGCTTGTCGAGGTCGGACCTATGTCGGTTGTTCTTGAATAAAATATAGAAATATTTCGTAAAATGTCAGTGTGTGGGACTGTCAATTGCTGTAAAAACGCTGTTAGTGTGCGTGTATGTGTTATTGCGATACTACGACCGACATAAGTTGATCCGTTGATAACGATCAATTGTTATTTTTATTGATAACGATCAATTGTTGTTGTTGCTGGCCTAAGAATTGTACCACTTGTTGCTGGCCTAAGAATTGTACCACATCATTGTCATCTTGTTTAACCTTATTTATTTGGAGGTTATGCTGTAGGATGTGGATTGCATATCTAAAGTTATCTATCCTAATTAAAAAACAACAAGGCAACTTTTTTTGGTGAAACCGTCCAACGACTAAATGTAATTATGCCTATGATTTTTTTAGATTATGACTAACTTGCCGACCCGCCGACAGCTGCGCTTGCGTTTTTACGTTATTTACTAGTTAATGTTTTATAGCCTTTTTCGATCATTTTACTATCCAATACTGAAATCATATTTTAAATCGGACCCGCGGTTCCTGAGTAGCACGTTCAAACAAATAAACAAGCAATCTCCTCAGCTTGATAATTGTAGTATAGATTTCCATAATATTTATTACAAAGAAAATATTCCGTAATTTTTTGTTATTATTTTTACCGAGTATCCAATATGTTAACAAAAAATAATGTACCTTTCTAATAAATATATTATTTATTGTAAACATTAAATATGTACCTTTCTAATAAATACAGGGCGTCCCAAAGTTATGGGCCATGGAGGGGAAGTACCTTAAATATCGTAGATAGTGAATTTTGCTCAAACAAGACTTCATTTTATTTTTAAGTTAGTAATTCTGCATTCATTGATTTTCTAAAAACTAACTTGCTTTGTCTGGGAATCGAACCGACTTACATGTAGAAAAAAAATACTCGATTTTTATGATACCAATCGAAAGAATAGCTAAAAAATAATAACTCTGCTTAAGTAACATAGTATTTTAAAAGAAAGGAACAACGTGAAATTAATTATTTTAATCAAATAAAAAACATGAAACATTTTTTTTGTAAATTAATTAATTAAATTACTTACTTTTTAAAATAAAATGAAGTCTTCTTTGAGCAAAATTCACTATCAACGATATATATGGTACTTCCCCTTCATGGCCCATAATTTTGGGACGCCCTGTATATAAAATAACACCCCTATTCACGTTCCCACTGCTGGGATAGGGACTTCTCTCTTGACGAGATAGATTAGGCCTTAATTCACCACGCTGGCCAAGTGCGGGTTGGTTTTTTTTTAAATATATAAATGAAATATTTTCAATAAGTTCGTAATAAAATAAAAATAAATAGTTTATCAAAATAAAAATATAATGGGAATTATTCAAGATGACATATGTAGATAAATGGATATTCTACATCTGTCTATGACATATGTAGATAAATGGATACCAATAAATATAAAAATAAATATAAAGTTCGAAACTACAAAAATAATACCTAAACATAATTAAAACCTTCATTAACGAAACTTTTATTTATTCAAACACAAATATACCATCTAACAAAACAAGCAACTTAAATATAGGTAATATAATTTATTTGTTTTGTTATAATTAGAATTTGTATTTAGTCCGTTCAATTTAGACTTTCGAACTTACATAAAGTCCCAACATTCGACAAAAAAAAACATTTAATTACAAACCTACACACCAAATTTCAGAAGAATCGGTTTAAAAATGAGCCCATAAGATGAGATGAATGAGGACATTTAACTTCAATAAGACTATTTTCAGTTTTATTCTTATATAGATAATTATTAATCATGAATGTTTTAATTTAAAAGTATGTACTTAATTGATTTCAAATAATCAATCAGATTTAAAATAAATATTGATATTATTAAGATAAAACATAATTGATTCAAATATTGAAATAAAAATATCCGCCATTTTGAATTTAGGAAAATATATTAAACACCTATCAATTAAATAAAAACATTAATATAATAATTCTTTCAGAATGAAACTGAAAAAAATCCACTCAATAAAATGGAATTTATTCGATGCCATTTTCTACAGATCTAAAATAATTATTAGTATATTTGTATGTTTTAGATCGACGAAGTATCAAGATCATTTAGTGTTTTTCATAGAATTCGCGTGACGCGCCGGTCACGTGGTGCATAAAATATCCAATTTCGCAAAACTTCAAAAAATTAACAGGGCTCTTAACTAATTTAAATCGCCGTGTCGGCTTAGTGTGATTACACTCGACTTTCATTCCGAAGGTCGTGGGTTCAAACACTGCCTATATATGTGGGATTTTCTTCTTTAAAAAAATTATGCGCAGCGCTTTAAAAACTGGAACGGCGAAGGCAAACATCGTAAAAAAACCGGCATGTTCTAAGATTACCGAAAGAATTTAAAGGATATATTACATCAGCATATTATTTCATTATCATCTTACATTACATTGTATATTATCTATACTAATAATAAATCTGTACTGTACTATATGATATTCACCAACCCGCACTTGGCCAGCGTGAAGCCTAATCTTCCTTCGAAGTCCCCGTGTCCCAGCAGTGGGAACGTAAACAGGCATTATTACTTACATTTCTTCATACTCGAGCGCAGTCTTGGCCAGGTCAATGAGTTTGGCGTATATGATCTCGCCCACGGCTTCGGTCGCCTCGCCGATCAGGAAGTAATCGTACCACCACTTCAGACGAATGTATGCTTCTTGATACTGGAAAATTATAATAAAGATACGAGTTTCATTTATATTGACCACATATATTCAGATACTCAAAACAAAATAGACGATACAAACTTTAGATACTAATTATTACTAATTGTTTGTTTGTTTGTAATACAGTTTAATATTTGAGTAGTATACATAATGATGGATAAATCAAGCAGAAACATCTAGCCATGGCAAGCTCGAAGTCTGTGTTTCTAGATATCTAATCACCAAGAACACCCGTAATAAATCTGCAGATCTTACAAATATTTGTCTAGAGGCGAGAATCGAACCAGCATCATTATTTTCTGACACTTGTATCATTTCAAATTCATGCCCATTGCATTACTCTTATGTGTATTGTGTGTAATTATGATTATATTACGCTCAAGCTTAGAACTTTTCATGTCGCTGTGTAAATTTTTTTTTAGTGATACCATACCTTCTCAATAACATAAACCACATGTTTAGTCTTCAAGAAGTTTTGCCAAGCCGCTTTGAACTCTAAATACAACTGCGTTACTTCGTCCTTGAATGGAATAAACTTCTCAATTTTATTCCAAACGGTGGTCCAAAGTTTCATGCTGTATTTCTTTATGTTCGTTATTAGATCATTGTTTCGTATGTCTTTGTATATTCTGAAAATAAACAAAATGAAGTTATGATAAATTAGATGGACTCGAATCCGTTACAAATCATTCACAAATTTCACAAGACACAAAGCGAAAAAAAAAATTGCTAGGTGTTTTTATTGACTTTTACTAAAACGAGCGAGTGTAATACTCTCACTTTTGATTTGGACGCATTTAAGCAAGTGTTCGGAGATCTCAAGAAAACTGGCGAATCAAGGGGAGACCTATGCCCAACAGTGGGATAATACAGGTTAATTAAAATAAAAAAATACTCACTTGTCCATCTCATGTCCAAACGTCGAAACATAGTTAAAATACGGCGAATCCGTCAACTCCTGCGTCCGATTATAGAAGAAATCCATAACTCCTTTGCCGACCGCGAAAACAAACGACTCCGTATAATGCAATATCTTGAAAAACAGCGGCTCAATAGACTTCAACAATTCGTGCCAATACGTCGCCAATCTATTAGTAGCATTAACCCACGTAACCTCCCAATATTCTAGAAACTGCATATGCAAGTCTCTGATGAAGCTATCATACTGTAAAATCATCGCTTCTAATCTTTCCGAGACGATTTCCATAAAGTCTTTATTTAGTACGTCATTGACCGATGTTATGAAGTTGGAGTACGCCAGTTTAACCGTATCTACGACGTAGGTTAAACTGTCTTTGATAGATCTACTAGTATTGCCCATCATTCCCCACATATCGTTAACGATTCCGGGTAAGCTTTCCAAATGGTTGCTAATAGCCATTTCATCGAGCAAGTTATACGTGAATTCGACGACATTTTTGACGTAGAAATCGTTGTTGTAGTAAGATTCGTTCAAGAACAGCTGGAATTCGTCCAAATCGTCTTTGATTACGTGTAAATCGTTCAAATCGTCTAAGAATTCTCTGATCCTAGGTTTAGCATCGGACCATATATTTTTGAGGGCTAAATGAGCTTCCATTGGTGCTTCTTTGATGATGACTAGTGTATCATTGATTTGGCTGTAGACGGTTTTGAGAGTGTATACGAGGGTTGATTTGACTTCGGTGAATATTTGCGGTCTCCAGGCGAGCTGACTGGTCATGAGGCGCGAGTGGTTGAGTCGTACGTAGGCCGCTACGTCGACGGTGGATACGTCGTCGTAGTTACGCCACGCGTCGAATTTCGCGGAGCGCGCGTCGATTATACGTCCTATTAGATGGTAGGATATGTCTGAAAGGGAATTATCGCAGTTTAGTGTCAATTTAGTGTATTGCTAAATGCAGGATCATTTTAAATGCAGCTTCGATAAAACGTTACTTAGGTTTACAAAGCTAGATAAAATAAACTGATAATTTAATGATAATAATGTATTGTATTTATTGACTTGTCCAAGATTGGTCCTTGATCTTTAGGATTTTATGGGAATAAGTGATAAATCTTTAAATCTCAATAGTTTACCTAAATAATTCTCACATTTTGAAAGGCAATCTATACTAATAATAAATCTGTAAGAGTCGGTCATAAAATAAGTTAGTTTGTTTTCAGAGATATTGTGTTTATAGGCTCAATATAAATGGTACTGAAACTATGTATATTGACGATTTTTAGAATTTTTCTGTATGTATATAAGTATGTATGTTCCACCATAACTCTTACACCAATGATCCGATTATGATGAAATTTGGCTTGGCAGATTTACATTTATAGGTCTCGGACACAGTATAGGCTATTAAAATTGCCCCAGTTATGATAAGACGTATCCATACAAACACGAACAGAGTCACGGGCACCTAGTATATAAGTAGTTACCATCAGTAGAGTTGAGATGAGCTACGAGCGACATATCGTCCATGGAGAGAGTGGCCAGGCCCGTGTCGTTCCCGGTGGGCTTGAGGACGAGCGCGCGGAGCTTGTACTGCGGGTAAGACAGGTCCCAAGTACTGTTTATCTTTTGGTAATATGTCTCGTTTACACGCTGAAAAGAAAGATTATAATAGTCAGGATATTTTACAACATAATGCATCATCCATTTAAAATTGAATGCCAAACTTCATTACAAATACAAAATTATTTATTGTTACACCACATTACAAAAAGATACACAAAAAATACAGTGCAACAATGGGCGGCCTTATCGCTAAAAGCAATTTCTTCCAGGCAACCGTGGGATGGAACAAATATTACAATATTTAAAGGTAAACATTATAATATAACATTTTTGATTGACGTTCTCTGTGGCCCAGCGAGCGAAGGTAAGCCTGCGAAACAAGAGGTAGCGGATTCGATTCTCGCTTCGGTAGAGTAATTTGTACGAAATGCAAATATTTGTTTAGAGTGTCTGTATATGTATGATAAGTATTATATTAATTATATCAGAAATCTAGCACCCGTAACACAAGCTTAGAGCTTATCACGGGGCTAGATGTTGCTGTGTGAATTGCCCAACGATATTTATTTATTATTTTTTGTTCAATAGGTTCAGGCGATCTAGTCTTCTAAGCATAATTATTTTACTCACCTCCCAATTAACCAAACTGTTCTTCATATCAATCAAAAACCGATTATTCCGTTTCTTCTCCGAAAATAATGACTTCTGGAATCTATACATCGAGTTGAAATAATACCATTTATTATATATATTGATATCCGATTTCATGTCTAAATCCAAGTTAGAATACGGATGTGTGCATTTCAGGGCAAAAGAGTAGTCCCTGATTGGTCCGTTCGAGTTGTCAGTGAGTACGGAGTGAAGAGTTACGTATTCCGTGTCTATGTCAGAGTATTGCAGTTCCATAGACAAGTTCGACATAACTGATTGCGTTGATAGGTATTGTCCTTTTAGGTTTACGTCCTGAAACGAAAAAAAATTATATAACTAGAATACCTCCTCATATTGGCGAACTAAGTAAGTTTGTCTTCTTTTATTATTTTTAAGAATCTACAGAAACATAGTTAATATTATATAGCCTTCCTTGATAAATGTATTATCCAACACTGAAATAATTTTTCAAAACGGATCAGCCGTTCTTGAAGTTAGCGCGTTTAAACAAACAAACTTTCAGCTTTATAATATTATAGTAATAGTAATAGTATGGATATAAAACTCCTCTATATTACCAGAATTGAAATATTACCTTCTTAAACGACGGATGAGCCAAAGCCAAATCCAACTTATGCAAACTGCCATTTCTATTCGGCGGGTTTTCCCAAGTGCCTCGTAATTCGGCCTTCTTATTCTCGTCTTTGACGTTCCAGTTCAAAGTAGCTTTACCGTCGAGCAGCGTGTCTTGCAGCTTGTATAACGCGACCAAATTGAAAGTGCGCAATGGCCACCAAACGTCCATTATTACACGCTGGGATTCTGTGTCCGTCTGTGGAGTAATACAATATACTTTATCACACCAAAAAACACATTAAAAAATATAAGTAGGTACACAAAAAAGTGTAATAATGGGCGGCCTTATCACTAAAAGCGATTTCTTCCAGGCAACCTTTGGATGGACACGTAACACAAGTACTAAAAGACGGAGGGTGCCACATAAAGATAAATTACATAACAGTAAAATAAATTCTTATTATATATAACATAGGTACATATTTAATAAATACTCGATAATAAGATCATTATGTTTAATCCATGTATAACAATTATCAAACATTTTAGGTGAGCACTGCGCAAGGTCTTTCCAATACAACCCATTATAAGTTTTAGAGGATTTGGTATATTCAGTTGTCATGGTTACCGTAATCGTTTTATTTGTTGTGGGTTGTTGATGAATGAAATTAATATTAATGAACCTAATTTACTGTATAGAATTAACAATTTAGTTCGAGTCTTACCGTGCTCATATTAGTAACGTGAACATCGTACGCAATCCAAGTGTTCTCAGCCCACTTCATTTTGCTGCCTTGCTTTAGATCTTTATCGACACTCTCGTATCTGTTGTCAAAGTGCCAGGTTCGATTCCCGTGGATCAGGTCCAGTTTCAGCTTCTTCCCGATCTCGTAGTTAGTGACGTCTAGTTTGCCGGTTACGTTGAATTTGTCGGCGTTCTTTAGGTGGAATATTGTCGCTTGTTTTACTTCCTGAGATTAAAAAAAAAATAAAAAGGTTAAGGTTAAAATCTAATCTCAAATTAAGATTTAACGCAATGCCTTTATTCGGTAAAAAATAACTCAATAGGTTTATCTATCAAAATATGCCATAAGAAATATTGTGTACCAATACCAATCTGAACATTCATATTAGGTGCAGCGCCAAAACCAGCTCAATCGGCCCAGCCGTTCTCGAGTTTTAGCGAGACTAACGAACGGCGATTCATTTTTATTTATATAGATAAATCTCAAAAGGCTTTAGTACTTTTCTTTGGCCAGAACCATAGGTCATATTAATACAAAATACTCACAATATCACCAGTAGAATCATATTCATGAATATATTTGATGCCAACGGGTGTGTGAGCGTTTTCCACCTCTATGTCCGTGGTGCTAAGGTCCAGATTCCTTTCACTTTTGCTGAGCAGCTGTACAAAAGACCCTTTGACAAATCTTTCCTTGTCTAAGTCTATTGTTGCGTTGCCGTTGCTGGATTTTTCATCTATGGGACAAAATTAGATTTTAGTTAGTCGATAAACTATTCTTGAAAAAATCCATAGCCAACTGAAAATGAACTCTTGTACAATTATAAGAGTTTGTATTCTGTTGACCCTTGTCTGTCTGCCATATCTAATTTTTTAACCAAAACTGCTAAAGGCAGTTGAAAATGTAGTCACAATATATGTAGATATGTAGACATGAAATATGTTTTATAATTAAATCTGTTAGAGAGTTAGTCCCCATAACTCAGCACCGTACTGTAGCAGCGAATGCAAGGGCGCAAAGCAGCATGACCGAAATACGTTGTGATTTATGTTTTTATGTGTTTTTTCTGTAATTTCCAAGGTTGGAAGAACTTTATGAGTGTCAGAAATTAATGTGTTTATTGATTGTTTACCTAGTAGATAGTAGTAGTGCGTGTGTATGAGATGCTGCGTGCTGAGCGGCACAGACAGTGAGATGTCGCCCGTCTGCGCGAACCCGCCGCCATGTTTGTTGTAGACGTGCGACGTGTTCACTGTCGCGGTGTTGTTCGGCCAGAACAGGTCTACTTTGTTGTCGGAGTTCTTTTCTTGGTTTTTTATCTGTAATAGTAAAGGATTATTATTTATTGATGAATTGTTCAGAAATATGTGTCTCTATTTTTTGATCAGCCAATGTGATAATTGGCAATCAATCGTAAAATAGTGCTGTTTGTAATTTGAATTAAAATATATTTTTAAATCGAAACTTAGATGAAAGCGTAGCATACAATAACTCTGATAGGAATAGACCAACAGACTTTGGAATATATTCTGTAAGTAAATAGATACAATTAAAGAACACTTACATAAGGCCATTAGGCTATATCAAAACACACTTAATATGCATTAAGCTGTAAACTCATCATGGTAGAAAATTAGTGTTAATTATTATCAAGCATTATATAGCATTATATATCTGTCATTCTGTAATAAAACAAATAACTATGAAGGCAGACACTTACATTGAATATAGCCTTAAGCCAGGGTAGTTTTTGGAAGGGCGTAGTGATATTGAACCGTCCGTCTGTATGTTGCACGCCGCCGTAACGCACATCTATCTCTCCGATCTGGGTGACGCCTGGTCTGAACATTTGACCCCTAAAAGGTTAAATTAGTTATTAATTTAGATTTGGATATACAAAAATACCGGATGGTCTAAGAATAGTGCCATCTGGTGTCTTCCTGTTGGTGTCGGCAAGCGATTAAGGTATTTATATACTAGGAGACGAGTAAGTATAAGAGTTATTACGTGTACTGTATCAGTATACTGCGTTTGGTAAGGGTTCGATTCCCGCCTCGGAACAAAAATTTGTACCATCTGCAGATATTTGTTCCGGGTGTCTGGTTGTTCTATATGTTACAAAAAAATCGATCTATGTATGTATAGTAAAACCATTTCTAAAATGAACGCCCCTCCACCGAAATCTGTATTTTTTTTTTCTGTGTATTCTGTTTTTCTGTATTTCCTCTCACACGTTGAAATCATCACGGTTTTGTGGAGGGGAGTTCATTTTTAGAATGGTTTTACTATACCTATATTATACTAAGTATATCAGAAATCTAGCACTCGTAACACAAGCTTTGAGCTTACCACGGGGCTAGATGTTTTTTTAACTAGGTTAATATTTATTTAACTAGGTAGTAATTCTTACTTGACAATCTGGTAATCATGAACTTTATCCAGTTGGTATGAGCCGTGCACCGTCAGCGTGCTCTTGTTTGCATACAGCGGAGATGTTAACTCGTAGTCAATGAACTTTGAGCCCTGTTAAAACATATTTATTACACTATTTGTGTATTATTTTAGAATTCATTAATTTTATATCTATAGGTGACTTAAAACTATTGAAATATAGTGTAAGCTTTAGCCGAATAAAAAACTCTAAATTGCGATCAAATATTGGCTTATCCTTGATGATTTGATTTATGGGATTTCTACAAAAATAGATATTAATAAGGTTCGTCTCTCAATAACAAAAATAGTTTTTTATTTTGTGTATGGCCCTATTTACTATTAAATAGGTATATGTAACTGCATAAAGAATACATTGAATTAAGCTGATAAAAACAAAATAAGTTTACTCTATGACAAAAAAATCATAGTTTACTATTACTCGTCTATGGACCTTTATGGTAGAAGTTTACCTGTTCATCCCATTTATGCAGAATCTTGTTGCCGATGTGTTGGTAGCCGCTGGATGATGTCCAAGTTATCGTAGAGTTCGTATCGAAGCTGTCTTGGAGTATTAGTAGCTGGAAATAAACAAGAATTAACCAATTATTTTGATAAACAGCGATTCATTCATTCATTCATAACACCCCTATTCACGTTCCCACTGCTGGGACACAGGGACTTCTCTCTTGCCAAGAGAGATTAGGCCTTAATTCACCACGCTGGCCAAGTGCGGGTTGGTGAATGACACATGTTCTTCAAACTTTTCACAGTTCTCAGAACATAGTATTTATATTTAATCTAGTCATTAACTAATTTTATTTATGTCATAGTGTTTATGACATGTTGACACATCATAATTAATAAATAAACATTATACTAAACGTACATTTCCCTCAACACCGGTCCTGATAGCAGTAACATCCGTAGTATACCACGCCTGCAGCGTCTTGGCCGGTGCAGTGGACGTCCCCGCGCTCGCGTCTAGCCGCAGAGAGTGGACGTCCACGTTGGGTTTGGGCAGTATTATGTTCAGTAGTAGGTTCAGTCGTTGCTGGGATATGTAGCCGAATGAGGCGTTCGCGCCGATTCTGGGGAACACGGTTATTTCTTACTAGCTTTCTAATATACTAAGAGCCCGTGATGGCCAGACCTTCCTTTAATTCTGAAGCGTAACAGGTAAAAAGTTGTTATCTCCCAAAGGAACCGCGATCCAGGTTTCATGTTTGGGGGTTATTCTTACCTGTGTTAGACATACACATGAAAGAATTTTCACGCTTCAGAATTAAAGGAAGGTCTGGCCATCACAGGCTCTTAGTCTATAACCACGGCTTTACAATACAATATTCTTTATTGCACACCATAAAACAAAAATACATTTCGAAAAATATAGGTACATAAAAAAGTGTTACAATGGGCGGCCTTATCACTAAAAGCCTTTACCTTCGTTTTAATGGACTATCCTGCTGTCCACTGTCTATATATTTATAACTGTCCAGTCATTTAAGTTGCCTGGAAGAAATCGCTCACAGCGATAATCCCGCCCATTGTACAAATGTTTTAGTTTTAGTGGTGTTCAAAAAAGTATATTCTTTGCTATACTGCGTTAGTTTTGTATGCCTGATAATTTATCTTGTAGGTACTTTTAATAATTTTATAAAAACCTTTGGAATGAAAATCGAGTTTGCTTCCACTTAGCCAACACGGCTTCAAAATTCATTTATATTTAGATTCAAATAAAAATATATACATTAAGATATAGATTCTAAACAAACTTACTGCCAAACTCTATCCAAGTCCATTCTGAAGCCAGCATCAGTCGTCTCCAATAGATCAGGTGTAGTGCTGTTGCCGAAGTAGATATCCAGATCTACACTCTTGTGGATTTTCTCCACGAACTGATTGCCTAATGCCTTTGGGATAAAATCCAAATTAATTATGTAGGTATAATATCGTGAGAACCTTCATTGGCTTTAAGTAACTATTTAAGATTCTACTTTTGTATATTTAAGCCGTTGGTTTTCCAATCCAAATAAATAAAAATAGAAGATAAATATTGTCGAATTAAACCATTGAAGGATAAATGCCTCTATCTATATCGTAGTGTTTATAATTCTCTTTGGTCAAATCTGTTTGATGCTAATCTAATCTTATCTACCTATTGTTGTTATATAACTACAAAGAGAATATTCTCTTTTGTTCCATATACTAATGACCAGTAAAACGTAGTGATTATATTCTCTTTGCTAATGACTATGATATCATCATAGTAATTAGTATATGGAAGAAGATGATAATTGCTATTTAATATTGGCTAGAGTACTTACGTACAATAAGCCATACAAAAACACATAAGAATCGAACCCGCAACCTTTTTTTGCGTCTGCAAAATAGGTGCGACAACGAACCATCGGCATTCGGGGATCCCAAGGTAGAACCCGAAACGCATCGATAGCGCGTTCTAATTTTTCTACTAGCGACATCTAGTTAAGAACTGAGGAACAAAAACTCTTGGGTTAATATATGTTTTACTGTGAGATATTGTAGTAGACTGTGTTGGGTAAATTATATAAATCAGTTTTCGTATTAATTTAGTACTGGTCTTCATATTTTGATCCAATTTTTAAAAATAAAATATCTACATTTCTACCTACTAGGTCGGTACTAGGCATTTTAACATTTCAACGTGATGAAATGAAAAAGCAACATAAGTATTGAATTTAAATTTAGACGGCAAAAAGATAAATAAATTAAGGCCCCCTGCGACTCAAGAGGTGTGAATTGAGCAGCAATATATATTTTTTATTTATATAATTATTTAAATTACCTTTATGAATAAGTCTCCGAGTAAGAAGCTCCATTTCAGATCACCCTGACCTTTCATATCCGGCAACTCGTACTTGCACAGAAGATATCCCGATTTCGGTCCAAATCTGTATAAAAATTACATATTTTACATACAATTATTAAGTCATGTTAGACTTAACAATCTGGTAAAAGCGATTGGCTCTGGGAAATCATATAGGGAGGCCTATGTGCAGCAATAACGTGCAATGGATGAAATGATGCTGATTAGATTTAGAGACATTTATTAACTTATGTACATCAGTACCAGATTCAAAAGCAGCTATTTTATTATTTAAAATATTTGCGGATCTATGCTCCTCATTGTTCATCGGTAAATTTTTGATTGTTTCTAATCTATACTAATAATAAATCTTTAAGGGTCGGTCATGGAGTAAGTTTGTTTTCAGAGATATTTGTGTTTACAGACTCAATATAATTATGATAAACTCATTATATGATACTGAAACTAATTTGACGATTTTTATATGTATGTATGAGTATGTTCCTCCATAACTCCCGAATTTGATGAAATTTGGTAGATAAACATTAAGAGGTCTAGTAGACCAAGAGCCTGTGATGGCCAGACCTTCCTTTAATTCACAAGCGTGAAAATTCTTTCATGTGTATGTCTAACATAGGTAAGAATAACCCCCAAACATGAAACCTGGATCGCGGTTCCTTTGGGAGATAACAACCTTTTACCTGTTATCTCCCAAAGGAACCACGATCCAGGTTTCATGTTTGGGGGTTATTCTTACCTGTGTTAGACATACACATGAAAGAATTTTCACGCTTGTGAATTAAAGGATTATTTATTATTACCCGTAACACAAGCTTCGAGCTTACCACGGGGCTAGATGTCGCTGTGTAAAATTGTCCAGTAATATTTATATTTATATACATATTATTTATTTATTTATTTAAAGGAAGGTCTGGCCATCACGGGCTCTTAGGTTATAGGGACACAGGATTTAAATTCTTGCTAAAAATTAGTGTATCATCATCATCATCATTTCAGCCATCGGACGTCCACTGCGTACATAGGCCTCCCTTAATGACCTAGGTATTACGTTCGGATGCAGATATAGTTAATAGTGAACTCACACAAAGTCTGTATCCCCCTTGATGTAGCTGAGTGTCGTTAGCGGCGTGGCGGCTTGCACGCTGACCACCCGGCGCAGCCCCGGGTGATTGTCGGCGCGGGACTTGAAGTATATGTCTTTGTACGCAGAGTTGGGTAGGTCCAGCTGTCATACACACATACTATTACATACAATTTATCCTGGTTATAATCATATAAGATAATTCTTTATTACACACACCAATAATATTTACATAGGAACTTAAAAACGATTATACTACTGTTACATTTTAAAAACTATTATACTAATAGGCGGTCTTATTGCTTTAAGCAATTTCTTCCAGACAACCAATGGAAAATAAGCAATATCTAGCCCGTGGTAAGCTCGAAGCTTGTAATACGGGTGCTAGATTTCTGATATACTATAGAATATATGTTGTTTGTATTCATAACAATAATTGACTCTTACAATAAATTTAAAAATGCTTATAACTAGAACAGGTACCATCAACTGAGGGAGAACTATTGGGAAAATCTGACAATGCTTAAGAAATAATCTTGTAAAAACCGCTACCTGCAAGTCTCTTAATTACACATACCTTAAAAATAAATAGACAAAAGACGTAAAAAGTCGATGAAATTTACAAAAGCTTTGGTACCTATTATATGGTTATCTAGCCGTTTTCGGCTACTGTGACTGGCTTTATAATCCGTTTCATAAAATATTATAAATCGGGATGTTTAGCTCTAACATTTACCATAGTATGGAACAGAGTCACTTACTTTGACGTTGACGTCCGAGAAGTTCCCTTGTAACTCGGCCCGCGCCCGCAGCGTAGCGACGACCGCGCCGGTCACGTGCGCAGATAGCGTGAAAACAGACTTGATACTTTCGTATTTTATCCTCACTTGGATCGGATCGCCTTGGCCTTTCGGTACTAGAGTTAGGGATATCTGGAAGAGATCATTCTTTATTGGACACACTATTAATCTACAAATCTATCATCACAAAATTAAAACTACATTAAACGTATGCGTAATGGGCGGTCTAATTGCTTAAAGCAATCAAAATATAATAAAATAATATATAATGTTACCTCTATAGGATCCCGATTGAGGAATTTCCCGCTAATAGCGTATTCAGTACTGTCGGTTACAACGGATCCCGTTATACTCTCTCCCTCGAATTGAGTTATTATTTTTGTTGCCCTGAAATAAGATATGAATAGATACTTTCTTAAAATTTAATAAAACGTCTTCACTTCGTTGCCGGTTCCAGCAAAGAAGTGCTGGAATCACTTTCCACCACCGGCATCGTCTTCGTCATGTATCTATTTATTTTTTACTTTCTTTAAGGTACTTTTCAATTACATAACAAATTCGCTTCGAATTTCTGACAAACTATACAGAGAAGTGCAAGAGTTTGTCGTAAATAACTCACCTATACCCTTCATGCGGCGTATGCAGCGCCACACTGACAGAGTCCTCTCTCTTATTCGCGTCGAGCGAGTAGTGCAGGAGTTCTGTGGCGAAGTGCGCGGCGAGCTCCCGGGCGGCGCCCTCCTCACTGTACCGGAAGGAGAGCGTGGCGGGCGGCAGCACGGGCGGGAGCGCGCCGCGCGAGGTCACCGACACGTGGGGGGAGGGGCCCGGCCGCCAGCTCACGTCCGCGAACAACTGAGATCATAGCCATTGTATCTTTATTTGAACATGGAACGGGTAAAATACTGTTGTGTATGTATGTGTAATTACGCCTGTGTGCGTGCTGCGACCTCCTCCCATTCGTTATTACAATAAACCAGTGTTGCACTAACCAGCGGTCGTTTAACTTGCTCTCCTAAATATTGTACTATGATTTCTTTCCGTGTACATGGCTCTTGAAACAGTGTCGAAATATTGGGAAAATTCAAAAACATTTAAATCGTGGTATTTTACCCGTTTCATGTTCAAATATTGTTAAAAATAATTTAATAATATCCTGAAATATCATATTTATCCTGATAAAGTTCTGAATTAGCTATTAATTCAAAACTTTATCAGGATAATTAAATAAACAAGCTGAATTCATACACTTAAGTTGTCATTGTTTATAGTCAAACAGTCAAACTTACATAATTACTCTGGTTCCCCTGGTTGATCTGGATGCCGCCTCCCACCACATTATCTTCGTCAGAGAAGTCCTTTTTGAACTGCATCTTTATAAAGTAGTCTTCTAAGTATGGCGAAGTCAGGTTCAGGCTGCCCGACGTTTCAACGAATGGGTCGTCCAACTGTGGGAAATATATATTTTTAATGAATAAGTCATATTTTGATCAAGAATGCCACGGAAAGGGATATTTTATTTTTTACACCTAACTTAAAAACAGCATAAAATTTTAGTACAGCATGCGTTAACAAACCCATCAATAAAGACATTATAATATATCTAGGCATAATTTTGTGGAAAATTAACAGTAACGCAGTTGCAACAATATAAGAACACGAAACGGTTACTCGTTTCGTGTTCGTTACTAACCATGTAATGTACCAAATTTTCACCAATAAATACTATCTATCTATTTAAATGCACTATTCGCAATAAAAGACTCAGAAAGAGAATAGATCGGTTCGTTTGTGAATAACAGTGTGCCTATTCGCAAATGTCATCAATCTCTCCGTGAAGATGGCGCTTGTAACAGTGCCGAAATATCGGGAAACTCAAAAAAAATTGAATCATGGAGTTACCTGTTTTGTGTTCTAATATTGTTAAAAACCATGATAGTTTAAAAAGTAGTAACAGCAAACTCAAATTTGAAATATTACATATTATCATAAAACATGCCTCAATCCTAACCAATTGTATTTACTGTATATGTTAGTTTTTTAGCCTCAGATACAGGATAAACCTAGTTCAGGCGCATGTATTCTATACCTTATTTTATAATTATAACATTTGTTTTGTAAGTGCCCTTTTTTGTAAAATTCTGAATAAATTTATCATTATTTTTATTACCTCTAGACTAGCGAGCGCAGTGACCACAAATGACGGCATGGCTATATCAGCTGACATCTTCCACAGCGCGTCCTCCAGCCGCGCGGCCACTCTCGCCTCGAGAGCGGGCAACACCGCGAGTGGTGTAGCTATTCCCACTGAAGCTAGGTAGGATTGGTACGTGTCGTCTTCGCCTATTTCGTATTCGTAGTAGATCTTTGATGATATCTAGTGATAAAGAGAGTAATTTAAAAATTGATGATAAATCAACCAACAGTTTTGAAATATTAATTTACATTTCGAATAAATATTTGGTCAGGATATGTAATATTTTTTGAAATAATAGGATAATGTAATATATGCTGGAATCCAAAATTATTTTGGTTGTATGGGAAGTTAACGCGTCAAATCATAATAATTAGAGTTTTTTTAATTTAACTAAACAATTTTTACGCCTTGTTATGTACAAAAAATTGTTTGAAACCACATTCATAAACTCTTCCATTTCCAGGTCAAAATAAAGTTGGTCCATAACCTTTATGCGTGAATCACTGAAGATTTAAGCGTTACCAATGTATATTTTAGCTGTACTCAGATCCTTACCTCATGCCAATGCGTGCTATTATATAGCAATACAACACATGTAACGTTGAAGGATTCTCCCATCGTGATGTCCACAGTGTATATTGATTTCAGCTCGCTCACGGCCGGGAACGGGGTGCGGAGGTTCAGTGTATTTCTCATTACGGTGTATTCCTGTGGGATTTGCAAACATCTTCAGAAAAAGTCGCGGTGATATAAACATGTGTCGATAGATATATAAATATTTGCTTGTATAAAGACATGTGCGAGAATAATGTTAGTTTTACCTCAAGAACAAACACATCAGTCAGCACGATGGGCGGTTTCTCAGGGAGGTGCAGTGTGGCGTTGGCTTCTAAGATATCTTCTTCATTCGGTCCTACGAACTGTAAATAGAGATTATTTTTACGTTTTCTTTCATATTCTGATTTTCATATTTATATTCCCGTAGAATTTAAAATATGTACAATATTAGCTTTTACTTGAGAATATATTGAGTTTATTTGCTCGTTATAATAAATAATCGTACGCGTCACCCATTTAATTAATTTGTATAGCAACTCACCTAAACAAGATCATATAGCCATCAAATCATACAAAAAGTGGCCAAGTGCGAGTCGGACTCGCCCATGTAGGCTTTTGCAGCAATTAGAACTAATCACAACATTTATTATAGCGCCATCTCTTGGTGGTCACAAGAACTATTTACAACATTTATTATAGCTACATCTCTTTGTGACTCGAGAACTAATTAATTTTTCCACTTTGGAAGAGTATCTTTTCAAACTATTTAGTTTAGAAATAAATGCTGCTAGAAACATTAATATGATTTCTGAAGACCTATTCATAGATACCCCACACGTATGGGTCAACCTGTCTCAAATTAAGCTTACCTTCATAAGATGCGCCTGGAATGACACAGTAGGGTAGTACAGCGTGTCTAACACCACGGATGCTCGCGTGTCGAAGTTATCCATGAACATGTCGTGGTTCCCGGGCCCGTGTCGGAACCGCTCCGTTATCACTTCGATGAGGCCCTTGCCGTTGTCTACTAGCAGGACTGCTACACCGAACTGTTGGAGAAAGATAGATGGATGATACTTTATTGTACACCATTAATAAGATAACATAATAAGTAAATACAAAATATGAAAATGGGACAATTGGCGGCCTTATCTAAAAGCAGAAATAATAAATAAATAAATATTGCTGGACAATTACACAACGACATCTAGCCCCGTGGTAAGCTCGAAGCTTGTGTTACGGGTGCTAGATTTCTGATATACTTAATAGAATATACATACATAGATAGATATTTTTTTAGTATACAATATAACACCCAGACACCCGGCACAAATATCTGCATATTGTACAAATTTTTGTTCCGACGCGGAAATCGAACCCGCAATCTTCGTCGCAGGCAGACCTTCGCCCGCTGCGCCACAGAGATCATCTCCTATTCATATTGAGATAAACGGGCAATACACGAACCTTATTTATTTAACCTTATTTCAATATGAATTTATCAAACCACGACAGTTTTTATAGTATCATCTCCTATATATACAAATACCTTGTGTTTTGACAGTCTGACAGACAGCTCAGTGTCGAGCCCGTGTCCGTACTGGTGTTTGAGCACGAGCCCGTTCTCCTCGAACCCGTCGAGAGGCGTGTACAACTTGTACACGTACACGAAGTCGAGCGCCGAGCTCCACTTCCAGATACCCGTGAAACCGAAGTCCATTTGACTCCAGCCGACGCGGAAATCCACCTGCAAATACAATACAATACAATACAAAAACTCTTTACCAAATAAATAAAAAATACAAAAAACAACAAAAAGAAACAAAAAAAATTTTCCCATACCAATTTCTAATAATTTAGAAAACTTAAGTGAGAGTTAATCACTATAAAATAACAAATAGCAAAATGAAACAAGTACAATGGGCGGCCTTATCGCTAAAGAGCGATCTCTTCCAGGCAACCTTTGGATGGAAATACCTTACTATTAATTTGAAGCAATATTGAATCTACACTAATATTAAGCTGAAGAGATTGTTTGTTTGATTATCATCTCAGAAATCGCTGGTATGACTTAATTACAGTGTTGGATTACGTCCAATAGCTGAGATGATGATGATATTAATATTTAATTTATATTTTAATTTGGTTACTCAGGATATTCTTTTAGAACCCTTACCTCTTCTTTGCCTCTCTTAGCGGTGATCATAGCTCTATTTAGGTACTGTATGGGCAGAGCCACGTGTCCGAATATGTGGAAATCTTGCAGCGTATTTAACTTCATAAGCATCTCGATACCTAAACATTAAACACATGATTAGTTTCAATTTTCCTTAATATTCAGTGATTTTTATAAAGTAACATAAACTAAAGTTAGTGAAAAACTAGCTAGATGCCGGTGAGTTCAAGTTTAGTACAAAAGTTTTAATACTGTACCACTTTTGGGCAAAATAACTTTTCCGATTATAGGTGCAATGTCTTTCATTTCTTTATCCATCTAAGCCAAGGCATACCGACTAGAGCAGGCCGCGTTCGAGGTGGGGAACAGTTATACCAACTTATATATGTTTAACAAATAATATGTTCACACTAAATGCTTTTTACACACAGAAGAGAGCATCCGGAAAAGGCCAAGTTTAAAAAAATAGTTTTTAAGACCTACCTAGACAAAAAAATACTGAAAAGTCCAAAAATATTGCCATAATTCAATATATACACACTAAATAGTAAAGATTAGATAAACAATAAACCTAAATAAACAATAGTTACAGAGTAAACTGTTATGACTTTAAGAATGTAAAATTATATTAAATAAGTACTTGACATGCTTATCTAAAATGTAAAACCAAATGACCTATAATATTTTTTTATCAATAAATAATAACTATTATGACTATTATTATAATTAAACTCACCAGTGGTAGTATTACTGGTGACCACCATAGCCACGAGATGTCGATCGCTCTCCACGAAGCCGAACCGCGCCGTCGTGTGCAAGAAGTCTATCACGGGACTCGTCACATTCACCACCAGCATGCAGTTGGTTATACGACGCATGTGGCCTGAAAACACGGTAGATAAATTAATACCATGATTTAAATGTTTATGAGTTTTTTTGAACTGCTTCAAGCGCCATCTTGAATAGACATTTGAATGACAACGAGTCTTTTTTAAGGCCCCTTGACGGGAGTCGAGGCTAGGTATCTTTGCATCGGCTTCAACTCTGGGGTGTCGCTCTTAGCTCCTGAGCACATGGATTAGGCAGGCATCATTGGAATGACTGTATACCTATGTCATAAGTCTCTTCGAGGAGATAGTGGTTGAAACAGTGTCCAAATATGAGGAAACCAATAAAATATTGAATTAACGTTGTGAAATGGATAATGTTTTATGTTTTAAGAAAAAAAACACACATAAACATCGTTCAAGCGAAGCTCAATTTCCTGTAATATCTGTAAACGTTACATTCGTAATTTGTTTCTCATGTTGAGTAGGAAATAGTTCTTCTAAATTCTTCTTCAGAAGAAGTTGTATACTTCTACTTTTCATCGCTCTATTTCAATTGGAGATTGGAGAATCCCATGCATATAACACACGTAAGTGATCCGTGCTTAAACGTAAATTAAGTATTGCTCCCTATTAAGTATTTCGTCCTATTAAAAGGTAACTTTTTTGAAAGACCCTAAGCGTATTCATAAGACCTCTAGAAAAGTATCACGATTCAGATCTAAGCGATATCACTGACAACTCACAACGGAACCTCATTCGGCAAATTACTTTTCATTAATTGCTTTTGAACAATTAAACTATAAACCGAGTACTACAACAGAAAGTAATTTGGTCAATCTAGGTACATATCTTATATACCCGAGGAATTAATCTGTTTTAATAACAGAGTATTTAAAACATGCTTATATGTATAACTCACCATCAACAGATATCTTGAGAATTTTATCTTCCAAATCAAAATAGGTTATACCCTTGATATTCTTCTCATTGCCAAATACGAATTTAGTTTCAAGAAATCCTTTTCTGTAACCCTATAAAACAATTTAATTATGAAACAAATAACCAACTGAAATAGAATACTTTATAATAAAAAAAATCTTAAAACAATAAGAATAAGGGCGATACTTACTTGGAAGGGTGTTAGTAAGGTCACTTTTCCTGTTATGTTGTTCTCTTTATGGTTAGTGTCGATGGCCCAAGAAGAGTTTATCATTAGAACTCCATCTTCATTGTACTGAAAGGAAAATATCATTGCAAATATATTGAAGTAAAAATATCCTAATATTTTATAAGGCGTTTTAAATTGCAATTTGGTTGATGGAGTGCCTTGGGTTAAGTTTATTCATATTTGGAAATAGTTTGAGGATTACAGCAAGATATAGATTTCTTATAATTCTAGTTCCTTTGGTCGGAAACGGATTGAATCCATAGTTAACACGAATCGAGCGACTGCAAGACGCTTGAAACGTTGGAATGTTAAATATAATATTACGCGATCATCATCATCATCCCGTAAAAGTCCACTGTGGACTTAGGCCTCCCCTAATGAGCGCCAATGCGCCCTATCTTCGGCTTATCTCATCCAGCACCTACCAGCAAACTTGCGCCGATATAACGCGATACAGGACCTCATTTGAACGTCACAAGTAATAAACATATGCGCGAAATCTAAAACCTGAAAAAGTCTTATAAGCCGCGCACTTAAGGAATTGATTTATAAATGGCGTCCGCTCGCATGCTTTCTCGCTCGCTCTCTATACTTTTATCCTTGTTTTGCCAATCGTACCATACGTACCCGCCGCCATTTTCAAATCAATTTTCTATCTGCGCGGGTTATACCCAACTCTTACCTGGAAGCTAATAAGCGTATCAGCCTTCTTCTTCCAAACGGCGCTATGCCTCGCGATCGCGTGTGCTTTGGGCAGCGTCGGTATGGTGGAGTTGACGCTGGCACTCAGCTCGCCGTACCACGAGCTCTGAAGGAACAGGTAGTCGGCGAGCAGGCTGAAGGATAAGTAGTCCTCCTGCCAGTTCATGCTGCCGTTCACGGCCTGTAGGTTGTCGTGGTAGCGCCACCTAGCGGGAAAACGCAACGTTTTCTAAATAAATAAAAATCATTTATTTCAGCCAATAAGAGCCATATACACAGTAACCTATAGGGTTTGGCTATATTCTGACCATATAACATCCGAATTTGCTCAGTGTTTTTTTCATCAAGACTTTCTAAATTGGAACAAAAGCTCAAAATCCCACCTATAGATTTTTTACACGTGCATAAACGGTGGAGGCAAACATGTTGAGGAAAGCGACATGTCCTGAGAACTTTGAAACCCGCAAACCGCACTTGGCTAGCGTGGTGAATTAAGGATATATCTCGAGAGAAATCTCGTAGTCCCAGCGTTGGAAACGAAAATTTAAACGTCGATTATCTGCAATTGTGTCATTACATTCATCCTACAGATAATATTAGAGCATTAAAATATCAGCCTTTGGTAAGTTTGCCAAATAAAAATTGTCTTTAGACACAAAAACTGTTCTTATTTACACTCACATAAGATTGAAGCTCGTATCCTTCCATCCTTGGAAAGGAGTGTTCATATTCGACAGTAAGGCGTAAACGGTCTCATTCTTTGCTTCAGAATACATTTTAACTTTCCATAGTATGTTGTCAGCGCGCGACCAACCCATTTGAATGAACCATTCGCAGAACCAATCTGGAAAAAAAACAATAAAACTCGTTTTTTACTAGTAATATTATCAATAATATTTATATTTCATACTCAACATTCATGCTTTTAAAGGTATCAAACCCAAACACTAGTGTTCACACAATGCATTTTCAGTCATGTCATTATACATGCATCAAACAGAATTATCAAACATCAGCATATCTTACATATGATCGGCGATCATGTTACTTATTGTTGCTTGATATTTGATGCACCTGTCATTGGCCATTCCTTTTATTCATGTACCCTAAGAATCACAACACAATACTACCAGTAGCTCAATTCCTATCAGAATTCCGTCTCAGTTTCCGTACAAACTATACTTGCTCAAACAGCTAAGAAATCCAAGTCTTTCTTCAAGTCTTTGATCGCCGAATATCGCTTTGGCGGTTAACAGAATAGAGCGGTAACTGACACTTTAATCTAGACTTAGGTCTTATGAACAGGCTCAAGATTCACTTAAAAATTAGGCTGTTTTTGAATCTAAATAAGGCTAATAAACCGAACACTGTCTATACTTGGCTCGTAGTTAAATATTAGAATACGAAACGGATAATTTTTTTTGCGGGGCGATTTCTCTCCGAGAAGATGGCGCTTATAACAGTGCCGAAATATAAGTAATAAAGTTATATCCTAGTTAAACGCCTGAAATGATGATGATGACTCATGTAATTAGACTCTAGCTAGAATCTTTAGACAATACTTACCTTTCAGTAGGAACTCGAATTGGCCATTGACCATCTGTCCCGGGTAGTAGAGTGCCACGTGGCCGGCGTGGTGCCACGTGGCCTTGTTGTCCAGTTCCACGTCGATGCTGACTTTCTGCGAGGGGTCGCGATTCGCGTCCCAGTTGAAGGCGGCGCTGAGACGCTTTTTGGTGTCCGTTATCCAACGCTGGTATGATATGTGGACGTCGCGAAGTCTGAAATTATAGGAACTGACTGGAACCTGGACTAGTTTAGATAGTTTTGCGGAAACTTGGACTAGGTTTTTATGGAACCTGGACTAGGTTAACTGTCCTCTTTAACACGCTGGTAGTTAGTATCCAGATTGGAAGCTAGCTTTAATTGATTTTTTTAGCTTTTTGGCTCAAGAATTTATACACACTACCACACTTGGATTACCTGTGATATACATACTGTGCATACAAACTTTCGTCACAGATTTATTTAAAACCGATTTTCTTAAAATTAAAAATAATTATTGCTTATGGTGTGTTAATAATCAAAATTAATAATAATTTTAAACTTTACAAAAAGTTATAGTAAAATTCAATAAAAAAAAAACTTACTGGTCAAAATGTATATCCATATTAACGTCCGTGTTGTTATTGAGGTCCGCGTTCAGATTGACGCTGTAGACCTTCCCGCTCACGTCCACTTCGGCGTACGTCGTGAAGTTTTGCTCTGATAGTAGCACGTAACGGACTATACTGCGGTATTTGTTGTCTTCGTATTCACCCTGGAAATACGATATATGCAAGATTCATGAGATATTCAAAGCAAGATATGATCATGAGATATTCAAAAAATTTAGGCGTCAATTTTTCAAAAGTCCACATGAATCTCAGGTGTGTAAAAAAAATTAAGGAAATTAGATATGTATTTACAAAAAAACTGATTTTTACAACATTTAACCTTGAATAACTTTGATTCATGTGGACTTTTGACAAATGGATTGTAATAGGGTTCCCAACATTTATGCCATCTTCATCATTTTCAGCGAGGTGCGAATTAATGTAACCTTGCCCCTGTTTTTGTGTCTAATTTGACCTGGCTAATAAGTCCTACGATAGTATACCATATAGACAAATAAAAAAATGACTTACATCTCCAATAAAGGTAATCTGCCGACTGTCCTGCGTAAATCTCCCATCCACCGCGATGTTCTTGAACTGACTGCTGTTGATCAGCACCTTTAGAAAGAAAGAAAAACATGAAAAAAAATATTTGTATAAAAATATCATCTTATAGCTTAGTGTGACACAAAACGGACACAAATCGGTTGCCAGATTAGCTTCAAAGCTGTGGCAATATTATATTGTCACAGCGCTGGTTTTCAGTGGCACCGTGTAGGTTGTTAGGTACCTTTAGTTACATGATGGGATGCCGGCTGTGGCAATATTATATTGTCAATATAATATTGCCACAGCTGTTGGTTTTTAGTGGCACAGTGTAGGTGCACCGTGTGGTACCTTTAGATGATGGGACGCCGTGTTGCTCTTGGACAAGTCTTGGTAGTTCGCGTCTATGTTGAAATCTGTGCCCGTGAACCAGATGCCATGGGCGTTTACCTGGAATTAATACAATTTATTAGGAAATACGTCTTGTGCTTCAAAGTCAAAGGAATCAACTTTTTTTTGAAGAAATATTGCTGGAAATCCAAAAAAAAAAAACCCTCAACCTTCTGCGTCGCAGGAGTATCGCTATTACTTGATTATTTTGTCTCATCACGAACAGCTGCGTGCCCGGCGGGTTGAACAGATACCCAGATATTATTATACTAAACATATAATATTATGAGACGCACTTGGAAGTCGTTAGGTTGTTTCTCGTGCACCTTGGCGCTAATGGCGCAGGGCCGCAGCGTGGGCAGCGTCATGTTCAGCTCCGCGTCCACGAACAGCTGCGTGCCCGGCGGGTTGAACAGATACCCAGATATTATTATACTAAACATATAATATTATGAGACGTACTTGGAAGTCGTTAGGTTGTTTCTCGTGCACCTTGGCGCTAATGGCGCAGGGCCGCAGCGTGGGCAGCGTCATGTTCAGCTCCGCGTCCACGAACAGCTGCGTGCCCGGCGGGTTGAACAGATACCCAGATATTATTATACTAAACATATAATATTATGAGACGTACTTGGAAGTCGTTAGGTTGTTTCTCGTGCACCTTGGCGCTAATGGCGCAGGGCCGCAGCGTGGGCAGCGTCATGTTCAGCTCCGCGTCCACGAACAGCTGCGTGCCCGGCGGGTTGAACAGATACCCAGATATTATTATACTAAACATATAATATTATGAGACGTACTTGGAAGTCGTTAGGTTGTTTCTCGTGCACCTTGGCGCTAATGGCGCAGGGCCGCAGCGTGGGCAGCGTCATGTTCAGCTCCGCGTCCACGAACAGCTGCGTGCCCGGCGGGTTGAACAGATACCCAGATATTATTATACTAAACATATAATATTATGAGACGTACTTGGAAGTCGTTAGGTTGTTTCTCGTGCACCTTGGCGCTAATGGCGCAGGGCCGCAGCGTGGGCAGCGTCATGTTCAGCTCCGCGTCCACGAACAGCTGCGTGCCCGGCGGGTTGAACAGATACCCAGATATTATTATACTAAACATATAATATTATGAGACGTACTTGGAAGTCGTTAGGTTGTTTCTCGTGCACCTTGGCGCTAATGGCGCAGGGCCGCAGCGTGGGCAGCGTCATGTTCAGCTCCGCGTCCACGAACAGCTGCGTGCCCGGCGGGTTGAACAGATACCCAGATATTATTATACTAAACATATAATATTATGAGACGTACTTGGAAGTCGTTAGGTTGTTTCTCGTGCACCTTGGCGCTAATGGCGCAGGGCCGCAGCGTGGGCAGCGTCATGTTCAGCTCCGCGTCCACGAACAGCTGCGTGCCCGGCGGGTTGAACAGATACCCAGATATTATTATACTAAACATATAATATTATGAGACGTACTTGGAAGTCGTTAGGTTGTTTCTCGTGCACCTTGGCGCTAATGGCGCAGGGCCGCAGCGTGGGCAGCGTCATGTTCAGCTCCGCGTCCACGAACAGCTGCGTGCCCGGCGGGTTGAACAGATACCCAGATATTATTATACTAAACATATAATATTATGAGACGTACTTGGAAGTCGTTAGGTTGTTTCTCGTGCACCTTGGCGCTAATGGCGCAGGGCCGCAGCGTGGGCAGCGTCATGTTCAGCTCCGCGTCCACGAACAGCTGCGTGCCCGGCGGGTTGAACAGATACCCAGATATTATTATACTAAACATATAATATTATGAGACGTACTTGGAAGTCGTTAGGTTGTTTCTCGTGCACCTTGGCGCTAATGGCGCAGGGCCGCAGCGTGGGCAGCGTCATGTTCAGCTCCGCGTCCACGAACAGCTGCGTGCCCGGCGGGTTGAACAGATACCCAGATATTATTATACTAAACATATAATATTATGAGACGTACTTGGAAGTCGTTAGGTTGTTTCTCGTGCACCTTGGCGCTAATGGCGCAGGGCCGCAGCGTGGGCAGCGTCATGTTCAGCTCCGCGTCCACGAACAGCTGCGTGCCCGGCGGGTTGAACAGATACCCAGATATTATTATACTAAACATATAATATTATGAGACGTACTTGGAAGTCGTTAGGTTGTTTCTCGTGCACCTTGGCGCTAATGGCGCAGGGCCGCAGCGTGGGCAGCGTCATGTTCAGCTCCGCGTCCACGAACAGCTGCGTGCCCGGCGGGTTGAACAGATACCCAGATATTATTATCTCACGGGATTTAGGGTTGAAGTTCAGCAGGGCCAGTGCGGTGTATTTTGGTCCGATCTGTGGAAAATTATATGGGTAATAGTAAGTTAAAAGGGAAATCGGTATGGGAGATAATCTCGATAACTTAAAGTTTTTGTTGAATAGTCTTGATTCTATTTTCATGATTGATAAGTAAACCCACTGGTTAGTGTTCGATAATTGATAAGACTGCAGTCAAGAAAATTATTGGACGTTAAAAAAATCGAATCTATATATAATTATAATAAAGTTTCCTAGAGTTTAATATAATTGTAAAGGATAATCTTTGTAAGTAAGGTTTATTATAAAACTTCAGATCAGGGGGGGGGGGGGGGGGGATTGAAAGTGATAACATGTCCAAGTTAATCTTTGTGATTTTATGGACAAACTGAATCAATCAATCAAATGGGGTTACAAAGATCAAGATATCAACTTTATACCAATGTATACAGTTTCCAATAATCGTTTTCTAACTTACTCCTTCAAACTGGAACTTCAAGTCGATCAGTCTCGGCCGCTTGACAGTCAGTCTCGTGTCAAGCTTCATGCCGTTCAGCTTGTCAAACCGCACATAGGTGTATTTGAAGGCCGGGTCGTCTTTAGTCAATTTAGACTTGCTCACTTCTAAGCTAACGTCGATGTGGCTTTGGGTTTTCTGAAATAATATAAATAAAACTTTTATAGGAAATGATTTAGTGCTGAGTTGGTGGCAATTTTGAGGCGCTGTTTAGTTTACAGTAAGATTTGTGTGTTTTTTTAATTTAACTTACCATATCCTTAACCACGGCGTAGAAATCGTAGAAAGGGTAAGCACTGAACTGCATTTCCAAATCGCCATACATATCTCGTCTGTAGCTTATAGATTTTTCTCTAAATGTACCTGGAATAGATAGGTAATTGAACTTTAATTTTCTATTATTTACAACTACAATAAAAAAATCTAATAATGGTCATATAAGTTTCAATATCATAAATTGAGCCTATTTAAACACAATTATCTCTGAAAACTCACTTATCGGTCATTGCACGGAGACCGACCCTTACAGATTTATTATTAGTATAGATGTTCCGCTTTCACCAAATGGCTCGCGGTGGATGCAGGCCGCGTCCGACCGCAATAAATGGAAACGACCAACAAAAATGTACCTACTTGGAGTAGACTTTTTTATAAGTTATAATGATAGATTGGCATGTGTAGATGTCAAAAATGCATCAAACGTACAAGTGTGTATCTGGCAGTTACACGAATATACGTAGGGAGTAGGGAGTATCAAATTATGATGATAGATGTACCTTCCATCTTGATAGTCTGCTTAGTGCTCTTGAGGAAGCAGTATTCCAGTTGCAGTTGCACGGCGTGCGTGGGACCGTTGAGAGTGTAGAAGCCGTTGAGCGAGCTTCCAAGCTGTTTCGTCTCGAAATCTGCCTTTATATCGCACTGTGTAACGCCGCCTTTAGATTTTAGCTTTATTACACCTGTGAAATAAAATCAGTTGAAAGTTCGCTAAAGACAATTATTAAATAGGTCATATATGTCTCAACAGAAACCAGCTTATGCTGAGTTGAGACCTTTTTGTAACCATACTATTATTATATTTATCTACATTACTCCATTCTTAATTTGAATTATTTATATTGTATTTGTGATGGTTATGAAATATGCTGTAGGGTAACAAATAAATGCATTTTGATTGATTGATGGAAATCTCATACAAATAAAATCTATCTTCGTTCTTTTGATTGGGAAATGTTTGGCCATATTGTTGACGTATATTTTAGTATATAGTTTTATGTGGAATGCTACTTACGAATTTTATGTCCAATGTCAGATTTGATAGTAAGCCCTACTATTTAAGTATGTATAAAATACGATTCAAAATACATAAAACTACTAGAGAAGTCAAAAATAAAATACGTACCGCTCAATCCAGCAATTTTTTCTTCATCAACCAACCAGTAAGCGAGCGGTATCCAGACAAAACCGTTTTTTATATCGTGTCTTTGTAGGGACATCAACTGAAATAAATTAATTAGAAATGTTTATATTTTTCACACTCTTACTTACTTTTAAAAAAAGAATAATAAATCACGACAAAGGAACGTTCTTTTTGCACTCATGGATTATAATTAATGCACTGGTTTTCTGTTTCTTATAAATATAAATAAATATACCGTATCAAACTGCTTCCGCCCATCCACTTCAAATTTGGCCTCTAACGACTTGTTATAAGGTAGGTTTTTGTACATCGCCTTCGCTTTGATAGTACTCTTAGCTGATTGTAGAGTTAACGCTGCTATACTTGACGTGTTGGATATACTTAGATGTGCGTTGATCATTCGTTTCTCCTGGAAAATATATAAACATAGCGTTACCCCATTTACTTTCTTACTAATAGGATACAAGTTTTTCTCTCTTGAGGAGAGAAATTAGGCCATAATTCACCACACCTTTGAGGGTTGGTGAATGATATATACATATTAATATCCTTTAAACTTTTATCTCGTTAAATTTTTCAAAGTTAACTACATTGTAAGGTTTATTTCTGTATTTCGATGTGCCGTGTCACAATTCTGATAAAATGTATTTTCTTTCTTTTCTAGCGTGATGTAACATGGACTATAAGAGTGCACTGCGTACCGGCGGCGGCGAGCGGTCGTGATCCGTGTCCTTGCAGTGTTTGGTCCCGAATGAGTCCCATGTTTTGGGACCAAACTCTTGACCAAAAATTGAACCAAGGTTCGTGGATTGCCTGGATGGACTATGATGATGATATCTCACCTTACTATTGGGCGTGTCGAAGGACAGGTCGATGACACTGGTGGTTGTGTTCTTGTGCGCCTGGTACTGGAAGGCGTAGGTTCGCGCGGACGTGTCCGCCTTCTCCAGAGACAGTATGTACTTGGCCGGACCCGACATCAGGAAGTATGGTGCATTACGGAGGTTCGTCATGTTGGGGAACTGAAAATAAATTAAATATTCCTCAGCTTTGGCTAGCCACGTTCAAACTACATGGATTGAATACAGCCCAAGAGGTACCGGTCCATTTGAAATATATTAAATTAAATACATTTTGTACACATAATTACACAGATGGACATATACATACAAAAAAATGAGAAACGAACAAAAAATAAATGGGTACTCAGAAGTCACAATTGTTCTTATTTTACATACAAATTGAAACGGAACACCCGTATCAAAATATTTGCAGATCGTATTTTTTTGTCATTGAATCGAACTTTTTGCGTGGCAGGCGGACCTTCGCCTGCCTCGCCCCATTCAGGGTCGTCAAAGTAAGATAAGTGAATATTATGTGAAATATTAAATAATTGTTACCTGATAAGACGCACAGACTTTAATGCCGATGGCGTTGTCGAAAGTAGACCAACTGCAAGTGTTCTGTTCTATTCTGTTCTGGTTCAGACCTTGCTGCTGGTGCTCTGTTTCACCGTGAAGGATTATCAGCTCTGACCTGTGAATAAAAAGAGTTTAAACACCAAAGCTTTTTTCACGTCCTTTACCACTTCTAAAGGCGAATAAATTTGAAAGGTATGAATACCATAGCAAGTGATGAATATCCATAGTTTTCTAATTAATTTGCCTTCAAACATCTTGATATTATATGTTTGGTTAATAAACGCCGGATGCCGGACGCCGTGTACAGGCGGTAGTTGAGCCGGATGCCGGACGCGCTGAGCCGCTACGTTCACTAATAGACTCACTTAGCAGCAAAGATCTCCTGTTTATCATCAGGCAGCTCGAGGTCCAGCTTGAACAGTCCGGCGCCGCGCAGGGAGAGGCGCGCGCCGAGCCCGGTGGCCGTGTACAGGCGGTAGTTGAGCCGGATGCCGGACGCGCTGAGCCGCTACGTTCACTAATAGACTCACTTAGCAGCAAAGATCTCCTGTTTATCATCAGGCAGCTCGAGGTCCAGCTTGAACAGTCCGGCGCCGCGCAGGGAGAGGCGCGCGCCGAGCCCGGTGGCCGTGTACAGGCGGTAGTTGAGCCGGATGCCGGACGCGCTGAGCCGCTACGTTCACTAATAGACTCACTTAGCAGCAAAGATCTCCTGTTTATCATCAGGCAGCTCGAGGTCCAGCTTGAACAGTCCGGCGCCGCGCAGGGAGAGGCGCGCGCCGAGCCCGGTGGCCGTGTACAGGCGGTAGTTGAGCCGGATGCCGGACGCGCTGAGCCGCTACGTTCACTAATAGACTCACTTAGCAGCAAAGATCTCCTGTTTATCATCAGGCAGCTCGAGGTCCAGCTTGAACAGTCCGGCGCCGCGCAGGGAGAGGCGCGCGCCGAGCCCGGTGGCCGTGTACAGGCGGTAGTTGAGCCGGATGCCGGACGCGCTGAGCCGCTACGTTCACTAATAGACTCACTTAGCAGCAAAGATCTCCTGTTTATCATCAGGCAGCTCGAGGTCCAGCTTGAACAGTCCGGCGCCGCGCAGGGAGAGGCGCGCGCCGAGCCCGGTGGCCGTGTACAGGCGGTAGTTGAGCCGGATGCCGGACGCGCTGAGCCGCTACGTTCACTAATAGACTCACTTAGCAGCAAAGATCTCCTGTTTATCATCAGGCAGCTCGAGGTCCAGCTTGAACAGTCCGGCGCCGCGCAGGGAGAGGCGCGCGCCGAGCCCGGTGGCCGTGTACAGGCGGTAGTTGAGCCGGATGCCGGACGCGCTGAGCCGCTACGTTCACTAATAGACTCACTTAGCAGCAAAGATCTCCTGTTTATCATCAGGCAGCTCGAGGTCCAGCTTGAACAGTCCGGCGCCGCGCAGGGAGAGGCGCGCGCCGAGCCCGGTGGCCGTGTACAGGCGGTAGTTGAGCCGGATGCCGGACGCGCTGAGCCGCTACGTTCACTAATAGACTCACTTAGCAGCAAAGATCTCCTGTTTATCATCAGGCAGCTCGAGGTCCAGCTTGAACAGTCCGGCGCCGCGCAGGGAGAGGCGCGCGCCGAGCCCGGTGGCCGTGTACAGGCGGTAGTTGAGCCGGATGCCGGACGCGCTGAGCCGCTACGTTCACTAATAGACTCACTTAGCAGCAAAGATCTCCTGTTTATCATCAGGCAGCTCGAGGTCCAGCTTGAACAGTCCGGCGCCGCGCAGGGAGAGGCGCGCGCCGAGCCCGGTGGCCGTGTACAGGCGGTAGTTGAGCCGGATGCCGGACGCGCTGAGCCGCTACGTTCACTAATAGACTCACTTAGCAGCAAAGATCTCCTGTTTATCATCAGGCAGCTCGAGGTCCAGCTTGAACAGTCCGGCGCCGCGCAGGGAGAGGCGCGCGCCGAGCCCGGTGGCCGTGTACAGGCGGTAGTTGAGCCGGATGCCGGACGCGCTGAGCCGCTACGTTCACTAATAGACTCACTTAGCAGCAAAGATCTCCTGTTTATCATCAGGCAGCTCGAGGTCCAGCTTGAACAGTCCGGCGCCGCGCAGGGAGAGGCGCGCGCCGAGCCCGGTGGCCGTGTACAGGCGGTAGTTGAGCCGGATGCCGGACGCGCTGAGCCCGCCCGCCGCCACGCTCATGGTAGCCGCTACGTTCACTGCCACGCTGGAAAGAATCAATCAATCAATAAAAAACACTTTATTAAAGAACTAATCAATCAATAACACTTTATTGAAGGAATCAATGAATCAATAACACTTTATTGGAGAAGGAATCAATCAATCAATCAAAAACACTTTATTGAAGAACGAATCAATCAATCAATCAAAAACACTTTATTGAAGAACGAATCAATCAATCAATCAAAAACACTTTATTGAAGAACGAATCAATCAATCAATCAATGACATTTCATTGAAGAATTAATCAATCAATGAATCAAAAACACTTTATTGAAGAAGGAATCAATCAATGAATCAATAACACTTTATTGAAGAACGGATCAATGAATAACACTTTATTGAAGAAGGAATCAATCAATCAAAAACACTATCAATGAATCAAGTTATTTTACCTTGGCCTCAGTTTCCCCTGAAACTCCAGACTGGCAGATGTTTTCATGTTATCTCTGACAGTCCCCGACATCTTGGTGTTCACGTAGCTAGTGCCCATGAGATTCATGTTCATGGGCAGACCGCAGCCGGTGGGCACTGAGAATGTGGTGTCCAGGAACAATGACGCTTTGTTGTACGATATTTCCTGAAATTATATACAGCAAATTAAAAAAAAAAATTCTCATAACAATTTATTACCTACTAAAAACAAAGAAAGAAAAAAAATATAGTTTTTTACGAAGTACTGATTGATCACGTCATTAAAAAAAAAAGGAAATAAAACCAGTAACTAACCTTCCCAGACAATATCTCCAACATTCTCAACTGTGGATTTAGCCTTTCCAACCCCTTCCTAATCTCCTGATCTCCTTCCGCGCTCCAATAAGAGATCTCATTCCCAAACACTCTAATCCCCAGCTCTGCCATAGGAAACCGGTGCTTAAGAGCTTCGTTCTTGTAGTTCAGATCGTCGATTTTCGCTTGCATGTCATCTGCGTCATTGGTGGAACGCATGTAGCGTAGGTTGCTGAGTGTTTCGACGATTTTGTCTTTGTTGAAGGGACCTTTGGTGCCGAAGAAACCTTCGAAATAACTTTCGAAACCTTCACCGCGAGCTTTCATCTAAAAAAACATTACAGTTTCATAAAGTCATTTTATTAAATATAGCAATTAAATTAATCAGTCGACGTTGTGAAATACTAACAAAAATGTATTTACTTTATTATTATTAGGATTATAAAAACAAAGTTCTTAAAATCTTGCACTGTACTTAAAATGGATAAAATAAAATATAAAATGCTCATGTTAACAAATTGCATTAGAAGTATTTACCTCAAATAAGTTGATAGATTCACCAAACATGTCCACAGTCAAGTTGAGGCTCAGAGATCTTGGAATGTACGAATCGGGAGAAAAGATCACATTAGCTTCGTAGTTTCCACCTGTTAACAATAAACAATTCAAACCAATTCATGAAATAAACTCCATTTACTTACTTATATCGATATTCGATGGAATTTTCATTACCTCTCGTACAAAAAGTTATGAAAGCCCACATGCAATTTAGGATGCGCTTTAAAATGATAGTACGTTGCTTTACTATTTTATAATGCATTTGATGCCGTGACAAACACACTTTACAAATCAGCACTATACAATATAAAGGATACAGGGCCAAGTATCGACCCTTGGCTAACACCGCCTCAAAGCCTCACTGACCCGCATTGTACTGGTCGTAGAAGACGCTCTGCTCGTAGTTGCGCGAGAACATGCGGAAGTCGGGGCTGTCCTCCAGCTGCGGCATGGTGTTGCCGGACAGCAGGCCCTGGATCTCCACGCGGGAGGGCAGAGACGAGTCGCCGAGGTTCTTGAGGATGCACCATCACTATACACTATACAATATAAAGAATACAGGGCCAAGTATCGACCCTTGGCTAACACCACTGTAAAGCCTCACTGACCCGCATTGTACTGGTCGTAGAAGACGCTCTGCTCGTAGTTGCGCGAGAACATGCGGAAGTCGGGGCTGTCCTCCAGCTGCGGCATGGTGTTGCCGGACAGCAGGCCCTGGATCTCCACGCGGGAGGGCAGAGACGAGTCGCCGAGGTTCTTGAGGATGCACCATCACTATACACTATACAATATAAAGAATACAGGGCCAAGTATCGACCCTTGGCTAACACCACTGTAAAGCCTCACTGACCCGCATTGTACTGGTCGTAGAAGACGCTCTGCTCGTAGTTGCGCGAGAACATGCGGAAGTCGGGGCTGTCCTCCAGCTGCGGCATGGTGTTGCCGGACAGCAGGCCCTGGATCTCCACGCGGGACGGCAGAGACGAGTCGCCGAGGTTCTTGAGGATGCACCATCACTATACACTATACAATATAAAGAATACAGGGCCAAGTATCGACCCTTGGCTAACACCACTGTAAAGCCTCACTGACCCGCATTGTACTGGTCGTAGAAGACGCTCTGCTCGTAGTTGCGCGAGAACATGCGGAAGTCGGGGCTGTCCTCCAGCTGCGGCATGGTGTTGCCGGACAGCAGGCCCTGGATCTCCACGCGGGACGGCAGAGACGAGTCGCCGAGGTTCTTGAGGATGCACCATCACTATACACTATACAATATAAAGAATACAGGGCCAAGTATCGACCCTTGGCTAACACCACTGTAAAGCCTCACTGACCCGCATTGTACTGGTCGTAGAAGACGCTCTGCTCGTAGTTGCGCGAGAACATGCGGAAGTCGGGGCTGTCCTCCAGCTGCGGCATGGTGTTGCCGGACAGCAGGCCCTGGATCTCCACGCGGGACGGCAGAGACGAGTCGCCGAGGTTCTTGAGGATGCACCATCACTATACACTATACAATATAAAGAATACAGGGCCAAGTATCGACCCTTGGCTAACACCACTGTAAAGCCTCACTGACCCGCATTGTACTGGTCGTAGAAGACGCTCTGCTCGTAGTTGCGCGAGAACATGCGGAAGTCGGGGCTGTCCTCCAGCTGCGGCATGGTGTTGCCGGACAGCAGGCCCTGGATCTCCACGCGGGACGGCAGAGACGAGTCGCCGAGGTTCTTGAGGTGGCTCCACACGAATGTTGCCGCTGAAATATAATATAATATCATTACCTAATTATAATAAATAAATAAAATTAATATTGCCGGACAATTCACACAGCAACATCTAGCCCCGTGGTAAGCTCGTAGCTTGTTATAATTAATTTAATTTATATCGATTTTTAGTTGTAATTTTCAGTTGTAGTATGTTCAAGGTGTCCGTAACGTCAGGGAAATTGGTACCGACGGTAGATCAGCGTTGGTTGCTAGTTTACTGGTAACCAACTCAATGCTGAGTCAGTGTCCTTTTCATGATGTTCAAAAATGTTGTAAAACTTAGTAACTGGCTTCTAACACTTTTTTTCATTCGTACTTAACTGTTAAGGTAGTCAGGTTATTTTATAATTACAAGGACCACCGCCAGAAATCCTTTGTCCTCTAACCAAGATAAGATAATTAGATAACATAAATTTCAAGCTAAAATCGGTAAGTGTTGTTATTCTATTGGGTTATTCCCATCTAAACATATTATACGTTTAGAAAGCTATTATGATCAAAAATGACCAAATGCAACTCGACTGACTAACCTTGGTTAATGGGTTCGTTTCTTAACGCGTGGAATATCTGTCGTATGGTGGCGAGATCAGGACACTTCATAACTTGCAGATACGAGGCGAGGCGGATCTCTATATCCACGTAGTCTTCGCGGAATGTAGCGAGGAAGTATTCACTGGAAGAGATAAAAAGTTAGTCTGCTAAGATTATTGGGCACTCAATAAGCTTACTAAAAAGATTAAGATAAGCTTACTAGAAGATTTACTAAAAAGGGTAAATCTCTCGAATAATAATAATAATATCAAAATTCACATCTGATATACCTACGGACAAAATAATAATGTAGAGTGCGCGCCGCCACTCAAGTCCGTTTGACGTGGCGCTGCTAACCTAGATATTAACGTTTCCAAATACTGTAGTTCCCGCATTAACCGTAAGACATCAGTGGTGGCCCGCACTCAATGAACTAGAAAACTCTCAAAATAGGAATATAACTTCAGCTGATTGAATCACATGGCTGCAAATAATTTATTTATTTACTAGCTGACCCCGCGACTCTGTCCGCGTTCAATTATGTTTGCATGGGGGCCATGTCTTATCATAACTGGAGCAAAAACTTAAATAGCCTGTCTTGTGTCCCAGACATCTAAAGACATATAAATCCAGACATATGAGTATAGATGAACCATTTCTAAAATGAACGACCCTCCACCGCGGTTACACGTACATGCAAAAAGGTGTATAGACACAACACACATAAATTGATCTTTGTTATTGGATGTACATTAACGTATAAGCAAACGGTATCACTTTGACAGACAGATGAGCCAATGTTACAGTAAAGTTGTAGCACGCACACAAGTATAGTGATGCAATAAGTATTTCCTCTCACACGTTGAAATTATCACGGTTTTGTGGAGGGGAGTTCATTTTAAGACTGGATCATCTATACATATGTATTAATTTAACACTGTTATTCTTACCGTGTCTCAGCACAAGGCGTTCGTCTAAACGCGTCGACGGCCGCTAGTCTGATGGGAACAGGCGCAAGAGAATCGCCAACTAGATTCATCAGGATATCGGCGAACTCCTGCTTGAAACCGCCGATGTTGCCCAACGCTTTTATTGCTATAAGTGTCTGAAATATATAAAATAAACTTATAAAGAAAACGTTATACTGTTTTTTTTTCAATCATCAATTTTTTTTTTTAAATATCTTTATTGAATCATAATCTTAAATAACATTTAGTAATTACTAGTGTACTTAGATAACCTAGTTTTACAAGAAATGAGATTAACACTTATTATAAAGACGTTTCGTCTTATTATAACTCAATGGTATATAACCTTTAGTCGTTTTATCGACACCCTTGCAATAAATATACTTTTACTTTTGCCCACGGGAAGATATGGTCTGGTACTATTTTGATGTCGACACAACACGTCTAAATAAATAAATATAAATAATTCTGGGCACTTTACTACCTGTTGACAGATTATTATAAATGTAATATTCATACTTATTTTATGAATAATAAAACTCGTAAAGACGTACATTAGTTCTATCTTCCCTTGTTTTGATGATGCCTTTCTTAACAATCGTAGTCACAATGGTTTGGAATTCTTCTAGAATCTTCTTTGGAGTCTCCTCTTCACAGCACTCTCGTACTGGAACAAGATAAAAAAAATTAATAATAATGTAATTATTTCGAAGAACTCATCAATAGTGTTGATCTAGTTTCCAATTAATTACTTATACATTTGAGAACCCATAATGTTCAACAATTTCGTTTGTAAGATAGATGGATGTTCACGCATAGGCTACTTTTTACCGCGGGAAAACATTTAACGCGAAAAAGCGGGAAAAGCTGTAGGTGGAAAAATTTAGGAACTATTCAGATTTTCCAATGAGTTATAATTACTTTATGTTAATTACTAATTATTTTTAAATAAATAAATAAAACTGTCTACTTACAAGATTTTCCGTTAGATTTGCAGTAGGAATGCACCATGGAAGACACGGTGAAACTAACGACCTTATCGTTCTTCTGAGTCACTAGAAGCTCTTCTATGCTGTCTAGCATTTCTATTGTAGGCCTGGAAATATCAACTAGAGTTATCACAGTAATCATAGTAATATAATAAAGGCGATTGTAAGTGTGTATGTTTGATACTTCTTCACGACTAAACGGCTGAATCGATTTTATTCAAATTTGGTATTGAAGTGAGCTGACACCCTGGATTAACAAAGGCTACGTTTTACTGCGGGAAGATATATTATAACGCGGGCGAAGCCGCAGTCTACGTTACGCAAGCGGTGTGTCCTGTCTCATACATTCCCATACATTACAACTCAGTGGTACGAGCACGTCTACTCTTACGTGTACATATACGCATCCGGTCTGCTCAAGGCTTAACTCCTGTGTAAATACGTGAGTAATTCCCGTTGTTATAAAATGAATGTAATCCTGTGTTACCTGGGAATCATAGCCATAGACATGAGCCACTCATGTCTGGTGTCCTGGTCCACCTCCCCCTTCACTATCATGTCCTTGATCAGTTCCACGGAGCCCGCGCTAGCTATGTATGGGAGCGCGTCTAGGATGTGTTTCCTATAAAATATAATATCGTCAGTCAAAAATTAGAGTTCGCATTAGTTAAAAAATAAAAATGTCCTTCAGTGCTAAAATTTTGGAAGAATTTTATAGATGACACAATTTGTTTGATGAATAAATAAAATTCATCTTTTGAAACTAAAACGCGCGCTGTCAGAAGCAACAATAGTTATGCCTACATAAATCAATTAAGTTAAATGTGCTAAAGACAACTCAATAAAACCTTTATTACTGTCTTACAGACCAGCGATTTATATTTTTAAATATATAAATAATGCTGGACAAGTGGACAATTTACACTTGTGTTACGGGTGGGATTTCTGATATAATTAATATAAATGGAATAATTATATAAATGGAAAAATATAAGCTATATAAGTATATTTTCAAACTGCAACTATTTCTTTTTAATTCAAGTTTTACATAGATAATAAACACAACTATAATGAGATACTTACTTAGCCCCGGTACAGATAGTTCCCGCTCGCTCCAACAGTTGCGCCAGCGCGGGGTAGTGCAGAGGGCGCGCGGATCGCACCAGCCTCCCCCACAGGCCCACAGTCGAGCTACTGTCCATGTTCTCGTCCACGGTGGATCGGCTGGTTTCTTCAGTCGTATCTTTGACCCTGGACAAAACAATTAAACCCTTATGAACCAAAATATAAGGTATCAAAGTGTACAAACTGCTAGGTAAGTTTCAAGAATTCCAGGCTATAACTACATAACTCATTTTATATCTTGTATTTTGTTATTCATTATAAGGTTTCGATTGAGTCTACCGTACCTCTTGACGAAATTATTACTATAGATGAGAAGCAATATATTAATGTGACCGAATCAACAGACAGCCAATTACAGTTTTGTGTTTAATTTCCAGATGTAGCAATAGATGGCGCTGTTCTAAACTTACTTGCACAATAACTTGAGGACATCTCTAGCAGCCTTCAGCCCGCCGGTTTCGTCACCGAGGTACCTGATGTGATGGTGGAGGAGATTGGAACGACGCTCGATATCTGCCCAGGCTGCAAGGGAAATTGTTTTTTATGAAGATGTTGATTTGAGATTCTAAACGAGTACAAAATACAATATAGTCATTGTGTTGGGTGATGTACTTTAGATAGGTACAGTTATCATTAGCAACATTATGTATTTTTCATTCAAATACTACTGCAATCACAAAGAACTGTATATACAATACATAAATATATGTCACAGCTGCATAATGTTGACAAACTTATTTTAGGTCAAAATGTATTAAGGGGTCAACATCCTATTTGACGTTATATATTATTTTTATTTTATTTTGTCGGTATCTGTCGTAATCGAAAACCAAAGGTCAATCAAGGAGTACAATTACAACAAAGTGGTACGTGCACGTCTACACTTACGTGTACGTATACGCATCCGGTCTGCTCGAGGCTTATATATGTATCTAGTGTATAGCTGGATATACTCGCATACCTTTAGGCTCCGACTCCATAACCTCTATATCCGTCTTGTTCATCTCCCTCACGAGCGTGAGGTCCTGCAGCACGGTGGTCATGGCGCCGGAGTTCTTGCCCGAGAACGGCTCGAACAGATGGCGCTCGCGGCAGTTCACGGCCTTGTAGATGTTGTGGTCCACGGTCACCACGCATTTGTTTATCTAGAGTATCTAGAGTGTATAGCTGGATATACTCAATACCTTTAGGCTCCGACTCCATAACCTCTATATCCGTCTTGTTCATCTCCCTCACGAGCGTGAGGTCCTGCAGCACGGTGGTCATGGCGCCGGAGTTCTTGCCCGAGAACGGCTCGAACAGATGGCGCTCGCGGCAGTTCACGGCCTTGTAGATGTTGTGGTCCACGGTCACCACGCATTTGTTTATCTAGAGTATCTAGAGTGTATAGCTGGATATACTCAATACCTTTAGGCTCCGACTCCATAACCTCTATATCCGTCTTGTTCATCTCCCTCACGAGCGTGAGGTCCTGCAGCACGGTGGTCATGGCGCCGGAGTTCTTGCCCGAGAACGGCTCGAACAGATGGCGCTCGCGGCAGTTCACGGCCTTGTAGATGTTGTGGTCCACGGTCACCACGCATTTGTTTATCTAGAGTATCTAGAGTGTATAGCTGGATATACTCAATACCTTTAGGCTCCGACTCCATAACCTCTATATCCGTCTTGTTCATCTCCCTCACGAGCGTGAGGTCCTGCAGCACGGTGGTCATGGCGCCGGAGTTCTTGCCCGAGAACGGCTCGAACAGATGGCGCTCGCGGCAGTTCACGGCCTTGTAGATGTTGTGGTCCACGGTCACCACGCATTTGTTTATCTAGAGTATCTAGAGTGTATAGCTGGATATACTCAATACCTTTAGGCTCCGACTCCATAACCTCTATATCCGTCTTGTTCATCTCCCTCACGAGCGTGAGGTCCTGCAGCACGGTGGTCATGGCGCCGGAGTTCTTGCCCGAGAACGGCTCGAACAGATGGCGCTCGCGGCAGTTCACGGCCTTGTAGATGTTGTGGTCCACGGTCACCACGCATTTGTTTATCTAGAGTATCTAGAGTGTATAGCTGGATATACTCAATACCTTTAGGCTCCGACTCCATAACCTCTATATCCGTCTTGTTCATCTCCCTCACGAGCGTGAGGTCCTGCAGCACGGTGGTCATGGCGCCGGAGTTCTTGCCCGAGAACGGCTCGAACAGATGGCGCTCGCGGCAGTTCACGGCCTTGTAGATGTTGTGGTCCACGGTCACCACGCATTTGTTTATCTAGAGTATCTAGAGTGTATAGCTGGATATACTCAATACCTTTAGGCTCCGACTCCATAACCTCTATATCCGTCTTGTTCATCTCCCTCACGAGCGTGAGGTCCTGCAGCACGGTGGTCATGGCGCCGGAGTTCTTGCCCGAGAACGGCTCGAACAGATGGCGCTCGCGGCAGTTCACGGCCTTGTAGATGTTGTGGTCCACGGTCACCACGCATTTGTTTATCTAGAGTATCTAGAGTGTATAGCTGGATATACTCAATACCTTTAGGCTCCGACTCCATAACCTCTATATCCGTCTTGTTCATCTCCCTCACGAGCGTGAGGTCCTGCAGCACGGTGGTCATGGCGCCGGAGTTCTTGCCCGAGAACGGCTCGAACAGATGGCGCTCGCGGCAGTTCACGGCCTTGTAGATGTTGTGGTCCACGGTCACCACGCATTTGCTCTCAGATTTTAGCACTGGCCACGTTTGGAATTTCTGTAAGGAGTTCTTATTTTTAAATTTCGATTGATTGATGAAATGAAGATTAACTTATAATACATGGAAGTTTTATATTTTAAACCGGTTAGGGACTCTTCAGTTTGTTTTTGGCTATTGGGCACTAGTCAAGGTTGAATGGTAAAATAACAACTTATACGATATTAATTATTTAAGTATTTCGAAAAACTTAAATATGCTTTGCTTATTACTTGTATTGTATTTAATTTAAATAATTATAATTTCCACTTTTGTTGTAAGTTTATAACTGACAAGAACGGCTCTCCCGATTTAGGTGCTTTTGGTTTAAATTGTCGTAATAGCCCAGGGAAGGTTAGTACATAAATATGGAACTAAAGCGGTCGAAGCCGCAGGCGGGTCAACTAGTATATACATAGTAAAGCCCCACAGACCACAACACTCCACTAGTTACCGTTGAAAATACGCCTGTTCCTAAGAACTCTCTCAGTAATGTAAACAGTGTAGTCTACATTGTGTGCCGTGTCTATCTGTAATACTCACACTCTGGAAGTCGTATCTGACAGTCTGCAGTATAGACGTGTACTTGTATCTGTTGGTGCACTGGCTCAAGTCGCGCGTCTTCACTAGTATCAGGCTGGTGTTCTGTTGGCCGCGGAGAGAGTAGTCTACGTTGCATGTGCCGTGGATGTCTGTCTGTAAATGGAAAATAATGTTAGCTTAGTAGATAAACATACACAAGTAGTAACCAGACCAAAAGTGCAAGATTTTTTTTAAATTTTAGATGGCCCTTTAGAAGTTCTGTTACTTCTAATACTATTTGACTTTAGAAACTAAGACGAGTTACACTATTCATTTTGAAAAATGTGAATTTCTCACGTGAAAAATAACGATAATATTGTATTGATAATATGTATATCCGACGTTTCTATATCCATCAAGAGAAAATCTTCAGGGAAGCAACTTTAGAGCTTCCGCGTCGCGCGCGCGTTTATAGTTTACGTGACTAAATCCACATACTTTATTAAGTTATCTGATAATTCCTGGCGAATATTTACCTCAACTCCATTGAAGTTGATATCAAACCTCTTCATGCTATTCTGGAAGAGGGACAGTATAGCCCTCTTGAAGTTAAGCACCCAATCCTCTTCATCCTTCCGAGGACATATCTCTGACACATAGCCATCGTGGTATGCGAACCTGAAACAAATGCGGGCATAACTTAACACTATCGGTGTGACGCTTGGTGTGACGGGGCCAGAGCCCTCTATGGATGGGCAGTGACTGTGTTAAACAAATATATATACTGCCTCTGTAAAGCAGAGGGTAAAGGTCAGCTAGCGGCGCATGATGTAGCGGATTTGTAAAGTTGATTTGTACTGATTACATTATTATGAGTAACTTTACTTCAGCATACATATGCTTCGTAGTATATTTATCTCAACTTTAATTCAGATAAGAGATGAGTATGACGCTTAAATTTCTAAGAATGGAAAAATGATAAAATTTATCAATTACATGAATGAAGGTCACCCGCAATGATAAAAGAAGGGTGAGTGACTCTTCATAAGCTTTTAGTTTTGTAATTTTTTTTTAACTCCTGTTGTTTTAACATAAGCACACAAACATGTTATGTACAGTCAACCAAATAAATATATGAGTACAGGTTTTTGGTTGGTTTGGCCGTCAGATCTTTATGTACAAGATTGTACTTTTATCATCCACAATATAATTATATAAGCAAGTAAACCAGCAGTAGTAAATGAAACATGGTTTGTTATAAAGTTGAGTAAATACCTAAGTTCATTGGCGGTGACAGCATGAACAAACTTTTCTGCTCGTTCCACAGGGTAGTTCTCATCCTGGTCTTGTAAGGTCACCTCGCTGAGTTGCAGTAGACCTTCACATTGACTGATGAACTCCACTTTAGTCTGAGAACATAATAAAATAATTCAAAATAACATAACTTTAGCTGGTTTTGGTCTTGAAATCTTTGTCGCAGTGCAGGAAGGTTTAAAAGGTGAGATTCACCAGGTCAAGCCGCGGGTGGGTCAACTAGTTAATTAATAAAGAATCTGAATCTGGTTCTAAAGATATTACATACTAGCTTTCCGCCCTGCGGCTTCGCCTGCGTTTTACACTTTCCCGCAATTTTCTTTGCTATATTATAGCCTATGTTACTCGGGGATAATGTAGCTTTCCAAAGCTGAAAGAATTTTTGAAATCGTTCCAATAGTTTCGGAGCCTATTCGTAACAAACAAACAAATCTTTCCTCTTTATAATATTAGTATTAGTATAGACATATCCTTTGGTTATAACAGATATCTCATTGCTCTAGATATAATTTTTAATATTTGTATTATTTGTAAGATTTAAAGTGTATTTCTCTTTGTATTTAAGCTCAATAAATACATAAATAAATAAATTACATACCAGAGCCTTGATACTGAGCGTTGATCGATTATTGCTTGATCCAGAAAAGTAAGTCTCCACATTCACTTTATACTCATAGTTATAAACAACATCGGTCGAGTATTTAAATTTCTCTGCCTCTGAAAATTAATAAGGAGCTTTGAAAATTAAGTTCCGAGGGCAAAAAACAACTATGATAGATTTTAGATAACTTACGTGGACAGGACGGAGTTCCGCAAATGTATGGATCCTTCAGAGAATCTGCGGATAAATTAAGTCGATTAACACTGATTTTAACACAGAAATACAACTTTTGGAACAAACTAACAAATAGCAGAAAAACAGCCGGCCTCTTATGTCGTTTCGTTTGTTTGTTTACAAATACATCTTCTTCTTCTTGATTATAGGGGTTACAAATCACGGACATACTATAACTATACTAAACCCACACAGTGACTGTGACTAAACCTCAGAACAAGGAATACCTATGTTCTGAGTATTAAACAACATATTACTGACGTTCTATACTAAATATATTATTTACACTCTATAACCATTTAGCATCCCAACTAATATTATAAATTCGAAAGTAACTCTGTCTGTCTGTCTGTCTGTCTGTCTGTCTGTTACGCTTTCCCGCTTAAACCTCTCAACCGATTTTGATGAAATTTGGTACAGACAATCTTTAGACCATGAGAAAGAACATAGGCTACTTTTTATTTCGAAAAAAAGGGATGAAGGGGTTGAAATAGAGGTTGAAAGTTTGTATGGGATTTCTTAATTTTCGGCAAGTTTTGTTTTGCTCAATTATTCAACTGACATTTGTACGACAGACAGCAATATAGAGCCATAGATAAAACATAAATTGAAAACCAAAAGGGCGAAACGTTTTTTGGTTTAGTACCGACAGTAGACGGTCGTTAAATATTGAAAAAATAACAATTACATTTGGGGGTCCCCAATCCCCATACTTAGAACCGAAACTTTAAAAATAAAATTTCATCAAACCTATACATGTGGGGTATCTATGAATAGGTCTTTAAAAATCATAATAAGGTTTATAACAACATTTATTTTTAAACTAAATAATTTGGACGAGAGACTCTTCCAAAGTGGAAAAATGAGTGTCCTACCCCCTCTAATTTCTAAAATAAGAGAATGTTATGGTTAAAAAATTTATAATAACCATTAGCACAAAAACTACCAACGAAAATTGGTTTGAACGAAATCTATTAAGTAGTTTTTTATAATAAGTCATAAACTATTTCATATAATATAAACAATTTATAAAATAAATAAAATGAAAATAAATAATAAATTGCTGCGGAAGCCTGTAGTCGGTTACAAGTTAAAAAAAAAGACAAATTATTTGTCTTTTACCTAAGTATATTATTATTGTCATCCTGTTAGAAAGGGACACGCGGGTTCTGTCGTGTTTTTAGTTAGTTTAATAATTTTAATTAGGAATAAATTTAATTACTTAATGGAAAGTGTGATTTTAATGTTAGATAGACCAATCTCAGAAACTGATAATTATATTATGTAGATATGTATGTTACACTGGTCGAACGATTCACGATACCTACATGTGAATGAGAGATGTACTTAATAGATATCGCAGGATAGGCGATAAATGCGCACTTGAACCACTGGCTGAGCGACGGTAGCTACCTACCTAGTTAAAGTATGTTGTCACGTGTTCGGATCCAATTTCGCAAATAGAGATACCTACCATGTATTTTAGCAATCCCTATTTTGTATTTTAGACTGTGGGGTCCTACTGTTTACTGTTTTGTTCCAACTGAAGACCCACGGTAAGATAAGACGGGCAGCAGCGTCGTTCTGTGTTCTGTACCAACTTACTGCGACCACCAGCCCGCCTGGTAAGTAAGATAATTACCTAGGTTAGTCATCATTACATAATGTCCCCAGTTACCTATGATTATGTGCCTATATGAATAATTATATTTGAGACCTGTGTAAAGTAGACGCTAGATATGATGTTTGGTGAATTGATATCTTATTGACTTAAATTTGTAGAACTACTGCCACAATTAATAAAACCAATAAGATATACTTACTTATCTAGGTATTTATTCGGTTCTTTAAATAGTTTAGTCACTCATTTGGTTTTAGTTTTGTAAAAAGAGACAAGACCTTTTCACAAAATACGCAAATTTTTTGATAAATTATATTTATCAGTAATAATTATATTAATTACCTAGGTACATAATTACGTTTGTTTATTATAAAGGAGCTCTAAATTATATTTTTATGTGACATAAACTGAATCAGAGATAGGTAGGTATCAAACTGTAATCTCCCTCGATGAAAATAGGAAGTGATTTATATAATAGGAAGTCCTTAATTATCTGTGTCTGGGAATGCAGCAATACCAAAGTGCTTTGTTTATTTATTTCTTAATGTAAACCCAAGTTTCAAAATAAAGTAAATTATAAAATCAAATTGTTGGTTACGGTCTAACAAGTTATTAGCCTAACAGCGCAAAAGTTCTTATGTTAAAAAAATTAACTTACGTGCTATTGTTAGCGTTAATACCACGTTTTTATAATCAAACTTCATAATGTTGAGTTTTGATATGAAGTTAACTTATATTTTCCGTACAATCTTCAAACAATCTACAATCTTCCGTACAAATTGAATACATTAGAATTTAATACCACATCTTCATCAAAAGCTTAGCAATTTTAGTTAAAATTGTCGTAAACCGGTTTTGGAACAAGATATTGACAAAGGAGTTCATAAACTCCTAAAATAAAAGCGGTAAATAATCCTTATACTCACTCGGCGATCCATAAACCGTCACACAAATGCACAAGCACAATAAAATCGCACACTTCATTTTGCTCAACGCATTTTCAACTTGTCCAGTCCACAGCTACACAATGAATAACACCAATATTTCTTTATCTGAGGCCGTAGTTCACGCGGGTCAAAGTAAATAACATTATCTACCACATAATTAGGTTTGACGGATCTGTCCTATGTGGAGTTGTTTTGTCAAATCAATGTGCGCGAGCGCAGGAGCGCAGGGAACCACTAGCGGAAGGGAAGCTGATCGGATTACACTCGGAATGTCAGAATGTCATTAGCTTACGATAACGATGGATGAAGGTCGGGTACACCTATCTTTTTTGCATAAAGTCTACTCTCGTAATAACTTTTCAAACTCAACTGTACTGTCGTTAGCAAAATGATAGATAGATTTTCGAATTCGTATTTTTATTTTACACGTTATTATTTTGGTAATTAGATAATAACGGGAAGTAGACTTAATAATTTATGTTAATGTTTATGGTTGTTATTGTTAGTGTAATATGGTTTTAGTTAATCCTCTAAGTACTTAGCTAATTATTATCTGTTCTGTCTGTTATACCTAGTATTAATTGTCAGAAATTAACTTGAAATACTGATTAATCTGTTATGCAGGCAGTTAGGTACCGACTTGAAATATACCTATACCTACTAATATATTTTTTTAATGAATTTTTTTACTGTCACTTACCTGTGCCTCAATTGAACGTTCGTTCATCGTTAAATTAAAGTTTTTCGACTTGCTTGCTGGATTATATATTTTATGTGTTAGATATTATTAGTTAGTAAGATAATGACTTCTAGATGATAATTAATTAATAGATAATAAATAAATGTTCGCAAGGTTTTCGCCAAGTAAATAATAGGTAGGTACTTACCTACATACTAAGTAGGTAGGAAAACTTTATAATAAAGAATAATATTTAGGTAGAGATAATCCATTCTAAAAATGAACTCCCCTCCACAAAACCGTGATCATTTCAACGTGTGAGAGGAAATACTTATTGCATCACTATACTTGTGTGCGTGCTACAACTTTACTGTAAAATTGGCTCATCTGTCTGTCAAAGTGATACCGTTTGCTTATACGTTAATGAACATCCAATGACAAAGATAAATTTATGTGTGTTGTATTTAGACACCTTTTTGCATGTACGTGTAACCACGGTGGAGGGGCGTTCATTTTAAAAATGGTTCATCTCTACTATAGCAACATAGATGAACCCATCTGTGTATAGCAACAATATACCTACTGACATTGTAGCTAGGTGTAGATTATCTACTCTTTAGGTACCTATTAGGCAATAAGCAAATAAGTTTCGTCTCCTTTTATGTAAACACTTAGGTACCTACCTTTGTAATTGTGTTTAATATAATAAATACTCTTGCATTTAATTAAAACACCAGAACCACACATAAAACAACCCAATCTGCAATACCTTTCATTTTGCAAATTAGTATCTATCTCCGAGGGCTTCAGAACTCATCGCTAAAACCGATTAATAACATATACCTTGATCCGTCTTAATAAGGTTAGTTTTTGTTTGAGCAGAAGCTCCTGGAAAATTGTTGAAGGATACATAATTGGAGCGATCCGTCGGGAACCAGATGTCGGGACTTTGTCAATAAATGCGATTGCGATTGTGACTCACACCGGCTCTCTCACTATGTTCTGTTTACAAACTGAATTAAACTCTATTGTCTTTGGATTGTGTCTTCTATTCAGTTTCAATTTTCAAAGATCTTTATTCAAAATTTTTACAAAAAAAAACATTACATAATATTAATACATTGCATCCAATGATTTTATAATTGCATCATACTCGTATAATTATAATGTCATCCTGTGCTTTCTGTAGGTTGAAAGCTTAGATTATAACTTAAATTTAATCTATGGTTGAAAGCATCAGCAGATAATGAAAACTTATCAAAATAAAAGTGAATGATGTTGCAGATGATTAGGTTGTTAGGGTGACGTTTTTAGTTCATTTGTTTTCTAATTGTTCTTAAGTTATTTTTTATTTAGCTTATTCTTTAGTTAAATTTAATGTTACGCTTTGCAAATTTTTAAGAATGTGATACTCTAGGTACCTATCATCATTTGATTGCCTCTTGTAACATTAGTAGAATAAATATGGCAATAGGCAAACTAAAGAAGAAAAATAAAGGATTTAGGTACTTATCCTTGTTTCGATCAAAGAAAACCTTTAAATTAAGTGAAAAATAGTGAAACTTTCAGCCTACCAACTTTACAGCTTTCATCGTTCTGTGACTCCTCTCAACATACGACAGTTTAATAGATATGCATTGTTTTCGACGTAGAATTGATTTGCCATATTGAAAAAGGACTATCACAAAAGACCATTGTTTGAAGATTTTGTGCGTCACAAAACCAAGTAGGTACCTACTAGTGAATTTAACTTTAATACCTACCTAAATACGGTGAAAAGTCTCATTTTCATCGTAAATCATTATTTTGATTTATAATGTTATGTTAAAGTAGGTACACAAATATATAGGTACCTATAATTATATTCGTTTAGTTTGTCCAGTAAGTATACCTATACTGGCAAGTACCTAGGTAACGCAATTTTTATAAATAAATAAACTAGATATTCGTTATGTAGATTATTTATTTTTTACTTAAGGTCAACCGGGGCAAATGCGTGGTATTTCTCGATCACTTCAAGTTAGAGCCTCATTGTGATCAAATGTATGGCATTATCCACTTTTTAAAACTGTAGTCCAATATTATGGCTATTTCTGCACAAAGTTCAATCAGCGATATCTTCCCTGGAGCTTTACAGATGTTTCAAATTGACTATTTATTTTAAATGGGAATTTTAGATGCATTTGCCCCGCTTTGGGAAAATGCGTCTTTATTGAATAAAAACTTTAATGATAAGCTTTTCGTGATAATAACTATATATAACTTTTTTGGTTCAAATTTCTTTGCCATAGTATGATAGTTAAACTAGTCAAAAATAATAATTGATGCATTTAGAGACAATTTAGTAAAAATTGGGGAAATGCGTCTATATTTTGATAGACGCATTAGCCCCTTGTCAAATCCAGATGCTGTCAACATTTTATTTGGGTACGGACAAACTATCAAAACTCAACAAAAGCCTAAAAATAACAAATGTAAGTAATACGATAGGACGATAGTAGACAAATTTCTACGCGTGAGATTTTGATAGAACCGTAGAACAATACAGATTATAATAAAACACAAATTTGAAGGCTACACCGCATTTTTTAAAATTAAAGTTAAGTATATTCTGACTTTTGTATATTTTCAAATAATAATATGACAAAAACGATATAAAAATCTCCATGAGTCAAGATTGGTTTTGCATTTAATTTTCATATTAAAATTTGCCGACATAAAAAGGTTGACGATATGTGTTTTGGGGGTAAATGCGTCCCACAGTCGCAATTGCCCCATAACACCAGACGCATTTACCCCAAGATATTAAACCTAACCTTATAAATGTAAACATTATTATTTCTTTAAATAAAGCTATTTCACTAAAAATAACTGTCTGGGTTGGTAGCCCATAGTTTATTCCTTACAATGATTATTGAATAAAATCAGTTAATTGAAGAAAACCAATGACTAACATGGATTTAGTAACTCGCCTCACGCAGTCAAAATTTGTTCAGAAACGTGCAATTTTCAAAATGGCCAATTACTCGAATATCTGAACTGCCACGCCATCCGCACGAACTGCATGTTCTGTATTTAGTTCAAACAAATGCAACTAGATGACAGAAATCAACGTATGTTGAATAGTTCTCGAATAAATTCAAAAAAACGCATTTGCCCCATAGACGCATTTAGACTGGTTGACCTTATCTATTAACTTACTTATATCAAATTAAATTATCGTGTATAAGTAAGTACCTACCATTATCTATAGCACTATGTATTTGAATAAATTATTTATTATTAGGTACCTAATTTATAATTTATGTATGTTTATATATATGTATGTTCTGTGACTTAGGTATCTAAAATGCAAGTATACAGAAGTCTGCATGAACCCTCGACGCTCTCCTGCACCGAGCCACAAAAAGCTCGGACGTGTGGGACTCCGGGCGAACTTGTTTCTCCATACAAGGTGCCTCTCGCCCAACGCACCGACTCACAATATTGTTAGCCGATGCCGATAGCTTTTTATACCGAATGCATTATTCGATACTCATTTAAAATTCTAACATACGCTTATAAAGAAAGATCGCCATTTTCATCCGGTCCCCCGCTGTCGTTGCTCGTCTTTCGAGTTATAGTTTTATTTCTGAGATTATTTATTGCGCAAATTTGGATTTAGCCGGCGGTTGATCCTGCCCACGCGCCGAAAATTGCGGGGGCGACCTGTAGAGGCTTCGTCGCGAGTTGTTCTATCTAAACCTGCGCGCGCATCGCTCTGTACACACGTTTGTACAACAAAAAAACAGCGGATTTGAATTTGAATCTGACGTTCCATGGATGTTGCGTTATAGTGCATACAATAATAATAATCATCGATATCGATAGTTCGTGAATGGAGTGCAAGTAGGAAGTGACGTCATGCGTAGTGTTGTGAATGTGCCAAACTTGATAAGGTGGGCGCTGCTGTTGACAATGCGAGATCATTAGAGCGGTAAAGGTAAGTGTAAATAATTAGTGTAACTGACTAATGAGTACCTAATGAACTAGGTATTTTGGAAAAATATTCTATTATGATTACTTAATTACCTTTTATTATAGGTACTGTTGTTTTAAGAAAGTGATTAACACTTTCATAGTGGGAGTACTCCATATCTTCATTTCGTATTTTTAACTACCTACAAAGCTAGAGGAATTGTAAGCAGGTAGTTAGTTAATGACATTAAGTAATATTTTATAAATATTGTATGTCCTAAATGGATAAAAATTGTTGAGTCATATAACATTCTCCATTACCACCTGAATGTAACACAATTTTACAATAAAGTTTTCTTTATCTTTATCTTTATTCTAGGTAGTTAATACCTACATTGTGAAAACTTACTTAGAAGTACTCTTGAATAGATTATGGACCTACCTACCTAACATGCAATATTTAATATCCATAAATTTTATTTTACTGTAAATTAACACTATCAAAACATTTAATATATTCAGTCGAAACACGACAGACAACCTACAGTTATCAGGTTAAATAAGCAACATTCACCAAATGCAAATAAAAACATTCCATAACAATTTACAAGAGTTTATGAGTACTAAACATCTTTAGAGCATTATAAATTGTATTAGAAGTACCATAAACATTTTGTAAGAAACGTTAACGGAGCTCATTCAACATTTCGTTTATGTTGCGGTTAAATAACTATTCTATGAAAATCTATGTAACCTGTATAGCTGGCGGAAATCAGATTTAATGCTAGTCTACTATAAAGTAATATAGGAGCCTCTTTCATAACTAACTGTGTAGGTACTAAAACATACAATACCTAAGTATAATAATTAATACTTAGATAATATATGTAATAAGTTTTATTTACACACTTAGCGCGTTGAATTAAGGCCTTATCTGTCTCGCCAAGAGAGAAGTCCTTGTGTCCGTGCAGTGGGAACATAAATAGGAGTGATTAAGCTAGAATTATATAATCTAGTTCGATTTCATTAAGTACCTACTGTTAATTAAAGATAAAGAGATATTAAATAAATAATAAATAAATATATGTTAGTATATTGCTGGACAATTTACACAGTAACATATGCCCCGTGGTAAGCTCGATGCTTGTGTTACGGGTGCTAGATTTCTGATATATATGCATACTTAAATTTATATTTTTTTATTTTACATAATATGTATGTATACATCCAGACCCTTGTTCAATAGATTGTACGGCAAAAACACTAAGCTGTCAAAACTCAATAGAAAACTAACACACATGTTTTATTATTATTCGGTTAAGCGCGTGGGTGAAAATAATAGGTAAACCTAAAGTCGTCGTGACATTTCGAAATTATGCGCCCAGCCACAGTAATATTGAAACTTGCATCACAGATTTGAAACTTATCATAACAGTTTAGATTATATTATTGAATGGCAACCCGGTAATATGGGAACAAATGGTTAAATGTAGGCTAACACTAATGAATATGCATTGGGTAATGAATTGAATCACGATATTTTTGAATCCTAGTAGATAACTAGGTAGGTTAGGTTTATCGATGGTTTTTTAGTACCTAAGTACGACATTAATTACTAACACTGTTAGCTATGTGGAGAGCCCAACATTCCCCTTCAACAAAAGACTTAAGACCATCTTCCCATCGTAAAAAAACGGATTTGTGTAAAAAATATTTTGTTAATTATTATTAATCATCATTTTAACTTTAAAAATGTTTGTGAGTTACACTATTCATTTTATAACAACGAGAATTACTTATGTATTTATAAAGGAGTTAATATTATGCTCTCGACATTTCTTCATAACGAAATGAAGGCTTTATCAGGAGTAGATAAGATTAATCATCTTATTTAATATTGCTCTAAGTTTCTTATAACAAAGCCGTTACAGTTAGAATTAAGTACAACTACAGTTAGAGTTAAGTTAGAATTAAGTACTAGACATAATAGGCCGGGATCCGTAGTACATGGAAATCAAGTGATTACTAACAAGCTAATTTTTGGTGAGTAGCTTCGTTTCGATGAGACGTCCAAAGATATCCTATACCCAACTCTCGATTGTGGTAGCTAACAGAGATATCAAGGATTAAAAAATTCAAGGATGTAAAACCGGGATAACGGACCACAAAATTTGTCGGACAATATGTCCGTTAGATTTTATAAATATTAATTAAGTATACAACAAAAAATCAGCTGGTTAGTAATCATAGTAATCATTTAAATTGACCTCGTTTTCGACACATTTTGGAAATGGCGGACTCTTTGATCAAACCATAGGTTTTGTAGGACAAACATGTTTTTATATAATTTAGATAATTATCTTGAGATATAACATATTGTCCTACAAATTTCGTGGTCTGTTATCCCGTTTTTACATCCTTGAATTTTTTAATCCTTGATATCTCTGTTAGCTACCACAATCGAGAGTTGGGTATAGGATATCTTTGGACGTCTCATCGAAACGAAGATACTCACCAAAAATTAGCTTGTTAGTAATCACTTGATTTCCATGTACTACGGATCCCTGACTATAACTTATTGGTAGAACTATAATGTTATGTTCTGGATTGCATAGTAAATAAATAAATAAATAACAGTGACAAAATCAACTAAATTCAGTACCAATGTAATTTTGTAGAGGTACTTTTGGTGTTAAATAGATTCCTTAGTCGGAAAGGCAATAGATTTCTACATTGCATTCTACTTCTATGCCTTATTTAAATCTTGCGATGCTTAAAACGTTTTTATCCACATAACTTACCTAACAGTAAATAGTAGTGTACAAGTTACAAAGCTACATAATAGACTTAGTAATTAATATCAATCTGTGCAGCCATGCGAGAGAAATGACAACTCTGCCAAGAGTGTAGGGACTAAGAAGAAGCAATAATTAATAAGAACCTGATGACTTCTGTGGCACAGTGGCCTAAAGTCCGCTTGCGATACATTGATTCCTGTTACGGGACAAAAAGAACTAACATCTGCAATTATTTGTTTCGAGTCTCTGGGTGTCATATAAATGTATAAAAAATTATCTATTTAGGTAGGTATGTTATCATTATCATATTAGGTAAGTATGAGTAATCTAGCACCCGTAACTCAAGCTTCCAGCAATATTTATTTATTAATAACTTCCAATATAATTTATTTATTTTATTAAAGAGTTTGCAACTGAAAAAAGTTATTTATGTTACCTGAAACTGAAATATATTTCAGCCAGTTACCCGAATTATTGAACACAACTCAGAAAGCTAATGTTTCCAAGAAGTTTGTAACTCTGCCGAGTCCAAGTTAGTAAGTTATGTAGCTCATAACTTCGCCGTGCGATAGGCAAATTATGTAAGTTGTTATTCGGGTCAATAACAGCTACCTATGGATTTAGTACTAATTGAATGAATGAATCATTAATACCTTATTTTTATAGAGGTCGCGGATTCGATTTTAGCCTCGAGACAAAAAAAATATGAACTGCAAATATGTATTTGTTCAGAGTGTCTGGGTTTTATATAATGTACATACATCGTCGCCGCCGCTGCCGCGCCTCTGCATGCGAGGCACGCTCAGTGGCAGGCGACAACAGATACAAATACTGCAATAAACATATAAGACTCGTTGCACAAAGATGACATCGTTGTACAAGGATATCCTAGCATGACATTCCAACCAACTACTACACTACTTTATAGTGAGGCAAGCTTACAATGCACGTTACCTCACAAGTTTGATTTCGTTCATCTTACATGTCAATACTTTTCCGTTACTTACCAATTAGTTTATTTTTAAGCACGTTCTCTGTGGGCAAAAGACGTTTATATTAAATTAAGATTCTTTTCTCTGTGTGTCATACATACCTAGTAATAAGGCTTTTTTAGAATAAGATTTTTGTTTTTGTTTCTTTACAACTTCAGTCGTGAAAAACCATTGTAAACCATCTTTTAGATATAAGTTTATTACGAATGTGCACTAACTTCGTAGTTTAAGTTTTGTTAGTTTGTAAGAAAGTTATTACGAACTTTGTAATTAGGTAAGATTGATTTGATAAGTGAGAGAGATAGTTCGTACGAGCATTACATTTTTTGGTGGACTGGTTCCACTCAACTTTGTAATAACAAGACAATTTAACATTATTTAACATTAACAGTAAAAATATAATATTATCTACTTATGTTTTGTATGTATTGCATATTATATTAAGTACTAGCGGTGCCCGCGACTCCGTCCGCGTTATTATGTTTGTATGTTAATAACTGCTTTTAAATATCCAATATTGTTGTATTCAAATTCAAAGCTCTAAACAAATTGAGTAGGCATTATACCCACACAAACCATAATCCATAAAATACCATCCGTTTCAATTCATGGCCTAAATTAATGTTTGTTAAAATCCACCGCAACGTTATAATGTTTACAACCAGCTAACATGAGCGGAGAACTCACACCACCTATCTAAGTACGAAATATCAAGCTTCCCAGTTTATAATAGAGTTTCATTACAGTATAATGGCCATACCTAATAATTAACGACACGATTATCCGCAAAAGCTTTTAAGCATGAGCTCTATTATTCTCTAACTTCCCATACGCGCATATGCATGGATGTAATATATTGCGACGTGCAATGTTAGAGGAAAACTTTCGTAGCGTTTTATTCCGCATTTTCATAGCTTGTAGTGCTTTGCGTATAAAATACCTACGTATATTAGTTGTCTGTTATACAGAAGGTTGCGGGTTCGAATCCCGCCTTGGAATAATTTTTTTTACGATCTGCAGAAATTACTTCTGAGTGTCTGGGTGTTATAAATGTACTATAAAAATATATTTCTATGTATGTTATAATATAAACATACATAGTACATAATGTTATAATACGAGGATACGAGACTGTTCTAAGGATGTTTAACGTGGGAGTTACTTACGTATTTAGTTATTTTTTATTAAATTTGGGTATTATTTAATTGTATACAAAACGAACGTATTAGTCCGGGATCCGTAGTACATGAAAATCAAGTGATTACTAACAAGCTAATTTTTGGTGAGTAGCTTCGTTTCGATGAGACGTCCAAAGATATCCTATACCCAACTCTCGATTGTGGTAGCTAACAGAGATATCAAGGATTAAAAATATCAAGGATGTAAAACCGGGATAACGGACCACGAAATTTGTCGGACAATATGTCCGTTAGATTTTATATATATTAATTAAGTATACAACAAAAAATCAGCTGGTTAGTAATCATAGTAATCATTTAAATTGACCTCGTTTTCGATACATTTTCGAAATGGCGGACTCTTTGATCAAACCTTAGGTTTTGTAGGACAAACATGTTTTTATATAATTTAGATAATTATCTTGAGATATAACATATTGTCCTACAAATTTCGTGGTTTGTTATCCCGGTTTTACATCCTTGATTTTTTTAATCCTTGATATCTCTGTTAGCTACCACAATCGAGAGATGGGTATAGGATATCTTTGGACGTCTCATCGAAACGAAGCTACTCACCAAAAATTAGCTTGTTAGTAATCACTTGATTTTCATGTACTACGGATCCCTGCCTATATATTTATTCAGGCTTTGATTGTGTTTGTCGTATTTTGAAACATCGAGTGGTATGTGTGGGCTTGCGATAAATTATTGTACTGTGGTCATATTGTGGTTAGTTTGTTATAAACACCTGTGAATTCGCATATTGCATTACCAGCGTTTATAAAATGGAATTTGTATTGAACAGTACCTAAATGCAAATCCGATGGCTTAGCGGTTATAGTGCTCGGATATCCTGATTATTTATTTTCTGATATAACCCTTCCCTGGGCTACTAAGACTATTTTAGAACCAAAAGCACCTAAATCGGATTAGCCGTGATTGAGTAGGTATCTAATAAAATAACAAAGAAAAGTGACATTGATTTGAGATACTTTTATTAAATAAATAAAGTAAATAAATATTGCTGGACAATATTAATTTATTTATTTATATTAGATGTAGATAACTTAAAAAACGCAAGCTAAGCTGTCGCCGGGTCGGCTAATTAAAAAATAAAAATAGTAGGTACCGTATTTACCGAATCATTAAATCTGAAATCAGCCAATAAATAAATATTAATGAAGCCACCCAATCACCCATAATAGCCAAGTGTTAATTATAGTATGGCCACTTTATTAGTGCGTTTAGGACACATGTCAGTTTGACACGTTAGTGATGGGCACAACATAATGAGTTCGTAACCGTTCCTCCAAAATAAACCGCCGTGTTATTTTTAAGATTATTTTCGTTTTAAATTGGCGGAATCATTTAATATTTATATTTTAGTAATTTAAGTGGAAACCGACTGTTTTAGCGTCACAAAATGACGTCCCATAACGCCATTTGGGTTTATTATTTTAAACCTAAATATAAAAATGCTACTTTCTTTCGCGCAATCGGTTTGGTCGTAGTTTTATTTTTATATCTAATAAAATTTTATAGTCCATTATTTTCAATTTCTTAAACGTATTATTTTTTAAAAATAACTGTAACAGATAACGATACTGTTGCTGCATGTTATTTTTAGCACAGCACTACCTACAAATATAAAGCACTGACATAACCTTGTAATAGCGCTATATAGATTTAGAAAAATATTGTTTACCAAGTTATTTTACACTCAGTTTGGCACAAAATTATTAGATTCATTGATTATTGATATAATAATGTAGATTTAATGCTCATCAATTGTTAAAACGGTAAACAAACAGCAAAAATATTTTAATCGTAACTGCAACGCCATTACAAAGTTACATTGTCAGTTCAATCGCGATGTGTCAGGAACGCACTGTTATAGCGGCGGAACCATAGTATTTTATCGATGCATGACGCGTAACGTCAAGGAAGAGACGCGGCCGGACACGCAGAGCATCTCTAATGCCGAAAGGCGCCATCGATATCGATAGAATCTATTGTAGATGCAATCACTAGCGAATTCCAAATTTGAATTCAAATAATGAGTAGAACTACAAAAATGATACCCACCTTTCGAAGTCAATCACTTGATGACGACAACGGAAATAGATAGGTAAATATAAGAACCTACTAAGTATTTATTAGGAACCACACGGCATTCGGTAAGTTAAGATGTAGGTAGGTATCTAATTGATTTTTTAATTCAAATTCTGATACCTAGGTACTAATCAACTAAAAACTTTAACAAATAACTAACCTGGCTTCATATTGTAGAGCGTCCATTGAAAGCGTAACAATAAAGGTGGCGGTCCACTGCCCACAGCGTCCATAAAAGCCGTGTCACTTTTGTTTTTAACCGGGGCGTGCTCTCATTGAACAATGGATGACTGCCTTTATAATTATGTTAGACTGGGGACGAGACAATATCGAAAATTTTAATTTAGTTTCGAATTATTTTTGTAAGGTGTTTTATTAATTATGAAGAGTTTATCTATTTTCAGATAGGTAGTCACCTTCCCCTTGATTTAATAACAAAACGTATCCTGTGTAATTTTCTACTTTAGGGTCATAATGATAAAATGACCCAAAACTTTATCATAAAAATATAATATTTTCACTTCAATGACCACTAATTTATTTTGAGCTAAGGTTAAGTGTAGATACTATTCTCAACATTCAAACACGACACTGTTAATTCATCAAAACCTATTCCATTTCATCTTGCCCGGTCTCCCTTAATAGATAGTAGGTATAATAATAGGCTAAGCACTAAACCATAATAACCTATGTGCACTGTGCAGTCATTCCGACCTGAAACTTGCTAACGTCTTAGTTAACCCATGCGGAAACTCCTAGGAAATAGGTTCCATGCGTTGCTGTAGGTATCTAGGTTTCATCTTAGGCAACCTAAACCTATCTGTAATTTATTATGAATACGAATAACTTTGCCTGTAGCCTCGGTGGCTTTGTTTAAGACGAGAGAAATTATGGTGGGATAAATCAAATTTTAACTGTTTTTAATTACGAAAGGAAACTAATTAACAACTGATCTATAAACCAATATTTAACAAATCTATGTTGTTCTTTATGCTTCCCAACATTAGCGCTCAAACAGTAAAAAATATTTACCAATAAGACTGGAAATTTAAAACATATTTTTTTTAAAAACTGTTTCTGGTTAAATAAATACAGGTTAAATAAATGTAGTTAAATAAATGTAGTATATAAAAAAAACATTCTTGCTTAGTTTGAATTTATTTAGCCTTTGGTTTAGGTATTTTCTTTTCTAATTTATTATGAAAATTTAATATAATTTACTTGGAATTGAGATTTTATGTGCTTAGATGTCTTAAATCCAATAACAGGAATCAATAGGTACTCGTAAGTACTTAAATTATAATTTAGATTTAGCTTAACTTTAAACTTAAAGTATTGTAGGCTAGGATAGGCTCACGTCTCGCCCACTCGTGTGTGAATTAGCATAGCAGTCGGTATTTAGGTTGAATGGGCTTCATTCAGAACCGAGTTAGAAATGTTTGGGTGGTTTGAATCACGTTTGAATCATCTTACGAGATCAATGTACCTATCTACCTAACGCGTGCGAAGTGTTACTACTAGATCATGAAGTTCTGACAGAATTTATAATTTTTCTGTATGTTTTTTCTCGCGGTAAAAACGCGATATATAAAATAATACCTGTCGTGTAGAGAGATGTGTAGGATGTCGAGGAGTGTGTGTTTATCAGGAGGGCTTCTAATTGGTTATGACGTCATTAGGTCTAACGTCACAGTCGTCTTCATGTTCATAATAAAACCACAACGAAACGTCCATTATTTATTCCAATTAACAATGTTTCGGTCAAACTACTCTGAATTTACGACTACTCGAACAAGAATACATTTTTTACTAACAAAGCACTGTTCCGTCCAACGGCTCAAACAAGAATGTTATGCTAGCTCGGCCGACGGCCGTATTTAAAGGAATTAAAGCGGTCTGAACCAGTTTTTCAAGTAACAGGCCCGGCGAGACGCCTCAACCCGTAGCGCGATGCGGCCGGTACAAACCGGTTCTGAGTCATATTTCAACCGATGTTCTTGTCTGCCCCGACACGGCCATGCTGATAGATGGTGCGCGCTCTGCACCAGTCGTTTTTCTGGAAAAGATGAAAAAGTTTCTCTTAGCTAGGTATCCATTCAAAGGTACACTAGCTGATAATTTGGTGCAAGGTTATTTGTTCTGATAATTGGATCTCAACCACCAAATTATCAGCGAAAGTTTAAAACATGGTACTTAGAATGTTTATTAGAAAAATGGATAAGGTAAGCTGACAGTGAGTGAGTTATTATTATTGTTATCAATGTTCATGTTCCACGTATTTACATTGTTTTATAATTTTATGGCCAATGCTTGCACTCCACGTACTTGCATGGTTATTAAGGTACTCTAGGAATTTCTCATAAAGTAACTCGTGGTAAGTCTCGCCTTAGTACTCGCGGAATTTCTTACCACTCAGTACTCGTGAATTTTTTTCAACGTTATACTCGGGGGATCTTCCTAACGATACACTCGCGGAATTTCTTACCACTCAGTACTCGTGAATTTTTTTCAACGTTATACTCGGGGGATCTTCAACGATATACTAAGGGATCCTCTCAACGAGATACTCGTGGATTTTCTCATCGTGATATTTGTGGAATTTTTCGTAGAGGTTAGTAAAAGGTAGTTGTTTGTGTGTTTATGTAAAATCTACAGTTCGCCAAAAAAATTTTTTTTTTTCTTTTCTTTCTTTTTCTTTCTTTTGTTTCTTTGTTTTGGTTGCATATTGCTTAAAGTTTACGGTACTCGCCTAGGTAGAAGTGTTGCATGGTAGAACTACAGGATCGTATTCATCCGCCTACACGGCCATACTGACAGGCAGTGCGCGCTCTGCATCTGCCTCTCGAAGAGGTCCTCGTAGTGCGGGAATGACTGACAGGCGGTGCGCGCTTTGCACCTGCCTGGTCTGCAACTGTCTGTAACAAAGAGAGTTGCTTTTGAGTTTGGTATCTGTTTACAACTCCATCAAGTTGAACAAAGTTTTAATGAAGAATAGGTAAGGTCTCGGAGGGTAAGAGTTCTGGGGAAAATTTATAAAAATGATCAACTTAACTTTGTTTCAGTCGGAGTCTTGCTCAGGCAGTCTAGCATGGGAGGTGGATGGCACGGGCTCGCTTGCAGTAGTGTTTTGAGGGCCTAGTGCATCGTCTTCTTCCACCAACACAGCCCTACTGACAGGCAGTGCGTGCTATGCATCTGCCTCTCGGAGTATATCATCAAGTACTCGTAGTGCGGAAGTGAATCTGTAAAAGAAACTTAATTAGTTCTTGAAGAATATTTCATAGAAGGGGTTCGTAGGAATTCTCATTGGAATTTTGATCCAATTATTGATTTGCTCGGCTTTTTCCTGATCAATTTGCGTTCCATCATTTATTTGATCGCTTTATAAAGATGCAGGTAGTTTCAAAACTATGATCGTCTATTGTTTATTTGCTCGGCTAAGTCCTGACCGATTTGCGTTTCATCAATTTTGTTTTCATCACTTTTTAAAGATGCATGTAGTTTCAAAACTCTGACGTCAGTATGATCCTCAATTGTTTGTTTGCTCGGCATCTTGGTCTTGGGTCAGTTTTTGCATCATTTCATAAAGACGCAGGTAGTTCCAAAAATATGTCGTCAGTATAGTTTAACTAAGCCATCTTCTTGGTCTTGGGTCAGTTTTTGCATCATTTTATAAAGACGCAGGTAGTTCCAAAAATATGTCGTCAGTATGGTTTAACTAAGCCATCTTCTTGGTCTTAGGTCAGTTTTTGCATCATTTTATAAAGATGCAGGTAGTTCCAAAAATATGTCGTCAGTATGGTTTAACTAAGCCATCTTCTTGGTCAGTTTTTGCATCATTTTATAAAGGTGCAGGTAGTTCCAAAACTCTGACGTTAGTATGGTTTAACTAAGTCTTCTTCTTGTTCTTGGGTCAGTTTTTGCATCATTTCATAAAGATGCAGGTAGTTCCAAAATTTGACGTCAGTATGGTTTGCCTTCTTCTTTGTCTTGGTCTTGTGGCAGCGTACAGTCTCAAGGCTATCGAGGTTCAGATCTATCGAAGTTCGGATCTCACTTGTTCAGGTCTGTTATCCCACTTGTTCAGGTCTGTTATCCCACTTGTTCAGGTTTGTTATCCCACTTCTGATGTCGTGGAGAGAGATGCGTAGGATGTCGAGGAGTGTGTGTTTATCAGGAGGGCTTCTAATTGGTTATGACGTCACCAGGTCTAACGTCACAGTCGTCTTCATGTTCATAATAAAACCACAACGAAACGTCCATTATTTATTCCAATTAACAATGTTTCGGTCAAACTACTCTGAATTTACGACTACTCGAACAAGAATACATTTTTTACTAACAAAGCACTGTTCCGTCCAACGGCTCAAACAAGAATGTTATGCTAGCTCGGCCGACGGCCGTATTTAAAGGAATTAAAGCGGTCTGAACCAGTTTTTCAAGTAACAGGCCCGGCGAGACGCCTCAACCCGTAGCGCGATGCGGCCGGTACAAACCGGTTCTGAGTCATATTTCAACCGATGTTCTTGTCTGCCCCGACATACCTTATTGCCAAAATAAAAATAAACGAATCTATTGTTCCTGATTATCGCGTTAAATCATACTCTTATAATAATTTGTAGGTAAGTCAAGTACTTATCTGATGTATCAATACAATAGGTTTGCATATTATGTTCGAAATATCTCGAGTTCGTACCTTAGATAATATTTATAGTAAAATGTACAAAACTGTTGAATTGAAACAAACCTTTTAAACTTTTATCTTTGCTTGGAATACATGTATTTAAATAAAAGATAATAAGATAGATATTTGTCATATATCAGTCTATTTAATTTCCTCTCAGAAAACTATCCGTTCTGTTCTAAACTGCAATTAGGATTCCTCTCGATCAAGCCACTGGAACTTGACTCTTGACTGGGTTTCCTAAGTGATGGATAGTCCCAAAGTGGGCTTACTCTGTCCTAAGATGCACCATTCACCTACTTACACAGTAAATACATGGGAATTCTATCTAGTCTAGTTATTAAAAGTTAGACAGACCTAAGACAGAACTAAGACCAGATGCATCGCATATAACCACGAAGTGAAGCAATACAATGCATATCTTTTGCTGATCTTTGGGTGATACTATGAATTATTCAGCTTATTTTTAGACCGGCACTATAAAGCCTACCATATTAGTAGGTAGGTACTTATACTATGATGCCCTTGATGCACACTTTGAGTATCGTGTTTGCACTCGCGTAGTACCACTACCAACTAAGACCATATCCAGTAGTTGGACGAATACTGGGATCGCGTTACGTAGTGTTAATACCAAATCCCCCAAGTCGGATAAAGTATTCTTTTGGTAAGACCATACCCAGTAGTTGGGCCTTATATGAGTTGTTAGGATAATTTTTAAGTGCAGATATATTTTCACAAGTTACTCGTACCATGAATTCTCACTCAAATCAAGCAATTAACCGCCATCTGTGAAGGTTTTTATAAAATACGTCAGTGCGCCCACACTGAGCCCACTCGATGTGAATATCAATGAACACCGCTGTGTCTAGCTAGTTTTATATCTCGCAAATGAGCGTTAGATTTATCATAATGTTTCACTTTTAACATAAACTTGATACATAAATTGCTTAACATTTTAAGTCATTTTTTTTAAATCCTATCTTTTTATTCATTTTATAACAACGGGAATTAGAATTAGGGAATATAGCCATATTTGTGAATAATAGCCATTTTGTGGTTTATTATCATCGTAAAGCATCCTTATTACGTTCCCAATTCTGGGACACAAATACTTCTATTGACGAGACTTGTGTAAAAGTTTGTAAAAAAGTCTGATGCCACTTTTATTCCTTCATATATTAACACTCCTTGGTTTTATTATCGACAAAAATAAAAACTACAAATATTGTGGAATTTGCGAGGCATTTACCTACCTCAAAACATAATAGCGTTGCCAAACCCATTTCATAAAATATGAAAAAATAACGATAAATTCTATTGTACCTGCCCAGAATTACCATCCAAAAATGGTCTCAAATTGTAGTTTGAGACCATTTTTGGATGACAGCTTTCGACTATTTTACTGCCGATTTATGTTAATAATGGTATTCTAGTCGTAATAAATGGGTGATCTTTTAGTGTTATTTAAATATTGTTGAACAGAAAACGTTTAAAAATACTCATTCATCATCTGGATTTTAACTGGCCGTAACAAGTAAAAAGATTAGGTATACCTACATACAAGATTACAACAAATCTATTAAGACAAGGTGCGCCGGCTACTTCTGTCTAATAAATTATTATAATGATCTTATTATTGAACTCTGAGTTAACTACCAAATTTATATATAGGTTATCAAACTTAAGAATTCCTACTTTGTAAATAGGGCCACAATTAGGTGAGGTGTAACACGAAGTTAGCATGTTGTATTTACATTATTTTATTTTTATTTATTCGGAAAACATTATAGTATCTATGACTAATTCTTCAAATGACTTCTTATAAATTATAAGGAAATGATATGGGAATATAAATACTTACACCTATTATTATTTACACGGGGAATTGTCAGCACAAAAGACAAAAAACGAATAACGAGAAATGATAGCCATGGTATGTCACATTATCTATATCAACAGATTAAACAACTTCAATATCACATAACTAATTACGCTGCATTCTGCGACTGTGTTGACATTGTGGTCTGCGCCCACGCATGTGGAGGCGTACTTTCCAATTTTAAAGATAACTTTAGTACCTTTATGTTATGGTAACTTTTTTGTAATCCGGTTAAAATTAAAAAAAAAACCGTGTTGGCTACGGGGAGCACACTATACTTTTATTCCGAAGGTCGTGGGTTCAAACCCCACCACGCCCGTCTGGATTTTACATCTTGCAAAACATGTGCCACATGAATGAACACGTGCTTTTACGGTGAAGGCAAACATCGTTAGGAAACCGGCATGTTCTGAGAACTTTGAAAAGTTTAAAGGACAATGTCATTCACCAACCCGCATTTGGACAGAGTGCCCTAATCTCTCTCGTCAAGAGAGAAGTCCCTGTGTCCCAGCAGTGGGAACATGAATAGGGGTGATGATGCAGCACGATAATGATGATGATGTAAGTATCTAACTATTAAATAATCTGATGTTATGATATAAGTACACTACGTTTTAATAAACCTCAAAAGTGTTATTAGATAAATGATTATTCTACAAAGAGAGTGAACTTACACAACAGGTATATATAAATAAAAGTACCTACGTGTTTGTATGAGTGTAATGATGTAGATTGTAGACTAATAGCGTGGGTGCTACGCTACCCAGTTTACAAACAGACTTATTTGCAATCGTAGGTGTGATCCAATAGTCACTGAGCTACTTTTTATTATGTGAAGATAAAAAACTGTTTTGTGTCTACATTTATTAAGAATATGGCGCATATAGGTAATTTTAATGCCGTGTGCTGGTATCACGAATACCCCCATCAAAAGGCATGACCACTTAGCCAACAAAAAAGATAAGCACCAACTTACCACAAAACGATTTTGCGGCTATTACACCCCTTCTTTTATCTTCAATGTGGACAAAGATTGTTAAATTAAAACAAGCAAATAACATGTCTACATGCGTTTACGAATAACCTGAGCAAGAAGTATTTGGTCACTACATTAGCAGCAATAGAACGCTCATTGAGAAAACATCTGATATGCATCTTGTTTGGATAACTGTATCTACACTCCACTTGGACGATTTATAGCTTCCGCACGCTCTTCGGAATATAGATAGTCTTTTTGTGAAACTACGCCTACTTACATTGTATTGTACTATATGCACGGTATTACGCTTATTCTTATAATTGTTCAGCAATCTTATTTATTTATGAAATACATTTTGAGGTATTTTATGTTTTTATAACGCGAGTTTGATATAATTATCTAATTCAAATATTACTTACTTAAGAAAATTATTTATTTCTCAAAGGATTCTTCTGGTACCTATCCATTATAATATAAGTACATGCCTATTCTGTGTTGCTCTTTTTTAAATACTTACACCTTTTTTATATATAAATGTTCAGCCTTCACATATTACTACTTTTAACAATTACTAATTTCATTAATCCCATACCAAGAGAGGTATTTAATAATCAATAAACAAAACTGTGCTCGTTAGGTGCTGGATTCCAATTCAGGAATGGCAGGAATCGATTTGAAAAACTCCTCGGAATCGATTTGGAAAAAACTCGATTGGCGATCGATCGGACGTCAACAACCTCTATACGTGGGAATCTTGGAAGCTTATTGTTTCATTAAAAAACACAATTACTCAAGTACCAAGGCTTTCGATCGGAAAATTCCTTTTACGGAATTTTCGTTACGTTTTTCTGGGAATCCCGAATGAGAGTTGTTAGCGTGAGAAAGTAGAGAGTGTAGCCAAAACCTAGTCCACACTTTACTTTAATAATTCAGTAAAGAGGTAAATTTTCTCTGTTTGTGAGCTAGTACCTATGGTAATTTCTGGTTTTACTTAAACGATTTATAAAACTTTTTCAACAAAAGAAAACCATAGGAAAAAATTTTGACTATCACAGATTATACAAAATACTATCATAAAAGAATAAACTTGAAACATAAAACTATAGGTACTTCCCGCAAAAACAGGTGTTCTCTCGCAACCAAATCCATTATATCGCCACCGAAACGGGTTGATAAGCCTTTCAAACTTCCAAAAGTTTCATGAAATTAAGTAAGAGAAAAAAACTTCCCAATTTCATTATACTGGCTCGCTTACAAACATGTTGTCTGGAAATTCAATGCGCTCACATACTCCCTAAGTTTATTAACTTAAGGTTTCTTTTCCTGTGATAGCTGTGGATAGAGTTGCGTGGAAATAATTAAACGATAGTGGGTCCGGACAGAGCTTTCGTAATTTTTATCGTATTTTCTATGGGACATGAATGAAATTTCCATTTTTATGTGGATTGGAACGAGGCCATGACTGTGTAGGTTTCGGAACAACTTTATTTTCATTAATTTGGTTTATACAGATATCTTTATGGCGTTTCCGATTGTTTGTTTCTTGATAATTTACGGAAATTTAAAAAATAATTATATTGCGCTTGTTGGTCAATAAGTAGATAACTTTTGAAACTATATTTACGGTTTGTCGACACTATTATGATTAAACATAGGATATTTTATTTTTTTATTTATTAAAATTTGCATATGTGTTTTGATTTTCACGATTCGGTAGCTGGAAATTGTAAAAAATACCACCATATAATTATATATTAATGATAATACTTACCACAGTTAATTAAAACTTCCCGCGAAAGCTCCATCTAAACTAATAAAGCCAAAGCCAAAAGCCTTTTGTTTGATTGTTTGTTTTTTTGAATGTGCTAATCACAGAGACCGCTGGTCCAATTTGAAAAGCATTGAGAAAAGCCAAGAGGTGTTCTTTCCAATTTCCTCTATTTTAATTCTCGAGCAACCTCATTCAAAGCTAGCTTAGTTGAACCGCACTAAACTAAACTGATAGTTATTTATAAACGTTGAAATAGTTTATTATTCTTATTTTATTATAGTGTAAATATATTTATTTGAAAAAAGTTACATGTATTTACATTGCATGTAGGGATCTTCAAATTCTGATGCGTTTCCCTCTGGTGTCGGATTCCAATATTTTAATTTTCACAAGTCAGGTAATTCAGTGTAATTATTGTTGATAGGTACCAAATTCCCCTTTTTAAATGCTTTGAGTTTCCGCCATTACAACAACCTAATAATATAAGGTACAATTATATAAAACAACAGGTCTCTACTAATTAAGATTATCATGCACATCGGGAAAATTTTATATCACCACGCTTGGGCGGCTCGGCTAACATAGTAAACACACAGTACCTACAAACTCTGCTTCTAGTAGGTATAAGCATAGACGTAGATTTATAAAGTGTTTTCTGGTTTATAAATAAGCACAGCGCAGCTTAGATGAAAACCAGCAGTAGGTGCCTACCACCCACCGCATCCACTGCGAACTTCACGAGCGGATATTGCATAGTACTTTTACTCTCAATTCTTGTGGTTTTTAATTTAAACGCAAATTTAAATAAGTAAATAATAATATCTTTATAAGTAAATAAATACCAAATAATACTGAGGATATACCTATAACTAGGAAAATGGTTAGACCTGCATTAGAGTGAAGCATATACCAAAAATCTGAAAATAGAGTCAAAATTTAGAGGGTTCTTTCACCCATCTGATGTCATCAAGAACTCTCTGGTCTCTGTTCTTAGTGTTGCATAGTGTGCGCTCTATAGCATCCATCATTAGTCACTCTCCGAATTTTTGTTATTTTATTCCACTCAAAAAGGCCTTCCATTTTCAAAAAATAAAAATGGCGGCATCTATGATTTGATGTCAACAAACGCATCACAATAACTGTTCACTACACACACTCTATATGGCGTTATACAGGGTTATATCGTGAAAGTTTCAGTATATTAAAAAGCGCTATTTCATCGCACGACATGGTCCAATCATTTTCTACATGTTTGTTATTGGCTTTCCGATCCATCTTTTGTTTGGCAGGCTTATTGACAGAGTGCATTGGGTATACGTTCATGTAATACAACTCGCTCGGTTTTATATTGAAAGCTTCGGAATTGGTTATGTGCAGGTGAGCATAGGGTAAGTTTACCGATACCTATAGGTATTTAGCAACCGAGACACAAGTTTTGAGCTTACATGTAGGTAAGCTATACTATAGGCCTCGATGTTATAATATTAACATGTTTATTTATTCATCATGTTGCCTTACCGTTCCATTATTAATTTATTAAACTTTAATTTCATTTTCTCCTTATTTTTATATTTTTATGTATACTTTAAAATAACTACAAATACTTAATAATGTATACTCGTAAAAGAAAATACTTTTTATTCATATTATTTGTAGTGATGATTTGCTGATATGACACTATGTTTGATTTATAATATTATCGATGTTTTGACTCTCTATATTAGAATAAGCAGACGTCTGCTAACAACATAAAGATGATTTGTGTAGATGTTTTATAAAAGGAATAAATATCTAGCATACTTCACGCAGCCAATTCCATAACAAATTACCAAATAAAAACTCCAATTTTTCACATCAAAGACCAACTTATAAACTACAATACGATCATTGCTCATATTTTATGTCAAAACGAAAAATGTCTAGAAAGTTTTCTAGTACCTCGTAAAGGGCATATATTTTGTAAATCACCTCTTAAAATATATAAAGGACACTTTTATTAAGTTAATTTATTTTATTTTTATACTTTATGTTTTATGCTCTTAAGTTTAGTCCTAAAGTATCGCATCCATAGTGGGAAGTCCTCAGCATTGACCGTGTCAACGTATATTCTCTGAAACGCAATTAAATCATCAAATCATAAATCAGTAAATGCAAGAAATATGGTAATTTACTCCATACGCACATGAGCTTCCATCTTTCGATCATGATGATAAATCATGCAGCCTAAATACTTTTCATGATTATGCGTTATTTTTTAACTGATAATTTTTCCGGCTAGTTACCTATAGATAGACATAGACATAATGTACATCAACATAAAACCGCGTTTATTAGTAACAATGTATAACACAAAGCGAATTTGTTCGAACACTTAATAGTAACTTAAAGCTCGAGAACTTGTGAACAAGGTGTAAGATTTAGCTACGTCCCGAATAGCAGAATAACTGCTCAGCTTAGATGCTGTTAATAGTTATTCTGCAATTCTTGTGCAAATTAATTACAACAAAGTTATTTTTATTGCATACTATGTATGCTTATTAATTCAGAAAGAAGGTAGCTGTATTATTTTGGAGTAGCAGTGGATCTTGAAGTTAGTAGTTTAACGACCACACATGTGCCTGAAGGTTTTGTTAGAGCACACACGCCATTCTGCCGGCACAAACATAACAGGCACACACTGTTGCACTTCCTCGAGTTTCTGTGGCCCTGGTAGCCTACTGAATAGCCTGGGGCAAGTTTGTTCGGAAGTTTCTTGGGAATAGAGGTATAAGAGATTTATCCCAGTCAGTCAGTATATTTGGAAGTTACCAGCAGTGTTGTAAATCTTGTTGTTTTGCAGCCGTCGACCGGCTATATAATAGGGAACTTGACAAAACATCTTAAAATATGTATTCGTACTTAGATATTATAAAAAAATTGATACGGATCTTAGCTTCTCAAGTAATTTAGAATTTGATATTATTTATTACGTGTACCATTTAAGTTACAAGAACGCACATACGGTATAAAATAAGTGGATAATAAAACGCTTTTACTTACTATTTGCAAAAGTTACTTTAATATGCGTATTACACTATTTATTTGAAACACTTGGTGATACCTCAATTGTGAGAACAATTGGTAAACCTTACTTAATAACTTAAACATTTATCTTAAAAATACAAATATTAAAATTAAAATACATACACAAACATAAATTCAATCAATTAGTTTTCGAATTTGACAATGCCTTTTAATACCAAAATACTATCTATCAAAAGACGCTGCCAAAATAATAACAAATTATATAAAGTAGAATTTTAAACAAACAATTTAGCATCTAAATAGCAAGTATGGCAATAATGCACTATCATTTTTATAATCTGAGGCTCCGTGGATCTTTTGCTGAATAACCCCCCATAGACTAACGTTCATTCCTTCCGGCTTAACCCGTGTACAGATAAGCGACGGGATGAAATAAAACACGACTTGAAGGGTCGCGGTGTTATAATACCGTCATTCTTTCCGCTATTGCACATACACTGGCGTTCATTCCGTAAGGATTGTACGTTAGTCTATGGGTAGCTAATGTTTATGTATTATTTAAGAATTCAATTGCGCGTTTTAAATGACGTTAAACTTAAAAAAAACTCTGAAAAATTTGTCTAAATCAGTAAAGCTTAGGTTTACAATTAACAGTGATTACGATAGAGAGCAACCATTAGCTTTTCAGTTAACTTTATGATTAGGTACTCATCTAGCTACTGTTTCATCAGCAATATCGTACATTTCGTAACTAACATAAAGACAAGATACACCAATTGAAACCTACTCGCTGTCTCTGACACTGAATGAATGAATGAATGAATGAACACTTTAGCTGATGTAATGATGTGCAGATCTGAATGAAATCTAGCACTTGGCGAGATCAGGTAGAGTCTTCTCCTTGCAGTAGGAGTAAGAAGACGGCCATGCCTTGAAGCCGACGCGGTCGTAGATCCGCTTGGCACATCGCACGTCATCCGCAAGGTCCTCGTTTATCAGGTCTGGAAGTAAAGACGAAGTCGAAAACTTTAATTCCATAGAAACACAGAGATAACATGTCATATTAAAAAAAAAACTTATAACTAAATACATCATTTATAAGAGTTATTTTAAAGAATAACTCGTCTATGTAAATTACTACTTCACACATTCGAATTCTACTCTCCCCCCGCATTATATTAGATTTTCCTGCGGTCAAAAGAATAGCATAAGCACCCTTATTTATGTATCCACCTTGGGTACACTGGAACTTCTCTCTGAGATATAGTACCTATACAATATGTAGATGAGCTCACGACTTTGTGGGAGGTTACGAATTCAACATCCTTAAATTCTTAAAACTCCTTTATAATTTTGATAAGATACATAACAGTAATATCTTCCACTAATATTTGTGTTAGATACTAAAGATGTCTCTATAGGTACTTAGAGCCCGACACTACATGTGCCCTGTGAGCTTATCAAAATGTCCAAGACAGAACCTCTAGTGGAATCTTGAGCGCTGCCTTCAACACTTGTTTGACTGTACAGTCAACGACGAAAGGGAATGTTTTAATACTATCTGCTAGCTACTTCTTCCGCGCTGATTTAGATTACTTATGATTATGGTTTAAATTAATATAAATTATCGAAACGGCATTTTTCACATTCTATTATACTGCAGCTATAGATTGGGCCTCCGTCTCTTTTTATGTAAATCCCTTGTCAATTTATCCTTTCATTCAGTTTTATTTAATATTCAAAACTTTATTTTTAACAACTTATACCCTTACAATCTAACTGGGTGGTAACAATACCCTTACAAACTAGAATCTTACTGCGTTTTTTTTTTTGAGTACTGTTAGTTTTCTACATGTTTATTACCTAAACCCACTAAACCGCACACTTTAACCTTCTTTAAAAATAGATTAAAAGTCGTACTACGAGTAGAACCGCATTATGCCAACAGTCCTACTCTCATGTAATACACGTCTTCATAGACTATGTAGCACGGCGTCCTCAAGCACTTCTCACAGAGGACCATGCCCCTTTGTACTGGGAGATTAGTACAAGCCACAGGAGCGTCATGCTGTGTCAAAAGAGATTGGACAACTACTTAAGGGTAGATTATAGTCTGCTTAACCTCGTTTTTATCTCACAAAAGTGCTCATCTAATTCTTTGTGGGAGAAATCATGATTTACTCTGAAAACTTACTGTGAAACGCAGAGTATTGTGCATTATTCCCCTTTTTAGGGTTCCGTATTTATTTAACGTGGGGAAATCCGGGAGGGATACCTACCGCCCGTGGAGACAGCGTACGGCGATATCGGGCTGTCTAACTAGGCCTTAACCCGCACAACCTGAAGATGTACACTGGGCTAAAGCATCAAGTGCTCATTCATATTATCTAACTAATTATACAAAAAAAAATTAAAAATCTGAAATGCGGTTTCACGAAAAATTTACTTTTTGTGTTGTTTTTGTTAATGTTCGGCTTGAGTCGATTTAGTTGCACGCGAGTGTATATCAGTCCTGACTAAAGCAAAAACTGGCGCCAATATAACTTTACAAGTTATTGTTATGGTTTATGTATGGGCGGGTCGCTAATTGATATATAATTTAATTAATTACATATTATATATAGGTACTGACTTCTCGCATATTGCACATAATTTATTCAATTTCTGTTCCCGTAAAGTAAATGCATATGATTAAGTAGTCAGGAAATCCTAAACATTCTAAAAGGAAATGGTCGGGCTAGAATATCAACTTTGTTATTCAAAGGATACCACGCTACTGAAAGGGGAATTTTCATACATTTCTACAACATGCCATATACAAAGACGAGCTTGTACTTCTAGCTGTGTCTTATTTTAAATTATGGTAGTGCTATACCCGTTCTTACAAAAGCACAGGATTTCGAATAAAAAAGTTTATAATAAAAATAGGCACACAAACATCCAGCCTCGTGGTAAGCTCGAAGCTTATGTTACGAGCAGTGGCGGATTTACAAATTTGCCGCTAGTAGGCCATTAAATTTTTGCCGCCCCTACTGACTTTTAAAATGCAATAAGAACGTAGTAGTAGGTACCTATAGTTTAATCCCGTTATTAGTATGATTATGAACTTAATGATACATAGTCCGGTCAAAATAGACATTATAAAGTTAAGTATATTAATTCGCACCTTGCTGAAAATTGGCATAAATGTTAGGAGCCCTATCACACATTTGTCAAAAGTCCACATGGTCCACTCCACGGGCGTGGAAAAAAAGTTATTCAAGGTCTAATGTTGTTAATATCAGTGAATTGTTAATATCTAATTTCCTATTAGACCAGGGTTTTAAATTTTTGAAAGGGAAAAAAACAGTAGTAGGATGAAACCCATTATAAAAGGAGGGGAATATGATAAAAATGAAAGAAAAATTAATTACGGTCGATCTGAGTTCGGGAAGTGGTAGGGGGGGTGAGTTTTAAGGGTAAAAATGGTTTATTTCGATTTCCGGTAAAACTACAAGTCCTATGAAAAAATGTGAAATAGCAAAGTTGTAGGTAATAAAATGATCTACAACTTTTAATTCACAAATAATGTCAAAATGTATGTGAAAAATTCAAATAACTAAGTTTTTGGTTTTTTTATTTCTATCTTTTTCAAAAACATTTTATTTTCTATGAAATTTGGTGAAAACTTACCTTTTTATGTCCCAAATACACTATAATTTATTTGATTAAAAATATTAGTTTTTCACCTTATTTTGACCTAATTTAAACAAAAACACCCTAATTTTCAATCGAAAATTCACGTGTCAAAATATAAGCTGTTTTTAAAAAGTCGCTATGCTTTTTGTTCGTTGAAATCTCTACTTTCTGATGGTTAAAAAAATATATTACAATAGTAAATATTCTTAGAAAATGCAAAAAACCGAAACAAAAATTTGTATCATAATGTACAATTGCATCATAAAAATGTGATTTTTGCAATTTTTATTTAATCTTGCTTATTTTGCAAAGACAATGCGAACTTTTGACAAATTGTTTATTAGAGGATTCCTAACATTTATGCCAATTTTCAGCAAGGTGCGAATTAATGTAACCTTGCCCCTATTTTTGTGTCTAATTATACTGGACTAAAACAATTTATATTATAATAAAACATTTTAACAATCAGTTAATGAGATCAAATAAGTTTTACATTATTTTCTTGCGAGATTTTAAATTAATCATCACTTATATAGCCGTATGAAAGCTTTTCTGGACTTAAAAAAGATCGTAGATAGATAATTTATATTATATGAATTGTGTACACGTATAATTATTATTAAAAAAAATCTGAAAAAAAATTAGCGAAATTTGCCGCCCCCCTAAATCTGCCGCCCTAGGCAATGGCCTACTTGGCCTATTGGTAAATCCGCCACTGGTTACGAGTGCTAGATTTCTGACAAACTTTATACATTAATAGATATTTTTATTATAAATAGAAAACACCTGAGTGTTCTATAACACTCATAAACAAGGCGGCAGGAATCGAACCCGTATGCTGTGCCTGCTGCACCACAAAGGTCGTCTGAGAGAGGAGGTAATAACAATTTCACTTTCAAAACAAAAAAAAGGTAATAACAAATATGAAAAATATAGCCTAATGGAGAAACTCATATTTTGAAGTTGGTTGAAAAAAACAATGGACTAGCTTTTATAGTAAACCTGCAGGCAACCCTACAAGTAGTGAATAAAAGCACAATTTGTTCCAAGTGCGCGATATATAGCCCAGCTAAATGAGATGAAACCACTGCTCACTTATTCAAATCCAATTTAAGAAACTACTTCGTAAGCCGAATTTACACGTTGGCTAGACTTGGCTCGGCTTAGGACTGAACAATGTATAAGTACTTTACAAATCTATGCTTGAGACGTGGTGGCTTTTTGCGGGCTGGTTTGATATGGTCTTATGCGCTTTTTTCGATGTACGAGTAGCTTTGTTTTTGTATCTTTAAGCTCTACAACAAAGCAAGAATTATAATGACAGCTACATAACTATTTAACTATATCTTTATAATTGTACAAAATATAACTTAAACCTTTAACTATAATATTAGACTCTTCGCACACCATGTTTCAGTTGCCGAGTCCAGTGTCTCCAGAATCAGGTCTTATTGATCTCATTCATTATGTTTATTTAAATTTAACCTAGCTTTAATATTTGCCATATACCTTTATTAACAAGGTGCATAGATGTTATGTTTATTTGTAAAATATAAATGTTTGTGTGTTGTGCAATAAATGAATACTGAAACGTATGAACATCCATTTGTGATAGGTATATAAATCGTGATAGTAGTTTAACATTTGCACATCGCTGAAAGTTGTGATGAAAAAGCAAATGTCCCATAAGGGACGGTAAAATATAAAGTTATAATTAATGGACAGAACTTTTGCATTGGAATCAAAAGCTGTTTTTAACAAACCGACCATCCGACAGCTTCGATTGAGTTTTTTACGCTATTTAAGTAGTTTAAGTACCTACATATTAGTTTATATGTATATATCAAATAAAAACTATATGTAACTAGGTGTGCCTATAGCCTTTCTCGATAAATTTACTATCCAAAACTAAATGAATTATCCAAATAGGACCAGAGCAGCGGTATTTATAAAATTTGTAAATTATCTTTAAATCAAGCGTCAAAGATTCCTTGAATTTTTACATTTTTCTGTTATTCGGATTTGTTATGCTGTTATTCGGATTTGTTTAATATGTACAAACTTATAGTTATATTCTTCCTTATGGGAATACTCACTAATCAAATAGCTCATATCGCTAATTTGTGTGGTAATTAGATTAGCATAGATACTTAATTAGGCCACTAAAATTAGCTAGTATTACTTATGTTTCCTAACTAGATCAGAAAGAGAAAGCTGTTAGGTATATTCATAGAGATATACAATTTCAAGAAGACTTAAAATTGCCAGCTATACTCACGAGTAGTTATACTCGTATATCAAAGTTTGCATATTGCGTTCTTCTCATTGTAATTACATTAATTTATAATTATATATTAATTAATTAGGTATATTAATTATTATTATTTACCTTCGCACTTCATGTTGCAATGACCTCCTTTTCTTCCTTTCTTGCACCACTCCTTGTTATGTATCTGGAATAAAAATTGCCAGTTAAAAAGGCGTAAAATAAGTAAAGTGCAGATTTATTCCTAAACCACGCAGAACCATGGAGAAACTTCACCGCTGATTAATTTTTATTTACTGAGCTAACCTCCATTAGTTACACAATATGAAATCAACTAGATTCTATTTATAACACTAAAGCCGATAAATTAATGTATTATTCACTACTGTTGTAAATGTACTATAAACTGAGTGACGCCCCAAACAATCTTTATTTTTCTCATAATTTCAAACAGACCACGCAAATCGTGCTCCTGAAAAATACAGACACCGCGTCAAGTCTACCGAAATATTTACGAAACGTGATTATCTCTAAAAACAAGTTTCAAAGGACTCACTGATCTGAAAAACTCTTAACCAGGCGCAGACGGGCAAAAACAGACACAGAATACGTCATACCTTCGGGTCCCATTATTTAAAACTACAAAGGGACTGAGATCATTCTCAAACATGAAAGTTGAAAAAATGTGAAGTTTGTGAAATAAATCTAAGAAAGCGTTTACTGAAATTTATTTTACTTTCTACGAGTCCACTTTGAGAGGCAAACAAGTCTATATAAAGGTTTGGTGCAGTTTGAAGATAATTAAACTGGTACATTTGAAGTTTTTTTAAGAAAATTGTGAAAATGGTTCATTATCTAAATTCATCTGATATTTATGATTGAGATTTTTTAAGATTGGATTTATGTAAAATAATTTTATAATATAAAATATCGTTGCCAGACAATAAAAGTCCAAGGAAAAGTGTTGTCACCCGATATCGACTAATGCAACACATCTATCGATAGGTACTGCAGATATCGATGTAATTAGGGGCGCGACTAAATATCGCGACGAATATGTTCTTAATTTAAAATTCTCTAGATTATAACTTAAACGAAACACAAGACAAGTAAAGAACTCTGGTAGGAATAACTCTTACGTGAAATTATGCTAATATACTCTAAAAACCAGGCTTATAATGAGAAAAAACATCCGGAGCAAATTCGGTTCTATAATAAGGTGCGCTTTTTACTTCATTTCAGAGTGCATGATAAACAAAACCAATCCATTTGCGAACCATTTGATGATATATTGTGGCCTTTTTCTCTTGCTGTTCATTCTCGTGAATCACTTATTTTGGTAATAAAACATTTTTCATTTTTTTCATTTCACTTTTTTTTTTTTTTTTATTGGTGATAGACCCTTGCTTGACCACAATCTCACCTGATGGAAAGTGTCGATGTGGCCGAAGATGAATCGCAAGGGTCTAGAAGGAACCTATTCACTCTTGACTTGAAGAGACCCAGATTGTAAGTTTCAGGAAAAACAGCAGCAGGCAGCGCATTCCAAACTTTAGCAGTGCGAATAATGAAGGTGGAGGAGTATCGCTTCGTACGGGTGGACGGTATATCTACTAAGTAGGGATGATAGTGTGCCGTGCGTCTGCTTGTCCTGTGGTGGAAAGGGGAAGGTGGTATTAGGTCATGAAGCTCCTGAGAACAATCACCAAAATGCAACCTGTAGAAAATAGAGAGACAGGCAACCTTGCGGCGGTGCTCAAGGCTCTGAACCTTTTTCTTTGCTCATCTATGAGTCTGAAAGCTCTACGTTCTATCGAGTCCAAAGCTGCAAGCTGGTATTTAGCTGAGCCATCCCAAACATGACAGCAATACTCCATGCCAGATCGTCTGACTTCCTTCAAAATCTACAATTTCAGATTGAACAGATAAAAGTCGCGTCTAATAACGCAGCATCGAGCTTACCGCTGAGTTAGCGAGTGGGAAACAAGACAATCGGGCTCAAATGTCAAATAAACGTCCTTCTATTTCAATATTCGATGTCGGGGGACAGTTACAAATGACTTTATTTTATTCCTGTCTCTGAACTTGAGATCTGACGCTAAACTTATTGCGGTGGAGTCTTGGTATGGAAATGGAAGCAAGGAAAGGGTTTATCAGTTTAGCTACTAAGACGCCATTCTGGGTAATATCAGTTTAGAGAAATGGTCTTAAATAATATTAGTTAAAAATTTGATGTTATGGGAAGTAGAAATTTGGAGAAATGTTTGGTATGAGAAACCTGGACAACTAGGCGCGAGCTTTGAAGTCTAAAGAAAAAAGTTAAACTAAACGTTCATGTTTCCTATTAGGTACTTTAATGTGGAATTCGAATTATCATAGGCAATGTGATAAATTAGACTGGATAATATTGGAATTAATTAGTTATGTTTTAGGTTTCCCATAATATCAGGCTCAGGACTTGTAAGACCTAGAAAAATACAGGCACAGTGCTCTCTTTGAGAAGAAAAGATTTTTATCTCCCGGGCGGGATGCCAAATCCGAACTCCTTTTGAGACTCAGTAGCTTACACAATGTTTATTTGTCTGAAGCTGTTTCAGGAAAAGCCCTTTTAAAAGATAAATACAGAAATTTCTAGTATAAACCTTTTCTAGTTATAAACACGTTGCGTATTACTATTGTTTTGGTTTAAATTACCCATTTGTATGTACTTATTAGTATTATTTTAAATAATAATGTTGCTCTTATTCTATAAGAAGCTTTTTACACAATACAAGTTTAATGTATATTAAGAACTTCGAGTAAACTTAATACATACTTTAAATGTAGTTAATGGTAGTTTTAAATAAATAAATTTATTGCTTGTTAAATAAAAGTTGTTCGTTCTACAAGTAATTTTAGATTAAGTAGATAAATTCAAATCTCGCGGCCCTGCTCGTTATTAAAAGTACCATTTTTAAGTATATATATATATAATTAAAGCTACTTCTCTTCCTTCTCTTTTCTCTCTCTCTCTATCTCTCGTAAATTTAGTTTTTTGTCTAGAATGGCAAGATATCCAATGTCTGAAAAAATGTGTTTCTGTTTCCGGAGCCATGCAAGAGTCCTAAAACCGTTCGCCAAACTCTAGAATGTTCGGTAAACTATGTGCATATGGATGTATTGCAAAAAATATACACAAAACTCTCCGAGTGCCGTGAACCTACGTTTTTATGGCCGAACGAACACTTTGGTGTGGCTGTAGAAAAAATATAAAAGTGCGGGAAATACGATCAATGCATCGAGAGTAAAAAGTAATAGCAAACATGTTCAAACTAAAACTATGTTAGTTTTAGTTTACGAGGATGTACCTTTAGCACTTTCCTAATTGAACGTATATTTGGGCCGTGCAATAAAATGTTTATTGCATTGGTATGCAATATGCAAATCAGTTATGATATTATATACATCTACTCGTAATAATATTCGGCGTTGTTACAGACAATTCTAATGCAGAGTTTTAATAAAGTAACTTCTTTAAAAACAAAACAAAAATGTTCATAATTTTAAAACATTACATTAATTTCTTGCGAAGTCAGAAAATAGGACGTCACGAGTAATAACATGAAAAAAGTATTTATCTGATATCTCCAATGATATTTACGGAGCATTTAGAACAAGGTATAGGGGTAGGCAAATAAAGACCTCATCACATCCAAGATTAGCAATCTCAGGAGAAAAGTATTAGCTCAAGACGTTTACCCACCGCGCCCGATTTCAATCGAGCTTCGATCTGCAGACGCGCAGGTTCTAGGGATGGACTGATTATACTTCAACTTTATTAAATTGTATCGATGCGTTAAATCATACATATGAAATTGGTTACGCTGAAATAGTTTCAATGGTTACAAATAAGCACGTAAAATCCGGTAGGGAAAATTTGTTTTCATCTAGTTATCCTTTGTTTTTTGCTAAAATTGTTGCTAAAGTAGCTCAATACTTCATGTTTTCTTGGACATCAGTCTACATGAAACCATATAACAATAAATTAAATTAAAATTCTAGACGACTTGTAAATATCTTGATCTTGAGTGATCTTGTAATTTTTCTCATACCAATTTCTAATAATTTAGAAAACTTAAGTGAGAGTCAATCACTATAATATAACAAATAGTGACTTGTAAATACATGTACCTACAATATTTAGCCCCGTGAGGGCTAGTAATTATTCAAAAGCTCAAAGCTGTATTACGGATTTATAACATAAAGATATACCTAGTAAAATATCTACACTAATAGAGAAATACTTATAATTTTACATTCATAACAACATGGTATAAATATCTGCAGATCTTACAAATATTTGTCTCAATCAAACGCGAAACCTCCTGCGTCGCGAAACAGAGATCATCAAAAACCTTCATCGTATCGATATCGATATAAAACTGCAGCCAAGCCCATACCTCAGACGTCGAAGCCATTACAGATTGACTACGGGCGCTCGCGACAATGCAAATCGCACCGCAACGCGTCATCACCCGTCCCGTAATTAATGGCCCGGACGGAATTCATTGACTCAACCCAATTTATGATTTAGATCCGACTTACGTGAAGTGAATATGCTATCACTTATGGTGTGATTCTAGTCCACTTAGAAAACAACATTGCTTGTGTAGTAATCTATTTTACTTAAGATTTGTTGTGTAAATGATAGCAAATGGATGTGTAAAAAGAAGGATATTCCCATCGCATAATAAATATTGCTCCAGAAATCTAATCTATAAAAAGATAGAACTAAAAATTGGAAACGGTATTAAAGAGTATAGTTGGTAGGTAATCAGGGTTTGATTTATTTTTCGACTCAGAAGAGATTTTATTTTACCTAGTACTTCATATACTATCATCATCATCATTTCAGACATCGGACGTCCACTGCTGGATATAGGTGATTAATGATTTACATGTACCATAGTCAGATGCAGCTTGATCAGATGCAACTGGCAGCTTTGACCGGATCATCTGTCCATCTTGTTGGTGGACGTCCGACATAACATAACTTATACTATACTATGTTGATTTAGAACTAGTAAATCTATGCAATTAATATATAGACATTAGATATTTTCCTTTGTGACAATGCACTAGGTATGGTAGCTTGGCCGCTATCCGTTAATTATACAAACAAGAGTTAATCAGTTCGTGATACATGTACCTACTGCGCCGTACGTTACGACTGACTGATTAGTGCGGCGATCATGCAAATGTGGTGAAATTATGCTGATTCTGATTGTGTGATAGAACCCGGGATTTTGAGTTTGAAGTTAGGATCTATATGGGCACAGGTTTTTAAAATTTAATAAGAATCATTTGTTTCAGACAACATTAATTATAATACCTATGTACAAGCGTCCATATTGGAGTGATTAACATACAAAATAAAAATCATTAAAACCTTTATCTAGCCAATCTACCATTATCTATGTAGGTACACACTGCATGATTCAATAGTTCCTAATCATCCAAAGCTTGCCTGGAAGAGATTGTTGTCGTGTACTTAAAGGTAAGAAATGTGTAAAATCAATATTTTAAATATTTTATTAATTCATAATTTTCAGCTATATAGAAATAACTGACCGAAATATCATAAATATCAGGTTCTGTTTATTTTTGTGCTGTTATCCGATTTTCGTTAAATTCGAGTCGAACTATTTGGAATAGGATTTCGATCCTGAAATAATATTTTCTCTAGAAGCCGTTGGAGAATATTTGATTTCAGTATCCAAATTTTCATACAAAAGTCTCAGCTATTTTGATAGTTTAGATTGATATTATTTATAGATTGTTTTCTTATGAATTTGCCTTCTAAATAATAATTCCTGTACAAAGCTACATTATTTGATAGGAGTATCTCGATTCGTTTTATCATCCACATCGACCAACGTATTTCTAATAAAACAAGTAGTCTGGGAGATCACACAAGGAAATTTTTTACTCCGATTTTTGTCTTACTGTCAATAGAATTTCAATCTTGCAATAATACATTCTCTGTATTCATTATACATATATTCATTAAAATTATTGTATTTGATATTTTGGGTTTGATGATTGTATTTGATGATTGGGTTATAAAAGCAACTTTAATATCTATACCAATATTATAAAGCTAATGAGTTTGTTTGTTTCAATGCGCTAATATCAGGAACCGATGATGGACCGATTTTAATTATTTTCTCGGTGTTGGATAGAACTTTTATCGAGGACGGCTAGGTATAGGCTATATTATATATAATATCCTATGTAAAAGTCAATAACGTTTAAAACGCAAGCAAAGCTGTCGGTAGGTCGGCTAGTGAAATATATGACCATCTAGCAAGTGGTACAGCGGCTTGTAATGTCCTTACATTGCTTGTTATACATTTTGTACTCTCGGGAAAATGATGTAAATTCTTTACAAGCTTGCTCTCGGTCCAGGATATAACTATCTGCAAATCTAGCCAATCCTGCACCAGGGAGGATCGCATACGCGATGGAATTGGATTCAGCTGTTCCATTCTGTTCTGTAGATACGAGTAGGGCTGTGTATTCTAAGATGGAGTTATTCTATTTATTAAAAAAAAAACTAACTATAGTGGTTTCCTGCGGGAAGAAATGTTTTTTCATAAAGATAGCCCATGTATCATTCTTTGGTGGTTAATATCTAATCATAAGAGTTGTTCTCGTTTTTGGTTTGTATTTTAGTCAAATTCGTTTTCGATTCATTGTGAATTAGAAACATTTTAATTTTAGCCAACCATGGGATAAAAGGCGATTTCTAGATAAATATGCATTTTTTATTCCAAATGCTCAAAGGTTTAAGATAAGCCGTAATATTATAAAGTTTCAAAATGCCATCGGGTAACATTCAATAAAACTGAATAAGATCGCTTCAGAAAATTTCTACGATTATCCATGCAGTTTCCTTCACATTTAATACGAGTTCTTATGAAATGTAAAAAGATACCTTTAAGAGGTACTTTTGCGGAGCTAGGTTTTCGATACTTTTATTAAATAAGTTTATTATATCCTTTTTTTTTTATTTCGTTTATTTATCTAGCTCCGTGGTAGGCTTGATGCTTGTGTAAAGGGTGCTAGATTTATGTATACGATTAATATACTTACATACAACGATATTTTTTTAAACATTTATATTAATATCGAACGAAAAGAATCGAACCGGCAACCTCTTGCGGCGAAGGCGGACCTTCGCCCGCTGCGCTAAAAAGGTCTTCAATGTTATCCTTTATTCGGTTAGACGACAACTACAGGAGATGGGACAAGAGATGGGGTGTTTCTATTCTTAGGCCGGCACATTCTTACTTGGAATAATCCGTAGCTCGTGTAGGAGTTGTTATGATTGGTGACCTTATCGGTGGCTCTGCCGCTCGCATGCTCGATGAGACACACCCCTGGAATCATATACAACATCATTGAGTCAAGTTAGATGATTAACTGTGGGAATAATAAGGGATTATTATTTAAAGATTTCTGTAATTTATTTCCATAAAATACTAAAGATCTAAGATACTAAAGATTAATAAATACAATACAATATAATATACCTACTCGTACAATGGAATGGAATATTCGTAATAATAAAAATTTAATATTTATTTGTCGGAAAATTAAAAACTTATAAAACAGGATTACAATAGACTTCAATATCAAGAAGCTGAAAGAATTTCACGGATATTATCAAAATAGAAAAAAAATACAGTTAAGTATATTGTTATATTTCATTTCATTTTTATTTATTATTTCACTTTCGAAACTAACGTGAGTTACCACCACTAAAGCCTTAAGAACTTAGGTAGCAGAGATGAATGCCATTTTACCGCGAATGCTCTGTTTGTGATAAAATCTCCGTCTCTAGCCAACACTTATTTAGAAAAGAGTCTCTAATCCTACAAAATACCTACATCGCCTTAGCTTCCGTCCACGCCTTTCTTATTACAATTACGTCCAATCCTTGTCCAAGTTTAATATTATTCCTGACTTTAGATTGCCTTAGAGAAAGTTAAATAAAACGGATAATGTGCGAAGCGCGTTAGTATGTTAAGGGTTCCGTAGGAATTGATAGATATGTGGAACGTTCTGAGGTAGAACGTTGTGTTAGGTACAAAATAAACGTTATTTTGTAGTTTTGATACTTTTGATGTCATATTTGTGTGAAGATTTCAATGAATGTTGTATTAATTTAAATCTTCGTCTCTAAACATATAGGAAAGATAGACATCCAGAGTCTTGTTCAAGGATTTTTTTTATTTCTATTCTATTTAATGTACTTAAAAGATATCTCATTATCTTAAATTTGTAGGCACTGTAATGACTTATTTCCTAAAAGTAGCATAAATATTTATATAAATCAAACCAAACGCACAGTCTCAAATACTGACATTTCAAGCCATAACTAAATAAATAAGTCAAATTTCTCACGGTACCCCAAAAGCCTCGCCATAAAACCCAACACAAATTACAACAGAGATCACCAAAACCAACAAAACCTACCACTTGTTTATTCAAATTAAATTCAGCGACTTTCAAATTCTAATTCAAATAATAACATTAAGGGCTGCCGACTGAACGGAACGAATCAGAGTTAAGCTATGTCCTACTGGAATGTGAAGATATCTGAAGATATATAATATTTGCTTATAGCTGTTTATTAGAACCAGAACAATTATCCATACTCATTGTTATAAATTTATTCTAAGTGTCTGAGTGTTCTATGTATAGTAAAAATATCTATCTATGATGTATGTATATTATATTAAGTACTTACATAGGTATATCAGAAATCTAGAACCCGTAACACAAGCTTCGAGCTTATCACGGGGCTAGATGTTGCTATGTGAATTGTCCAGCAACATTTATTATTTATGTGTGTGTAAAATCGATTATAACGCGGGCAAAGCCGCGGGCCCATGAGAAGATAAGGTGTAGTATCTTAGGTCTTCGCTTACAGCAAATATGTTTTTCAGAAGATATTTCCGGTAGATATTATTATCGCTTTATATCGCTTGAATTTGAGACACCAACTGACCTACAACCGCCTGCCCAAAACTTTCGTCGCAAGATCTCCTATTTACATAAAAGGGGACATCATTCAAATTACAAAACATTAGGATCCTTCTTCATTTAAGTTTGAAATTGTTGAGTTTCTCTAATTGACACCACGAATGGTCTTACCTACAATAAGACGAGTTAGAAATATAATATTAATGTAGGTATCTATTTTAAAGAATGTTTAACAAAATATCGAATAGATATGTGTTTCTAGATTTAATAAAAAAACCCTTTTACCCTTTTAAACATTTTGTTTATGTGAAGGCGGGAATCGAACCCGCAACCTCTTGCGTCGCAGGTTTACCTTTGCTCGCTGCGCCACAGAGGTCGTCATGGTTAGAATAGCTCTTCCCCTCTAACAAGAGACATGTATAAATTCCCAGATACTCATTACGTGTACCTCGTATGATTATCGTATTTTAAATTATAATTGGGCTCCTTTAATATTCCATTAGATCCCTTTGGCGAGGTCCTTTGACCATATAACCATAATTAGGGTAACATAGAGCATCGTTATAATTGAATCAGATCCTTTTGGTATGGGATTAAGAAATAATAATGGCTGATTTGGTAATCATTAAGCCTTATGTTTAGGATTATGGAAAAGGATTTCTTTATAATAATACTTACATTTCACCGCTAAAAGATAAAGATAATTTTACAATAAAATTGTAAAAAATACAATTTACTGGCGACCCTTACTCGCTTTATTATGGGTCATATGGGACACTTAAACTAACTGAAAATATTAAATACAACGCGGGCGAAGCCGCGGGGCGGAAAGCTAAAGCTATATGATGTATATAATAGCCTTTTGAGATAATAATTATTATCTACCGATATTGTTATCGATTCATTCAAACACCTCATAGTTATAGCTCGAGTAATGTCGTAATATCCATCGATTACCCGTATAGAATAGGCCAACACTTAGCCTGGACCTATTTGCTTAGCTCATGAAGCGGGTAGCTCTAGATATAACGTCTCTTGGGAAATTTATCCCATGCCTTTGGTATAGTCAATATAAACCAAATTAAAAATACTAACAGACACATTTTTATAGGCAACCTAGTAGGTACAAACACAATCTAATTATAAATTACGTAACAATTTGTGTGCACTGATCCTGCAGCTAAATCTCGTTCTATTTATTTTATATACATATACAGAAGATAAAGATAACACATAGATAGGATGACGACTTGCGCAAGACTGCTGGCAGATGCTGGATGCGTCAAACAGAAAACAGGGCGCTATGGCGCTCACTAGCACAGGAGACCTATGTCCATCAGTGGACAAATATTGGCTGATGATAATGATGATGATAGATAACACCCAGCACACCCGTAACAAATATTGACAGATCGTACAAATATTTTCCCGGGGCTTTAATTATATAGGTAACTAGCTTTCCGCCATGCGGCTTCGCCCGCGTTTTACACTTTCTTTGCTATAAACCTCACGGAGCCCGAGACCTTTCCAACGAATGCAAAATTGTGCAAATCGGTTCGTGCGTTCTGGATAGCGTCAGGAAGGAAAACCCGACTTATTTTTATATAGTAGATTTAATTACTTACAGTTAGAAATGAGGCTTCTCGGGAAGTTGTATCGTAGCAGCTCCCTGGACAGTTGACAGCGTGAGAATGTCTTCAGATGCGCGCGCGCAGGGCCCAGCGCGGCCACCGCCACCACCAATAGGACGAGAGGGAGAACTCTTGCCATTCTGTTACAAAAAATTCAAAAATTAAACATGCAATATATGGTTTATGGAATGTATCAAAAAAGACTTGGAAAGATACTAGGTTGCTTACTTGTTATTATTTAAAAAAGGTCTTGCTAACTAGTATGCCTTAGAAATAAAAATCCATAAATAAATTAATTAATTTTCACCATCTCAGTTTTTTTTAATTTATTTGGATAACCAACGGCTTAAGTTTACACAAATACAAAAAGATCTTGAATTAACTAACTCGGCGAGACCTAGACCAAACAAAGGTTAATGTTTGCACGTGGACTGCAAGTAGATTTAATATATTATGATGTTGTATTTTAAAATAATAACCAAAGCAACTAGAAACCTAATTAGGAGAGCGTGTACATCGCCCGTATTCACAAACAAAGGAGTCTACATTTCAAAGTCCTAATGAGAATCCGATTCGAGCAATGCTATATCGACGGAAGAAAGCGGAAATGTCGTATCTTATAAACCCAGGTTTTCAGTAGAGCCAAAAAACCTTTTTGAAAATTCATAACTTTTTTATTATAAGAGATAGAAAGGTGAAACTTGGAATGTATCTAAACTTTTTTAAAAGCTACTTAATAATTTTGCTCAAATTACCGTAAAGTTAGTGCAACATTGATTTGTGACAAGTTACGACAATTCATGTTTCAATTTCAAGCAGCAGAAATGTCGTATCTCTGAGATGAATGTATGGCCAACTGAAATTACATTATATTCTTGAGCGTCAAATATGTTGTATCTTTGTTCATTATATTAAACTATATCTATATTTTGTTTTAACTTATGAAAAGGCGATGAATGTATCAAAATAAAAAGCTTTATGTTGAATCTAAAAAATTTATTGTGTTTTAAAGAATGTTTTGACAGCAAAATTAAAAAAATGTTGTCTTCAACTCTTCCTTCCATCGTTGACGTTTTGCCATCTGAAATCAAGTAACACGAGTGGTTAAATACAAAACAGATCTCCATTTATAGTTTGTGAATAAATACATAACTATTAGCAACTAGCTTTCCGCCCGCGGCTTCGCCCGCATTATATTAGAGTAAAAAGTATCCTATGTCCTTCTCCTGGCTCTAAACTGCCTGAAAGTAGGCAGGGGGGTTCCCTGCCAACTTTCAGGCAAATCCGTTCAGCCGTTCTCGAGTTATAAGTGAAGGCACTAACACGACTTTCTTTTATATATATAGATAATGTGTCAAACTGTTATTTAGGTGTATTTACATTTACAACACCTACTTGTACAGATAATTAGGTATATAGGTACTACACAGAAGGACGCCCCCGCCCATCAATCTGGCTTTCCTTTAGTTGCCTTTTACAACACAAGTGGGTGTAAAGTGTGACCACATTATTTGTTCAGTAGCGAATACAGCGAAAATAGAAAATAAAACTTATTGGTAGATAATGTGGCGTAGATGTTCAAAATTCTCAACACTAGCGCTATTATTATTACTGAACAGGTTACTAACGTTATTATTATTACTGAAAAGATTTCTAGCGTAATTATTATTACTGAACAGATATCTTGGTAAAATTTCAAGTTGTATTTATATTAGAATTAAAATCGATATGCAGACAAAACAAAATACAGTAAAGAAACGTTGAATAATAAATAACTCATTGAATGAAAATAGTTCCACTAAGTGTACCACGATATAGGCGACCGCAGTGTGATGATATCCTACTCATACTGCCTCCCACAAGGTCGCTGCTGCCCATCTTTTGATGTTCCTTTAGGCACCTTTTACGACACCCACGGCCATGGCAGGAGATGGGGTGATACTATATTAAGATGGCAGGCACCACACAATGTGCCAGAGACCAACAATTACTTTATGCAAAATCCAGACGAAACAAAATCCTAACTCATCATTCTTATAATATGGGCTCCAGCCGGGAATCGAAACCGGGACCATCAGCACGATGGCAACGTTGTCTACCAAGGAGGTTAATAAACCTATGTATTTACCTTACGTTATGTATGATTTACATAAACCTAGATGTTGGTAAGTACTCACCGTTCAAAGCTAGATGTCTAGCTCTGGGAGCGTTCGCTTATGGTCTTCTAGATGCTGGGGCTGCTCCCTAACACCACCTGAAAATTAAAAGTATGTTACTAACTAGCTAAGAAGTACCAATATGTACTTTTTAATTGACTATACAAAAAAACTACCTATTAAAAACTTATAAAGGACAATCGTAAGCTTTTTGTTAATAATGTAAGTACCTATCTTTACAATCTTATTCTTCTTATTGTTCATTTTAAGTAAAAAAGTTACAAAACCGCGCGATTACGCACGAAGAGGCAAACAAATTGTGTTTTGCAGGTGTTATTTGTTTACCAATATCTCCCTGAACAAATAATTTTATTAAATTAAACGTTTTTAAATGTTACTATTTTCCAACCACAGCGCATCGCATACAAAAGGTACTTTTCTACAATATTCAAATAACTAACTAACAACGGCTTACTGTCCTGACAATTTTATAATAAAATCATATTGACTCGAAACGTGCAAAAAATAATTTAATTTATTATTCCAATACTTACCAGAACTCTTGGAGATATATTAATTATCCTCTTATATTTTTTCTTGCATTTGAAAACTTTTTCACAAGCAGCGACAAATTTGCTTTCTTACATTCGCACTCACGCATGTACTGAATCGCGGTCAAAACGTTGTATAAGGCTCGTTACTTATCTCTTCAGACAAAATATAGCTCTATTTTTTTGGTGTATAAGTATGATATTGACATAATATTGATTGTTTAAAATGTGTTAACTGTTTCATTATGTCTGCATTAGTAGGGGCAGAATTGTCGTATCTCGGTCACCGTCAAATTGTTGAGCGGCAGAAATGTCGTATCTTATTCGAAGCAGTTTTAGTGATTCATAAACAAAGTAGTAACTATTTTGTGTTCTTGACGTGAGGGCGTATCTGTTTTATTTAAAAAAACAGCCGATTTTGCTCAAGTTACGACAATATTTCTTACGATCTGTACCAAAACAAGGAAAAATCTATGGTCGTATCTGATTGAAAAATCATCGTAGGAAAACGTGACATAGACCATTCGACGCGGCTTTTTTTTCTACGTCAGATAATGGCAAAATTCAAAAAGGTCAAAATGAAGTTACGACATTTCCGCTTTCCACCGTCGATATGTTTATAAACAAACACAATGTGTGTAATTTTACAAAGAGCGAACAAACATAGACGGTAACAATATGAGGAATTGAACAAAGATGAAGTAACAGACGCGATCAAATAAAAAAAAAATTATACGACATGATATTCGTCTTTCAACTATGCTAATACGGAATGAGTGAATTAATGAATGAACACTTAATTATACCTATAAAATAAAACAAAATTAGAAACCTTATAATACTATTTAAAAATTAAAAGTACAAGGGGCGGCCTTATCGCTGAGAGCTTTCTCTTCCAGGCAACCGTAGCGGGGATAATGAATACAAAAAAGAATAATTGAAAAGGTAGTGTACATAAATTGCATTCGAGTCCAGTCGCGCATTTTATTTTTCTTAAACTATTAATTTTATAACTTAACACACTGCCAATGCCCACTATTGCCCACGCTCGGCGGTGTAGCTCGCAGAAACATCAAGTATTTTTGCGCTAATTGAACCTACTAAAATGCATTTTACCTATATAAACCGTACCTATATAAAATTGGGCCAAATGCAGATCTAAGAGTGGGGCGGAAGCAGATTTAAAAAAAATTGTAGACAATAATTCGGGTCGTCGAATGTACCTATACTTTTTTATGCAGGCTGTTAATGTTTACCATCTATTAGATGTAAGCATCGTATTTTATTTAACAAATTGACATTTGTGTTTCTTAGAAAGCTGCTATTTTATTATACAAAAGGAGTTGGATTTAACTGCATTCCTTCGAGACACTTATTCCAAAACTAGTGTCCTATCTATAAAACGAGTTAGGAAATGGCTCTCAAGAAAGGAACCAGATGTCGACACTTGAGCTCTTTCAAGCAGAATGAAATTTCAGGTCTTCGCTTTAACTTTATTTTTACCTACTAAAAATAACAAAAGACTGTGTTTTGTATGTTTCTAGATCCTGAGTTTAGTAGTAGATTTATTTGCTGGTTTGGCGGCGATGGTGGTAGTCTATTGTTTATGGTAGTAGTGATATAATAAGTATGAATCGTGATCCGCTGAGTGGTATCAAACTATGGTGCTAGCCTAAGAATAATATCTCTGGATACTGAGCGGATTTTATAAATTATCTTTCTTATCAATCAATTTATTAGATATTTTTCATAGACAAGATAAATTCCATGAAAAAACGTTGTTTTATGAGGAAAATAATATTTTAACTTTAGAGCTGCAAGGTAGTTAACTAGTAGATTACAATGTTATACAACGCACAATGTCGTCACAAACTTTTTCATAGCTCTCAAACACACAAAGCACAGTAAAAACATGAAACACAGAACTTTAAAAATAATGGCTGCGGAATCATTTTATTCTGCTGTAGTCGTTTCGGAACAACCAAAACTCGGCATTAAAAACTTGAAACTCAATTAAAACCGAGCTGAAGGTGCGTTCCGTAGCGCTCTCTTTGTGCATAGCGCATTATGCGATGTTGGCGCTAGAGCATACAGACTGGCCGATTTTCATCATCATGAACACAAGCACCGTACATGATTGATTATTATGTAACTATGGAGCTATATATCTGTATTTCTATATTTGCATTTGCACCCCTGTTAACGTTCTCCCTGCTGCGACACTCACACGAGAGAGAATTAATCTTCATAATCAATATTTTTTTTTTCTCCATGTGATACCGACCTGACAGTCTCGTGTAGTGCACCATACCCCCCTCTCTTTTTCCCGAGGTGTCGTCAATCCGAATAAGGAAGGATTTTTTAAAGTATGTACTTACCAGAATACGCGCCATGTACCAGTACCTATAACGAATCCTCAAGACCGATTAAAATCCAATAAACTAATAAAAACGTATTAGGTACCCGTAAATAGACGTAATCGAGTAGGTATTACGACCGCAATAATAACGTTACCTACTTATTAGCCTTAAATATAATATTTGTTAAATCGGACAGATAAATCTGCTCGTCTGTACATTCCAGCTTCCGTTCTCCGGACGGAATCAAGTTACGGGATGGAACGGCGCCTCCAGCGCGTTTTTGGATATTTTAGGAACTTTTGTTCGGCTTTGCACTGCATTAATTAAATGTTAGTTCGAAGTGGACTGCAGCTTTGAGTATTCAACCAAATGGAGACGAACAATACGCAAATAATCTATACATAGGTTTGCTACTATTGCTACTATCTGCGTGAAGGACCCGGTTTTAAGAAATAGGTAAGGAAGAAAAAAATAGGTTTTAAACAAACAATTCTCGTTCTAGAGCTACGATGCCAGACACACACAAACAAACCGTGAACATAAAATAACAAAAAATAAACTTTTTACATGCTTGCAAGATACATGCTAGCGTCGATTATGTATCTTGAAATTTGTTGACAGATGGAGTTATCTTTAGTTGACTACTCCTTTTGTCTAGATTCTCATAGACTGCAAGGGTAATTGAGTATGATATTTACTAGAATATTCAACTCCCGCTTGCCATGTTATGTTCGGAAAGTTGGCGCTTTGTTGTTTTTTTTGATGGCATACCATAGCCAGTGCGTTGAATATTCATTAGGTGTAAATTTATGGGTATTTTATTGCAAATATTATCAGTACAATAACTTTAAAAGGCTTTATTGGAGATAACTTTGCCCAGAAGTGGGACAGGGTAACTCATATAATCGATGAAGATGAAAATGATGGTATCGATCACCAGGTCTTGAGTTATTTAGTCAAAAGTATTTTCGATATAAATAAAACGATTTATACATGGACACGTTAAAAACCAACATCTGAATAAATAATTTATCGTAAAGGTTATAATACTGTATAAAAAATTGAAAATTCTAGAAAATAACTTCTTTATATTTATATTATAGTTAGAAAGAAAAGTAATTAGAAGAATATATTATCTATATCTTTGTATAGTCCCGTGGCAAGCTTAAAGCTTGTTCTACGGATACTAAATATCTCACATTTTACTACACTACCAATATATTAAATATTAAAAAGCCATACCTTGAAGAGTAGCCGATCGGATGCTGCCGCCCACACCAAGAGACCTCTATGCACTGTCCTCTGCACACCAATTATCCTTTTGGCAAACTCGCTCCAGTTGGATACTGTGATTTAAGGACCAGTGTGACAACGCTTACATTTTACAAACCACACAGTTTTCAAATTATGACAGTGAAATTCTTATTATACCAACTGATAAGCACAGATATGCTCATGAATATATAATCACCCCTATTAGAGCTTTGGGAGCTTTACTATAAAAACTGTCGTGGTTTGATACATTCATATTGAGATAAACGGGCAATACACGAACCTTATTTACGTAGACTATTGATCAACCGATTTCGTCCCAGAACGTGGGACTTCTTCAGGATCAAGGACACTGCAAGGACACGGATCACGCCCGCTCGCCGGTCCGCAGTGCACTCAGTCAGTGCAGTGAAATCGGTTGATCAATAGTCTACGTAAATAAGGTTCGTGTATTGCCCGTTTATCTCAATATGAATTTGGGAGCTTTACCTACGTTTCCACTGCTGGGACACAGAGACTTCTCTCTTGGCGAGAAAGATCGGGTCACTACGCTGGCGAAGTGCGGCTGTATGAATATCACATGTCCTTCAAATTTTTTAAAGCTCGGAAGAAGTCGGTTACCTCACAATGTTTGCCTTTACTGTTTGAGCACGTAAACACGCGTAGAGGCAAACAAATAAAATCTTAATATAAATAATGTATATAAAAACATTTTAGGAGGAAAAACCAGAGTTGCTTGGCGCGTTTAAAATACACAACCTTCGGAATCAAAGTCGATTGGGCACCCACTTAGCCATTACAGCTACAATAGTTTCGCCTTAACTCTCACGGCCTAGTGCCGTTGCACAATCCTGCGCCGGATCCTCTAATGGCCTCAATGGATCAACCGGCCGCGTCCGCTGACATCTACAGGCAGGATATCGCTAAGTTTATGTGAGAAAAATAACAATAAACATATACTGATACTGTAAATATTGCTGGACAATATACACAGCGACATATATACTATAATATAATAATATTATAAAGAGGAAAGATTTGTTTGTTTGTAATGAATAGGCTCCGAAACTACTGAACCGATTTCAAAAATTCTTTCACCTTTGGAAAGCTACATTATCCCCGAGTATCATAGGCTATAATATAGCAAAGAAAATTGCGGGAAAGTGTAAAACGCGGGCGAAGCCGCAGGGCGGAAAGCTAGTCTATTATAAAGCTGAAGAGTTGTTTGAACGCGCTAATCTCAGGAATCGCTGGTCAGATTTGAAAAAAAATATTTTAGTGTTGGATAGTACATTTATCAACATTCAGTTACTTTATTAGTATAGAAATATTACATTATTATTGTTGATTATAAAAATATTTTATAAATACACGTACATAATAATAAGGTAACATATCTAACATCTTTTTAATGCTACGTTTCGGACAAACCACTTTGTAAAGATAGTGTAAGAACGGATATTACCTACTCATGTATTTACAAAGGAATTAAAACACTACCTACTCAACTCGTAGTTGTAACTCACGAAAAAATTTGAAAGTGAAATAATCTACTCTCCACAGCATTAATAAGCCACGTCTACCCCGGTTTTAACATAAAACCTCTTTTATCACAAAAAGGACAGCTTTGGTGCTTAAAATTTTAAATAACAATGCAAGCTGACCCTTCTTAGCCACCTATTGTATACTTTTCACCATGTGTCAGAAACACTAACGCTTATAAAATATAATGCTTTAACTCCGACCAAGATATCAAGACCTTATGGGAAAGACAAGGTAGTTACATTGAGAAATTATACTACATATATATAGGGTGGTACTATTATATGGCCGGCACCAGGCTTACCAGTCTTACACCATCCATCAATAAATAGCAAGTTAAACAATATTAAACGTCTTCCCCTCTGTCCTTAATAATTATAATAAACAGGTTGCTAATTATTGGTGATTATAATGAAATACCTAACATTTAAATAATTATTTTTGCGTCTTAAACTGTCTTTATGCCCTCTACATAATTGATTAATTATCTAACGAACATAAATATCGACTTTTTTAAGTATTTTAGTTTAAGTCAAAGCATGGCTTTGGCTTTTCAGAGGTCTATTTCGGCTGGTTAGATGATCACGTGGAATTAATAGGCTGAATGTTGGTAATATTTTATAAGACCTGGACCTTTATGCGTTTTACTTATCCTTTGCTTACTAAAGATTATGTTGGGGACGGTAACCTATATTTAATGTTCGTTTTTGTCAATGTTAAAAGGTTTATGGGGGGTTTACTTATGCTCAAGATATTTAGGATCTATTATGCATAACCGCAACGCACAAAATACCTACTTAATACAAAAGGAACCATATTGGCAAAGTAGGAGCACACACGACTTTCATTCTGAATGTCGTGGGTTCCAAACCCACCTCTGGCTTTTGAAAAATGTATATGCCCTTTGAAAAAAAGTGCTCTAACAGCGAAGCCAAACATCTTGAGTAAACCTGCTGTTTACACAAGGCTATTCTGGGAATAAAGTTTGAAAACCATGTGATATTCTTAGCCAGCGTAGTACATTGGTCTAATCCCTCTCGTCCAGAGAGAGTCCTCTGTGTACCAGCATTGGAAACGTAAAAAAAGGGGGTTAAAAATATAAATTTTTAAAGACGAAGACAATCTAGTCAGGGGAATCAAGGTCGAATGAAATCTTAAAGACGATGGCTTTAATTCCGAAGGATTACTTGCTTTCCCTGCGCTTGTCAATATCCTAAACTATAAAAACATCAGACAATAAAACCAAGTGCCGCTCTTCACCTTATGCCACATACATATTCCATAAAGCACCCTGAGTGGTAAGTCGACAGACATCCACAGCGCATGATAACCGCCTCTTGGAGGCTTGCGGTCGACGTAATGGTCCATTTGCCGTGAGCGACGGGAGCATAAGGATTCTTGAGGTACATCTCTTTTAAAACAAAAATATGCCAGCCCTTTGCAATATAGAAAAAATAGCGAGTCTATAGGTTAAGTATCTATACTGGAGTCTATAGTGAAATTCGTCGTTATAACTACATATATATTTATTTTATAGTGATTGACGCTCACTTTAGTTTTTTTGTAAAAACATTCCAAGATCATAACGTAACCTTGGTCCTAGTCCCAGTTTAACCCTGGTGGCGCTAAGTTCTATCCTATCGAGGAGTTACGAAAGAGCTCGAATTTATCCCACATATTTTCAGTTCTGCAGTTCGTCTTTATAATTTCAGGTATCCAACAAGGTAATTTTATATAGGTAAATAAGTGTTGTTCAAAAACTAGAGTACCTAATAGACATAGCCGGTAGCAATAGAAACTAAGAATATACACGATCCGTACTAGTTCTGCGAGCTAGCGATGTTGTTCCGATATTTCTGTTGTTACTAACTTCCAGACTAGTGTTATTCTTTGCTGTTTGTTGTATTGATTTCATTTGGAGTTGAATAAGTTTGGTATTGGATACTTCGGCTGCGTAGTAACTTCAGATCTATCGTATGTTATTGAGTAAGGTACAGGGCTATTGGAAATATATATAAACATACGATGGATCTGAAGTTACTAATAACCCGATAAAACAATGAAACATTCTTTTCTTTTTTCATACAATTTGGGTCAGGGAAAAGTCTTCCATGTGCATTTTAAGCTTTTAAGCCTGAGTTGATTCCTCCGTCGACGCTGCGTTTAACGCACCTACTTTATTTGTTTAACTATCACTGGTATTGTAAGACATGCCTATAACATGTTTTTTATTATGATTAGGAAATATTGTTACGATTTAGGCCGAGCCTAGGTTAGTGTATTAAATTGTACAGAAAACTTTATTCATCATCATCATCATTTCAACCATCAGACATCTACTGCTGGACACTGCTACCTATATTATGACTTCCAGTTATTACAGTCGGAATATTTTATTATGTCAAATAAATATTTTAATTTGATTTTCAAAAACGTTTTGGGGTTGAAGTGGAAGCTTTTTTGGGGTTAAGTGGCATAAGCCAAATAAATAAGTAATTGATTGTATACGTTTGTCCGCAGAATGCAGTGGCATTGGTGGGTGGTGGCGTGGTGTCTCTCGGCGCCTGCACACGGCCAGTGGCGCTGCCCGACGTTGAGCGCGCGGCCGGCCGCAGAGTGCTCGTGTGACCTGCCCAGGACGCTACGATGCGCCGGAGACCACACTGCGCTGCAGGTATCACTAGATTAATTTTATAGTCAAAATTGGTTATAAAATTGTTACTCGTGCGGATGGCATTTTAGCAATCTTTGCTCTGTGTCTGTCACCTTTATGACATAACATGTTTTTTCTCAAACACAACCAATTGATGTAGGTACTACACAGTATTTACCCCAACTCAGTCGAAGCTTATGGGAATCTATCGCCTATTCAAGTTTCCAGCTAGATATTAGTCTACAAGCTCCGGGAAATGTAAGCCAAAGTTAGCTATTATCCAGCTAGACATACTGACCGCTGGACATAAAATCTATGTTGCCGGAGATTGGGAGAATTGGGGCATTTCTTGCGCTTAGTGGAGCGAGCCAATTGGTAATATAGATTGCTCCGTTCTTAAGGATGTGAGTTTCTGTACATGTTGTCAAAAAATTCAGTTTAATCTCTTAACTACCAAACTTCAAGGTAGTTTATCTAAACAAGTGTAATAGTATTTTTTATAACTTATTTAGTTTTTCTCAAAACCGTTTAACAAACATCGTGAATCTAAATTTTTATATAATTTGACTATCTTGCTATACGAGTATATCGTAATAAACTGTTTGGTGATCCGCTATAACAATATGACCACAACAACCGTTTGTCTGACCGCAAATATCTAGCATGTTGCCGAATTAGTCAGGTGAATTTGAGCATTTCTTGCGCTTAGTGGAGCGAGCCTATTGCTAATATACTCGTAGGTAAGTCCTCGAGTATGTGGTTGAATTAGCCTTATTTTAAGTTTATTGTTCTTATTTAAATCACTTTACAAAGTAAATACAATATATTATATTTTCAGTCTAAGTTATTTAAATATTACTTGCGAGAGATGCATATTAAAAGTTATAAAAATCAAACAAAAGAGTTACCTACCGAAACAAAAGAGGGATCGAAAAATTCGTTATAACGGGTGAACCGGCACTCACATATTTACGTTCCCACAGCTGGGACACTGAGAATTCTCTCTTGGCGAGAGAGATTAGGCCTTTAAGGCCAATGAAGCTTTAAGACATCACACACACATAAAATAATTTCAAACACAATAAATGATTGCCACAAAATCACAAAGCTACTGCATTGTCTAGTAAATCCGTAGTACGGTTAAGCCCGCATTACCCTGTTATCTGTTACGTTTGAATCCGCGTTTTAATTTTACGGTTCGATCGTCACTTTGTTCGAGCGTACCTTGTCTGAGCTTCTGTGTCTGTCTTTTGTAATAGACTAAGAGCCTGTGATGGCCAGACCTTCCTTTAATTCACAAGCGTGAAAATTCTTTCATGTGTATGTCTAACATAGGTAAGAATAACCCCCAAACATGAAACCTGGATCGCGGTTCCTTTGGGAGATAACAACCTTTTACCTGTTATCTCCCAAAGGAACCACGATCCAGGTTTCATGTTTGGGGGTTATTCTTACCTATGTTAGACATACACATGAAAGAATTTTCACGCTTGTGAATTAAAGGAAGGTCTGGCCATCACGGGCTCTTAGTAGGTATATAATAGCTTCTATTCAATTTTCTTCAATATACTAGGTGTTCTATCCGTAAGAGGTAGATTTAACATTTTATCTATCGCCACATAGTGTGATTTGAGTATTATTTGATTACAAAAACATACTATTAATATTGATACTTTTCCTGAAGAACAACTTCGGGCATAATTTAATGTTTTACGAAGTTTTTGAAATGTTCTTATTCTTGCACAAAGAGGAATCCTAAAATTTTAAAAACATCATTATAAAAACTAACGTATAAATTAATAATTTTATTCGAAATAGCAAACATAAATCGAAGGCTTATCTAAAACATGTTATAATATATACCTACACCTCTAAATTCAAATTATTTAAGCAACGAACATAATCCCAAAATCTATGCAAACACTCTTACTTCCTATTTGCACAGGATTTGATTGTTTTATGACCTTCATTATCTCGTTGATACATAGCTTAAATATTTAAGCAATTCTAAACCCTATTACTTTGGCCTATTGAATGAAATTGCTATCTCAAGATGGATAACAGACTGTCGAAATATCCAGCCGTATTGAGGTGTTATGTCGATCGTGTTTGTTCCATCGATTGTTGATTCCGAAACAATACCTTTTCGGAAATGCGGCTAACTATTGCTTCTCGAATTAAATTATAATTAAAACAGTATTCGATCAAAAACCGGGTTAAGTTGGTACAGTACCTATACCGAAAAACCGTGCTGCTCGCCTTTTGGCATATTATTAAATGCCAAAACCAACAAACAAAAACAAACGATTATAAGTCACCCGCGCGAAGAATGTATCAATGACGTGCGTGTAAGTTCGCGAACTTACGACGAACTTTCGCAAGCCTATCACCCACTTTAGACCGGTATCACAAGGAATATCAAGAGTTATCTAAAGAGCTATTATAATTGTTCAATGCAGTTCAAACTTTAGCGTGAAATAAACAGAGCAGAATAAAATAACTCGAAGTTCACTCACAGCTCGAGTACAAATGGTACAGGTCACAAATCAACCGATCCTGGCTCAGTAAACAAAAGCCCATTGCTTGGCAGCAGGCGAGTTGAGTAGGGTCTGATCACACCTTTCTCGACATGTCAATATCTTACTGAACGCCCTAGTACACACACAGGAAGTGTGGACTAACCTCTTTCAATTATATGTATAACTAAATCAATAATATAAATATTGCTGGACAATTTACACCGCAACATCTAGTTCCGTGGCAAGCTCAAAACTTGTATTACGGGTGCTAGATTTCTGATATACTTTTCCTATCTGCAGATCGTACAAATTTTCGGTTTCCTCACGATATTTACCTCCACCGTTAAAGCACGTGTAGTGAAAGCGTACACTTTTTTATCGTAATCAATAAGATTCGATAAATATTGTTAAAGCCACAATGTTCCAACGTAATTGTTTAATAAATTCACGGAGAAATAACAATATCATTGAAACAAAAAGAAAGTTATTTTATCGACGTCGATGCGTAACAATTTCATTCGACTAATGGAATTTTACCCCCAGGACAGGATTATACAGAAAACGAACAATATTTGGCAAATAAAACAGCTTATTATGGATAATATGTTATTTAATAACCATACATATTGCCTGGGCTATTACACTGTCTATTGAGATAGTTGAAAGATTGGCTGGGATAGACTAAGCTTGTTTTTTTGGCTGGTCTAAATAATGATTTACGTAATACTATACATCCTAATAATATAAATCTGAATAGTTTGTTTGTTTAAACGCGCTAACCTCAGGAACCACTGTTCCTATTTGAAAAATTCTTTCTGTGTTGGATAGTACATTTATCGAGGAATTCGTATCGTATAATCTAAACTATGTAGGAACATAAAACACATAAAAACGCAAGAAAATATTTTTATCTATCAAAATCTGAAAATGAATTTTTTTGAAACTTTTCTTCGGCATTGTATTATTTTCGCTGCGGTCAACACGCCACGGTTTATTTACCCATTATTGTACCTTGTATATAATATACGTTGGTATGTTCATTTATAGTATTGATGCAGAAACACGCAGTCGGTCAGCGACCAGTCGGAAGCTTTGTACGCGTAATGAGGCCACGGCCTTGTTGAAACTATAAATTTGTCACCCGCCAAATTGCAATCACGCTTCTGCTTCATCATACCTTTTATTGTAAAACGTGTGGAAAATCGCAACAGGTGGAAAATCAAATATTGTAGAAAAAGATATTGTGAGAGTTTGGTTTTTCAACATTTAAATAGTAACACTGAAGAAAATATAACACTATTAATAATATAATAAAATAATCAACTACTAGGTAGACTCGTAGATCTTTAAATCTTTAAGGGTTTATAGATTTGTGCGGTCAAAATTGGTACTACCGAAAATAGCTAGAGGTACTAGGTAAAGATTTGAGATCTATTGGGGTGAACACGTCATGGGTATATATAGGGGAGCCCTAAGATCAATTGTTTTTAATCCATTATATACCAAACACATTTTACTTAATCTTATCTTACGTAGAACTACATAGCCCATCTTTAGTACCAATTTAAGCCCCAAGTGGATTGTCGCAAATTGGGAATATATACAATACAATACTTAGACCAGTACCACAGTGGTCATTATACACAAGTCCTTTATCTTGTTACAGAAAATCGGCCGACACCTTCGCGAGCAGAAATCCCGAAGCAAGAACTCTGCGATCACCCTTCTAGACTGTTCTCTCGGCGGAGTAACCATCCTCTCTTCGAACGCTGTGTCAGAGTTGGCTGGAGTTGGTCTTCACGGTCTGGTTATATCCTCAGGCGAGATCCGACGGGTGCAGGCCACAGCGTTTGCTGATGTTGCTGATACGCTTCTGGCTTTAGGTGAGATACTTTCAAGGTCAAGAATAATAGTCATACTCGTATATAATGGGGCTAGATGTCGCTGTGTAAAATTGTTCAGTAATATTTATTTATTTAATGATGGATCCATTGGGTCTCTTCTTCCCTCCATGGTACTTTTCTACAATTCATACTTGTCTACAACGTATCTGTATTCGTAGGATAAATTACATTCATATGAATACGTTCAAAAGACTATGACCTGGTGATAAATTACTCAAGGAATTTCAGTCTGTTAGAATTTTTTAACAACTATAAGCTTCCTTTAACACCAATTAATTCCAAACTATGTCCTTGGTCGACATATAGCAGGTCCATTTTGTATAGTATCATCAAATAAATACAAATCCATAGTTTCTTTGATATTAAACCATAGAAAGATGAGTAGCTGAATAAGTTGGTTTCTTTCATGACGTTAAATTAGCGGTATCACTTCAGTAGAAGCTAATCTGCGCCTTTGGCCTGATTTCCCGAGGGCGCTTCGTATCCACATAACCGATAGTTAGGGTGCTTCTATCGTAAGCTTTTTACGGAAATAACCTTATACTTAGTTACTTTTTCTGACACTTATTTCTGATAAGAGCAGATTTTTTATAAGACAATAAAATCAGATACAATAACTTTTTAAACTATCATGGTTTTTAACAATTTAATATCAGGAAACTCAAAAACATTTGAATCAGGGTATGTTACCCGTTTCGTGTTCTAAAAAATAATGGCCTCCCCCATTATTGTATATAATATATCAACATATAAATCCACATCAACATCTAACATCGCATATGAAATACCTCAACATCAATTATTTAGTTATCAAAAATGTACATTCTAGAAGCTAAATAAATGTTTGCTTGTCTCACAGCCCTATAGACCCTAATTGCTCTATCTTCTTACCGTTTTCGCAACCTCTTGATATTCAGACCTCTTTCAATAGCAAATAAGCACTTATAAACATTTTCAGGTTTACCGAACAATCAGTTGCCTTCAGTGCCAACAGAAGCAGTTACACGTCTCTGGAATTTGGATAGGCTCGACCTATCCAACAATAAGATACACAATTTGGACTCTAACTCCTTCAAGGTAAGACACAATCTTGATCAGCACCACTCTGCAGACCATGTGATCAGTATAGCTCTATTGAGTTGTATTGTGATTCAGAGTTTGGACTGTAAGTGTATGTGGTAAGGTCCATTATTGCTTGTTAGGTTTATAGACGCTGAGATTTCATGAATGTGGGTGGAGATAATGGATATAGGTACTCATTTTCGGGTTTTATTTGGGCAGCACTGTATTGAATAGTAAGCACCCAGAGGATCGAATTGAATAGATAATGGAAATTATCATTTATGCCCTTCAGACCGAGTTAATGAGGCCTAAGCTGGGTTTGAAAGAACAATCACTTATTAATTTTATTCTGTTACTTTTAGTTAGTACTGAACAAACGAATATTTGAGCTCCAGACGATTAATAAATGAAACTTAGACCCCACGGTCAATGTTAGTTAGGGTGGAGACTTGAAAAAACCTTCAGGGTCCTAGGACAATAACAATCTTGCCAAACTTCTGATTAAGCTCACTGGTAACACATTACTTACAAAGTATATCTTAAATAGAAGTTTAAGTTATGAATTATAGCAATAAAAGCAAGGTATTATTCTTCTTCTGAATTTACTGTGAGATTAAGGTATACTTTATACAAATATGGTTAATTTCTAGATACTTTTTACTTGCTCATCTGCAAATATCTTTCCAGGGAATACGAAACCTAACTTACCTGGACATAAGCGATAACCAACTGACTGATATTGCTCCGGAAACCTTCAAACCGCTGACGAAACTAACCATTCTGAGGTTAAGAGGGAATTTGCTGAAGATTCCTGCATTGGCCTCTTTAAAGGTATACATTATTTAATACTAACTAGAGATTGTGATAGACAACACAATCTTAGCATCGCAAAATTTATTAATTAGTTTGCCAATAACTTTTAAAAAATATTTTTTGATAAGTCACCTAACAAAATATCATCAAAATAAATAAATATTGCTGGACAATTAACACAGGTTGCTGTGTGAATCTAGCCCGTGGTAAACTCGAAGCTTGTGTTACGGGTGCTTGATTTCTGATTTACTTAATATATTATAAATAAATAGATAGATTTTATTAACATAATATAAAACCCAAACATTCGGAAAAAATATTTGCAGATCAAAATTATTTTTGTACCGAGGCGGGAATCGAATTCGCCCGTTGCGCTACAGAGGAGAGGTTTTGATTGTAAGCGAGTACTCTAATAAAATAATCCTACTACGTTTTCTGAAAAAGGTCTCCCTCAATCATTCGGTCACTTCCATCCCATTATTCTAAAGTTATTTTATAACAGAATATCTGCCTAATGCCATAAGGCTCAATATTCCCCGTACCAGAGATGGTAAATGATATAAATCTGCCGAATAACGACATTTACGTGACCAGAATTAATAATAATAGACACGAAATATAGGTTAATTAGTTATATGGATCAGGCCAGTCGACCAACTGGTACAAGGTGACTCAGATTAAAATAAATAAATAAAATAAAATAAAATAAAAAAGCTTTTTATTTACCACTACTTCTTTGAAAAGTTTACAAAAACACAATAACTAAAAAAAAATCTAAATTTCCTAACTATATACAATAAATATTTATGTTAAATTTTAGTTGAATATGAGTAGGGTTCGCCTGTGGCGATAAAAGCCTCCTCCAAGCTTTTCCATTCTTCTCTGTCCCTTGCTTTTCTGGCCCATAGCTTCCCAGCCACTCTTGTTATGTCATCACACCATCGTTTTATTGGTCTTCCTCTAGAACGTTTGCTATCTCTTGGAAACCAATTTGTGACCACTTGGCTCCATCTATTCTGATTTAAGCGTTGTAGATGACCTGCCCATTTCCACTTCAAGCTCAGGACTTTGCGAACTGCATCTTTTGCTTTTGTCTTCGACCGTATATCTGAGTTTTTGATTCTGTGCTTTTTTCTCACTCCGATATAGCTCCGTTCCATTCCCATTTGGCATACCCTGAGTTTGTTGAGAATTTTGCTGGTAAGCGGCCATGTCTGACAGGCATATGTAAGGCATGGGGTAATGCAGATGTCCATTGCCTTTGTTTTTAGTGGTATAGGGAGATTACCTTTAAATACTTCTGGTGACTGGTGACTCAGATTAAGATAAACTATATTATGTGATATATATATTTACCACGCGAAATATATATTTTTATGGTCTTAAATCGGTAAAAACCAGGATTGCTTAAAGATATTTTTTTATCTTACCTTATTTTTTTTATACCTTATTTTGTATATCTATATTCTATTAGGTATATATCAAAAATCTAGAATCCGTACCACAAGCTTCGAGCTTAACACTGGGCTAGAGGTTGCTGTGTGAATTGTCCAGCAATTTTTATTTATTTAATAATGAGACAGCTATTATTATACACCCTGTGCAAGGTGCTACATTGATGTGATAGATAGACCTAACGAAAGTACCTAATCTTATTAGGCTTATCGCGATTCATAAGATAAATTATATTTATACCACGTCGGCTGTAGTTTATCTGGAGATAATATTATGATTGTTTATGAAATATTATCACTCTCATAAACTATTAATACCATCGTTGAAGATGCGTTGGATGATTTCATTGATGATGTTTGATTAGCTAGCTGATACATAGTATTGTAAAACAGTTTTGAGAAGGACTACTGTATATTGTGCTTTTCATAAAGATTTAGGACTTCGTTTGTTTGAAATTGACTTGCACCCATCGTAATACTGCTGATTGCCAACTGCCACTTTAATGAGCTAATCCGCTTAGCTATGTCGTTTTATGAAATAATAATAAATAATTAATGTAATGTATACTGTAAAAACTTAGCTAATACTCGATCCCATGTAATGCTTTAAAGTTTAAAGTAAACTGTAATATGACATTGTGTCATTAAAATAAATAAATAAATAATCAAGAAGTTAAACGTGTTGAAGATACATTATGTCATATTGGAGAACTGGTAACACAGAATTAACTGGACCTTCCTGTTAATATTTTGTTCGTGCGTTATTAATACATGAATGGATTATTGGACAACTCGACAGCCTTTAAAATTACGATAGTATTTGTTAATTTCATTCCAATTAACAATAATGTCACGCTTGTTGTGTTTAATGTTGAATATAACTATTTCATTTGCATTTTATACGCGGTTTTGGTTTGGCACAAAGCATATTTGAAAATGAAATAACATTACTGAAAAACTGAAAAATATGGTTAGTTAACAACAGAATGGTTAACAAACAGTACGCGTACATATTCAAAATATAGAATTATGAAATACGTAGGCTGCGGGACCGGTAAATGTAGTAAAACCATTTCTAAAATGAACGCCCCCTCCACCGAATTCTGTATTTTTTTTCTGTGTATTCTGTTTTTCTGTATTTCCTCTCACACGTTGAAATCATCACGGTTTTGTATAGGGGAGTTCATTTTTAGAATGGTTTTACTATACCAATATGGCTGGACAAAATATTGCAATAATAAAGCTGGTGAGACGACCTACTCGAGTTCTGGGAAGACTGCTGGCAAACTGCTTTATACTTCTGATAGACTTCTGGACAGAGTAAGGTCTTTTGGTTTGTTGGTTTGTCCAGCTGTGGGAAAGTACCTAAAGGCTAAGAAAAAGAAGCTACTCGTATGTTGCTAACCTTAGATAGGTTTAGAACAATTTATTAACATCTTAAATTTCGATTTATTATGTAATTATGTATTTTTTACGCAATAAAAAAACTTGAACAAAACCTTTTATCATTACCAGTTTTGTTTTATAAGTGTTCAAAATGGATTGTATAGATCACATTAAATTTCAATTAACGTTATGATTATAGGCGGCACAAATGCTACGAGACTTGGATCTATCAGGCAACGCTCTAGAAGGGCCAGTGGGACCGACGACCGTGCCTTCTTTGAGCTGCCTCAACACCCTTCAGCTGGCTGACAACACCTTCGCCAGTATTCGTCGAGGGGCTTTAGCAGGTAAGATCCATATGACCAGCATAATTTTGTGAAATTTCAAACCCACAACCTGAGTTTGGTATTATCACCGGACCACTGTAAATTGGTTCTGTATCTACATAGAACTGTTTGTATTTAAGTTTGTTATTTAAATTAATTTGTAAGTTAACATTGTAACTACTAGATCGACATTATCACTTTGTGACAAAGCTCTTTAAATAAAGATAAAAAAAACTACATAGAACGACGCTGATGCCGACTTTTGGTAAATAAATCTCTCAGTCAGTTTGACAAAATCCGCGGTAAGAGGGTAACGGGCGACCTATTCGTAGGTCGGCACATCACGGTCTTTGTAGTACCGAACTTAGTTGTAAGTTAGTAAGCAAACTAAGTAACACAGCGCTGTAGATTGTCTCTATTATGGACCTGCATGATCAATATGGTTAACAAAGGACGTTGCGGATACAATGTCTATATACAACCACAGTTGTTTGTTCACTTGAATGGATTAACGGATAAACTAACATCTTGATCAACATGATGATTTCATTAAATAACCCATTTATATGTTCTTACTAAGAGCTATGTTGTATATGTGGAAGCCGTGGACACATACAACTTTCATTCCAAAGGTCGTGAATCTGGAATATTATTGAAAAATAAAATTATTCTATTTGAAAGGGAACAGATTAGTTAATATTTCCATCAGTCAGTCGTCCCAGCACCACCCGGTTATATTATGCTATTACCAGTTTAAACAAACTACATGTTTTATCCGATGGGCTATGTCGGTGACGTTCTCCTACGTATATCCTCATTTCATGTTTGTTACAATTTCACTTAGTTTCAGTTTACCAAAGTGCTGTAAACTCAGTCTCAGCGGTAACTCGTAGACAATAGTGCCAGTTAGTAAACAGTGTTACCGTCCACAGGTCTAACAAACTTAGCCTCTCTCAACTTGGATAACTAGATGTTGAGGACAATGACTGGCTTTCAAACACTTGGCAATAAATATTCTTGATACTTTTACTCATTGAAAAATTTTCGATGTTATACTAATTACTAAGACTTGGCTAGTATGTAAATCTGTGTGACAATCCAGCCAAGTCTTAGTAATTAAATTAATTACTTCATGGTTAATGTTCTCGGGTCTAATCATTTAAACTCAATAATGATGTTGAGGGATTTGTCATATACGCACACGCACCAGGTGGTTTGGAAGTATCACCTGGATTTATAAGTACAATATACCCATATTTGTTTAAAATATACGAGTATAATCGCTTCGCCTCGGGTACTGGTTTGTTCAGAGATATAACATCACCCAATCACCCCGTAGGTAGGTAATATATTTATTGATTTAAAATTTACAACTAATTTTAGGAATTCAACCTAATGGCACTGGAGGGTAATTATTACGGTGTATAACATACTGATGTACTATTCTTAAGTTGGCACATCCAAACGTTAGTAAACAGTATTACCGTCCACAGGTCTCACCAACTTAACCCATCTGAACTTGCACAACAACCAGATCGACGTGCTCGAAGACTTCGCGTTCAAACATCTCTCCAATCTCACCCATCTTGATCTGTCGCATAATGAGATTGTAGCTGTATCAGGTATGTGTTGTATTTAAAAACTAACTCTCCGCCAGCGGCTTTGGCCGCTTTTTATTTAATTTCCCGTGTTTTAGTGAATTTTCCCGCAGTATACCGCTTTCTTAAACGTTTTTCGTAATATATATTATATTGGGCGCGAATTTACTTCATACAATCATTACAATACACCCTTTCTGCATGCAATAATTTGATAGTTTATCGATAAAAGCCTTTAATGTTAACAGTACAAATCGAATGAAATTAATCCCAAAAGATTACCCTATAAAATTAAACTCACTAATTACCTTTAAATTCATATTACCATCATTATTACCTTAAATTCTTAATAAGTAGAGAAACGATATGATTCTGATTAAAACTCCCAAAAAATTTGGTCATTTGAACAAAAACCTTCGGGCCTATTCTAGCGAGATGATTAGAGGCATTTTTCGAGATAAGGTCCATTCAGTGACGTTTTAATTTCCTGAAATCGAGAAAGCAACGGAAATAAGGCCTTATAATATTCTTCGAGTCGGTGGGATCTTCAAATAAGACTTGCTTAATATTCCCCTCACAATGAAACATACCAAATCATTTGTGAGGACTTTGATTGGCTCATTCGACTCAGTAGGTACTTTGCTCTGATGTATTACAACAGTAATATTTTCGCTTTAGCTGTCTGGTTGATTGGCTAAAATATTGTAATGCAAATGGATAAGGAATAAAAAGTGTAGTATCCGAATGGTAGTTGATTGAAATAAATGCTAATATATTAAAGCAGATTTTGTTTTTCGTGCCAAGGCAGGAATTTTCAAAATCATTTATTGCGTGCAATAGCCAATTTATCAAGGAAGGTTATAGGCCACATAACTTGAAAATAAAGGATTAGAATAGAGTGGTCCATAGAATACATTGTATAATTATTAGGGTTAATGAAAATATACCAACAACTGACGAGAATGACGACTATTCTGCAAACCATACCCGTTGGTAGAAAAGTATCTCAATTTGCTTTGTTTCCCAGGAGCGTCTCTAGCGCAGCTCACCAGCCTCACCGACCTGGACCTCTCCCACAACTTCCTGCGCTCCTTGTCGGCTGAACCGCTGAAGTCTCTCAGCCTACTGACGTCACTGCTTCTCCACGACAACGACATATCGATGATCGACGACGGAGCGCTCGCGATGCACACTGACCTCACAAGGTTCACTATTGAAGGTGAGCCATCCTTACTGTGTCGTTCTGTATACTGTACTAGCTTCCTGCACTCCGTGTCGGCTGAACCGCTGAAGTCGCTCAGTCTACTGACGTCACTACTTCTCCACGACAACGACATATCGATGATCGACGACGGAGCGCTCGCGATGCACACTGACCTCACAAGGTTCACTATTGAAGGTGAGCCTTCCTTGTTGTGTACTGTACTAGCTTCCTGCGCTTCTTGTCCTACAAATGGATCTAATAAGGTTAACCTAAGATTGAAGCTGAGTATTCCTATGTTTTCTTTGAGTGAAGTACTAATATGTATGCTTTTAGTAATTAAATAGTACAAAACAAAAAAAACCACACGAATAAATGCGATCATCGACCTGGTAAGTGTACGACTTTACCCGTGCGCAGAAATTGGATGGTAAAACGGATTTTACTGATTCGTTATAAATAATTTTGCAAAAAAAAAAAAAGACAACAGTATTGTTAAAAGGGTTGTTCCCAATATCAGCCTCTATGAAAATGGGTTACACCTTATTCTCTATAGTGAAAGAGAACTTATAAAGGTTATTAAGGGCCATGACTAGGTAAAAGCATAAAATTCACATTGTGATCGCCTCATAGAGTTTTTGTGAATAACCTCCAGCACCGATGTATGATTTTCCACGATGGAATTGACATCATGATAGGCAAAAATACTAGTTTAGAATATTGCACAAGTGCCGATTATTAAACGTGCATAGATGTGTTGTTTTACACATTACACTTCAAAACGAACGTGAGTCAGTATCATTTCTATAATCGAGAGTTTCTTGTAGAGTTTCAACCGAGTTTCTTTTCACCCGTTACGTCGGAACCCTAAAATTGATAAACCCGTCTCGTCAGGTAAAAAGCTTTGGAAGCAACAATCAAATGCCCAATAAAAAACAGATCACCATTACTGCGCTAATAAAACGGAATTCAATCGGCAATCACTGTTCGCATTTGTTTGCCATAATACTCCATATTGTTATCCAATTAATGTAAATGTTACGAACGGTTTTATTGAATTTCGTGTAATCGAATCGAATGGCAAGGCGCATTGGGCGTTGCTATTTGATTTGGTTAAGGCAACAAAACAAACGGGATTTGTTGATTATTGTTCAGAGTTTCGTTTGTAATCTAGATTCCGCCCCGCTTTTAACTAGATTTTGTTGCGGGAAGAGATGTCTTACTGTGTTTTCAGTATAGTAGCACTTTATTGTTCCTAGTTAAGATTATGAACGAGTAATAAACATAAATACATCTATAAACCCATAATACGGCCCTCGTCTGTGATGCATTTGGTATAAATACCAAGCACCACCTACGCATGGTACGAGTATGTATACCACGTGAACCAGGGGGGGTGGTGATCGCAATTGATACCTCATTTTGGTATATTGGACTCTCAATAATAATTGTATTTGCTTTTTGCGTTACTCACGCTTACGCAACCCTCCATCTGGCTTTACAGTAATCCAAGTATAACATATAACTTTCCAAATTAAATCCGTAACTAACGTAACTATAAAATCACTTGAAAGTTGGCAACTAAGTTAGCGTATGCGAACGGATTACGGTGTTATTTCGGCTGGAGTAATGAAAACCAACGTAATGGGGATAACTCGTTTTCATTTGGAAATTGAAATAGTTCCCCGTTTGTTAGTGACAGCTCAAGTAGGATAGCTGGTTAAGAAATAAGAAAATATTTGTCCAATTAGTTTACTGTTGCTGTTTCCTTCGTTAGTTTCTGTTGCAAAGTTCTTTTGTGCTTTGTATCTCTTTACAGAACTTTATATTTATTCGTTTTTTCATAACATTACCGTATTCATTTAGTACCGGCATATCTTTGAAAGTGCCTGATTTTGTGTGAAAACAGCATACTTACCTTTAAAGTTTTGGCTGTGCATTTTGTAACATTTTTTGAAATTTTTGCCGAAATGATGGCATGTACGGATAGAAACTGCATAATATGCCTCAACTTATAAAGCTATGCAGGTGATGTGTTGTTGTGAAACATCGCTTGCACAATATGTTTAAATTAGAATATAGCCTAAATATTTAATCCAGCTGTATAAAGCTACCTGTATCCAACGTCTAATAATGACATATTCCACAGATAATCCCCTGAATTGCGACTGCCTAATGGGCAGTTTCGCACGCTGGCTGAGAGAGGCGCAGAATCTGCCTCAGGGCGATAAGGCCGCCGCCGTGTGCGCTACACCGCCACATCTAGAAGGTTCGATGTATTTTTTTACCCTATATCTTTAAATACAGCTTGTGATGTGTTAGTACGAGTATAAACTTAAGTATGGCTAAAAACTTAAGGAGAATCAATACAATACAATAAAAAAACGCTTTATTGTACACAAAAAACAAAACACATGATTAAAACACAAAAAGTGACATGTACAATGGGCGGCCTTATCACTTAAAGGCGATCTCTTCCAGGCAACAACACTTTTAAATAATGCGTGATTTCTTCTATTTGAGAGATTATCCATTCCATTATAATTACGCATACTAAATAAGGCATTACCGTTATTATAAAATTAAAAGCTTCAACTAATTCCGGTTTGTCCTTAGGTGCGCTAATATCCCGCCTTTCAAAAAACAAGCTCTGTGATGAAGTAGAACAAGACAGTGTGAACATAGCAGCTAAAGACTACGACAGAGTCAATGCCATCCAGGATTACGACGTCGATGGCCTTGATGATGATATGTATGACGAGGAGATGGAAGTAGCTGGTGAAGATGACCTGCCAGTTTCGCAGGCAAAGGTAAGGTTCAACTATTCTTGTGGGTTGTTCGTCAACTCGCGTGAAAACAAAAGATAGATTCACGCGAGTTAGCACATTTGTATTTCAATGTGGCTCATAGTTTTAGATGTTACATATTAATTTTTATGTGTTCTGTGTGGCTTATAAGTAAATAAATACACATAAATGTTAGCTAAATAAATCCTTTGGTAAAGCTCAGGAAAATATGAGGTGGTACTATTCTTAGGCTGGCACCTCAAAGCTTAAACTAAAGTTAGGTTACGTATGTGTATGAAGAACACTTTCAAATTATAATTCTGAATATTCACCAATGCGCCGCTTGGATGAACCAAATGCTCTAATTCGGTTCACTTAATTGATTTGATTGAATTGAATAGTTTCAATTCTGTCTACGTTTACTAGACTATCTAGACTGGTTTATCAATTAAGTAATAACCTTCTCATGTCTACTAGATTTGGTTGCAGAAAGATTTAATCATTTATTCAGTACATAACACAGTAAACATAGGATATCTAATATATTTTAATTAATTTCTGTTCGTTAGTCTTGGTAAAACTACAGAACGGTAGGACCGATTTAGCTGATTTTGATCTTGTAAAAATAAAGCGGGCAAAGCCGCCGCTGGGTCAACTAAAATCTGTGAGGTGGACCTTTGTATCTTCTATTTATTATTGGGTATTTCTGAGTTTACTAAAAGAGTAGCAATCCAAATATTTTACTGACGACAAACTTATCTTAACTTAAATGCCCGTACCACAAACCTCAAGCGTACCACAGGGCTAATTGTTTTTTTCTAAATCTTTATTTATAACCACAACCATCTTCACCAGGCCCGTCTCATAGACGCGTTTTACGACGACGAAGAGGTCTACTTATCCTGGAGCGTGGAGCCTCCTACCACACATAGACACAGATGCACCGGAGTTACTGTCTCCAGATCTGGTGGTCTACCGAAGCATGTAGCCTGTCATCGAGCAACGCCTGGCAATGTTATACTCAGAGGCATCAAGATTGACGCTATTGATTTGTATACGTAAGTTAGCAATATAACTAGAACAGGCTAGTGGTGAGTGCAATTGAGCAATGTAGGACAATGTTATACTCAGAAGGATAAAGATTAAAATAGTTACCTAGTTTTAAAAAGTATTTTTATTGAGTTAGGTTTATTTTAAACGGTACGTTCTCAACGTGACAAGGCGTATCTAATAATTTAAATCCAAATGTTTTATAAATTTATTATCCGTTAATATCATCCAATTCAATCAATAAATCTCTTAAGAATATTTTTCTTTAAGATAAAAATCAAACTCTAAAAACGTAGCCACGTGTAGTAGTCAAAAAGATATTCCAAAACTCAACTTCGGCGAATAGTCAATTGAATTTCATCCGTTAATTATTCGGACATCAAATTCTTACTTAGCTAACTCGAATAATCTTCATAACTTCCCTGAGGAATTGAAATTGCTGAATTTCCGACTGAATGTTTTGAATAGATTACTTTCCTATTTACTGGGAAACTCTTGCCGTTCTGGTTATTTCATTTAGGGTTCTTTACCACGCGGGAATTAAAGGGAATTACGTTTCCTGTTCCGATAGCATCATCATCATTAGGAGAAATATGCTTTTAAATTAATAGAAATATAAAGGAAAGTTACCTTCTTGATATCTGATTATAGATTATTCAATACACTCCATAAATTATATTTTTATTTTACTTTGAAAAAATACCCAGAAAACTCGAAACAAATATCTGCAGATACCATTTGACCCGGGGCAGATATCTAAACAGAGGTCGTCATCAATTTTAATTTTATGTATGTTTCAGATTCTGTATAGCATTAGAAGAAATGGACCCAGAAGACAACCCTGCAGCGCTCGTGCTCGGCTGTGGAAACCCCCAGAAGGTGCGAAAGAGAGCAGCCTTCGCCACTATTATGCCAGTCGTAGTGACGAGGCAGCCTGCAGTGGCACCGGTTCCTTTGAGGTATGAGATTGTAAAGAAGAGCTTGTCTCAGTGCTTTGAATCCTCTTCACTTTTTATTTATTGCGAACCATTGTGTCTTGCTGTTTATGCAAATGAGTACATACACCACTGTGTCTGTACACACTGTAACTGCGCTGCCTGACTTTTTGTTTACCTCTTAGACCCTAGTGGATACATTTTGCTAAATTTTAGCTTTTTTTATTCCAGAGTCTCAGAAGTACGATCAAACGTCACCACAGACGGACTGCTAACCGTTCTGATATCAGTAACAGGGATTTCAGAACGTCCACTCTTCAGCGTGCCGAGAACACAGCGCTTATCCACAGACCTCCAGCCCATCCCTAAATGCTACGTAGTACTCGCAGTCATCGCTAGGGGCGCCCTAGTCGCACAAAAGGACACACCGTGCCGACCCAATCTAGAAGTTTCCATGGAAGGATTCCTTCAACCACCTTACGAAGTTTGCGCAACCCTATCGAAATACAAAGAGAAGGACATGCGGCCTATTTGCGTAGTCCCGCAACTTTTAGAATCGGGGTCTTTAGAGATGAAAGTTGGGTTCCGGAATTTGAACACGGCTTTAATTGGCGTGGCTCTGGGTTTGATGGTTATTATTGTGGGATTGGTCTGGTTTTTGAGGAAGATGTTGAAGAAACCAACGGAGTTTGAGCCCCATCGGTGTTTTAGGGCGGACACAGTGCCTGAAGAAACAGCTAGAGCAAGTTATGTTATGTTGACTGCGACGTCGAAAGTGTAAGCGTTGAACTAGTCTGAATTAGGTTTGTACAGTGTTATAAAATAACTTACTATAGTAGTAGTATACTTACTATACATATTATAGTAGTATAAACTAACTTAATATTTGAAAAATCAATGCAAAGATGCAGACGCGTGTAGAATTAGAGAGGTTTGTTTTAGATAGATAACCCTTGGGCATTTTAAATGAAACAATACACCTGTTGACTGTTACTGAAGTCGGTATAGCATTTGGATTTTCTAATAAAAAAAAAATTAAGGTAGCATTAGATTCTTGAAGCACGTTTAATGTGTGCTTGGGTATGCCATATTCTATTATAAGTTCAGAACAGTACAGTAGAAATGTTGCAAGTCATGAATTGAGAGTTTAACAATTAATGTGCCATGACATTAACTTCCAGGTATTACTGTACCTAAAGAAAAATCTATTCATAGATGTAATCTGTACAATGTTCACATAAACAATGTAAATAGTTTTTATACTTAGATATCTCTTTACTTTGAAATAGTAATGAATGATAAACAAAGAATAGATAACGTTGTACTAGAATTCTTAGACATACTAAGAATAAACTAGTTTTATGTAGAGATAAGAAGTGTAAAGTCTAACTTTGAGTTTTGTATCGTATGCAGTTCAGAACTGATTATTTTTAATTTTATATTGTAAATAGGGACCTAAACATAAGTTAGTTCTTATGCCAGTAAATATCAAATTTGTTATAACTAATTTATTAACACGAGGCTGTTGATTTAATAAATTTAATAAAAATAATTGACATGAATACAAAAATGCAAAAAAATAAATCTAACAATTTTATTTTCAACTACTGAATAGTTAATGTTACTAATATATCTTGTTTTAATTATTATTTTAAGTCGTATTCGGTAAAGAGCTTTATAACGTGCATTTTTATTAACATTAATTTTTAATGTCTTTTTTGTTTGACTTCCGTTTTTTTCACTGAAATAACATTGTATGTTATCCATTTTTCATAATTATGTTGAACGAACGGAATGCGTTTGAATTTTTTATTATTATATTTAATTATTTTAGTCATGGACAATTAACAAAAATAGTTATTTTGGTATGTTATCTTAACACATAAGATATAATCTTATGATCGATAAAAAAAACTTTAATTGATAAGCATTTTAAATACACGTGAATAAATAAACACTGTCCATAGAAATGTATGGACTATCGTAGAAGGGAACGTACTTATTTGTTGTCTTTTTTGTAAATAAATAAATTATGAGATGCCTTTTTGATTTTTAAATAAAAGTATTAACAAAATTGTTGTTTTTATTGTTTGTTTTTTTTTATTCCGAGTAATATCTTAATATCATCTTTATTTGATATACATAGATACTATTGATTAATTAGAAACTTAGTAATTAAACTTAAACCTTGTACTGCAATAAGAATTTGATGGATATTTTAATTAAAAAAAAATCTGAAGAACAGCCTTTCATATGACACTACTAGATTTTGATGCGGGTTTTCTAAATAGGTAGCGTAATTCAAGGGGAAGGTTTATTAGTATCTAGAATAATTAGGTACCCGAAGCGCAGTGGGAGCGGGTCTTAGGTTTAATATAAAACTAATATACTATAACGCTATTTCTATGACTCGAACCTCATTATCATAAATATATCATATTATAGTATCATTGGTCAGCGCCCAGCTTAAGGATAAAACGATAAAATCTCCCAAAAGTGTTGACAACAAAGAACTCTATTCGTTCAGTTATCAACAAAATAATAAATATTATCATTCATAACACAACACCATGACATTTCCTTGGATTATGTGGAGCAAAAGTAGAGTATAACATGGACAAGTACATGGTATTGTTATGGAAAGGGTACGAAATACAAATTACCTTATTTTTCCTCTTGGCGGGAATTAGTTTCTTGACGTTGGCAACACAGATACTTTCGCCTTGGACTAAATAAGGCAATCAGAGGTTTTCCCGTTTTGTGCCATGAATATGTTAAAACAAGATGTTTAATAATGAACGTTATATTATGTAATTTCAAAAGCCTAAGAATATATGCCATAACACACCATAAAAGGGTTTTCCTTATAAAATGCGTAATTAGATCTTTAAAGATTTTTTATTCATAAAATTATAATCACCTCCATTTAGGTTCCCACCGATGGGACAGAGGGACTTCTCTCTTGACAAGAGTGATTAGGAATGACAGATGTCGCGTTAAATTATTTTTGTATAGGGGCCACGTTTTATCATAAGTGTAGGAAGAATTTAAATGTTTATCTGCCAAATTTCGTCAACTTACAGATTTATTATTAGTATATAGAAAATATTACCGTATCCACTCAACACTGCTTCTGCGTAAGAGTCAAGGACATACAACTCTATTCATCCACAAACATCTATAAAGAAAATGTGTTTGGTTATTTGCATGTCGTTACAATTTCTCTGAAATTAGAGATAAAAACGGTACCAACTATAATATTGGATAGAATTTTTAAAAGTGACGATTTATCATATTTTTTGTCTATTTATACTGGCAACAGTAATATTATGTTTCTTTACATTACATACAGATAATTTAAAAAGAAGCTTGTTTTAGTTCTAAGAGTTCTCCTCCTTCCTCTCTTTCCTTTTAAAGCTTTCCTCAGGATAAAATTATACACACTAGAGGCGCTATTTTAGTGATAAGGTATCACAAATCAAAAAGTGATGGAAAACATTTCCTACATCAGTATCTGTGTCTGTGTCAGTAGCCGTGAAAACTCCTGTCTAATAAAAATACTGCTTATTGATCGTGATAACAGCCTTACCGTTATAACGTTATGTTATCATTACCAAATGACACAAGCCTAAAATCAGGTTTTAATAACAGCAACTAATTATCATACACATTGACACTACAAACGCCCCCTCGATAAACTAGAAATAGATACAATCATTTGGTATTTACCAGAAGGCGCTGCATTATCAGTTAACTTGCGCAGACGCATAAACTAAACAGGCACAAATTATACAATCTACTATCAGTCGTGTTTGAACAATGGTGGCGTACGGACGTGTCATTTGTTTATTTATTTTAATAGCAGCGGTAAACGCGAAAGTGTTTACGCGATGTCAACTGACGAGAGAGCTGCTCAAATACGGCTTTCAAAGGACTTTTATCAGCAACTGTGAGTTTAGTTTTATCTATTTACTTTTGGTTTATGTTATTTTTTGTAAACTGACTGACACTGATTAATTATAATTTTTGATAAAAAATTCAAGGTAAGTAAGTACAATTCTAATAAAAGTTGTTTCCAATTCGCTAGTTGTTTCTTATTCGATTTATCATAACAACCCATATTACGCCGCATTCTCTCCAATAACACCCAATATACCAGGAAGATTTGGTATAATCACCGCGCTTGCCAGGTTGTTTGGTGATCTCAGTCTTTGGGCAAAGCACACAGACCAAATAACAACCCATATTACGCCGCATTCTCTCCAATAACACCCAATATACCAGGAAGATTTGGTATAATCACCGCGCTTGCCAGGTGGTTTGGCGATCGCAGTCTTTGGGTAAAGTACACAGACCAACGCTGCTTCCATTTTACTGGTATAGGTAATATCTTCTATGAGAGATTAGAAGATGTTCAATCCACGTGGTTCTGAACATATTTGTTCAAATATATACTTTATGTTTTACATTTCTACCTTACCTCATTATTGTAACATTGTGTTACATCATTATTTCTAGCAGAAATACAGATTTGACATGATTATAAAGGCTTGTTTACGCCGAGTCAACATCGTGCGACAGTGTCACATGCTACACACTATTATTTGTAGCATGCGGCACCTTTTGGCACGCTACAAAAGTCGCATGTGTGCGCCATGTATATAGCAAATGATTTCTATTTGTAGCGTGCCAAAAGGTGCCGCATGCTACAAATAATAGTGTGTAGCATGTGACACTGTCGCACGATGTTGACTCGGCGTAAACGAGCCTTAACTAGCCTCAGGCCTTGCGGCATTATCAATACACGCAGTTTGCTGTGAAATGATTGTTTACGTGTACCTTTGGGGAAAACCCACAATGATTCATCTAACAATGGATCACAAAAACTCATCATTACATCAAAAATGCTATAGGTACATGGATAGTGTTTCAAAACTCATTAGCAACAGAGCCCCAAAAATTACTTGATAGACGATTGATATTTAGCAGTGTTCACAGTTTACGTACTTTCATGTGCATGCGGATTACCCTATAATTATGGAAACACTAAATGTTTAATAGGTACCCTATTCATATTTTTTCATCGAATAAAATCATCGAATTTTTCAATTGTGGCAATATAAAGACTTAATGTTATAAAGGCAAACAGATTTAATTAAAATTTGGTATCTTCAATTTTAAGAATATAGTTCTAACCCCACAATAAACACTAAAAATTTGATCAAAATATGATAGTTGAATAGGAGAAGTCCTATTCAACACTAATGCAAAGCATGATTGTTCAGCTTGGCTATATGAGAGACTGTTCAGCGCTTAATGTCGCTTGGTGTCCTTCAAGCGTGTTATGGCTAGACGAACCATCGTTGATTGTTTTTACTTAGGTACTTATTAACTGGTTTAAATACGTATTGAATCTGAATCATTTTATTGATTACCATGTTGATCTTAATACATGTTAATTTTAAAAGGTCAAGAAGTATTGTAGCTACAATACTATTTAAACTTGTTAAAGGAATAATGCTATAATAAGCCAATAATAATAAGTAAATACATATTGTATGTATTTCAGGGGTGTGCCTCATAGAAAAAGAAAGTGACAAAAATACATCGGCTATTCATGCAAAGACACCCAAGAAAAAGTACTACGGTCTGTTTCAAGTAAGTACCTACCTAATGAGCACTTTTGGGGTCAAATGTAAAATTTCGAACTATGCAGTCTTTAAACCTGGTAAACCTTATTAACTGGAACCTTATTAGTTTACCTTATTAAAAAAATGTGTTTTATTGAACCCTAGATTATCTAGTTTCATTGAACTTTTCAAGGTTTTTGTCACGCACTTTTCTCAAATATTTAATATTTGATTTTTTCTGCAGATAGGAAACGAATATTGCAAGGAGGGAAAACATGGTGGACTTTGTGATATCACTTGTGAATGTAAGTTTATTTCACTTTGTCGAATGTTTTATAAGCCTCGAGCAGACCGGATGCGTATACGTACACGTAAGCGTAGACGTGCACGTACCACTGAGTTGTAATGTATCGGAATGTATGAGAAAGGACACACTGCTTGCGTAACGTGACGTGCGCGTGCAGTGTGTCATTCCGATACATTACAACTCAGTGGTACGTGCACGTCTACGCTTACGTGTACGTATACGCATCCGGTCTGCTCGAGGCTTTTTATCATTAGGCTTATACTAAGGCGTGTTAATAGAATAAGGCCCTGACACAACCCGCCATTTTGAACTGAAACAACACAGATCATACTCCGATTGCTCGGACTCCAAGTAAGTTAGAGCAAGAGTTTATGCTTTTTTTAAGATGAAAATGAATATTTATTTCTATAGTTTATTATTTCATTCACAAGCATGCTTGACACATTGTTATTTGCATTTACAGACAATGGTCGTAATTTTGATAATTATATCGTTGCGAGGTGCTAGTAAATCCACTGATTAGGTAACGTTGTGTTAGATTTGTACGCCTTATCATTTAATGTTCATCGTTGTATTCCACAGCTCTCCTAGACGAAGACATAAAGAACGACCTCCCTTGTGCACAGAAGATCTTCGAGACGCAAGGCTTCAAGTACTGGAGCAAATGGGAGGCGCGGTGTAAGGGGCAGACCTTACCCGACATTGAAAAGTATGAACTCATTTGTTTTATACTGATCCGCCCGTGGTATGGTTATATGGTATGGCCGCCCGCCATACACTTTATTTCCAATTATTAATATTAATTGACGACCTCTGTGGCGCAGCGGGCGAAGGTACGCCTGAGACGCAAGAGGTTTCGGGTTCGATTCCCGCCTCGGAACAACTATTTGTATGATCTGCAAATATTTATTTCGGGTGTCTGGGTGTTATGTATGTAAGTATTAAAAAAATATCTATCTATGTATGGATTTATGTATTTATAATATAATTATATATTCTTATAATATATTTTTCTATGTTCTTCTATGTAATCTCTTTTTAACACCACTGTCTATATATTTATAACTGTCCAGTCCATACATAGGTTGCCTGGAAGAAATCGCTCACAGCGATAAGGCCGCCCATTGTACTCCAAATGTTTTAGTTTTAAGTGTGTATTGTGTGTTTTTGTTTCGTGGTGTGCAATAAAGTATTTTCTATCTATCTATCTATCTATATTATACAGAAATCTAGCACCCGTAACACAAGCTTTGAGCTTACCACGGGGCTAGATGTCGTTGTGTAAAATTGTCCAGCAATATTTATTTAATTACTAATATATTTAAATATATATTACTAGCTTCCGCCCGTGGGTTTGCCTGCGTGGAAATAAAAAGTGTTCTGTCTCAGGGTCTAAAGATTGTATGTACCAAATTTCATCAAAATCGATTGAGAGGTTTAGGCGGGAAAGCGTAACAGACAGACAGACAGATAGAGTTACTTTCGCATTTATAATATTGTAAGTTATGATTATTATCTATTTATTCAAGCTTCGAGCTTACCACGGGGCTAGTTGTGGTGTGTGAATTGTCCAGCAATATTTATTATATTTATTTATTATTCTATTGTATTCCAGATGCCCTGATTGGCAGATGCCACCCGTAAGAGCTTCGCCCCCGCGAGACAAGCGAACCACCACGCTACGCGGAAAGAGAGAGCTCAGAAGAAAACTCTATAGACTCGCCAGAATGTATAACAAAGATAAAAAATAAATAAGAAAAATATTTATCTGCCAAAATTACAAATCTTTTACTAACATAAATCGTCTGCGGAACTCAAAGTCAGCATTCCATTCTGTTCCTGTTCCATTGTAAAACTATTATACCTGAGTATACTTCGGTTAAAGCTTTTAAAATTAAGTTGATTAAATAATATGTTAGACTGATAAAAGCCATTTTCGTACCATGCACATGTTAATGTAGGTTTATACCTATAATTTAATGAGGTTTTGCGCAATTAATAAAATATCAGATTTATTTTAGATTAACACAATACTGCGGGAAAACATACGTCAGTTATTATAGAAATTAAAATTAAATACGAAAAGTTTTGCAGGCACTTCATTAATACCATTCTCATTCACAAGTAGAGAAATGGATAAAAAAAGTAGTAATGTGAGAGTAATATGCGGAAACACGTCCCATACGATTGGAATGGATTAAAGGAAGTTGAAGCTCTATGAATATTAATATTTCGACGTGGGTCAATTCTTGAAATAAACGCGTGTAATTTTACTTAAATGAAGAGAACAATGTTGTTGGATTCTACCAATAATGAGGGTAGTAAAAACTAACGAACTTATGAGCTATACACACGTTGTTTGTGAGACCCGCTTTGTCATAATCACCTATATTTATGTTCCCAATGCTGGGACACAAGTACTTCTCTCTTGCAAAGAGAAATTAGGCCTTAATTCAACACGCTGGCCAAGTGCGGGTTGCTGAATGGCGCATGTCTTTCAAACTTTTAAAGCATCTATAACTATTAGAATTAATTAATTTAATAGAAGAAAAATCAGAGGTAGGGTTTGAACTCACGATATCCGGAATAAAATTCCACTTAGCCAACACGGTTTCTGTCGTTAGTATTATTATTAATCTTCAGAAAAATCTTCAGCTTTGTACTGAGTACAGATTCAGCAGGTACGTTACAGAATTCTAATTCAATAATGTTCCAAGAAAAAGTTAGACGTATCTAAATTACATTCTATCTTATCAATCTAAAATACGTTTAAAAACCTGGGAACCGGTTATTTCAAATCGTTATTAAAATGCAAAAAGATTTCCCATTTTCTTTGACCGTCTCCTATCAGAGTAAACTAAAATTCAACGGGAGTTCACAGGAAAATTTTAAATCCTTTGTTGCTTCTGCGATAATTGAAAATAATGGAAAGCATTTATGAATCCGGGCCGAATGTTGTTTTATAATTTACGAATTTTTGGTTATAATTATTAAGTTATTACATTTTCCCGGGGGCTATAAAATGTAAATCGATTTTTGTGTAATTACCTATTTATATTTATAGGCTATTTTATAATTCATTAAACAATGTGCCCTGAATATGGATTTTATTAATCATAATCATTATTGGTAAACGTGATGGAACCTCTTAAGCCTTATGAATCTACTAAAAAGATCGTGATTCCGAACTTACTCGGTACACGGAACTAGTACCTACAGTACGGTTTTTTTTACATAGCGGTTTTTACAATCTCACAGACTTCTTCAAAATACATAAATTATACTGTATTTTATGGAAAATGGAAGCACATTGATTACACATTGATTGTTTAAATAATTAAATATTGCTGGACAATTTAAACAGCAACATTTAGCCCCGAGCACAGATTAATAACCAACCAGATACCTCATAACAGGCGAGGACCGCGCGCCAAACATATGGTTAAACCAACCATATGTAAAGCCCCGCCTCGAAACACGGCTTTAGTTGCGACCAAGTGTCAGACCCGTGAACTTCATATACGTTTCTATAGTCTAACGCAAGTGAAGAGGTCAGCTTATAATGGCTACTCGTACGAAGGACGTTGTCTCTTTTCTGCATTGCGCTTATTGCATTCGTTGTCCTTCTCGGCGAAAGCACGTGTAACGTTAGTGTTGTAAATTCTAATCGATATCGTTAAAAATAATAGACGACGTATATTAGCGGGTCTCTCGGTATTATTGTATGTAAAAATAAATAAGTAATCCATAAACCGTTGAAATATGTTTATAGAGTACTTACTCAGTAAAATGAATTATTAGTGATAAATTTTTCTAATATCATTTTTTAATTTTTAAGTTCTACAGATTTGTGTATTCCAAAAATAAATACATATCTACCTACCTAAATGATGCTATTTTCATTTTAATATGAAATTTTAAAACGAATCATCGAAATTAATTATCGACAAATTCGTTCAATGTTCCCAACCCGCGACCTAAGTGCGACCTTGAAATAGCCAATCACAACGCCTTTGTTCCAGTCCCCGCAACCCGCGCCTTCCTCCAATTTCGGTGCGTTTGAATCGGAACAAAAGTATTATAATGGACCATCTAGTGGGGGTTATCTGTGGCCCCGAGGTAAACTTGAAGCTTGTGTTACGGATGATAGATTTCTAATATGGAATTAATACAATAAAATATTTTTTATTACACATAAACATGAAGAACACTTGGAACAATAATTGTAGATCGTATAAATTTTTGCCCCGAAGCGGGATTCGAACCCGCAACCTCATTCGTCGCAGTTATTTTAGCTGTAGCATTAAATTCCTAATTTCTTTCTTGAATGTTTTTTTCGTAAAACATACATATTATTTTATTTATTAGCTATAAATATATATAACATTTGTTTACAAGTGTCTCCTAATTGCATGGCAAAGCGTCGAATCAATTAACACTCCACATTCGTTAATTATTGCACACTTACCCCCCGCTCACCATCGCCTAATTACTGAAACATTAATTAACATGGGGTGGAATTCACCCGTTTAAAGGAATCCCTAAATTAATAAAACGTTACTTATCGTATTTTTAAAGGGTAAAGATTACTGAGAATAACTTTATCCTTATAGGCTTATTCGCAATTTCAGATTTAGTAATTTATTAACATAGGAAATATTGTTGTGTAATATTATTCATTGTTAGTATACCTCTATAGACGATATCGCGCACACCGTACTGTAGATACGTGCGTGCGTTAAGGGCGCTAAAACTATTTTGCCTCATATTATGTAAATTATCAATAGCAATTGGTGTTGGTAGGAATCAGAGTAGAATAGAAAATTAAAAATATTGATTGTGTTTGAAAATACACAATTAGGTAGGAACACAATTTTAAAAACTTTTTCTAAACAAAGATATTTCAAGTCAAATGAGCAAATTTAGCTTATGATGCAGCAAATATTTTAAATTTGCCCTATTCCGAAGAAATTTGTATATAAAAACAATACCTAGGTTTCCATCTTGACTGGCCGTATCTCTAGCTCTGGGCTCTATCATAGGAATAGCCACAGGCGTTCGGAATATGGCTGCAGACATTCCCAGATATCCCTTTGTGCTTTGAGCATTACGTTGAAAACAGATGAAATTGATTTAATTATACACTAGCGATTAAATTCCCTTGGAATACAACATGATAGATGTTAAAGCATCAGAATTTCACTCACAAAGGGACTACCGGAAGAAGAATTACATATAATTGAGCTCAAGTATCAAGCAAATGTCAATTCACCAATTTCTGTTGTCTGAAATAAATTTTATAATTTTAGAAAAAATTGTTTATCTCTTAGTCGGTCTATGGACACCTACGGTTCGAGATGGTTATGCTTTTACACTTCGACAGCTCATAGCAACATTAAGTTACCACTTTGGGGGGGGGGGGGTGATTGATTTGATAGTGATGACATGTCCAAGTTAATTTTACGGACAAAATCTGAATCAATCAATCAATCAGTATAATCACATCACCTGATGGTAAATATCGATCATTCCAAATATCTTGGAGAATAGACAATTGGTATTCATCAAGTATTATAATTTCAAAAGTGTGAAGATAATAGGTCGAAGTACTGACACCAACTTCACCTAAATATTCGCACCAATCAAAACTTGAAAACTCATTTTAGGAGCTCATTGAAAATTTATTCAAAGGACAGAGTTCTAAAAGTTTAGCATACTTCTTGTAACTGGAACTCTGTCAAACTGAATTATTCTAGTTATGATCTTGACCTCTTTTGTCTTGATCATTGTTATAAGTTAGGTTATAACATTAATGTGGAATGGAGATCGCTAAATTGTTTGCGAATTGGTTTAAATAAGCGTAAGTGAAGGAAGGGAACCGTGTTGGCTAAGGTGGGAGCACACTCGAATATCATTCCGAAGGTTGTGGGTTCAACCCCTGGCATCTTTGGATTTTTGTTAAAAGTGAGCAAATACAACGCAGCCTACCCTAAATAATGTCTGTAGCCAAAGAGAATTACTAGATTCTCTCTCTCATCAGTCCTCGGAACAGAAATCGTTTAACAGCCCTAGAGCCATTGTTCGATCGCCAACTCGAGCCAATATTTGTCCAATCCGGCAAATAGTGGTATTACTTAGACGATTTTCTTTTATGCGCCCCGTGGATAACTAGTTTTTTTGTAATTTCTTGTATTTGTTACATATTTTGGAGGCTTAGAGAGAATTAATCTTCTTCGGTTGTCAACTTTAAAAAACACGTGGAGGCAAACATCATGAAACCGGCATGTTTTGATAAATTTTGGAAAGTTTAGAGGACTTGCCACTTGAAGGACAACCCGCACTTGGCCAGCCAGAGTGATGAAATAAGGAATAATCTCTCTCGTAAAGAAAAGTCCTTGTGTTCCAGCAGTGGAAACGTAACTAATGATTCTTGGTTATAGTTAAACTATTCGCACTACATAATTCTAGAATCGTTCGTAAACCAATAGCTTATCTTTCGTTTCGAACACGTTTAACCTTTAATCCAATCTAGCTTCAATGTGATTTAAGCGCAGCTTCTGTATCAGCAACATTCATCTATAATCATATTCTCGTTGCTGAATATAAATATAATGCGCTCTACACACCAAAGCCGGCGGCCCGCCGGCACAGCCCGGCGGGTTAGGCCGCCGGCCTTATTTTGTACCATGATTGTACAAAATAAGGCCGGCGGGTTGGGCCGCCGGGCTGTGCCGGCGGGCGGTGTGTAGAGCGCTTAATAAATCATTTGTGGTGGTGGCACCCCTGTGACGGAATGCATGATCTTATCAACAACATTATGATACTCTGATACTCTGTAGGAAATGCTCAAAATAAAGTATGGTAAGAATTCACTTCTTTTTTGGTTAAGGCGGTCGGCTCTCGGTGGATGCAGGCCGCGAGCGACCGTTATGACTGGAAGTCATATAGGGAGGCCTATGTCCAGCAGTGGACGTCCAATGGCTGAGATGATGATGATGATGACGAATTCACTAGATATTGTAAGGTTGGGTTATTGTTGGCGTCTGTAGAAAGGCTTTATTCTGGTTGAGGTTGAAACATTAAACAATCTAAAACTTATGCCCAAATTGTTGTACTGTACACTTCATTTCTGTTGATGGTATATGTATTTCTATAGATGGTAGGTTGGAGGTTTCGCGAAGGTACCTGCTGGTTGTAAACACTTAAATAATATATTAAAGTGCCTAGGATCCTCGATTAATAAGCAGTTTTCTTTAAGTCATCTATAGGTTTGTTGCTTGCAGATAAAATGATGCCCAGATGCCAGAAGGCATTTCTGAATATCAAATCTGAATCTTCTGTCAGTAAACAGTACAGTAAAGCTTATGTTAGGCAGTGAACTGATGCAGACCGAATATCATAGTAAATAAATAGGTTTAATGCAAAGAATCACTCTCCGCAAAGAGCCCTGTCATTAATAGAAGCTAACATACTTACCGTATCCCGGAAAGATTTATTCGAGGTATTCAAACCAATACATTGACATGAAGGTTTAGGCTGTCTCCCAAAGAGGTCGAATAAGACAAATTCCAAAAGAAATTATTACGAAAATAACGCAAGAATACAGAACAGCTCTTATGGCAATGTTTTACCCCTTTACCCCCTTTTTTACCCCCGTACGATACTTGCTTTGTTGGCAATACATTTACATGGAAAAATATTCTGATTTTTGTGTGTAAGAAATACAATAAGGAGTGTAGTGAATGACTGTCTTTATTTTATCTTGTGAGAACTTGTATCTTGCAAATTGGGATTGTTCCTAACAGAATATTCTTTGAAAAAATAAGTAAATTTGGTGAGTTTTGGTATGATTTTATTTCCAGAAAAACCAGTGATGTAGAGATTTCTGTTATTTTAACAGACAGGTTAGAAGAGGACAGGACAAGGAAATATTAGAATATCGCTTGAAAAATTTACGGAAAAATATTGCTCTTTTTATCTGTCGTAAAACAAAACATTCTTCAATTATCCTGACTGATACTTTTTGAAAAGAGTCGTTCAAATCTGTTCTTATAAAATTATCTATTTTTATGGTGTTTTTTTAAAGTTAAAAACAACTCGTAATCAATACATGATGGTACTCACCTAAAAAGGAAATCGTTCTATAGAAATACAATTGAAATAGTAAAAAAAAATTAAAGACGAAAAAATATTCAAGCGAATTTAAGACAGAGAATAAGACAAATTACTCCACATTTTCATGAAGACTTTGTCAAGATCTTCACACGTGGTCAGACGCAAGAATCCCAGTAATAAAGGCGGCTAAGCCTTAATAAATCACCCCGGCACGTAGTGAATAATAACACAACTGTGAAAGTGAAAAATAACTATAACGCCGCGGCTAGGGGAGCGAACAAACTGTTTAGTAGAGGAAGATATCGCGGTGCTGGATCCCTCCAGCGTGTATGAAGCTACTCTTATAATAGAACATGCGTTTGGAAAGAGCCAACGATGTAGTCTCTTTTCTCATTATAATTAAAGTACGATAAAAAACATAGGCTGGTGGTCCCCTATTAAATTCCAAGGGTTGCATCTGTATTATCATAACTTCTCATATTACGTCTACTTCCCAACAGAATCCATTAAAAATATCGCAGAATTTCATAAAATAGTCGCCTATACATTTACTGAAAAAAATAAATAAAAACATTGTGATCTACCACATGACAAATCTCGCGACTCCAAGAAATCAGACGGTCGTGCTAAGCTTCGCTCGTGTGGCCGCACCATCACAATAGGAAAGATTTATGGTGTTTACTTGTGAGTGACTGATGGCCACAACAGCATCGATTTATTAGAACGCGTTATTGAGGAAGTCATCTCTTCGAACCCCTTGATTATGTTGTTTTCATAACGAAATATTATTTATTCTTTCAGAATTTTCCAGACTTCGGTAAATAAATAAATATTGCTGGATAATTCACACAGCAACATCAACAGCCCCGTGGTAAGTTCAAAGCATGTGTTATGGCTGCTGGATTTTTGATTTAATTAATGGAATACTCAAATAAATGATTTGTCTTCTTTTTTCTTTCTATTTTCTTTTGCTAGTTAGGACTAGCACAGGGACTATAGTGGATGGCATAAAGTGAGGGAGGCCTATACCGAGCAGAGGTGAAATCCGGCTGCAGATGATAATGATGATTTGATCATTTGAATAGCTGTAGCCGAAGCCATACCCTGTACCAGGCTTTAGGGTCATCTCACACGGAGTATGACGCGACGCCATACAGTGCTATACACGAACTGTTTTCGCTACTTTTAGAAGGTCGTGTCTCAGTGTGAACAGACCCTTAAAGATGGCGGACGTCGACAGCAGATAAAAGATAAAATTTCTACCTTAGACACCCCAAGGGATCGTTATAATTAAGATTTCTACAGATATTCTTTATAAATCTCCCTTAACGGAGCGAAATTATTAGTATTAAGAACTCAAACTGCGCTTTAGATTATGAACATTTTATCTATATTGGAACGTTTTTTTTTCGTTTCTGATGTAGATTCTTCTATTACAGTGGCGATTTTGTAAGTACCTAATAAAAATTTGAAATGCGACGTTAACTACATAATTAAACGCATGAAAAGTTTCGCATAGCACCTAGTATCTACATCTATAATAAACGTATTCTTTTACTACGGTACCCTAAAATTGCAGTCATGAATATTACACGAACCTGTCAAATACGAAATAGATTAAAATTCAGAAAGAGCCCCGTGTTGGAGGTTTTTAATAAAAATCACGGCTTCAAAGGGTGTCACAGCGAGTATGTTATTAGTGTGGGTACGGGAATATTAGACTCGTACAGTATCATTTAATATTTTTTGTAAGTATACCTTCTTTGTAGATGATTGGACTGACGGGTACAGTGATGAACAAAATTTAAAATTTAAATTCATGATCAACTAAATATGACTGGAATTTATTGGATAATTTCTGAGTTTTTCACAAAATTAATATCCAAGGCATTGAGATGGAACCATGATCTTTACCTTTGTACTATTAGTTCTATAAATTAACAATCATTGAAAAAAAAATCATATTTCATAACAATAGTATTATTTAATAAAAAAAAGATAAAAAATATTTAAATTAATGAATACAATGACCGAAAAATAAAATATTTCTGCATAATAGTCAGTTTTGATAATTCCATGTTAAACTTATTATCAAATTTATATATCAATGGGTTGTCCATTGTTTTATAAATCCTGACTCGATTTGACGATGCCTGCAAAAGATTATGGGTCTATTCTGAAGCCACCATACGGCGAATTTCTTATAACCTACCTTAATTCGGAAACAATTCATCACCCGACGATACCCAACCCTACTTAACCCGCAACCACATTGAAACCACCATTCCACTATGGAGCGTACCGGCGCCTTTAACGCCTTCCACCGGATCCTTTCCTTCGTCGGGATCTCCATCTTCGCTCCCACCAACTGGAACTCGAGATCATGGTTCTTTCTTCAAATATTCAACTTTATAGTCGGAATCCTCTGTTTTATCTTCACAAGCGGGTTCGTTGTGACCCATTTCGACAATTTGCTGCTGTTTATCCAGGGCGCTTGTATTTGGACTACGGGAGTTATGATGACCGTTTCTTTAGGGGTCTGTTTGTTCTTTAGGATGGATTTTAGGTGAGTGTTGGTTGGTTAGGTTTTGGTTTAATTGTATTCTTAAATATTCGTAAAGTTTTTATTATACAATTTTACATTTGGTCCTTTAAATATAGAAAGCCCTACTATTTTTTTTGTTTATTAAAACCAGCATACCATGAATAACTTTAGCGCGTTATTATTTATAAAAATGAAGTCTTACTCATACTCAATATTAGAAAAATCATATTTTTACATTACAGAAACTTTCTCGAGGAAATGGCATTCAAAGACAACATGAAACAAATGCCGTTCATACAAACTGTCCTTAGAATGGACCGCGGGACGAAATTAATGGAACTGAAGAAAATGATCGAGGAATCTCAAGAACTCCTTCTAAAATACACTAATATATTGCTAAAGGTCTATTTCCTTGGCGTATTTGTGGTGGCTACTATGTATCTGTGTAGTCCTATTTACTTGATTATTGCACGGAATGATACTAGTTTGAGATTGCTAGGTAAATGTTTTGCCATTTCTAGGCATATCATACCCCTTTACTAATTAATTAAAATAAGGTTTCCACATGTTTGTTATTTTTCAGCTTTTGATATGTGGTTTCCCTGGAGTTTGAAGGATATCAGAGTGTACATAGCATCTTTTATATTCCACGCATATTGTGGTTATTTGTGCTCTGTTGGTAAGAAAAATAGTTAATTTATTTATTACCTATGTAAAAAAAGCAAATCTCCTTAACTGTTCGACATATTGGGAGTATCTCGTAGTAATATAGTGGATACAATAGACTTAAATACATTTCTGAATTAAAACAATTTCCACAGCATACCCAGGATTCCAATCTACAATAATATTCCTAACCGGTCAGCTGATACGTCAAGTCCGGATCCTGACCTTCATCCTGATGCATCTAGATGAGCTGGTGAGGGAAATCACCGGAAATGATGATGGGAAGTGGCAGCAGTGTTGTACTGCTGTTCTGTCACAGTGTGTCAAACATTACGTCTCTATCAAAAGGTAAGCTATTGGATCAAGAATTACGAATTTTATATATTTTTCTGTTTGTCGTTTTTATTGTGGTCAATATTATTTTTTATTTGTAAAAAGTTTAAGTGATACAATTACTATAAAACAACAATAAACACATACGAGTGTAAAATAAAGCGATATCTAGTACCGATGAATTCTGTATGCAAATTTGGGCTTTGGTCAGCATTTTGTATTTTGAAAATCTAACATTATGTAAACTTTACAGAATTTGACAATAAATCATTCTTGTTCGCAGGTCCCGTTTCACCGGTTAAATAGATAAAATTTATAATTTAATTTAATATTTTGCATCAATTTATTTTCAGGTTTAGCAACAAAATGAATATAATTTGTCGTCCATTTTACCTGACGTTGATTTTAGATGCCATAATGCTTGTCTGTGTGAGTTCCGTTAAAATAGCAATTTCTGTAAGTTGACGTAATATTAATTTAATTAATTTTGTGTACATTAAAAGTTGACGCATTTACTTGTAATTTTGTATTATAATTTATTGTTGCCCACATACATAATTCGAATTGAATTTGAATATAATATGTATGATAAATGTATTATTGTTGTCAGAAATAAATGATTTAAGTTCGAATTGAATTTGGTCTTAAACTTGAAACTTGACACAGAAATATTAAGGAGATTGCCATATTAAAAAACAAGAAACAAAATATTATCCATGTATAAAGATGTTTTAAGATAATAAATAAAAACGTTTTATGATGAATTTAAATTAAGTTAGGTTTGATAATAACCATATTGTTTCAGGATAAGCTATCTCCAGACACAATAAAGTACTATATCCACGAACTTATGTTCATTCTTGTAGTGCTTATGTTCTGCCTGCTTGGACAACAAGTCGAAAATGAGGTGAAAATATATAATAACTAGCAGCCCCCGCGAACTTCGTCTCGCCATATACTTTTGCAACTATATCCATACTAAATTTCATCCAAATCGAATTGTCCTGCGTAAGCATATATTTTCCCGCGGAAGCATTTAATTTTTACGCGGTAAAAAGTCTCTCGCCATATACTTTTATTTGCAACTATCTACATACCTACTAAATTTCATCGAAATCGAATCGAATTTTCCCACGTAATCATATATTTTCCCGTGGAAGCATGTATTTTCCTCGGTGAAAAGTCTCTCGCCATATACTCTTATTTGCAACTATCTTCTGCATACTAAATTTTATCTAAATCGATTTTTTCCGCGTAAGCATATATTTTCCGCCGAAGTATGTATTTTTCCGCGGTAAAAAGTAGCCTATGTTAGGATTAGGATATTACATTACATTGACTCTCCCCCCCGTTCCCGTACCCGTACCAATGACGCGCTGAGCGCGGTGAGCGACAACCTCTAGACTTTTTTCTAATACTTGCATTTTTAAACTCGTGATATCTTCCGAATGGAATGTCCGAATTGAATAATTCAAAAAGTTATAAAAAGGTATTAAAGCCGTCTTGAATATAAAGTAATTTATTTTGATAAGGATTAATACCAAGGTACAAATGAAGACCCTTTCAAGAGGCGACATATATAAATTAATATTTTAGAATAAAAAACTGCTTACTGTGACATAACTATAATATTTAGACATATGCTGTCGCGACATTTTTTGTAGATAATGATGAGTTCTGCAAAGTCGTAGTACATGATTTTGTTCTATCATCAATAGTTTTCGCAGCGCACGCGACGTAAGGAATTTTTCAGGTCATTTTTTTTACAATATTGGAGTTTTAGTAAGGATCCCTAATTTTTTTTAAAATATAATATAGCCTATGTTACTCGGGGATAATGTAGCTTTCCAAAGGTGAAAGAATTTTTGAAATCGGTCCAGTAGTTTCGGAGCCTATTCGTTACAAACAAACAAACAAACAAACAAACAAATCTTTCCTCTTTATAATATTAGTATAGATAAAACTCATAAACGCCTTTTAAATAATCAGTTATTTCTTATTTTTTTTCACTTGTTTATAATAACTCATTAATCATTTAATTTATTTTCAGTGCGCATCCTTAGAAAGATCTGTGACTGAAAAATGGTATATTTTCGACAAGAAACATAAGAAAAATGTACTAATTTTCAACATGGCGCTTAGTCAGCGTATGCCAATTTATATATTTGGCACCATAACATTGTCTTTACCAACTTTTACTTGGGTAAGTCACAGTGGATATGAAACAGCTGGGTACATTAAGACATTAGCCAATGTTGATAAAACCGCGATAAAGCTTTTCACAAAGATATTAAACTTACTTAGTCTTATAGAGATAGAAATTGATGACGTTTTCCGTGAATTAGAAAAAAAATGTTTAATCATTATTTCGAAGTGAATAAGGTATGCATATTATAATATAAACCTGTGGAAAACTATAGGTTAAATATTTATTTATTAATACTATTAATGATAATAATATTACATTCAAACTAACTCAGCGGATGTTTATTTGCTACATTGTAACTTTTCTCTCGAAAACTTACTTCCTTCAACACGAATACATTATTTATGCCGAAGTTCTGATTGTAATCATATGGGCTGTCTTTAAGTGTCTTTGTACACCTACTAAACAAAATAATAATATGAAAAGTTTATTTTACTGTTCGTTATTATTGTTCTCTTATCTATTTTTTTTGTTTATTGAAATATTATTTGCATAAGTAACAACGTTAAAAAAACTGAATATCCTTGAAATTTCTTTAACCTTTATTTTGAAACAGGTATTGTCATTCCCAAATTATATCTAACGATCTACCGATCGATATATCGTCTTTTGGATTAATCATTGATTTAATATTATTCTTATATTTCAGTTCATCAAAACTGGCACGTCCTTCTTTACTCTGATGATGTCGTTTTTAGAAGAAGAGAAGTAAACATGAATTGTACGTTTGTACGCACTCACATCTTACGTAGGAACTTCATGATATCAGCCGTTTGACGTCCACTGCTGGGCATAATCTCTAATGATTTCCAGTAGAAGTTTCTTCGTCTCCAGAGGGAATGTGAAAATAGGGGTGCTTAGGCTTTATGCTATTATATGAGATGAGATAGAAATAAGATCCACAGGAGCTCTACTGGCGCTTTCAGAACACGAGTACAATTCCAAAGCCGTTTAGTCTTGAATCGAATCGCCATCCAATTGGAAAATGTAAATGATGCCTTCAATCTTGCCCAGTCTGCGTTTGACTTTGTGTCCAAGTGTCTCTATAATAACATTCTTACCTTAAACGCGACTAAAACAAATTACATGACCTTTACTCTACGTAAACAGGGACAACCCAGTACGACTCAATATGTAATTCGCGCACACTCAACACATTGTTTAACTGCCTATCCATCTACTAACCATGACTGCACTTGCTCTACACTTAAAAGATGTAGCTCTACCAAATATTTAGGTGTTATTATTGATCAACACATGACATATGAACCGCATATTATATCCATCACAACTAGGGTAAGGAAGCTGATTGCTGTTTTTAGAAAAATAAAACGCATAGCTCTAGAAAATCAGCTAAAAACAACATACTATGCACTTTGCCAGAGTTTATTATTGTATTGCATTAGATGTTGGGGAGGGGCTGCAAAAACACACCTATTACCGCTGGAAAGAGCGCAGAGAGCAGTGCTCAAAGTGGCTTACTGCAAACCATATAGATACCCAACCACCCAACTCTACAGAGACTGCAATATTCTTACAATCCGCAAGCTATTCATACTTCAAACACTATTAAAACAACACCAGCAACCAATAAACATAATAACTACAAATAAAAGACGGAAAAACAAAGTTTATAAACCCAAACCATGTAAAACTAATTTCGCACAACATCATTCAAAATTTCTATCACCTTACCTTTACAATAAAATAAATACAAACTTAAGTCTCTACAAAAAATCATATATAGAATCAAAAATAGCTATAAAAAGTTACTTACAAGGTATTGATTACAACCAGGTAGAGCAACTATTAAAAGTTATATCTTAGTTTTGGGCTAAATTAATTAAATTAGTATTGTTAGTTTAACTATAACATTTAAAACTAGTAATATAAACTGTAGTATTAGTGTGGTTATTTTTGTATCTAATGTAGTTAACTACAAAATCATCTTATGTTACTTACCACATCAAAGGCACACAAATGCGTTACTTTTAATAAGCAGAAGCTTGAGCCCTCGCGTCTAAATACAAGTTTTAAACTTAGTTAGAGCGAGGAGTCATTTTTTGTAAATTAAGGTTTAACTCAAGTACTGAGCCACTTGTAATTACATATTGAACAATTGTGAACCTACTATAAAAATGATTGTACTTTGTAAACCACTATTTTGTGAATAAAAATTTTATTTTATTTATTTATTTATCTACTTCCTAGAGACTTACTTAAATAAACCCTCATTTAAGTATAGAGACCTCTGTTAAATGTCTATTGGTATATTATTCTCTATTCTCCCAACGAATAAATTTTAATGATATATATTAAGTTACGAAATGCCCTCCAGCGTAAGCCTTTGGACGCATTCTGGCTGAGAACCAGAAATACATTTAGTAATGGCCGAAATGTACGTAGATTTTTACTGTAATTGATACGCTATTGAGATATGGAGATATTGAATTAAATAAAGCTAAATTGTGCACTATGTTAACAAAACAGGAATACAAATTTTGAAAAAGGTTAACATTTTTGATAGGCAGATGGATATTTTGCTTTGCTTCAGAGTAGACGACCTGCTTTAGTTATGAAATAAATAAAATAAATGTTAATTGTATTAAAAAAATTACTATTAATTTCAGATTATTATTTGTGTTTTATTTGTTTCTTACAGAATTTATGAATGTATTTAATTTATCTTCTAAAGCCTAAAGCCGCTTCTATGTACCTATTCATTTGCTAAAAAACAAGCTAGTCGTCAATAACGCAGTCAGAATAACCATAGAACCTAATCAAAAATGTTTTCTGAAGAAGCCTCTTGCCAAAATCTTATTCGAGTGAGTACACATAAACTAATCTGAAAATATTCGTGTTATTCTTGGAATGGTATATTTTCTTGATTAGGCTTATTTTCTCAGTGTATGCGTCGTTCAACTAATGGAGATCGTAAATATTCTCCTCAAGGAATAAATCAACATCGAGCCATGTTTATTTATGAGAAGTTAGCTTGAGCCCCTGAACTTACTCGTGAGATTAGATTGGCTGTAAATTGTATAACAATTTTACACTTCAACACAATCTTCATTTCACTGTTCGGAAGTTCACAGATGGATATTGCTCTTCCTTATTAAAAAAAAAATATTTATTTACATACAAAATATAACAATACAGTAATATTACTAATGCGCTATATACATTAACCGTTCGACTTATTTACTAATTAATTCACAAAATAAAATATTGCAGTCGTGTTATGACAATTATTTGGATACGTTTTGAGCCTGAGTTGAATATAGGTATTTATTTGATAGTGGGCAATCTGGTAAATCCGGTCGAAAAGTGCAGTTATGTATTTAAAAAAAATGTCTTTTGGGAACTAACTAACCGTGTTGTATAAAACAATATTTGTATCGGAGATAATCCATTTGCGTGAGTCACATTGGTCACCGTATTTTGATGAATTTGTCAATATTGATTGTATTACATATGGATGGTGGTCTTGGCATAGCTTTATTTCGTCTCTATAAAAATATTTTAGACTACTTACATACGTATTGTAGCTGGCTCAGTACATACTTAGACTTACAACATTATTTACATCTATGCTTACAGCATAATGTTGTGTACTTTTGGATCAATTTACCATATATATCGTTTTTTTTTTAATATAAAAATTATGACGCTACAGATACTTGGCCAGTACCCTTATTTGCTTATAAAAATCATTAAATTTACATACGTTAAAAACACAATAACATTTATAGGCATATGTTTTGTAATTTAAGTGAGATAGTTCTGAGGTAAAACTTTTAAAAGATGTCACCCTGTGCCTTTGAATCAAAGACACTAACCTAGGAGTAATTTCACACCTGAATATAAGCCCTACTAATCCGCGAGCTTAGGCAACAAGCAAAGCCAAAGGCCGTGTTAAGAGGTGCCTTTATGACAGGTGTCCTAGTTTCTACTATTTATTTGCTACTTCATAGGTAATATATATTTGGTGTAAAAGGTAATTTTAAAAACATATAATATACCTACATGTTTTTATCTAATATTTGATTATAATTAAATTATAGTCAAATATTTCATGAACGGAACACTATAGGTATCGGAAAATTTTCTTTGCAGACTGTTGTTTTTTAAAGAATTATTATTATTATTTAGCATTCGTTATAAAAACTGTTATGTTTTATGTGAATTAAAACTTTTTTAATTTTTTTTGAACTAAAAAAAAAAAAAAAATTCTAGCTGGGCATTGCCGTTAATACTAGTATAATTAGAGCGAGTATTGTTTTATATTACTTCGGAACCAAAGTTGTCTGTAAATTATCCAGACCCAGATGCCGCTAGTTCTGCTCCACTGCTCCGCTGGGAACTGAAAACTTACTGAAATTTTACTCGGCTGGAGTTTCTGCCATAGTTTTAAGAAACTTAAGTTTTACATTTTATTTTTTCTCTATAAAATAATCCTGTATTTCACTGTATAGCCCATAATAAAATACATAACAATAATGTAAACAATACTATAATATTGATCTTGTAGTTTTTCCCACACAATTTTCTAATAATTTAGAAAACTTAAGTGAGAGTCAATGACTATAAAATAACAAATAATATTATTGATGTTCAACGGTACAATTGTAGGTATGTATTATTAACATGGTGGTGGAGTTATAACTTTTTAACAATATTTGAACATAGAGTTAAAATGCAGGGATAAGGGAGTTACAGATATAGTGATATCTGTAGAAGTTTATATATAAATAAACAAAATTGATAAAATATATTTAATAATTTAAAAAATGTACAATACTTTTACAAAAATTTTTAATAATTTAAAAATATACAAATTACAATGATATTTGGTTCCCTTAGCTATATAAAAAGTATTAATCACAACCCAGCCCTTTTATTATAAACAAGCTTCTCCCGATAATTTAACTTAACCCATAAAATAAATTAAAATAATAATGTCCCCAGGGTAATGCTTTTTGATGACACATACAATTTTGAGGATTCTAGATTTTCTTACATTTGAGCATAGAATATCTACTGAGAAAACTCTTTTAAACAATTATAACGGATTGTGATGTATATCTTGTTATTATCATTCTTCTATAATTGACGTAGGTCCTTGGAAATCTTTCAGGACTAGACCGGGGAGATTGGAAGTCAGGACATCTGGAAATATATCATAAAAAGTGATATTAGGTATAAAAAGGTATTATTTAAGGTATTTATATTATTTTATTACAACAGGAATAACTCACGTATTTAGGTACTAAGGAGTTAAGGAGTTTTTATTGATGTTAGAACTAATTTTATTTATATTTATTATATATTAATTGTAGATTAAAATAAAATTTTAAAAAGTAGAAATTTACTATAAGATTTTCAATGTATAGATATCTTAATCTTAATTTATTAATTTGAATTGTCAAACTATAATAGTCTTCCGACAAAGGCCCCGTCTAAGAATTTCTTTTAATTCCTGATTCTCGATGTACAGTGAGCAATAATTCATAAACCTTAATAATGATTTCAGTTGCTATGATATAATAATTATAATCATAGGTACCCTGCAGAATAAAAAACCCTGCAGCAGATTTCAATATCCTTCTACCTATATTATGTTTCAGAAAGCCCGTGATAAGCATCACCAAGGCAATTATGCAAAACGAGGCGACAGATCTCCACAGATTATCAAATACCCGTGATTCGTATAATCCGATACCTTAGAGGACAAACTTTCGGGTTGTTTTCTTGACCCTTAGGTAGTCCTTTATGGTAATGCACTGGGCCCAAATCCTTTAAGCAAAGGGCTGAGAATACAGATTAGCATGTAGTCGAGAGGGTGGCAAAAACGCCAAATTGAAAATGATGATATGTGTTTTTCTGGGTGCTTGGTTAATGTTAGGAATCTTAAAAAGGACTGTAATATTATAGTAAATTAATATTGTAGCACACTCGACTTTTATTCTGAAGGTCGTGGGTTGAATCAAGAGAAATGTTTATAAATAGGTACCGAAGACGAAACGAGCGTCGGTCGAAAGTTATCACTAAACCAAGATAATTGAATTTCTTTCTCTTACTTGTATATTTCGGTGGTGATAATGTAATCGTTCTTGCATCGCGCGCTCCATTCAGGCCAGTACTTGAATCCCTCGCGGTAGAAAATCTCGCTGGCACAAGCGGTGTCATCTCGAATATCATCGTCCAGTAGAGCTGGGGACCAAAATATATCAATTATCATTTCTTATAAGATTCGAGTAGCTTCTAACAGGAAAAATTGGAAAAAACCCCATTAAAGCAATTCGCGTCTAAAAAACAGAACCTTACAAGTTTTACCTTATATCTATGGATACCCTTGTCCATATTATATCTATGGATGCTCTAAGCATCGTTTTTCAAAAATATACCTACTGTTTTCTATGAATATCCTGCTTCAATTATAAAAATCTAACTACACCGGTGACCTTCGTGTTCCAACGTTATCCTCATAAAAGATCAGATGAAATACATAAGATAGCTGGACAATTCACAGAGCACTAGCCGCGCGATAAGCTCGAAGTTTACATCTGTTCTATACTGATACAATAGATGTCCTATAACTTGTAAAGCTTGTTCTAAAGTGGGAGGTAAGCTGCTATTGTGTTTTTCGTTATTTGCGACGGAGATTGAGCACTTGACCGCTCGCTGTAAAGCAGCACTCGTAAAATCTCAGCGATGGATTTTGTACACGACTCTGACTTGCTGCCAAGGCCTATATCTATACTAATATTAAAAAGCTGTTTGTTTGTTTGAACGCGCTAATCTCAGGAACCGTTGGTCCGATTAAAAAAATTATTTCAGTGTTGGATAGTCCATTTATCGAGAAAGGCTATTTTTTGATGAAAATAAGCAAGCGTAGCTGTTGGCGGTCGGCTAGTGGTAGATATAGCTGTCCCCGCGACTCTGTCCGCGTTAAATTATACAATACAATACAATACAAAAACACTTTATTGTACACCAATAACAAAACACACAAATAAAACACAAAAAGAGACACGTACAATGGGCGGCCGTATCGCTAAAGAGCGATCTCTTCCAAGGAACCTTTGGATGGAAAAGAGATGATATTTAAGTAAGACAGGGACAGGGAGTAGGACAGTAAATTATGTTTGTATGATGCCACGTCTTATCATAACTGCAGCAATTTAAATCCTGTGTCTCAGACATCTCAATGTTTATCTGCCTCTCATCGAATTCGGATTATTTGTATAAGAGTTATAGAGGAACATACATACAAATCATCGTCAAATTAGTTTCAGTATATTGGGCTTATAAATACAATATCTGTGAAAACAAACTTACTTCATGACCGACCCTTACCGAATTATTATTAGTGTAGATTATTCTACACCGCTTCTTGTCGAATATGTTTTATCACACCGTTGGATTTACTATGACAAATAGGGCAACAGCCAGCGGCGTGGTCTGCTTGAGCCACAGGAGTCAATAACATCTACTTAACTCATTTAGCAGCATACCGTTTTCATGTACAACAACACACAGTTCAAAGACTTGTAACGTTCTTGTTACTATTTGATTCTTATTGTCGACGTCTTCTTGGACTAAACACTTTGTCGTTGTATTGAATCACACCGACACTTAGATAAATTGAGTCATGGACATTGTCTGAGGAAAGTTTTTATTCGACTCTTTCGCTTTAGTGCCCAATTTTATGGTTAAGTTTATGAGTTGGTTTAGTAGTTACTGGCATTATGGTTGTTATTTACTAGGAGTATTGCGGAATGCAAAGTAGTAACAGAACAGAATGTTAGAAGTTATATATACCCACTAGCTGACCCACCCCCGGTTTCACCCGCTTTATTATCAAGTTATTTCACTTTTTAAGCCTTCCCCGGTCGATTTCGGCTATTCGAGGATTGTCAAGGTTGGGTTTGTTGATTTGGGTTTTACAATTGTAAATTGTATTTGAAACTGAAACAGGTAACATACCATGATTTAAGTGTTTTTGAGTTTTCCGATATTTCGACACTGTTGCAAGCGCCATGTTCACGGACAGACAGTTCAGTTTCAAATATAGTTAAAAGCCATGATAATTTTAAAAGTTATAATTGTAAATTGTCTATTAAGCGTGGTGAAAAGACACGATATTAGCGGGTAGAGATAGCGTGGTACCTTTCTTTGACCGACACCACGCTTATCATTACTTAGATAAATATTGAATGAACTTACATTCACAAGCGATATTGCAGTCTCCGCCCCGCTTGCCTTCTTTGCACCATCGACTTGGTATCTATTAACAATTATGATTGCTTTGTTAATAAGTAAGTACTTTATTAGATAGAACACGAAACGGGTAAGATACAATGATTTAAATGTCTTAGATATTTGAATATTGGTAAGTTACAAAATATTGTTAAAAACCATGATAGTTTGAAAAGAAAGTACTAGCTTTAACAACCCTTTTTACACTCAATAAAGTTTTTATTTATTTGATTTAATATTTATTCCTTCCTAAAAAAAGGCAATAATATGATTGGTATATTAGTTTATTGTGTCTTTATATCGCTAATAACATACCTTGTACAGACCGTAAGATTTCTTTCCACTCGGACTCACGTAGAAAAAGCTAGTGTCTCTTTTGCTGACCTTCTCAATAAGACACACCCCTGGACAAAAAGTATTTAGTCAAATTCTGTTGGTTTTTTGTGTACGGTAACTTAAATTCATCCTATCTTCAAAGAGATGGAGTGCATTCGGTCAATTGGGAAATAACGATTTAATTTTGAAGTAAATAAAACATATGAATATATGTATCCTAAGAGAGACTAAGACAGAAACAATACGATGATTACAAACAATCAAGTTGATTAGTTAAATCTCTTTGCGACGATATCAGAACCAATCACAAGGCTGTGTAGCTGTATTAAAAAATAAATGTTAGATCTGGCGATTTTTTTTTACAAATGCGCTGGATGAAACTAAACAAATTAGGCAAAAACGCTACTTTATTGTGATAAAATACATACTACTGAAACTACAACATAAAAGAAAATGGTGACAGGTTTTTTTCTGCCAAGTTCATTTAAATCGTTGTGTTTCTATATATTTAAATAAAGTTCTTGACTTTTAACTTGTGTTTGCAATCCAGGCGAACTAAAAAAAGAATGTTTCTTTAATTGTTTTTTTTATTTGATTTTACATTAAAAATAAATAAATGAATGAACAAAACCTAAAAATTAAGATAAGTTTCATAGGTCCATGTCCACGGCTTTCCCATCATTGGGTAACGTCCTTAAATTAATTTAATTTTTGCACTGTTTTTGTCATTAAATGTCGGAGTAACCTAGCAACACAGCCTGTATGCTGAAAGTTATTCCGAACACGTTGTACAAAAAAACTTTGCCCCAATCAAGAGATTTATCATAAAAAGGAACAAATATGTTTTTTTCTGATTTACAAAGGATGATAAAATATATTCGTATGGCAACTTTTTTAAAGAATGAAATGGAAAATAATAATTAAGGTATAATTAATCTTCCTAAGTTCTTAATAATACACAAATGATTAATAAAGAACTATCAATTTTCAAATGACTTTTGGTTCTTCACTCTTTCATAACGATTGGAGAAAACAACAGCGTTGGCGCCATTGTTTTTTTAATGCATTTCATGCACATAAAAAACCTCAGAATCAAGTTCAATTACAGAACATTCAAAACATTGTACCACAATTTAAATAATGAACGTAAACAAAAACTCACATTGCCCAAGAAATATATCTTTAGAAACTCCTGATCTAAGCAAATCTCTTGCCAATTTACACCGACTGTCATATTTTTTACCACAACACAACACACTCAACAATAACACAAGAAATCCACGAGTGATCCACATAATGATTACTTACTTTATAACAATTATACACGCGCAATCGCATATAGCTATTTCGTTTCAATCAATTTTCAATCATAATTTAATATACATAGGTCTTTAATTTACTTTGAATAGTTTGGACATGGTTTTAACCTGAAACCAGTAATACTTTATCATTATAATACTAATCTAATCTTTCAAGTTATCGCAATAAGATTGGTTTTCGCTTGACTGTGACAGTGTTTTGTACTTTGACTTTAAATGTCAATGTCATGCGTGATAGTAGTTTGATATCATTTTGAACTTTACTGCATATAGATAAGGCTATTTAAATACAGGTAAGGTGTAGTTTTAACTTCAATACATAGATATATTTATTACGGGTTTTCCGCGTGTGCACTAAAATGTAATTCGGCAAGAACAGATTTAGCAAACATTTTAACCGAAGAACCTATATTTTTAGTTAAGTTTATAATTGCATTATAATATGAAAAGTTTTATCAACCGTAGGTTTTCTAAATAAATGAAATATATAGCTATTTGAATATAAGGACTGCTATTATCAACATTTTAATATGATGTTCATTATAAGTTTATTTTCCGGCGGGATTTTGATCTATTCAATTGATAGGACTTCTTGCTGAAACGATTAATTCTAGTTTAAAAGTATAAAGAAGCTGGCTTTTATTGAAAAAATTGCTATAACTTTATATTATATTAAACAGAGATTACTTCACATTTTCCTGAAGATGTGTATATTTCGCAACGTTGCCTCAAGTTCAGGTAATTTAGTAGGATTTCCTGAAATGAATGCAGACCAAAAGTAATGCACACAATATCTACTTGATCCTTCAAAACAATACCTCATTTTTACAGAATTTATGCATTTTTAAGGATTTAAGGCTTTCTTGTTTCATTTAACTGCGATGCTTTCAAAGTTTTAACTTTTTGCAACGCTGCCATAGTATTTAAGTACGTGTATATTTAAGTACGTAGGGATCAATAATTATTTTCTTTTTGATAAATTCTCATGTAATTATTAACAGACGCCTGATATTGTATTCAACTTATTTTATAGTTAAAAGATTTTGACCAAGAACTCATGTGCCGTTGATTAATTCTGAGAAAACATTTTCATTATGAGATGTTTTAGAGGAAAAATTCAAATTAGAAAAAAATCTCGATTCCGAATATAAAAGTAAAGGACCGAATAAATTGGCCTTTTATCATGGAATATTACAGTGGGAAAATATAAAAACGTGGGCGAAGCCGCGGGGCTGAAATCTAGTAGATAAGCATTAAAACTTTCAAAACTTTTGGGTTGTATCATATTAGAACATGGTACGAGAAAACATGAACATACGCACTGTTTCAAACACCATCTTCATGGAGAGACATAATATATCAAATAACAAAGCTATCATAATCACCCCTATTCACTTTCCCACAGCTTGGACATAGGGTAGGGTAGATGATAATAATATAAATAATAAATAAATAAATATTCCTGGACAACTCACAAATATCTAGCCTCGTGGTAAGCTCGAAGTTTATGATGATGATAATAATATCTAAGCCTTAAAATAACATTGAACTTCATCCTATATTCAGGAATGTGAACACTAGAGACGAATTTCCGTCGAAGTTTGTTAATGTTTGGTGGTTTACATAATTATTACATAGAGACGGGATGGCTATTCTGTGGGAGTCCCTGAGGGAGCGTGGCAAGTGTGTCTGAGACACTTCTTGGCTTTGTCTAGTTAATTGTACCTATGTATAGCTTAGTTATGAAGCCGTGTTGGCTAAGTGGGAACACATTGTCATTTAAGTTTCATTCCGGATATCGTGGAAGCAGAGGACTGGATGTACATATATACGTGAAAAAATAATGTGCATAAAACATGTGCTCTACCGGTGAAGGCAAACATTGTAGGAAACCGGCATATTCTGAGAACTTTAAAAAGTTTAAAGGATGTGAGGTCATTCACCAACCCGCATTTGACCAGCGTGGTGAAATATGGCTTAGTTTCTCTTTAAAAAGTTTGAAGGATGTGAGGTCATTCACTAACCCGCACTTGTCCAGCGTGGTGAATTAAGGCTCTCTCTCTTCAAGAGAGAAGTCCCCGTGTCCCAGCAGTGGGAACGTTAAAAGAGGTGATGATGATGATATTATTAAATCCTACCTATAAAATCCACGTGCTTTCCAGAGCGTTGAAACTCGCATAAAATATTCCGTAGAGTGAAGCGTTCATAAGCCGAGAAGTGGCTGTTGTTTAGAGCGCCTGAGGCCGTCGTGAAAAGGACAAGGGTCCTCCACTTGCATATTGCGTTCTGGAAGGTTCTACAGAAAGTTGCACTGTTTTAACGTTTGCTACTGTTTGTAGATCCGTTTCAATTCGATTTTTGAATAAACATCTAAAGCATAGCTAAACACCAATGATTTTAATATTTAAGAGGCCTTTTACCGGAAATCGCGAAATTGTTCGGTTTTCTCGTCCTAATTCTATGGTTTACGTTAGTTGTTTGATATTACAATTACATCTTTATAATAGTTCGTTTTCTCCTCTACAAAAGTAGTAAGAAACATTTTAGATAACTTGTTTATATATTGAGTAATAATCATTCTCCGGATACATGTTTCGTAAAAAACGCTCGAAGACCTGTTTTCTTAGCTCTAATTTGTAGATTCTAACGAATATGGGCGATCAAACTAATTTTTATTATGTTACGTATATCCTATTCTTCATTTAGAGTAGAGTACATTTTCGTTAAATGCTTTTATTCTAAAGATATACCGAATTTAATATCGACCGAAAATGCTTCGAAACAAACCTCAATAACTCCGAAGTTCTAAATCAATGGGACGTCATATTTATATCAAAATATTTATCAACATTTGTTTAAACTATGATATTAATTTTAATTTGTAGAACGGTTTTGGTAATTTTTTATGAATAAAATAAAACTACCATAATTTAGTAGTTTTTTCATTCCGCCGACTTTTACTATTTAGTACCGCGCGAGCGCTTGTCGAGGTCGGACCTATGTCGGTTGTTCTTGAATAAAATATAGAAATATTTCGTAAAATGTCAGTGTGTGGGACTGTCAATTGCTGTAAAAACGCTGTTAGTGTGCGTGTATGTGTTATTGCGATACTACGACCGACATAAGTTGATCCGTTGATAACGATCAATTGTTATTTTTATTGATAACGATCAATTATTGTTGTTGCTGGCCTAAGAATTGTACCACTTGTTGCTGGCCTAAGAATTGTACCACATCATTGTCATCTTGTTTAACCTTATTTATTTGGAGGTTATGCTGTAGGATGTGGATTGCATATCTAAAGTTATCTATCCTAATTAAAAAACAACAAGGCAACTTTTTTTGGTGAAACCGTACAACGACTAAATGTAATTATGCCTATGATTTTTTTAGATTATGACTAACTTGCCGACCCGCCGACAGCTGCGCTTGCGTTTTTACGTTATTTACTAGTTTATGTTTTATAGCCTTTTTCGATCATTTTACTATCCAATACTGAAATCATATTTTAAATCGGACCCGCGGTTCCTGAGTAGCACGTTCAAACAAATAAACAAGCAATCTCCTCAGCTTGATAATTGTAGTATAGATTTCCATAATATTTATTACAAAGAAAATATTCCGTAATTTTTTGTTCTTATTTTTACCGAGTATCCAATATGTAAACAAAAAATAATGTACCTTTCTAATAAATATATTATTTATTGTAAACATTAAATATGTACCTTTCTAATAAATACAGGGCGTCCCAAAGTTATGGGCCATGGAGGGGAAGTACCTTAAATATCGTAGATAGTGAATTTTGCTCAAACAAGACTTCATTTTATTTTTAAAAGTTAGTAATTCTGCATTCATTGATTTTCTAAAAATTACTTGCTTTGTCTGGGAATCGAACCGACTTACATGTAGAAAAAAAATACTCGATTTTTATGATACCAATCGAAAGAAAAGCTAAAAAATAATAACTCTGCTTAAGTAACATAGTATTTTAAAAGAAAGTAACAACGTGAAATTAATTATTTTAATCAAATAAAAAACATGAAACATTTTTTTTTGTAAATTAATTAATTAAATTACTTACTTTTTAAAATAAAATGAAGTCTTCTTTGAGCAAAATTCACTATCAACGATATATATGGTACTTCCCCTTCATGGCCCATAATTTTGGGACGCCCTGTATATAAAATAACACCCCTATTCACGTTCCCACTGCTGGGATAGGGACTTTTCTCTTGACGAGATAGATTAGGCCTTAATTCACCACGCTGGCCAAGTGCGGGTTGGTTTTTTAGGGTTCCGTAGCCAAATGGCAAAAACGGAACCCTTATAGATTCGTCATGTCCGTCCGTCCGTCCGTCCGTCCGTCCGTCCGTCCGTCCGTCCGTCCGTCCGTCCGTCCGTCCGTCCGTCCGTCCGTCCGTCCGTCCGTCCGTCTGTCCGTCCGTATGTCACAGCCGTTTTTCTCGGAAACTATAAGAGCTATAACGTTGAAATTTGGTGAGTAGATGTATTCTGTTAACCGCACTAAGATTTCAGAAAATAATTGAAAAAAAAATCATAAAATTTGGGGGTCCCCATACATAGGACTGAAATTTAAAAACTTTTTTTTAATCCAACCCATACGTGTGGGGTATCTATGAATAGGTCTTCTAAAATCATAACAATGTTTCTAAAACCATTTAATTCTAAACTTAATAGTTTGGACGTGAGACTCTTCCAAAGTGGAAAACAGAGTGTCCCCCCCCCTCTAATTTCTAAACTAAGAGGATGATAAATCTAGAAAAAATATATATTATACATAACCATAAAAACTAACAACGAAAATTGGTTTGAACGAAATCTATCAAGTAGTTTTTTTATAATACGTCATAAACTATTTCATATAAACAATTGCTGCGGAAGCCTACATGGGCGAGTCCGACTCGCACTTGGCCACTTTTTTTAATATATAAATGAAATATTTTCAATAAGTTCGTAATAAAATAAAAATAAATATAAAGTTCGAAACTACAAAGATAATACCTAAACATAATGATAATAACATGGTATATTTGTGTTTGAATAAATAAAAGTTTCGTTAACGAAACTTTTATTTATTCAAACACAAATATACCATCTAACAAAACAAGCAACTTAAATATATATATAGGTAATATAATTTATTTGTTTTGTTATAATTAGAATTTGTATTTAGTCCGTTCAATTTAGACTTTCGAACTTACATAAAGTCCCAACATTCGACAAAAAAAACATTTAATTACAAACCTACACATCAAATTTCAGAAGAATCGGTTTAATAATGAGCCCATAAGATGAGATGAATGAGGACATTTAACTTCAATAAGACTATTTTCAGTTTTATTCTTATATAGATAATTATTAATCATGAATGTTTTAATTTAAAATTATGTACTTAATTGATTTCAAATAATCAATCAGATTTAAAATGAATATTGATATTATTAAGATAAAACATAATTGATTCAAATATTGAAATAAAAATATCCGCCATTTTGAATTTAGGAAAATATATTAAACACCTATAAATTAAATAAAAACATTAATATAATAATTATTTCAGAATGAAACTGAAAAAAATCCACTCAATAAAATGGAATTTATTCGATGCCATTTTCTACAGATCTAAAATAATTATTAGTATATTTGTATGTTTTAGATCGACGAAGTATCAAGATCATTTAGTATTTTTCATAGAATTCGCGTGACGCGCCGGTCACGTGGTGCATAAAATATCCAATTTCGCAAAACTTCAAAAATTTAACAGGGCTCTGAAAAATGTACCTATGCTTAGATGCGTTTTAAATTTTTTATAAACGAGTTAAAAAATATTTATATTATTATAGTTAAATGACTTTGTTGGCTATTATGGAGAACTTAACTAATATTTTGAAATCAAACCCCTGAAAGTGTCAGTTCTCAACAAGCGATTTTGACTGTGCGAAACAACGCAGGGCTACAGAACACTTTTGGATCAGGATATAGACGTTTATTAAAACGTAGATGTACATTACTCTCGTTTATCTAAAAGCTGAGCTTAGATTTTATACGCAAATACGTTTAGACTCACTCGTAAGTCAGTCGAGTGCACGGCAAACCCCGCTCGCGCCTTATTATATCAGTTGATTAAACATAGAATGTACACTAAGCGGATTTTAATAGCGGATAAGCAGTAAATTTCCTAAAAGTATTTTAATGTATGAGTAACTAGCTGACAGCCTGCGGCTTTGTACGCTTTATTTCCACGCTTTCTTACCTTATAAACCTTGCCTGGCCTAATACGACTATTTTAAAACCAAACCCCTAAATCGGCCCAGCCGTTGAGTGTGAGCATGAGTTATAAAATTACAACTTTGAATTACAATTTGATGAAAAGTTTGAAGTACAACAACCCGCACTTAGCCAGCGTGGATTAAGGCCTAATCTCTCTCGTCAAGAGAAGTCTGTGTTCCAGCAGTGGGAATCTAAGGGGGGTAATTATGTTTTTACACGTGTCGCGAGGTAATTCACGCAAGTTTTTGCTAGCTCGAGACCTTATAAAGTAAATAAATCGAATAAAAACTTCTTAGAACCACAAGCCACAGGCAAAATTTGAAGCAAGTTTTTCTTACACACAACAAAGATATAATAAAGATAGAATTTTGTAGAACTCAAATAATAATATAATTTCCCAAAAGTTTCCTAGAAAATATTATTATAAGGTGAAACTTTTGTTTCTATAATATTTTTTAAACCAAGTTTCGGTGTCAGAAGACTACCTTATTCAGAAAATGAATTCAGTGAAAACAACTAAGAGTAAATCAAGCTTTTTGTTATAAGTTTCTTATGTTCAAGATTTTGAGTTTAATGTTTGATTTTGAAATAGACTCACACTGTACTTCAGAAATTGAGAGGACCGGTGAATATAATTTACTAGCTTTCCGCTGTATATAATAGTTTATGTCGATCTCTTTGTTCTAAACTACTTCCCTAATAATTTTTAACTCGATCAATTCACCGTTTATAGTTAAAAATAGTGTAGGTATTCATTTTGTACAACGGGAATTACTCACGTATTTACATAGGAGTTAAACAACTCTCGACGTTTCGACCACAACAAGAGCAGTCTTTACCAGGAGGAGTGAGCGTCCCGCCGTGCCCCGTCTCCTCTCAGGTCGCGCGCGCGGTTCTCACTGCGGGCGAGGTACCGCAGCGCGCGGCTGCTCAGGGGCGGTGGTGGGGGTAAAGGCGGTGCGTGTTGGTACGCGCTACCAACAGATGTAGTTGCTGGCACCGAATGAACGTTCGCCTCCTCGTCACTACTGTCATCTTCTCCAACTTGTAAATGAATAGTATAACTCACGAAAATTTTGAAAGTGAAATAGTGTAGGTATATAAATATAAATGTGTATTTGGCTACTTAACTTTGGCAAACGTACCTTCTCGTGAAAAATCAAGTTTTACCATTGTTGTAGTTGTAAAAATAATTATATGATAAGATTTCTATCACTATACAAAGTTATCCTAACCGAAGCCCCATTTTTTTTACGAAATATCAAAATATAATCAAACAGATAAACGCTATGTTGCTGAGCATGTAAAATTAGAGTGTGGGTCGTATAAATGCTGAAGAGTTCTGTTTATCTTGCTTGGATTAATCTCACCATATTACTTCTCACTACAGGGCACGGTCTCCCCAATCAAACCAACAAATATTAACCAAGTTATTTAATTTAACTATAAGTTAAACATTGTATGTGTCTGAATCTTTAATAATAATATTTTCATAATTATATCTTTAATACATTAATATGTATGTAAGTTATGTAGTTCATTTTCAGATATATTGTGTTTTTAGGCTTATTATAAGATTATGAAACTATATACTATGCATGTATATTTGTATAATATGTATTTTCCGCCATAACTCTTAAACCAATGATCCGCTTTTGATGAAATTTGGTACATATACAATTAGAAGTCTGGGACATAGGATGCCCGTTATGCCCTTATGAAAAAAAAATTGCTATTGGGCTTATATGGTACCTACTTATTATATGTAAGGGCTCCACGGACCCCTAATAATCCGATATCACAGCAAATATTCAGCGCCTACTCATCGAAACTGAAATGAGCCGGCATCCGGTTGGGTCATCGAAAAAAGTCAACAAAAGTCATAAAAAGCAAATGAAGTCTTCCCAATTAAGTTAATTGAGTTGGGGGTAAATGCTGGGCTGCGATTGGTCGCCGGGTTTATGGTCTTGTGAATTGTAATTAGAAGTCTGAAAAGAACTGTGTTATATGTATTGTGTAAATTCAACTCAATTCCTCAATCTTAACATTTCCGGGTGTGAGACTCTTTTATGTAAAATACCTGCGTTAGATGGCCACCTTTTAATTTAAACTAATGGTATTAGGTTGATTGATTGTTTGTTTGTTTGTTTAAACGCGCTAATCTCAGAAACCGCTAATCCGATTTGAAAAATTATTTCAGTGTTGAAAAATACATTTATCGTGGAATAATAAATAAATACCAACTTTAATACTGTTTATAACGTAAAAAACGTAAGCGAATCGGTCGGCGGGGGATAGGTAGGTATAGATACTAAAAATACAATTTAAGATGCTTCCAAGGTAAACATTTTTCTCATTTCCAAACTCAAGCGCTATTGAATATGTAAATCGCTCAGGTAAAATTGAAAATACCTTCTTGAGTGGCCGTAACTAGAATAATTTGAACTAAGGGTCATCTGTCACCCAGGGCTTCAATATCGGCCGATTTATTACTGAAGGATGACTTGAAAGATTCATACATAGAATGTTAAAGGTATTCATTTATTTCTCTATGCCCTTTTCTTCATTATGTCAGCTATATAGAATACCTATTTTTGAATAATACCATATTCACTTGTCTTTATGTATAAAATATTTCTAGTAACCGTAAGCTTCAAGCTTACCACGGACAATGTTGGTGTATAAATTGTTCAGTAAAACTGTTAACCTAATGCAACGTAAAAAGTGCCTGGATTTCCCGTATATCCCAATATGAATCTATCAAACCACGACAGTTTTTACTGTTTATTGATATTTATTTATTCATATTATCATGTCTATCAACACACAAATATACCAATAATAACGGATTTACCAACAACAACAGTGTCGTTTTATATATAAAAATGCTGTTTAAAAAAACTGCAATTTACTGCCGAGTCGGTAAACGTGGTAATACCTACCAAATCCCCTAAGACTTAAAGATAAATATTTAAAATAATACCCAAGATATAATCAGATTCAGTAGTGAGAATTAATATGTTGTCATGACGACACCAAAACGCAAAGAAAAACGAGCCTTAATGGCTCCCAGTTCTAATTTTAAAGGTTTATTATGGTCATTTCCAGATAACAAGCTTCATTGTAAAAGTCATCAAGTGGAAATAATTAGGGGTGCTACAAAAACATTTGTGGCCCGTGACGACATTACGAGTGCACGTGACATCCCTATTGTTGAAGATATGAATGTTTTAATAGTTCCGTAAAAAGCCGCTTCTGAGACTAATAGCAGCATTTGTTTGAATTGGGTTGGACTTAGCTTCGGAAACTATAGTTTGTTGAGAATGATTAAGGAAAATTAGATATATACAAATACAATTTTCGTGAGTTACACTTTTCATTTTATACGTAAATAACTCACGTATTTCATAAGAGTTATTAAAAAAAGTAAAGAGGTATTTAAAGTATACTTATTACATTGATTGAGATCCTTCTTCAAGTTAATCTCGAATTTTTGAATAAATCTTGCTGTAACTGTGATTGTTAAGTTTTACCTTATCAAGATCTTTAAAAATACATGGACATTATTTTTCGGTTAGGCAAATAGTTATATCAACAAACCAAAACTTTTTAAATTAAATCGTGCTCATTCATAAACTTTTCCTTCGATGTTTGGTGTAAAAGTGAAAAGGGTCTCAATATCCGGCAACTTCTGATGTGAAGGCTTTTCATCCCTTTTCTACTTGACTGAATCCAAGAAAGAGTGAAAGGGACAGTATCAAAGTATTTTCAAACGAGATCAGTTGTCAGAAACATTTTCTATTGAAATAGTTTCGTGAAAGTTCACTTGGAGGATATTAAGGATTTTGAAAACGTTTAAAATGCCTATGAATGATTAAAGTTCTACGCCTTTGTTTAACTGGTTACTTATTCTTCAATTGCAACATAATCAATAATTTATCAATATCAAATTAGTCAGGTCAATGAACTTTCCTAAACCCGATACGTTAGATGTTTTCTTAACATTCAATACGAAATATTTCAATAAAGAATCATTTACTGAAAACGCTTTGAAAAGGTGTTGGATCAACAAAAACAAATTTCCCAGTAGAATGACAAGCGTTTGTTGAACAAACATTAATCAGTTGATAACTTGGATACTCGAATTTTCTGTATAAAGCGCCTTTTGGGCTTTCGCAAATAAATCATAACGTTTCGATATTTATTTGTTTTTCGCGTTAAGTATTATTTATTTTCTGTTTTCTTTATAGCGCCGTCTGGGTCCGAATCAGGATTAAATGTCGGGCTATGGATATTTTTCGTTCAAGTATTACAATAAAAATAAATTATATTTGTGGTTTTTTATTTAGGAAAGCCACATCTTTTCATTCTTCCAAATTCAATCATCATTTCAACCGTTCACATAATTATCCTTTCATCGGTGTAATCAAGTCATGCAGTTCTATTTAAACTGTGTGATATATTTTAGTTCCACAATTCAAGTTGAATTGATCTTGTTAACAACTAGTTTAACGGAATTGAATTCAAGTCTGAGCATCATCCATATAACGCCCCACTATGTAAGTTGTAAATTTAGCACAGTACACAGAATGGTCATAGTAAGAGGTGGACCGGAAAAAACCGACTATCTCTTTCTCCTTATCCTCTGATCTAGAATAAATTATTTATCATCATCATCATCATCATCTATATTACGTCCAATTTTGTAAATTGTAAGTTAGCATAGTCACGGAATAGCCACAAATAGGTAGACTGGATGCAACTTCTTTTACGACAAGCGTAGGTACTTTACCCCGCTACGCCACCGAACCATTTATACCAATTTTCGTAAAGATCCCGCAAAAAATTAATTAAAATTTGAAATGAAAGACATCAACAGATTTATCCATAAAAGGATTATACACCGTTGCCACATAAATTACTCCCGTAAAGTAGAGGTGCGTCGACAATTGCTTTAATTAAAACTTTTCGACGCGACAGTACCTTGCATGCCTGATGAGTACAGACGCGAAGAATATGAGAAAGTTAATTTTACTCGCATTGTTATACTTTCTAAATATTGTCTCATTATAAGACCTCTTTTGTTTTACCACAAGACGAGTTTGAACGAGTAGGGCGGGTCAAAGTAATTTTTTTATAAATAAAAACCAAATACCGTTCTATTACTGGGCACAGCTCTCCCTAATTAAACTCATTATAGGCCTTAGATTATAATCACAACGTTTACACAACCGCTGGGTAAATTAAATTACAGCCCATCTTCTTTTATGCACTCTTGTAACATGATAAAAATATATACCTACTAACACGTACCAAAATATATGTAATGATCAAGTGATGATTATGTATAAGGGTCTAAATCAAGTTAAAATTTTTACTTTTCCATTAGTCAACTCAAAAAAGTTTGTCTGTCTGCTTAAAAATTTAATCGCTTGTGCCCTTGCGTACATTTTGTTCTAAAAGCTTAATATCCTCGGATGATTCTGTGGTAAACCAACCGTGAACTTCGTAATGAATAAACTGTATTACAATAAGAAATTTAATAAGTTTGTTGACATCAATTTACGACTTCCGACCCCTTAATTGAGCCATTAGAGTGACACAGATTATAAATAAGGCTGTATTTTAACAAGTTTTCACTTTATACTAAGGATTCCCATTTAACTATGGATAGACATGCAGTTTCTTTATAATACACCTATAAATTAGAGTAACATTCAACTTGCAAATTATTTCAAAATATGGATGTAATAAATGTTAACTCAATTGTTACATACCTATTAAATAAATAAAAGTAAATCATTGTATCAATTTAATTTAGGTACTTACTTCCGGCATATTCGGTTTGATGACATTCTCGGTAAGAATAGAGTGATAAAATTCTTAGGCCATCACCACACCGCATAGAAAATTTATTTTAACAGAAACCCATAGGAATTCGAAAAAGCTCAATTTTCTACATCTGCCTACAAATTATCGGGAGAAAATTCCTTATCGCAAAGCAAAACTTTGCATTACTTATACTTAAATAAATTCCTTTGGTCCATTCGATCTTGATACTTATTTCATTATAAAATAAAGCTGCTTTTAGGATGTAAAAGGACTTTAACTGGTACAGTGTTGAAAGCCTTGACATTCCATTAGTCTACACGAAGGGTTTTGTAATCAAAAGGAAAGTGTCTAGAGCGTTATGTTTTTGTCAATATAATTTTAAAATAGGAACGGGGAAATGTGTGGTGCACCTGTATCGCAAGCTTCGAGCTTCCACGGGGCTAGATGTTGCTTTGTGAATTGTCTAGCAATATTTATTTATATATTATAACAATAATTCATTCATCGTTAAAGAATCAAAAAATAAGAGTGTGTTCACGGTGGCATTGAATCCACGAACTTCGGAATAAAAGTGTGAAGTCGAGGGTGCTTCAATACCATCACGGATTTAGACAAAATAGGCAAAATCATGACCTATATATACCTATTTGCTGTGTGAATAGTCTACCATTATTTATTTATTTATTTACGAAAACAGAAATGTCCGCTGTGTAAAGTGCATTGGCTCCTCCAGCGAACTCGAACTAAAGTGCGTTCTATTGTGAGAATGTCAATACTCCGACATCCCTAGTCTAGTGCGCATTGTCTCGGGTTTGTACCTATACTATATGTCTGCCATGCGGATTTGCCCTCGATAAAGCAGATTTTCTCCCCGGTTAAAAGTAGCTTTTTTACTTTTCCGGTATTCTTCCGATTATGCTTAATCCCTCAGAATCCATAGATTTTCTGAGGTTCTATAGTGAAAACTTTAAACTTTTTTTACTTACTGTATTAGGACGAAATGTTATAATAATGCGTAGAATAAATATGTGACACAGTCTGCGATTTCTACATATTTTTACCAATCTATGATTCATCGTCATCATTTACCCATCGGGCGTCCACTGCTGGACATAAGCCTTAACTTCCGGTTTTTTTCTGTCGGGTGCATCTTGCATTATCCGTGAACTTCCTGTGAATCTCTAGTGAAGCTTGAGAATCTTCCATCTTGTTGGTGGACGTCCGACGCTGGGTTTTCAGATCCGTTGTCACTCGAGAAACCATTTTCGGCCCCATCGGGTATCTTTTCTCCTCGGTATATGGCCTGCCCATTGACATTTCAAAGAGCTATTACTTATAACTTATTGGTTGGTTATAATTAAGTTTATAGTGATTTGCGGCTAAGTTATGTTTTAACTAAGTTACCTATTAACAATCTTGATAAGCATGAAATAATTAAAATAATTACACAACCTCCTAAAATACGAAAGGTAACACGCAAATGTAATATTTGGGAAATGTTTGTGTAGTAAAATAATTAGAGTAATTAGTATCACAAGAATTTTTAAAGTAGTAGCTCATTAGTTAATACATTATGTTCGGTACACAGAAGATAGATTTTATTTTATAAAGGTTTATATCATTTACTGATATCACTGTACGGAATTAAATAGTAGTGATTAAATTAAATTCATAATACCTACTTATATTATAAACGAGAAACTTTGTTGGTATGGATGGCTGTATGGATGTTTGTTACTCCTTGACGTAAAATCTATACTAATATTATAAAGCTGAAGAGTTTGATTGTTTGTTTGATTGTTTGTTTGAACGCGCTAATCTCAGGAACCACTGGTCCGATTTAAAAAAATCTTTCAGTGTTGGATAGTCCATTTCTTGAGGAAGGTTATAGGCTATATTTATGAAAAAAAAGCAAGCGAAGCTGTTGGCGGTCGGCTAGTCTACTATATGGATTTTGATGTGAAACTTCACAGTTAAATAGCTTTTAAATCAGAATAACATACAGGCTACTTTTTTCTGAAGAAAAAGCTGCAACACACGGGAAAATATATTAAGACGCAGGCAAAGCCGGGAGTAGCTATTCGTTTATAAATCCTTTGATAATCTCTATCTACAAGTACCACTGTTGACGTATGGTGCCGGTCTAGGAGAATTACCACCCCATCTCCTACATAAACACCATAGTGATGTGTTGTTAAATAGTTCCGAGACACAGGTGTGGAACTGACGCCTGATTCGATAGAAGTCCCAAAGTCCCACGTGACCCGGGATAGTCTGAGGCGTTTCATTTGTTCTAGTGGACTTATTAGTTTGTTATACAACAAGTAACATGAGAGCACCTTATTGTTATTATAAGACTTTACTTTATAAGAGCTGCATTAGAATTTTAATAATATACTTTTACCGCGGGATTATACTGGATTTTTATTTTAACTTTCGCAAACGTGTGTGCTGGGTGGAAAACTATTTGGAAATATATTTCACGTGAGAAACTAACGCGAGTTATACTGTTCATTTTGAAAGTCGGAAACTAAAAGTAAAAAAATATTCTATGACAATATTATTATATTCGACGTTTCTGTTTTCTATCAAGGGAAACCATTATCAGGAAAAAATGATAAATCATGCGGTCTAAATGAGTTTTTCACACAGAAACGTTGGATATTGATATCATCATAGTTTACGTAAGTAATTCTCCGATTTTCATAATTTGAAATCGTTTTTGTCGATGACAAATTATTTTAAAACTACATTGTTCCTCAATAAGCTAAACTTTAAAACAACAGACAGTATAATAATCCTTGTCAATGAATAGTCAATATTTCATAAACAAGAGGATGCTCCAACTTATCATCTCCCGCCCTATATCAATCACTGTCGAGAGTTTACAAAGTCGCCTTATGAACCATAGAGTTTGGAAAGTTGATGTTTTTGGGTAGAATTGATGATTCTTCAAAGGATCATAATAAAATGACGAAGTTTCTTAAAGTACTGTCCTAAAGTAGGAAAGAGGGTAAGTTCCTATTACATTTAATTTTGATTGGTATAAAAAATATAATACAGGTGTTTTGTATTGTGTGTAATCAGCAAATAAATATCTATGTCTAGATAATGTTTATGACGGGCAGTAGCGTCGTTCTGTGTTCAATAAAGAAATTAAACAATAATTTAAATCAATAAATTAAGCAAGAAATTTACCTTCTCTAAAACAAAACTAAGTACATTACCAATTTACATTACAATTATATTATGCGAATTACTAAAATGTTTTGACATCCTATTTATCATTGAGACACAACAGAGAGGGCCGTATACGGAACGGTTTAAATGCGCATGCTGGAACCTCCTCGGTCCCACAGGACTTCTATCGGATCAGGCGTCAGCTCGACACCTGTGCCCGGAACTGTTCTGTACAACACTATCGAAACTACATCTGTCTTTCTTTATCTAAATTAATTTTCTTTATTTGAATTAATTTAACGTTAAAACACATTGATTAAAAGGCCTGCAATAAGCTCTGTGCGTTGGTTCTCGTGATATTGACAAGTTCTGCAAAATTATCGTTAAAGCACTTGATTAAATTATAAATTAAAATTAAATATTGCTGGACAATTTTACACAACGACATCTAGCCCCGTGGTAAGCTCAAAGCTTGTGTTACGGGTGCTAGATTCTGATATACTTAATATAATATACATACAAAAAAAGATGATTAAAAGGAGTTAGCAGCTAACTGCTAAAGATAATAGTACTACGTGTTGTCAGACATATTGATCATTCTGCTATAATATAATATAAATATAATTCTGATTTAGAAGACAGAAAGGGTAGATCATTTTTAGATGAGCCGTCAGCAGCAAAAATTGCCTTTAGTTTCTAGACTAGTTTGATGAAAAAATACCATTAAACCGCTAAGCGGAGAGCGCAGTTTTTCAAACAGCGCACTTATCGAGAATTACTAAACCGTATTACTAACGGGTTTAGATCTCAACAAAATGTTATTCCACAAAAAAAAACGACATGATAATATGCGGAAATCATCAAAACACTGCATTATTGTCAAAGTTTCAGCTCAAAGCATGTTAAGGGAGTAAATACAGAAAACTGCACGAAGCTCAGTCAGTCGCTCCGTTGTCTCAGTGGCGGCCGCACGTCCCTTTCAGAGACACTCAAAGTGATCGAATTTACATACAAACCACATAAGGATTTATCAATTCATTGCCAGTGTTGTGTTGTGATTTGTGAGTGAAATGTGATAGGTAAGGATTGATTTTATAATTACGTCGTTAATTTTAATGAGTTATTTTTTCAGGCGTTCAAATGAATAGGACATTTTAAGTTTCTACGTTTGAATGGAACTTGTAATTAAATTTGAATTTGCAAACCAGGTTTTCTTAATGAGGTTTACGATGCTCAATTTAAGGGAATAGTTGAATGAATGCTTCTAAAATATAATTTCATTCAATAGACCTTCCTATAAAAACTTTATTGTTCGTTTGAAGGTGTTTGGTTCGATGATGGTACATAGTAATATGTATGTATTATTAATTAAAAATGAATTTCTGTTTATACCCTAATTTGGTATTCATAAATTTGTGTTCTAACATACTATTTAGCATATAATAATATTTAATGGTCTCTTTTAGTAAAATAATTTATAGATTTTATTATAATTTCTTCTTATCTTTTTTACTAAGCCTATAAACTATTTTATATTCTTATGCTTGGTATGAACAACATTTTTTGGAGCTAAAAATTAATAATAATAATCATTTGAATGTAAAAATCCGTTTTTATTTTAGAGTAGGTAGGTACAATACCTTACACTTGTCATTAGATAATGCATAAATCAGTATCATTTTTTAATTAAATTACATTTTTTGCTACATTTCTGGTTCTGGTTAGCCAAGCATTTGTAGCTGTAGTAGGTAACTCTCATTTATAAAGTTTCATTTCTTATTTTATACATGAAGGATTTTTAAAGAATACAAAATAAGCAATGTTGTTTTGTTTTGTATAAATACACTCAAAATGTATATATCACTCAAAATGTATAGTTGTAGGTATATTATTTCTCAAATATTATAAAATAAAAATTTAGTAATGAGTGATTGATTAGAAATAAGGATATATTTTTATTTAAATTCATTATTTCTGAAAAAGAATAGGTTGAAGGAACTAAAGACGTAATCCTCCTGATACGGCCTATTAAGCTTATAAAGGGATTTAATTTAAGAAACAGTAAACCTAACAAAAATAAATTATATTGATACAAAAGGAAACTCTGTAGATAATCTTAACAAAGAGAAAATAAAGGGTTGTAGTATTATGATTAACCTTAATTAGTGTTAATTCCTAAAGGCTTATCAGATTATCATGATCAAACTTTTTAAGAAGAGCGCCCTAAATTCGGTCGATTTTACTAATCGCTTATGGACGTTCATTTATTTATGGGTGTTTCACTACTTATTATAAAAAAAGTATCTGTTGCCTTCTGTTTGTCCATGTATGCTTTAATCATTAGCACAACGCCATGGATTTTAATGCGGTTTTTTAAATAGGTAGAGTGATTCAAGAGGAAAGTACTTATATAAATATAATTGGGTATAGAGGGCGGGTCACTAGTAGAGTGGTGGGCCCAGTAAGTTGGTACATTACGACGGTAGCGGGTTCAATTCCGCCTCGGGACAAAAAAAAATCGATCTGCAGATATTTATTTATTTAATGCCCGTCTTCTGGTTTATGAACCGATTTGTCAGTTTGACGACACCCATAGTAAGAAATTGGGTAGTACTATTATTAAACCAGCACCGCAAGGTGGAACATTCCAAAGGTAAAGTCATAAACAGCAAATCTTGAAGAAAATGATAGCAGTGTATTAGCCGATCGTACATTATCAAGAATTGGATTTGAAATACGGGCTCAACTGGCATGATGAATTATTCTTGAATAACATAAAAATTCCTACCGAGCCCTGATAGAAGATTATATTCATTCATTTCAGTCAAGAATGACGATAAAAATACGGACAAATGAGGTGATCCATCATAGCATTGAGTCGTGGAAGCGAGTTAAGGCTGTGTTTCACTACACCATTATGGAGTTCATCCATTTTATAGGTATTATTTTAAGGCGGGACAATATAATTGCAATTGTTTATACTAACGTAGCATAATGATGTTGAAATTGTTGTTCCTAACTAATACGATGCAAGATTTCTGTTTTAGGGATTTTACATAGTTTATATCAAATATTGGCCATTGCCATTGGATTTATTTATAAACGGTAAAATATATGGACCCGCTTCTACTCATAAAATCATTTTTTTTTGGAGAGCTTATGTTAAATGATGTGTGAAATAATTGATTTGTGTTTAGCGTAAATAAACACAAATCAGATGTACAATTATAAATAAACAATACTCATTAAATTATAAATCCAAAATGCCCGAATTCTTTTAACCCTTCAAACGCCCGAGTCACGATGACACTTCATTACATAATACAAAGATCCCAATAGCGGTTCTTTTTACTTAACTTTAAATAGTCCAAAAGTGTTTCATAATAAGGCAGTGACAAAAGTATGCTACTAAAAAACTTATATAACTCTAAATGTTTTACTATATGATTCTAAATAACTTTTGCAACTTCTATTTTCTATTCTATTATTAAATCCCATCATATTAGGGATGCTGTAGCGTAACATAAGTAACTACATATTGTCTAAGAGCAAATAAATCCTCTGAGAAAAACCTGTCGTTCCAATCTAAAAATATATCCTAGGCACTGTAGCTACTCTATTTATAATTTACTCTGGTAACTGTTGGTAACCTCATTATAAATATAATTTAGAAGGATTGTTAGTAGTTTTAAATTCTTATTTGTTGGTATTTTCTGTGACACCCCGAATTTAACGCAAGCGAAGCCGTAGGCAAAATCTAGTTTGGTATAATTTTGAAATGAGTAAATCAATCCCTTGTCGGGATCTTGCTCCATAATCCATTTTGTCCAGCGAGGCGTTGTACGTGACTTTCTGATAATAAACTCAACGACCTATCAATATGGAAATACAGAATCAGGTTTACAATCGAATACATACGTAACTGTTATTTTTCAGTTGATGAAAAGGATTTATTGTGATTTTCGCTATAATGCTTTTGTATTCAAAAAGACTGACCAAGAACTTTATAGTAAGGATTTTACTCTGTTTTTTTGTAGGATTGAATCATGAATAAACTATTATAATCGACGTTTATAAGTAAGTGTGAATAAGATTGTTTAAAATGATGGTGGGCGTATAGCGTTAAAGGCCGTTGGGGCTGATAAGTTTTCAAATGTAGACTGCCAGTTAAGGAAAGTCTATAAGATTTTAGCAAAGGCGAACTGGAATTGGTTTACATTCTTCATAACAAACCAAATTAATTTATATTATTAAAATAAATTTCTACGCTTTCTTGGTGAGTTTGTGAACGCAGTAAGTTAGCATAGAATACAGAACGACACTGCTGCCTATTCTGGCTTAGACGGGTTGACGACATTCTGTAGTCACTGCGGCAAAACCAGTCATCCGAACATTTTGTATCCGTAGACGTTTACTCGATAAATTATCCATAAATCGATTAAGAATCGATTCAGGCGTTACTTTGCTGGAATCGATTCTAAGTATTATATAAAAAACAACTGTATCCTAATTACGTCTCAACTATTGGTAGGTAATATTTGGGCACAGGGACTTGACGGGACAATTGTCATACAACAAATGTAAATGCTAATTACTTACGTAAGTTAAGGTGGAAGAAAAATGTGACTGTAGCGGTTTTTGCAAAATAAAACTGTAATAAAATCAACTTAGCCAACTAGGCTTTTTAAAACCAGTTATAAATATTGTACACATTGATGATCGCAGAATAGAACATACGCATCATCGAGACCAAGTCACAAAGCTCGACTCCACACAAGGAAACTATCCACACATTCTACAGCTCAACAAACTACTTGGTCGGCTCCCAGCCTCATGATTAACTGCACGCACAATTTGTTATAATCCAAAAACTTTCCGAACCACTCGCATTCTAAGTTAAACGGCTCGTTAAACCGATATTCCAAAGTTATCACGGAAGAGCGCGTCGTGATAATCGAGACCAAACTTACGTACTGTATGCGACCTTGTTACGTAACTAACTCAACTAGGTTATTGCTTCGTAGACAACCATTGGAGTGTTGATAACCCAGACAAGCTCTACAGCTAGCTCTACAGCTCTACATACTTCAGATCTAGATTCGTGTTTGACCTACCACAAATCTAGATCTGAAGTATCATCATAGGAACACTAGCCGACCCACCGACTGCTTCGCTTTAATTTATCTATATAATTATATACATATTATTTCTATGATAAGCTATATAAATCCATCCTCGATAAATGTACTATCCAGTACTGAGAGAATTATTATTATTATTTTTTTTATTTATGGTAGACCCTTGTTTGACCACAATCTCACCTGATGGAAAGTGTGTATTTTGATCGGACCAGCGGTTCCTGAGAATTGCGCGTTCAAACAAACAACCAATTAAACAAACACTCTAGCTTTTTTAATTACTACTACTGTAAACATATCTGCCCATTAGAAACCTCTAAAGGACTACGATGCGACAACACCCACGGGAAAAGTGGTACTATTCTCAGATTGACACCACCCGGCTTTTGTTACCAATCTTTACAAATATAATGAGAAATCGATTGTAAATTTTGTCCACAAAATGTCAACTCGTTCTTAAACAACAAGGCGGGTGTGGGCGGATAGCGTGGGTTCAATTCCCTTGTGAATCAAAGTTACTTCGGAATCTAATATTTTCTGTCATAAAGCATGATTTAAGAAAGTTATTTGTAACAGATGTTATAGATAAAATAAGATTAGTGATAGGTATTCTTGGTAATTCCTTATTTAAAAAATGCCTGTGGCTCCATTCTCGCAACAATTAAACCGAGACAGAAGATACATTTTCATTGCTATATCTAGCGTAAAGTAATTTAATTTGTCTCACAATATCCCTTACGCTCATACAATGAAACCCATCAGTAATCATTGGGCGTAGACTAGACATTGTAGTTTCTGTCCTATCTAAATACAATTTAACGTCACCCTACTTGTGTGGGGGTCTAAGCCTTGGTAAAGACATTTGCTTGCTAGGTTATGGAGGTAAATATGAGCCTTTTCAGAAACTGAATTGATGAATATTAAACAATGTAAGTAATTATATTTTGAAGTCAGATTTTGTATTTTAACATTGTACAACGAATCCATGGAAAACATAAGAGTATATTGAGTAGAAGGTACATTAGAACATACTTGTAACGTAGTCTATATAAAATAGAGTTTGCTAGTAAAAGTATCTTCTTACATTATTTCTGTCTATTTCATCATTAGTTTTGTTAGAAACCATAATAGTTTTATAAATTAATTGGATTATATTTAATATACAATTTTTTACGTCTATTTTAGTAGGATAACAGTATACAGATATAAGCTAATTGTATAAAATGTCAATGTCTGAAAAAAATCAGAACATAATTTATTCAAAGATGAAACGGGTAACATCATAATTTAACTGTTTTGTGTAACATTTTTTAGAAACGTTAAGTTTTGAGAAATTTGTTAAAATTAATTATATTTCGGGCAAAACCATAGAGAAGAAACGTTTGTAATTGATGTGTCGACATACGCTTTTCCAGAATATGTAGTGTACCTACCTCCCTTATTTATGGTCTATTCGGAGGGTTGAACGCCACAACTGTTTTTTTTTTCTGTTGCTTCAATTACTTTCAGGGCTATAAAGAATATAGAAAGGGGGAGATAAATTACTGTGAGAAATGGTTTTATATGTCATCGTTTGTAATAGGCTTAGGTTCGTAGGTAGAAGTGGATGGTACTGAAATATTTGATACTTTTTGTCTATGTTATCATAATCATCGTTACTAATATTATGTCTTATTACGGGTACGGGATTACGAGTCTCTCCGATAGAACCAATTATAAAATGTTGTGGAGGATTCGGTACAATCACCACGCTTTCCAGGTCAGGTTGATAATTGGCATATCTGCCGTCCTATGGTTAAAAAACCGTAAAGTGACAAACCCAAATTGTTGGCTACGAGCAAAAACGTGAAAAATGTTTAATTCTAGACTTTGTGAAGACTTACAGTCTTCTTTCATATACCATTTTTTAAATAATTTCTAGGGCTTCTATTTGAGTATGAAACGGGAACATCAAATTAAACACATGAGTTTTTATTGAAAAATTTGTGTTTTAGACAATGGTCATCTACTTCATAAAGTGGGGGTGTGCAACACTAAAAAGCAGTCAGCTGAAGCGTAGCGGCTTTTAAGTGTTGTATCTTAGTGAAACTGTATGGTGATTTTATGCTCACATACAGTTTTTCCACAAATGCTTAACTAAAACACAGTTAAGTCACTTAGTCGTCTTTTTGCATTGCATTGTATGGAAAATTGGACCAGCTCTAATTCTTGAAACACCGTTAAAAACCTTTAACGGTTTATTTGTTGTTTTGTGGTATAAGTAAGAGATATGGATCAAGACTTAAACACAGTATTGGAAGAAACATTTTATCTAACTGTGTTTTAGTGTTGAAAAATGTACTTGTAGATTCATAACATAAATATAATTTTACGGCTAAGTCTATACTTCCTACATTTTATCTCACCTCCAAAATGGTAAATCATGATTAAATTGTACAAAATTTAAAGGTTATCTTTTATTCAAAGCAATAAAAACAATATTGAATCATATTAATATTGTTCATTGTTATGGTATGTATCATAAGGTTGCAAATGCTTATATATAAGAACATTTTAAAACTTAGTTTGATAAAATCTCACTGTTAAACAAATGAACTGTGATAGCCTAGCGATTTTTCATGTTTAATTTGCCATGGAAAATCAGTCTTGAAGTTGCGACGGTAAAATTATTCTCATACTTAAGTATGAGAATTACAGATCAGTTTTAAAAAAATACTTGCGTCATAATATTTCCGCGTAATTTGATTCTGAGCGTTGCCTTGTTTGTTTATGATACAAAAATTTAACGCCTAGACGTGTTGCGCGAATTGTAATTGTATTATTTGTGAGAGACTTCGGTTTTAACAGCTCAGATAAAAGATTCAACTCATGTAAGTAGTATTTACAATGTAATGTTGACAGTTAATTTAATCTAGATCATTAATTACCCATTAATTTTATTTATTACAGTACAATGTCTCAAGTCAAAACTCGACAATCGACGTCCTGTCCCGTGTTTGGTTTGCCAGAGAAGTTACCAGTGTCCCAGTTGCCTACTTATAATGATGTTATGAATTATATTATAATCATTAAATATCAATTAAAGACAGACAAAACAACAAAAGAGCCGACTGTCCATGTCATATCCGAAATATTGGCTGAAAAAATATTAACTATATAATGTCAAAAAGCGTCGCTGCCAACTGTAAGCCGTAAGACAGTATTAAAGTTAATTCGCACCTTTCAGGATAAATACAGAAGTTTAATGAAACCTTATTATGGTCGTCAAACATAAACTTTCAACAAAACATTAATACATTTACAGCTGAAGTCTCATAGATTATTTGATATTTGCAGTTCCTAATGAAAACTTATCTCAAACTCTCAACGTGTTTGAAAGACACTCGTGTTCCCAAAGAAGAAACCTTCTTTCTAGTCGATCAAAAAACAACAAGAGAGATGATGATAGTAGGTGTAGATCTAGCTGCAACTACAAAAAATAAGAAAAAACAAGTTTATTGCAAGTTTATTGAGAATTGGGAACAGCACGGTTTTTCGGAAACCAAGTTGTTCCCGATTCTAAACAGATAATGTGAGATTGAAAGTACTAGATGCCTCGCTATTGCCAGAACTAGCGGCAATAGCGAGGCATCTAGTCCAATTAAAAACCCATTTGCCACGCCATCAGCAAAAAAGAAGAGGTTAAGTTTACCATAGCTAGCTCTCGCGGAGTTTCTGACAGAGCCGTGGTTTTGATAGCTTCTTTGGTGTTGAATGTTGTGCGGAAAATGTGGAAATTGTTTCTCGAAACGATACCGGTAGCGTCATTGATCGATCTAAGTTCTGGAGAACTAAGACTGGATATCTAGTTCAGTCGACATCATGCTGAGTCGAACCCTCTTCGCTGTGTCACGCAACACACATAGTTTATAGATTAAGTTTTTTGCAAGTTATTTTACATGGTTTAAAAATTGTGTTTCTCTTTCTATGTATGGTTGTGTTTTATTGTAATTTGTGTGCGTGATTCAGTGAATAAATGTTCTATCTATCTAGGGTGCGCCATGTGAGAACTACTGTACAGTCAGAACAGCTTTACAGAATGCAAATTGCGATGTATGTGGTATTTATTTTGATGGTAGAAAGGACAAAACTTTGTTAGTATTCAAAAGGAAGAAATGTTACAGAATCCCACTAAGTTATTTTATCGGAGACAGGAAGTGAATACTTCGGACATGTCACGTCATTAATTGTTCGAAATAAGTTACGGCTCTTTTAATTATCGTATTTCCAGGTAATTACAAATATATTTATAAATTGATAGCAGAAAAAAACAATAATTGAACAATTTGACAGCGTGATAACCAGAATGTAAAAAGTAGTTATATATTTCAACGGTTTGTCTAGATGCTCACATTCGTCCTTAACACAATTAACAATATTTCCGGCGATCTAATTGTTAAGTACCTTAAATAATATATACCTATTTTCAATCGAGCACCTCGAAATATTATAATAGATTAACGAGATTTCGTACGTTTGATTCTCTCTACTATTTTATATCGCTATGCCGTTCAAAAATTCAGGAACCTACAACAAAACATGCGCTAAATATTTAATAAACTTCATATAAATCTATATTTAGTGCTTTTCTTACTTCAGAAATCATTTTCGCTGATTTTTATCTTAACGCGCCGCACGTCAGACATCCACAAGGTCCACGACACGACCGAGAAAGGGATCGAAACGCATAAAAAGGTAGAGCAGTTAGACGTGTTTTAGTGTTGCATTGTCAGTTAACTGTTTTATTACGTTTTAATTACTTAAACAATAACGTCATATTTCATTTCTTAAAACCAGTAACTGTCTTTTAGGCTTGTAATTGTTTAAAATATAGGTAAGTTTTCCTACGATTTTACGTCTAAGGGCGTTTAGCGGCTCTTTAGTGTTGTACGAGTACAAAAACTGTGTTTTAGACATTGTAAGTCCTAATCATATCATGAGGGTGGAAATAGTTATAAAAAAGTTAAAGTCAGATAGCGGTCATTTAGTATTGTTTATGCATGTAACTGTTTTCTAAGTTTGTAGGGCCAAGAGAATGAAAGCCTTAAATTCACGATTAGAGGCGTTTAGCGGTATTTTAGTATAAAAATGCTTGATTACCGTATTTAAGAATTGAAAATGTCTCAAAATGATGTAGTTAACGGTATACGAGGGTTCCAGATCTCAGGCATTATAAACGATAGAGCCATGAGACCCAGACTAGAAGATAGAGAAAAGTTTACGCTTTCGTGCTGTGTATAAAAGTCAATTTTGGCAAAATGTCAGTTTACGGTTTTTTAGCAATATGACGGCAGATATGTTGGTACAATACACAGAACGACGCTAGATAATTGAAAGGTTAGTTCTATTTATAGACCAGCACAAGTGCCATTTTTAGACAAAAGAATAATATTGCTAGGTAAATCACAATGCGACATATTAGCCTCGCGGTAAGTTCGATAAAAATAATTTAGAAATTATGCAAGTAAAGGTACCGATAGATAACGAGAAAATATAACCTTTCAAGAATTTTACCTGCAAACTCAGGTTCAATACAATATGGCTTAAATATCGGAAAAACAGCTGATCTTTCTACGGACGTCCGTAACATAAACCTCATTCTTGGCCAGAATTTCGCGATTCTGCAGAATGTGTCAATTTTGAAACTGCATTTTATTAACACGATCCTAAAATAACTTAAGCAAGAAAGGACTTTACGTACTCGGCACAAGATGGATATTCCGATAATGCAATGACGTTTTCATATTCATAACCGACTCCCAAAAGAATTTTTCAGAATAGTTTATTTTAAAAGTTGTCGAAGTGGGGTGAAAAATGGAATTTTCTGGGACGATTTAACTTTGGAACTCGAGATTTCAGGGACGGTGTGAGTTTGCATAATTTTTCATAGTATTGCAGGATATTCATGGCTTTTATTCTTGCCTACCTATTTTATTTATTTCACTTTGTGAACGAATATCACTTCGAAAGGAATGTTATTGAAATTTTCGTTTGAATACTTCTTCTATCTTCGTATCATAAGTATTCATTTATGTTCCATTACAGTACGGGTCACTAACATAGCCTATTGGATTAGCTATTTGAAGTGGCAAAGGGCCGGCCATATAGAGAATAGAAAAGATGGCCGATAGGGCCGAAATGTTCTCAAATGGAGACTACTGAAAATCGGGAAATGCAGCATGGGGTCCACCAACATGATGAAAGGACGATCGTTTGAAGGCTGTTGGTTCGCAGTAGACGCAAGCTGCGTCCGACCGCAATAACTGGATGTTATCAAGACTTATATTCAGCAGAGGACGTCCGATGGCTGAAATGATAATGATGATGATGATGACGAGTGGTTATCAACAGATCAGATATAATCAGCCAGTTGGTGATTATTCTGATAGGTATATAAATAATAGTGTATTGGTGACGCCCACAAGAAAATTTTATACGGCAATCACCATATTGTTTAATTGGGACTATTTTGAGGGTTTGTTTTGGTACGAAAGTACTGAAAAGAGACTAGAGGTTCAAACAGTTTAATACATAGCCCACAAAGCTGTTTATTAAGAACCTTGAATACTTGTGTTTTTCCCTAGCATCTATTTGGCTTTGCTCTCAGCAATCTATAAATTAGACTGGGACCATAATTGCTACTACAATACTGTTCTGTTCTTGGGCAAACGCCAAAGCGATTATTTCAAGCTAGTCAATGCGATTCTATCTTTCAACGAGAGATTTCCTCTTTTTTATCCCGCTAAAATGGAAGGAATATCTGTTAGTTGGCGCAACGCGCAACCGGTTTGCTTTGGTGAAAAATAAAGCATAAATATATAAAAACAGTTATGGAATTGAATACTTTATAAGTTATGGAATTTAATAATTAAAAATAATCAATTTATTCGTTTGCACCGTGTTAGACTTACGCGGTGTGGTAACTTTAAATCCTCGAAATGTTAATAGCTACTCGCGATAAAGATTAAAATCATTAATTTATAAATCATATATTTATAATGAAGATTACCCATTATATTCTTTACAGAATCTTGAAAATTTCGGTTAGTAGGTATATTTAAACAAAGTCAGTCTTGACATACTATGTGTACTTGACTATATTTTGTCATTAATAGGTTTAGTTTTTTCCCAAACCCTTGATTTTATTCTATGTTTACATACCAATTTGATTGAATAAGAAAATGTTCCGGTTCAAAAACCTTTGGGATATTCAAACGCTCAAACGCTTACTACGAAATGTTTTACTCGAGAATCATCGAATGAAGAATTTATTCGTTCTCACCGTCACCGGCTTGACGCGATGTGGTGGAAAAGCAAACAGCGGGAGTACTCGGTTCGTTACTACACGTGAAAAATCACCGGATTTTTACGTACGACGTTCTGCGAATATTCGATAGACACACGACTCTGAATAAATAACTGTTGCTAAGCTGATAAATTGACTTTCTTTTTGATGGATGAATTAGTTTGTTTGAATTTGTCAGACTTGATTTGAGCCCGTCCGTGTATATTTATGTGTTAACTGATATCTATATACAATCCACAGAGCAACATAAAAACCCCTTAAAGTTTATGAAAAACCTAAAACCAACTTTCCTGGTATGCGTGGTGACCGTATTGTTTTGATAATGATAATACATAGAAAACACCCAAAACAACCGAAATAATTAATACCCGTAAATCTTCAGATTGTTCATTTCTTATTCGTCAAAATTAAGGTTATTTTTGTCTGTCCAGCAATATTTATTTTCTTTCCAGGTAATACAATATCTTGGAGGCAGTTTTATTATTAGGTTTTAGGTTTTAGTTCTTAATGAAACATGAGAACCACTCAGATAAAATAATAATTAAACCAAATATAAACAATTAATTTATAAATAGAATTCGTTTAGTATCGTCGAAAACAAAATATGATATATTATTACTACGTTTGTCCAATGACTCAATGGTAGCGTTAAGTATCGTCGTATACAAAAATACCATCAACTACCGCCACCTAGTTTGAGAAGTAAGACTTTTCGAACCCATTCCATTATAAATAGCTGACACCGCACACCCTATCTTCACGTATAGGAACCACCGTGTTCTTATTCGCGATCCTTATCTAAACTTTCTTCATTAGCAAAATAGCTGCGGTGTACAAACTTTTAATCCCAGAAAATTATACGTTACACACCTCAATGTACAGACATACGTGCTATCAACTATATATTACTGACAAAAATATGTGTATGAGGCTTTAGTTTTAAATAGTTAATAAATATTTTAAACATTATTGTATCTTTGTTTGTTATTTTGATAAAATGATGAGATAATACATGACATTATTACGTAATACGGAATGTGATTAAGCCAATAAATTATTAGTGCAATAATATATTGTATATACTTTGTGAGCCTTTTCTGTAAATAAATGTTTTTATTATTATTATTATTTATTATTAATGATACCAAACCCTTCGTCTTAGCTTTAGATAAGGATATTATAAAAAAATATATGGACACAGTTAATTAAAAATATACCAATTTTCTAATAAGAGATAAGTAATTGGATAGCAAAATTTACGATAGAATCAAATCAAACAGTTTAAAACAAATCCACCTATTATCCACTGGTTCCGCGGCTAAACACTCTGTTGCCAACTGTACTTAGTTCAAAGCTTGTAATTTGCAACTTGTCGGTACTGTCACGGTCAACGGCGTAATCTCTGATTAACTATTGGGTTTGCTGATGCAAATAGTTTAAATTCTATTTGATTTAGGAATAGTTACATAGTGGGTTTATGTCAGTAAGATAGTTTATAGAAACGTTTAGGTACGCAAAGGTAGGTTAAGAGAATTTTGAAGAGTTTGAAGGACTTGTGACATTCATCAACTCACACTTGGCCAGCGTAGTTAATTAAGAACTAATCTCTAAATCTCGAATAAAACCCTGTTTTCCAGCAGTGGGAATATACGTATTGGTGATTAAGCTTAAGCTAAACAGAAAGTAACCACTTTAAATAAGTAGGAAAGTACTCACTTACTGTGAAAGTTAATAAAGAAGCAAATCATGTTTCCTGCCCAAAACCTTCTTTTAAAAAGCTCGGAAGCCCTTTATAAAGTCGAATTATCAAAGGAAGTATAATAACTCAAATTAGTGAAATGTCTTGGACAGCTAACAAGGGCTTTACTCAAATTATTTAAACATTTTTTATCTCCGAGTAAAACTTACCGTGAGCTCTCTCGCTCAATTCATCTCGCTCGATTCATCAGGTTGAACCATAGAGAATTTTATCTATCATATTTTTAATTATCTTTAAAGAGAGCTTTATCTTGCTCTTTGTCATTGAAATAAGACAAACTCGTTTAGTTTAAATTGAACTTAACGCGCCCTTTGGTTCGATTGGTATTATTGGCATTTACCGAAAGCCGTGTTGGATAAGTGGGAGAACATTCGACTATCATTCCAAAAATCGTGGGTTTGAACCCCGACGCGCAGCTTTAAAAATGAACATTCTATAAGAACTAAAATAAAAACTTCTTTTTTTTTAATTTAAAATTTAATGATGAGAGATATTGTTGGTTTATTCAGAAATAAAAACATCCCTATTTTGACTAACCCAGGTTAGTGTAAATTTAAATTACTTATAAGCACGACCTAATAAACTCTAAATTTACAAAATTGTTGGCAAGCTGATAGTGTAGTCCAATCATAAAGTTCTTGGAAATTTTGTATCTCACCTAGTTTAGTGAGTTTATACCAATTTTCCTGGGTTAATTGACAAAGTAGAGTGTCTGTGGAAACCCTTTCTTGGGAATACTCTTGTGTTTATACCTCTAACTCGCTCGCGTTTTTATAATTTCCCGCTGCAAAAAGTATTTTATGTCCTGTATTTTCTCTTTGGTTCTAAGCTACCTTTCCACCAATTTCTAATCAGCCTTCCTTATATAGTAAGTAACTTACTATAGATTTTGTAAGCGATATAATAGCTATACTTCACTTTTAATATTACCTATGAATAAACAAAAAATCGTTCACTTCGCACTTTTTAACAAAAAAGTATTTTCTAGTATTCGTATGTTTTCTTGGTAAAATAATTGTAATTTCGTATTCGAGTCATAATGAAACCATATAATTCAACATGAAACACTAAACCTCATTCAACAACTCAGCACGCCTATACTTATACAATAATAGGCCTTTTTACCCATTTTTCTTTGTTCAGTTTCCAATTCACGTTCAAAAACTTTCTTTCATTGTAAGAATCTTTGCGAAATGTTGCGCTTGACCCACATCTTTGTATACAACAAAGCCTGTAATACAACGCATCAAAGTTTTCTCTGTGAATTTAAAAACTCAGTGTGCCTGTGTTTTCTAGGGCAGGCTTTTTAGTTCCGATACTAGCCTGCCCCGTGGTTCTTTTTGCGTTTGGAAGATTTCTTAAAAATATTCTTCCCGCGGGTGTCATCATTTTATACAGGTTGTTCGGCATACAGTAGGTTATTGTACCTACTTTATGCCGTAAACCCTAGAGTCTAGCTAGACAATTACCTAGACGGAACTTAAAGGACGCTTTCCTATTAAAACATACAAGTATTTTACAAACAAGTAGGTAACCTACTCGTAATACTATAGGTAACCTACTCAGATTTTATTTATTGTTTGTTAATGATTATAGGTCGTGCTTGCAAAATATAAAATAAATTAATTTAATATCAACTATTTATTTATTTACCGTTTGCAAATCGTGACCGTAAAATCAATACGTAACTTCAAACAGACTGACTCAGTATTCAGTCCTGAACTGAGCCTAGAAGTTAAATCAGCTTCTAGATGATTCTGCGTAGAAGCAGCTCAGAGCCAGCTCAACGCTGCCAAGTTGAGCTCGACGCTGGAACAGCATTAGCATATTAATGAACCCTCGCTAGCTCTAACGTTTGTAATTACTTTTGTTCCGTCTGCCTTTCCAACGGATATTCAGAAACTCTTCAAACTAGAAAAATAGGATAGCTCTTTGAGTTGAAAAGTCGAATCGATGGGGATTAGAGATGTGAAGCTACTTTAGGAATATACGGGGTTTCCGCACTGTGCTTTTAATGGCTAGTAAATAAAGTTATCTTTCTCCGTAATGTATCTAGCATTATCTTCGTTGCAGTTCTCTGAATGCTGGACATAGGTTTGCTGATATTTTAAATTATCATTTAGTAAAAGTAAAGTTTTCTACTGCGTCTACTCAGATCTATCTTCTGCTTATTGAACTGCTAAATCATCAATTTAAGTAAAATAAATTGATCATCTAAAATTGGAGTGAAATATTCAGGTCATTCGCCTGGGATCTTGAGATCGTTTTTCTATCCTTCTATCTCTTTATAAACGAACTAGGAATTAAGTTCCTAAGCACGTCCCAGACTCTCAAATAACAAACGAATCCTTTGAGCTGACTTTGGTTATCAACGGAATCTAATAATAGATTTAAAATCCTAGGGGTATATTTTAATCTTACATTATACTGTATTTTGATATAAGTAGTGCAGCGACGAATAATCTTTGCCTAGACTGCTGTGATAATATCGATCATCTGAAGGAAACCAGTTTTCTTTTGCCATAAAATATATTATCATTAGGACATAATAGCCTGTCGTTCTAGAGAATGTTTCAGTACGTGAAATTGTCAGATAGTGCAGTAGTTAGAATAGTCACGGAGTCCATTTTTGTGAGTGCAACGGAATCGACAAAACGTGACCTCGCAATGTCTTCCTCAGCACTTTGTGCGACGAAGTTCTGTGCCGACTGTACGATTGTTTGAGGAAATTGAATCTAGCATGGTTTTAGTCATCTTGATAGATTACGTACGTATTTGTTATTTCTTTAGAATGATATTATATAAATTCGGAGTCAATAAAGAAAATTGCGGGAAAGTGTAAAACGCGGGCGAAGTCGTAGGGTAGTGTTTTATAAATATGTATATAGAAAAAAAATATATGAAAAAGCGACAACTAAGGCTGAAAATATATAACCTTACACCATTTAATGTAAATAGTTTCATAAATATTTTCTTAATATGCTCAAGTTAATTAATTTCGTAACTGTACCGGTTGTTTCACGATGTTTGCCTTCACCGTAAGAGGACGTGTTTTTAGTTTCGGTTCAAACTTACAGTTAAATATCATGAACTGACGTAGTTTAAAGTAGCAGAGTTTATTAAATAGCGTGGTCAGGTTAAAATTGATTTAAGCGTAGCAATAAGCGAACTAATTACCATAGTTTCGAATCGCTCTATCTGTTTCAAATCGTTGAGTTCAATCGAAACCTAATTAACGAGGAAATTGGATGAAATACACAGAATGTAGACTGAAGCTGTGGGTTACCAACTGGTTAAAATATTTAATTATTTTGTGATAATGCAAAATCTAAAAATGTGTTGGCTAAGTGGCCACTAACACTCGACTCTTATTCCGCACCACTAATTTTTCTTACTTAAAATGTTTGCTAAGGAATTGTCCAGCAATTTTATATTTATATTTATTACTAGTTGACCCGCCCGCGGCTTCGCCCGCTTGCTATAGTTTTCTCACCTTTAAAACCTTCCCTGGACTACTAAGAACATTTCAAGACCAAAACCAGCTCAATCGGCCCGGCCGTTCCCGAGATTTAGCGAGACTAACGAACGGCGATTCATTTTTATTTATAAAGATTTAAATTATCTTTACAAATAAACGTAATCAACCATATTTGTAGCATCATTGTCGTTTATAAAATAATACACTGTACTCACCATAAAATAATAATTGCAAATCGGAATATTTACCACCAATTTTAACCCATAAATCATTCAAAGATTATAACAAAACTATAACGAACAATAATAAATCAAGCTGTTTGTCACTGAAATCTATAATAAAGATAAAATTGTTGAATTGGGCACAACGGACTATTGGGCAGTGGGGAACTAAGGTGCCCCCCACTTTTGCCCCTCCACGGACTTTCATTTAAGTCCTTGAAATAAACTTAACGTCACTTTTCTCGTTCCATATTCGAATAATTACTGAGAAAAAAACATTATGTGCCATGTCATAATTGAGATATTGTATAACACATATTCATTAATTTCATATTACTGAGTTTTTATCAATTATTTATTGCCAATCTATTATATAAATATTCTTATTCTTCTTAATCTGTTAAGATAAGTTTCTAATGGTTTCAGTTAGCGGGATGTTTTTATGATGATATTAAATTCGAGTAGTACATTATTATCATCATCAACACAAATTGAAATTGTATCAAAATATTATTAATATATTTGTTTTTTGACAATCCTTATTTCTAATTATGACAAAGCTTAAGTTTTTGCGATTAGGATCACTTATAAGATTTATTTATATTTTTTATTTAATGTCTAACTTTATAGAATTGTGTATCTCAAATAAATCCTTTTCCTTTCCATTATTATTTCCATACAACATTTCCATGGTCATGTTACAAAGCGAATTAAATGATTTATTTCAAAAGCCCCCATTATATCCTGAGTACATGCCTGGTGTACTCAATGAGGTATGCGCAGTTTATTTTGTCGTTTCGCTGAAGTTATTACTGGTCCCCGTTTCTTTCAAAATGCACTGAACTGTGAAATATTTATAGAAGTACTAGCTGCCCCCGCGAACTTCGTCTCGCCATATACTTTTATTTGCAACTATCTCCATACTAAATTTTATCCAAATCGAATTTTCCCGCGTATGCATATATTTTCCCGCGGAAGCATGTATTTTTCCGCGGTAAAAAGTAGCCTATGTTCTGTCTCAGGGACTAAAGATTGTATGTGCCAAATTTCATCAAAATCGGTTGAGAGGTTTAAGCGGGAAAGCGTAACAGACAGACAGACGGACAGACAGACAGACAGAGTTACTTTCGCATTTATAATATTAGTTAGGATTCAAATACTAGTAGTACAATTGGCGATGACACTCGAGCGTTGAATATGGGGCTGTAAGTTCTCACTCACAACAATTAATTATCATCATTTCAACCTTACTTAATATTACCCAATTATTTCCGTCAGATGCAGCTTGCATCAACCGTGAACCAGAAATCTTTAACAGATCATCTATACATCTTGTCGGTGGGCGATGGACCTCTTCAACGTCATAACTTCTAATTCGATGCCCTAGAGAACTCAGAACAAAAATGATTTTATAGTGTACATTCATCATCATCATTAATCATCATCGTTTTTAAGATGAATAACGCTCGTTATCTAGCTCGTTACCGAACTCTTAAGTAAGGTTATTTTAAGAATATACTAAGACAATTCGATATATAAACTTTTAATCAACGATTACTTTGCAACTTTTTCTTTTTCTAGGTATTTCAGCTTAGTTAAGTTCTCACAAAGACCTATTAAAGTCACCTTCTATACGAATACTTTCTTTGTAATATCGTATAAGTGCTTAAGCTTTCTAAAAGAAGTTAAATCCTTAATCCTTATAGCTATTAAACATATTTAAGACTTTTTAAGAACTTTGATAAATTAGCAGGCTGGCGATTAGTGAACGCTTCATACAACGGAATAATAATATTATTTTAGATAAATAAATATTGCTAGACAATGTACACAGCAACAGTAGCCCCGTGGTAAGCTCAAGTTGTGTTACGGGATAGATGCTAATATTTTTGATATAATGTATTATGACACCCAGGACACCCGGAACAAATGTTTGCTGATCGTACAAATTTTTGTTCCGAGGCGGAATATGATCGATATTAACCATGGTGGTGCAAGGTTTTAAATAAATATTATTAGCTTAGTGGTCCAAATTGACTTTGATTACGAAGGTCGTGGGTCCAAACCCCGCGCAACTCTGACTTATTACTTGTACGTGAACTTTTAAAATATGTGCTCTAACGGCGAAAACATCGTGAGAAAACCGGCATATTCTGAGAACTTTGCAAATGTTTGAAGGACATGTGTCATTCTCCAACCCGCACTTAGCCAGTGTGGTGAATTGAGGCCTTATCTCTCTCACAAAGACCCATGGGTTCTATAGGCGTTCTATAGAGACCCGGTCTAAAATAAGACGTAGTGGGTTGTGATGATTAGTATATTTATAGACTGAAACGTTTGTTACAAATATACGGATATACGTTCAAAGGTTTAAGAGAAAATCGTCTGAATCTAAAAATAAACCTCTTCTGACCTTTTCCACATAAACGTTGTCGTAGACAAATCACGAGTTCGAAACGAATTGATCGGTCCATTTTCTAACGTCGAAGGTGTTGGGTTAAGGGTCTGTTCATAGACAGGCGTTTTAAAAATTACCTTTGTTTAAATAGCCGTGTTTGCTAAGAGGAATCACACTCGACTTCTTTTCTGTTCTGGATTTAAACCATGACCCTCTGGATTTTTCTTTTTCATAATGTATATTTTTTGAACATGTTCTTGTAATGTATTTAAACTTCTTGACGAGAGAGATTAGGCCTTAATTCAATACACTCACCAAGTGCGGGTTGGTGAATAACACAAGACTGTTCTTCAAACTTTTTCAAATTTCTCAGAACTATAGAATTCCTCACGATGTTTACCTTTACCGTTAGATAACGAGTTTTCAGAACGCTCTTTTTTAGAAGAAAAATCCAGAGGTCACGCGGGGTTTGAACACACAACCTTCAGAATTAAAGTCGAGTGTGCTACCACATAGCCAACACGGCTTAATTTCATGAATTTAATAGGTACTTTATATTTATGTTTTCTTATTATATTAAAAATGTATTTCCGTTCAAACAATGGCTTGGTAAGTTCGTTGCAAGACTTCACCTTATCACCATTACGCGACGCTTAGGCGCCGGTGCGGTAGACTAAATATTACACACTTAACCTCAGTTCCACCTTAATGCTACTTCAGTTACAACGTACTGCGTTTATTCTGATTCTCATGTTCACGTACATGCAGTTAAAATAAAAATAAAACTTACTTTTCTCCAAATACTTAACACCTACTTACTTACCACCTACTTAATATAATGGTTAGTACTAAGCAGCTATTAATTACTAACTAGCATCGCACGAAAACCTGCTCTATGCCAATTTCTAGATTTCCATAATTTTTGTCGTTAAAAGTTTTAGCCTATTTACGTAACTATTTTAATGACTATAGAAGTTTTACATTTTATGTAAATATTTTTGTCACATGCGACTATGGACGTTATATTACTAAACAGTTATGGCTATCCCACTCGGATCGAATTAGCCTCTGTGTAAGGCGCAATATAACAATACCTAACATCCTAGAAATATGGTTCATTTTCGCAAATATAATTCTTCAATGTTATTGGTCATGGTTAGTATATTACTTCCACGCATGCGACATGCTATAACAAATATTCACTCGCCCCTATACTATATTATGGTATTCCAGAGTAAAGTGTACATGAAAATACTTCATGATTTGATTATTTTTTTGCACAGCGATATTAGAAATCGTTTCATATATAATGTTATATCTCAAATATAAAAATAAAGCTACGTACATACATAGCTTGCCAAAGATATTTTCACAAAGCTTTTTCAATACTGTTGTTATTGATATTTTAATAAAAGCATTTCCAATACAGTTGTTATTGATATTTTAATGGTTTATAAAAAAACAATAATTAATAAAGTGCTCTCCAAAATCGAACCAATCAAACTTATTGAGATATCGATGCAATCAAATAAAGGCAATGCTTTTAAATATTCCATTGTGGCTTTAACTTCTCAATATTGTCTAGACATAAAAAAAGTGCTGAGAACGACTGAAGTTGATCGGCGGCCATATTTTATCTTGATTCTCAAAAGCGTTGGCTTGAATAACTCGAATTTGATGGCACTCGTAAAATTTTATTCGATACGCGCTTGTGGCACCTTAAAATGACATTACGCGTCGTTTCCAATGCGTAAGGAAGATAATGCATCGAACCCTTAAGGTCAGATTAGTTTAATTTACATAACGAATTAGGAACATATATTTGTGAAGGTGTCTATTATAGAAGAAGGTAATTAGAACAATCTACGTCCAAACACTAAGCACGGGTCTATCTAATAGGCCATTTGAAAAGATTTGGTAGATTTGGTATATTCATCACGCTACCGAAAATAACTATAATGACAAAAAATACACAATATATAATATTTTCAGAAAATAAAATCCTTGATAAATCAAATGAGTAAATTTAATAATTCCTTTTACATCTCATTCACATGAATTCAACAATCGAACTTTCCTACACTAAATTATAGATAAGCAATGATTACCGATGAGTTAATTGCATGAATGAGGTCATTTTAATGAACTCGATATTGAACAGCACAGTAATATTAAATCCAATTAGTGTCAATTATTGATTTAATCCGATAAATTCAGAACTTCAGCAGGAAAATTTAATGGAAACTGACTGAGGTTTTGGTTTCTGTTTTTGTAATAACATGATTAACTTTGTTCATATATATGCATTACGGAGCCAATGGATTCTAATTTTATTTTGTGATATATAAATAAAATAAATATTGCTGGACAATTCACACAGCGACATCTAGCCCAGTGGTAAGCTTTAAGCTTGTGTTACGGGTACTAGATATGCGAACTGAAGTAACAGCAACTTTAAATCAAAATCTACATCTGAAGAATCGCAGCGTTTGTTCTTTCTTTCGTTTATAAGACCTCTGTGGACCTCGGGTTCTATTCCCGCTTCGGAACAAAAATTTGTACGATCTGCAGATATTTCTGTCTTGCTTGGGTGTTATATATAATATAAAATATATATCTATGTATATTAAATTAAAAGGCTAGTCTGTGTGAATTATCCAGCAATATTTATTTATGGGTATTGGGAAAATTGGTTAACTCACTACGCTTACCAGGTGAATAGGCGAGCTATAGCTATCAACTGAAGCTGACATTATTTCTATCTTCATAGTATTCCCTCAAACGCTCCCAACTTGAAACATTGGCTGTTTTTTCGCACGAACGGCCAGTCTAATGAAGTTTACTCAGCGGCGACAGTGACACAATTTATCGATGGCCTTCCATCTGTGGACACGAAGATTTACTGTAAAAACTGGGATAAAAAATACGCAGTACTCGGCCAAATTTGGCTTAGCTTAGTTTTGTTGTATTGGCACGGAACAAAAATAAGCTAGCAAAGATTTGTTTGACAGGCTGTATTGGGACCTGTGTCATTAACCAACCAGCATTTGGCCAGCGTGGTAAATTTAGGCCTTATCTCTCTCATCAAAATAGAAGTCTTTGTGTCCCAGTCGTGAGTATTTTTATAGAGGTGATGATGTTAAATATTTTTACATAAACGAAATTCTATGTTAAATTAACAAAAATTCGGATCAAAAATATCGATCTGCAGATTTTTGTTCTGAGTGTCTGGGTGTTTGTTATACATAATATGTATAAGAAAAAATATCTATCAATATATTCTATTAAGTATATCAGAAATCTAGCATCCGTTACACAAGCTTCGAGCTCACCACGGGGTTACGGTACGTTCACACGGAGACACGATTTTCTCTACCGAATCGGTTTTTTGCAGGATACGGTTTAGTGGCCTATGTATTTCAATGAAGGAGTTCACACGAGCATTCGGTTTCAAGATACGACAAAAAACCGAATCCTGCTGAAGTTGACATCCGATTGTGCGACTACAAACCGATCCGGTTTGTATATACTGATACTGCAAAATCCAGATCCGATGCAGTGGTATAGGGCATTTAATACATGCGTTCACACGAGGGGAAGATTCGGTTTTTTGTCGGATCTTGAAACCGAACGGTACGTTCACACGGAGACACGATTTCCCGAATCTTATTTTCATCGGATCTGGAAAAAACCGAATGTTGTATTCGCAAGAGCGCGCTCACACGTTGATTTGGAAGCGATGGACGTGAACAGTGTTGCTATACTATACTGGTATTATCGCCGTCAGCGTCGTAGAAAAAGATTGTGGTTAAACCCAATAGTACAAAGAAGATCAACAGTTGGTGCCTTTACAACTCTAATGCAGCAGTTAAGGAATGATACACAAATTTTTTTTAACTACTTCCTTGAATGATAATTTAATACTTTTAATTCCTATACCTACATTTGATAATCTTTTGAAAAAGGTGGAAAAAGAATTGAAAACCGGATCGGTTTGTAGTCGCACAATCGGATGTCAACTTCAGCAGGATTTGGTTTTTTGTCGTATCTTGAAACCGAATGCTCGTGTGAACTCCTTCATTGAAATACATAGGCCACTAAACCGAATCCTGCAAAAAACCGATTCGGTAGAGAAAATCGTGTCTCCGTGTGAACGTACCGCACATGAGAACAACATTAGGTTTTTTCCCGATCCGATGAAAATAAGATTCGGGAAATCTTGTCTCCGTGTGAACGTACCGTTAGTTGTTGCTGTGTGAATTGTCCAGCAATATTTATTTATTTTATTTCATGAACCAAAGATATTGTAATCCAACATGGCTGCCGTAACTCCAAGACTGTGATGAAGGCACGTTCCATCTGTCCCATAGAGTATGGCGAGCTCGTTAGGGTGACGCGCTTCCGAGTTTCATCAATGATACCCATAATACCCATACCGTGATTTCTGCTTCAAAACCTCACGTTTTGGAACTTAATATTATAGACACATTTGAAAAGTATTTCAGGAATTAAAACGTGGTTGTAGTTTAGTAATATAGTCTGAATATGTAAGTCCAAATTGTTATTTATCGGATTGGTAACCTTATACCTTATATTTATGAGTACAATTAGGAAATATTAATATTATATAAAAGTATTTAAAAATTAGCACCCGTAACATAAGCTCAGTGCTTATTACAGGGCTCGATGTTGCTACGTGAAATGACCGGAAATATATTGTTTAGTTTGTCTGGGCTTAATCATAAGCATAATATATCGTCGTGATGTGATCATGATTCACGATTTGTAATATATTTTTGGCTCAAATATATTTTACCGAATGCTGTTATGATGATGATAGTGGTGAGATTTTTTAACGAACAATTTAAAGGTGCGCGGGATGTTCAATCCTCAAATATATTTCCGGAATTCGCAATATTTCATCCAGTTCGAGTTTTGTGATCTAGAAAAACGAAGTTTCACAAAAAAGTAAAACATAGAGGAATATTGCATGAATATTTAAAAGGGACGCGTATTGTTCTAACATTTCAGGTGCTCGTTGGCTCTCGTTAAACATTGGAACCTTAATTTTGCCTGACAGAAGCAGAAATCTAGTTATGTATGTCAGGCATAGTAAAGGATGAAAATTTGCATTCTTAACATTTATCTAACTGACTTGCCCAATAATTGAACATGAAAATATAATACATCATACATGTGGGTGAAATAAGTTCTAGAAACAAATTCCTACATTTCCAGGCAAAAGGAACACTCAAATTGAGAGTGACAGTTACTGGTATTGCTTCTGTACTAGAAATTTTACATAGTATTATTCAGTAGAGCCGTGTTGGCTAAGTGACATTCGACTTTCATTCCGAAGGTCGTGGGTTAAACCCCGCCTGCACCTTTGAATTACTTTTAAAAAAATGATAACTTGCGTAGCAGGCGGATTTTCGCCTGCTACGCCTCAAAGGTCATCCTACCAGGCCTCGGATCTAATTTAGAAAGTTAAATAGTTCACACTATGCTGCTGCCCGTATACTTAACTTTTTTTGTTTTTTATTTTAGCTATGATACTAAAATTTGTTGCCACCTTCGTTAAAACGTATTCTTCGTGGAATATCAGTGAACATGGTTTATGTACCTTGTTAACTGAAGACGAAGTTTTAACAAGCAAATTCTATAAATAAACATATTATTGGGAAAATTCTTACTAAAGGTAATATTTCTTAGAATCATTATAAACATAAAATCTGGAGAACTTTCGAAATACTATGTCATAATTTTATTTTAGCAGCTACGCAAAATTGTATCCTATTAGATACAATGATTTTGATTTTATCAATGATTAATTAATCATTGATAAAATCAATAATATTTTTCTACGAAAACAGCGCTACGAAATTGTAGGGCTACGAAATCGTAGACCTTCTACGAAACCGTAGACATAGCTACGACATGTAGCAATGTTAAGCTTTGATTAATATTTTAAGGTGAATTGCCTACTATTAATATTTTAAGGTGAACTAATAAATGAAAACAGTCAACATTATAATTTTGACTAATCAACTAAATACAAGAAAAGTTTGAGACAAATACAATTTGCCCAAAGCAATTGTTTACCATTTACTGCTGATATGAACCAACAATTACCATTAAAGTGGTTTTTATCCTTCATATTTTTATCATTGTAGAAAAAAAAATTAACCAATTTTATAAAAATAAATTTTAAAAACTATTTTGAAACTTACAATTACGAAGTTCAATAAAATGTTGAATGATATAATAAGTACGTTACAAACCTCACCTACATTATCATTAAAAAAGGTCTCATAACTTGCGTTTGATTCGAAATTTAAATAAATTCGGAATAGCAATGCAGTGGATTTGAACGTTTCATTCTACGTAGTATTGCTAGTGCATTAGAATGTCTAAGCGTATTCAGAACCACGTTTAATCGCCAAAGGCAGCTTTTAGAAACGGAAACTTAGTATTTATAGGTATTTGCACGGAATACTGCCGTTTGAATGGCGCAATATGACACTACTCGTTAAGAATGGACTTAATGCTCGTCGAAGTATCATATTTTTTGTATTTTTATTTATAGAAGTAAAGTGAATCTAGTTTATTAGACGCAGTTTCTTGATCCGTGATAGAACTTTTCGGCCCCATCGGTCATCTGTTCTCGGTGCTCTATGGCACGCCCATGCTACTTTAAACAGCCAATCCGCTGAGTTATATCTAAAAACAAAACCCCAAACAAAGCGCCCGATAAAATTACCTTATCTCTCAGCAAAAAGATATAAAATAATTCCTTATTCTGATGGAAGTAATTCGGGAAACTATTCGTGACATAATACCCAAAAAAACTCACCAAATTGCGTAGGTGGAGCGAAATTGCCATTTCAAATTATGTAACGGTAACCTACTTTGGTTACGGGAAAAATAAGCTACGGTAGTCCCTCGTAATAGATTATATCTAACGTCCTTTTCACTCATATGGGTTTATTGGTAAGAGTGTAGGGGACAGGTAGTTTTGTTTTTCACAGGCTGTCGATAATACCTAATTTATCTAAATTCATTGAGCTGTCTTCGTAAATTTCTCGATTATTTGGGTAAAGATTGAGTGAATTGTTTTCTTCCTTTTATCGGTTAGTGGGTTATATTCGTTTGACGTATGACTTTCTCACATTTTGGATACGGCCGACTAAGCGTAGGAAATGGAATAAATTTACAGCAAAAACTATTGAAAATTATAAAAAAAAACGCCTTATCTCTCTTGTCAAGACAGAAGTATTTGTTTCCCAGCAGTGGAAACGTGAATAGGGGTGATGATGATACAAATATTGTTTCGCTCAACCAAAAGCGATGACACATCTTTACAGATGATAAGTCGCTAAAAAAATTAGACTGAACCAAAACTAACCAGTAAATAGGAATACAGGCATTACTAGCTATGTGAGGCTTGTAAATATAATTATATCTATAGGTATATTCGAAACTTGAGTGAAACTTGCGTCAGTATTATAACAGAAATAACTACCAATGTCCCCGTTAAATATTCAGAGAATAAACTCAATTTCTCGGGAACTGTTCTCAGTTTATGAAGGTTGAACTTACAACTAGTAAAATATGCATTTGAGTAAGGATGTTCTATTTTATTTTATGGCTTTAGCCTGAAAATAGGAAAACGTGGATAAATAAATGTAGATGATCTTTGCTGGACATAGGCCTCTTTAAATTATTTCCAGTTATTACGGTCGGTCGCGGCCTGCATCCACCGCGAGCCAATTGTTTTCACCAGATCATCTGTCCACCTGGTGGAAATTAAGAGAAATTAAAAGTTATTTATGTTAAGATTAATTTATTCTTGAATAATTCTACTATATCTTGATTTTTTTCTGATTTAAAAAGTTGTGGTTAATACATAATATCATGTTTTTTTTTGTTGAGAAAAAGGTGTTTTCAGGGTATAAAGTAGCCATTCCATAATTATTACTTCTCCTAAAACATCAAGCTACAGATGTTGCAGCGTGAATGAATCTGTATACGTCGCCGTTAGCGTACGCGTAAACTAATTCCATCGAGAACTTTAATGGCTTCTAAAGAGCCCTTAGTACTGTTGTATGTACCAATATTAGGTAACTATAAATAGTATAGGTTGTAATTGTACAAGAATCAGACAGACCCCAGCTGGTTCAAACAAACAAACTCTTCAGCTTTACAATATTAGTATAGATTAGTCATCCTATCTCCTAGCAACTTTATAAAGCACCAATAGAAGTACTTAAAATGTAAAATCGGTGATAAAGGCATCAAGGGTGGAACGTGTTCCGAATTTATCACTAAAGAAACGTGATATGAAACTGTATTGTTCTGAAATAGGATTTAGCACGGAATAAATGAATAACATACGGTAGATTCACTCTGTGAGCCGAGGTTTGTTACAAATTGCCTGCTTTACAATATATATCATAATCACCCCTTTGTTCCTGTTAGAATACAGAGACTTCTCTCTTGACGAGAGAGATTAGGCTTTTATTAACAACGCTGGCCAAGTGCAGGTTAACAAGTCACACGGCATCACCACTGCATGTTGTTTAAAAATCTACGAACAAACATTTTTACCAAGGAGCAAAGTTGTATTGTCCTACAAATTTCGTGGTCCGTTATCCCGGTCCTACATCCTTGAAGTATTTAATCCTTGATATCTCTGTTAGCTACCACAATCGACAGTTGGGTATAGGATATTTTTGGGCGTCTCATCGAAACGAAGCTACTCACCAAAAATTAGCTTGATAGTAATCAAGTGGTTACCATGTTCTACGGCTCCCGGACTATGGTTGTGAGTAAGTTTATTACTTCCTCTGCTGAAACTTAATTATTACAAGATAATCTTATGTGATATTATAAGGAATCTAACCTTATAATATCACATAAGATTATCTTATTTAAGCTTTGGATTAATGTGTTGGGACTTTTATTCACACAATATTTACTCACGGTATAAGATACTCGTATTATGATTAGCGGTTCCTTTTAGATAGACTCATACATTATTTTACTATAAAAACTGTCGTGGTTTGATAAATTCATATTGAAATAAACGGTTGATCAATAGTCTACGTAAATAAGGTTCGTGTATTGCCCGTTCATACATTATTGATCATCAATAGTCCTCATGATGCAACGCCTATCTCCCTAGCTAACTAGGGAACCCTAAAAAGAGAACGATAAAACGAAATCACGATAACAAATGGTGTACTATTGTACCGAGCCCATAAAAGGAACAAACGATCTTGACAAATCGCAAACCTTTCAGACTTTGGAAGGATCAAATGCTACAAAGTGAACCAAATGCGATAAAATTGTGAAATATCACGATACGGCTTATTTAAGCAATTGGTCTTTTAGTTTCGCTTGCAAATAAATGTATTAAAAGAAAAATGTCGTGTTTGATTTTATTTCAAACCGACATCATAAGAAAAAATACTGATTTTGACTTTTAAGAAGTTTTTTTTGAACTAAGTTGCTGCATATTATATTTCAGAAGTTTGTTACTTCAATTTTTTGAGCGTAACGAGTGTTCTTTCCGTATCACCAATGTTATATTGTAGCTTATAATATTTATCCATGAGATTTTTTTTCATCTTTGTCCATTATGTTCTTGTCAAAATCGTTAGCAATATTAATCTGAATCTAGAAATCACTCCCCAGTCAACACCCCAGCTGACTGTCATTGCCACTTATACACACGCGCCTGTTCCTACAGAATTGAAGTGATCAATTACCTCGATGTATTTTATCTTTACGGAAGGTCCATAGAGATGTCGAGGTTACCAAGCAGTTCGCAAATAATAAACGTCTTCTAAGAGAAAATGTTACAGAATGACAACTGCTTTAAAAAATGTATATCTATAAAAATAATACACAATTACAGACTTACAAGCAGGCCAGACAGTGACAATATTACGAATAAAACAACACACGTAGGTCGATGCAAATTTGCCAACTAAGCCAGGTAACTCCGGTCAAAGCCCGTGTGGATTTCCAAATAAGCGTAATACCTCAAAAGAGGATTCCCAATAACCAGACATTTGCACTACAAACAGTGGCCCGGAAAACATTTAGAGCGTAAAAGTAAATAGTGGATTGAAAAAGCTCGTATAGTTATCTGGAATGGGTCTGGAATCTTGGGAGAGTTTCGTCCTCGATTGCTATCGTGATTCTAGTTGGGAAGTGGTGCTGTCTTCACATCTCTCCACTAGTTTACTATCTCTTGTGAGAGGACAGTCAAGTAACGGACTTTCTTAAAACTTTTAAGAAACGAACAGGTTTTCGAGATTGCTGTTATAAAAAACTACAGAAAATACGAAATTAATATGTACATAATATATATATATTGCTTAGTAAATTTTATATGCACCTGCTTTAAATAATTACATTACAATAATAGCATGTTATATTCATTAAAAAATTATATATTATGCTCTAACATTTTTTTGTGCTGAAGGATCCATCCTCTTATCATAACTGTATCTAAATAAAATAACCCGTTAATGCTGTGTAACCTTCAATTAAAATTACTTTCTATTTTCCATTTTCAGGAATAAAAATCAAAAGATGCGAGGCGCAGTTTGCACTCTCAATTTTTGTCTTATTATGTCCAAGTATCTATTAATAACATTTTTATATTTGAATACACATTGCAAACGAGGCATAACTTCTAGATAGTGCACAAAAATACGACGCAAACTGAACAATTTAAACTTTTATACTGGCTCTGGTTACAGTGGTTTGGTTACTCAATTACAGATAATTCAATTTTTAAATGAAACCAATTTAAATCCAAAGGCATTTATTCTAAAAACAGGTATAAAATAACTAACGACAAACCAACTGACCCAGATAAATAAATATACATCGCTGGATAATTTATACAGTAATATTTAGCCTCGTGATAAGCTCGAAGCTTATGTTTTGAGTATCTACTAGATAATGTGAATATATCTAATAGACTAAACATTCATTTATATTATTTATTTTTTACCTTACACCCAAACCCCGAACAAATATCTGCAGATCACAGTACAAATTACTATTCCGAGGCGAATGGAACTCGCAGCCGCTGCGCCACAGAGGTCAACAAAAAAAATCAAAGCTTTTCGAAAGCTTTGATTGAGACAGCGTTTTTATTCTTATCTTTTAAACTTGAAGATTGCCAACAGGGCATAACCATGTACTCAGATAGTGCACAAGAATACGACTCTAAACGATCGTTTTAAACTTTTATTCTGACTACAAGATGAGATGCTTCGACCCGAATGGACTCTGTATGTATGTCGTTGGAAAGTTTTCAAGAAACACCAGTTAAGAGCCCCTTTGTTGACTAGAAATCTCAAATCTAGCATGTTTAAACTTTTAAGAGGCACGGGTTTGTCGGTTATGTTGTTTTGGTTTAATATCTACGAGTATATTGTATACATGTTTAATCATTGTCATAATAACTAAAAAACTAATCTACTTAAAAAAAATGAATCAATTAATGTGATTGCATGTATATGTATACAAATATAAATTACATTTAAAGAAAAGGTTTATAACTCGATCCCTAAAGAACATTTGTCGTTGCTAAGTGTAAATTTATAGGCGCCAATAATTCGTTATGAAACACGGTAACGCACTAAGTCAGGCAAAATGCATGGTATTTGCGCTTGTATTTTAGATTCAATGGTCGAAATACGCTCGGAAATCGAATTCATTTATGCAATTATCTGTTTGTGCCAAATCACGTCAATCTCGTCCTTTCTAGATTAATTATCTATTGTTATCTATATAAATTAGATGATCTTTTAATACATATTTTTTACAGAATAATATATGTTTCATTAATATTAGTAAATAGGAAAACCAACGATTCACTCGATGATCCTTATCATCGATTCCCTTGATTACAATAAGATTTGAAAAAAAAAAAACAATTTGTTATATACAAGTCATCTATTATATGGATCTGTAAAAAAAATATCCAAATATGTTTATTAGTTAAAATATATTAGTTTAATTATATTATTAAATTAGAAAACCCAAACGTTGGGACGCCCTGTATATATTTTTTACTATGCTTTGTTTGTTATGTAAGGATCAAGCACATTTTATGTAACAACCAGTAACTTTACTGTGTTATATGTATAAGTTACGAAACAAATCTACAAATTAATCGAAAGGCTTCGTTTCTCGATTTCTAATTATTTTCCTTTAGTGTTAACATTTAAAGGGATTCTTTTCCAACTCTCAAAGAACAACATAACTAACATCATCAACCTTATTTACGTTCCCACTGCTGGGACACATGGACTTCTCTCTTTAAGAGAGAGATTAGACATTAATTCACCATACTGGCCAGTTTGGTGATTGTCACACAAGTCTTTTTAAACTTTTTAAGTTCTCAGAACATGCCGGTTTCTTTACGATGTTTTCCTTCACCGTTCAATAAACAGAACAATCCATTTAACATATCTTCTTATATATAAAAGAAAGTCGTGTTAGTTACTTCACTTATAACTCGAGAACGGCTGAATAGATTTGGCTGGAAATTGACAAGGAGGTAGCTTAGAGCCAGGAGAAGGACATAGGATACTTTTTACTCTAATATAATGCGAGCGAAGCCGCGGGCGGAAAGCTAGTTTTTTCTAAAGTAGAAAAGTACCTACATTATTATTGTATGATTGAGTTTCATTTCTGTATGAGAACTTAAATACGGAAACTAACTTAAAAGAATGCGCTTCTTGCATAGAATTTTCTTTTGCTTGCATTTTAAAAACGTTGCAGGTAAGTGGTTGATAGGAAAACCAATTTTGTAGAGCAAACAGTTTTAAAGAGATTCGTGTTGTTTCCTGAGTAACGGAACGCTTAACGGGTAACGGGCGTTCTTGTGTTACGGGAAATGAGTATAAATAATAAGACAGATTTTGTTTTATACTTTGCCATGTCTTTAGAAATAATAGCTTTTTTGTGCGTGTTTGTGCGCATTTTATGGGTTTCTTGCACATTTGGGGTATTTATTTGCAGTAAAAATAGTTTTTTTTTTTAATTTTGCGTTATGAAATTTTTGTTGATCTTACAGTAAAACTATGTAATAGTTTAATGTTAAACCGTCTCGACATACTAATACAGTTTTTTGCTTTCTAAGTAAACAAAAGTTATTATTACCACTCTAGATAAAAAAAAACACTTTTCAGTTGTTTAAAAAATATTTACAAATTATCAAAGGTAACCGATAACTTTCTCCATAAGTATAACAATTTATTCTCAGAAGCACGCTTACCTCAAAAGTAATTTATATTCGAAATAAATACGTTTTTTTATGACGACAAAGTTGGCGCATTCAAAACTTTTTCAGTTGTATTTTGGTCTCGTTAAAAAGTTGATTCTCTTCAAACACCTATATTTGGTATGTTTCCTAACAATGGGGTATTTTTGCTTTGACCAAAATATTCTTTAGAATCTATTATTTTTGTGTCTACTTATTTTTGTTTTAAATACAAATTGTTTTATTTTTTGATACAAAAAACATTTTTTTTTAGTGTTTATCAGTGCTGTTTATGCAATACTGTTAAAATGGTTAAGAGGATGGAATCAAAAAGTTAATTTGAATATTATTTGTTGCAGGTACAAGGTGAATGAAGATAACAAAACAACTTTAATAAATACGTTTATTTGAACCAAGTGTGCAATTAAAATGACACCTCAAACGTTCAGTTCCATAATATATACATAAAGTGAAGCGTGATAAAATGTTCTATGACTCCTATGACCCAATGAAGTTTAGAAGGAAGCCATAATGATCAAGATGTTCCTTCTACGAGCAGTCATTGCGTTTGTTACGTTTCATCTCATTGGTAAGTGTTTTTAATTAATTTAAAATAATTAGTTTAATGTCTTTTAGCATAAGTATATATTATTCCTTTAATTCCTCCTTTACAGTCCGTGCCATCAAATTGTGGAATGCTCTACCCTCTCACATAATGAATGCTAAATCACTACCTATTTTCAAAAATCTTGTCTATAAACACTTTTTCTCACCTCAAAATAAATTATGTTTTTAGTTTTTCTTTATTAGCTAAGTATATATTAATGTTTCGTTTCTTTTTTCTTATATAACTATATAATTTTTTTTTTCTCATAATATTGTATATATACAAATTTGTTTACTTATAATGTTGGATAACGCCAATGCTCTTACTTGTTCAATATTCTCTTTCCATCCCAAGGTTGCCTGGAAGAGATTGCTGTTAGTGATAAGGCCGCCCATTGTGTCACTGTTATGTATCTGTTTCTCTTGTGTATTGTCCTGTATATTGTTGGTGTTACAATAAAGTTATTTGTATTTGTATTTGTATTATTTTCCCACTGCTGGGATTTCTCTCTTGAAAAGATTTTAGACAAAAATAACCACGCTGGCAATATACGAGTTGGTTGATATCACATGTCCTTCAATTATTGAAAGTTTTTAGAACATTCGGTTTCCTCACGATGTTTAACTTCACCGTTAAGCACATGTTTTAAAGAGAACATACATTTTTAAAGTAGGAATATAAAGGTGCGCGAAGAGGTCTCACCAACGACCTTCGGAATGAAAGTCGGATGTGCTACTAACATACCAACACAGATTTTTTTAATGTTTACTTGTTATGTGGTTAGTTTACTACTTTTACAATTTGTTATTTAGTGATTTGAGTGACAAAACTCATTAGTTTTATAATATTATTTAGTATAGCACATATTGTCAGAATAAAGTTGTAAAAGTAATTTATGTAACTAACGGCGAAACGCACCTGAACAATTATTATGGCATATTTTTCAAATAACCAAATAAACATTACACCAACACGGGCTGACAGTAAAAATAATGAGATATCCCCAAAACCACATTTCTCGAAGATTATTTTCGAAATATAACGCAAATGAGGGAACCTTCTTTGAAAAACATCGGATTTTATGAAAACACTCAGGCACGTTTTGGTTGATATGAAAACCGTATATTTCGTCTGGTTCAGGTTTAAGATTCTTTATTCTCATTTAAGAATTACAATTCACTTATAAATGAGAACTTATAAACTAACATGCAATTAATTAAATTAATGTCGTAAAACAAACGTACTTTTACAAGGTTCTAGTTTTGTTGTTAATTGTAGGTACCTATTACAATATTACACAAACAATCATAAAGCTAGAAAAATGAGGCATATGAAAACTAAAATCAACAACAATTTATTTACCTAGTGTAGGTGCAAAAATCTGTCAATGAGTGTAAATAGTCATCGAGTTTCTTAGCGCTGTCCTAGTTAGTTTGTATTGGTATGAAGCGATAACATTTTTGGTTTAAAGCGATTAACTTATATAATTAAAAGACTATGACATATAAATACACCTAACTAAGAACATAAATAATATTACAGATATAGCTTATATTTATCTAAGACTTAATGTTTAAACTACAAGACTAAATCAAAAATAATATAACATCGCTTTGTAGCATCGCGTCGCGTAACCGTATTCTTCAATCACGTAAGGCATCGACTGTTCGAAACGGGTTTGATAACGAGTTGTTAAATTACACAGATTTAAAGTTTTAACTTTACTAGATGTGTCATATAAAATATTAATAAGTATAAAATATGTATATTTTCATGTTAAATTTTACTAAGAATGTTTTAGGAAGTATCCAGGAAATGGTTTTTGATTAGTTTTTTGAATTTGTAGGTCGATTTTGTCTCTTTTATCTGATTAGGTAATTCATCATACAATTTAGCACTGTTAAAAGTTATGTTATTTTTACCATAGTTAGTCCTTGGTTGACGTAGCATAATTTTGTTAGAACACCGTAATCTCTTTTTATATTCAGAAAACTCGCCTTTAGTTTTAAACGTGATATTAGTGTGCATTGTTTTTTGTAGAATTTTACGGATCAACAAACATGTATAGTATTTAAATGTAGTAGAAATATTCATTAGTTTAGTATTTTTATAAATTTTTAATGTTGAGGTTAGGTAATCATAATTAAATAATCTTTTTATAAGTTTGTTTTGTGCAATTTGCAGTGAATTTAGATTAGTTTTAGTTGCTGATCCCCAGATTTCTATTAGATAGTCAATGTGCGGTTTAATTAATGAGTTATATATGACATATTTAATATTATGAGGCAAACAGCGAACAATACCACGAAGAATACCATTTAAAGACGTGAGTTTTGATTTAATTTTTTCTATATGGGGTTTCCACGTGAGATGACTATCTAGAATAAGGCCTAAATACTTTTCATTACTGGATCTACTAATTATTTTATTGTCAATCATCGGAGGATTAAAAAATGGAATTATTTTATTTTTAGCAGAAAAAATAACATAATGGGTTTTTTCGACATTAAGGGTTAAAATATTTGATTTAAACCAATTGTTCAAAATGTCAAGATCATGTTGAGCATCTTGAACAATTGAATTTATATCATCACCGAAGTAAAATAAATTGGTATCATCAGCATAAAGAGATAGTTTACCTTTCAATTCAAGTCTACTTATGTCGTTTATGTAAATTAAAAATAAAAGTGGTCCTAGAATTGAACCTTGCGGAACGCCAAAAGTTACTGGTGCTTCAGAGCTTTGAAATTCACCAATCCTCACAAATTGGGTTCTGTCGGACAAATATGATACAAACATCTTGTGTGCGTTTCCTGGTTCTGGTTAAATAAATGATACGGTATGCTTCAAAGGAAAGATTTACTCATCTGATTTGTTTTGTCTTAAATACTTTTGATATTATCTTCCCCTGACTTTTCCATTCTACCTTTGATATTGACTTATCATTTTTAGAGTCATAATGATGACTATCATCCGATACAACCATTATACCATGTTTTTTTACTATTTATTTTATAAAAACACAAAATAATTCCAATTTGTGATGCCTTACGGATTCCTAAGTGAGAAAATAAATCGTAAATTTGGCTCTTAAAATATTAGATTTAGAGTGGGTATAATGCTAACCAATCTAACTACATATTTGCAGTCTACTAACTAGATTTAGTAATTATGTGGGATAAACAACAAATCGATCTAGGTTCAATAGCTATTAAGACAAACATAATATGTTGTTTGTGTGTTGCCTATCTCTAGCTAAACTAAGCCCAATTTATAATTTCCTACATTTAATTTATTAATAAGTTTACATTATTATAAATATTACAGAATAATAAACCAAAAAAAATATACATAAATATTAAATTTTCTCCGGTGTTCTATGTTATTTTCTGTTTTTAAATTTAAAAAAAATGTCTGTAAATTTTTTAAGTTAAGTTATGAAGTCGGTTTTTCTTAAATTCGTGCAGGCGTGTCAGCGAGTAAGTTTATAAACCTAGAAAATTTATACAATTGAGGCTGAGTTATTGCCTAGCATTTTGCATTTAATTCTCTTAAAATGAAAGATTTCTTAGAACTTTTCCTTATTTTTTACGGCAAGCTTTCAACATAATAAGCTGACAAGAGGTTCTTTATGTGACGTCATAAGCATTTCGTTTATTTGTTGCCTGGGGCTCACTCACACAATGATAGTAAAAGCTTAGAATTTAAATTAAAGCTTAGTTTGTATCCTACTAGCTTCCGCGAAAAAAAATCTGCAGTTATATGTGTATTTTCAAAGTAAAGAGAACTTTTATTTCTAATTTTGCCAATCGTAGGTACCTACTTAAAAAACATAAAAACGAACAACAACCATAATCAAAAGTACAAGGTATCAAATTTCTGTTACATAGTTAATGGTAGGTATACTCCAAATAGAGTATAATATGGAATCCAATTTACAAAATTACAACCAAAGTCGACGTTCCTAATAATTAGCTTAAATAAAGCTTATGAAAATATAAAGAGAGCATCTTAGAAATTATAAAATTCCACGGCTCATTTACAGGGTCAAAGCTTCAAAGAATTTTTTACCTAAATATAATTTTTCAAAAGTACTGATTCTTTCATTTCGTAAATGGTTTTACACCCCAGGGCCAAGTAAAGCTCCTGTTTTCTAATTAAATTGGATACAACCTTCCTTATTCAGATTAATATAATTAAATAATTTATGTCCTTTTTAAGGGATACCCTCCGAAGTGATATTATTCCCCGGCATTAGATTATCTCCCTGAGGGCCGAAAGGGTTTTGGAGAAATCTGAATCAAACGTGTGATAAAAGAAAATATGATTAAATAACGGATATGTTTTATCTGTTATAATGTTTTTAATAAAAATATCAAAGAGCAGAGAACATAAAAGAAACTCCTCTTGCTTACGCAAAATTATTATAGTTAATACAATATCAGGTAGACTCATGAATTTTATTATATACCAGGGCAGCAGCGTAATTCTGTGTATATTATATTAAGTATATACTAGAAGAAAACCCGGCTACGCTCGGGTGAAATTTGACGAAATTCTCCATAATCCGAATTTTGCGGATATAATTATGTTGTCGACTCAAAATCAATATTTTTTTATCTATATCTATACTAATATTATAAAGAGGAAAGATTTGTTTGTTTGTAATGAATATGACTCCGAAACTACTGGACCGATTTAAAAAATTCTTTCACCTTTGGAAAGCTACATTATCCCCGAGTAACATATGAGTAACGTATGAGTTCAATGAAATTTAATTTTTAAATTTTCGATTCTAAGTATGGGGGGACCCCCAAATTTAATTAACTTTTTTTAAATTTTTTTATGAAATCTTATTGCGGTTAACGGAATACCTACTAAATTTCAGCTTTATATCTCATAGGTTCGGAGAAAAACGGCTGTGACATACGGACGGACAGACGGACGGACGGACGGACGGACATGACGAATCTATAAGGGTTCCGTTTTTGCCATTTGGCTACGGAACCCTAAAAACTGAAGAACCGTGTTTTATTTATTATGTTGCTCTCTGTAACACCTGTCGATTGAGCTTTTTACGGCATCTCTAGGCCGAGCCGTTTCAGAGTTATGGCAGTTTAAAGTTTGCAGCTGTCATTAAAAACGTTGCTCTCTCTAACACCTGTCGATTGAGATTTGTACGGCATCTCTAGGCCAAGCCGTTTCAGAGTTATGGCAGTTTAAAGTTTGACAGCTGTCATCGAAAATGTTGCCCTCTCTAACACCGGTCGATTGAGTTTAGTAGGGCATCTCTAGGTCTAGCCGTTTCAGAGTTATGGCAGTTTAAAGTTTGACAGCTGTCATTGAAAATGTTGCTCTCTCTAACACCTGTCGATTGAGCTTTGTACGGGATCTCTAGGCCAAGCCGTTTCAGAGTTATGGCAGTTTAAAGTTTGACAGCTGTCATTGAAAATGTTGCTCTCTCTAGCACCTGTCGATTGAGCTTTGTACGGGATCTCTAGGCCAAGCCGTTTCAGAGTTATGGTAGTTTATAGTTTGACAGCTGTCATTGAAAACGTTGCTCTCTCTAACACCTGTCGATTGAGCTTTGTACGGCATCTCTAGGCCAAGCCGTTTCAGAGTTATGGCAGTTTAAAGTTTGACAGCTGTCAACGTAAATGTTGAAATAGTACGGCATCTCTAGGCCAAGCCGTATCAGAGTTGTGGCAGTTTAAAGTTTGACAGCTGTCATTTTGACAAATGTCATCTAGACACCTATCAGTTTATAAGTTAAACTGTTTCAAGGATAATTATTCAATACCTTAGATAAAATACATACTTCGTCATCATCATGTCAGCCGTTGGACGTCCACCGCTGGACATAGGCCTCCCTTCCCTTAACGACCTCCAGGTATTACGGTCGTGAACCAGCAGCCTTAACAATATCATCGAGCCATAAAAAGGAAACTAATATTATTTTTCTGTGGTTGAATCGGCCACAGAAAAATAATATCAAGACGTTTCGTTTCAGTTCTTTGTGATGGATTCATTTTGGGGCGACGAACGCAATGTGCGTATCTAAGAAACGGAACGTGCTTGTTGACACCAAAAATGGCGGCAGCGGTTTGTATATTATTGTTTAATTTACAGTCGGAATTTAACGAAATTCTCCATAATACGAATTTTCCGGACATATGTTGTCGACTCAGAATCAATATTTTTTTATGTTTCGTTATTTAAATAAGGTTTCGATCGAGTCTACCGTACCCCTGCACGAAATTATTAATATAGATATTATATTATCAGAATATGGCATCTAACACAAGATTCGACCTTACCACGGGGCTAGATGTCGCTGTGTGTATTGTCCAGCAATATTTATTTTATTTATTATACTTTTGTCTATTACTTTTTGATGATATTAGTCCTCGCGAGGTCTACAGTTCACAGAGCCACTACTATTTATTTATTGTAAAGTGCCGTTTTATAAGTTATTCTTATGATTTATATTTCTTTGCACAATATTATATCTCTCTGTCTTTCCTAATTGTTTCATTCTAAAGAAGCAGGACGCCAGGAATAATTGATCAACGCAATTTCCACGGCCATAAAGAATTTACGGTAACCCGCACGTTAGTATCCAATTAATTATTTGTATGCTTTTCTACGTGATCCTCGGGCTTGAGAATGTTTTGGCTTCAAGTTACTGGTACAGTACAAATTCTCTTAGTAGTAAATTATCAGATTAAAATACAAGAAATGACAAAAGGCATAACTTTGTACATTATGTTATACACTTTAATATATAAATCACTAGCGTATCCACCAATTTTCAAGGATGAATTGGTAATTTAGCTGGTTTACGGATGCAAGTTGCATTTGACCGAAACAACTGAATATCATTAATAGAGGTCTATGTCCAGCAGTGGACGTCCGATGCCTTAAATGAAGATAACGATAAATTGATATGATACAAAATAATGCCTGAATGATAAAAAGGATTTAGCTTTGCAATTTCTTCTCATAACAAAGTCATAAGCTTGAGTTGACTTGACTCCCTATTCGGAAATTTCTTTACTCCTGTTATATTTGAGAAATCAAGTCGTTTTATAGCAGTCAACCAATAAATTCGTTTCTGCTTCGATGTCGTTTGTCAATCTTTATTTTCTGTTAAAATGCTTCTTGCGTATATTTATAGGTTTTTTGAAGAGCATTTGAGGGTTGAGTGCGTGGTTAATTTATTTTGAGTATCAAGATAACTTCTGTAGTAATTTTATAAAGATTATAATTTTAAACCTTTTTGTTGTTTTCGCTATCCATAAGTGGGTAACAAACTGATAATGTCCTGCCCGATTTTCTAAAAATGATGAAACTAGTTAAATAACTAACGATACAGCTTACGTCTTCTTGTATATTAGTTGCTATTCTTATTCATTTTCATTGGTAGGATTCCATGGTATGCGCATAGACGACACCCGTGGGAACAGGGGTAGTACTAATCTTAGGTCGGCACTATAAGCAGTTTACTACTTTTTTACGTGCGAAATCTGGATAAACTGTAAATCTGTGTTATTTTGTAGGAGTGTTTGTAGTACACTTACAAAATAACACTTCGTAGTTCGGAATTTATGAGTCACAGTTTGGGAACTAGGTTCATTTTACAGCGTCGCTTCTAAGATTAATGTGCTTGGTGGTGTAGGTATTTGTGGGATAAATTTGTGGATTGCAACGACTTACGTGATTAAAAGAAAATATACATATTAAAATCAATGCCACTTCTCGTTGTAATGTTGTAACGGCTGGCCCATTTTGGTGATTTTGATTAAAATAGTCGTAGTTGCCCAAACCAAATTTTTAGAATTTGAGAAAACGTGGGAATAAAGCGGGTGAAGCCGCGGGCGAGTCAGCTAGCTATATATACCAAGTTCAATATGAAACAATAAATGTGACAGAATATAGATCCGAAACCTTGTGCTTCACTGTAAGAGAGACGCTCAATGAGTGTGAGCTAGATGTCTAATTATTTCAAATACGTATCAAATTCTATGAAATTATTTCTTTACCTTGTCCAGGGTTTAAAAAATGAATGTATAAAACGAGTAAAAGCATTCTATTACCTATATTAAAACAAAGGATTTTTTATTAATAAAAAATACTTTTCCCATGTTCGAAGAAACTAGATTTATGTCCAAACCAAATAAACGGGGCGAGTAAAACTGCTGACGCCAATAAATCTAAAATATCCGAACAACCTAATTCTATCCCCTCTCAAAAGCCGATAAACATCTTAAAAAACATTCTTCATAACACAGACCTGCCTATAAATCTCCCGGCACTAGATATAATCGGAAATAACTGATTTTAGTGTCGATAGTAAAGGGCTATGCTGACCAAATCCCCATAAATATCCCCTTCTGATACTGTTATAAATCAGAGGGGGATCGAAAAATGTTACTGACAGTGGCAACATTGGTGGCGGAATGAGAATTTACAGTCTTATATCTAATGGGCGATTAGGAGAGCATTTTAGTGATTAGTTTGGGTTACGTCTTATAAATATACTCCGGTTCAGTGAACGAATGAATGAATGATAGTGTGGTAACTAACGCTTTTTCGATAAGCAGTTTCACTTTATGATTTCTTATGTCTAAGTTTTAAGGGTTGTTTTGTTTTATTAGTTTATTTATGTATATATATTATAGAGTTATTGGAAAAACACTAAAACAAGCGAAATTTGTATATTTTACCTTCTGAAAATTATGTTGTAAGAAACTATTAATGACACCCATATAAATAACACGAATCTAGTTCTTAGACAAAGTTTATTATATTATTCATTATTTAAATATTTAAAAATAAATACGTCCACAGTAAACCCTTAAGTTTTATACAATGTTAGCTTTTTTCTATAAAACCTTCGCACCCCAAGCTTCTTAAAACAGAAACGTTCAACTATTTCGCTCGTATAGCGTTTTATAAACCTTTTCAGGCCATTTAAGGCTCTTTTCGAGAATATTCCATTTATCCAGCGGCCATAAAAGGTACCACAGACCCTACACCGAAGATATTATCCTTTAAAATGTCCGGCACACGTTCACAATTCACTCTTAAGGTTGAACTGTATTTGTTAAACGAGATCAGTATGCAACGATTTTGAAATATGTTAGCATTTAAGCGCGTTCTCTATTAATTATTATTTAATTCTACTCGTAAGACTTGGCCAATACCTACCTAGTAGCATTTAACAATATTAATTTATTGCTTATTAACAGCAATAAATAACTCAATACCGTATTTCTAGTTCTTAGGTTATTTTGGTGCTAAGTGATTAAAAATCCTTTGTTTAGTCAACATCCAAATTATATTTTACTATTTGGCCCGACTACTAAAATAGCAGATTTATTATTAACTTCAATCATGTTGATTTTGTGCTTCTAAGTGATGCTCAACCCGAAATGTACATCAAAATAGGACAGGCGATGTTACGCGAATTTAACCCCTCAGTCAGCTAGATAAGGCTCAAGAGTAATGTTCGGTTGACCGCAGTATTCTCAAGTAGGGTCCAGTCTTCATTATTTTTGGGTTAAAATACTTGCTGCGTTTTCATTTTAGAACTGCTTGTTTGTGGTTTAAAAATGGAATGTGTATGGAATTTGCTCGTCTGACTCGTTAACGGACAAAACAAATAAATTTCAGCTTAATACTTACGAGAATATAGTATTTATTCAGAAATAACACTACAAATTTTGTTTTATTTGGATGCGGAAAACTAACCAATTGTTTCGCTGAATATCTTTTAATCCTATTGAAAAGATTCGCATTACTTTCGGTTATAATTTAAAAGGGTTGTTCGTCATCTCGCGGGAAAACAAAAGATGGATTCCCGCGAGTTGGCACATTGCAATTTTTCATAGTATTGTGTTCGTCATCTCGCGGGAATTGAAAAGTACAGTTAAATAAATTAGTATACCTACCTATAAAAACTATCGTGGTTTGATAAATTCATATTGAGATATTTCGTGTATTGCCCGTTTATCTTAATATGAATTAGTATACCTACTTAATTTTTCAACGCTAGGAGTTTCTCTACGGGATCGAATCAGAAATGAGGAGATACGTAGTAAAACGCAGGTCACATAGCCCAGCAGATTAGCTCTTTGAAGTGGCATTGGGCAGGCAATATAGCTCGAAGAACGAATGGCCAATGAGGCCAAAAAGTTCTCGAGGAGACAACGGATCGGCAAGCGCAGCGTCGGACGTCCACCAACAATGGGGACAGATGATCTTTTTAAGGCTGCTGGTTCACGGTGGATGCAAGCTGCATCCGACCGTAATATCTGGAGGTCATAAAGGGAGGCCTATGTCCAGCCGTGGACGTCCAACATCTGACATTATAATGATGAAGTATATATTTGGGTCCTTAAGTCAACATAATAAGGAATTCAATGATTACCCTTGAAACAGTTTAACTATTAAACCGATAGGTGTCAAAATGACAGCTGTCAAACTTTAAACTGCCACAACTCCGAAACGGCTTGGCCTAGAGATACCGTACTAAGCTCAATTGACAGGTGTTAAGGAGAGCAACATTTTCGATGACAGCTGTCAAACTTTAAATGGCTACAACTCTGAAACGGCTTGGCCTAGAGATGCCGTACTAGGCGCAAATGATTGGTCTTAGAAAGAGCAACATTTTCGATGACAGCTGTCAAACTTTAAATGGCCACAACTCTGAAACGGCTTGGCCTAGAGATGCCGTACTAGGCGCAAATGATTGGTGTTTGAGAGAGCAACATTTTCGATGACAGCTGTCAAACTTTAAACTGGCACAACTCTAAAACGGCTTGGCCTAGAGATACCGTACTAAGCTCAATTGACAGGTGTTAAGGAGAGCAACATTTTCGATGACAGCTGTCAAACTTTAAATGGCTACAACTCTGAAACGGCTTGGCCTAGAGATGCCGTACTAGGCGCAAATGATTGGTGTTTGAGAGAGCAACATTTTCGATGACAGCTGTCAAACTTTAAATGGCTACAACTCTGAAACGGCTTGGCCTAGAGATGCCGTACTAGGCGCAAATGATTGGTGTTTGAGAGAGCAACATTTTCGATGACAGCTGTCAAACTTTAAACTGGCACAACTCTAAAACGGCTTGGCCTAGAGATACCGTACTAAGCTCAATTGATAGGTGTTAAAGAGAGCAACATTTTCGATGACAGCTGTCAAACTTTAAACTGCCACAACTCTGAAACGGCTAGACCTAGAGATGCCGTTTGAGATAATATTGGTTATAATATTGGTTAAGTAAAGCAATTCATAAAAATTTATGATAAAATTGTATTTTGTTACAAATAGTGTAGCTGTACTGTACAATAATAAATATAATTAATATTTAAAATGATGATGTTGCTTTCTCTAACATATATCGATTGAGCCAAGTACGGCATCTCTAGGCCAAGCCGTTTCAGAGTTGTGGCAGTTTAAAGTTTGACAGCTGTCATCAAAAATGTTGCTCTATATATCACCAATCATTTGCCCCTAGTACGGCATCTCTAGATCCAGCCGTTTCGGAGTTGTGGCAGTTTAAAGTTTGACAGCTGTCATCGAAAATAATGCTCTCTCTATCACCAATCATTTGCGCCTAGTACGGCATCTCTAGGCCAAGCCGTTTCAGAGTTGTGGCAGTTTAAAGTTTGACAGCTGTCATCAAAAATGTTGCTCTCTATATCACCAATCATTTGCGCCTAGTACGGCATCTCTAGGCCAAGCCGTTTCAGAGTTGTGGCAGTTTAAAGTTTGACAGCTGTCATCAAAAATGTTGCTCTCTATATCACCAATCATTTGCGCCTAGTACGGCATCTCTAGATCTAGCCGTTTCGGAGTTGTGGCAGTTTAAAGTTTGACAGCTGTCATCGAAAATGTTGCTCTCTCTGACACCTGTCGATTGAGCTATGTACGGCACCTCTAGGCCCAGCAGCTTCGGAGTTAACGCAGTTTAAAGCTTGACAGCTGTAATTTTGACAAATGTCATCTAGACACCTATATCAGTTTAAAAGTTAAACTGTTTCAAGGATAATCATTGAATTATATAAGTTAACTTATAGTCCGGGATCCGTAGTACATTGGAATCAAGTGATTACTAACAAGCTAATTTTTCGTGAGTAGCTTAATTTTAATGAGACGCCCAAAAATATCCTATACTCAACTTTTGATTGTGGTAGCTAACAGAGATATCGAGGATTAAATATGTCGATTTGATGATCCAAAAAAATTGATTACTAACCGGTTGTTTTTTAGTTATATCGTAAGATAATGATCTAAATAATATGAAAAAATATTTGTCCTACAAAACCTATGGTTTGATCAAAGAGTCCCCCATTTCCAAAATGTATGGAAAACGAGGTCAAAATAAATGATTACTAACCAGCTGATTTTTTGTTGTATACTTAATTAATATTTATAAAATCTAACTGACATATTGTCCTACAAATTTCGTGGTACGTTATCCCGGTCCTACGCCTAGACATTGTTAATACCACAAGACCATTTATCTCATTAGTAACTGTAGGACAAAAATATTACAGAATAGGTTAGTGTGTTCCTTGCCCAAATGTAACAATGTCCTACAAAAAAACAGGTATGTATCGCTAGTCCGACAAGAATTGTAATTTTTAAGTTTGCCTATTTGTAACATAGAAAGTTAAGTCGGCGTCAGTGTAACAACACACCCGCAATAAAATATAATTTGTAATTATATCAAAGACATATTTCGTTTGTTTTCGCATCTACTCAGTTGGCGTAATGGCAAGGATCAAGCTCGGCGACTGTGCGTCACCGAGTTCGATCCCCCGAAAGAGAGTTCTTTTTGTGATTATGGATAAGATAGTGATTTTTTTTTAATTTAAATAACTTTATTTTATAGTTATCTAGGTAAAAAAATATTGTAGGTATTAAGTATTTATACAACTATACTTATTTGAATATTATAAAGCTGAAGAGTTTGTTTGAACCGCGCTACGCAGAAGTATTAAAATAATTATTATTAAAAACTAAATTGTCTAAAATAATATCAGAAAATGACGCGGACAAAGTCGTGGGTAACAGAAATAATTATAAAGCTAAGGAGGTTGTTCGATATTCAAAAATAAACCACCTACATGACTTGAACATACTTAATGACCTGATTCCACCATCTCCTTTCCACTCCAGGACAAGCAGACGCACGGCGAATTATAACCCGTATTTAGTGGATAACTGGATATATCTCATACACCCGCACTATGCGATTCTCATCCACCTTTATAGTTCGCACCGCTAAGGTCTAAGGTACGGACGGACAGACGGACGGACGGACGACATGACGAATCTATAAAGGTTCCGTTTTTGCCATTTGGCTATGGGACCCTAAAAATAAGTTATTATGACTGGTTGGTAATAATCTATTGTGACCTTGTTTTAGATATATTTTGGAAAGGGAGGACTCTTTGATCAAACCATAGGTTTTGTAGGACAAATATTTTTTCATATAATTTAGATCATTATCTTACGATAAAACCAAAAAACAACCGGTTAGTAATCAATTTTTTTGGATCATCAAATCGACATATTTAATCCTTGATATCTCTGTTAGCTACCACAATTGAGAGTTGGGTATAGGATATTTTTGGGCGTCTCATCGAAACCAAGCTATTCACGAAAATTCAGCTTGATAGTAATTATTTTTACATCAAGGATGTGTACTACAACTTTGGACCGTAGGACCGGGATAACGTACCACGAAATTTGTAGGACAATATGTCATTTAGATTTTATAAATATTAATTAAGTATACAACAAAAAATCAGCTGGTTAGTAATTATTTATTTTGACCTCGTTTTCGATACATTTTGGAAATGGGGGACTCTTTGATCAAACCATAGGTTTTGTAGGACAAATATTTTTTCATATAATTTAGATCATTATCTTACGATATAACTAAAAAACAACCGGTTAGTAATAATTTTTTTTGGATCATCAAATCGACATATTTAATCCTCGATATCTCTGTTAGCTACCACAATCAAAAGTTGAGTATAGGATATTTTTGGGCGTCTCATTAAAATTAAGCTACTCACGAAAAATTAGGTTGTTAGTAATCACTTGATTCCAATGTACTACGGATCCCGGACTATTAAGGACAAAATACATACTTTATCATCATCATTATGTCAGCCGTTAGACGTCCACTGCTAGACATAGGCCTCCCTTAATGATTTCCAGTTATTGCGGTCGGACGCGGCCTGCATACACCGCGAGCCAGAACTTTTCGCCCCCCCCGGCCATCCGTTCTACTGGCTATATGGCCTGCCCATTGCCACTTCAAAGAGCTAATCCGCTGGGCTATCACGGTGACCTGTGTTCTTCTACGTACCTCCTCATTTCTGATTCGATCCCGTAGAGAAACCCCGAGCATAGATAGATCTCTACTACTACGATCTAGCAGCTAGATTCTAGCTCTTTGAGCGACTCTGAGCCTGTTTATGAGGCCGAAAGTGAAGCACCACGTTTCGGATCCATAAGTCATCACTGGCAACACACTGATTGCAGACTTTCGTCTTGAAATTATATAAAATTAATATAAATGTATAAGTATGTTTTTATCAAATTATAAATACAAACATATATGTATTATAATTTAACAAACATAGCTAAATAATTTCGTCCTGTCACAACTATGCAAACTATGTATATATCTATAGCAAAATATCTATAGCTATTAAGTTTTCACAGTTTTATAGCTTGAGTTAGTACCTACTTATAGATAGATATATACATTTCCTTTATTACAACAATTTTATTGAGTTGCCTGTACATAAATTCATTTGTTTTGAAATTCCCGCGAGATGACGAACACAATACTATGAAAAATTGCAATGTGCCAACTCGCGGGAATCCATCTTTTGTTTTCCCGCGAGATGACGAACAACCCATTTAAAAATACCTTTTTCGGGTTGTTCGTCATCTCGCGGGAAAACAAAAGATGGATTCCCGCGAGTTGGCACATTGCAATTTTTCATAGTATTGTGTTCGTCATCTCGCGGGAATTGAAAAGTACAGTTAGATAAATTAGTATACCTACTTATAAGAACTATCGTGGTTTGATAAATTCATATTGAGATATTTCGTGTATTGCCCATTTATCTCAATATGAATTAGTATACCTACTTAATTTTTCAATTGAGTCGCTCAAGGAGCTATGAAGAGGTCCACGCTAGGAGTTTCTCTACGGGATCGAATCAGAAATGAGGAGATACGTAGTAAAACGCAGGTCACATAGCCCAGCAGATTAGCTCTTGGAAGTGGCATTGGGCAGGCAATATAGCTCGAAGAACGAATGGCCAATGGGGCCAAAAAGTTCTCGAGGAGACAACGGATCGGCAAGCGCAGCGTCGGACGTCCACCAACAATGGGGACAGATGATATTTTCAAGGCTGCTGGTTCACGGTGGATGCAGGCTGCATCCGACCGTAATATCTGGAGGTCATAAAGGGAGGCCTATGTCCAGCAGTGGACGTCCAACATCTGACATTATAATGATGAAGTATATATTTGGGTCCTTAGGTCAATTCAATGATTATCCTTGAAACAGTTTAACTATTAAACCGATAGGTGTCTAGATGACATTTGTCAAAATGACAGCTGTCAAACTTTAAACTGCCACAACTCTGAAACGGCTTGGCCTAGAGATGCCGTACTAGGCGCAAATGATTGGTCTTAGAAAGAGCAACACTTTCGATGACAGCTGTCAAACTTTAAATGGCCACAACTCTGAAACGGCTTGGCCTAGAGATGCCGTACTAGGCGCAAATGATTGGTGATAGAGAGAGCAACATTTTCGATGACAGCTGTCAAACTTTAAACTGCCACAACTCTGAAACGGCTTAGCCTAGAGATGCCGTACTAAGCGCAAATGATTGGTGATATAGAGAGCAACATTTTTGATGACAGCTGTCAAACTTTAAACTGCCACTACTCTGAAACGGCTTGGCCAAGAGATGCCGTACTAGGCGCAAATGATTGGTGATAGAGACAGCAACATTTTCGATGACAGCTGTCAAACTTTAAATGGCCACAACTCTGAAACGGCTTGGCCTAGAGATACCGTACTAATCTCAATTGACAGGTGTTAAAGAGAGCAATATTTTAGTTTAAAGCAATTCATAAAAATTTATGATAAAATTGTATTTTGTTACAAATAGTGTAGCTGTACGAGTCGTTCGTCAACTCGCCCCAAAAATTTTGTCCCAACTGGAGCGAGTTGACGAATCGTAAAAAAGCTATACTCTTCGTTCTGCAACTCGCACTACTTTTACTTTGGGTGAATTTTAGTACAGTCAACCAAAAAATTGTTACTAAAATAATATAGAAAAGGCATATTTATTAGACACTTTTATTTGGTTATTAAATAAAAATACATGTGTCAGCTAAAACAAATAAAATGACAACACAACAATATAAAATAATCAACAATGGTATTTACATAATTATTTTAAAGTCAAATAAAAAAGGTTTTACAACAAAATTAGAATCGCTTAACATAAGAAACAAAAAAATACCTAGATGAAAACCCGGCTACGCTCGGGTGAAATTTGACGAAATTCTCCATAATCCGAATTTTGCGGATATAATGTTGTCGACTCAAAATCAATATTTTTTTATGTTAGATGAAAACCCGGCTTCGCTCGGGTGAAATTTTACTCATAATACACATCTAGGTGCAAAATGTAGATATATGTTTCTGTAGTCATCGGTTCTCACAGAATATAATTATAAAGCTTATTAATAAAGCTTCGTTAGTTGTGTTTAATAAATATTGTAAATTAAAACTGCAAAAGTTTTTACACAAATTATTTTTATTTTAAATCAACATTCAAAATAAACTGTTTTTCAACATTTACCGTGCATTTATGTAAATCCTAAGATTTACCTACCAACGTAATGGGTGGTAAAAGTTCGAAACGCAAACCTTTTCGGACATTTACCAAATGAGAGTTGGTAGATCTTAGGTTTTACTGGTATATCTTAAGATTTACTGCAGTTTGGGCTTTTACAGTAACAGATACATATACAAGAGCGAGAAAGAATGACGGCGACCCTTCTCGTCGTGTTTTATTTTATCCCGTCGCTTTTCTGTACAGTTTGTATGACGTAAGTCGGAAGGAATGAACCTTAGTGGATGAGCCGCTAATTAGTTGGTACTAACTCAAGCTGGTACTATTACGTTTCCACAGCTGGGACACAGGGACTTCTCCAAGGACAAAAGAATTAAGCTATGTTTATGTTAACATAAGTCAACATAATGAAATTCAATGATTATCAATAATAGTGTAGCTGTACTGTACAATAGCCGTTTCAGAGTTATGGCAGTTTTAAGGTTGATAGCTGTCATTGAAAATGTTGTTCTCTCTAACACCTGTCGATTGAGTTTTGTACGGCATCTCTAGGCCAAGCCGTTTCAGAGTTATGGCAGTTTAAAGTTTGACAGCTGTCATTGAAAATGTTGCCCTCTCTTACACCTTTCGATTGAGCTTTGAACGGCATCTCTAGGCCAAGCCGTTTCAGAGTTATGGCAGTTTAAAGTTTGACAGCTGTCATCGAAAATGTTGCTTTCTCTAACACCTGTCGATTGAGCTTAGTAGGGTATCTCTAGGCCAAGCCGTTTCAGAGTTATGGCAGTTTAAAGTTTGACAGCTGTCATTTTGACAAATGTCATCTAGACACCTATCTAGTTTATAAGTTAAACTGTTTCAAGGATAACCATTTAATACCTTAGGACAAAATACATACTTCGTCATCATCATGTCAGCCGTATTAGGAATATTTTTTAACTATAAGAGATAAAAAATATTTTAAACGTAGGTACCTTGTAAATCATTTTATTTCAACGAGAATAACTCACGTAAAATAGTTTAGACCACTCTCGACGTTTCGACTAGGTACAACAAGAGCTGTCTTTGTCAGGAGGAATCAGCGTTCCAACGTCTCCTCGCTGATTGTGATAAAAAAATGTTAAAGTGAAATAATAAGTCAACAGTTCGATTATAGGATTAAATTATCGTATAACATAACAACTATACTACCTACTTACTAAAATTATTTGATCCTAGAATCCGCTTGTTTCGCTGAGTGTACTCGTCACATAGATTCAATGGAAACAAAGGATGAGGCGAGTTGCAGAACGAAAATAATATTTAATTTACGATTCGTCAACTCGCTCCACTTGGGACAAAATTTTTGGGGCGAGATGACGAACGACTCAGCTGTACTGTACAATAATAAATATATTAATATTAAATCAAAAACTGAAGAACCGTGTTTTAATTATGATGTTGCTTTCTCTAACATCTGTCGATTGAGCTTAGTACGGCATCTCCAGGTCCAGCCGTTTCAGAGTGGTGGCCATTTAAAGTTTGAAAGCTGTCATCGAAAATGTTGCTCTCTCTATCACCAATCATTTGCGCCTAGTACGGTATCTCTAGGCCAAGCCGTTTTAGAGTTGTGGCAGTTTAAAGTTTGACAGCTGTCATCTAAAATGTTGCTCACTCAAACACCAATCATTTGCACCTAGTACGGCATCTCTAGGCCAAGCCGTTTCGGAGTTGTGACCATTTAAAGTTTGACAGCTGTCATCAAAAATGTAGCTCTCTCTAAGACCAATCATTTGCGCCTAGTACGGCATCTCTAGGCCCAGCCGTTTTGGAGTTGTGGCAGTTTAAAGTTTGACAGCTGTCATCGAAAGTGTTGCTCTCTATATCACCAATCATTTGCGCCTAGAACGGCATCTCTAGGCCAAGCCGTTTTAGAGTTGTGGCAGCTTAAAGTTTGACAGCTGTCGAAAATGTTGCTCTCTCTGACACCTGTCTATTGAGCTATGTACGGCATCTCTAGGCCCAGCCGTTTCGGAGTTGTGGCAGTTTAAAGTTTGACAGCTGTCATTTTGACAATAAATGTCATCTAGACACCTATATCAGTTTAAAAGTTAATCTGTTTCAAGGATAATCATTGAATTATATAAGTTAACTTAAGGACAAAATACATACTTTATCATCATCATTATGTCAGCCGTTAGACGTCCATAGACATAGGCCTCCCTTAATGATTTCCAGTTATTGCGGTCGGACGCGGCCTGCATCCACCGCGAGCCAAAACTTTTCGGCCCCCCCGGCCATCCGTTCTACTAGCTATATGGCCTGCCCATTGCCACTTCAAAGAGCTAATCCGCTGCCCAGCGTGATAGCCCTATCACGGTGACCTGTATTCTTCTACGTATCTCCTCATTTCTGATTCGATCCCGTAGAGAAACCCCGAGCATAGATAGACCTCTACTACTACGAGCTAGAATTTCGTCCTGTCACAACTGTGCAAACTATGTATATATCTATAGCTATTAAGTTTTCACAGTTTTATAGATTGAGTTAGTACCTACTTATAGATAGACATTTCCTTTATTACAACAATTTTATTGTGTTGCCTGTACATAAATTCATTTGTTTTGAAATTCCCGCGAGATGACGAACACAATACTATGAAATATTGCAATGTGCCAACTCGCGGGAATCCATCTTTTGTTTTCCCGCGAGATGACGAACAACCCCCTTTTTCTACCAACCTAAGTGAGGTACTGTGAAAATATTTCCCTAAAAACCTTAGCAATATTTTAATTTCTGCATAATTTCGGTGGAAAGCACCTAATTCCCACGATCCAATGCTTTCTGAGTACCCCCCGGAAATTACTGCTGCCAATTTTATAAGAAGCAATTCTTTTTAATTAACTTCTCTGCAGAGTTTTATCAATTCACTAATTTGATTAACGATATTTTTTCGTTTTATGTTGTACTAGCTTCCGCCCGCGGCCGCGTTGACGAGACGATTGCGGCTAACAATCGGAATGCGGGACGATAGCGACCATTTTTATTTTTTTCTGAAAAGCGTCCCGGACGAATACGGACTAAATCGAAATAAAAAGTAGCCTATGTTCTTTCTCAGGGTCTAATGATTGTATGTGTCATTAGTAATTTCATCAAAATCGGTTGAGAGCCGGTACCGGGCCAGGTCACCGGGGCAGATGGGATGCACTCGGTTTAAGCGGGAAAGCTTTACAGACAGACAGACAGACAGAGTTACTTTCGCATTTATAATATAAGTAAGTAAGGATTAATTTCGTTTTATCTTTACTTTACATTAAAATATTAATAGATCAGAATAATCAGACGTGTTATGTTATTGTATATTACTAACTGACCGCGGCTTCGCCCGCTATAATATACGTTTTTATGATGATACTGATTGTAAAATGCTTTGAAAAGGTCGTAAAAGTTTTTTCCGGAAGTATCTTTATATGGTAAAGTATATTCGTATAAAACCGGAAGCTGGCTACATGTCGACGATAAATAATACGTTTTTACTACCATTTTTATTGTTATTGGATTGCGACGAAAGTTGAGGGTTTGCCACGGACCATTTTACTGGCCAATAAAAATAGGTGGTAATAGAAAAGTGACGAAAATAGATTATTGATGACCAGAGGCTAGAGGACAGGATAACTCAAAGAATTATTTTCGAATTCGTAAATTTTCTGTTAAGTTTGACCCCTCAGACTACTCAAACTAATAAGAGGGGGAGAGGGGTCAAACTAATAAGGAATAAGTGGGAGTAATAGTCGAGGTGGTACTATTCTTATTCCGACACTACACCCGTTCAAAATTAGTATTAGTAGGTATATTGAATGAATAATCATCATTTACTCTAAACTGGTACCTACTAAATTTACTATATTCAGGCAATACAATCGATTCTATTGAAGACGAGAGAACCTACTGCTTGCTAAGCTTCGAGACTGTAAGCCGATTATGTCGGTAAATTATACATTTGGATTACTGTCGGTGAATTCGCAGCCAAACAGATTTATTCGACCCTTTCGTATAGAATAGGGAGGTGTTAGATTCACTTTTCGGCTTTATTCTGTTGGCCGAATGAATTAGTAAATTTTCGGTCACTTAGATTTTTTTCCTGGTAGAATATAATCAAATAGTTTTACACTTTTTATAACTATACACGTCTTAATAAGACTTACGTCTTTACTTATTGAAAAAATCGGGAAATGCTTCTTAGCTTTTTCCGTGTAAATTACAGCGTATGGTAAAATTATATCATCAACCTAGTCATCGTTTTTTTTTTGCGTGAAATAGTAAATAAACATTGAAAATACTTCCATTTATCTATTAAACTTCATCGTATCAAAATTTTGCCTTGATAATGTAAAAAATAAGTCGTGGCTTTCTCATTTACAGGACTGTTTAAAATACTATGTGTTTAAACCCAGCGTTTTGTTTTAGAAACACACCGTCGTGTGAACACACGTGCATACTTGGGAACGCATAGATAATTATGTTGTATATGAACGTTTTTTACGTCGGTTAAAATTTTCGTGTGAATAAGGGTTTAAAATTTCGGTCAACATTATTTCTACCTCATCACTAGCACGAGGACGGGCATTAGCTATACACGAACCACAATGAACGCGTCTCATTTACATTTTAACTCGTCGTGCAAATATTGTTACCTACTTATTAATTGATACAGTTTTCATTTGATTACATTCGATGGTGCTATATGGATGTGATTTAAAATTAAATGAAAATTTCATGTTATTTGTACAGGCAGTTGTAAAATAAAATTATTGCTTATTGACCGAAATGTAATCGGAATGGATTAAAGTGGGTTTATTTAATTTAATCCGAACTGACCATTTGCCGAATTATGGAAAAATGTGCTTGATTTCAGATGAAATTGTTGGTATTTGTTTTATCCAATTCAATGAACCAAAATATTATACATTTTACCGCTGTGGAAAAAAATAAAATAGTCTAATATTTGTTAATACTGACCGAGGTATTAATAGATTTACCTTAGAATAAAAGTAAAACAATATTATACACATATTTACTAAGCTTTATCTAGAAACCCTTTCAGGGAAATTAAAGGGATATAGCTTGCTTTCATTTGCTGGGAAATGCAAAAGTGCATTTCATTTTCTAACCGCGAACTTATCGGAGCTTTAACATAAAATCATTCCACTGGTAGCTGTTAATGGTTCTGAGATGATTAGACTTCTAGTTTTTCTAGACTACGACGGAATCTGTAAGTTTCGAGATTATGTAATTGAAAATTAATAAAGTACTATAAACATGCTGACATGTAGTAAACTACTGCCATGTTGGCTAAGTAGAAGCACCATTTAAATTAAATCGATCTTTTTTTTATATACCTTAAAATAAAAGTTCAAAACCCCTGAATCCTACGGCATGATTGTAACCTTTTAAATAAGTTCGTGCTTAAGCTTAATAATTCCTTGCCTACTGTAATTTTCAACATAGCAAGCACTCCATTACTGACCTAATTTTTTATAATTTTTATTTATGACATTTTCTAAAAGTTCACGATAACAAGGAAGTAGGCTTTTAGTTAATTTGTCGCGTGCTGCCGGCCTAAGATAGGAACCATCCTATGTCTACCTGGGAATGACTGAACATGAATGTTTGTCAAACAAAACAATTCAACTGCTTTTCATATAATGGCTTATGTTGTAAATAGTTTGCCAAAAGTCGGAAATATACCCCATTACTGAAATAACCCGCATTCTCCAAGTAAATACAACTGGAAAATCCATTTCAAAGGGAAAAACCGCGACAAAATTATGCCATAATAATTATAAAAGTTCTAAACTATAATCCTATTAATCAAGTGGACCAACTGTACCCTCCAATTACCGCATACGTCATGGGGAGAGGGGGGGGGAAATTACTAGCATGTCATGAGAAGGGATATTAGTGGCTATTAAAGCCGAGTTACAGGCCTATTGGGTATGTTATTTTGTAATTTGCAAGCAATTACGTGGGGTCTGGAGTTAATTGTTTGGAAAGACTGTAGTGCTATTTGCTTTCGTAGCTCCATGGAATAGATTTTTGCGGTGTATTTTGTTTATATATTTCATCTCAGCAACTTCTAGTCTAAGCGGAAAAAATATTTTAGTTGGACACTACATTTTATCGAGGAAGGCTAAGGTTTCCGCCCCGTTCTACTCTTTCCCGCGGATATATATATTTTTTCCGCTGTAAAAAGTAGCTATGTCACTCTCCAATCCTTCAATTATTTCCATCAGGTAAATTCGTCGCTCTGTTTTGCCGTGAATGACGGACAAATAGACTCAGTTTCCCATTTATAATATTAGTATGGATAGGTATGAAGATAGCGTAAAAAACTCACAAGAAGCTGTCGGCGGTTGGCTAGTTAGCTAAAATACCATGCAGTAACCATATCCTAAATTCCTAACCTCAATTTAAACATTGAACCAAACTTTACTAAGTAATAGTGAGATTGCTCGCAAGATACTAGTTAAATTAATTTGGGATAACTTTGCAAGTGCTTTTGTTAGTTGCCTGAAATATTGTTGTGAGTTTATTGAGGGTTGAGGGAACAAAGGATGAAGGGTCTCACGTTTTTGTGACGTCATAATTGTTGTTTACTGCCGTTTACTTCAAACATTACGTTTCGAAGTTCAAAGTTCAGGGTCTTGCGAGTTTGTGATGGTAACATAAGTCTACATGAAAAATTTATTAGTTTATTTTCAGTCACTACGATAACTAGCATTAGGTACATGAGAACCTCCTTTTAAGTTAAATAAATACCTAGTCAAATTTTCTAGCCATAGCTTATTTAAGCAACATTTATCTCATTTATAAAAATCAATGACACTTTTCGTTGTAATTTTATAACACAAGAACGGCTGAGCTGATTTATGTGCTTTTGGTTTTAAAATAGTCGTAGTAGCCCAGGAAAGGTTTAAACGGTGAGAAAATACAAAAAAGCAGGCATAGCCGCGGGCGAGTCAGCTAGTATATCTATCAATTAATTTGTAACTAATAATAAAGGTAATAGCTATGTACACTATAGGTAAAAATATTATAACAAGCCAAGTTTCAGAATTAAACTCAATGTACAAACTAAGACTCAATAAAGCTCAATAGTATTACTGTAAGCTACTTGCAAACAATTCGCACCGAATTTTGTTCGACGTCGAATTTACCTTAGCTTTCATTGTTAGAAGCATAAATTTGACTACAGGTAGGTACTACTTACTACCTAAGAACTTTTGACAACTGAGTAAACGCTAATTAGTTTTTTTTATCAACACAACCCATTATTCAACTGATGGGCATTGGTCTCCTGAATAGAACCATTGAAGGGTTGGGAATATAACACAAATACAAAACACTTTATTGTACACAAAAAAACAAAACACGTGATTAAAACACAAAAATTAGACACGTACAATGGGCGGCCTTATCGCTTAAGCGATCTTTTCCGGACAACCTTTGGATGGAAAGTGTGTTCATACCAGCTTATAAGTAATGTAAACGGTTTTCTTACCCTCACTATGTATCACTATTACTCCCAGAATTCACAACTATCAAACTAAGTCGCGGTATTTACTAGGATCTCGGGCTCAGCTCGACTGAATATTGAGTTTATTCGGATTATTTTAACGGCATTGAGTATAGATGAATAGCAATACGTAATATTATGTCAAAATATGGGGCTACTTATATATAATATACATATAACCAGGGCGGGGTTTTGAATAAACATCGTGAGGAAATCAGCATATTCAGAGATTTTTTAAGTTTGTGTCCTAGCAGTGTGTTGATAGGTATAACGTCACTATTAATAGTTTTTATTTAAATAGTAGAATTTGTCGCCTGTTTCAAAAACTTTTCTTGTTTCAACATTATTCCCAAGTAAAAAGGCATCTTCCCTACCCCTAATAGAAATAAAGTCTCGGCTAAGTCCTTTTTACTGCACTCTAAGCACCCTTTTGTCAGTTAGTGAGGCGGACATAACCTCCCATAGTTTTATATGTATATGTTGTTAGTGTGGACAACTTGTAATGGCAAATTCTTCCTCTACCCTTTTTATTTCTTGTTTTTCTCTCTACACAAAGGATCTTATTTATGTGTGTTTTGATAATAAATATTAAATTGCTGTGTTGTTATTGAACTTTTTGAACCGAAATTATGCTACTGTAGAGATAAAAATTATGTTATTAAATTATGTTTTATTGAATGATTAATATCATCAATTAATTGATTCATTCAAGAAAACAAACAAATTTATCCCTATATAATATATACGTACATAAAACTATGTAACGTCGTAGACTTCAAATGCGTTTATAGCGCAATATGTTCATTTTTGTATAAACCACAGTAATGAAATAGCGTAACTCTAGAACTAGGTACATTCCTTATTTTTAAATTTGGCTAAAGAATTGGCAAAATGGCATCTAAAAAAAACTACTAACTATTAGAAATCTGCTACAGAGATACGACATAAGTCCGAGAACATGGTACGATCAGAGCACACGTTAACGCACCTTACTGCGACGCTTTTAACCTACATCTGATGAAAGCGTGTTCTGCTTAAATAGTGTAAGGAGATGAATGTTACACCGAACTGAGCATAATAGTAACTTTTTATCATCATTATTATCTCTGGTCTTTTTGTTGGTTATCTGTGTATATAGACGTGACTAAGTGTTCCATATTATGTTCCAAAAGTTAAATAAATGATTCGAATTTGATATAATTTTTCCATCAATTGACATTCACTCGACACTGAAGCGAACAAGTGTTTTTTTTCTAGTGTTTGTTATTTGTGTTGTGTCAGGTAAATGCGGCGGCCATTTAATAATGATTAACTGCATACTAAAGTTCATATTGAGATAAACGGGAAATACACGAACCGTACCTATTTACGTTGACTTTTGATCAACCGTTTTGTCCGAACGTGAGACTTTAGGATCAAGGACACTGCAAGGACAAATATGAATTTATCAAACCACGACAGTTTTTATTGCATACTTAAATGTTTGAAGCCCTAAAAATTGAGAATCACAAACACAGATCGGTGTAAATTTCATCCTTATCCGTGTAATGTGGTTCGTCATCCACTGCATATTCATTAACCCGCACTCTGGTTGCACTATTTACGTACGTTAAATGTATGTGACGTGTATGGTTATGTTTGGATTTTCATATGTCGCTTGATGCTTTGATAGTAGAAAATGAGATTGGTTTAATGGCAAGATTTTAGATTGAAGTAACATAAATAAATAAATGTAAATATTGCTGCACAATTTACATAGCACAATATCTAACCTCTATCCTTGTGTTACGGGTGCTAAACAATTTGATACACATAATGGAATATATAATACTTAAATATATATTTTTTTATTATGCAGATAGAACACCCAGACACCGCAAGAAATATCTGCAGATTGTTGTTCCGAGGCGAGAATCGAACCCAGAACCTCCTGCGTTTTGCAAAATAAGCAGAACTAAATGAAACGAATTTTGTATCTCTTTGAATAAAACTAAGTGTAGGTCTCTACTAAAGAATTCAAACTCAATTGAAAGAAATAAACAAAATGATCTAATTTGAAATATCGCTGTTTGAAACTTCCAAATAAACAAACAAACTTCCATCTTTTAACAGGTATACAACTTGCAAAACACGTACAAAGTTTCAGAAGTACCTACCTCCACAAAGTACTCACTCCAAAGTGACATAAATATTTGAACGGCCCACAAGTAGGTGACGGATTTAGGATAAAGTCAATAGGATCATAAATAAATAAAAGTTTATATAAATCACAAATTGCTTTCAATGGATTAAAGTTTCATACATTACCTACTACTAGCTTATCCGCCTACGCGTTACTCTTCCATTATCCATATAATCTAAAGTTTATAATAATAATAGCTTATGGCCTTTTTCTACAAATGTTCTATCCAACACCACTTAGCTAACACGGCTCATTATTATTAAGTATTTCAACCTTCCCTTAAAACGACTCTGGTCCAATAACTTGCTATGAACTTTGGCGTGCCAAATTCATAAAATTTTCCTAACTAATGTCGAGCTTAGATGTCCCACGTATCGAAAAAAAAATAAAAAAGCAAACGAAATCGATCCGAAATGAAATTCTAGGATCATTTCCTAATGATTTTATCGTGTATAACGCAAGTCATCTTAAAACTAAACTAACTCAGGGCTTGTATACCATACGACAGGCAGTACTGTACCAACTTTTTTTTATTTTTTTTATTAGCCTATGGTGTCCCATTGTAGGGCAAAGGCCTCCCCCATGTCCTTCCATTTGTCTCGGTCTTTTGCAGCATCCCACCATCCCCGGTCATACGCATCGAGGTCGTCTCGCGAGCGCTTTCGTGGCCGACCTCGACGCCGCGCTCCACCGTCTGGTTGCCAAGGTGTGCACGTTTTAGCCCACCTTTCTGGTCCCATTCGGCTGATGTGGCCTGCCCAATCCCACTTAAGCTTGGCTGTCTTGCACCCAACATCAGCAATGCCAGTACGTGAGCGCAGTATTGTATTGGGGTCTCGATCGATCCGCTTAAAACCCAAAATACTGCGCTCCATTGCTCTTTGGCAAATCTTGAGTTTGGACTTCTGAGCCTCAGTCAAAGACCATGTCTGGGCACCGTAAGTTAGGACAGGCAGGATACACATGTCGATGAGTTGGCGTTTGTGCGATATTGGCAGGTTGCCTTTCATGTAATCCTTCAGGGACCAGTAGCTCTTCCAGGCATTCTCGATACGACGATCGATTTCTCGATCTTGCCTGTTTTCGAAGCTCGCTAACTGGCCCAAGTAGGTATATTCATCGACGTATTGTATTTCCTGCCCATCTACCAAGACCCTACGTCTCGTGCTATTTGACATGACCTGCGTCTTTGACTGATTCATCTGAAGTCCAACCTCAAGACTTGCTGTGCTCAGCTCTTGGAGCATTTGTTGGAGTTCCTCTGGTGTCCTGGTGTCCACCAGAGGAACTCCAACTGTACCAACTTACCTACTTAAAATAGTAAAGCGCTCTACACACCGCCCGCCGGCACAGCCCGGCGGCCCAACCCGCCGGCCTTATTTTTTACAATCATGCCGGCGGGTTGGGCCGCCGGGCTGTGCCGGCGGGTCAGGCCGCCGGCATCCCTCTCCACTCACTCAGTCAGTTGCCCGCCGGCTTTCATAGAGTAGTGACGTATTTGGCAATAAAGAATGTTACCTAATTTTGATTATTAGCACTCCATATTCTATGTCTAATATAAAAAATACGCGTGAAAGAATTACTTCGATACATCAATTAGTTTCCGATTTAGAAGTAAAACAAGTTGTAACCGTACGACGACGATAACACATAGGCTACTTTTAATCCTATGAAATTGTACAGTTCTTGAGGAAAACGGGGCCGAAGACTGGAGGAAGCTAGTTTGCAATAAATCAATATATTGTTCATTTAAATTTACTAAGAAGCTAGTTTGCCATAAATCAATGTATTGTTCATTTAAATTTACTAAGAAGAGCGGTACCTACCTATATATAAATAAATACTTACGTACCTTACCTACCAATAGCAACAAAACTTTAATACATATTTAATGTCTTTAACGTCAAAGTTTAATGGTAGGTACTTCTACTATTTGAGTTATCTTCATCCATTTTATCAATCGAATAATATTTAAGTACTACTATTAAACTATTAATTTAATACGCGGACGAAAACACATCAAAATACTGCGCAAGCTGTTGCACTACTACTATAATCTGCTGGCGATACTAAGCGGGCCGTAGGCCGCGCGAAGTTGTGGTATTACGTCACAAGCGCTCACGTGACTGTTAGCGAGACTCGATATTTTTCGAAACTTTGAATGCCTATAAAATCAAAACTACTAGGTACTTTTTAACTAAACAAAAACTAGTATATTTGTATACATACAGGCTTTACTGATACAACATTTCAAGCGATTTGGCATACCTAGTAACATTCTTCATTACTAGAACACCACATGCCGGGGCTGTCGTGCCGCCGGCATTGCCGCCGGCAAAGTCGTGCGGCTTGGACATTCTGAAGCCGGCGGGCTAACCCGCCGGCATTAAGCCGGCGGGCTGTGCCGGCGGGCCGCCGGCTTTGGTGTGTAGAGGCCATAACAAGACATTTGGTATTATCACCATGGTTATAAGACGCTATGTTGATCGCAGTAAGTTAGTGTAGTCCACAGAACGACGAAACCGACACATTAGTCATACACATAGTGGTATAGTTGGAACAAAATTGACAAGTTAAATTTCAATTTGGATTAAGTATTACTACAAAAATAGGACAATCTTCAAAGGCAAGCTTAACTATTGTCATTAAATGCTCAATCAATCCAATCGCTTTACGAAACAGGTTTAAATTGACTTAAATAAATAAACAGCCTGCTTCAATCTACAAACAAAACACCAAAATACAATATCATTTAAATAAGCGAAAACAATTAAAAACAAAGGCGTCAGTTCATTCGGAGCTTAAGAGATGACGAGGTTCTTAAGTCGCAATTATGAGAACAAAGAATGGGGTTAAGCGTTTAATGTTAGACGTGGACTTGAGTTATAGCTTTGATATAAACCTTTGGGCTGATTTTCTATGATTTAAAACAATTATAACGGTGCTTTAGTTATTCCGCGTTATAATCAATATTTCCGCGGTAAATACTAAAACACAGACCATAATGATAGGCTTGGTAACCATCAATATTTATAATTGATGGAAATTTACATAGCAACATTTAGCTCCATGGCATGGTAAGCTTGAAGCTTGTGTTACGGTACGTTCACACGGAGACACGATTTTCTCTACCGAATCGGTTTTTTGCAGGATACGGTTTAGTGGCCTATGTATTTCAATGAAGGAGTTCACACGAGCATTCGGTTTCAAGATACGACAAAAAACCGAATCCTGCTGAAGTTGACATCCGATTGTGCGACTACAAACCGATCCGGTTTGTATATACTGATACTGCAAAATCCAGATCCGATGCAGTGGTATAGGGCATTTAATACATGCGTTCACACGAGGGGAAGATTCGGTTTTTTGTCGGATCTTGAAACCGAACGGTACGTTCACACGGAGACACGATTTCCCGAATCTTATTTTCATCGGATCTGGAAAAAACCGAATGTTGTATTCGCAAGAGCGCGCTCACACGTTGATTTGGAAGCGATGGACGTGAACAGTGTTGCTATACTATACTGGTATTATCGCCGTCAGCGTCGTAGAAAAAGATTGTGGTTAAACCCAATAGTACAAAGAAGATCAACAGTTGGTGCCTTTACAACTCTAATGCAGCAGTTAAGGAATGATACACAAATTTTTTTTAACTACTTCCTTGAATGTTTTGACGCTTAGTAAAGTTTTTTGACGCTTAGTAAAGTAAAATGGCGTTCTTCCTTCAGTAGAAAAGATTCAACTGAAACTAACATCCCCTTCATGGGTCACTTCAGAAGTATTCAAGTCTCTCTCAACGAATTTTGTATCGTGAATCAAGTGTTGTTTTTATAGATCCCTAGACCTATTGAGATTAAAACTTTTTCGAATATAGTTTAATTGAAAAAGTTTGAATCTCATAATAAAGGTCATCATCATCATGTGAGCCGTTGGACGCCCACAGCTGGACATAAGCCTCCCTTAATGATTTCCATTTATTACGATCATCATCATCGTTAATCGTTTATATCCAAAAAATCCTAAAGATTACTTGGATATGACAATAAAGTTTATATTGTATAAAATATGATAAGTTATTGGATAATTAGACCGAAGAAGTTACCGCAAAAAGTCGACTCCACATAGTTTTACGAAAGTTAATTCATAGCAATCTCGGCCCCCTAAATCAAGAACTAACGTTATAAGTATGTTTCCCAAATCTGTGACCGTGGCCATAAGGAAAAAGGCATGTTATAACGACCGCGAACTTTGCTCCGTACGGGACATTATCAGAAACTTAAGTGATTAACTGTTTTCCACAAGTTCCGAGATTTGTGAACAAAGGGCGAAGAGTTTCGGATCCGCATATTATAATGCTAATGTGATTTAATAATGCGGAACTTAGAGGCAATTATGAAACTGATGACAAAATAATTTATAAATCAGCAACATCATTAGTAGTAGACACTTGCCATCATCCTGGTGAGGCAGAAAGTTTGCAAAAATTTTGAAAATAATCTTCATGAAAATAGTAAATTACGACATCGCAAAGACATAGACTGATTCTATTCTTAGGCAGGCACCAAACGGCTTGATAATTCGAGCACATGTGTCTAAAATAATTGTTGAAAGCTTATACTAAATGTATATTAATTAAGTTTATACTCAGTGGTATATTAAATGAAAATTTAATAAAATATACTCTGTCTATAAGTCGGCTTACGACGTCCACTGTTAGAGATCGGGTGGTACTATTCTTAGCCTACTACATGGCAAGGCAATTACTCCAACAATTTATTAAAAATTAGGCAGACAGATAGCCACACGAGTGATCTTAAAAAGATTCTTAAGAAATTTAAGCGGAAACCGGTCTTCCGTGTTATAAGGTTCATCAAAAAACTGAACACTTTATAAAGATCTTCTGAATCCTCCGCAGGTGAGCCCATTGTTTTAACTGAAACACTTTGATCCTAAGATCAGTCGTGCGTCTCCCGAGGCTCAGCCTTCTAATTTATCTCTCTTCCACTTCGATTATTTAAACGCAGTAAAATGATATGCTCCATTAAATCCTGCTCTTGTATTTGAACGTGGGTTATTTCGAATTTAAATGGCGGATTCTTTTATTTCCGATTCTATGGGATATTTACGATTTGGATGGGAATTTTTTGGATATTTTTGTGAAAAACGCGTTTTTGCGGTGATGTTGAAAGTTATGTCTTTATGGAAGTTTAGACTATAAATTAATCTGCGTCGTTATATTAGCCTGTGATCATCCATTAGCTGACCCGTCCGTAGCTTTGTCAGCTTAATTTTTTCATACCTCTCCCTTTTTAAACCTTCCGCGGAATTCTAGATTTTTTTCTAGACTTAGAAAATTTGCCAAATTGGTCCAGTTGTTGTCGAGTTCAGGCAAGCCTAACAAACCAAAAATTATTTATACAAAAAGTTAAGCCTTATATACAGCTTTTTTATTATGATTTCCTATACAACATCCCACACTGCGCACTGGTCACGAAGATACAAGTAGATAAGTATAGAACTCTCATACCAGCGTCCTTTGTCTTGTATAGATTATTTTCATCCAGATGTGGCTAGCTAATTTGACGTTATCGCTTCGTCGCTTCAACGAGTTTTGAGTTACAATAAGATAATTGTTTTTTGCCATAACAGCATCAAGCTAAGTGACCTGCCTGTCTCTAATGGCCTCTACACACCAAAGCCGGCGGCCCGCCGGCATAGCCCGGCGGCCTAACCCGCCGGCCTTATTTTGTTCTAAAAAAAGCCGGCGGCCTACAAAATAAGGCCGGCGGGTTGGGCCGCCGGGCTATGCCGGCGGGCGGTGTGTAGAGCGCTTAAAATTATAACTTCACATTTGTGGACTAAAAAATCTTTGATTCTGCAAAAGCTGATAAAATATCCCGGCATTTGAAACAAGATTTAACATTAAACAGTCATGTTAGATACGTTTTTTTCCTCGTAACTTGGGACGATGTTAACAACGTTTTGTGATCTCTGCTAGTTGTGACATTATTTTTATGTCCCGTTAATTATCGTCCCCACAGGAAGTGAGTGGACGTTTTTGTACAATTTATTTCTTTGCGTATTTCTGACGTGGTATTGTAGAACAGCTGGAATACTTCTAATGAAGTAAATCGATGTAAATTCCAACACAAAAATAAACATAATAAAGATATTATTTATATAGTTAAAATTCCGCGATAAACCAGTTAGTCCTAGATAGTAGGAATTAGAATGGATTTCAAAAATGCTCGTAGTGGTGATCGATGGGATAGTAATATATTCCCATGTTATTCTTATGATCAAAATTTATTATGGAAAAATAAGTTGTAGTCTCAATAATTGGCGATGGACTAATTCATTGTTACAATAAAATATTACGGTAGAACTTAACAATGGTCTTAGGGGCTATTTTAAGGTTGTCATCAAACGAAGAAGTACTTAAGTCGGGCCCTTAAATAAACTTCAAAGATAAAAATAGGTCAACTCAAAGGACGAAGATAAGCATTAATAAAAAAACTTATAAATGACCTGGCTGTTTTCCCTAGGCTCTGACCCAACTGGCACAGTAGGGTGGACATTATTTTGGCTATTATGAGGATAATCCCGACGGCTCCAGCAATTATGAAAGTTAAATTGCCATGTTTTTCACAATTTGCTGTGTTTGAGCAGTGTTTAATTTTTAATTGCTAAACACAGGTGTTAAAGTAATAATTTCTGGATATACAACCCAAGCAGAATATATTTTTACGACGCTTGGTGTTGTTTGTAACTTGTATTAAGGATTTATTATTATTTCGAGTAATTACCCATTTGTTCTAGGTAAACGACATAAGTTTAAGATTCATTATAAATGCGTTAGTTACTTTATGATAATTTATAATTTATCTGATACAAAATAAATAAAATGTAATTCATATCATATTTAACTCCCATTATATTTCACTATTTATAAATAATCCGTCTTTAGTATTACTGGGTGGTGAGTGTCATTTATCCGCGCTCGCTATAATTTTATTTTTGGATTTGGTACTAAATAATTGTGTTCATTGCATTTTCAATGCATTTCTGTTTAGTAACGCGTGAATACACTCAATGTCTGGTTAGCGAATTATTTTTTAATAAGATATTTATTTATTTATCTCATAAAAACTTTGTTTGTAGCAAATTAACTTAATGTATAGACAATTTTAAAGATATAAGTACTGAGTCGTTGTGAGATGGTGCCTGATGTCGCGGTCACCATTGGGTCACAATGAACTTAGGAAAGTCTCAACAAATTAAAAGCCATAGTCACATTAGCCACGTGTCACGACGTGTGATATACCGCCGCGGGAGTTCCGCTACTGATTAGCACAAAGAATTTGGAGTTCTGTCACAGACATGTGATGCTTTGTGATATTATGTTCTTTCTACCTATTCGTTATTTGCGCACATGTTTTTACTTCCTTACATAAAAATAAACTTGTTTTTACCCGTAAAGCCTATTATTAGTCAAATGTTTTGATGATGGAAGATGACCGGAAGGATAACTGACACGCAGGTCACCTAGTCTAAGACCTAATTTCACCACTCTCTGTTTGTTAGTTCAACATCCCATTAAGTAATTAACAGTACATAAATATACGTAAACTGTGAGTCATTAAAAAAATAACGGGATGTTAAACCAACAAACAGAGATTGGTGAAATTAGGTCGAAGAGCCACAATGGTTTGTTATACCTATTTAGTTTTTGCTCTATAAATGACTTTTTGTGTGTATAATTTGTATTTACTTTTTGGTTTCACTCGCAAGGTACTCTAACCTTTTCTGTACTATTCATATTCATATAATTTATTGTCACACATATAAAATGTAAATATAAAATAACTTAATATTGTGCACTAGGTATGACTCGTCGTATTATAAAATACTGTAATCAAAAATAATTCACACCTTAAAACTTTCCTTCTCTTTCGGTGTGATAACTCCCTTGAGTAGTATTATCATTAATCAACTTGTTGTCTTGATAAGAACTCGAGAGAGGAGTAAATTGGGTCCTTTGCGGACGTCCGTGAGAAAGGACAAAATTATAACGACAGATTTATATATCATATAATGTGAACATAGTGACAAAATATATTAGTATTGTTTGTTCTTATAAAGGGAGCTAATAAGACCTGGATGCGATAAGGCCAATACCGCAAAGCTAGTTAAAATTGGAGTTATAATTATGCCCAGCAGTGGGTAATATTGGCCTGTTGATGGTGATGATGATTATTTAGATGAAAATTTGGAAGTTTGTTGGTGTTTCACGGAAAAACGGCTTAATCAATGGTATAGAACTTTGTATTTGTTAGTAGGTACACAGAAAGAAGAAAGGCTATTTTTAACGTGGGAAATTTCAGACCTATATCAAGACTTTACAAAAACATTAATAATGAAACAGTTTCTCTCAATCGCTCTAGGTAAAGTTTGTTTCATTTTCATCAATACGAACATGCAGAGAATTATAGTTTTCACTTCTCACAGGCGTGTTTAACTCAAAGAGCCTTTCAAAGCCCAAGCTGGTAGTTAAAAACTGAAACCGTGCACGTGATTGAAAATCTATTCACGTAACAAGCAGTTTTTATTTTAAACTTGTCACAAACGCTCAATGGCTACGTTCAAATTGCTTTTCCACTCATATGTTGGAGCGCTTTGTTTGGCACATTCGTTAGCGATGTCGTATTGTGATTGTGTGAAGTTGGCTACGTACGATTGTTACGTGAAGTAAGTTTTTGATAGATAAATCAGAAATTGTTTCCGTTTTCGATATTGTGATGAGGTAATGAAGATTTTTAGGTAAAACAATTCTATTAAAAGAAATAATGTTAATAATTTATGTATGATATCTAGTACTCTAATTCATTATAAAATATTTCTCATCTTTACTTTGAAACATCTAACACAAGAGAAATGTTTATTTTTAGCATAAAAAAGTTATTTTTATCACTTAGCGATAATTTTATGTGATTTTCATTGAAAGCTGTCTAAACCCATTTAAGTGCTTCTAAAAATACACAGATTCCAACAAAACTTGAGTGCTTGTGATTAAATAAATGAAATATACAAGATCCCTCTTAGATTTTAGCAGTTTATTAAATCGATTCATCGCAATTCGTATAATGCGGTCTACACACCAAAGCCGGCGGCCCGGCGGCACAGCCCGGCGGCTTAGTGCCGGCGGGTTAACCCGGCGGCTTCAGAATGTCCAAGCCGAACGACTTTGCCGGTGGCAATGCCGGCGGCACGACAGCCGCGGCATGTGGTGTTCTAGTAATACGTCACTACTCTATGAAAGCCGGCGGGCAACTGACTGAGGGATGCCGGCGGCATCGGCATGCAGCCCCGCCGGCTTGCCCGCGCGGGCGCAAGCCGGCGGCATGATTGTACAAAATAAGGCCGGCGGGTTGGGCCGCCGGGCTGTGCCGCCGGGTCAGCCGGCTTTGGTGTGTAGAGCGCTTTACCCTCGTCGGCAAGAGGTGTCAATAGTAAGACGACCTTTTAGTTTAATAGCCAGACGTCATAACTAAATAACCACTACATTTCTTTTAAACGAATTAATAAATATTGCTGGACAATTCACACAGCCTCATGGTAAGCTCAAAGCTTGTGTTATGCTACCACACACATTTCGTGTCCAAAGATTATGTTTAGTAGGTACTGTATTTATAATGATCATCTCACTAATCGCGTATAATCATGAAATAATTTAATTTATTAAATCCTTGCAAAACTACTAATGAAGGGATTTTAATAAATAAAATAAATAAATAAAAATAACCAGGCAAAGCAGCGATTTGTCATGGCTTGTGTATTAAATTTTACAGTGAAATAATAGATAGGTATACCGTATTTGTCAACTTTTAAACATAACGGACCACTTACCGCTTCCCTGCTTTAAAAACACATAAATTTTCCCGGGATCGCTTTTAAATATCTGTTATTTCCGCAACACTGATCACGAATTGTAATATTTCATTATTTTTATCTTTTACATTGTTATAAGGCTTTTCATTGGCTTTGGGGATTTTACAAATAAGATAACGGTTTATTTGATAACATCATACAGGAATAAAAAACGAACAATAAAGTAGGTTTATATACATCGCATTATTATCATAACTAATGGGAACATCTTCTCAAAAAAACTCATTGTAGGTCATAAGAGATTAATATTTATATAATTAACAAAATCCACAGCCCTTATAAATATATACCTAACATTAATATAGTAATATTGTAATAAAATCACGGCTATTAAAATAATATGGGACATTTCGTTAAATATCTAAATGAAACTACTTCAACATACATAAGATATTAAAATCTATGAAACTATTTTACGCGAGGATCATATTTGAGACTTCATAAAGTAATGACAGCCAGCCTGGTAAATTACCAACCACGTTATTAAACCATGTTTACCGCTATTCAAATATACCTACTACGGTTTTATTAAAATTTAATATCCAATTTATTTTATCCTAATTATGTTGTAAAACTAACTTAATAATACGCTGGTATAAGGTATCTGACATAATATAAATGTACCAATTTTACCTAACTAAAAAGTTCAAATAAATTAATTTCCTAAATCCATCAATGTAATATAATATACTTTTTTTATGAAATGCAAACACTACTGTATAGAAAATAAATTGTCTTAGCAATAGGTAATGCATCACAATATTACAACGGCTAATATCGAAAGAAACCACCACGATAATAAAATATAACGCGGGCAAAACAAGCCGCTAATCGATCTATCACATAACCAATCAACGAATTCAATTTATGCGATAGTAAACAAACCTTTTGGATATATTCTAGTCGGGCAAAAATATGGAATATCGTTCGGTTCAGGTAATAGAAACATGTGTAGAGGTAGCGGTCCGCGATCATACGTGACGCGGCATAAACTTGCAATAACGCCGCGGGTATGGAAATGATAAGCGGAAGCGAGAAGCGGATGTGAAAGACGGCAATAGAATACAATATTGATTTCTTTCACAATACAATCGAACACTCTTTGCACATCCTTACCGACAGAGCTGTTCAGAATTGCAACAATAAGTTTTGATAGCTCTTAACTGCTTCAGAATAAACCTGACTACTGGTTACGCACAAAATTAAATGGACTACCTACAGCATGTTTAGTTCTAGTATATTTTTTAAATAAATAAATAAATATTGTCGGACAATTCACACAGCAACATCTAGCCCCGTGGTAAGCTCGATATTATTTATAATGGATTGCGCTAAATTAAGCGCAATTCGCTAGTGTTTTATAAACTTACAAATTAATAATGTTGTTACTTGTGTGCTCGCCATTTTGGGGCAATCACATCATGTCTACGACATGACATTCATGTTTACAAATTAAATGACATATTACTCAAACTAGTACCCACTGACACTTGTTTGAATTTTTAATGTAGTGTCAGCTGAATCTGAGTAAACGGATGTAATCTAGTTTGTAAACTTGTAGTAAACATTCTGTGCCTACTACTAATATAAAGCCACTTGACAAGGCTGTTAATGATTATTATTCGAATTCCACCATAATTATTTTGTGTTATATTGATCGATCGATCATAGCCGATGCCGTATTGGGAGGTAATATGACTAATGATAATGATGAATACAGAAAACGCAGCCTTACACCGAAAGTATTAAAATAATATCGGTCCGGAAAACGCTAGGATTTACCAAATAGTATTCCGTTTGCACAAACAAACCATAAATTCAGAGATTTAAAAAGCTTTTATCTCTTTGTTTGCCGCTTGTTTGGCGCAATACCGTGAATAAAGCCCGTTTATAATGTTGTAGTTCAATTTCTTGTGATAAAGGAATTTATTTGTATTGATAGGTTAATCCTTAATGTTGGCGCGAAACTCAGTGTTGGCGCTCGCATCGAATACAGGTAAGCCCGTGATGACGTTTTTAAGCCATTTACAAAGAGGGAAATGACAGAAAATGAACTCATTTTAGTATTTTTATTGTATTTACGTTAATATGTATATTTAAGCTGTGATAGATTTAAAATACATAAACGAGTAATATTTTTAATGTTTTCTATATTACATTACATCCTAATATGTGCTGCCAATGGAAACAATATAATTGGCCTTCCATAAATGGCAATGTTTGTCATTCTATTATTACCTTATTAGTGTTGTGTAAGTTTCCTTAAAATCGTAAAAATAAAATAAGAATAGGACCACCCTATCTCTTCCCGTGGGAGTTGTTAAAGAGACTAATGACCGGTTTTGCCCGTTACAGATAAAGCTTCATATCTGATAGATATCGCAAAGAAAAATGTTGTTTATCTGGCAGATAAATTACGGATAAGCTATCTGGCACTTTATGTGTGTTATAGGAAACAGGGTCAATGTGTTTTAATATACTAGAAGACAAAGTACCGTCGTTATCCTGATGAGTTTACCAAATCCCCCGAGACCAATAATGGGTTCTATTGAGGCAATACGGGTTGTACTATCCTCAGGCCAACACGCGGGCCACGCGGGCGGCATTAGTTTAATATTTGTAGGATTCGGTAGCTAAATGGCAAAAACGGAACTTCATGGGTGATTCCGACTCGCACTTGGCCGGTTTTATTTATCTCTAAAGGAAAGAAAAACGAACATTGTGTTCCAACATCCTGCAAAGATAAATAGTCACTTCAGCATGTTTCGACGTGATAAAATTCTTACAATGGGCGAAGCAATTTGTGAACACAGCGCTCTGAATAAGCAATTTGAAACTCAATTGGTGTATTCATTAGGCTTTATTTTGCTCAGCAGAGTAAGTTTAAGAGATTAAGTGCATGCTAAGAGCTGTATGTCGATTGGTATTAAGTAAGTATTTTCATTACGTGTTAGATTAACTTTCAGCAATCAGAAACTTAGAAAGAGAAGAAAAGTAATTTATTAGAACACGCTTATAATTTTCAGAAACTTCTACCATAATTATATGGACCAAAAGGCTCTGGCTCAGCATATTGTTACACTATTAAAAACAAATAACATTTTATAAAATTACAAAAGTTATTATACAAAAGTTATTATTAAAACGACAGCCTCATTCAGTCTAAGATCCGCCTGCAGGATCAGTGCAATTAAAACTAAAGTTCTACGTTTGTTTGTTTTATTTTATTGTAATTTGGAGAATATTATATCTACCAGGTTTCCTATCAAAATGTGGTTATGGCACTAGCAAACGATACTTTACAAATCTACAAATAATAAGTTATTGTGTGACGAATAATAATTAAATATAAATTCATCCAGATTCATCTTTAACATAATAACCTTCTTCCTCTCAACACTTCCAAAACCTCAAATAAAACAGACCTCAGAAACTCGTCAAAAGAGCCAAATACCACCCATTAAAATCCGCCCATAAAAATAATCTCCCATCAGACCATTTCAACATCAATGTAACTAAAACTACCAGGACATTATAACTAGGCAGAAGGTTAAATAGATTTGAGGTAAAAACCGCGATAACGCCGAGGACGTCGTTTAACTTTATGGTTTAAGTTCTAACGAGTGCTCGTAAACTGTATTTACTTACCCTTATTCAAAAGCAGAACGGTTAAGTGTTGGGGATTTCGTTTTGCAGGGTGTATACAGGGTGATAGTTAGTTGTGACCAGAGCATTATCCTGTATTACGTGCGCAATTAGAAATGAGTTCTGTAAATGGCGTCCGCTCGCATGCGTTCTCGCTCACTCTCTATCGCTGTCTATACTTTTATCCTTGTTTTGCCAATCGTACCCATACATACCGCCGCCATTTACAGAATTCATTTTCAATTGCGGGGGTTATAACTGTTTTAGATACGAGTATCAAAAAACAATTGACTGATGTCCGTCCTAGTGAGTAAAATTACCTACTTCAATTACTTAAAAATCAAACGATGATTCACAAATATCTACACTTGGATGATCCATACATTTATAACGGTCCATAATTTTGATCAAATTCGGCAATAATTCTATATAAATGGAAGCATTGATATAAAATTATTGCCGTCCGTACGGGTTTGTCTCGTGAAAATATTTGTTTGATTTATCATTTGTTATTTATGTAATTAAAATATTTTTACTCACTAGGCAACGTATTTTCGATATATAAAACTTTTGTGTGGTAAAAGATGTGTTATGGCTTTTTTGTCTATCATGTGCCATTACCATTTCTTTTGCATTTTCACTTTTTTTTTAATTTGATTGCAAACAAAATATAAAAGAAATATAATAAGATCCCTGAAACAACGGTACCCTAAACGCGAACCCGCTGTGATGTAATTCTTCGTGGCGTCCAGAGCTACGTGGCAAGTTTACGCTACTTCAAACTGTCTTTTTACTGAGTTGGCTGAGTAATTCGGGTTTACTAGGTCACAACTGTTGTTCTGTCAATATGCCTGGCTTCGGCCTACAGTCTGCGAATGTGTTTATTGTTATGCCTAAACTTTGGACCTAAACTGTGCTTTGTTGATATTGAGAACATTTTGTAGATGTCGGATGGAAGCCGCAGGATAGCTTGGAAGTATTTTCGGAACTTTTTTCGTTTTGAAATTTAAATTTGTTTCTTTAATGACAAACGAAGTCAATTTATATGAATTAAACTTTCGGCGCGCGGTTTTGCTTTGGCGGTTGTTATAATGGGTTACAGCCGTAAAAAGTAACGTATTATGTTAAACCATTAACATTACCGCAGTAACAAATTTTATGTATTATTTTATCTACATTATTAAATAGTCATTTTCAAATATATAATATTTTACAATACGATATAAAATTTAACCCTAACCTCTGAAAGATTTTTCTGAAGACTTTCATCCATATGCATTACAAACTATCTCTTTTAATAATTTTTGGTACAATCAAGCGAAAATTTTCATCATTTTTATCCTAAAATTGTATTCTATGACAGTTATCTGATTTGTTTCAACTACATTTTACCCACATCCATTATGTGTATATTTTTGTTCCAGGTACAGTCAACACACTAAAGTCCCTCCAAATCCACGTGCCCCAAGCAGTACTAACCGGGACTAGTGTAGAACTGCTCTGTACGTACGAGCTCGAAGATGCACAGTTGTACTCCATCCGCTGGTATCGAAATATGATAGAGTTCTATCGATACGTGCCCAAGGAGTCTCCTGCTACGAAGGTCTTCCCTGTTGATGGGATCAAAGTTGACGTGAGTATCTTATTCATTTATTTATTGAACAAAATCAACCGCCCTTAAATATTTTATACAGTCTTATATAAGTATATGTATCATACGGCCAATTACAGATTTACTTTTTATAGACAGTTTCATTTTTCACTAATAACTGTTTAAAATAGAAAATAATTATTTATCTATTTGTCATAGACCTCCTTGAACTTGCGCCAGTTCTGACGGTCTTGAGTGGATTGTTGATTTTTTGCGTAAGGGTAGGTAACAATAACGTTATACTGGCTTCAATAAGGTTCAAAAAGGTAGATTGACAGCGAGACCTAATATGACGCTCAGTCTACAAGTTTTTGAGCAATCTAAATACAGGTCATGCTGTCATTTAAATATAAAGCCTCATCCGTTTATTATGGAGGTAGTGCCGAAAATGAACAGAATACGTTTTATTGTGAACAAAATATATTTTTGAGGCAAAATTTATTTAAATTTGGGCAAAGTCGCGAACGCGCTTTTAATGACATAAATGATGGAGAACAAGAAATAACTGCATTCAACCTTGAAATTGCCGGATTCAATGGACAAAATCTCTTCTATATTGTACAGCAAGATTTTTACTTCGACTTTCGTGTAGTCTTTTCTATTTCAAGTCCCCAAGCTGTTGACCTCATTACAGGTTACAGAGGGACTGTTGGAGATCGGGAATATCTAGACCGAGTTGGAATTCTGACCTTTTTAATGTAAATTATTTCTCTATAGAGAAGCTTAATACGCTTCGGCTTCAATCTATACAGTGGTCTAAGTGCACTATAATATTTTCATCTTGAATAAATGTTATTGAAATACAAAAATAACATAACTTATTTGAACATGAAACAGGTAACATACAAGATGTAAACTGTTTCACACGCCATCTTTACGGAGAGATTCAGAGGTCACGTTCCATATTGATAATAACCATGATTTGCATAACTAAGTTAAAACCAAGTTATAACTTAGTTATGCAAAAATAAAAGCACCCTTAGACTGACACCATACGGCCATGTTGTAAATAAAGATAAATAAAATAAATCCAACGAAAATACAAACCAAATTTTTGAATAGACAATAATTTTGCAGATCAAAGGCTTTGCTCCGTCCGTTATAGTTATTCACGACAAATTCATTTCAGAGCTTTTTATCCAAATATTTTCTATTTTTTCTATTAGCTATCACAACCAATAGCTATCAGCGTTACAAATCCGCTCAAAACATGTGTTAGTTTGATAACTTGAATTCTAAAAATTCGTTTGACACTTTTAAAATGGGCACCATTTTATGTGAAATGAAAATAAGTTCATGAAGTTTAGATATTCCTATGAAAAAATGCGTATTAACATTTTTTTATAGGTACCGTTCCGTTTTGCATATTGTTCCAAAATACTGCGATCACCAATTCGCCTGGAAAGTGTGGTGGTTATACAAAATCACTCAAGGCCTATGAATAATTGGTGAGACCTTGTGTCCAGTAGTAGGTACGTAAATTGTTTCGATGAAGAGCACACTCGACTTTCATTCCGAAGGATTCAAACCCCGCCGCGAACTTCTGGAATTTTCTTCTTGAAAAATTTATATGCGCTTTAAAACACGTGCTCTAACGGTAAAGGTAAACATCGTGAGGAAACAGGCATATTCTAAGAGCTTTGAAAAATGTTTATAAGTACATGCGTGTTATTTACTAACCCGCACTTGGCCAGTGTGGTGAATTAAGGGCCAATCTTCGTTTCGTCTCATCAAGAGAGAAGTCCCTATATCCCAGCAGTGGGAACGTAAATAAGGGTGACGAAAAAGCAGATGATGATGATGTAACGTTGTACAACCGATCGACTATTGATTATGCGACGATTTGCAAACCAAATCTTGACAATGGCTTGTTATTATACCGTAGCGTTTAAAATTTTGAATTTCAGAGTGCTTTTGTTGTTAAATTGGAGATTAATATTTATGGATGGGGATTTTGGCTTTTCAATTTGAATTTTATGTTTAATCGTAAGACAGAATTCAGAATTGGAAATTGAAACATCAGCTGAAATGAAAGAAAAGCAAACATTCAATTCCCATCTGATCATAAATAATCCGGCCATCATACCATTAGAAATGTCTAACGCCTAATTAATTTTCGATATACATTACATATACATAATCAATTTAGGTATCTTATGCTATGCTAACTACGCATAATTAACATACAGAACCTACCTTGTTATAAATTATCACCAGACGGGTTGGTAGGTACTATGTATTAGATGGTGCTTCCATTATTCTAGTATGTAAATAACTAGCTTGGTGATACCCATGGGTAGAAATTCTTTACATCAAATCGAAATATAAAACTTATAAATGAAACATTTCACTCTAGCATGAGTATGTCTTTAGATACGTAACATTCCCTCTAGAGACAACAAAACTACTACACTTTTACGAAAAAATACCACCCCTGAGCCTGTTTAGCTTCTCAGAGCCTTAAAACGTGACGGGAATAAAAATCAAAACTTTGGAGCCTTTGAAGGCCTAAGGAAAATCTTCTAAGAACTTTCAAATAAATACATAATACAGAGGCGATTGGCGACAACGTAAAAACGCGAGCTTGTAAGACTTTTGAAGCGTTTATAAGCTATGTTGTAACCACGGAGTTTGGTTAACAAGAAGTTGAAAGTGACCTTCAGACTTCTATTTTGTTACGGGACTTTTTATTAGGGGCACAGGTATATCTAGAATGACTTGAAGCAATTATTTTAACCATACTCACATAGAATAATAGTACCACCCCATAACTAACACTTGTTTTTTTAAGTTACATAATAAATGAATTAACTATTCACTACAATCCTCTTTCTTTGACCTCTTTGGCGCAGCGGGCGAAAGTTCGCCTGTGACGAAAGAATTTGTACGATCTGCAAATATTTGTTCCGAGTGTCTGGGTGTTATATAATTATGTAGGTATATTAAAAAATATCTTCCTATGTAGGTACTAAGTTTATCAGAAATCTAGCAACAAGCTTCGAGCTTACCACTGCTAGATTTGGCTGTGTGAATTGTCCACCAATATTTATTTATTTATCAATCTAGTCAACTAATACTAGTGACTTATTTGTGTTGTCACCGCCCATGTTTATGACCTATTTATTCCCCTACAGGTAGCAGCATCGGATCAAAGCAGAGTAACGTTAAACGAAGTAGACCAAGCTCTGACCGGGGAGTACCAGTGCGAAGTGTCGGCCGACGCACCGCTGTTTCACACCGACATCAAGGCCGCTGAAATGGTCGTTGTAGGTTAGTACATTACATTATTTAACACTACTGTCTGTATATTTATAACTGTCCAGTCTATACAGGTTGCCTGGAAGAAATCGCTCGCAGCGATACAGCCGCCCATTGTAGTCCAAATAGTTTAGTCTTACACCCATATTCTTAGTCGTTTCCTCATAATATTCCTCCACTCAAAAATAAACAAATAAAATGATGGTCGTGGTCTTGTAGGAGTTTCAAGGTTGGTTATGAGGTACCTTACGTTTGACATTTCCCACCTTATCTCGAACTTGAGAACTCGAACTTGAAATCTCAAGTGGAGGACGTTTTTGTCGTATTCTCAGATACGAATTTGCTCAAGTGAGGTTGAGTTGAGTGGAGAAAACGACTAAAAATATGGGTGTATAGATAGATCCTCGTGGTCACTGGTCATCGTCCTGTTTCTGGGATGTGAGGTTATTTATTTATTGACTTGTCCAAGTGATCCTTAGGATTTTAAATATTTTGCCATCGCCCGTTACAAAGCGTTGACTGTTTAACGGCGCGGTTAGGTCTCTTCCACACTAACCCTCCTCCTTTTTCTTGGCTTGGGACCGACAACGGCGGATGACAACCAAGATGGCGAAAAAACGAGTCAATCCAATCAGAAGTGAATAGCAAGAATCAGTCCACTGAACTTAGCTCTCAGGAAGTTCATAAGAAGTTAGTGCGCCAGTTAAAGTTCCTTTTATCGATACTCCAATGATAGCGTTTTTATCGCGGCTATAAACTTGATTAAACTTCTGTATCGATTGCGCAGCCTTTTGATTATCGCTTGTATTGGACAACAAGTTTTAGTGTTGGATAATGTTGTTTTACAAAATATAAATCAAGCCTGATCATTGGGATTAGAAAAAGATTTGGCGAAATTAACCTTTTGAAATTTTTGTCGTATCAAATACATAAATTTTTTTTTTTGTCAAGTTTCCAATTTTCGATAGACGTTACTTAACTTTAACTGAACTGAAGCTGCATTTGCATTAAAAATAATTCCCACTAATGATTTGATATTTTGTAAGCTATGTACATATACATGTATGTACCTACACTATGTCAACTCAGAACAATAGTTCGATTGATAGTAAACCTCTTTGATAACATCACACTCAGACGCCACGCCTCAATCAAGCAAATGTCATTTGCCTTAATTATTGATTTATAATCAATCAATTTACTTAAAGGACATCAGAGAATATACAAAGACAGGAAATTAATTGATACGAGTCATGGCCAATTCTAATCAGATTTAAGAACCGTCATTTCTTAACCCGACGTTTGTGACGTCACTTTGACTTACGTGGTTTGTGACGCCGGTCATACGGACCGGGTTTTTCAAATTGAATTTTCTTAAAAAGTTTTACTGCAGGGAATGTTTACTTATTTAAATATTGAAAAGCTATGTTTTTTTTATAATAATACAAGGTTATATCTTAAATTAGTAATCTTTTATTCATTATTAGGCTTACATAGTTAAAACATTAAAAATAATCAAGTTATTTCTAATTTTGACTTTAAATATCAGAATTTTCAACAAAAATTTTTTTTTTTAACCTAATCAGGCTTTTTCATGTTTATTATAATAGGAACTAAACACAAAAAGGTATTCTTTTTTGTTTGATTATTTTTGTACCATATTTAACTATGACTATTTTACTTACGTAATCTGTGACCCCGGTCTCACGCACCGGGTTGGCACCAAAACTCACACAAGTCCGCCTGCCTCGCCCACGCGGGGTGTACCGACGGTAGAGTACGCAAAATCAGGAGAGTACACGAAATTGCAACTCAATTGGTTAACTGGTAAAAAAGTTATTCGACTTTTTCGATCCACCCGGTCTCACAGACATACAGGTCACAAACGGCGGGTTAAGGTTTAATATTTCTTTATACACCGATATATTATGTTAGTTTTATCAAATTCAAAGCCTTAGCTCAGTATACCTTCCTAATAGATCTAGATCTAGATTTATCTGGAACAAAAAAGCGTGGAAAGTTTTCCTCGCCAAAGAAGTAAGGAAGTAAGCCGGAAAAATTCACTTCATCCCATTCATTAACCCCATATTTCTCTGGCGTGAAACAATTATTTACGTTGATCGCTAAAATCCTGGGTGTAACCCCGCATTTTTCACTGAAGCTAAAAGAACTTTTGCGGACAAAGGGTGGGTGTTTTTAATAGCGACTTCTTGCTTTGTTTACTTATTAAATTTGGGTTTAGGAGTGAGTAATTATGTCGTTTTTTATGCCATACAGTTTACGAAAATACAAAATTGGGCTGCAAAAATATAACGCCCCCTTGTTGCTAGAATGCACTACAAACTAAATACATTCTAGAATGTATACAGTATATACCATAAAGTGACTCACTTTATCTGCAAAGTTAGTCTATTTCTCGTATGTTTATTCAGCCGTAGTATAGAGATATACTACGTCAAAATTCTCAATGAACAAGAACACTATTAAAGCCGGCTGGTGTGTTGAATATTCAAAATTTCAGCTTGCTAGGCTTCGAGATATGAGAAAATTGATATGGCTTAAACTAGCAATATTAAAATGTTATGAGAATGAGAATATTAAGTGGTTGATGAAATGGTAAAGCAAATACATTATTAAAGATATTATTATTCGGAAAAAAAATCAGAAAACAATCGCATTTATGATTTAAGAAACTCAAGAAATGTATTATTTTTACGAATGTTATTCCGCGAGAAAATTCATTTTAAGTCTGTTAAGCTACTATAGTAAGTTAGATGTCTATTGAACCAACTTGACGTAAAGCGTTGTTGTAAATTAATTAAATTAATCCAATCAAAGGTACAAAGCTAGTTGTGTCCGTTAAATTGGGACATTCTAGGAATTAATTATTTTATTAATGGAATTTCGTAGTCGATTGGTTGAGCTAAACTTGTTGCGAAATTATACTCATAATAATCCTTTCTTATATCCTTTCTTTCTTTCTAAGTACCTATATTTAATACACAGAATGACATTTCTGCTATCTTTATTAATATTATATAATATTAATATCTACTGTATGCAACAAAACTCATCCTAAACCGAATTAAATGACTTAATGAGTTTGTGTGGGGATCACAATTATTATTCACTGTATAGTTTAGAATCTAATAATCTAATCTTTAGATTCTAAACTATTAGTTACTAATTAGTTGTTAGTTCTAAACCTTATATACTTTAGATGAACTAATCAGTGTGGGTCCGCTAGTATAAATATAAATCTTTAAAACAATTGGTATTATTATCTGACAAACAACACACTGACTTCCTTGATTCTTTGTTCAATATTATACTACTAGTGTGTCCAGTAAATCAGAATCTAATATCTCGAATTCATCAACAGAGCCGCCACTAATTAGTCCGAACGTGACGTCAGACCGGATGTCGTACATCGGCGGAGACCACATCCGGGTTAACTGTTCGTCGCCGCCCTCCCTCCCCGCGGCGAACATCACTTGGTTCGTCAATGAACAAATGGTAAGGCTGCATTAGGAGAATCAGCGTCCCAATTTAAGTCGCCTTCTATGCGAGATTTATAGAAGGATTAGATAGAGAGCGTCCACGCGGTCAAGCGTTTGTGTCGTCAATTTTGTTTTCTATTACATTTCATACTTAATATTATTATATGTATTATAAGTATGTATACAATATAAATAAAAACGCACGGCTATATAGAACTACTATTTTTTTAAATATTTTCATAGTGCTACACTTAAGCTTTTAAAATATTAAATGGTATGAAAAAAAAGTTACTCGTAAGATCACAAAATAACCTTTGTATTCTGGTCAGCGTCAGGCGTATACATGACGGCATTCAATTTCCAATCGAGGAGAATCTATTATTCCAGTAAAATTTAATACATTCAATTTCAGTATAAAAATATCACGCGACTTTAAGCATCTTAAAGTCATATTTATATTTTTATTTATTTTATTATATTCCTTTTACTATGTCCTCAGGTGCCAGGCTTCACCGCGAACCATGTTTTGAACTACAGTAACGGCTACGCGTCAAGCCTAGCCACCTTGGAGCTAGAGGCTGCAGCGTTGTCACCAGTGCCGACCCTGATGATACGGTAATAAATGCCCTATATTCCAGTAATTAAGGTCCTATAGTTCCTTACAGGTGGAAGTATAGATCTCTTAGACGACCAGGAGTATTAAAACACTAGCTTTCCGCCCTGCGGCTTCGCCCGCGTTTTACACTTTCCCGCAATTTTCTTTGCTATATTATAGCCTATGTTACTCGGGGATAATGTAGCTTTCCAAAGCTGAAAGAATTTTTTAAATCGGTCCAGTAGTTTCGGAGCCTATTCGTAACAAACAAACAAATCTTTCCTCTTTATAATATTAGTATAGATGATGAAAACACTACTTAATAAGGCTACTTACATTGCGAAATAAAATTGAATGACTCACTACTTTTAATTTGAATGGCAAGTTAAATGCTGAGTTAGAGCCGTTTTCGAGCCGGTATATGTGCTATGTTCTTTACTGACAGAAGAAAATAGTAATAAAAGCGATAAACACGTTAGAAAAGATAATATTAACATAATGGAGAATGAAAGATAGCTTAGGTTGTTTTTCTTATGCAAACATGAATATTCTTACTTTTTATTCCGTTATTTTTTTCCAATAGAGAAAATGTAGGATTTTTGCTTGACATATTCTAACTTTTTATTTTTTTTTAGATGCGAGGCATCAATATTCGATGTGTGGAAAGCAACGAGTCATACAGTGATTTTAAGAGAGCGCAGCGCAAACCCAGCTTCTGCTTTAGGACGAAGTTTGACGGGTAAATATTGAAATCATCACCATCACCTTAAGGTAGCATTCCGTTCTTAGAAACCGCGACCAGACCATGGTCGTGACACGAGGCGCGGTCGCAGCAATGTTAAAAGCTCAACTATAAATTTAGACTAAGCAGTAAGTCGCCTGGCAGTATAGTCGCGGTCGCAGGTCGCTAAGATCGGAATTCTATCTTTAACAACCCATATTACGTCTTACTACACTGTACACTAGTCTTCCCAAACCCATTGTAATTATTGTTAATTATTGTTAAAACTACTTTTCTTGTTACATCAAGTATACCTACATTATTTTCTTGCACATGTCCTGTTTTTCCGTGCACGGATAGATTCATTTTAATGTATCATACCTTATACGATTTTGAATTTTAAGTGGATTTAAGTATAAAATGAGGTATTTCAATCTTATTAATAAATATATTTCAGGTGCAGCGAAAGAAACGTGCCTGCCGACGATACTGGTTATGTTATTGCAACTTTTCCTGCAGTTTTTATTGCAAAACTACACCTCGGTGAGATAGCTGAGAGATTTATTGTAGACACCTTCCTTTTATAGTTCTTTTGTTCGTTTTGTACACTTTTCTGTGACAATATCTTGACGTTAATTATTTTCAATTGTGCTTTTACCTTTTACAACAGAAATAATTAATTGCCGAATTTCTATTGTTATAATTATAAAATAATTTGTTTTGGCCGATAATGTCTGCAAAGAAATACGCGCATTTCTCAATTTTTCTTGAAAATTTTAGAGTTATAAAAACACGTGCTCATTGTGTGAAAACCGGCATGTTTTGAGAAATTTTAAAAGTTTGAAGGACATGGTAAGTATATTCACTTACCCGCCGCATTTGGCCTAATCTCTCTCGTCAAGAATGAAATCCCTGTGTCCCAACAGTGGGAACATAAATAGAGGTGATTATGAAGTTTGATGTTTAAGTTTATTTATATCGGCAGTGTGGACACCATCCTAAAGTTTCAAAGTTATAGTTAAATCCTGTAGTTAAGTTGTCCCAGATATTATAAATGTTTCTATACAAAATTTTAGAATCCATTATTGTTAACATAGACTGATTATGAATAGTTTTAAGTGTTGTAAATAAGAAATTTGTTTGTAAATAATTGAAAACATTTATATACTATTGCCATTAATGTTAATTTATTATAAGATAATTTTAAATTCATACTATTTTAAACTAACAGGTATTATTTAAATTCTTATTATGTAGAGTTTATGCATTACACATTATACTGATATATAATATGTATATTTATTTCTTTAATAAGGATACAAAATAAATAAATGTCTTATTGTGTGAAATAGTAAATTATTATAATTATCAGAATAAATGGCTGTGTAATTAAAAACTTTTTCTTCAGGCTGTTAAAAAACCATTAAATAATAAAATTTTCTAATGTTTGATTTTGTTATTTTTCTTACAAATTTATTAAAAATTGATGGTGCAATATTTGATTGTAAATTATTAAGCCTCCCAATTTTAATTCCAATTAAGGAATCCCTAAATGTATAATACTAGGCCTTATGTTAGTTCGTTTTAATAAGTTTTAACAAGCCCTCGGGTTGAACTGTATTTGTAGGAAGAAAACGCTTTATTTGTAGCTTTTAAAGTAGTTTTTTTTGTACAACTAATGAATTGTGACATCTCTGTTCTTCTCTTATCTACTAAATAAATAAAAAAATAAAATAAATATTACTGGACAATTTTACACAGCGACATCTAGCCCCGTGGTAAGCTCAAAGCTTGTGTTACGGGTGCTAGATTTCTGATATACTTAATATAATATACATACATAGATAGATATTTTTTTTTTATTATACATAATATATAACACCCAGACACCCGGAACAAATATTTGCAGATCATACAAATTGTTGTTCCGAGGCGGGAATCGAACCCGCAACCTCTTGCATCGCAGGCGGAAATAGTTTAAATCAGTACATTTCACTCACTAGTGGAGGCCTAGAAGTGGACTAATATTGACTGATGATGATGATGAGTGGTACCTACATTAGGGTTCAAGTATGTTATGTTGTTATTGCTGAGGCTCCATTGTTTTCCGAGCCGTAGGTATAATATGTTTTTTTTCCGTTTCTTCAAAATCGGTTGAGTCTATTATAGTATGAAATCTTGAATCGTTCGGTAATATCAAGTTCAGTGCATATCAGTGCCAGTAAATATAGTCCGACACATAAGCGGTGTTAATTCGGCCGGGACTTAATCCGACTTAGCGTCGGTTCGTTTCGGTAATACTACTCTAACAGTGAAGCTTGAAAACGGTCTGTTTTTGGGTCATCATCATCAGAAACCTTTAGTGTCAGACCAAGAAACCAATCACAAAGCGTAAGCTGCATTGGCTAAGTGGGAGCATAATAAACAAATAATCAATTTACTCATCATTGACTTTCATTGCGAAGGTTGTGGGTATATAACAGCGTGGTGAATAAGGCCCTCTTATTTATCTCTGTCATCAAGACTGTCTCTGTGTCCCAGCAGTGGGAACGTAAGTAGGAATGATGATGATGAATACTAACTCACTGTCCTTGAGGTCGTCAAGCAACTTCATCAAAGCTCCGAGCGACCGCAAACCGAACGTGGGCGGCTCGATCTAGGAAACTTTGAACAACTATTGGTTCAGGATTACCTATAACACGGAGGTTAAAGGTTTACTCAAAGCGAAACGGTTGTCTTTGAATTTGTTTAGTTGCGTGTCAGAAAATTATGTTTAATTTAAAGAGCTCTGTCCATTAGTAAAAATCTGACATCCAACATTACAAATGGTACTTAAAACAACGCTCTAAAGAGATTCCAAAAGCATTACTTCCTTGAATTTGACCAAAACCCCGCTATTGTGTCTATCATGTCCATGTTTCCACGGTCATGCCTTCCAAATTTATGGGCCAACCCACCCCTACGTCAAGCGGGTAAGTGGGGCATCCATTTAACAATTTTGATCAACGATAGCACTGATCTCTGAACAAGTTTATTTATATTACTTTGTTTGTTTCAACAGTGAACATGATTAATGGGTTTTTGTAGGTTGGTCCAGTAAATGAAGGAAATAAGAGATGGCGGTGTAATTTGATAATCAGTCTAGAATTTGTAATAACATCATTTAATAGTCTCAATTTAAATTAAATAAATAATGATTTGTATTTATTTACATAACACTTAACAGCAATTTATAATCATTGCCATGTTACTTGTTTTTATATCCAATTAGATAGAGATAGACCATGTTGAGTTGTTAAAGTCGTCAGTTTTGTGTTCTAAGTAAGTATTTTGTAATATTTCGAAGATTATACTCACGCAGGTGGCATTGGAAAAACATTAGTAAGGAATAGCACGCTCGAACGCAGAAAATGAACGCAGAACTCAGATCGCTTTAAGTATGATAGGTCCTTCAGACGTGATTTCCTACAACAGCTAGGAAGTCATAAAAAAACGAAATCCACTAACAGTACAAAATAGCAACAGGAACTATATAAATCTTAAAGGATTTATAGTTCCAAATACCTCTGAAAAACATTGGAAACTAAACAACTCCGATCCTTTGTTCTAAGTTCCTCTGTCAGAGTTTCAGCGTTTCACCGATATGACTGTCCGCTTGTGCGATGTTAGATAAAGCAAAAATAGACCTTATACTTTTGTGTATAGGTCCGAATTTGTTTGTAGTTGTGACCAAGTTTGCTTGTATTCTGTTTCTTGATTCGTGAATGAATGTAGGTAGCAATAAACAAATACAATAAAAAGGTAAAAATTACATAATTGCACACCAGAAAAATAGTGTACGTCTTATTATTATATGCGACTTCTAAAACTTTGCTGCTCTAGGGTTAAAATTTAGTTGCACATAGTAAAAATATACTCGACGCACGAAATACGACAAACGGATCTGTCATTTTTTTTGCAAAAAAACGCACGAGATGCTACTTATTTGGTTGTTTACTCCAAAATGACGACGCACGAAATGCAACGAACCCAAATAGTATCTATGAGTTATTTTATTAACCCTCTCCACGTACACAAATCAAACATCTAAGTAGACGGTATTAATTTCGAGAAATGTTTCAACTAAGTAATCATGATTACATAGTATTAAAACTGTTGATGGAACAACATTGAAACTTAAATCAGAGATCAAGGTAAAGCTCAAACTGTTTACTTTCTAGTTCTGAATTCGTATCGTTATGTACCTAAAGAGACTAGTTTAAACCATGTATTACCATAACCTAATTAAATCTGAATATGATCTTAAATTATAATCTTTAATAATAATATGTATCTATGTTAGAAATCTATTGTAGAATATCAGAAATAATAATGTTATTATTGATAATTTATAATTGTAGAAGCCATGTTGACTAAGTGGCAGCACACTCGACTTTCATTCCGAAGAACGTGGATTCAAAATGTGCGCTTTAAATACTCTAACATGTTCTAAGAACAACGATAAGTTTAAAAGACGAGTGGCATTTACCAACCTGCACTTGGGCTTATTTTTTAAATGTTCAAGATTTATGATACAGGCAATGCTGCTCAAGCTATTGCACGCTGTAGTGAAGCAATCGATCGCTTGAAAACTTTGATTACTCCGGCAGAGCACATTTCCATAATTGCCAAGCGAAAATCGACCCTATTCCATACAAGTTATAGCGGAAGGAATTTATAATTCATGAATTTTACGATCCGTATGAGAAACGAGAAACTTGCATTGAAACCTTTCAGTCAAATGGCTTCAGAAATTCTGAATAGGTTTTAAGTCCGTAAATTTTGGTTGATGCTATTTATTTATTATGTAAGGGTGTCATGCAATGAATAGATTTCTCCTTTCAAACACAAAAAAATATGTTAAAAAAAATAATATACTTACTCGAGAAATTCAGAACTACAAAGTAGTTCAGCAGGTAGTAGGCAAATTATATTTTAGGTGAAGCAAGCCGCATCCGACTGTAAATATCAGATACCGTCGGACGTCTACTGACAAAGAAATAGGACTAGGTAAGATTATAATAAATAAATATTTCTGGTAAGCTCCAAGCTTGTGTTACGGGTTCTGTTGAAGCTTGTATTCTTAGCGGGTCATTAGGCGTTTCGCACCACAAGCGATTCGGACCGCTGAAGTACTATTAAATACTTTCTTTTGAATGGGTTTCGCACCGGCGAGATGTGGAAAAACGAAAACTTTTTTTTATTGATGATTATCCCGGTTTTAACACGATGTCGATGCGATAATGCTGGCTCTGGCTAGACTGGGGGTGAATGAAACTAACCCTATCTATCTACCCTATCTCGGGGAAGTCTGTGGTCTAAAATAACTAAATACAGAGCTTACCACCACTCAGAATTATTTTATAGTCAAAGATAAAATCAAGATAAACTTTGCGCTCCACATAAAATCGCTCGTAAACATATTTCATCCCAAAAATCGCGACAATCCTTTATGTTTTGGCAGATACTGTGGTCACAAATTAGTTTAAGGCAGATAAAATGATGTAAGTTTTCACGTAAGTATCCAACTTGACCTCTTAACGGTTGATGACTTCTTTGTTATTTATTTATTCATAACAATTACACTATCCTTACAGGAATACCTTAGAGGCTTAGACAATCAAATCACGACGGGTTTTAGTGTAAAGTTGCTATCATCATTAATCGTCTTTCACTGTTGGAAAATATAATCTAAAAAATATCAGAGTATCTCGAGTAGGTATCAAATCCTCAGAAAAAAACATAATTTTATGACATTTTGGCTTGCATTGAGAATATCCAATAACAAAGGATATCTCTATCTCTATTGTAGGGACATAACTGAACGCAATATACCGAGAACACCCAAACAGAGGCCATAAGACAAATAATACACCATACCACTAGTCGTAAAATACTTTTATAGGAAAAGTTTTTATTGGATCGGTCTGATGCATCAAAATGCGGGGAATGATTCTTGTAAACCTAACCAGTGATGTAAGGCTACAACCCTACCGGAAGAGTTGATTTACCATATTTTTTTTATACGTTGACGCTATATTATGCACATTATATTAATATCAGAAATTTAGCATCCGTAAAACATGATTCTTGCTTATCACGGAGCTAGATATTGCTGTGTGAATTTTGTCCAATAATAATTATTTATTGATATATTATTTATTTACCTAACTCAAGAATAACAAGGAGTATGAGTTTTGATCCGACTCAATTTTATATTCCTAAAATACTTACAATTTATAGAAATTATTCCGAACAGGAGCATAGTTCGTATTTGAAATCGTCATAAACTTGCTAAGATTCTGCCAAGAGACAAATCAAGTCTGTACCAACATTAAACAAAGTATTTCGTTTGAAATTGTTGAAATTCAGAAATCTTACTTCAAAACTGTTTCAAATACTGAGTCAAGGTCAAGGACAAAGACTTAGTTTACTTCTCGAAGTAATAACAGAAAGCACCTATTATTAAGTAAGTACCAAAAATAATTCACAGTCCGTCGCGGCGTGGCGCAATTAAAAACCATTATACAAAATTATTCGCTGTGGATGAAAATTTGCATAACCAGAAAATTAACGCAGAATATCCTTAGGGACCCACTGCTTAACTGTTGCCATTAAATCAATAGTTAATAATGGTTAGAAGCGTAACTCCCAAAAGGGCTATTTTGGGAATACCCTGCCCGGATGAGCTGATGTTGACCTCTGAATTAGAGCTAGGCTAAAGAAATAAGTCTAAGGCAATCTTTCACAATATCTAGGCAAGGAAATAAACGCCAAAGATGTAAGTATAATGTTCGTGTAATCTTCGATAGGTAGTGGACTGTCTATAATTGAAAGACGTTGGACTTGTAAGGTGCTGTATTCGTGCTGACAAAGTAGTACAATGGCTTCGCGACGTGTTTTCATAGGAGTATACAGAGCAAATTGTAATAGGTGAAAGGAGGGCGGCGCGGGGCGCGTGTCCGTCTTATATATGCTTCACGGCGGCGGCGGCGGGGCAGGCGGCGCGGCGGCTGCGGTGCGGGGGCCCGGCGGCTGCGGTGCGGGGGCGCGCGGGGGGAGGCTCCTTGTCTCCGACAATAAATATAAATAAATAAGTATTGCTAGACAATTAACACAGCAACATATAGCCCCATGGTAAGCTCTAAGCTTGTGTTACGGGTGCTAGATTTCTGATATACTTCTAATATGCATACACAGATAGATATTTTTTTGTATTATATACCTATATAAAACCTAGACACTCGGAACAAATATCTGCAGATATATAAATTTTTGTTCCGAGGCGAACCCGCAACCTCCTGCGTCGCAGGCAGACCTACAATAATAAATGATGATAAATAAATAAATAGAATAATATACTTATAATATTGTTTCACATCTAAATGTCTCAAGTCCCTACAACCTTACGAAATCCCACGTCTGTGACTTGAAAGGCACTACTATAATATTCTATTTGAGATCCGCAGGTCACTGTAGGCTGAATTATGCGCGCCCTATAAATAGGCCGTGTTGGCTAAGTGAGAGCACACTCGACTTTCATTTCGAAGGTCGTGACTTTAAAACCCGCAGCGCATCTCTGGGTTTGTCTCCATAAAATATATATGCGCTTTGAAATACGTTCTCTAACGGTGAAGGCAAACATCGTAAGGAAACCGGCATGTTACGCTCATACACATACACTATCACACAAACTACACACCACACACGCGAAGATCATAATTATCTTCTCTTGTCTCGGAGCAGAAATTTATACATTTCACATTAGCGCAATCCAAAACGTAGTTATGTAGAAATAAGCAACATACGGGTATGAAAGTTGAGAAACCAAAATGGAATTATCCTATTAGTCATGAAACATAGTATATGTCTGTATAACAAGCTTCCATTATCCTTGAAACAAGTTAAGAATGACCATAGTTTTAAATTAAATTTGAAAAACTTATTGATTGACAAAACGCTATACAGCATCAAACAGTTTTTGGAAAATGACTACAGTGACTTTAAACTTACTGGTAAATATACTGATAATACTGATCATAATGATCCTCTTTAAATGTATTGTTTTATGTAATTAATTAATTATATTTTTAAGATAGTTGTATCACTATATTTGACATTTTTTGTATGCCCATATACAGCATTATTTATTATAATTGAATTGTTATTACCTATAAATGTCTGACGAGTCATACCTAGTGCACAATATTAAGTAATTTTATATTTACATTTTATATGTGTTTCATGTGTGACAATAAATTATATGAATATGAATAAGGAAGAATTACAAACAGAGCTATTTATTACTACCACATCTACTACCAAACACAATAACATTTAATATTATTTCACTTTATGTGTTAAATATGATTTAGTTACTTATTTCAAGTCCTCTATTAATATAATATTGTCCTTACATAATCATAATTAACTTACATCCATTATTTTAATATAACAAAAGCCGAACACATTTACGTGCCTGCCAGTACTTTTCGTCAAAAAATGCTTTTGATTGAATTTATTATACCTAAACCAAATCGGGTGAGAACGGACCGGGGGTGTACGGGACTGGGTGAGAACGAAACTAACCCTTATCTGTACGTCTGTTCTGCAATCTGGGGCTATCTTTTATTCACTTTGTCCTTTACATTAGTTGCCTTTATCAGTTATTCAGAAATCAATTTCGTGGACAATAATTAATGTTTTCGCCGTGATGACCAATAAAATGCTACTAGGGTAAAAATATGTGAGTTTCTATTTATTGTTCTTACATCTGTGTTAAAACAATAAATATTAATAAAGCAATAATTTTAAAGTTTACATATTTTACATGTAATTGACACAGTATATTTTTGGGAATAAATGATCCTAAGTCTTCCAACATTTAAGTTCAGTGTTTCTAATATTTAGGACCTGTTTTATTCATTAGGTTTGCGTTTTTGAGAGGCGTTATATTTTAAAATATTCGACCGATAAACGTTTAGACCTTGGCCTAATCTCTCTCGTCAATAGAGAAGTCCCTGTGCCCCAGCAGTGGGAACATTAGATGATCTAAAATACAGCCCTTAGTTAAATAAATACAGGCGCTTCCTGAAAGTTGACTTCAAAGTCGATAAATTCCGTCGTTTACTTCAAACTCTAATGATAGGCCAACCCTTGTAGAAAACAAAAGCTGTACGCAGACAATCCACTTAAAACACAGAACAAAATGAAAGTTTATTTGAATAATTCCCACGGTATTCCTAATTTAAACTTACGACCCTTCTTAAGGCTGTAGCACACGGGAGTTTAAAATGGTGGAAAGTTTTCAGTACTTTATTGCAGTTTATTTTATACACCTTGTTACGTACTGTTTTTCATTGACTAATTATTGAAATAACTATGTAAGAAATAGGTTTAAGGATTTATTTTCTCAGTTATTCTTACAACTTTGTAATGACATAAAAATTTAACACACATTATTTTTTGTTTTCATAAAGTAATAAGAGGTTGCGTCGTGATCTTTTGATTTCTTCTATAGATTGATCTATTAATTAAAAGAATTTCTCTTTTCGTACTTTGTAAAATATAAAATCGAATTGAAAAACCATAGTTATATTATTTTTTTTACTTCTGATTGTTGATTCAGTTATGCTGCAAAAAATATGTTACATCGAAAACCTTTTACCCAATAAATCAAGTTTTCAACACGAGCATCGAAAACATTTAGGCAATAAACCAATATTTCAAACACGAGGTTATTGAAAATAACCACAGGGTTTTTACATCCATCAAACTTCATCATGTTCATGGCAGACGCATTGACCTTTAACCTTAGTTCTTGAAATTGAGATAAATATTAACTTATACATTAAAGTAAAATTGAGTTTATCCCTAATTTTACCATAATTCTGTGTATTTTTTAAGATTGTGTACAGTTCAACACGGAATTTTTCTCCAGTAAGGTTACTTAATAAATAGATTCACAAAGCAAAGATTTTTTTAAACTAAGGTAATTATGACCAGGGCTCCCAGTAAGTGTATTGATTCAATTAATTGCCGCATGTTTTTAGATTCTAATAGGCAAACCCAGTACTCAAACGTATATGGGTTGATGTCAATCGTGATGAACTTAATATTATGAACTTAATATTATTTTATAACTCAATTAGATAAATGTTATTTGTCGTAAAATGTTATATATTTTTATTATAATTTTAATAGCCTTGCCTACTGGCAAACTGTAATCTCGCAAGTCTGCACCGCGCCTTAATCTCTCAATTCCCGTAATACCGAAAACTACCCTCAACCATTCAAAATTTATTTTATCGCGTCCAAAATGAAACTGAATTTACCTGGATTACCCCAATTAAGGCATTGTCGGTAACGGTAACGAACAGGCTGCGATAATTGGCTATTACTATGCAGTGTTGCGACAACAGGTACGTTGTTGCGGCTCCTCATTTGTTGGGAAACTTATTTTTATGTTGGACGCTTTTTGGGTAATTTGCTATATGCTAATTTGGGGTAATGAAGTTGTTTCAGCACTGAAACCTGTAAAGATATAATAATCAAGGTTGTTAACATTTCATCCAAAGAAAATACCGGCAAAATAATTACGAGATGTATCTATACCGTCGGTACCTCGCGATATAACATACACCACATACAAAAATCACTTAATATGTAGAATATAATATTCTTGTTACACGAATACTTAAATAAATAAATATTGCTGGACAATTTACACAACGCCATCTAGCCCCGTGGTAAGCTCGAAGCTAGTGTTACGGGTGCTAGATTTCTGATATACTTAATATAATATACTTACTTACTTCCTACCAATGATTATAAATGTCAGAATAACACATACGCTACTTTTACTTCACAAAAATCACAAAAACGCGGGGAATTCCATCAAGTAAAATATCAATACAAAACAAAATTGTCACCCTGTCTGTCGATTTGTAGACCCATGTGTCCTCGCCTCCAGCTGCATCTAAAGGGTTATTTCTCAAACGCCTTCTGTCGTAATCGGTATCATTTATACCCGGTGAGCACTGTGTCTTTTACCGTTGAAATCCTGTATTTTATGACGTTAAATCCGAACAAAGTTGATTCAACTGGTAAAAAAAGTTTATTAAGGTTTTGTTATAAGTTGTATTGGTCGGTTTTGTTTTTTAGGTGTTTACACTTTTTAGGGTAAACACCTAAATGAGCCGTGTTGGCTAAGTGGGAGCACACTCGACTTTCATTCCGAAGGTCGTGGGTTCAAACCCCGCCGCGCACCTCTGATTTTTCTTCTTGGAAAATTATGTGTGCTTTAAAAACACGTGCTCTAACGGTGAAGGCAAACATCGTGAGGAAACCGGCATGTTCTGAGAACTTTGAAAAAAGTTTGAAGGACATGTGTCATTCACCAACCCGCACTTGGCCAGCGTGGTGAATTAAGGCCTAATCTCTCTCGTCAAGAGAGAAGTCCCTGTGACCCAGCAGTGGGAACGTGAATAGGGGTGTTATGATGACTTTTTAGGGTATGTACTAATAATAATAAGGGATGAAGAATTTTGACGACTTTTGTGGCCCAGTAAGTGAATGTCTCACTGCGTGGCAGAAGATGGCGGGTCCGATACCCGCGTCCTTAATAAATGTTTTTGCGATCTACTGGTATTGGTTTCTGCGGCGGGAATTGAACCCTAAAACACATGCGTCGTAGCACATTTGGTGCCAAAGATGGTGTGGTGATTAAAGGTAAAAACAGGCACGCATATTGTATATTCTATGAAAAGAAGTCCTTTAGCTGTCTTTTAACATTTTTAATAATTTAACTAACTGACCCAATGAACTGCGGAGCATCAAGTTAAGTCACATCGCACAGCTGCGATCAAATTCATCTTTACACCATTATGATCTCTTTTCAGTCGTTAAAATCCATTTTACGAGCGCCAAATCCATATTTTGGAAGATCATAACGGGTTCCACATTTGTGTTCGTTCCGTTTACTACCCGAGGAACTCTGAAAGCGTATTTTTGTCATAAAACTGTTCTGGAATTTATCGTTTTATCGTTTGCGTTGAAGAGTTTTTCGGTATTTGTGATTTTTTTTATGTTTACAACCTTTTTGTATAAGTAAAGTATTATGTCTTCTTTTAGGAGGTATCTTTGTAACTCTACGTTAGCATCAAGATTTTGGGAACACTTAGAACATAGGATGTTTAATGGAATTGGGTAGAGATGGGGTGGTACTATTCTAAGGCTGTCGGATTTGACGACACCCGCGCTGCCGTCATATTGCTAAAAAACCGTAAAGTGACATTTTGCCAAAATTGACTTTTATACACAGCACGAAAGCGTAAACTTTTATCTATCGTCTAATCTGGGTCTCATGGCTCTATCGTTTATAATGCCTGAGATCTGGACCCCTCGTATACCGTTAACTACACCATTTTGAGACATTTTCAATTCTTAAACACGGTTATCTAGCATTTCTATACTAAAATACCGCTAAACGCCTCTAATCGTGAATTTAAGGCTTTCATTCGCTTGGTCCTACAAACTTAGAAAACAGTTACATGCATAAACAATACTAAATAACCGCTATCTGACTTTAACTTTTTTATAACTATTTCCACCCTCATGATATGATTAGGGCTTACAATGTCTAAAACACAGTTTTTGTACTCGTACAACACTAAAGAGCCGCTAAACGCCCTTAGACGTAAAATCGTAGGTAAACTTCCATACATTTTAAACAATTACAAGCCTAAAAGACAGTCACTGGTTTTAAGAAATGAAATATGACGTTATTGTCTAAGTAATTAAAACGTAATAAAACAGTTAACTGACAATGCAACACTAAAACACGTCTACCTGCTCTACCTTTTTATGCGTTTCGCTCCCTTTCTCGGTCGTGTCGTGGACCTTGTGGAGGTCTGACGTTCGGCGCGTTAGGATAAAAATCAGCGAAAATGATTTCTGAAGAAATAAAAGCACTAAATATAGATTTATATCAAGTTAATTAAATATTTGGCGCATGTTTTGTTGTAGGTTCCTGAATTTTTGAACGGCATAGCGATATAAAATAGTCTTGGAAAGATAGAATCGAGCATACGAAATCTCGTTAATCTATTATAATATTTCGAGGTGCTCGATTGAAAATAGGTATAACATCTTAGGTACTTAACAATTAGATCGTCGGAAATATTGGTAATTGTGTAAAGGACGAATGTGAGCATCTAGACAAACCGTTGAAATATATAACTAATTTTTACATTCTGGTTATCACGCTGTCAAATTGTTCAGTTATTGTTTTTTTCTGCTATCAATTAATAAATATTTTTGTATATACCTGGAAATAGGATAATTAACAGAGCCGTAACTTATTTCGAACAATTTATGACGTGATATGTCCGAAGTATTCACTTCCTGGCTCCGATAAAATAACTTAGTGGGATTCTGTAACTCTTTTTCTGTAACATTTCTTCCTTTTGAATACTAACAAATGTTTTGTACTTTCTACCATCACAATAAATACCACATACATCGCAATCTGCATTCTGTAAAGCTGTTCTGACTGTACAGTAGTTCACATGGCGCAACCTAGATAGATAGATATATTATTTATTCACTGGATCACGCACACAAATTACAATAAAACACAACCATACATAGAAAGAGAAACACAATTTTTAAACCATGTAAAATAACTTGCAAAAAACTTAATCTATATACTGTGTGTGTTGCGTGACACAGCGAAGAGGGTTCGACTCAGCATGGTGTCGACTGAACTAGATATCCAGTCTTAGTTCTCCAGAACTTGGATCGATCAATGACGCTACCGGTATCGCTTGAAGAAACAACTTCCACATCATTCAACACCAAGGAAGCTATCAAAACCGCGGCTCTGTCAGAAACTCCGCGAGAGCTAGCGATGGTAAACTTAACCTCTTCTTTTTTGCTGATGACGCGGCAAAGGGGTTTTTTCTTGGACTAGATGCCTCGCTATTGCTAGAATTAATCTTGTTAAGAATCGGGAACAGCTTGGTTTCTGAAAAACCGTGCTGTTCCTGATTCCCGATCAATTGTCTCTTTGCTACGCAATAAACTTGTTTTTTCTTATTTTTTGTAGTTGCAGCTAGATCTACACCAACTATCATCATCTCTCTTGTTGTTCTACACGAGTGTCTTTCAAACACGTTGAGAGTTTGAGATATGTAAGTTAATATCAAATAATATATTTGCAGTTGCTAATGAAAACTTATCTCAAACTCTCAACGAGACTCAGCTGTAATGTTCTGTTGAGAGTTTATGTTGGTTTGACCATAATAAGGTTTCATTAAACTTCTGTATTTATCATGAAAGGTGCGAATTAACTTTAATACTCTCCTACGGCTTACATACATAGTTAATATGTTATGGACAGTCGGCTCTTTTGTTGTTTTGTCTGTCTTTAATTCATATTTTATGATTATAATAATAATTTATAACATCATTATAAGTAGGAAACTGGGACACTGGTAACTTCTCTGGCAAACCAAACACGGGACAGGACGTCGATTGTCGAGTTTTGACTTGGGACATTGTACTTTAATAAACAAAATTAATGGGTATTAATTAATGATCTAAATTAAATTGACTGTCAACTTTTTAAATACTACTTACATGATCTTTAATCTGAGCTGTTAAAACCGAAGTCTCTCACAAATAACACAATTACAATTCGCGCAACACGTCGAGGCGTTAAATTTTTATATCATAAACAAACAAGACAACGCTCAGAATCAAATTACGCGGAAATATTATGAAGCAAGTATTTTTTTAAAACTGATTCTAATCTGTAATTAAGTATGAGAATAATTGTACCGTCGCAACTTCAAGACTGATTTTGCATGGCAAATTAAACATGGTAAATCGCTAGGCGATCACAGTTCATTTGTTTAACACTGAGATTTTATCAAACTAAGTTTTAAAATGTTATAATAACTATAAACAATATTAATATGATTCAATATTGTTTTTATTGCTTTGAATAAAAGATAATCGTTAAATTTAATCATGATTTACCATTTTGGAGGTGAGATAAAATGTAGGAAGGAAGGACTTAGCCGTAAAATTATATTTATGTTATGAATATACAAGTACATTTTTCAACGCTAAAACACAGTTAGATAAAATGTTTCTTCCAATACTGTGTTTAAGTCTAGATCCATATCTCTTACTTATACTACAAAACAACAAATAAACCGTTAAAGGTTTTTAACGGTGTTTTAAGAATTAGAGCTGGTCCAATTTTCCATACAATGCAATGCAAAAAGACGACTAAGTGACTTAACTGTGTTTTAGTTAAGCATTTGTGGAAAAACTGTATGTGAGCATAAAATCATCATACAGTTTCACTAAGATACAACACTTAAAAGCCGCTACGCTTCAGCTGACTGCTTTTTAGTGTTGCACACCCCCACTTTATGAAGTAGATGACCATTGTCTAAAACACAAATTTTTCAATAAAAACTTATGTGTTTAATTTGATGTTCCCGTTTCATACTCAAATAGAAGCCCCAAAAATTATTAAAAAAATGGTATATGAAAGAAGACTGTAAGTCTTCACAAAGTCTAGAATTAAACATTTTTCACGTTTTTGCTCGTAGCCAACAATTTGGGTTTGTCACTTTACGGTTTTTTAACCATAGGACGGCAGCGCGGGATAAGTTTGAAAATCGTTATGCCCTTATGAAAACCCATAATAACGCCGAGCAATGCAGGAAGTCTATGGTCTATAAAATTATGTATTTACATAATCTGCGACTCAGGACCATGAAATCCTCAAATAACAGCCCCGTAAGCTTACTAACATCTTTACAAAAACACATCGCCCGTAAAATTAGATAAGACGCCGATAGCGATACGCGCTGTTTATTTTTAACCACAGATGTTTATGAAAGCATTTTGAGATATAAAATTTAAGAAGTATTTTTGCGTGATAATAGCTGTGGTCTGAGACCAGTACCATCCCATCACGTCTTGTGGGTTCCAATGCCATAGTCGGAAATGTATGTAATGTCAGTATGTAATTTAGAAGTGTGTACCTATCTAGCATAATGTAGTACATAGTGCTTTAATGCGCTAAGGTATCTTATTTAAATAAAAGGAGTCCCATACCACTAAAAAAATTAGTTTTAGGTACCTATACAGAAATATATACAATTACGATTTTTACTTGTTATCACTAATTCCGCATTTCAATGTGATCCAGTTCTGACAATGCATTGTAAAAGCCACGAAAGTGTGACGTACGGTTTTTTTTTCGTGAAAAGATTATTTGTCGCCAAAATCTTTATATTTACTTTTTTATCAAACAACGAGGTATTAGGTGTTACGCAAGTGATAATGATGATAAGTAAAATAAATTTAAAAATGGATATCTCCTGGCTTTAGTGTTCTAGAACAAAAGACGTCCACAGTTTCAATCGAGTATTGATAAATCGATATCTCGTCCATATACCTTATCACAGATATCAGAGTACCGTATTCAGTAACTATTTATGGCTTGACGTATCCAACATAAATCGTAGAGTTGGCAGTAAATCCAAAGCTAGATCGTAGATAGAACTCTGAATAATTAAATGGAGACGTGTGGAAAATTCCAAAATACGCAGCTTCACTTCGATTCCTACTCTTAATTTCCGTTGATGTACGATGAGAATTCAAATGAGGAATATTTTAATGCGGTAATTAGACTAGAGGATTATAAATATAACTTATGTTTATTGGTAAAATAAAAAAAGGTGCTTGTATTTTGTTTGTGGTGCCTAGTCATTATATTACCTAGGCTGAGCTAAGATGTACTTATTGGTGTCCATGCAATGGTTAAAGAAAGATCTCACGATCATACGTGAGAGATAAGATCATACGAGTAACTAATCGCTGTACTTTTATTTAGAAAACCTCTTTATGTTAAACCATAGACAAAACTGTTTTTAAGTACAAATACCTCGAATTTCTCCATCTGTTTTGCGAACAAACTATTGTCTACTAGCGTATATAAGTTTAGCATTCCGCAATTTGAACAAAATCCCCAACCAGGGTTACGCTGCAGAACCCATTACCAGAAGATGGCAATGCACCAACAAAACCGCCGTTTTAAACGAATGTTGAGAAAAACTCGCTATGGCGTAGAGTAGTAATAATGCCCACTGCATTCCACACTATTTACTGATATAGACCACTTTCAGAGTAAAAATATCATAGAGTGGAAAATCTTGTGTGACAAGGATATGATTTTATTTTGTTACTAGCTGACCCACTTGTGGCTTCGCCCGCTTTAATTTTTCGTTCTTATTGAAGTCCTTAAAAAGCTTTTAAACATTCCCTGGACTTCTTTTACTTTATATTTAACCAAATCGGTTCGGTTGTTCTTGAGTTTTAGCGAGACCAACGAAAACGAACGAGCAATTTTTACAGATATTTTGTTATTTTTATAGCCAAGCGCTCGCAAGGAGATGGTTATTCCGGCTGTTTTTTTTTTGCCCAATATTAATTTGGTAAATATTCTTATAAGTCTCAAACAGTTAAAAATCGTTCTAAACACAACCAGTTTTTTTGTGAAAATATTATAACGTACTAAATTTTCTATAGCTGTATTTATTGCTCTTAGCCAAAGTCGGGTTCAATAAAGACAAGCTTTACTTACAGCAGCTATACTATAATATATTTTTTATGTTATTAATAATGATTTCTATTTTGATGGATAAATCATTCAAAATCTCCGGCCTACAACATAGGTTATAGAAACTTAAACTGGAAAACTATTGATATTTAATTTCAAATGAATTACTTCTATTATTCATAAAAAAACTCTGTAAAGGAACGCAAAAACGACAGCAATATGAATAGCTCTTAAAATAAAAAATTACGGAATCCCCAAATTTATTAAACACAAAACAAAAATGTACGAATTCGTCCAACGTCCATCTGTTACTGCGCCGAGTCTAAGGGTATGAATATTCAAAGATGGTTGCCATTTTGCTACTTTTTTCAATTTTTACGTAATATTTTATGCAGGTATCTAGAATTACACAATTTGCACGAGTAGACTTTGATTTAAATTTACTTTTCGAAATCTACTCATGTAAATTTAGTAATTCAATTAATTCAATTCAATTTCAATTTTTCAAAATAATAATAGTAATAATACGGATTTTATGGAAATAAATGAGATACAGCTTTAAATCTTCTTTCAATCAATCTATTTCAAATACCCTTGTCTTTGTATTTGTAGGTCTATTCATTTGAATGTAGGTATATCGGATAGATACATACTATCATTCGAAAGTTCCTACACAAAGCTCACACCGGGGCCCCCACTTCAGAAAATTGAAACTGCAAAGCAAAGTACTAGCTAGTGCTTTAGTTGATTGCGCACTGAATAAAAATAGATTTAAAAATCTTTAAAACATATTTCTGTGCGGAACATTCTTAACGTTATTTTTCAAGATAAATTTTTAATAACCTCAGTGCGGCTTGTCAAGAAAACGAGTTGACTGCTTACTGCTTGAAAATTATTAAATTATTCCTTGATGCAAACTTCATAATTCTATAAAAAAATGAATAACATGGAGCTGTACTTTATGGGTCATTCATCATCATCATCACCCCGTTCCAACTGCGGGCACATATAGACTTCTCTCTTGATGAGAAAGATTTGGCCTTGACCAAGTGTGGGTTGGTGAATGACACACAAAGTCCTTTAAACTTTACAAAGTTTTCAGTACATGCCGGTTTCCTCACGATGATCCTCACGATAGAACACGTATTTTCCAAGCATACATATTTTTTAAGAAGAGTAATACAGGGGTTCGCTGGTTTTGAACCTACTACCTCCGGAATAATAGTCGAGTGTGTTCCACTTAGCCAACGGGTCGGCTAGTACATAATATTAGGTAACGCAACCGCCTTCCTGTTTCGTAATGAATAGAATGTCATATTTATATTATGTGAACTTTGTTGGTAAATGTATAGAGACGGCCATGGTTGTTGGTCCTTTGGAGGAAATTATTCGCTTAGATATTAATTAAACTTTGAAGCTGTTAGTACGTTTTCAATAGAAGCATTCATGCATTTGTAATGCTTGGTTTCAGCACTGACGTCTTGTTTATGGCATGTGTATATATATACATAAGCTTTCACTTATGTTATGACGTTAATTCAAACCTCAGCAGGCCTAGCATGGCGTTTTCTTGTCTATTCTACTCTAGACTAGAGAAGACAGTTTCTTGTCTACACAATCTTTCTTTTGCCCGAACACGCCGTTTCGAGAAACATACCCTAGACAACAGTTTCTTCGTAGACAAGCTAGAAATAGCTAGAAACGTTGTCTAGGCCTCGGGTGGTGTAGACAATTTCGGAAGAAACATTTCTTTTCTCAAATGTCAAAAATAGAGTAAATTGATTGCCGTGTTCGCAGCAGTAGAGTCATCTCTACGGTAGAATAGAAAGCATCTCTATCCGTTCATTCAATCGAACGCCATGCTTCCAAAGTCCAGTCAATTTAGACAATCGAAGTTACATAAAGTCCCAACAGTGGCTCGTAAGAAAAAAAGTATTGATACATTTTTATAGATAATGTTATGATCTACAATTTGTTTTAAGTTGTTTTTATGATAAAACTTACCGTTTTGCTGAAAATCGCGAAAAACTCTTTTTTTTTTACCTTTGACCTTGAATAATTTTTTTTCCTTACGGGGATTCGTGGGGAACTTCTAGACATTGTTTATAATTTTATTTTGAACAATTTCACTGAAATTCAGCTTGTTGGGACTTTATGTAACTTCACCCTCATTTTTATGTCTAAATTGACTGGACTATCTTTCTAATGTCATTTTTATCTATTCTACCCAAGAGAAGAAACGCCATGCTAGGCCTGCAGAGTCGTGTTGGTGGGTACACTCGACTTTCATTCCGTAGGTCGTGGGTTCAAAACCCGCCGATTAAAAAATGTGGGGAAAATTATGTGGGGTGAACATTACATTACATTATTGGGGGTATTTACGCCACATTTCCTTCAAACTTTTAAAGTTCCAAGCCGGTTTCCTCGCGATGTTTGCCTTCAGCATTAGATAACGTGTTTTTAAGCGCACATAATTTTTTAAGCAGAAATATCTGATAATGATGATGCATTTATATTAATAGAACAATATATTTTATACCATACATTATTATCACTGAATAACACCAATAAGCGTCACTCCCTTGAATTCACGGTATCCATTTTCATAATCAGACTCGTAGTAAATAGTCTTTGGACACGAAACACAGACATTAACCATGATTTGTGATTGTGCTTCACTATGTGCTACATACGACTTCGTATGAGATAATAACAGGTAAATGTATGTGCTTTTATGCTAAATAAAAGGTACTACGCCAAACACTTAACTTTACAAACTCCCCATTCGTCTTCACCTGTCAGAATGCAAGAAAAGCCTTTAATTCTAAACAAACAAGTAACAACGGAATTGGCAATTATCTGCGAAAGTTCTCGGCTGCTAATCGTCAGGAGCCAAGTTTTCAAGTTTGCACATTTACGGAAATAATTACATGCTTCCCCTTTCTCTCGGTTGAAGGTAAAAAGGGAATAGAATAATGCCGATAGAAGAGTAATTTTCTTAAACATTATCATTCCTATTTAAATGTGAAAAAGGGAAAAAGCTTTATGTAAGTGTGTTATAAAAATGTTAAATTTACCTGACAACTTACTTGGAACTAACATAATGTAATGTTTTGTAAGTTTTGAAAGAAATTGTTCTTATTCTTTATTTACGTCTCCACTGCTCCCAGCAGGGATTTCTCTCTTGACAAGAGAGATAAGGCCTTCATTCACCACGCTGGCTAAGTGCGGGTTGGTGAATAACACAAGTCCTTAAAACGTTCATCTTCACCGTTTAGTAACGTGTTTTTTTTAAAGCGCACTAAGTTTTATAATTTGTAGTGATCATTTATTCAAAGATATGTTTTGGATAAAACAATATTTCCGGTAGGTTCAGTTCTATACCCAAATTAACTTCTTCCAGGGGTCGATCCTATTTACCTTTGGTCTGTTATTGAAAAACTTCGGGCACATTGTTACTAGAGAATTCGGGGTCAAATCTGGTCAATGGCTTATTGGAGTTGTTTTTTTTGAACTAGCTAATAGCAAATATTTTATCACATAGCTTTTAATATCGTTAAGGATAATGTGTTGAATATTTTTATTGAATTGTGTCTAATTGTGTATGTTATGTAACATAATCATAATAATTTATTTATTGCTTTCATATTGGTACATCGATTCCATAGATAAAAAAAACTTATTTACCTTTATTTAATAAAAACGGGAATTAGTTTCTTTTAATATTTTTAGAAAAACTGTACAACGCTTTTTGCTTAAAATATACCTTTTGGTTTGGTTACTCACAGAGAGAAATTAGATTTATTAATACGCTTAGTACCATCAATATTTTTGTAAGAGTATCGACTTTTGCAACAAGAACCGTTAAATTTTATTTTAATCATTTAATTAACCACATGACCCAATAGCCAAACCAATAATTAACTGCCGAAGTTCACTTACAGTTTAATTTCGCAACTTAAACCGTTTGTCACGGAATTGGTAGCTAACTTAACCGTTACAAATTTAATTTAGCCAACTTGTAAGCTAGGTGTTCCGTGTGCATCATCATCATCAACTAAATACGTCCTATAACTGGGCACGGATATCTTGAAGAACATTAAAATCTCTTGGTAAATTGGTATTATAACTGAAAGGGACGTATTGGCTTAGTGGGAGCACACTCGACTTTCATAACAAAGGTCTTGGGCTCAAACCCCACCATGTACATATGGGTTTTATCTTTGACTATGTCCACTTTTAAAACACGTGACCTAACGGTGAAGGCAAACACCGTGAAGAAACTGGTATGTACTGAGAACTTTAAAAAGTTTGAAGGACATGTGAAATTTACTAACCTGTCCTTGGCTAGCGTGGTGAATTAAGGCCTTATCTCTCATCAAGAGAGAAGTCCCTGTATCCCAGCTGTGGGAACGGGTTATGATGTAAATTTTACTTCGCCCAACATTAAATGAATTTAAAATTATCACAGGTCAATGATACCGTTGACCTCTCGTAAAACATTTTATAGATTAAACTGTTATGGAAATCTGCTAACCCATAAAAGTAAAGCAAAATTTTAAAGAACTAGGTAGGTACCTTTAAAATCTGACTATCCATGCGTTTTGGCAGCCGGGGACATTTTTGGCAAAACAACAGTTCTGCATGTAAAACTTGGGGATTTCGCTTAGTTCTAGCATAAATCTCATGTTCACAAACTACACGAGTGAAATGATTTGATAAAGGATTCGAGTTTTGGAAACATCGTTTTGATTTACGTATTAACATTTACAGGTATATTAAATAATATAGGCCAAACATTTAACATGGAAATTATTTAGTTCTGATAGTTTGCTTCATTGTTTTCCTGCTGAGAATTATGTTGAGAATCAATTAGAACGACTTAGCTATTATCTATGTATAAGATTAACAATGTTAACGTTATTACCAATTTATTGAATATGAAATTAATACCTTATTATGATAACGAATGCCCATTTATTTATTTATACTGTCATGAAATAACACGTTCACTGTCCCAGAACAAAATTCAAAGCATCCTTAGAAGCACTTTCATAATTAATATTATCATTTAAAGAATTATAAGTGTTTTTACAATAAATTAAAAAAAAGCAAATTTCTTTAAGATCTAAATAACAATTTTCAATTGATGCTTTTCATTCTCATCAAATTTATTTTAAAGTGCAAATTAAGATCAAATTAACAAGCTAATGACTCAGAAGCTTTATCACTTAAAAGAATATTAAACTTATAAAAATTTAAAAGTTAACATTCCCCTTTTTAGTAACTAAAATTGAATGTATAATAAAGGTGATTATGCTAACATTTTACTTAAAAAGCTTTAAAATACACGTCAAGTCAAATAAAAGTGGTAAAAATATAAAATACTTTATTTAGGGTTCCGTCGAAAGACTTAGATGATAAATTTAGGTACCTACCTAAGAAATAATCATATTACAAAAAAAATCTTATTACTTACATATTAAAAAAATAACGACGCGTTAAAACACGTACTCTAACGATGAAAGCAAACATTGTGAGAAAACCGGCTTGATCATAATACCTGTAAAAATTGTGTAATTTTTATGAATAAATTAACTTTGAAGGACGTTATTCACTTACCCCCACTTCGCCAGCGTGATCCCAACCGTGGGAACGTAAATAGGAGTGTTGATAATAAAATATCTTTCCATTTTTTTTTTCTATAGATAAAAAAAATGTCTTCTATATTTCGTCGAATACGGAACTCTGAAAGCCAGCGGAAGTAAGTAATAAATTTGAATATTTTTAAAAGCTCCAGTCTTGTGCGGGGTTTTTGAGTAATCCAAATTAATTCTGCTTCTATATCTTTTTTGTCACTCTGAGAGGATTTTTGAAGAGCGATGTAATTCAACGGGACATTTTTTGTAGGTTTGTTAATATGCAAAATATTTAGAAACGCCTTGGGAATGCGTATATACCTGCCGCCTGTGTAAAACGAATAATTGATATTTAATAAAAAAAACAAATTAATAAAAATTAACAGAAATCAGGGTTCAGATTATAATGGATTATTATTTTATGGTAATTTTTTTGCCGTTAAAGGGAATAGTGGACGTATTTGTAAGGAAATAAGTTAAGTGCGATGTTGGCCTCCACCGTTAAAGCACTAAGCGCACATCAATTTTTCAAGGCGAAAAATCGAGATGCGATCAATGGGGTTTAAACCTTCGGAATTAAACACACTAACACACGCCAACACGGCTCTATTTGATTCGATGATATGACGAAAATTTATCTCATAACCTCAAAGCACCCTCAAAAATCTAAGAAAACAACAAATAACCAACTAAATAATACCTTAAACTTTCCACATTTTAAAGAGAAGTAAAATCCGGCAAAAGAACTCCGTATAAACTTACGATTTTATTCCAACTACCATTATTCAAATTTGCAAACAGTTTGTGAAAGTATTAAATTCTTTTCAGAACAGAGCGATACGACTAATGGTCTTGGTGTTGTTCACTGATAATAAAACTCTTTTGTGGAGCTCATTTTGAAATATTCCTCATTTGCGGAAAAGTTTGCATTCTCTTTTGTATTTACTGTTTTGAATAATCACATCGGTTCTCGAATAATGATGTGTTTTTACGAAGCGAAATGCATCCGGCAGTTATTTACAAGATCTGTTAAAAATCGAATACAATTTAGATTATAAATTAACATAAACACAAATTTATTTCCTTAATTCTCTAATAAAGATCAAGGAGATTAATTTATTTGAATAACCTTTAATTAATGCTCAATGTATTTGAATAGTTACTTCTTTACGTAAACACTATACTAAACAGATTTAACCCTATAGTTCGGAGACACAATAGTTAATGGTATCAAAAATATAGTTCATGCAACTGCATTTAACTAAATTATTATACTGGCTAGTTTTTATAACGCAGACAAAAAGCTAGCTAGTAAATAAACAAAAAATGCAGGACAATCCAGAGGGTAACATTTAAAGCGTTAATTTAATTAATCCTCAAGGTAAGCTTGAAAAGTCAGTAAAGCCCGCTCCCCGCATTTAACTAGCACGTGAATTTACGCAACACAACAAAAATTACCCCAAATTTTTCCGGTACGATTTAAGAGCATATTTTCAGTTGCAGATAAGTACCCCGTAAATATCAGGAAGTGTCTTCGCACATTTGTACAATAAATTTACTTTAATAATACTGTTACTTGGCTATTTATTTGATTTATTGCCGTCTTAGTTTTATTCCCGCAAAGGTTTAAAATCGTATGTAGGTTTCGGATATTGTTGTTATTTATACCTACACTGAAACTGGGTGTTGGGAAATTTATTGTGGGAAAGTATTTTGTGCTCAACAATTTACAACGGTAGGATTTTTCTGGATATATTCCGTAATCTTTGGAATGTTGCAGGAAATTAGAATTATGTAGAACGTACCTACTCCAAAGTGCTCTTTCATAAATTGTCTGACATTTGGGGTCCGGACTCGTGCTTCACCTAGATTCTCCACCTGGGTGCAGCACGGGGACCTGCAAGGTCCCGTGCTCCAACTAATGATAAGTACAGTCAAGCATATAATGGTAATGAATAGGATTTATTTGAACGTATTTTTTCTAAAAAATGGAGTAACGAAATTTCATTATGAACTAATTGCATTTGCGTATTTAAAATAAAAAGGTCTTTATCACAGTGTTCTTTGCGGCGTTTAGTTACCGATAAGTCTATCTATAGAATCGGTATTTTGTGATATCATTGTTAGCAATTTATTCATGGTAACATAGCAGAAGCAATAATTAAGTTTTTATTAATTTTTATGCTCCAAAAAAGCTTTGTATACGTATAATACTCAAACTCTATTCTGTGCATCACAAAAGCTTGTAAACATTATATATTAAATATAAATAAAATCAGTTTCTATTAAATTAACTATATTATTCTCTACATATAAATTCACTCCTCTTACAGAATTGTTTTAGATCTTTGAATCATATAGGGAAATAATAGTGCTTGACTGTCCAATAACGTCATTAGTTGGAGCACGGGACCTTGCAAGTCCCCGTGCTGCACCCAGGTGGAGAATCTAGGTGCAGCACGAGTCCGGACTCGACATTTGAAGTATTATTAATATTGCGATAAGCAACTTAAGTTGAGTCAGACATTAAATAATTAAATATTTTCGTGAATGACTTATTCTGTCGCTTAGCAGTTAAGTTTCAGTTTATAAAGTTATAGTAAAAAACTACTTGGAATACGCTTCCCAGAGAGGAACAAAAAGAATGGACACGGACGAAAATTCAACTAGAAACACTCGCACAATTCATTACAAAGATAAAGTTGAAAGTTTCTTTGTGAAGTAGGGTTCTCTATTATATCCTTAATTTTCTCTTAAGCGAGCTCAAGTTTAGAGCTTCTTCGTTTAGAATTACAAAAGATATTTCGTTACCTTCAAAATGCTAAGGACCTGCCTTTGTTTTATCATCTCGTATTTTAAGCCTCCAGGAAATACACCCTGTGTACGCAAATACTTTTGCATCCCTTAAAAAAGTAGTTAAAGCGATTTACCCAAAGATTAAGATTACAAGTTGTTATTCTATTATTTTAAAGTATTTTTCAGAGATTTTTCGTTAATTAGGTTAGTAAACATAAAAATCAGGAAGCCTCTGTCGTCAAATGCAAGATGAAATCTGCAATATAATAACCAGGAAACACAAAGATATCATCAAAATAATTCAAAAATATATTCCTAGTTGACTGAAGATTTTCAAATCTATTTAAAAAACCCACAGCTTATATCTACGGGTCAATGTCACCTTTTTAAATAGGTATATAAAAATGTCTTTTACCTTATGCTTGTCCAGCGTAAAATACAAGCACATTGAACTTGTAAACCTTAACAAATCGAAATAATAATCTGCTTATGGTTTTTAAATTAATAGTCGTAGTAGCCCAGGGAAAGCGGTAAGAAAACATGGGATTGAAGCGGGCAAAGCCGCGAGCTAGTTTAACATAACGTACGAATATATCGTCCATTCAGAAAAGTCTATAGACGGCCATGTCTTGAGGATTGATCATGACATTGTAATTTAGGATAATACGTGAAAACACACAGGAATAAATTTCTTTAAATATCGCTGAAATTACTCAACAATACCAGACAGACTAACCATTTCACAGAGCTCATTCAAAAATATATAATTGACGCAAATTGAATTATAATATAATACAGAAACCAAGGATCTAAGCATTCCGTTCATTTGCATTTGTTGTACTACATACTAAGCAGTAGGTCGCCTGATCGTCTGTTAATACTTATAAGTATGATACAGGTGAAAATTTAATTTAAAAAACGACACAGGAAAATATAGTGTCGTGAGAAAATTTAATATAACAAGGTCATTGCCGTAGGGTGCAGCTTGTGTGGTTTATATAATTTATTATGTATATTCAGGTTAAATAAATTGCCATTATTGCATTATTTTCTTGTTGATAAAAAAGAAAAAAACAACTGGGTGCGTCTCTTCGTCTATAAAACCGTTTACTATGTTTGTTTTATAGGCACGACTTAGACTTTTATTTTATTATTTTGTGCACTCAATAAGATTGAAAGCGTTAAAGCGAGACAAATGTACCGCGGGTAAACATTTGTTACCGTAAATTCAACAATAAGACAGAGAGTAACTTTCTAAGATAGATCATTGTGTAACTATGGAGGTCACGTAACATCAACAAGTATGGTATTTTTGTACTTACATAGACTAAGTCAAGGGATTTATTATAGACAAGCATACAATACAATGACACGTCAATAAAACTTTAAAGGATTTACATACTAATATGGATATTTAGACTCATTTAGACGCTTCGCAAGATCTCTAAAAAATTGATTGTTTAATTATAATTAATAAAAATAAAAAATAAATATTACTGGACAATTTTACACAGCGACATCTAGCCCCGTGGTAAGCTCGAAGCTTGTGTTACGGGTGCTAGATTTCTGATATACTTAATATAATATACGTACATAGATAGATATTTTTTTATTATACATATATAACACCCAGACACCCGGAACAACTATTTGCAGATCATACAAATAGTTGTTCCGAGGCGGGAATCGAACCCGCAACCTCTTGCGTCGCAGGCGGACCTTCGCCCGCTGCGCCACAGAGGTCGTCAAAAAATCGTCAATTAAGCATAGAATTTTACAGTTTACTATATAATTGTTCAAAGTTCTTGGTTATTATGATAATTTATGGAATATAAATGATGACCATTTTTGCAAAAAGTATTGCTCGATTTGCTACTGAAGAAAAGTTCTTGCAGAAAACGATGTCCGTGAATCGCTAAGTCGATCCATACATCAGTAATCACTGTCAGGCATCAATGTAACTAATTGGCCACATAATTTATGCGCTCGATTCGACTGACTAATGATGTGGCCTACGCCCCCTTTGGCCATGAGGAAAATCAGTGTTTGTGGCCACTAGCCACAATATTTAATGACTTATGTTTATATAATGTAAATAATATCAAGGGTTTAAAGATTTATGTCATTAATTTTATGTAATTTATTTCAAGTCAAATTGCTATTCCTACCACAGTCTAGCTTTGATTACGGCTAAGTTTCACTTGTATTTGGTTGAAGTTTTTATATGAAGTCGCTTAACCAAAAATTGGCTGAATTAGAATAGTATATTTTATTTTTTTATTTATATGTTCTGGGTGACCTCACTGCATCTCTTTCCAAAGCTAGCGATGTTGGTTGAGCGACACTTCATATTATCGATTACGACCTCTGTGGCGCAGCGAATAAAGGTGCCTGCGACGCAGGAGGTTGCGGCTTCGATTCCTGCCTCAGAACGACAATTTGTACGATCTGCAAATATTTGTTCCGGTTGAATGGGTGTTCTTTATGTATATTAAATATCAAGGGCACACATAAAGGCGTACTTAACTTACATGCCCAGTTTCGCATTGAAAGCCCAGTATTTACTCGGGAGGTTTTATTTATTAAAATTACTTAATAGCGTTCATTAAAAAACCTTGTTTTTATGCACTAAAGATCTCAAATAAAATTAAACTCAAGTCTTTTCATGGTGGTTCGTTGAATAATTTCTACAGCGCAATGGCGTGATCTTTTCAATTTTTATTTAAAGGTAACTTGACTGAAGTAATATATCAAAAATTTTATGTAACCTTATCATGTTGATTAAATACTTTTATTATAGGACCTTTACTGATTTAGAGGATATTTGAACTTATTTTTCGTTTCGTTTTATAAAAACGAACTTTCATTCAACAAAACGCAAGCCACAACCACAATCAACAACAGGCTATGTAATTGAAAAGATTCGTTTAAAAAATTCACCCTTTAGTCCACGGCTCTATGAGCCAACTGCTTTGTGTAATGTATAGATAGAGGAAACTTAAAAAACGAAGAAGTAAAGTAAGCCTTATGATCATCATCTTCATATGATATCATTAGGTTTATGAATACAAAAATTTAAACAATGCTTAGGGCCTTATTAATTATTAGCTAAGTCGTGCTTAAGTGCGTTAAGTGTAAGGACTTGAATTAACATATTTTTATGAATAACGCTGTTAGTCGACACCCACTCACATAGAAACATAAGGAAGCACTATCTTAGACTGAAACCAAAGGGCAACCTGCGTTCTTGGTTGAAAAAAATATTTGATGTTACTTCTATGCCTGATAACTCAAAAACTCAGGTCATTGAACTTTAACTGGCTAAGAGAATTTAAAAGTGGGTAAAAACCTCACTTCTATATTTCTTACGTTAATTAGTTTAGTTAATTTAACTCCCATTGAGGTATTTCCAGTGTAAAATTCGAGTAGATTTATAAACAGTTACATTTTCTGCTACTTATTTTAGCTACCACCAGATTCTTTAGTCAAATTTAGTTGAATAGTCCAAGCTAGATTGACATGAAATTGATGTAAGTAATACTGTTTAATAATATCAATTGTTATGACAACATAAATAACGTAAAATAGTGTATCTAATAAATAATACAGGACAATTCACACAGCAACATCTAGCCCCGTGATAAGTTCTAAGCTTGTGTTACGGGTGCTAGATAATATTAATTAATGTATCTCATTCAAAGTAATCTACGTTTTGTTTGTAAAGTTTAATTTTAAAACTTTTTACTCATACAAACGTAGATTACTTAATATAATATAAATAAGGACTTAAAATAGGACTTTTTAGGTCTATAATAGACCTAAAGTCCTATATCTGGGCACTTCATCCGAATAGAATCCATTATAAGTCTCGGTTGGAAATAAAAATAAACTAATATTTTATCCACGATGACACAACCAACGTCCTATAAAAGTAGAGAACTGTTCCTAAATCCTCATTACTAGACTACTCCGTCCTCTTGCATTTAAACTGGATCTTCCACAGACCGGAGAAAACAGCTCCCCTTCTACTGAAGATTTGTAAATGAAATTACCAATAAATTGATTATTGTGCTAATTCTGATAGTCGTGTTGGGAGCACACTCAATTTAAATTCTGAAATTCATGAGTCATCAAACCCCCCTCTGGATATTTTCTCCTTGAAAAATTTATATGCGCTCCTAGACACGTGTCGAAGACTTTTTAAGGACATGTGTCATACTCTAACCCGCATTTACCAAGCGTAGTAAATTAAGACCCTGCAGCTTTAGTTTAAGCACTGTCGGTACAATTGTCTTTATATTGAGAGATGAGGCTTTAGGAATTTACCACGCTGGCCAAGTAAGGGTGGTAAATGTCACATGATTATTTGTAGTGAACCAGCTACTCTGAAATTTCTATGGCGCAGCTAACAACATTACTAAAGACGTGTCTCGCGTCTGTAAATATGCTTGGACATGCAATTTACTGCCGGCGTTAAGATCCCAAACTGAACTTTGAATTTGACTTGTAATTGAGTTAACCGACTTTTGTGGCTCAATCCGACAGTCAATTCGAATTAAGTGATGCGATACTTTCATTAATTAAGAGTTTCGTGATTCAATTTGAACTACAAGAAAATAATAAAATAATTGATTTTGGATAATTCATACAGATTTCAAAATATTAGAGAATGGAATAGGTTAATTAAACGATCACACGTTACCTTTGTCTTTGAGTGGGAATCGAACCCACGTATTTACCTTAGCATGTATCTATGATCATTGAATTATTTTCAATTATTATAGGTAAATATAACCATATAAACTATAATGAATTGTAATAGAGGCCGGTGCACAGTAGTCTGAATAACATGGCTTTTGATAATGATGATATACCTCTAGTTTTGTATAAACTCTGCGAAATAAATGTAAGTTGTAAACAATCCTACCCCGAGTTTGTTGCGAAAGTCAATAAGTTGTGAAACTCGCGCCCGATCAGTTGAAAAACTTTACGTTCCGCTAAACAAGATGCATCGCTGTATTGAGCTGTTAGTTTGTATTTGTTGTTTTGTTTTTAACTTGATTTCTGTTTTGTCTATTTATCTACGACGACCTCTGTGGCGCAGCGGGTGACCTGCGACCCAGAAGGTCGCTTCGATTCCCGACTCTAAACAAAAATTTGTAGGTATGATCTGCAGATTATTCTGATGTTCCGGTTGTTTTATATCTATACTAGTTACCAATAATACAAGTTTGTTTGTTTGATGCGCTAATCTCAGGAAGAAGGTCAGATTTCAAAAAGTCTTTCAGTGATTTATTTTTTTATAAATTATAAAGCAATAACGAAGTAAAGTAATATAGTCTCATTCTCTTCTTAATAATATCCCGCGGCTATTGTCATAATACTGTCATGTTCCAGCTCGTCATAGCACAGGTATTTAGTAATTACGGCATCGCGTTATGTATACCGGTAATTAATATCGTACTGTTACCAGGTTTTGCTTTTCACTAACGAGCGTTGCTGTTGTAAAACCCAGAACTGACGTTTCTTGAATAAAATATAAGGGTGCCTTGCTTCTAGCTTACCTACATAGTTTGGTATTAAATAGGCACTTGGGAGAGACTGCGTTTTGTTGGATTTTTGGAATATCGTATGTTTTTTAAACTATTTTTGAGTTTCAATAAAAAATCGTCAAATTCTGTATTCTGTGCACCGAACTTAGCTCGTTACTCGTTTTAAGGGTTCCGTAACCAAATGGCAAAATATAGAACCCTTATAGATTTCTGACGTCTGTCTGTCTGTCCATCCGTGCGTACACATGATTAGATACAACTTCATGTTTACCACGGGGCTCTATGTTGTTGTGTAAATAAAATTGCTTAGCAATATTTTTTTATTTATCTATGTACTAACTGTTTTAAACGAGCAAATTTTATCTGTAAACTAAATAAGCCGGTTTCAGGAGAGCCAATTTTTAATATTTATTTACAATGTTTGATACATCATCATAACCCAATATTTTATCCATACTCTAATCACATGCCACAAATATCTCTGTAATTCCAACAGCTACAGTGATAAATAAATAATAAATAAATATTACTGGACAATTCACACAGCATCATTTAGCCCCGTGGTAAGCTCGAAGCTTGTGTTACGGGTGCTAGATTTCTGATATACTTAATATAATATACATAATATACATATCTAACACCCAGACACTCAGAACGAATATCTGCAGGTCGTACAAATTTTTGTTCCAAGCGATTCGATTCCCGCGAATCGAACCCGCGTGATGATGATGACTCTCGCCAAAATCTCAGACCAAAGTAAATAAGCTTAAAGAACTCTAAAATTCCCATTACGAACCACATCCACTATCTGCGCTGCGAGAGCATACGGTTTTTTTTTGTAACAGCTGATTTAGTGTGTGCAATATATTTTGCATATTTTTGCGAGGCGTCCCACACATTTCACTTGCTTTTGTAGGGATGGGAAAGCGTAAGTAATATTGCCGAATAAAATTTATATACTTATATATTTATGTAGGTACATCTTGCGAAGGTTTTTTGAGATATAAATACTCGTAATTCACGTATCATATATAGGACATAATTTACTAAAATAAATAAGACATTCCCTAGGAACATTCCTAGACAATGTCCTATTAATTGAAACAGGATATAAAATGACTAAGACCATTAATAAGACCATTGAAAAATAATGGGTTATTATGATAATGAAGTGAAAATAAAACAAATGCGTAAATAACTGAGGCCATATTTGAAGAAAGACGAGTATTCGTTGTATGATGAAGCCGAAACTTGTAGCCGAACCCGAAAATATTCGTTGTTTTCCCTTCCAAATGGTTTGGATAACTTTATTTTTGGGTTAACGTTCGTTTTAATAGGTTTTTTAACGAAAAGCCTCTCGCATTAACTGGAAATGCAGTTTGTTTATTGCGTTTTAAATATTTTTCGCTATTTTTATGAATTTTCCGTCAACAACAACCTCAACTTCAACAGAATTAATAAGATCTGATTTAAGTCTAGCTGTGTAGTGTCGGCTTTAATTGTAGGTAATACCCATCAGTTGGGAATTTGTTATTATCGGTTTTTTCAGCGGATTATTATCATAATTTTCATCATGACAGCTTATAATAAAATAACGTCTTATTACATCACCATTTAATTTTATCACCATGCTCCGTTCCGTTTTATTCTACGTCGTCGAAGGAAATTTTTTGAATTCATTTTTATCCAACATGCCGGTTTCTTCCAATGTTTGCCTTCACCGTTATGGCATGTGTTTTCCAACCGCACATACTTTCTTCAAGACAGAACATCCAGAGATGCGTGGCGGGGTTTGAACCCACGACCTTCGGGATGAAAGTTGAGTGTGCTACGATTTAGCCAACACGGTTCTGAAAAAGTATATTTTATACCAATTCAACAAAATAAAGATATACTTAAACTCCTAAAACCGTATGTAAATCAATTCCCGCCTGAACAATCCCGGTCTTCACGCTAACCTCCAGTTAAATATTTAAGCAAATCACCCGTTAATAATTCATTAGTTCGGCGGGTAGTTGATTCGTTTCCAATTGCCCTTCGGGGAATAAACGATCAAGTTTTAGATAGAGTTGTTTAACTGAAATTGTTTAATGAGTTTAAATATGTCTTTTTGGATATAAAGGGAAATGTGTTTATTTTATTTTAACTTTACAACAGTGGTTTCGTCATGATATTTATTGACTAGTCTTAATAATAGATAGGATTTTATGGAAATAAATGTTTTTTTTTTCAATCTGCGACCGACCGTAATAACTAGAATTAGTAAAAATAGAATAGGAGGCGACGTTAAAATTATGATGATGAATATTAAATTTTAGAGTATCGCTTGATCTAACAGCTAACTAGCAATAGTTGCAATACTGCAATTAACTTATAACGTGCGCAATTAGAAATGAGTTCTGTAAATGGCGTCCGCTCGCATGCGTTCTCGCTCACTCTCTATCGCTGTCTATACTCACACAGTGAAGTACGCGCTACAAAAAAAGTCAGTCAGCTAGTCAGTCAGGCCTAATTCGCACGAGAGCTTTTTTAACGTCCGTTAAAAAAGCGTTCAAATAGAACATAATAATTATGTTCCTCAATTATTAATTGCTTATAAAAAACATACACATTTTTTAGTTCCCACTGCTGGGACGTAGGACTTCTCTTTTGAAAGGGTAGATAATGGCCTTAATTCATTTGGTATAGTACTTTTAACTCAGTTAGACACTAGCGGCAAAAGATTGAAACTAATTCTAAAGTAACACGGTACAAGATATTACTCATAATAAACTAAACTAGTGACAAAATATTCTACGAGACATCGATAAGTTACGAAGTTCCCGCGCTCTATTGGCCGCCGGAAGTTCCGGTCGGCGCCGGAAATGACGCGATACATCCCGGATGTCAAGTTTGTGTTATGTTCATAAGTAGAACATTATTTATATTCTCACTTTACCGTTTAGTATTGGGTATTTGGTTGTATAATATGAATTTAACAGGTTTGCTTTTGGTTTAATAGTCATAGTTGCCCAGGGAAGGTTTTAAAGGTGAGAATACATGAGAATAAAACGGACGAAGCTGCGGGCGTGTAAGCTATTAAAACATAATCTTCCATTCATTCAACCTTTGGCCTTCCTATTCTACTTTATAGTAGTATTAACATAAAATCACAAATAAATAACAGCTATAGTAACAATTACAAACGTCTTCATATTATAATCACACATTTGATGCAATTTTAAAATAGGTCACCCAGCTTGTTCTAAAAATTTTGTCTAAAATACAGTTTAGGTCCCTATCTAAATAAAACTTCAAAAAAACAAAATCAAAAACATCCAACAGTATTTTTAACCCTTTTACACCCAGTAAAAAAGTCCTCTTTTAAGTTCAATCTCCCTTCAACGTTTCTGGAAGGATTCCAACTTGTCACAGTTTTCTATACTCTGCAGAAGACAATCATGACTTCTAGATGTGAAACTAAATGCTACGGCAATGTTTTCGAGAGTGATTTGATGCAAACAAGATTACAAAACAATTCAAACTGGTTCCCAATCAATGGGCTGCATATTAATTCCATTCAAAGTATTTTTATCTTTAGTTTAATCTGTACTATGACGTTAATAAGCAATTAAAATTTATTCTTTTAAATAAGAATACTAGCTCTAAATAACGAATATTAGTGTTGTAGTTTAAACGAGTTTCCTATATCTACACAATTATTCCCTGTAAGCCAGTGGCACTGACACGCCCGATCTCATTAAACTACTAATGGAATCGATAGCGCAAACTTTGCTCTATCTTATCCGACACTTTTAAAGGCATAAGCAACCCTATTTACGTTCTAACTATTGAGAGAGAAGCCACTTCACGCTGGCCAACTGCGCTGGGTTGGTAAATATCACATACGTATGTGTCATGAATAATACAATCCAACTAAGCCAGCGTGGCTATCAAGGCCTAATTCTTGTCTTGTTTTCATATTTATTTCTTTAATTTGATTGATAATTGTTATTGTTCCATTATAAGTGTTTACAATGCTGTACATAGCACACGGGCGTCGCTGAAAACCAGCGCTCTGTCTGCAGTACTGCAAGCGCAGCCGATGCTGCGCCGATGAGCCTTTTGTGTATTCTGTTGTGTCTAGTTTTAAGTCTCAATTTGTAATTTAATGTTTTAGTACACAAATAAATCTTAACTTCTCTTATCTTAATTTATCTCGTCAAGAGAGAAGTCCCTGTGCCCCAGCAGTGAGAACGTAAATAGGGTATTGATGTGTTGATGTATGAATTTTCCAAAGAGGAATATATCTACATCCCGTAACTTTAGTCAGTACCCATGTCTAGTGTAGAGTTACATAAGATAGTGTAAAGTTTGGGATCGATTCGATTAGTAGTTTTAATGAGATTGGGTCGTCACGCGTCTTACGTTGGGAGGCTTTGAGGCAAGGTGCAGTGGAGCATTTTATATTAACGAACTGAATTCTATGAGTAGTTTATTTTGTACCGTAGCTATGCAATGTTGATAGTTTGACCACACGGCACTAACAGTATGGTATGCTGGCTTAAAAACCAACCCAATAAAAACTGCATTATACTTTTTGGTTTAATATTATTATTGCATCGGAAGAGTGTTTAAATTTGACTACATTAAAATTTTAAAAAATATTTTTAAAAAGCCGAATAAACCTGATCACATAAACTATATTCATAGGTCATAAAACCCTAGTGTCTAGTTAATTGGCCTAAATAATCATATTTTCACGAAAGCCTAACTTGTTTTGAAGCCTTTTGACGCATTCAAGCTACGTTTTGGAGCAAAAAACTTAATTAAAGATCTTATCTATTCAAATTTAAATAATAAATTAACCTTTTTAACATTCAGAAAGGTTACTATTATGATTTATTTATAAAGAGATCTTAGAAAATTATTCATGTTTCATGTTCGTACAATTAACTTGGTTCAAGGGAGGCAAAAAATCTACTTAATTATGTTAATCTAGCAGTCACAAATTTTTTAAGTCCAAAAGTGCTTTTCACTCTTTTTGAATTAATTAATATTGTTTACTGCAGACGAGAAACAAACAAATATTTTTTAAATATGTATTATTCAATATAAATTTCTTGGCACAGGTCTATATTTCATATAATTCGTCTTATATTTTTAATCTGTTAGGTCTAATGGCCACGGTGCAATTGACCAGGTTTTGGTATAATCACCACGCTTATCTGGCGGGATGGGAATCGCAGTATGTTGGTACAGAATACAGTTTCCTACCACAATACTATCCGTATTGTGGTAGGAATAAATATTCCTTATTTGGTTTGACGACATCCACATAAAGATATAATACCTAGTATAATTTAAGGTCAGTTTCAGCGGATACAGAGAAAGGCGGGGTTTGCACCCACGACCTTCAGAATGACAGCAGAGCTTAGCCACTTAGCCAACACGGCTTAATGCTTTTTTAGACCGGCACCATTTGGTATATTATGATATATGATTATGTCTAATACAATCCAAAACAATTATTGTCATCCTTACTGTGAAATTAGTGACCGTTTCGCTCGTTTATAAGAACCCTTATCTTCAGGTGTATCAGAGTGAATTAAATTTGAGATAATGAACGTGGCTTGAGCTTACTGTTTGGAGTCGAGCTTATTAACGAAATACATTTCTACATAAACTTGATTATTCTATCATAAATATTAATGACGTTTTCTGCAGGTTTTTATTTTGGAATAAAAATCTGCAGATAGAAATTCATTTTTAACATTGAACCGATTAAAATGTGAAATAAAATTCAATACAACGCATCGCAAATTGTCGGCCTCGGTATGCTAGAGTTTATCACGGGTTTGAGTCTCGCTCGAGTCTTAATTGTGCGTTCTACTGTAATTGTACGTAACATACTGCGATTCCCATCCCGCCAGATAAGCGTGGTGATTATACTAAAACCTGGTGAATTGCACCGTGGCCATTAGTAAGACCTAACAGATAAAAAATATAAGATTGATTCGTAAAATAGGAGATTCATTTTCATAGGACCTTTGGTACAAATCAGAGATAGATTTGGGTCCAAAAAGAACCTACTCTGGGGACTATCAATCAGAAAGAATCTTTCTGAAAGGCTCTTGTACATGACTACGGAATATTTATACATTTTGGGTGACAGTTTTATAATCAACGATAGTGTTAGGTAACTCTAACACTATTGTTTAAATTACCTACTCGAATATACGTAATCTATGCACATGTTCCTTAAATGGTGTTTTACATGTAACTGCCCTGCACACATAATTTCACTCCATATTATAAAACTAAGGGGCTGTCTGGTTGGTAGGTTATTTTAACTTAATTCTTATAAACTACACAATGGATTTTGATGCGGTTTTTCAAATAGTAAGAGTGATTGAAGAGGAAGGTTTACCGTGCGAAGCGAGGACGATTCACTAGTATGTTATATTTGGCCTGTAATTGTACACGTCCTACATTATTTATTGATACAAACAAACGTTATTCTCAAAAACTAAGTATGGTTTTAAGTCCAGAATATTTGTTTTTTGTTGTTCGTTTCTCATACAATTTAAACCAAAATATTTATCTCCTTTTGTGTACTATTTTTAAACGATTGGAAATTTTATCCATCTTAAAACTGCCCAGAATTACCAGTATTAGTAATGTTCCGAATAGTACCAATGGCTGAGTAATTATAAGTATGACTTATTTCGAGTCATCTTGTTGGTGATGTATCAACAGCCCACCGTTATATGATCGTGTGCAAGCACCCAAAGCTCCAATATATCAAGGGAAGGTAAAACAATCGGGCGGCACATTGCGAGTCCGTTACTCACTCGGCTTATCGGCTTCCAGCGATCTATGGTACCCTTTTCAATATCTTTTTACACCCTGTGGGGTGTTCCTAGCCCCCCATTTCTTTACTTTGGTTCACACTCTTGGACTCTGCATAGAATCGAGGTCTATCAAATTACCTAAACGAAAATAATCTAAAACATAATACAAACAATAATTCAAACAATGATTAAAAACAGGAAGCTCATGCTGAGCCGTATCCTAGTTTTTAATTCCAATCTATACATAATTGTCTTATTTTTAAGTAATTGTAAGTTAAATTTAAGTTAGATTGTAGTTAAAAATAAAATAAAAATATTTCTTTCTTTCTTTCAATAATTATAGTGATTATAAAGAAGGTATTGCTATTTCGAACCAACTATTCAAATGAACTTTTATGTATTTTTAATCTTCACAACGCGGTTGGTTATGAACACTGAACTACGCATTTATCAAAGATTACCTACTCTACTCCTTGCCCAAAAGCAATATCCAAAAAATACCGTAAAACCTTTTCCGCAGGTGTTAGAAGTTAAACAAATCAGCGATTCAAAGCAGCTTTTCACATAAAATTCGGAATTAAATACGTATTTGTCATAAGCACACTCGAGCTACCATTCATCATTATAAAGGAAGCGAGGGTGGGGTTAAGGTCAGTGTCGACTGCTTTTCGCGTTCGAAACGCACTTGGATAACGATTTTGACATTAAGTTATACAAAAAAATAAGGTGCTAGTTTGAAACTATTTTTAACTGGATTTAAACCAGGTAAACAACTGGCATCCAATACATAAAATATTTTGTATTCTGTAACATAAATACTACACATATATAATCAGCAACTATTTTTGGCTGTATTAAATGGTGAATTTGTCAACTGTTTTAGTTTCATCGTATATTTGAAAAAATATCGCGCCCTTTAAAACTAAATAAAACTTTTTAAAATATACCTAATATTATATCATATGGAAGATGATTATTGTGGTATATAAAATAATTTATATCGAGCGCTAAGACGCAGTGGGTTGCTTTAAAACCGACTGTAGCTCATGCGAAATAAATTACAGCACATACATGTACCGTTTTGTATGATCCTTCTTATAAGACGTTCCCGGGAGTTTTTATTAACTGGTGACAAATGTTTTCAAGGCTCCTCGTATTTTTCAAGATATTTTAGGCTTAGCATACAAGGAATTTGTATTTAAGCCTTGTATTCGTACTAAATGGAAATGAAAACTTAATAGTTTGTAGTTATACATTATATTTTGTATTAAACCATAAATAAAATAAAAACGAAGTGTCTTTTTGTACGGGTACTGGATGAATAAATTATTATTTATTCGTACAGATAAAAAATGTTGCCTGACAATTAAGACTGTAACATCTAGATGTTACAGTCTGAAAATTGTGACTGGTGGCCCCGGGCGAGGTGAGTTCAAAACTTGGGTTACGGGTACTAGAATTCTAATAAACTTAATATAATATACATACGTATAAAAACCTTGAACACCCGAACAAATTTTGTCTTTGGAGTGTTTTGTCTCGAGGCATGAATCGAACCCGCAGTCAGATCTTCACCTGATGCCTCACAGACGTCGTCATAAGTACCTACAAAATACTATACAACTTCAGGTATACATACATAAATAACCAATCTTTTCTTTGTTACAAAATGAACAAAGCCGTAGAAAACCCTAGTCAGGTTATACATCACACACCAGCCCATTTATTATAATCCGACGGGCAAGGAGCGAAGAATAAAAAATTAAAAAGTATTTGAGGGTGATTGATTGAGGGCTTAGCTCGATATCTTTACCCACTTCGCTTCAATTTGGGCGTTTGGGCGTCAAGAATTGCCCAAAGAAGGATAACGTCTTATTTTGCCGAAGCTTTCCGGGTTTTGCTCGTCTTGTTTGAGAGACAGTTTTAAGACTTTCTTTTGCCCGTGAAATCCTTTAATGCTTCGTAGAAGCGGACTCTAGAATTAATACCTAAAGTATCTAAATACTTTTATCTATTTTTAATAGAGTTCAATTTATTTTAACTCAGTTCATGATGTTATTTTTCCTAAATTGTGTGCCGTTTCGTGAAAAAGTTAGGTACCTATACACGACGTGTTTACTTTAATGCAATAAAATCAAGATTATCTTATATAAACTCAATGAATTGTGGTGCTGTTTTGTCAAACTGACTGAGATATTTAGATAAAAAACAGTTAGGTAGATGTTTTTTTCTTCTTGTCCTTGTTTGTTGTTTTAAGACTTTTTCAGCTGTTTCACATTGTCATTAAGTGAGATGGAGCAATACGGTAACAAAATTAAGCAACTTGTTACCTTGAAAATTGGGAAAGAAGTTGGGATCTTTTAATTGTTTTAATTAGTTTATTGGAAATCGAAGAAAGGTACTTATTTTCCGTTCTTACAATGTAGTGTTATTAGCATGAATTCATTTTCTTTCTAAATTATAGCTTAGAAATACAAGCTTCTTTAAAGAAATATTTCAATTCTAGCACCACACAACACTTGTATCAAAACAATCAAGCGACAGACTCTTTTAAAACCATGTTTGTATGTAAAACATTTGTGAAACGTTTAACATCATGTAAAACGTTTAACTTGTCAAATCATGTCAAACAGTTTTCAACTCGTATCGCTTGTTTGATAAAGTTATACTTTATACCTTTCAAACTCTACTACATTGTTTTATTCCCGAATTCTAGGAATATTTTATGAAAAAAGCATTTTATTTTATAGATCAAACAGACTGCCTTTGTGCCTGTGAAGTGTTTTGTGCAAAAACCTTTGGAAACCCGAAAAAAGTCATTTTTGTTTACGGATGGTGGTCATGAAGAAAAATAATGAGTCCGTGTTGGTTAGTGAGATTTACACGAACGCAAAAGGTAAATCAACGCTTGTTTTTGCAATTTTATGATTTTTTTTAAATTTTGTGTTCACAAATTCCAGATCTGTTAGAATCTTAGCTGATTTTTGATAACTTCGCTTAACATAGTTGTACTGTTAGGTTAGGTTAGATATAAATTACATGAGGAAAGGACCAATTGACTTAATCCCGTTAGACTTGAACGCAATAGGGCTTAAAAACTTGGGTGTATTAATTGGTGTCCTGCTGAATTACTAGTAAAATTAATGGTGCAATATGGATGGTGCAATATGGCTTTTCTTCTGTTATAAGTGGAGCTCTGTCTCCCACAATGATTTTATTATGTAGCAACAAAATTGAGTGACATGAAGTTCTCAAATCACATAACAAGAACAATCTAAGTAATCCACCTAAACGTTGCGCGTAAAAAGTTAGCATCCTTCATACAAATTGCAGAAACCATCCCAAATTCTGCAAACAAGTGTTCCCAACTGATAAGTGTCTCAAAAGGTATGTCGCCTTATTTATTCAGAGCCAGTGTTGCCAGCTCGAATAAATACGAGGGCCACATTCAGCTAAGGGTGTGTTTGTATTGTGCAGGTCATAAGGGATGGCATTTTCTTTTAATATAATTCCATAACAGGTTATAAGTAGTTGCAACTTCGCAAATTAACTTAGAACTTAAAAATAAAATAACTATAATATTTACATCATATTTGAATAGACCACAAGATTTTCTACAAACTAAAATAACACTTCTCTTCTTCTAATCGTTCTGATTTTGAATAAAAAAAAATCAACATGATATAGGTAACAAAATATTTATTTGCTAACTAAAAAAATACATTGTTACACTAAAAATACCAATTCTGTTGCTTTTATAGGCAGTAAAAACGGACAGCCTACATAAGCAATTTCTACCAGACAACCTTAGGATCAGGAGAAAAACTGCAGAATATACTGGACGGTTGTGTTAAAATAAAATGGATTTACAAACAACAAGGATTATAATTATTATTGCATGTGCCAAATACAAAAAGACGCATAATGAAGCTTACCACATGAACTGCCCTTTGCATCAAAGAAGCAAACTTTAGGAAAATATTAATCTACCTGGAGAAAGTTATGTTTGTTCGCGAACTTTTCAAACTTGGGTTTTGGCTCGAATGAGTTCGGATAACATCTCCTGGAAGTGTCACCTTGATATGGGTATAATAAGGGGTAAGCGGGTAGTTAGATATCTTCTAGATAACATACCTAGTAGTAGGTAACTAGTCCTAGTAGGTTACTAGGAAATCATCAAAATAAACATAAAAACGCTATTTATTTCGGATGGAAATGGATCGCTTATCAAGTATTTTTAAATTTAAAAAAAATGGGCCCATCCGTTCTTGATTTATAAAATTACAACGATATATAGGTTATACTTATCAGAAATCTAGCACCCTCAACACCAGCTTCAAGCTTATCACGGGGCTATATGTTGCTGTGTAAATTATCCAGCAATATTTATTGAGTGCATCCCATCTGCCCCGGTGACCTGGCCCGGTACCGGGGCAGAATTTATGACTAGTTGACCCGCCCGCGGCTTCGCCCGCTTTCTATAGTTTTCTCACCTTTTAAAGCCTGGAGCAGACCGGATGCGTATGCGTGACATCGACGTAACCACGTCGTTGTCACGCGCCTGCTTACGACGTAACCCAATGTCACACCGAGCTACGGATACGTCTACCCTGACGCTTACGCAATAGAGCTGTGAACGCAACGCATGCCTCGTGCCCGGCTCCAGCAACCATATTACTGTTTTTGAAGGTGTTGTGCACTATGTGTTACGAAGATTGGGTATATGGAGTTCATCTGTTCTAGTAATTCATCTGTCGAGGAAGAAGCTATATTACTTCTATTGTGCCAGAATACTTCTGCTTGCCAGACACACTTTTACAGCCGTGTTGGCTAAGTGGGAGCATACTCGACTTTCATTCCGAAGGTTGTGGGTTCAAACCCCGCCGCGCACCACTGATTTTTCTTCTTGGAAAAATATGTGTGCTGTAAAAAACACGTGCTCTAACGGTGAACGCAAAACATCGTGAGGAAACCGGCATGTTCTGAGAACTTTGAAAAGTTTGAAGGACATTAGTCATTCACCAACCCGCACTTGGCCAGCGTGGTGAATTAAGGCCTAATCTCTCTCGTTAAGAGAGAAGTCCCTGTGTCCCAGCAGTGGGAACGCGAATAAATTATGACTTCTGCTTGTCCAAAAAAATGGGTCCATGATATAAATGAACGGAATGTACCTATATACAATGATTTGACTGTATAAACATTCATATTTATGCACAATTTCAATAAGTTTTTCTTTTTTATCGCTATTAATTACTAATCAAAACAAAATAAAAATCACTTTTTCTATATTAATAATTTCGTGCAGGGAAACGAAACATAAAAAAATATTGATTCTGAGTCGACAACATATATCCGGAAAATTCGTATTATGGAGAATTTCGTTAAATTCCGACTGTAAAAATACAAATAATAAACAAACCGCCATTTTTGGTGTCAACAAACACGTTCCGTTTCCATAGATACGCCTTCATTTTGTAATAAAATACAACTGACAGTAATTTCGCACGCACTGCAAAGGTACGTGCGTGTTCAAATATGTTCGGTGTGACGTCCATAATGGCGCGCCATTGAATACAACGTCATCAATGCGACGTTGCCGCTCTGTTCTGCGTAAGGCATGGCGTAAGTCACGCAGCCTGTTTGTGTCATGGGAGCTGCATTGCGTAGGGCTACACATGACGTCTATGCGCACGTCTACGTCACGCAAGCGGTGTGTCCTGTCACATACATTCCCATACATTACAACTCAGTGGTACGTGCACGTCTACCCTTACGTGTACATATACGCATCCGGTCTGCTCGAGGCTTTAAACCTTCCCTGGGCTACTAAGAACCAACAAAATCGACCCGGCCGTTCCCGAGATTTAGCGAGACTAACGAACGGCGATTCATTTTTATTTATAAAGATAAGATTATTTTGATTATTTCAACTCTTCCAATAATCTTAGGGCAATGTTTCCTTTAACAAAGTTTTCTTTACTCCCATGCAGAGGTGTCGATTTTACGTTACAACTTTAACAATAAAATTATTTGAATGTTAAAGTTTATCTTCATACTCCGACTTATAAATATTAATTCTAAACTTAATAATTACTGTAATGATAATTCAGTCCGTCTTAAATGTTTCAAATATAATTTAATTCGCTATTTTTAAAGAACGATTTATAAGTAAATTATTTAAAAGATTAAAAATGTATTGTAGAAAAAAATTACATTGCGGTTTAAATAAGTATAAAGTGTATTTAAAAGTTTGTAACTTGTTGTGTACTTAATAATAATTAGTTTTAAGCTAAACATGAATATTCGTTTAAGGCTCAAACAAAATAAACTTGGTAAAGTATATATTTGTTATAAAATATCTAATTTATTTTAATAAGTGGTTCTGAGTGTTTAATTTTAACATTATAAGAGTTTTGTGAGGGTTGTTGGTCGAATAAAATTAGTAGTTTTTTACTGATAATAATGAGTAGTCTTAAAATAGTACGTTTTATGTATAGGTAGGTTATTCTTTAGGATGAACAATTTGCACAGCAATATTTAGCCCAGTGGTAAGCTCGCAGCTTGTGTTATGGTCTTAGATCAGCTATCTTATTAATCTAATACAAATAATTGTAATAATTTTAATTGCACAGGTATTTTTTCCTTCCCTATTCTTACGAACTAGTGAAATGAGTGGTTCCTTTATAACCATTATGTTCGACCACGTTTCGGATCCATAAGCAGACTTATGTTTGTAAAACTGTCACTGAGAATCGCAGAGCGAGTGCTCTAAATTGAGATGCGCCGCTCTCGTAAAACTTTAATTGGGTCGAGATTTTGCTAATGAAACCGTTTCGTTTTTTCAGCCTCATAATGGAATCGTCACTCTACGGTCTCGAAACCAGCGGGCAGCGGGGCGGCGGCGGCGGCGGCGCGGGAGCGGCAGGATCTTATGCGTATTGTCAAATGGACCGGGTCTCGAAAACAGCGGCGCGGGAGCGGAGCGGGGGCGGGCTACGAGCGGTGCACTCCAGTCGAGCGGTGACCGTACCGCGTTGCGCGTCTGCATTGTATATAGTGTTGTACTTTTTTTTGGACTGAATCTATTCGTACGGGTACTGACTGTACGAATAAATTTATTTTTTATTCGTACGGGTACTGTATGAATAAATTATTTTTTATTCGTACGGGTACTTTATGAATAAATTATAATTACTAATACGGGTACCGGACAAACAATTTCTTATTATTCGTACATAAGTCGGACGAATTTACTCGATCGATCATTTTAAACTTATAGATTTTTAATGAGGTTGAAAAACTACGTCGAATGCTGCCAACCGCGTGGAAATCGGTTCATTCATTCAATAGTTATTGCTCTTGATTATATTAAACTAGCTTTTTGCCCTTGGCTTTGCCTGCGTTTTATTAGATTTTCCCTTCTCCGGTTCTAAGCTGGCTCCCCACCAAGTTTCAGCCAAATCGAATCAGCCGTTCTTGATTTATAAGTGGAGTAACTTACACGACTTTCTTTTATATATAAGACTAGCTTTCCGCCCGCATTATATTAGATAAAAAAAAAGCAGTAAAAAGAATGTCGACAACACAACCACGAACACAACACTACGCCGCTACAGCGCCGCGCGATCTGCCCGCTGGTTTCGAGAACAGGTATGCGTTGCCCGCCCCTCACCCGCGCCGCCGCCGCCGCCGCCCCGCTGCCCGCTGGTTTCGAGACCGAGGCCTAAGAGGGAGTTACCAAAAGGCTTATAATATTCTGCTTCGAGAATTCAGTTCCTAATCAGACTTGAGTCGCTTTGTATAAATCACCCTTAATTCACCCTTGACCCCTTTTTGACGTAAGTACCAATATCGGATGAAAACATCGACCGTAAGTCACGATCTCATTTGCTTATAAAAACAACATAATTCACCTAAAACATGTCAATAGACTCTTCAATAAGGAAACATTTGTATTCTTTCAGCGTTGAGAGAAAAATCACAGATCCTTGGCACAGTATGTATGCGTTAACAGAATGATCAAAATGGATTAAGCAGAGAAGATACTTAAAACGGCTTATCTGATGGATAATAATATCAAGATTATGTATAAGTATATATAGGAAAATAGTAATAAAGTAATTTTATTTAAATTTTCTTTCAAATCCGGACGAATTGTGAAAAAAAAAAATCATATAATATCGTCAAATAGTTCATACAGTTGCTGAATCAAAAATTATAGTTTTAATAAATATACGACAATATGGGTTCAATGAATAAAATTACGGATGTCAATGATAGTCATAATTATTGACAATTACTTAAAATTGCACCCTTTTATAAACAAAAAATATACAATAATTAAGTTTCTTATCTGTTTCAATCCATACCGTTATTATCCCCGCCCTTCGCCTCAATATACAGCCCCATAATTTTATTAAGGGGAAATAAAGGGACATACATACCTCCTCCAGTGTTTGGAGTCCCTTATAGCCAACTAGTTATCGCCTGGGGGAAGCGGCCTTAGGATTGCGAATAAACTTGGGTTGCTAAATGTTTTGTATTCGGATATCTTCATCATTATCATTTATCTTTTTTTTATTGAAACAAAAATACCATAATATATACACTTATATTATAAAGCTGAAGATTTTGTTTGTTTGAACGCGCTAAACTTAAGAGCAGCTGTTGGTCTGATGGGAAAAAATCTGTCAGTTTTTAAAAGTAAATTGATCGACGAAGTCTGTTAGCTGAATCATTTCATCATCATCATCATCATATCAGCCATTGGACGTCCACTGCTGGACATAGGTCTCCCTATATGACTTCCAGTCATTACGGTCGCTCGCAGTCTGCATCCACCGCGAGCCGACCGTCTTCACCAAATCATCAGTCCACCTTGTTGGTGGACGCCCAACGCTGCGTTTCCCGATCCGTGGTCTCCACTCGAGGACTTTTCGGCCCCATCGGCCATCTGTTCTCCTCGCTATATGGCCTGAATCATTTAAACAATTGGTAACTAGGTATTTAAACTATGGTATATAACGTCTTGCCGACAGCTTATCCTGCGTTTTTTTACGTTATTTATATTTACATATCTATAGGTAGGTAGTATTATATTCTTCCTGGATAAATGTTATATCCAAAACTAAAAGAATTTTTCAAATGGAACCAACGGTTTCTGAGTTTAGGGCGTATAAACAAACAAATAAACTATAAAATATTAGTATACACACCCATTGTGTATGTTATTTTATTTGTTAAATGTTTTAAATGTAAATTTGTGTTCTTACAATAAAGTATTTATGATTAATTTTTTTTGATATAGATAAATTATTGCGGTACAAAATTAGAGTGCACCGTTTAAAGCTGCCGACTAAATTGCATGGAATACAATACGATACATAAATTGTTCCGATCAAATAATAATTGAATGGGAATCGAGACTAGAGTATTTCTGTGAATTTGATACGTAATTAGGGGAAATAATGGGAATATGGTTAATCCCACTAAGCAGTGGGACCACGAACCCATGATTTCAGGGATAGTGGGACCACGAGTAATAGTGGTACAATCAAAGTGGGACCACGAGTCACGACCCTAAATTAAGGCTCTTACGCAGCAATAAAGCATGCAACCCAATTGACGTTAATGTGAAATAGGATTTTAAATGTATTTTAGTTAAAATAATTTCAAGATAAGATGTAGGTACTGAATGATTGGTGTAACTGTAGACCAAGTCTAACGTAAAAAAGGTTCGTTGATTTCTCGTTTATGAAAATAAGATGAATGTCTAGGTATATTAAAATCTTTTATTCATTATGTATTTCTTTATTTTGAATAAAAACTAATATTCTTGTTTACGACACCAAAACTTAAAGGGTATATCTGACAAAGACGAAACTTGTTCCTCAGAGTTCTGCAAAACAAAATATTTTCTAGAAAGCTCTTAGTAAATTGCTGACATTTTTCATGGAACTTCATAGATTTCATACAATCTAGTAAATTCTAGTATGTGAATGTGAAGTTTTAGCTTAACTTACTTTGTCGTAGACGATGTGCTTTAAACCATTGTTTGTCGTAATATTTGTTATTGATGATGATGAAGAAAGATTTTGATAATATACCTACATATTATGTTGATAAAAGGTCAATTATAGTACCACCCAGAATCTTCGCGTAGGTGACTTCAAACTAAAGGTATACAATATCATTTAGGTAAGTATATTATATTATATATGTATACTAAAAGACGGACAACAGCGTTCATTGTGCACTTAGCGAGGTAATTTTGCAAAATCACATAAAACCAACGATGGGTTCTATGGAGACAATGTAGTAGGACGTTCTAGTAGTTTGACATAATTTGGGTTGTTTCTGATGATATAATATTATAAAGTCAAAGTCAAAATAACCTGTACTAAGACTATACCTAAACACTAAAAACCTTTTCGAACCAAATACAATTCTAAGTTTATTTATTCAGCCCTATATTTATTTTATTCGCAGTTACAAAAGCTTGAAAGTCGTGTCTAGTGCCAAGATGCATAAGAAACAAGGTATCCAATTTTAATATCGTTCCACCAAAACCATAATGTTGTCTTAAGGTGTTGTTTCTATACGGTAAGTATTTTTCTAGACTTTTATTATAATTTTGTTTATTAGGTAAATTATGAACATTCAAATACGGTTTCCAATCTATCTTATGTTTTTAAAGAAAGTCTAGGTTAGGTTAGTTGAATCGATTTGGCTATTAATTGGTGGAGATGTAGCTTAGAACCAGGAGAAGGAAATAAGGGAAATTACAGCGAGAAAATATTATAAGCCAGGCGAATACGCGGGGCGAAAAAGGTCCAAGGTGGGATTTTAACCCACGTTCTTCGAAATAAAGTCAGTGTGGGAGCACTTAGCCAACACGACTTTAACATAACAGTATTTCTGAGTTAAAGTAATTTATTATATTATGATGCTGTTAATTGGAGGCTTGGCTAGAATATGTGACAAATCCGTACAGCTTCCCAACTTCAGAAGCGCTGTCATCTCAATTAACAACTTTGAGCCAGTTTGTTCAGGATTAGGCTTCGAGTTTGTGATTCCGGGAACTTTAATTTCAGAATGTATCTTACGTTTTTTTTCTATATGGATTTGTTTTTCTTTTATTTGTACTATGAGTACTAAGTTGGCAGTCAAACAGTGATATACCTACTTCCTGTTTCGTGTTCTATAAAACTATCGTTAAAAAGTTAGATTGTACCAAGTATGGTATTTTAACTTCTTTTATAAACATATCCTTAAGCTTAATCAAATGTTCTTGGCTCCAGCAGTGAAACAATTCTAACTTAAAAGCAGAACACTAAAATATCCGATTGCTGTGAGTTCGACGCAAGATAAATTTATATCCAAACTTTTAGTTTTCTATCCAGAACCAGGTCAATACAATTGAGTATCGAGTAAAGTATTTGTTATTTGTGGGGCGATTTAATTTCGCATCGGCAGTAGAACATGAGAGTTGAAGGTATTATATGTTTCGTTTTTCGATGAATCTCTGTGATTTTTAACTTGATTGCAAGTTGAATAAGTTATTTCTTTACCAACGATAAATAAAAAAAATAGTTACTAACTTGCTATTTATAACTAGCCCAGGAATTAATAGGGACAGTTATCGTAATAATCAATAATAACAATAAAGAGCTACTATTATTTTAAGTTTAATTCCGATTTGTGACCTAAAAGTATGAAAAGTTTCATTAAAATCTGCCCAGTAGTTTTTGCGTGGAAGAGTATAGTAGGTATATATAAAATATTCATCTGACTAACCTGAAGCATTTCAAATAATATTACTAAGAGTTTTCCGTAAGTAAATAGTACAATGAATGTATACAAATGTATGCACATAAATTGAATACCATCACTACATATTCAAAATAAAGTTTATGGTTCATAAAACATGGGTCACTTAACATTATGGAATGAAATTAATAAGGTTGTTGGCGTATTTAGAACCATATTAAATATAAACAAATAACCTTATGAGACAAAACTATACTTCGTAAGAGCTCCGCGAGTCTTATTTATATTTATTGTTCAAACTTATTTCAAATAATATTACATTAGGTTTTTAAAACCACTTCGTTTTTTTTAACTTTTCACTTTGATATTTTTGATTATGAGAATAATAAATAAAATAAATAAAACGTAAACGGTAGCTTCAAGCGTTATTATTTGTTAACGTTATGTCTATATGGTTTGTGTCCCTGTAAATTGTTTTAATTAAGTTAGCAAACGAAGATGTCTCCTCAAATAATTTAAAAAATAGCGACAATTTCTCAGCCTTAAGCATGTGGATTTCTTGATATACCTAAAGTTTATGGGGGAAGATTACACATGGAGATGAATTTTGATCGGCTGGTTTATGGTCCTTGAATCACATCATACTGAAGGACATCTTTATGCCAATGTGAATTTATTCTACCGTAAGATTTATGTGATTAAATTAATGGGCAAAAATTATTGCACATAAAATAAAAAAGATGTTTGAATTTTATTCATTAAGAAAATTAGTTCAAAGTTTTTACTTCGGGGGGACTTTTAGACCGCTAGCCCGCTAATCTGCTGGGCCACTTTTCCACAAACCACCTTCGTTGAAATTCTACTAGGTCAGTCACAGTCTGCTAGGTGATAAGCACTTTAAGATAAAAGCTAGTGCAGTGATTTCAGAAAATTAAAAAAAAACGCGAAAAGGCGTCTCAGAGGGATTCAAAACAGAATAATTTCGAATTTCATGATTTCAATTCCGTCATCCATTTAATAATAAATAATTGTATGATATAAAATATGATTTACGAAATAAATCCCGCTAACCTCACCAGAAGCACATTAAACTGCTGCATCCAGCAATTAGATTAGCATTCTGAATATTTTTGCAACATCTCTCTGCCAAGTGGCTGGTCCACAGTTAATTGTGGTAAGAAATGGGTTAGTACAGATAAATGGGGTGCTGTTGTTTATGCAGAAATAGTATTTTGCAGTGGTGTCACATTTTGCGTAAACCGAAGTAAAAAAAGAAAAAAATCATCAAAAGTTATTTTAGCCGAAAGTTCTAGAAACAAACAAAACCAGCGTTTTAGTTAAGTCTGTTGAAAAAACACGGATGCAAATTAAGTGCTAAGACATGCAATGGTATATAGTAATAGTATATTATTAATTAATTTATTATATCTACAATAATTAAATCAATTGATTACACCCTAATAAATCTGTCTTAGATCGGTCAACATCACGTATAAGTCGCATCAGCCAAAATACCTCCGGATAATTCTTTACCGTAGCAATAACATTCTTATTTATTTAGACGCAGATCGTACAAGAATTTCAAACCAACATATCCTTAAAATCCTCAAGACACGAATTACGAAGCAGTAAGGTTTATAGTTGTGTAATCGTCGCTTTATGATGGAATAGGAAAGCTAGGAAATTGAGAGAGGCACCACGTATGGTCCCAAGGAAATAGGTATGTTTTATTCTATTTTCTGAACGGTTGTCGACTGATAGGAAATAGTGAGGGATTTCTGTATGTTGTACTCTCTGGAGAGTTAGGGATATTGAAGCTATGATAAGCTTTACGATAGTAATTTCTAGACTTAGTATTGTACAGTCGCGGAATGAAAAGGTTCGTCACCTCAGAGGCGGTTATCGCTTGCACTAGTACGGCAAGAAACAATTATGCCAACATACGTCAGTGCAAGAAACAGTGCTGCAAACATTTGAATAAATATGAATCCTAACTAATATTATAAATGCGAAAGTAACTCTGTCTGTCTGTCTGTTACGCTTTCCCGCTTAAACCTCTCAACCGATTTTGATGAAATTTGGCACATACAATCTTTAGACCCTGAGACAGAACTTAGGCTACTTTTTACCGCGGAAAAATACATGTTTCCGCGGAAAAATATATGCTTACGCAGGAAAATTCGATTTAAATGAAATTTAGTATGGAGATAGTTGCAAATAAAAGTATATGGCGAGAGACTTATTACCGCGCAAAAATACATGCTTCCGCGGGAAAATTATATTTTGATGAAATTTAGTATGGAGATAGTTGGAAATAAAAGTACTTATATGACGAGACGAAGTTCGCGGGGGCAGCTAGTATTATATAATTTCTAATTATGACATTGACCGATTGACAATAGTTTACAATAACAGCAATAATAATGGCAGCAAAGAGATTACAATACTACGTAAGAAATGGCAGGTTGAACCAACAAGAAGGTTTTAGTTTATAAAACATACTAATCTTATTGACAAGTTAAATTGTCAAACAACTTTGATCTGAATAATTTTGAACTTTATTATCGAAATGTTAAACATTATTTTCTCTGACCCGAGTCAATTCTGTAACATAGTTTCAAAAGGTAATATGTGCTCGCAATACGTTGAACGAATCAATTTGAAAATTGACGAACCTTTTCATACCGAGACTGTACTCCAAATGTTTTATTTAAGGAAACAGCCATTGGACCTGTATTGTATGAAAAGCACTTGTTTGATGTCACCATTATAATCTTTTTTTTTTGTATCTAATAATGTTCAAGCTTAGTTTTAGAAATTTCGAGAATTTGCATCTTAATAAGTTCTAGTGGTCAAAGTTTTGACTAGGAAAGGGCCATAACTTCTAAACAATCTTAATCTCAACTAACCAATCTAACACCCGCTGGAAATTAAGAAGCCTAAAACAATACTTATTATCACCTTTAAAGCAGGTAAAAACGAGCACAAATGATAATAAAAGGAAAATACAGTATAGGGAATAAAGCATGAAAATTACTCTCTTTTCTATAAAATATTGTTTCCATATTAGATGAGAGAATAATTCAGATAATAACAAAGAATATGGTAAAATAATCCCCATACGATAACCCTCCATGTTTTTCTTCACAAATTTCAGTTTAATTTGTTAATTGCAAAATGTAACGAAAATGTTTGTACAAAATCAGAAATTAATCGGTTTTATAATGAGCTCGAGAATCTATTGTCTACTAAAGTGAGACCGTTCCGTCCGGCTACGTAACTGAGTTTTGTAACCAGCTACGTAATGGGAATATTTTTTATCGCTTGGAACCCAGTTATGCAGGAAGTATTGTTTGTCTTTATTTGTAACTCATTTGTAACTAGCTACATAGTAGGAATTATTTTTCTTAGTCGGAAATCCATATACGTATAGAGAATACTTTGTCTCAACTTGTAACTGATTTGTAACTGGCTACAAAGTAGGAATGATTTTTCCCTGTTGGAAATCCAGATACGTGCACCCCAGGCCAAAAGCATGGAAACAAGCTTACATGGAAATACAAATCCGAGATTTTCAAACACAAAAAGCTAAATTAAGTTAAAAAAATTATCGAAAATATAAATAAATCGGAAATATTATAAATTAATGAATGCCTGAATGGTTACAACTTACTAATATTACAAAAATGGTAACAATAGGAAAAGTTATATTTATTGCGTTTTAGGACTTTTTATTATATTATAATTATTTTCTAATATATAAAGATAAATTACCACTGACTGACTCACTCACTCACTGACATAATTGTTCTCCCTGTTGGTGGATGGGAAGGTATGTTTTTTTGCAGAAACGTATACGGGGTGAGTTGGGGAAAATTCCGACTTTTTTAAATTTCCTCCTCCCCCTCCCCCTCCCCTATGGTATCTTCTCACCGGTAAGGTAATGAGTAAAATTTCACCCCCCCCCCTTTCACCCAAAAAAAAAATCAATCCATCTCGTAGCTGGTTACAAACGGAGAAAAAGTAGTTACAAACTAAGATAATTAATTCTCAATACGTAACTGGGTTTCAAAGCGATAAAAAACATTCCCATTTCGTAGCTGGTTACAAACAGAGAACAAGTAGTTACAAACTAAGATAATTAATTCTTAATACGTAACTGGGTTTCAAAGCGATAAAAAACATTCCCATTTCGTAGCTGGTTACAAAACTCAGTTACGTAGCCGGACGGAAGGAGTGAGACAACGTAAACATTTTAAACAGAATTGCAGTCCACAAGTCCTAATATTCCTATTTCTAATATGAGTTGTACAAATTTGCTTACATAGTCTTAAAGTTTTAGTTATATCCCAAGAAAAGCAATAAGCCGGGTAAAGCCTAGAATTAATATGGGAAATAACAATACAACAAGTCCACGAAAATGAACACTACGCGTCGACCAACATGCACATTCATTAATGGTCATGTTCTAATAACGGAAATGTTGATGCACTGATCTCGTCTCTACTTTGTCACGTATAATAGGAGATGGTAGGACATAATACTGAGTGTAGTGTCATTATAATAAATTAGGTACATCATTTTGACGTTCAACGTTCAAAGGTGTCCCCTTTAACGATAGTATTGATTAAACCTTGTCATAATCTAACTTGATATTGGATGGATAGGGTGCTTTTCCACCAAATACAAAGCTAAAAAAATTTCATTTCATTTCATTTCTAGCTTCCGCCCGCGGCTTCGCCCGCGTGGAAATAAAAAATAGGCTATAGGCTAAAATAGGCTATAGGCTAAAATAGGCTCAGGGTCTAAAGATTGTATGTGCCAAATTTCATCAAAATCGGTTGAGAGGTTTAAGCGGTAAAGCGTAACAGACAGACAGACAGAGTTACTTTCACTTTATAATAAAAGTAAGGATATTCCTCCTGATATTAATATTCTTTAATAATTATAATATATGTTTGCATAGTTCTTCTTTCCACAGGAATAAAATCGAAGTTAATTAAAAACAGTATTAACCAACAAACATGATTGAAATTCTGCTAAACTCACATAAACATCGCACAAATTGAATGCGAAATTTAGTGAAAAATAAACTTTATTACGAAGTTAAAGTTTAACTGAAAAGCGGTTTGTACATACTGGTACATATTCTAGACAGTTTAGATGTTGTGCTATTTTCTTTAACTTGTACCTGGACGTACACTTAGGGACAACACGATAGGCTTTAGACATTAAAAAATAATGACATAGGTTATAAATAATGTATTGCAATAAACATGTTAGGTTACATTGTTCCTAAATGATAATTTAGTCTTATGTATTGGAATTCATCAGCATCACTCCTCTTTACGTTCTCACTGCTGCGAAATAGTTTGATGCTACTAGCTGATCTAAATTAAACACATAAATTCCATTATTTCGTTAATATGAAACCGCGCGTGTTTTGTACTAAATTGACTAATGCTGCGTCATTAATAAATGAACAGTGAGTTATGCCGTTATTTGATTAGCATTGCGTGGAATCGTATAACGGAGTCATTGATTTTGTAACTATTTTAATTAAGAGTGACATTATTCCAGCGGTTGGAATAATGTTTTAATGTTTACGGTCGATAGTTGGTATACGAATGTGCTGTGTTTATGTGTTGTTTTAACTAGTTTGACTTCGGTGTTTCTGAAATTTAGCTATGTTATGATTCTGTTATCAATATTATTCAGCCACTAAAATCTTGTTGATTACATGGGACTAACCCGCTCTTGGCCAGCGTCGTAAATTAAGGCCTTATCAATCTCGTCAAGAGAGAAGTCCCTGTGTCATTTATTACTAAATTCCTGTCTGTCTACTTAAAGATTTTTTTTCAAGGAGAATAAACTGTTTATTTTATTTCTATTTGAGTTTGGCCCGCAGTATACGACAAGATGTCCAAGTTTCAAAGAAGCGAGGCGGTTCAAATATGTTCTCCTTTGAGCTGAGCAGTATTCTTAAACTGCAATCATTCCTTAAAGTATATCTTCAAAAGAAATATAAAACGAGTTCTTTAAAATGCTCTTAAACAGTTATCAAAAGTATTAACATAAAATAATTATTACGTTCCCACTGCTGGGATACAGGGACTTCTCTCCTTGAAGATTGTGATAAGGACTTAATTCACCACGCTGGTCAAGTGCGGGTTGGGGAATTATACCATATCCTTCTAACTTTTCATAGTTTTTATAACGTGACTGTTTGTTGTTGATATTGTGACCCAGTTGTAGGACGTAACATGTAGTTGATGTTGATATGCAGTCGATGACGATTATACCTACATAGTAAAAGCATCTATGCAGATTATTTATTTGGTTTCTGTAGCCATATACATGTCTGAAAGATATAAGGTAGCTTTTAACTAATCTAGCTAGATCTAATTAGATACTTAGTTGGTTTAACTCTACTCCAAACCCCGGAACATAAAAATAATCAGACCTCAAAATATCAGCACTAAGAGAACGAATGTTACTGAAATTCTCGTGTACAGTCTGAAAATAGTGAAAATAGCAGTAAGTTAAACGGACATACAAGTTCACTAAGAATCTAACTGAACTTGTATGTATATTATTATCAAAGATCATCTCATGATAAAAATAAATAAATATTGCTGGACAGTTCACACAAGCAACATCTAACCTCGTGGTAAGCTCGAAGCTTGTGTTACGAGTGCAGCTGAATTTCTGATATACTGAATATATACATGGCATTTTATAACTATAATTATGGCGGAACATACATACATAAAGAAAAAAACAGTTTCAGTATCATCCTTACTTCCTTACTTATATTATAAATACGAAAGTAACTCTGTCTGTCTGTTACGCTTTCCCGCCTAAACCTCTTAACCGATTTTGATGAAATTTGGTACAGACCCTGAGACAGAACTTATGCTACTTTTTATTTCCACGCGGGCGAAGCCGCGGGCGGAAACTAGTCATACATATATTATAATATATGGAGTCTAAATACACGATATCTCTGAAAACAAACTAACTTTCTCCATGACCGACCCTTACAGATTTCTTATTAGTAAAGATTCGTGTTTATAAGATCCCAGCTCTCCTGTATATCTCGAATGCTGGGTGTCCAACCACATTTTCTGCCCGAAATAATTCTAGAGGACACGACATGAGTTTAAAAAGTTTTCTATTTTATAAACTAACTCTAAAATAAACTAAGAATACGGTATTTAATTTCTGGAGCTGGTTTTAATTTTAAAATAACTTTGTTCAGGTAGTCCTAGCATTTCGAGATATTTTTAACAACAGCTTTATAATGCCATTTTCGTTTAAGAAATAGTAATGTTTTTTGTAACTGACAAATTTATTTTCATAATGAAATGCGTTAAATAAATGAACTTTAAGTTTATTCCATCTCTCAAAGATAATTACTGTTGCATTGTAATAATTGGAGCAACAACGCTGAAGGCGTCAAGTTGCAAACTTGCAGCAAGTCTTTATACAGGGTGACATCCGATTCTAGCGTCATCCTTCGTTTGGCTTTCTGTTGCAGCAGACGACTCATCCTGTTTACATTGTAGTTTATAATTATGAGGCTATGGAAGCAGCGTTTATTCCGACACTGTGATATTATAACTATTGTTGGACAAATATTGCTGGACAGCAACATCTAGCACCGTGGTAAGCTCGATGCTTGTTTTACGGGTTCCAGATTTCTGATATATTAATAAAATATACATACTGAGATATTTTTTTAAGCATATAAAACACCCATAACACCCGGAACAAATATTTGTCTCGAGGCAGGAATGGAACCCGCAACCGCTTACGTAACAGGCGCCCGCTACGCCACAGAGTAAGTCCGAATATTTAATAACCTGGTTTTGTACATAATTGTAGTTTATAAAAATATAACAAAATGTACTCCACTGTATAATTTGTAAAGAGCGGGAAATATTCATAAAATGCGATTACATTTCAGGCCACAAAAATATAAAGATGTTCCACCTACAAGTTGATAAGGTGGACCTCATGATTCGTTCGGCCGCTCCAATTCAAGAAATATGAGGTACCCTCTTAAATATTCTATCTTCATGCTGGCAAGATATGTTCTAGCACAGGGGCGGCTCTAGGCAAGAATGTTCTATAATTAAGCTTTATCACTACTAGCCAGCTACTGGCAGTCAGATATTGATTAGCAATCTAAAGTGACATATAGTCCGGGATCCGTAGTACATTGGAATCAAGTGATTACTAACAAGCTAATTTTTCGTGAGTAGCTTAATTTTAATGAGACGCCCAAAAATATCCTATACTCAACTTTTGATTGTGGTAGCTAACAGAGATATCGAGGATTAAATATGTCGATTTGATGATCCAAAAAAATTGATAAGTAACCGGTTGTTTTTTAGTTATATCGTAAGATAATGATCTAAATTATATGAAAAAATATTTGTCCTACAAAACCTATGGTTTGATCAAAGAGTCCCCCATTTCCAAAATGTATCGAAAACGAGGTCAAAATAAATGATTACTAACCAGCTGATTTTTTGTTGTATACTTAATTAATATTTATAAAATCTAACGGACATATTGTCCTCCAAATTTCGTGGTACGTTATCCCGGTCCTACGGTCCAAAGTTGTAGTACACATCCTCGATGTAAAAATAATTACTATCAAGCTGAATTTTCGTGAATAGCTTCGTTTCGATGAGACGCCCAATAATATCCTATACCCCACTTTTGATTGTGGTAGCTAACAGAGATATCAAGGATTAAATATGTCGATTTGATGATCCAAAAAAAATGATTACTAACCGGTTGTTTTATAGTTATATCGTAAGATAATGATCTAAATTATATGAAAAAATATTTGTCCTACAAAACCTATGGTTTGATCAAAGAGTCCCCCATTTCCAAAATGTATCGAAAACGAGGTCACAATAGATTATTACCAACCAGTCATAATAACTTATTTTTAGGGTCCCATAGCCAAATGGCAAAAACGGAACCTTTATAGATTCGTCATGTCTGTCCATCCGTCCGTCTGTCCGTCCGTCCGTATGTCACAGCCATTTTACTTCGAAACTATAAAAGCTAAACTGTTCAAATTGTTACGTAGATGTAGTGTGTGAACCGCACTAAGATTTTAAATAAAATATTTAAAAAATCCATATAAAGAAAACTATATATCTATGAAAAGGTCTTTAAAAATCATATTGAAGTTTCCAACAGCATTTATTTCTAAACTAAATGATTCGCACGAGAGACTCTGTGAAAGAAAAATGAGTGTGGGGGGTAGGTACACTAACTTCCAACTTCAAAAATACGAAAATGATAAAACTAAAATGAATATTTAATGTACAGTACCACTAAATCTACCAACGAAAATTGGTTTGAACGAGATCTACCAAGTAGTTTATTAATAATATGTAAATAATTGCTGCGGAAGCCTACATGGGAGAGTCCGACTCGCACTTGGCAAATATTATTTGTTCTATTTCTTTAGTTTAAATAAATGTTGACTTTTAGTTTGATTAAACTCAACAATAAGTTATACGGCGGTACGCATGCGTACCGTACATTAGAGTTTTATTTTATCTTGACAAATAATTTCAAGAAATATTTTTTGCGCTGCAGAATACACTCCATAATAATTATGGAGTGTTTTCTGTGTAATTTATTATGTGAAAACCCTACTTTTCGAAAGAAAAGAGAAAAAATAAAGACATTCAATAAAGACTGTTGGCTTTCTTGCAAAACTTATCTATCTGCTCGAAAGCATCACCAACATAAATATCAAGATGTTGTATTGCCTGAATATTGGAATGATAGATAGCAATGTAATTAAATGTGTGCCATACAGTTAACTGACCCTGCAACGCTTGAAGAAGCGATGTCTAGTACCGATAAAGAGCAATGGCAAGAGGCTATGGATGAAGAATATAAATCTCTATTAGCAAACAATACCTGGATTATGTCTAAATTACCGCCCAATAAGCGTGCAATTCCTTATATATATATATATATATATATATATATAAATACTATAAATAAATATATAAATACTTAATACCTACAATATTTTTTTACCTAGATAACTATAAAATAAAGTTATTTAAATTTAAAAAAATCACTATCTTATCCATAATCACAAAAAGAACTCTCTTTCGGAGGATCGAACTCGGTGACGCACAGTCACCAGTCAGTGACAGGAGTTCGATCCTTGCCATTACGCCAACTGAGTAGATGCGATAACAGACGAAATATGTCTTCGATATAATTACAAATTATATTTTATTGCGGGTGTGTTGTTACACTGACGCCGACTTAACTTTCTATGTTACAAATAGGCAAACTTAAAAATTACAATTCTTGTCGGACTAGCGATACCTACCTGTTTTTTTGTAGGACATTGTTACATTTGGGCAAGGAACACACTAACCTATTCAGTAATATTTTTGTCCTACAGTTACTAATGAGATAATTGGTCTTGTGGTATTAACAATGTCTAGGCGTAGGACCGGGATAACGTACCACGAAATTTGTCGGACAATATGTCCGTTAGATTTTATAAATATTAATTAAGTATACAACAAAAAATCAGCTGGTTAGTAATCATTTATTTTGACCTCGTTTTCGATACATTTTGGAAATGGGGGACTCTTTGATCAAACCATAGGTTTTGTAGGACAAATATTTTTTCATATAATTTAGATCATTATCTTACGATATAACTAAAAAACAACCGGTTACTTATCAATTTTTTTTGATCATCAAATCGACATATTTAATCCTCGATATCTCTGTTAGCTACCACAATCAAAAGTTGAGTATAGGATATTTTTGGGCGTCTCATTAAAATTAAGCTACTCACGAAAAATTAGCTTGTTAGTAATCACTTGATTCCAATGTACTACGGATCCCGGACTAATAATGATATTGACGGCTTACAAACTGTTTTATTTGTGCTTCATTTCATTCAAACTGTTTTTCTCCTAAAAGGAAAAAAATAAGGTCATTCAAGTATAAAAAAAAAACATATTCTTCAATATTTTTATCAGTGATAAATAGTTATTATGTGTGCTTTTTCAGATAATTTACTTTTTGAGTCAGCAGTGAGAATAATAATCTTACCATAACATACCATAACACCCCTATTCACGTTCCCACTGCTGGGACACAGGGACTTCTCTCTTGGCGAGAGAGATTAGGCCTTAATTTACCACGCTGGCCAAGTGCGGGTTGGTGAATGACACATGTTCTTCAAACTTATAATAATCTTATTTAATTAAATTACTCAATTAATTACCAATGACATTGCGAAGTAGTAAATATACACAACTACACATTTTCGATAGACTTTTGCATTAATAACACATAATATACGCTTTTTATTTAAATTGATTTAATATTTAAAAACTCAGAATGATACGGGAGAATAATTGAGCAAAATACAAATGTTGATAAAAGGGTAGAGGCAAATTATATATATAACTGTGGTTGACAGTATTTATCTGGTTTTGAATACCGACAAAAGCTTTTTGTCATCGAATAAACCGATATCCGATTAAATGTTATCAAATGAAAAAATACCGTTTAACTATCAAGTGCTAAAATTTAAATATATTACGATGACAACTCCCAAAAAGTGTTACTATAAATGTATATAATGTGATAAATAATCCTCATCATCATCATTATTTGATGACTGCTGGGATACAGGGACTTCTCTCTTGAAGAGAGAGACGAGGCCTTAATTTACCACGGTGGCCAAGTGCGGGTTGATAAATGACACGATCCTTCAAACCTTTCAAAGTTCTCAGAACATGCCGGTTAGTTTCCTCACAATGATTGCCTTCATCGTAAGAGCACGTATTTTAAAGCGCATATATTTTTTTCTAGAAGAAAATCCAGAGTTGCACAACACATTTCATTGTAGTTTAAGTTAAAGAAATAAAATATTTTGATTTGATTTTTGATATAAACTCATAGTGGGAATGTTTATTAAAAAAGGGGCAGGTTACCTGATATCTATAGGGCCTCCAAAAACTGCCCCCTCACCCTTAATCCGTCCCTGTGCCCTGAATTATTACTGAACGTGGCTCTTTGTGTGAAATACATTTCTGCGGTAATAGCCTCGGTTTGTCTACGTGAGTTGCACACTAGTTATTGCGAGTAAGTAGTGATTAGTCGTGTTCGTACCTTTTCATACAGGGATGAACGCTCTATCTGGGTAAGGAAAATACGAAATTTAATTATTTCCAAGTTCTTTGAGGTGTAGATAGAAACTTAAGACCTTGGGGCTTCATTTATTAAGATCTAGTAAAACTATTGATTGAGTCTACAGTTTATAATACATTTCGTATATAAACTATGTATTAACCTAAGAATTTAGCAAATTATTCATTTGACGAGCTTTGCTTCCTTTAATACAAGTGTGATTCATTTCTTATATTTTAGTCATATAGTTACACTGTTTTAGAATCACATAATGTAGAAAAAAATATCCACTAATTAAACTACTAAACTACGCCTAAAATACCTTGTTTGTCCAAGACGAAATTTCTTAAAAAGTGACTAAAATAACTGCAGAACTTGTAAAAGTTTCCTTAAAATTCTGCACTGAAACTGTAAGAACTAAATATTAACCTAATGAAACTCGATGTCCCCAAAGAGCTTATTACACAAGGTGATTACTTTTTACGATGTTAAAACCTTCACCGTCTTGGTTAAGGGGAAATGTTCTTTGGATAATTTTACGTTGACTTGTAATGTTCGCTAAAGTATCTCACAAAGGAATGTCTGATGTAATTTAAAATACTTATAATTAAGTGAAATTGGTGAATATGGGCTTTAGCTTTTAATGAATATTGAAGCTTGTGAAGAAATGTTTGATTGGGTTAAGGTTATAATAGGGCTTGTATTTTAATGCAAACGAGTTTCCGTGGCTTTGTATGCAATATAGTAGAAGTAAAATAGATTGATAAAATTATAAATCTTACAGGAAAATTCACACAGCAACGTCTAGATTGAGGCTTGTACAACGGAAATTAGATATGTGATAACTGTGATAACAAAGAAAAAATAACTAGTTTTTAATGCTTAAAATACTTCCGGAACATCCATAACACAAACAGTATGCGACAGTCTTAGGGCTGGAATCGAACCCACAATCTCCTGCATCGGAGGTGGACCTTCGCTCGCCGTACGACAGAAATCTGATGACGATATTTATACATCATGATGATAATGATTTATAAATCTTTTAGTAAATAAAACTCCGCATCATAACATATTTCTTGTGAAACACCCTTATAAAGGTGCACAGCGTTAACAGTCTAATAATAAGTAACAGAGAAGTTATTTGAACATAAAACGAAAGAGCTCGTTATGTTCGTTATAACGGAAGAAGGAAGCGGAATCACGGGCGCAAACAACAAGGGGCGAACTTTGCACTCTACTCATTTAATTCAATGCATTCGGATGGATGCTACTCTGAAACTAAGGACCACTCCCGATGCGAAAGGTTGCGATACAAAGGTCTTCGATTCTCGCCGCGTAAAAATCATTATTTATGATCTGCAAATATTTGTTTCGGGTGTTCTGGGTGTCTTTTATGTATAATAAACTGTTCAATTCAATAAAGGTGAAATGCTAATCCACTCTCGAAAATCTATCATAAATTTTTATCATCAATCATCCTCTAGATAATTCTGCATAGATAACGATCTCGAAATTATCGCAAGTTAAGTTTCGCAGTAGACCCAACCACGGCTATGACTCTTGTTGTTGAGTTAGTATTATGTAGACGTGAAATAATTTTGAGCAACAACTCTCCCCCCAAGAGTGGGGGCCAAACCACGAAGTTGCAATTCAAAATTTGTAGACTTATGTTGCATTTGAAATATATTTTGTGTTTCCAAAATACTAAAAATCTTTATTCCGTTTCGTGTCGTGCCGACTAAGAATAGCACCTCCCAGCTTATTTTTACCTGTTAAGCTAAGGTTACTAAAAAATTATATGTTCTGTGGCTAAGTTTACTAGTAAACTAATGGCGGGTGAGATCAAAATGTTTTCAAGTTTGAAAAGTAAATGAAACAAGTCGCGGTAATGTAGGTTAGGTTCGACTTTTGTAGCCAATCGTTATGATTCTTACTTTATTACGAATGATAATCCAATTTTCATCTAACCTTGGCAAAGTCTCGTGGCATAAAACGAGTTCAAAATATACGAATAAATGCATAAAAAAACAAAAAAAAGAAAACGTACAAAAACTGACAATCCACCCCAGTTAAGGTTCATTATCAAACCACATAGAATCCGCTATAAAAGCAGTTTGGGATACTACTCATAATGACCACTTTTATAGACCATTAACCGTACCATTAACGTTTCTATGGAAGGTCTTTTGACCCAAAAAATGGCCCTTTCGGATAATTCATCTCGTCAAAATTGTGGTCACATTTTCTTATTTCAATAAAACTCAGTTAATTAGGGATTTCGATTCAAGATAAAGGAATTGTTTCCACTACAGTCAAGGCACTCTTTTTCCCTTAAGTTTTAGCTTTTTACCGTATGGTGCCGGTATAAGAATAGGAGCTTAGAGATACATCTCTTTCCGTAAGACTCATGGCTACCTGTAGGTGTCATTGATAAACTAAGGGATTAATACACCAAAATTCGAGTAGCAGTTTTAACAGTAATATGGCTATTATGTTGTAACAGCAGTTGACTTATTGTTGGCTTAAAATTATACTTAGTACGATCTGAGGATACGAATTCTTACAAATAAAATAATCCACATTTGTAAGAAATAAAGTCAATTACACACAGCACGTATTGTCACAATGAGACGAATATTAAGCGTCTTGGGGGGAAATAAAAATGTTGTGCCGCCATTTTGTTATGTCCTTCGCGCACGAGTAAGTTTCTTGCAGAAAATAAGCTTCTAACTTCTTGTGATCATAAATTAGTAACTTGATAACTAGGCAATATTATGATATCTAAAGTTAATAGAAGTTTGTTAGCACTACTAATAAGCAAAGTTAGATTTTGCGAAGTTCAATGATTTGAACACGCTTCGTCGCTTATTCGTTTACGCCGTTCGAATTTATTTTGTTATTTAAATTAGTTTCTTGATATCAAAAACATTAAGATTTCTCTAGGCTAGGTACCCCGACAATTGTAAAAACCCAAAAGCAACTAAATCTTACTTACTAGTAGGTACTTCTTAGTACTTACTTGAGTTACAAAATTACAGCGAAAAGTTATCATCTGGTTACTGATTTTCATTTTATCAATATTAAATTTAAGATTTTTCTCTGTATTAACAGTTTCCTGTGCGTATGTAAAAGTATCACCAAATAGCCGTGCGGTTGTGAATTGTGTCACAGCGTTACACATAACAACGTTACAATTCCCTTTATTCGACAGGACGATGTCGAATGAATAAATGTTTTGTTTTATAGAAAAGAAGTAGGTTCTTTATGATTGAAGGACATGTGTGTGTCATTCACAAACCAGTTCTTGGCCAGCATAGTGAATTAAGGCTTTATCTCTCTCGTCAAGAGAGAAGTCCCTGTGTCCCAGAAGTGGAAACGTCAATATGAGTGATGATGATTAATTTTGATGATGACTTTAAGACATTTAATATTGGTTAGCTGAATCGCGACTTACATACCAAAATTGCAATCGCTAGTGACAGTTCTAACCGATGGTATATTTTTGCTACGCTCGCATAGGAAACTAGTCTGATCTCTAACTAATTAAATTAGCTTCCTACTAAAAAACAAGTACATCTTTTCAGGTCGTGCAAGTCCACATTCAGGAACTATTAACGACTATTAAAATGTGCGTCAAATGATCGTTCCAATATTCCTCGTTCTGTAAGGAAAGCCTCATATAATATGGAACTGGGGAACTTTGACACTTGCCCGCGTCAATTGGACTTCACCGACTTCACGCAAACTGCGATGGACTTTGCAACTTTTCGGCCTTCGATCCCTGAAGGTCGATCGCTGGATGCGGTCACATAGAAACTGTGCATAGAAAGCATAGATGACCTCTGTGGCAGCGGGTGCAGGTCCGCCTGCGACGCAAGAGGTTGCGGGTTCGATGTCTGCCTCGGGACAAAATAGCCTCTGTGCCGCCTGCGACGCATGAGGTTGCGGGTTCGATTTCAACCTCGGGACAAAAAACTTTACGATCTGCAAATATTTTTTTCGAGTGTCTGGGTGTTAAATATGTGTAATGAAAAATATATATCTATGTTTGTAAAGTATATCAGAAATCTAGCACCCGTAACACAAGCTTCGAGATAACCACGATGCTAGCTGTTACTGTACGACGTAACTGCCTTAATAACCATTCTGTATATCATTGAGAAACCCTGAGCCTATTTACATATATCCTTGAAATAGAGCAACACGTCTTGGATCAATAGTTAATTACAGACTCAGACCATATTCATATTATTATTGTATTTTAACAATGAAAGTGAACATCGTGATTAAACCGGCATGTTCTGAGAACTTTAAAAAGTTTGAAGCAGTGGTTCCATACAGAAACCTTCACTTGAAGAGCATGAATCCATATCTTTTTCGTCATGATAAGAGTCCCTGTGTCTCAGCAGTAAGAGTGTAAATAAGGGTGTTTATTTATTATTATTTAGATTATAGACGAGCAGCTCATAATGCTGATGTGTCTATGTCACACTGTGTGTTAGATGGTACAGTAATTTTTTGTTTCTTGTCATCTATAGTTTATTTACTAAAAATTCAAATGTAAATTCACAAATCCGTAAAGAGGAAAGCTCAAAGTACCATACAAATTACCAGAAATCCAGTAAAGCCAGCCACCAGTTTCCTACTTAAACATCAGCCATGCCCCAAAAGTTACCAACATCCCAAGCTTCGCCATAAATTGTTCAGAATGACAGTTGACGCTTTTGACCGCGCAATTTACCTGCGTTTAGGTTTCCGCTCCCACTGACATTGACGTTCCGCTACGTAGCTGGTTTGTGGCTGTTATTCAACTATACTTTGAACTGACTGGAACTTAGTTGATTTACACTGTAACAACTAACTTTTTTCACCCCATAGCCCAGCGGATTAGCTCTTTACAGTTGCAATGGGCTGGCCATATAGCGAGGAGAACGGATAGCCGATGGGGCCGAAAAGTTCTCGAGTGGAGACCAAGGATCGGAAAACGCAGCGTCGGACGTCCACCAACAAGATGTACAGATGATCTTGTCAAGGCTGCTGGTTCACGGTGGATGCAGGCTGCATCCGACCGTGACACCTGGAGGTCATTAAGGGAGGCCTATGTCCAGCACTGGACATCCAATGGCTGAAATGATGATGATGATGAACTAACTTTTTAAACTATCATGGTTTTTTACATATATTAAATCTCCCACGTGGCTTTACACTGATTTCATAAAGCTATCTCTATTCTCATTCCCCAAATGTCTACTAGAGTAACTACAAAATAATTTAAATAGTTACTTTGTTTCTAGACACAATTCTTTCATAATAAATGCAGAAACTGCTTAAACAACTTAACAAACTTGTACCCACACAAAAAGTGTAAAACAAGCTGTCTACAGAAGATTAACTTAATCCTTAGAGATAAGGCTTACCTTATCCTCGCATTTAGGGACCTGTCTAAAGAACTGTGCTTAAACTTAAATCAGTGTTACTTTTCTAAAAGGCTAAGTGGCTAGACTGGTGTTAAAATAAATATTTAATGCCCAAAAAAAATTTGCTCCCGAGTAATTGGAATATGAATATTATTGTAATAAATATATATCAACTATTGACGACCTCTGTGGCGCAGCGGGCGAAGGTCTGCCTGCGACGCAGGAGGTTGCGGGTTCGATTCCCGCCTCGGGACAACTATTTGTATGATCTGCAAATATTTGTTCCGGGTGTCTGGGTGTTATATATGTATAATAAAAAAAATATCTATCTATGTATGTATATTATGTTAAGTATATCAGAAATCTAGCACCCGTAACACAAGCTACGAGCTTACCACGGGGCTAGAGTTTGCTGTGTGAATTGTCCGGATATATTTATTATTTATAAAAAAAAAAAAAATTTATAATAAATAAACAATAAGAAAATACAACAATAGATTATTAAACTACTATCATTAATTTCTGATTAAAAGAATCACTATGGTATAAGCCTTAGACAACATCAATAAAGCATTAAGTTAGACTTGTCGAAATTTTAACACTACCCTAACTTTTACGTGCAAAATAAAATTAAACTCGTATTTTCTGTCTTTTGTATGTAGGTATGTAACATTAAGTATACCTACCTCTATTTATAAAAATATGTCGTGGATAGAGATGTGTAGGATGTCGAAGAGTGTGTGTTTATCAGGAGGGCATCTAGTTGGTTATGACGTCACCAGGTCTAACGTCACAGTCGTCTTCATGTTCATAATAAAACCACAACGAAACGTCCATTATTTATTCCAATTTACAATGTTTCAGTCCATCGACCCAATTTATTACCAACAGATTATTATTATTAATTTATTACGGACTGTTCCAACCGACACTTCAAACAACAAATGAATTTATTGCCAACAGAGGACTATTCCAACCGACTACTCGAACAAGAATACATTTATTACTAACAAAGCACTGTTCCGTCCAACGGCTCAAACAAGAATGTTCCGCTAGCTCGGCCGACGGTCGTATTTAAAGGAATTAAAGCGGTCTGAACCAGTTTTTCAAGTAACAGGCCCGGCGAGGCGCCTCAACCCGTAGCGCGATGCGGCCGGTACAAACCGGTTCTGAGTCATATTTCAACCGATGTTCTTGTCTGCCCCGACACGGCCATGCTGATAGATGGTGCGCGCTCTGCACCAGTCGTTTTTCTGGAAAAGATGAAAAAGTTTCTCTGAGCTAGGTATCCATTCAAAGGTACACTAGCTGATAATTTGGTGCAAGGTTATTTGTTCTGATAATTGGATCTCAACCACCAAATTATCAGCGAAAGTTTAAAACATGTTACTTAGAATGTTTATTAGAAAAATGGATAAGGTAAGCTGACAGTGAGTGAGTTATTATTATTGTTATCAATGTTCATGCTCCACGTATTTACATTGTTTTATAATTTTTATGGCCAATGCTTGCACTCCACGTACTTGCATGGTTATTAAGGTACTCTTGTAATTTCTCATAAAGTAGAATTTTTCTTAGAGGTTAGTAGAAGGTAGGAAGTTGATCTCAAACACCAAATTATCAGCGATAATTTAAAACATGATAGTTAAAATGTTTATTAGGATAATGGATAACGAAAGCGGACAGTGAGGGAGTTATGTTATTATTTTTATCAATGTTTATGCTCCACGCAATGACATTGTTTTTTTTTTTAATTTTTAATTTTTATGTCCAATGCTTGCACTCCACGTACTTGCATGGTATATAGGTTGATGCTGTGGTCTGGGCGGCTATATTACACCGTGGTCCACAGGGGATAGAGGATAATTTGAAAGGCCGATGCTGTGGTCTGGGCGGCTATACTACACCGTGGTCCACAGGGGAAAATAAATAAAATAATGTTAGTTAGGTTGATGCTGTGGTCTGGGCGGCTATACTTCACCGTGGTCCACAGGGGATGTTAAAGGAAAATTTGAAAGGCCGATGCTGTGGTCTGGGCGGCTATACTACACCGTGGTCCACAGGGGAAAATAAATAAAGTGTAAATTTGTGTTTTGTGTAGTTTTGTGTTTTTAAATTTGGTTACCTTCCGTAACGCCAGCTTTTATTTAGTTCTGTCGGAAGATCAGCGTTGGACTCTTGCTAGAGTCCAACACATGCTGAGGCAGTACTAATTTTTCCAACATGTCCCTTCTCTATAGTCTTTTTTTTTTTTGTAATTTTGTGTTTTTTTTTTTTTTTTTTTGTGTGTTGGAAAAATAAAATTATTTGTTTGTTTGTTTTGTGTTTGTTAATAATCTCACGGGCAGGTCGATGCTGTGGTCTGGGCGGCTATACTACACCGTGGTCCACAGGGGATAAAAGATAATTTGAAAGGTCGATGCTGGGGTCCCCAGAGGCACTGAAAATGTTATACTAGGACATACAGTTATTTAAATTGTTTTTGACTCAGTTACACAAACTGATTTCTTATTTGATGTTTAAGATCATAATCCGTATTTTATTACTTAGTTTGTTAGTCTAGTTTGTGTAAAATCTATAGTTCGCCAAATTTTTTTTTTTTTTTCTTTTCTTTCTTTTTCTTTCTTTTGTTTGTTTGTTTTGGTTGCATATTGCTTAAAGTTTACGGTACTTGCCTAGGTAGAAGTGTTGCATGGTAGAACTACAGGATCGTATTCATCCGCCTACTCGGCCATACTGACAGGCAGTGCGCGCTCTGCATCTGCCTCAAAGAGGTCATCGTAGTGCGGGAATGACTGACAGGCGGTGGGCGCTCTGCACCTGCCTGGTCTGCAACTGTCTGTAACAAAGAGATTTGCTTTTGAGTTTGGTATCTGTTTACAACTCCATCGAGTTGCAACAAAGTTTTAATGAAGAATAGGTAAGGTCTCGAAGGGTAAGGGTTCTCGGAGGGTAAGAGTTCTGGGGAAAATTTATAAAGATGATCAACTTAACTTTTGTTTCAGTAGGAGTCTTGCTCAGGCAGTCTAGCATGGGAGGTGGATGGCACGGGCTCGCTTGCAGTAGTGTTTTGAGGGCCTAGTGCATCGTCTTCTTCCACCAACACAGCCCTACTGACAGGCAGTGCGTGTTATGCATCTGCCTCTCGGAGTATATCATCAAGTACTCGTAGTGCGGAAGTGAATCTGTAAAAGAAACTTAATTAGTTCTTGAAGAATATTTCATAGAAGGGGTTCGTAGGAATTCTCATTGGAATTTTGATCCAATTATTTATTTGCTCGGCTTTTTCCTGATCAATTTGCGTTCCATCATTTATTTGATCACTTTATAAAGATGCAGGTAGTTTCAAAACTATGATCGTCTATTATTTATTTGCTCGGCTAAGTCCTGACCGATTTGCGTTTCATCAATTTTGTTTTCATCACTTTTTAAAGATGCAGGTAGTTTCAAAACTCTGACGTCAGTATGATCGTCAATTGTTTGTTTGCTCGGCATCTTGGTCTTGGGTCAGTTTTTGCATCATTTTATAAAGACGCAGGTAGTTCCAAAAATATGTCGTCAGTATAGTTTAACTAAGCCATCTTCTTGGTCTTGGGTCAGTTTTTGCATCATTTTATAATGACGCAGGTAAATCCAAAAATATGTCGTCAGTATAGTTTAACTAAGCCATCTTCTTGGTCTTGGGTCAGTTTTTGCATCATTTTATAAAGACGCAGGTAGTTCCAAAAATATGTCGTCAGTATGGTTTAACTAAGCCATCTTCTTGGTCTTAGGTCAGTTTTTGCATCATTTTATAAAGATGCAGGTAGTTCCAAAGTTCAGATCTGTGATCCCATTTGTTCAAGTCTGTGACCCCACTTGTTCAGGTCTGTTATCCCACTTGTTCAGGTACGTTATCCCACTTGTTCAGGTACGTTATCCCACTTCTGATGTCGTGGATAGAGATGTGTAGGATGTCGAAGAGTGTGTGTTTATCAGGAGGGCATCTAGTTGGTTATGACGTCACCAGGTCTAACGTCACAGTCGTCTTCATGTTCATAATAAAACCACAACGAAACGTCCATTATTTATTCCAATTTACAATGTTTCAGTCCATCGACCCAATTTATTACCAACAGATTATTATTATTAATTTATTACGGACTGTTCCAACCGACACTTCAAACAACAAATGAATTTATTGCCAACAGAGGACTATTCCAACCGACTACTCGAACAAGAATACATTTATTACTAACAAAGCACTGTTCCGTCCAACGGCTCAAACAAGAATGTTCCGCTAGCTCGGCCGACGGTCGTATTTAAAGGAATTAAAGCGGTCTGAACCAGTTTTTCAAGTAACAGGCCCGGCGAGGCGCCTCAACCCGTAGCGCGATGCGGCCGGTACAAACCGGTTCTGAGTCATATTTCAACCGATGTTCTTGTCTGCCCCGACAAATAAAATATATTGTAAGATTGTGTTGTAGGCACACTTATTATACTTAGCTTTAGTTTTCTCTATAAGTGAATGTAAATTCTTTTGAGAAATAAATGTCTTAAACCATTATTTATTGTCATAAATACTAAGACTAGGTACCTACGTCATAACAACATTCGTTTATTTTGAACGGGTCTCACCAATAGAGCCAGCCCATTTAGTTTTTGAATGCCCATTAGAGATCTTTGGTATTACCACCACACTTACCAGCCAGGTTGGTGATCGTATTCAGATGGTACCGTACACAGAACGACACTCCTGTTTTTCTTCTCTGGAATATAAATTCCTTAGTCGATAGGAAGATAAACGTCAGTACTATTCTTAGGAAGCCACCATAAGGTTTTCCCAAAGGATTATAGCATGGGTTTATTCAAAAAGGGTATTCTGAATCATTTAAAGGGTTCGGCAGCACGCAGGTAACATCTCTGATGTTATAGGCTGCGGTAACCGCTCTCCACCAAGTGGGCCGCATGCTTGTCTGCCAACTTGGTAGTATACAAAAAAAAGGCACCATAAGCCAACATGCTCAGTATAAATCAACACAAAAATGCCTCAATCTAAATTAAAACAAAGCAAAAAGCTTTCAAAACATTTGTCAATTCGTGGTCTAAAGAAATTGGACCGGTAAAATGATACAGAATCAATAATTCATTTCGCGTGGCATAAATTCGGTTGCTTCTGAATTTATTCAAGCACCTGTACCGACTGTGAGCGCGGAAACTCTATTACGTGTGTTTCCTTAACAGTTGGAAAAACATGATATAGAAAATTCAAACTGGAAATGTATCAAAATATCTAGATATTCCACTATAGGCTAATAGACCTACCACGCACAAAGTTGCGACTTTGACCAACCAAACTAACTAATTGTAAATAAAAGCTTCGTGGGACTCAGTACTCGCGTTGGAAACTCAATTGAAAAGTCACAAAAATCAATCCATTTCTCAGCTATAACCGATAATCTCTAAAATTGCTTTACTAGAAAACTGCTGACGGAGAAACCTATAAAACAGATTTTAAATCCTAATACTCTCTCGATTTTATTGGTACTTACCGACTGTAAAAAATACCGGGTATTAAATAAAGTCGCTTGTACGATAGGAATAGGAGCATAATATATATAAAATTCTCGTACCAGAGTTTGTTTAAGGAGTTCCTTACTCCTCCGAAATGACTTGTTAGTTTTATTTTGTCTAATATTCTGACCTCTGAGACAATATATAAAATGAAGTATTGTCGTGGGTATTAGCGGAACTTCTCTAAAACTTAGGAGAATAACAATACTCAGTTCTTCTTCAGAGTGAATTTCCTAGAGAGCTATGCTATCCTGGTATTTGATTAATCAAGGACAGCTGCATAACGACATTCTCACACCTTGATTCGACGCAGCAATCACCAGACGGATTGGTGATCGCAGTAACTACACACATACGAAATACAAAAATAATATTGACACCAAAAAGTTTCAGAAAATATAATAAGACTCCATTTTAGCTCCGTACCAATCATGGCACGTATGTATTACGTAAACCAAAGGCCTCTCCTGAAAAAAAATTGCATCGTCAAAACAAACAACATATAGGCATAAATAAAAATTGACAAATAAAACGATTAAACATAACCACACAACTGCAGGTCTTATGGTATATAATTCCCATACCGCGCTTATGTTGTAAAATATCTTTCAGTTTAAGCTCCAGACTTTTTCGCGTATAACTCTAAAGTTACAAACAAGTATCAATACAAAAAGTCTTCAACTCGCGTGCGTTATTGGATCCCGTTCTCATCAAGCACAACCGTGTGCAAGAAACTTCATTAAAACTGCAACCACTTTGGAGAAAACGGGCCGTGTCTCACTGCAAAGCGAGACGACAGAAAGCTAGCTCCAATATTATAAAACTGGCTTAACTACTTGGCATAAGTCTTCCCAATAGAACCAATTATATAATACACAATGAAGCTATAATTGATGATGCGACTTCCTATAATTGAAACAAGTCTTATAAATCCTTTTCTAATAGATCAAATGTAATTTCTGTGTATTTTGTAGGAGGTCTTAAAAATAAACGTGTGTATTTGACGCCTGAGATCTAGTGACTTTACTTTGGTCACGTGTTGTAGGGCTTAATATGGCGTCTTTTAGTACTTGTGTTTCGTGTCCATCCAAAGGTTGCCTGGAAGAAATCGCTTTTAGTGATAAGGCCGCCCATTGTTACACTTTTTTATGTACTTACTTATATTTTTTGTGATGTGTTTTTTGTTTTTTGGTGTGCAATAAAGTATATTGTATTGTATAAACTTAAACCTAGCATCGCATAGCTTAGCGTCACATGGGCACGTGTCGCGTCCACGTAAACAGGTCACGCGGACGCCGAGGACACAACAGCACGTCACTTCAGTTAATGTATCTGTTCTTCGGGCGCAGTGGGTTGTGAGCTCAACCTGCATTGCTTAGCTCATACTTTTGCTAATTGGATTTTTGTTGTACTTATAGTGAACTATACAGATAAGACTATAATGTTGTCTTATTGTTGTTTTTCTGTTAACAAGCCACTGTATTTCACAGAAATTGTAGTTGTGGTAATACACTCGAGAGCAATGAATCCGGGTCACTCAAAGAATCCAAAAAATCTCGGAAAGTAAGAATGCTAGGTTAATGCAATAAATTGTATTTAATAGACAATTTAATACTCCTTAAATGAAAGTTAAAAAAATATGAGTCACCATACATTTTATTTACACAAAATTACATAAAGAAAAAAAACTGCTGATCTCTCCTTAAAACAAAAATAGGAAACATGAAATTTTTGAACTTTATGACGATTTTCTTGAATTTCAATACTTCGTATTACCTCCTCGTGCTTCCATTACTGCGTTTACGCGGTTTGGCATGCTGTACACCAAGTTCCTTATACGATTTTGGGGAATATTCTCCCATTCCTCTGTGAGAGCAATTTTGAGCTCAGGAAGCGTGATTGGGGGAGGGTTTCGTTGTTTTACGCATCTCCCTAGCTCGTCCCAAGCATGCTCGATCGGGTTGATATCCGGGCTGCGCGCTGGCCACTCCATACAAGTAATGTTCATCTCTTGAAGGTAGTCATTCACAATCCTACCTGTATGAGGTCGGGCATTGTCATGCATAAATATAGCATCCTCACCCAAATTGACCATAAATGGACCAACGTGTTCGTTGAGGATTTCTTCCACATATCTTACGCTAGTTAAAGAGCCGTTTTCTATGATCACCAGCTCTGTGCGACTTTCAGAGGAAATTCCGGCCCACACAAGTACAGACCCACCACCGTAGGCTACTTTTTCTTCGATGCATGCTTGCTTGAATCTTTCCCCTGGTCTTCTATACACTCTGTGTCTTCCATCGTGCTTGTAGAGCATAAATTTTGATTCGTCGGAGAACATAACTTTCGACCAATCTTCAATACTCCAATTTACGTGGTTCTGGGCATATCTTAGTCTTGAAATACGATGGCCACGCTCCAGTTTAGGGCCGTTTGCAGGTCTAAGGGGTTTTAAGTTAGATTCAGCAAGCCGACGTCTTACTGTCCATGCACTTGGGTTACTTCCTCCGAGGCGTCGAAACTGATTTGTGAGTTCAGTTCCTGTGAGAAAGCGATTTCGAAGCATGGTGTTCACCAAGTATCGGTCTTCTCGTGCTGTGGTACACCTAGTTCTGCCCGTTCCTGGTCTGGCGAGCTAGGGAGATGCGTAAAACAACGAAACCCTCCCCCAATCACGCTTCCTGAGCTCAAAATTGCTCTCACAGAGGAATGGGAGAATATTCCCCAAAATCGTATAAGGAACTTGGTGTACAGCATGCCAAACCGCGTAAACGCAGTAATGGAAGCACGAGGAGGTAATACGAAGTATTGAAATTCAAGAAAATCGTCATAAAGTTCAAAAATTTCATGTTTCCTATTTTTGTTTTAAGGAGAGATCAGCAGTTTTTTTTCTTTATGTAATTTTGTGTAAATAAAATGTATGGTGACTCATATTTTTTTAACTTTCATTTAAGGAGTATTAAATTGTCTATTAAATACAATTTATTGCATTAACCTAGCATTCTTACTTTCCGAGATTTTTTGGATTCTTTGAGTGACCCGGATTCATTGCTCTCGAGTGTAGTTTTAAAGTTTTTTACATACGTTGGTAGTAATAATTTTGTATGATAAATATTTGAATTACTTTTATTAATAAGTTTGAATGTTTCTGTCTCAGGCTACAGACCCTACTGGTTTCTGAAAGATTTAATAATTTACCAAAATGTTATTAAAAACTTAGATGCACTATTTTGAAAGTTTGATAATAAATTTATTGTATTTGCTGCGATTCGTTAATTTAAACACTAAAGCATTCGTATTGGAATAATTTCCAGTGTACTGCTACGAGCGTGTAATAAATTCGACTTTTCACCTCCAAGAAATTGGATGTTATGTGAAAAATAGTGTCGCTGGGACGTACTCAGGGAACGATATGGGGTGATGTATTTTTTTATATTAACTGTTAAAAAATATGAGTTATTCGAAAATGTGAATAATAAGAAAAAGCTGGTTTATGTTGGATGAATGCCTATTGATCAGCTTATAAACAACTGAAAATTTTGAAGGTACCTAAGCTTAGTGATGGACGTCCAATGGCACAATGTTTTTTGATTCCAAACATATATGTGAACATCCTACAATCATAGATTCTGTAAAAAATCTTCCGAAAATTATCGGTTTTAATTGTAATAAAAAGTATTCATTAACATTCACAAATATGGTGGTTATTTAAATTCTTATATGCATTAACATTTATAACTCATAACTTATTTAATTTTGTTCGTCTAGCCCCACTTCCAGTACTAACTCCATCCCTGGTTTTACTACGGAACGGGAAGAAATTGAAATGTCTGCAGTATTGGCGAATACATCTTAGGTTTGGGTACCTATTTGTACCGATCTACTAGTGAGGGATGGTTCTAGGATTGTGCTTCTGTATTGATAGAGTGAGGGGGGGATGCTTATGATCATCTATAAAATCTAAAGAATAGATTATCAGATTATATTTTTAAAGTTTTATGCTTATAACTAATTTGTAAGTTTAAATTATGTTAGCGAACGTAATGAATGAATTAAGGGATACAATCATTCATAACTTCCATTTTCCAAGTACCTACCTAAATCTGGAATATAGAAAGTATCAGTATGAGAAACGAAAGTAGAAGTTACGAATTATTGTTTTCATAAACAAATAATTACTTAAGCAAATGTAATTCAGTGAATTATAGACATTTTTTACAGTATCTTCTCGGAACCGCAAGACAAGAAAAACTTTATTATTAATATCAAAATTAAGCGAGTTGTTAGGCAGAGTGAACGCGATTCGATACGAAATGTATCGATAAATGCAGTACGATTCAATTCGTCACGTAAGCTATCCTATTAGTTATCGACTATTTATTTTTACGCCGCACCACGCCAATTCGTATTTGCATAATTTGTTAGGCTAAAATCAATGTGTATTGTGTAGGTACACTATGAACACACGACGCGCTGCGTGTTGTGTTTCATCAAGTCGCCAGTTGTTCCGCTTTAAATTTTAATCAAAGACAGCGAAGACGCGTGACAGCGATGTTTCAACACCAATCTTCATCACTTTAGATGAAGAAAATAGACCAACCGACCGTACCACTCCTCTACAAATTCTATTTAGATTATGAACACAATACAAAGACCTCACGTGTCGTAAGCACAGCATAAACTTCCGAGAAAAGGTTTGCAAAGAAATCCAAAGATACAATCGCATCTAAGTAGCCTATTCAAATCCTATTGCCTTGAGTTATCCCTTCTAACCGTCAACAAGCTATTTCTATCACGTGGACATTCAGGTTACGGGTTCAACCCTCTAAAGGTTAAAAGGACTATTTGGACATAGCCGAACCGTGGCCGGAGCGTAATGGAGCCTGGGCCGGGAACTATTTATTTACCACCTTCGTCACTGACCTAGACACGTAGACATATTTCTTTCTTTATATATGATTATTTAATGTCTTTAAAAAACACATAAAGAGGACTTAATCTGAAAAAAGGACTTTTTTCGCAATTGCGCAAATTCAGTTATACGCAGCGCTGATTAATCAAAACCTTGCACCCAGACAAGGCGTCTATGAATGAACGAATTAAATTTCATTCACTCAATGGTTCATTCAATATCTGCTTGGTAGGTACCTGCTACAAAAGCTTTGAGCTTCCCACGTTTGCTGATGTTGTGTGAATCTCAAATATTAATTTTATTTAATAATCCATTTATCAAACTTTCGTATGTATTATAGTATTAATTACACCCTATTTTTATTAAATTCCAGACGTAGCACAGTCCATTACGTTCCGGACACTTCCCGGATAGTGTGAACACAGCTCAAGGTCCTGAAAGGTCCTTCTCAATGGGGCAGCAAATAATGAGACCCTTAGGGCGTTACTGATCGGCTCAATAAGTAATATCTTTATAATAAAAATGGGGGTTTGCTGTTTTATCCGGGCAGGGTAAGTAATGCTTTTATCTATAACGAGCTGTTACGGACATAATAAGGTATGGGATAGTTGATAGAGGACTGTGAATGATAGAGTAGGTATGAAAATCTTTGTTTTGTTTTTAAACGACGTATTAACATTAGCGGTGCTTATGACACACGATTGTGTGTACAAGCCACGGTGAGCTCGGGCATTGAATGTGTTAAAGGAGTTTAGTTACCATAGAGGTATTCTGCGAATCGGTTTGTGAATAACTTCGTCGTTTTTTTATGATTCTTTTGTAAACATATTACAGTTATTAGTTGAATTTGATACTTATTTCGTGTTGTCTCGTAATATTCTTTTGTTTTTGGTACTTGAATAATATTAATTTAACTGACGCTGTATAAATCTTATCCTATGTAGGTACACATTATACTGCCTTACTACTAATTTGAGTCCCGACCAAGTGTCGAATTCCCTAAATTAACTAAAGTTGTGTTTTCATCGAAATATCAACACGGATCCTATCGATACATAATAATTACAACTAACTCAGCCAAACTACATAACGTTTGAAGTTCGGCTGATATTTACCGAAGTTTGGATAAACAGGAGAAACATTTTGTATTAGCTTTACCTAGTTCAAGAGTCAATAACCATAACGCCGATCAAGGGGTGTTATTCTGGTACTTCATGTCGTCTACATTACAACAACGTTCGAAAACAATCTTGAACATATTACACTTAAATAAAAAATATATTTATTTTACTTATAAATTGGAATAAAAATCGAAACGAAAAACCGGCGCTGCCTGTAGTTGTTTATGTAGCTTCTGCAAAAAAGCTGAGTGACCCAATTTGTAGCTATTAATTTTATAATTTTAAGTAATACAGTTTATCTTTTTTCTAAATACAATGAATTTTTTAAATGTCTACGTTTGAAGTAATCGAAGCTCAGTGACTGATCACTGAGTTACAAGTTGAAACGTCGATATCCAATAGGTCCTGACGAAGATCACAGGAATATATTAGTTGTCCAATTAGGCCGGCTCTCTTGATTGGTCAACAGGGAGTTCGCAAGGACGAAATCATAACATGGATATTACCATGTGAATTATCGTAAAAACCTTCGTCAATCTTTTTTGCATGGGACCTGAATTGCTATTTAAGCATTCAGCTTTTATACAGTATCTTAGCGGCGAATACTCATAACTTAATACACTCTGTATGCCAACTTACTGCGATCAGAATACAAACAGTGTGATCACAGCTTACACATATCGACTCTGCTATCCGTCTTCTGGTACCAGTGTTGTATCGACAACTCCCGCAAAATGATTATGTGGTAATTTCGGATCTACACCACACTTTTTAATAATAAAAAAATAAAAATTAAAGTACCCAACAAAAATCCAATACCGTTCATCAAGTTGGTGATGAACTTTTATCTCAAATGATTTTAAAACCTTCGTAGGTTTGACGAAGAATGTCCACACTAGTCATACACATCTTAAGCCCACTACACACGATCCCCAGTGACAGCCAATGCATTGTAATGCGCCATTACCCAATCGGACAGTTTTATCTGTTGGACAGTGAGAACTACCCCTTAGAGACTGAAGCCTAAACAAAATGTATGTTAGAAGCAGCAGGAACAGAGTTTATGGTTTATTTATTTATCTTAAACGAAACCAATAATATATTTCATTGGTTTCAGTACCAAGGAGTTTTTAACGTTCAAAAGTTTTTAAAACTAATTTGTTTGTGGCAGTGGAAAACGACAAGCAAAGGATTCGCAGTTGCATCGCCTAGTAGGTACTGTTTCTGATGTATGAAGTGCTTTTAAACATTAAGGTTTCATAAAAATACGTTAAAAGTAATTATTTTTTTATTCTTTATAAAGATTTTAGAATTAAATTCATTATAAGCCATAGAACAAAATAGTAACATGAGATTTCAAGTAAAAAATCGTCTACCTTTTTTCAATTCACAACTAAAACACAATTTTTGGACAAATTAAAAACGAAATTTGAGCCCAGAATTCAATTCCAAAGAGAAATATTGTCATAAGAAACGTTTAAATTGAGTTACAAAGAATAATTTAAGAATTTTTCCGTTTTTCCCGTTCGGTTTGTTTCGCCACTAAAATTGTTTTTGTCCATGTCGATGGAATTCATCTTACGGTTCGTTTTGTTATTGAAAGGATATATTGGATAAAAGCTATCCTATTTGTTGGTAAATAAAGGAGATTGATGGTTGTATAAGAAGGTTGAGTGCTAGTGCGTGGTTTGTCTTTCTTATATCACGTATTATATGGACACCATTGTTATTTTGAAAGTTCGACGCTTTTGGTCGTTAGGTGCTGGCTTATGAACTTAAATAACCAACTTAAATAATTTATTGTTGGTTTTCGGATTAGTTAGCTCATAGTCTTGACTCTGTTCGGAATTTCAGTAAGTGATTTTTTAGTAGTGAATAATTTTCCCAGAAAGGCGAGGTTGTCGCTTAACTACGAATCCTTGTTTTGACAGACCACACAAAACAAGGATTCGGAACTTTTAAAAAGTTTTAAAGATATGTCATATACCAACTCGCACTTGGCCAGCGTGGTGAATCAAAGTGAAGAAGTCCCCGAGCCCCAGAAGTGGGGAAAGTAAATAAGGTGATAGTGATGATGACTATGATCATAAATTAGTGTAAAAAGACTTCAGCCATGTTTCTGATTACATAAAGTTCATAGTTAAATGTTTATGTATTCCAACTACGAAAATTTATGTATTTAAGTCCCTTACCACCCAAACACAAAGACATTTCCATTACAGCGATATACATACATCCACTACAAGTACACTCGTCGACCCTATCAATATCTATTATAGGTACAGTCAGCAACAGACTGCAACAAAACTCCTTTATATTTCGGATTTTAATAGAATTACTGAGGTTAAAAAGTAATATAAACACTTTATTTTCTATGTAATCATCATCATTATCATATCAGCCCGTTGACGTATATTGTATCGTATGATATAACCTATTGATGAATGATGTGCAAATCTTTTTTCTTTTTATAGTCATCATGATCAAACTCAATTTGTGTTCCAATATATTTTTTAATCAGTAGTGCTTTATGTAGTTTTGTATCCGTAATTCCCGCTCAATATTTCGTTGACTGTACCTTACTGAATATCAGCTCAAAATAATTTAATTATAATCTGACGGCACGGACCGATAATTTAATCTATTTATGCGCTACATTACAGACAAACAGTACAAGCTAGCATGGGTTAACAGTTCTTGACATTTAGGGTGGCAATCATTCACAATATTAGGAGTTTTAATAAAAGCTCATGATATTATTTTTAAAGGGGATTTTTTGCATGGATAAGCTATTTTCTACATCCTATGGAATTGTGAAAATTCTACGCCCATCAATTGTTACATAGGTAATTATTTTAGGAATACACTGAGTGTCGGGCTGACTAACGGCTTCAAAATAAAAATTCAAAATCCCCCCTCAGCTATGTAGCAAATTGCATTTATCACGAGTGGAGCCAGCGAAATTCAGCTCAATCGTGTAACAGGAAGGGGGTACGAATTCCATCCAAAGAAACACGTTTAAACGAACTACCAGCTAAAAACAAACAATATGAAGTGATAGTCACCCTACTCTTACTTACTACTGACATCTCGAGATAATTGGGCGTCAGTCTCGGTCCACTTGCGATCCGTCTCCACCGTAATCTTCTCACCCGCACTTACTGCTCTTAACACTTGTTATATCTACCCACAAACAATACCAGTTTTATTTCTAACCAGCCTTCTGCCCGCTGGCTTAACCGGCTTTATTATAGATTTTCACGCGGTAAAAAGTACATTCGCAATAAAATTTAATTACGAGCGGCAAATGTTTTGACTAGGTAATCATTATATTCGGGAACTGAGAATATAAGCACTTTCTACACAATGTTGATGCTACGAAATGCGTATTTTCAAGCCAATGCAATTTAAAGCAATTTTCATCACACAAACCTTGATTTCAGACAAAGGAGCCAATTCAACCGTCTGGCAATAACAAACAAAGGCAGTGAAGCCCCTCTATAAATCACCATAGCAATAAGCTGACGATAAATAAAAAAACAAAAGTGTATCGCACAGGTCCAATAATTAAAGAACAAAGGCCGAACTCAAAATTAAATTTATTTGACTCAACCGCGAAGTGAAAAAACACCAACATTGGTTCACTGCGGAATTCGGGGAGCGGTGATCGGTGATAGTTATATGGAGATAGCTTCTACACAATATTCTGTCATAAAACCCAGGTCCCACTTCTGGGAACGTGTCCCTAATACAACCCATAATGGGTCTTGTGAATGTTACTTATTCATTATCTTTACCACTTCGTTAGTTGTATAATAATTACATTATTATGTTTTGTGGTTGCACAGTAAAATATGGAGTTGTACTGTCTCAGGCCGGCAAACCCAAAATACCTACTACTTTTTGTAATAAAAGTAGGATGCTAGTTACTTTTAAAGTAACATAATATTTCAGTCGGTTCATAGTTTAATGCACAACGCAAAGTTATACCTAATTATGTATTTTATAAGAACAAATACATTTAAATCTTTATTATGCAACTTATAACCTAAACATACCTTAAAATATATAGTTTCAGTTTACAATCTTAACTCAGATATTTAATAACTAATACAATTGATATATTAAAATTTAAAATCTATGAAACATAAAACCTAGAATATTAATTTGTGGCGCTAAATTATTTTTAAAGAAACAACAACTTACTCAAAATTATTTAGACTTTTAATTTATCTATTATTTATTTAACAAACGACCCAGCTTTTGTATTCAGCCTACGCCAGGTACTGTTTAATTAAAAACGTGGCTCGCAAAGCACAACAAGGCGATCTAATTAGGGCCCAAATGACGGAAAGATTCCAATTATATGCCTAATATTGTCCTACAATTCTTAGATGGATCTCTTTATAGCAAACATCCTCGAAATTGAAAATGTTTTGATGGTATTGTGAGGAGAAGACAAACAGTACCTTTCCGTAAGATAAACAGAAACATTGAACGAATTTCCAGAAATATTTGGGACAGATGAACCGTTCAAATACCTGTTCGGTACCTTCTCTGTGTGTATTATACCTGTAGTTTGTAATACCTCAAGTTGCCTGCAGACTTTTTCATATGACATCGAAGAGAATTTAAAAAGTTTTTTGTGTTTGTTGCAGGATATTAATCTTTTGGTGCTTCATAATGATTCGGTCATCAATCTCTCGTTACAGGTAGAGATACAAAACTTTTACTTTGCAAGTTCATGTGATTTTCTCGAGTTTTTCTAAAGAAAATCTAAGACAATAGATTAAGGAAGAACGATAGTGTCGTCCAGCAATACAATGCTACGTTGGCAATTGTCTTCGATTGAAAACCAGCATTTTGTTGACCAGTTGCTTCATTTGTTTGTTTTTCTTTATATATTTATCTAAATGAGTTCGTTTTCCATGTATTTTTTATGGTTATTTGTTTGTGTGAATATCAAAACAACGTAGCACCTAAGTAGTTACATTTATATTAACTCTATTGTAACTCCTACTTTTTTGACTCCACCTTAGAAAACCGAACCTAAGTAACATAGATACCATAATACTAAGATCAAAAATAGATTTATACCTATTTCTCCACGTAGAAAATGACACACTTTTAGCATAAGTCCGTATTTCTTTAAATGAGTTTTATTCACCGACTACCAAATTCTCCTTTGGCACGAAAAAAAAATCACTTCGGAAATTCGAAAGCGACGATTGTAGCATTGTCGACAGACAAACAAACGAAATATCTTTTTAAAAGAAAGTTTTGGCCCACATTATGTTTTACAAAGATAAATCATAACGCGCAGCTTGTAAACCGAACATATAGTAAAATGACAGACTTGTCAAACTAATATTTTTAACTGAGCTCCCCATTTTTACGTCCTAGGTTAAAAACGCTCCCATTCAGAAACAATATCCACACAAGGCACGACTCCTTACGAATTAAGCCTAACAAATGAATGTTCTCGCCTCGTCTCCGATAAGGAGTTGCCTCTCGAGTTCGTTAATTGCTGAGCTTAGCGCGATCTCTCGATGTAAGCGCTGCAAGCTGCTTACAGGGTTCTTAGCAGTTATCGTGATGGGTAATTAAACTCACACGTTGTGTGGAAGTTGAGAAATAACGTGAATAAATAGAATACATTTTGCTGGACAATGCAACATCAAGCCCCGTAGTAAAAAAAAACTACCTATTTATGACTTTTTCTTAGCTTGATGTGTCTCGCTATTTAGTATAAGGTAGGGAATACCCCAATTCCTTCCATTTTATATGTAATAATAATTAATTTTTAAGTACATCTATAATTGATAAAGTTAAACAAAAACAATTAATAGTAGCATTTGAAACTGAAACGAATAACATACCATGATTTAAATGTTTTTGAGTTTCCGTTTCAGTTTCAAATATAGTTAAAATCCATGATAGGTAGTTTAAAAAGTAACAATTAATAGCTCTCATACAATCCAAGGAAAATTATTATCATAGAAAACACACTGCTTTGCTTCAGCATAGATGTACATGTATTAATCAGCAAGATCATTTATGTCTGTACTACCTCCAAGTTTAGTAAACAGACAATCAGCCTGTACAAATAAGCACTAATTCTAGACACCCATTCAATTCGCGTCTGCTGTAATAAATTACATCGCACCGCAACTAGACCACGACACCAGAGCGAGCTATTAAATATCAATTTCAAGGATATTAATCATCTTATGAAATTGTTCCTAATGGGTGGTATTCATTAGTTTCCAAGGTTTGCTGTTTTGTAATTAGATATATTCAACAGAGATCCTGAATTAATAGACAATAACTTGTAAATGGAAATGTTGTGTAAACCTACCTGTAAATCTATTTTGAATTTGCTCAGAGAAATTGTAATGGATTCTAATTTTGCTTTTGTTTTATTGGTAAGAACAAATAAAAATGTATAAAATAAATGATAAACTCGTTGATATGAGAATCATACCCGAAGGAAAAGTCAATTAAACGAGATGGATTAACACAAAACACAGTGGTGCTTACAGCTTTGTTACAAATACACACATGTTGTGTTTTATCAGAATATAGGCCGGTTTTTTCCTAAATTTAGGATGTCCTTTACTAATCAAAAACTATACTTTTTAACATACCTACTGTGAGAATACACTAACGATTACTTAAATTTAGTTATTAAATAATCGTTCGTGTTTTCGCCTGCAAGCTTTGTATTAAACCATTTTAATTTTCTCGGTTGAAAATCGTGGTTTTAAGCTTAGCCTAACCTCCGTTCAAAAAGTTCCGGAAAGTACTATATTAATTTACCATAGCATTAATTGTCATCATCTAATATGCATAATATTGCCATCATTCCTTTTGCCTCCAAGGTAGACATCAAAATCAAACATTTATTAGCAAATAACAATATTAACCCAGAGATGGCATGTCAAGCCGCCCTTCTAATTGGAGGTACGGTGTTCACGAAGGGTTAAACACTGACATTCCGTAACCCTGTATAATGCTAGGGTTCAGGGGTATGGGTTCAATAGGGTTCAGGGTACACTGCTTCACTAATAGAGCGCGAGACATTACCATGAAATGCTAATAATCATGAGCCAAAGGATTGAGAGATATGGTTACTATTCGGCTAAGAAATTATCTGTGTTTAAACGAATATTTATGAGAATAGATAATTAATAATCGTAGATAAGATTTAATAAACTTTACAATATATTGTTTCTGGCAGAGCCTAACTAAGCCTAACTCCTCTAACACAGGTTTAATTTAAAATATAAGAGGAATTTGGTAAATGTAATATTATAATAAGTAACTTAAGTTATTGATTGAATATATTGAATATATTAAAATTATGTTTGTAGATTTGTAGATAATACACAGAAACAATTTCGCCCTCGGGACAAAAAAATTACGAGCCAATAATTGTTCCGAGAGTCTGGGTTTTTTTATGTTTAATAAAAAATATACACTACCTACCTATGTATTTTTAATTAAAAATGTAGCACCCGTAACACAAGCTTCGAGCTTATAACCACGGGGCTAAATGTTGCTGTGTTTATATTTCCAGCAATATTAATTTTTGTAATTATGTTAACAAATCGCAAAAGTTTAAAACAAATAATTCCTGTAAATAGTACTGGTCTAATTTCCAGTGCAAGTGTGAGTACTGTTACCCCACAATAGTCCGTGATGAACGCAGCTCAGATTCCAAATGATCTCTGCGATGCAAATTGTACGATGCTGAGGTGCTTCGCTCTACGACCTGAGGGTGTTTACACGTTCCGATTTCTTGGATATTCTCGCGGGTGATTATGATCATTATTTTATCAGAATAAAATCAACCAAAATGTTTAGTTAAAAGAACACACACATTTACATACGCTCAAACACACACTCACAACAGTAAGCCATTAATTGACTGTATCTAGGTAGGTCCATAATTTTTGTATCGTTAATGTTAAATTAATCACTTCATTTTGTTATTTCTAGAAACTCACATAATACGACCAAATGTACTTTAGAATAAGATTGTTTTTAAAGCGCACATTTTTTTTCTAGATGAAAAATCCAAAAGTGCATGGCGGGGAGTGAACCCACACCTTCAGAATGAAATTCGATAAGCTACCACTTAGCTAACACGGCTCGCGATATCAAGCACAATACCAACAAAAAAATCGATAATAACTTGAGGTCTGAAAAAAATTATAGTTGAACAAGAAACTTTACTGGTGTCGAGATCGTATAAAGGCGGTTTCACACAGTCAGTTCTAAAGGGACTTCCAGACTGCAATTTGGAATTCAATCAGCTTTTTCTCCGCGGTGTCTTCTTGGAGTAAAAAATGGAGAAATTTATGTTGCCACTTGGTAATTCAGTTTCATTTCAGTGTAATCTTTATACTGTTTGCACAGCTAAACATTATTTGCTGCTATATAATGGGGTCATGGTTTATGAAGAGTAATTTTCATGTTGTGTTTTTATGACGCATTTTTTCTCGATTCAATGAGATTTAGAAATAAAGATATGCCTAGAACGAGGGTCACCCTCATTATCATCCCCACAGCATAATAAGATGTTTTTAATCCAGATTAATAAATTTAAAAATAATAATCCATAAATTATTAAGATTAAAACAGTGTGTAAATTTATAAAATAACGCACAAATACATTTAAACATTAAAAATAAACGCAATGTTCATATTTATATCATAAAACATTGAACTTATCTCGTCCGCTGATATAAGCTTCCTTTTAGAATGTGTTAGCACTTACATATAAAGGCATGTTGCAATAATTTGTTTGTTTGAAAGTTAAGTTTTCATTAATTTATCTTCAAGTTTAAAATGTTTCTCACATAAGTAAAGTGTATTTCTTTTGAGAAAATAATTATTCTTTAAACCAATTTTTTATTGCTCTTGTAGGTATATATTATATAATATACTCGTATTAAAAGTAAAATAAAAATATATTCATGAAATTAAGGTATATTTTTAATAAACAAACAATATGGTTCCAGTTTTTAAATTGACCCTGTGTTATTTATTTAAACTCAATTTGCCAGTGTCAAGTGTTTAAATAAAGTTACAATCTCCACAAACAATATAATATTTAAGCAGCCATTAATTATCGTGTATGTCAATTAATTTGACACGAGCCAAACCGCGTGATAATTTATGTATTCTCTATAATCTTTCGCACTACAGAATCATTCTATTAGTAGTGCCGCCCATTTCAACGGTTTTGTCTAAACTAACGTATAGTAATAATTAATTCTTTTTAAAATGATTGTAAGAGTGATAAATTTAATAATATTTTTTATAGGAGTGGACTTATCCTTGGCCGTAAATGATAACTACACTTTTACTTACGCAAGTATGTTATTTATTGTTTTTATTTTAACCTAAGTAGGACCAATAAAATATTAATCAAAAGGTGAATGCTTCCTTTAAAATATTTTTTAAATGAATTAAATAAGTACTGATATTAATTTCAAACAAGTGTAACATGACTAAACCTATAAACGCCAGGCATAATTAAATAATTTTGTTAACTAGTTTTAAAAAGCAGATCAGAATCGTTGGTTACTACTACTACTATTACATTGATACAATATTTGGTATCTTTACACGTCATTTATTTAAAATTGTATATTATTAACGATGGAGATGGGATGGTTTTTTTTACTGTGCTATTCTCTATGATAAAACAAACTAAATTCTTTCAGTGGCACATCAATGCAGTGAGCATATAGCTGAGCATGGGTACAGCTATGATACATTCTACAGAATAGATGACAGTCTCTTTCGTTTTACCAAGGTAAATAGATGTAGATGGCCGATGAGGCCGAAACACACAGGCACAGGCGATGCTGAGCTAACGGCCCTTTTGTTGTGTCGTAGTTTATAAGATTAATTTGCCACTTTATTTCAATGCCGCCAGCATTCTTGGCACTTCACAATCTGGTGACAGAAAATAATTAAGTTAGTATAATATTGTTATAAAACTTTCTGAAAATACTAATATATTTGTTATTTTATGTCATAGTTCACTGATAAATATTATTACATTCTATTCAAAACGTTCTCGGTTCCCTTCCTTTCTATGGCAATGATTCTTTTTTATGTGAACAAAACAAAAGTAAACATATAATGTATGTGTTTCTAAATATTTCCAGATTACAGTAGAGGATAAAGACCCAGCATATTTCGAGATGCACATCGCCATACAAGCAGCCAGCAACGGCCACATTCTGCTTGCGTCCAAAGAGTACCCTGGTCCTACAGATCCTGTCTATGAGATAGGTATAAATAATGTATTTTACATAACTATATCATTATCATCATCAGACAATATTTGTCCTCTGCTGGACAAAGGCCTCCCCTAGTGAGCGCCAATGCGCCCTGTTTTCTGTTTGACGCATCCAACATCTGCCAGCAGTCTTGCACAAGTCGTCATCCCATCTAGCCAGAGGGCGTAACTACGAGTATTATATGCATGTTTATTCTATTCAGTATAACATTTAGTTTGATCGCTGACTGTACAAAACAGCGATCATTGTTATCAGCCCAATTAACGTAGCAAAATTAGTAAAAATTAAAACTGATTATTAGGTCACAACTTGGCCGAATAAAGCGTCCGAATATAGCCAGATTATCTAGTAGGTACCCGTAACACAAGCTTTAAGCTTACCACGAGGTTTGATGTTGCTGTGTGAAGGTCCTGAATTATTTATTTTAATATATTTAATGTATGAATACTAATTAAACCATCAATAAATTAAAATCTTATATTTTTCAGTGGTTGGAGGAGGTGGTAATCGATTTACAGAACTACGTCTTAATTTAAAGAAAAACGCCAAAAGTTCTGCGAAAACACCGAAAATATTGTCACCGATACAGTTTACCGCTTTCTATATAAAAATTCAAAGTGGTAAGTAAAATATGATTTTGCCATTAAGGATAAACATCCTTAATTTATATTTGAGAAACGCTCTGTGTAAGAATGTTTGATTATTAAGTTCATTTTCCATCATCATCATAAAAACTCTACCGTTTATCCACTCCCAGTAAAACCTGTGTCTGAAATAAATAGGTACATTTTATTTTATAGTACTCCACCAAACGAATACGTAAACGTTATTGCGCTGGTTTCATAAAAACCTGATTAAAACATACTACAAATGTTCGTTATTTCCAGATGGTCTGGTAGAATTCGGCAAAGAAGGAGACGAGCTTCCACTCCTAAGCTACTACAACCCGCACAGTCTGCCCATCAGATACTTCAGCTTTGCGTCGTGGACGGGAGTCGAAGCCAAGTTCCTGTACGACTGCCCAGGGCCTGATGATCTTAATGGTAGGTTTAGTGGTTACACTATCAGAAATGGACATGGTCACTCGCTGATAGGAAAACTTAAAGGCACATATTAAGGCAAGGATATATTGCGCTGAAAAAGCAAAAATTTGTTTTCAATTTGTAAATAAAGCCTGTTCTTTCGTTCCTTTTACACTATTTTTTTCTATATTATGTTAGATATACCAATATTAACTAATACTACGCGCCGCCACTCAAGTCCGTTACACGTTCACGTGGCGCTGCTTGCCTAGATATTAACGTTTCTAATACTGTAGTTCTCGCATTAACCGTAAGACTTGAAGGTGGCGCGGGCTCTAGTAGCAGACTTAAAGATCAGCTTGGATTTAAGGATTTTTTAGTTTGTGGCTTGGCTTTTGCCTGTTAGGTAATCGCATGAGACGCTTTGTGGTTGAGAATTTAAAGTTTGAGTCTGACCTCCAGGATCAGTCCCAAAATCAGAAGAGATAGAACGACAGCTGACAAATGCCGCGGAGTTGAAGCGAAGTCTGCTAATGTCCCGTCTACCCTCAATACCGCCAGCTAACTCTGTCAACGTGAAACTTGGGATAGTGGTGTCCCATGTCACTTTTGATGCGAGAACCACGAAGATGACTACGCACTTGGGTGTGGTGATGGTAAGAATAATTGTTACAAATAACTTTTTAAACAATTATTTTTTTTAACCATATAGTAATAATAATAAATACATACTAATATAGTTACAAACAAACATTCCGAGAATACAACTAACGTAGTTATAAGTGAAGATACAGCAAACAGGTAAACTTAAGCAAAGAACTCAAAGCGTGGTGAACTCAAATAGTGAGGGTAGATAAAAAGCATCCATGATAGAATAGAATAGCATTTATTGTTAAGAGCGAGTATGCAGTGAAAATCGCGGCAGAAACGACTACGAGAGTTGACAACAGCGACCGCGTGCCCCGCGTGGCGCTGGCGTATCGAAAATATTACGCCCAGCGCTAACCAGAATTAGTTGTGTAGCCTACAATCATAGATAAACCCCACTAGATACCGCATGACAAGCGACGACCGCGCGCCAAACATATGGTTAAATCAACCATTATGAAAAGCCCCGCCTCGAAACACGGCTTTAGTTGCGACCAAGTGTCAGACCCGTGAACTTCATATACGTTTCTATAGTCTAACGCAAGTGAAGAGGTCAGCATATAATGGCTACTCGTACAAAGGATGTTCACTTGTCTCTTTTCCGCATTGCGCTTATTGCACTCGTTGTCCTTCTCGGCGAAAGCACGTGTAACGTTAGTGATGTAAATTCTAATCGATATCGTTAAAAATGATAGACGACGTATAAAAGCGGGTCAATTCAATTCAATTCAATTCATTTATTCATACTTTTGGATCACAAAGAACACTTAGTCACGTCAAACATAATAATAAAATATAAGAATAATAATATTTAAAATAATAAAAACAAATTAAGCAGCAATAGTCAATAAATAATAAGTCTCTCGGTATTATTGTATGTAAAAATAAATAAGTTATCCATAAACCGTTTAAATATGTTTATTACTTACTCAGTCAAATGAATTATTTGTGATAAATTTTTCTAATATTATTTTTAAATTTTTAAGTTCTACAGGTTTTGTGTATACCAAAAATAAATACATAATCTACCTACCTACATGATGCTATTTGCAACAACGCCTTTGTTCCAGTCCCCGCAATCCGCATCTTCCTCCAATTTAGGTACGTTTGAATCGGAACAAAAGTATTCTGTTTTTTAATGTAAACTAGTTTGGGTGATCTGTGCATACAATAGACACTATTATTGTAATCTGAAGCAATGCCTCAAATTTTTACACGTCAAATAATATATACAAAATTGAAATGCGAAAGTAACTCGGTCTGTCTGTCTGTTACGCTTTCCCGCACCGATTTTAATGAAATTTTGCACATACAATCTTTAGACCCTGAGAAAGAACAGACTTTTTACCGCTGAAAAATACATGTTTCCGCGGGAAAATATATGCTTACGCGGGAAAATTCGATTTGGATGAAATTTAGTATTGAGATAGTTGCAAATAAAAGTATATGGCGAGAGACTTTCTACCGCGGAAAAATACATGCTTCCGCGGGAAAAGATAATAATACTTACGCGGGAAAATTCGATTTGGATGAAATTTAGTATTGAGATAGTTGCAAATAAAAGTATATGGCGAGAGACTTTCTACCGCGGAAAAATACATGCTTCCTCAGGAAAAGATAATAATGCTTACGCGGGAAAATTTGATTTTGATGAAATTTAGTATGGAGATACATAGTTGCAAATAAAAGTATACGGCGAGCAGAAGTCGCGCGGGGGCAGCTAGTTATAAATGACAAACTATAATAAAATTGGTTCCGCCACAGAATATTATTAGTTAGTACGGCGCACGGAGAAAATTGTCATAGGTCCGTTCAGCACAACGTCTCGCCCCGCACTGAATTGAAGGGCCCGCGAAGGGGAAGATCGCGCATTGCGTGTGTCGTTTTACGTAAAAAATTCGTTAAAAATCGCTGGGATTTTTTTTCGAAAAAGTAAGCTCAGGAGATGATTGGTATTCTTTTATTCTATATGGTGATGAAAATTAAAAAATCTTATGATTAATAGATTAGGATTAAAACGGTTCTTCCTGAAAAAGTAGACGGTATTTTACACTATTATTTCAGGTACTTAAAATAAAAAAAATGAAATTTCGGCCTCAGGAGATAATGCCTTATATGGCATAGATTATTGTGTAATTTTTTCAAAGCAATTCCGTTAAATAACAAGGAAATAAATGGTTTCTGCTGAACCCAAATTTACCAAATTCACATACATCTACGCCTTAAACAGAGACATTGTTTGGTTAGTAGTGTCTTAAATCTTAAGTTAGGTTTATCTAGACACTAGAGTTCTCTAATATAAATTTACAATTAAAATCACACATTAATGTGGTAAGAATTAGCTTAAGAGGCCTTTTACCGGAAATCGCGAAATTGTTCGGTTTTCTCGTCCTAATTCTATGGTTTACGTTAGTTGTTTGATATTACAATTACATCTTTATAATAGTTCGTTTTCTCCTCTACAAAAGTAGTAAGAAACATTTTAGATAACTTGTTTATATATTGAGTAATAATCATTCTCCGGATACATGTTTCGTAAAAAACGCTCGAAGACCTGTTTTCTTAGCTCTAATTTGTAGATTCTAACGAATATGGGCGATCAAACTAATTTTTATTATGTTACGTATATCCTATTCTTCATTTAGAGTAGAGTACATTTTCGTTAAATGCTTTTATTCTAAAGATATACCGAATTTAATATCGACCGAAAATGCTTCGAAACAAACCTCAATAACTCCGAAGTTCTAAATCAATGGGACGTCATATTTATATCAAAATATTTATCAACATTTGCTTAAACTATGATATTAATTTTAATTTGTAGAACGGTTTTGGTAATTTTTTATGAATAAAATAAAACTACCATAATTTAGTAGTTTTTTCATTCCGCCGGCTTTTTCCATTTAGTACCGCGCGAGCGCTTGTCGAGGTCGGACCTTTGTCGGTTGTTCTTGAATAAAATATAGAAATATTTCGTAAAATGTCAGTGTGTGGGACTGTCAATTGCTGTAAAAACGCTGTTAGTGTGCGTGTATGTGTTATTGCGATACTACGACCGACATAAGTTGATCCGTTGATAACGATCAATTGTTATTTTTATTGATAACGATCAATTATTGTTGTTGCTGGCCTAAGAATTGTACCACTTGTTGCTGGCCTAAGAATTGTACCACATCATTGTCATCTTGTTTAACCTTATTTATTTGGAGGTTATGCTGTAGGATGTGGATTGCATATCTAAAGTTATCTATCCTAATTAAAAAACAACAAGGCAACTTTTTTTGGTGAAACCGTACAACGACTAAATGTAATTATGCCTATGATTTTTTTAGATTATGACTAACTTGCCGACCCGCCGACAGCTGCGCTTGCGTTTTTAGTTACTAGTTTATGTTTTATAGCCTTTTTCGATCATTACTAGTTTATGTTTTATAGCCTTTTTCGATCATTTTACTATCCAATACTGAAATCATATTTTAAATCTATGAATAGGTCTTCTAAAATCATAACAATGTTTCTAAAACCATTTAATTCTAAACTTAATAGTTTGGACGTGAGACTCTTCCAAAGTGGAAAACAGAGTGTCCCCCCCCCCCCTCTAATTTCTAAACTAAGAGGATGATAAATCTAGAAAAAATATATATTATACATAACCATAAAAACTAACAACGAAAATTGGTTTGAACGAAATCTATCAAGTAGTTTTTTTATAATACGTCATAAACTATTTCATATAAACAATTGCTGCGGAAGCCTACATGGGCGAGTCCGACTCGCACTTGGCCACTTTTTTTAATATATAAATGAAATATTTTCAATAAGTTCGTAATAAAATAAAAATAAATATAAAGTTCGAAACTACAAAGATAATACCTAAACATAATGATAATAACATGGTATATTTGTGTTTGAATAAATAAAAGTTTCGTTAACGAAACTTTTATTTATTCAAACACAAATATACCATCTAACAAAACAAGCAACTTAAATATATATATAGGTAATATAATTTATTTGTTTTGTTATAATTAGAATTTGTATTTAGTCCGTTCAATTTAGACTTTCGAACTTACATAAAGTCCCAACATTCGACAAAAAAAACATTTAATTACAAACCTACACATCAAATTTCAGAAGAATCGGTTTAATAATGAGCCCATAAGATGAGATGAATGAGGACATTTAACTTCAATAAGACTATTTTCAGTTTTATTCTTATATAGATAATTATTAATCATGAATGTTTTAATTTAAAATTATGTACTTAATTGATTTCAAATAATCAATCAGATTTAAAATGAATATTGATATTATTAAGATAAAACATAATTGATTCAAATATTGAAATAAAAATATCCGCCATTTTGAATTTAGGAAAATATATTAAACACCTATCAATTAAATAAAAACATTAATATAATAATTATTTCAGAATGAAACTGAAAAAAATCCACTCAATAAAATGGAATTTATTCGATGCCATTTTCTACAGATCTAAAATAATTATTAGTATATTTGTATGTTTTAGATCGACGAAGTATCAAGATCATTTAGTATTTTTCATAGAATTCGCGTGACGCGCCGGTCACGTGGTGCATAAAATATCCAATTTCGCAAAACTTCAAAAATTTAACAGGGCTCTTAAAACAAATACAGTTACACACACAGGCAAGGCGTTGCAATAAGTAATAAATATAGCAATAAGTTTATAATAAGTACGCAATATAAGTCATATTATAACTCTCTGTAGGTACCTCTTCATCGTAAATTGTGATTGTTACAGAGTTGGACTGACGACAGTTTAGCGTGGAACCCCACCAAATTCAATGGAACTACTAGCATAAAGTTTCGCCAAGGCCAAATCTGGAGTCCAAAGTTCTTTGTTATGAAGTAAGTGGAACATCTCATAGAAATACAATGCTATATTTTGATATGTTGTAGTGTGGTGCCTAAGAACCATTCTTTCCGCTGATTTGTTGATCAAACTAAAACCAGAAAATACCAACCTATTACGTTCACCAACCCGCTAAATACCAATTTAACGATATAGGGTTACAATGGTACATACTTTTTTTAAACTCGTGCTCTAACGGTGAAGGCAAACATTGTGAGGAAACCGGCTTGTTCTGAGAACTTTGAAAGTTTAAGTAAATGTGTTATTCACCAAACCGCACTTTTCCAGCGTGGTGAATTAAGACCTTATCGCTCTCGTCAAGAGTCTGTTTCTGTGTCCTAGCAGTGGGACTATAAATAGGGATGGACGATGATTATGATAATGCGTCGCAGGCGGACCTTCGTCCGAAGCGCTAGTTATTTAAGAAGATTAGATTAAGATTTAAGTACCTAGATAGATTGAGTATAAGATAGATTAAGGGGCATATATTATGAGTATTGTCTGCGATAACTGCTTCTGCAATTGTAAGAAATGTACCTACTTAGAGATAGATAAATAAATAAATACAAAAAATACAAATACATATCCACGACTAATTAACAAGGGATTTAATTCCAGCTCTGACAGTATCGAGGTAATGGATGGCTGGAACTCGGACCTCATCACGACGGTGTACAGCGGAGAGAGTACCTTCCACTTTCAGACAGAAGTCGCAAGTTGGTGCACCGCAGATGTAGAGGAAACGATCAAGTAAGAGATCTGTATTTAACATTATGGAACTCATTCTATTTGTGATAGTATTGAGGTTATGGACTGTAGGTATAAAGAAATTTGTAATATTGTATTTATATATTTAACTAGTTGACTCCGCTCGGCTTCGCCCGCTTTCTGTAGTTTTCTCACCTTTTAAACCTTCCCTGGACTACGACAAACATTTAAAACCAAAATCAGCTTAATCGGTCCAGCCGTTCTCGAGTTTTAGCCAGACTAACAAACGGCGATTCATTTTTATTTATATTATATAATATAGATAGATAGATTACGATTTCCGCCTCGGGACAACAATTTGTATGATCTGAAAATATTTGTTCCGGGTGTCTGGGTGTTATACATTAATGTTTATTAAAAAAATATCTATCTATCTATGTATATTCTATTAAGTATATCAGAAATCTAGCACCTGTAACACTTAAAGCTTATCACGGGGCTAGATGTCGCTGAGTAAATTGTCCAGAAATATTTTATTATTATTTACTTAATTTGCAGGTGGCCTCACGATGGTTATAGTTGTATGTTGATAATAGAGCCTTTCCAAGTCCATGAAAAAATAATCTTAGACAGAATTGAGGAAGATGACAATAAATATGACGTGGTAAGGACTTCTACTTTTTACTTTTGTACAACAGCGTGAAGACTAGATTTTTTAAATCCATTATCAAATCGATTCCCTCACAAGTACTATTATGCCGTTATGTACTCGTATATACGTTACGTTACATTCTTGTTATTTTATAAGTACCTACTACATTTTTGTGATCACTAACCCACTTGGTAAGCGAGGTAACCTACACCAAACCACTGAAAACTTATAAAAAGTTCTATCGAGGAGATCCGTGCCAGTTAGACGTAATTTAGGTTACGATGATGTTACTAATAATTTTACAGATTAAACACCTAGACACAAAGATTCCTTCTGGTTCTTGGAACGTTGAGTGTGAGGCGAGAGTTTACAACGCTGAGATTTGGAATGGAATCCTAAACGAAGGTTCTGATAACATCACGCACCAAAGCGACCGGTTCACGATTATGATGGATCTTACTAGAAAAGCTACTACGCATAATATTGCGTTCTACATACCGCTATTGGGTAAGCAATTAGAAATTACATTGTCTACGGTGATGGGTTTGATTCCCGCCTCGGAAAAAATATGATCTGCAAATATATTTCCAGGTGTTCTATACCAATATGATAAGAATATCTATTTATATATTAAGTACCTATATCAGAAATCAAGCTTGTATTACGGGTAACACACGCTTCTACCTTAACAAGAACCTAGATGTCGCTGTGTGAATTGTCCAGTACTATTATAAAATAAAAAATAAATAAATATTGCTGGACAATTTTACACAACGACATCTAGCCCCGTGGTAAGCTTCAAGCTTGTGTTATGTTTATATTAATTTATTTATGTAAATCGTTCTGTTCCTATGAAACAACGGGAATTACTGACGTATTTACAAAGGCGTTTAAACACTCTCGACGTTTCGACCACGACAAGAGCAGTCGTTTTCAGGAGGAGTGAGCATCCCGCCTCTCTACACGCGCTCATTTGTTGATTTTGATTTGTTTGCAGTGCTAATAACATTCGTGCTCCTGTCCATCTGCGGGGAGCCCCTGAGTCCTATGAGGGAGTGGTTCTACTGCGGCTGTGTGGTCACTGTGTGCGTGTTCCTCACCTTCATCGACAACTTGGTGCCCACTCACAGCGTACCTAGTATATGTATGTAACTACCTTTGTTTATTACTAGCGGTGGCCGCGGCTCCGTCCGCGTTTTTGTAGGGATTGTATAATAACTGGACAAATTTAAATAGCCTATCCTGTGTCCTAGATCTCTAAATGTATATCTACCAAATTTCATGAAAATCGGATCATTCGTTTAAGAGTTATGGCGGAACATACATACGTACATTATAATTATGTTCTTAACTAAAATTAATCTTACTTTTATTACAAAAAAATAATAAATTCCAAGATAATTAAATTTAATTAGAAATAAACTAAAATGCGATTAATTAAATTATTCAGTTGTAAAAGGACAAAAACCAAATAAAATTCATATATGAAATTAACAAAAATTTTAATAAGCAATCCCAAAAAAAAGGTGGGATTGTATCCTAATAGTTTGTTATTACTACTTATTACATAGAGAGATTTTCAAAGGGCATTCCTATCAAATCTGTATGTAATAACAGAGACGATTCAAAGAGAGGCAATTATTTGTACCCTCTGACGATTGTGCCGATTAGTCGAACACGATACCTTCCAACTTGGTAATCGTTTTAGGGTAACTTTTTATTCTACCCTCATTTCTCCTTATCGGACACGCCAACTCGGAATCTCGAGCTTTTAAGCTGGTCTATTATTCCGGTTAAGGGACCACGAACGATGAACCATATTTTGTAGGTTTGTGTCAGTGTGGTTTTGAAAGTATTATGTCAATTTTCAATTGTGTGGTGCTGGCCTAAGAATTGTTCCATTCCATCCGCTGTGGATGCCGTCACAATGACTAAGGGATTTATACAGGATGTCATGAAAATAAAAATGCACCTTGTCACTAAAAATATCCAAAATTACTCTAGCATAATTTAATAATATAGTCATCTTCTTTCAACTGCTGGATGATTTGGCTACTAAATATTATTACGCTATTGTTAAAATGTAATTTATAAGTAAACTAGGTGAAATTTGACGAAATTCTCCATAATCCGAATTTTGCTATAATTATGTTGTCGACTCAAAATCAATATTTTTTTTATGTTTTGTTATTGATATAAGGTTTCGATCGTGTCTAACATACCCATTGACGAAATTATTAATATAGATAAACTTATTTCCAGTGATATTCTACACCACCGTTATGTACGGAGTCATCTTAGCCCTTTGGCTGCATGTGTTACTACTAACTCCATTGGCTGAGAAACTAGGAAAAACCAGAATTGTCCAAATTATCTTTACGTTTGGACTATTGAGGCTGGTGTTTGGATTGCCACCAGTTAAGGTACGTTCAGTATAGTAAGACGACCTCTGAATATTGTATTTATATTAATGAACTATATCTAATATCATGTTTGTATTTGTAGATATCGCTGAGCGAGTATCAACGTCAAGATGATGATGATGATGATGAAAACACAACACCAAATCATTTTGAAGAAATGGAGAGTGATAACGTCAAGGTCTACGGAAACCCTAAAGAAATGGCATTGGTGATGGATAAGCTGATGCTTGTGGTTTTTTCCATCACCGTCGCTTCAATGTTGGCTAAGCACTATTGAAGGGATCAATATTGCTTTGTTTTCTTTCAGCCACTGTGTTTTAAAGAGAAAATAAAGAAAGTCTTATCTGTGTCACAATTTTTTATTGATATGTCTGAATACGTTTTGAATTGGATCGATCTTGTTAGTGGACGTCCGACGCTGCATTTCCCAATCCCTTGTCTCTATTCCAGAACTTTTCGGCCCCATAGGCCATCTGTTTTCCCCGCTATACTGCCCATTGCCACTTCCAAAGAGCAATTAGCGTTAAAAACTATCATTGATCGATTTGTATACCTTTGCGACTTTTGGATTTTTTCATCGGAATCCCTCTCGCTCGATCGACAGACAGGTCGTCAAAAATAGTACACACGTTCCAACACTCGCTCGTTAGCGGTCCGCGACCCTAAACAATTTCAACGTGAGTTCTACATACTATCGATTCTCGATATCAACTCTCTTTGAGGGAATCGTGAGTTATAATGAATGATGTGGTTAGACCCGAGTTAGCTAAGTGGGACGACACTCGATTATCATACCGATTGTCGTGGGTTCAAACCCACGTTTTCCCTCTGTTTTACATGTTTATTTTTTAAAAATGTATGGGGGCTATATCTTGACTTCTCTCGTCAAGAGAGAAGTCCCTGTGTCCCAGCAGTGGGAACGTGAATAGGGGTGTTATGACTATGGGGGCTATAAAAACACTTGTCCTGCCGGTGAAGGAAAACATCTTGATGAAACCGGCATGTTCACAGCACTTTAAAAACTTCAAAGGACATGTGACATTCACCAAGTGAATTAAGGCCTAATCCCTCTTGTCAAGAGAGAAGTCTTTGAGTTCCAGCAGTGGGAACGTAAATAGGTGTGATTATGATAATAATATGTTTGACATACATGGCATAATGGAAAGCGCCTTGTGTTAAAGAAAACATATTTACCGGTATAAAAACACAATTTTTCAGTTCTCTAGATCGCAAGTAAAGACAAAATAAAATAGGACAAAGTAAGACCTAAACCACAACTCGAACTGTCAACTCAGCGTTTCGAGAACAAGCGATAATCACCAGTTTGTTAGCATACATTGAGGTGCAGCAAGCTTGAAATATCAAACGATTTTTCACAATTCAGCGAACCATTGCAGTTCTATTTCTGCTTGAATTCATGCAATTTCGCAATTGTTACAATTGGAACATGGGTGGATATTAGAAAAACTAATTTTACAACTATGTTGGTTTTAAGAACCATCTCAGTTCATCCACTGATATTTTTCTCTTTGTTTTACTATTAGTCACAGTTCACCCCAAAAGGGCACAATAGGATAGTTCTGAAACACTATTAGCTGATTAGTTAAGATTGCTGTCATCGTTTGTATCACATAACTTTGAGTGGGTTTAAAATATAATTTGTAAAAAAATGGCAAAATAACAGTATTTTTATTTATCTGAATTGAACATGCATTCTGTGGTCTGTGTCAACTTGAGCTGGTGTGCTGCAGTAAGTGCATACATGACATTATTGCCTGTTATCCGTCTGATGACCAACTTTTCCTCAAAATCTGTAATTTTTTCAGGATTAATTTGAAGATAATACAATCTATAGGTATGGTTTCTTCTAAAAACAACCCAATTAGGTAAATTAAAAGACAAAACATTGACAAAATCCGTAATAAAGGAAAACCTCCATCATTATTACAAAGTATCATAACTTTCCTTTCACAAACAGACCCAGCAATTAGCGTCGAACAAGAGCTGTCCTCGGCAACGAAAAACGTTATACTCTCCAAAGTCAATACGCCGACAAAGAACTTTTGAAATCTACGCGAAATCCATTTACCAGTTGCCTCGAATCCGTGAAAAACTAGGGACAGCCGTTACTATGCGTATATAGGTTGGTACGAGATATTACGTCCAGCTCTGTGGAATACGCGGCGGGTTCGGCAAACCGAGTAGGCCCGAAAAAGCACATGTGGTATGAGACATTTTTTCGACTTTTATTCCAGTTCGCCCGTCGGCTTCGTTAAATTATTACTGCAATGTTTTCCCAAATAAAACTAGAACCAAGACCCAACATAAAAGCCCGCATATGGGTTTAAAAATTCAATTTTCGCTTGCTATTTGCGAAGAATGAGCCGTTCCGGATTTTCGTAATCAATTCCCCGCTGAAAACACTTGTAAACAATAAACTTTCGTGCCGGTACACTGAAAGCATAATAGGCTTCAAGTTAGCGAAATAATGAGAATTTAAAAATGTAGTTGCGATTTATACAAGCTACGGAAAAATATCGCATGAACTCAAGTTTCAGGCAAGCTTTTTCGATTTGTACGTTTTGTCTGTAAGCTGCGCAGTTTTATTTGGCGAATGTGAACCGTTTGTCTTTTTGGTATAAGTATCTCAATTTTCACAAAATAATGCATAGACTTTCGTAAATTTTACCCTGTCCTCACTCGGTGACTGAATTTCGAAAGGCGAAAAATGGATCGTACTTTTCTGGTTTCTATGCTGTGATGAAGTGCATAGAGGCATGCATTTCTACCATAAAAGGATTTCAATAATTAAGAAATTTGAAATAATCATTAAGGTTATGGTAGTTTTCAACTACATTTTTAATAATTTATATTCCTGAAGAGAGAAACGTAAATACGGGTGATAATGATGAAGGCGGCCATAAAACTTTTTGTATCAAGTAAATAATTTGCGTAATTTCAATCAAATGTTTACAACTATGGATTATTTTATCACTACACTATCTCTATTATTATATCAAAGTCCTCCACCGCATTTGTCTGTCTGTTCGTTTGCGATAAACTTCCTTAAGTTTATCGCAAACATCAATCTTAACTTCAGTCTTTAATACTAGGCAACAGATTTTTTTCGATTTTAAATAAGTAGAAAGATTCAAGAGGAAAGTAAAATAATTAGGTATTAAAATAAACGAAGCAAGGGCAGGTCGCTAGTATTGTTGTATTGTTTATCCACAAGCCACAGGCGGGTCAGGTAGTCAAACTACAAAGCCCTTAGGTAATTATTGTAAACTGATTAAAGCCACTTGAGATAAAACCTATAAATGATTGAAGTGCAACCGCTGAAGATCTTAGGAAAATGTGTGTACAGTGAAAATGGCGGATGTGAAGAGTTGTGTGTGTTTCATCATTATCCTCACCTCTTATTTTGTCTGTGGAAGTAAGTTTTTTTTTTTTTTTTTTAAAGCTTTCCAAGTGGTGCGTAAAGCCTAGGCTAGACGCGAATGTCTAGATTATTCTATAGAAAAATATAGACGCGATGCATAGGCGCTGGTTTATAAAGTTTAATCAAGGAAAAATGGAAACTCCTAGTAATGGATCTTACCGAGAATCATAAAACATGCCACCTACCTATTAATTTCAGCTTCTGTAATACTTACAAATACGTTAGAATTTGTGAGCTAAATTTAAATATAGATAGGTACAATTAAAAAATAAACATATATAAAATGATAAGGATGTTTTATAGATTTGAATATTTTCAGAAAACGTAATATGCTATTACGGTTCCTGGGCAACATACAGGCCAGCGGTGGGCAAGTTCGAGGTCAGCAACATTAACACAGATCTGTGCACGCACGTAATGTACTCCTTCGTAGGGCTGCAGAATGGGAGGATGACCTCCCTTGACCCCTGGCTTGATCTACCGGATAACTGGGGGTTAGGTGAGTTCTAGGCTAGATTATTATTTAGGCTCCTTGGACATTCACTTAGCGCTACTAATATTCATGGTTTCGACCTCTGTCTGCAGCGGGCAAAGGTCTGCCTGCGACGCAGGAGGGTTGCAGGTTCGATTCCTGCCTCGGAACTATGTATACGATCTGCAGATATTTGTTACGACAACTGGGTTTTCTATACGTGTAATAAAAAAAATATGTATATTATATTAAGCATATCAGAAATCTAGCACCCGTAACAAAAGCTTCGAGCTTACCAAGAGATGTTGCTGTGTGAATTGTCCAACAAATTTTTATTTATTTATTTTTTATTAATTGTAGATTACCTAGTCATGAGTCATGATGAGTATCGTTATAATTAGCAAACATTGCTATGTCAAACTCAACAAGACTCTCTGTTTCAGATAACTTCGGAGAATTCACCGCGTTGAAAAAGAAAAACCCTAATTTGAAGACAATTTTGGCTGTTGGCGGGTGGAATGAAGGCTCTGCTAAGTATTCTGTGGTACGTTAATTTTTATACTTGCGAATGCTTATTCGGGATATTTCGTAAGTTGATTATAGGGTAAGTTTTAATTTAGCGACCTAGTTTTGCCTTTCCAAATTGCTCTACATTTTATTACATGCTTTAAAAATGAATTTCTCGTCCATCTATCATTGTCAATGGGGTATTTTGCACTACGTCTGGTATATCATCTGATATCTATACTAATATTATAAAGCTGAAGAGTTTGATTGTTTGTTTGTTTGAACGCGCTAATCTCAGGAATCACTGGTCCGATTTAAAAAATTCTTTCAGTATTGGATAGTCCATTTCCTGAGGAAGGTTATAGGCTATATTTTATGAAAAAAAGCAAGCGAAGCTGTTGGCGGTCGGCTAGTCTGGTATATTCATCATCATCATCATCTTCCAGATGGCATCGACAGCAGCCAATCGCCTCGCCTTCATCAACAGCGCAGTCTCGATGGTTCTAGCACATGGCTTCGATGGCATAGACCTGGATTGGGAGTACCCCAACCGTCGAGACACCACATTCGGTCCGGCGGATGTGACCAACTTCAGTCAGCTGGTGAAAGAACTGAGAACGATCTGTGACGAGTATGGATGGTTCTTGAGCTCAGCTGTGTCGTCTGTGGCGGCGGCTGCGGCGCTGTCCTATGATATTCCGGAGATTTCCAAGTATGTTTACTTAGGTATTTCATCATTTACAGCAGTTTTTGAGGAATTATTAGAAAATGGTATGGGAAAAATTACAAGATCACAACGTAACCCTGAAATCTTAAGTATGAGTCATAACTATAAAATAACAAATAGTATTCTTTAAGGACTTGACATCAAACAGCGTTTATTATCTTTGGTATCCTTGCCTTTTTTGGTCCCGTATAACGCAGAGGGGTTTGAAAGGTTTGCTTTTGCACACGATCACAAGGCAGATCTTCAATGATGTACCTAAAATAAGGCAACAGTTAACACGATTCATTTCACGTGACACATAGACAATGACCTACTGTATTTTGTTCAAGACACCTAGATATGATCAACATAATGGCTTACGACATGTACGGTGCTTGGGACCCCGTGACAGGGCACAATGCGCCTCTCCACAGGGGGTTGGGGGACGTGGGAGCATCTTCAGAACTGAACACTGTGGAGGCGGCTATAGACTACTGGATTAGTCAAGGTAACCTTAATTTAAAGTGAAAAGTTCATGGCTAAATAGGAGTTTTAATCGAAAATGGAGATTATTTCATTGAGTACTTGCACTACTGCACTTTTTACATGAGATAAAGATAAAGATAAAGAAGAAAATATAATATTTACATACCTATTCTAGAACTTAGTAAAGCGTATCCATTGTAGTAAGTTTACTTTTGCAAGTCATCAATATGTAAACTATTCAACTTTTTTGGAAACAGTTCGAAGAATTTAATCGCTTGAATCATCAAGGCGTATATCAATTTTTATCAAACAATCACTCATAATAGATTCTTTTAATATATTAATTTATATGTTATTTTTTTAGGAGCACCAGTAGAAAAGATAGCTCTAGGAGTTCCTTTCTACGGAAGAACCTTTACTCTATCCAGCCCAAGCTCGACGTCTCCTCGGGCTTCGGCGAGTGGAGCCGGCATCAGCGGACCTTACACTCAGACCACTGGCTTTATTGGTTACAACGAGGTGAGTAGTTCTAGAGATCATAGAGAGATTAAGTAACATTGGATTCTTCATGGCGATATTAAGTTTGATCGCTGACTGTACAAAACAGCGATCATTGTTATCGGCCCAATTGACGCAACAAAAATATTAAGAATTGAAAGTGGTACTTAATTTATTCATTTGTATGAAAAATGTCGGATTAATTCTAAAGATGTGTGTTTGAATCCTGATTTGGGATGATTTACTGTCGTTTGGCAGCAGTGAGCCGTGTTGGCTAAGTGGGAGAACACTCGACTTTCATTCCGAAGGCCATGCGTTTAAACAAAGCCGCGCATTTCTGAATTATTCTTCTTGAAAAATGTATGTGGGCTTGAAAAACACGTGAAGGCAACTCGGCTCAGCATGTGTGTAACATGAGACCAAAGCCACAAAATTACCCAAAATAAGGAACTTCTCATATAGACACACGTGCTGCTAATTCTGCTATACAAATTCAGAGAAAGTACAAGAAAATCCACTGTTTTTGAACAAAGACGAAACTTCAAACGTACAGTTAGCTACATTTGACTAAGAGCAACTGACTCCGGAACTCAGAAACTTTGTCTTTGAGTTGAGAATTTTCAGATGTCTTCTTATTAAATTATAAAAAGATGGCGGGTATAATTTTAACGCTTACTTTAAGCGTACGACGCAGGTCATTATCATTATTTAAAAGTGTACATTATATTAAGTATTTGTTTAATTAAATTAAGTATTTTATTTTAACATGCACAAAGGTATTGATCAATTTATTAAGAAAAAACTTCATAGGTTCTAATTGAAGATTGATTATCTCTTTTCAGTTCTGCCTCGAACTATCTCAAGAAACATGGACGCGCGAATACGACTCCCTAGCAAAGGTTCCGTATGCGTATAGTGGCAGAAACTGGGTATCCTACGACGACACCAGTTCTATCACCAGCAAAGTAGAGTACGCCAAGAGCTTAGGCATCAACAACATCATGATCTGGAGCATCGAAACTGATGATTTCCATGGTCTTTGTGGAGATGGTGATTGGCCTTTACTTAGAGCCATCAACAATGCTTTAGATTCTAGTACAAATCCTACTACTGAACTAACTAGTACAGCATCCACATCTGATATTACTACAGAAGCTATGACTACAAGTACACCATCTACTCCTGAAATTACTACCGAAGCAACTACTAGCATAGCCTCTTCTACTGAAGTTACTACCGAAGCAACTACAACTAGCATAGCATCTACAGCTGAAATTACTAACGAACCTACAACTAACGAAGCTTCTACTACGGAATTACAACCAGAAACGACATCAAGTATTATTACTACAACTGTATGTCCGACTAGTGCTCCAATTGTTACTTCGACAGGTAATATATTTTTACTTTCTACGGAGTTAATAGAGTTAACAAAAATGATAGAGCTATCCATCTTAAAATGTTCCGTGTGCACAAGCAGGATATCAAAGTTGCGATAAATAAAATTCATAAAGAATCAACAACAGCAACCCAGGATAAACATTCTCAGCATAGTTACTTAAATTGTTATCTTTGCTCAAGTTGTTGAGGATTCAGGCAAGTGGTCCCACGACAAAGCTGGGACTGCAGTCCCAGTCGCCTGATTAGTTTTTTCTTGTTTATTTCTTTGGGCGAGTAGGACCACTCGTAATTTTAACCTCAAATCTATTGTTTAAAGTACAGTTGGCATCATGTCTTATTGTCCTATTGCAAAAAATAAAATACCAACATAATAATAGGAATTTAAAAATCCTACCAGTAGTTCGATTGTCGAACTGTTTGGAAGTTTTTTTCCAAACAGTTCTACTGACGCATCGAACTAGTTGGAAACATGTATTTTATTCCAAACTAGTTCCAAATATATCTACTATGATTATTATGGTACAGTCAGAAATGGAACTTTCAATGCATTTGTATCTTGAAAGGAATTTTCCTTTTTGTTATGATATAATAAATCCTTTCTCGATATTATATCCTCATTGAAGGATCACTTATTACAATTTATTATAACTAAAAAAATCCAATAGTTATACTGAAAAATATAACTAAACGGATACGATAATTTTGCATTTGGGCGGGTTTATTTAGTTGTTTTATGAAAATACACAAGTAATATCAATTCGCGTTTTTTTACGCTGAATATAATACTAGCAAAATCTATATAAGGTACCAGGGTAGCAGAAACTATGAAGAGGTACGTAGATTAGTAGAGCTCCATAACTACTCATCCTAGAAAGTCCGTTTTGATTTCAAACGAAAGGTGTTAATGAGACCTCATTTTTCGATGACAGCTGTCAAAATTAAAACTGTCATATCTCCGTAACTACTCATCCTAGAAAGTCCGTTTTGATTTCAAACGAAAGGTGTTAATGAGACCTTTATTTTCAAAAAAATATTGCAATATTTTCAACTAGTTTTAATTTAAATTAATAATTAATTATCAGTTTCAATTTTGACAACTGTCATCGAAAATTAAGGAAATTATTAAATTAATTAATTTAATAATTAAATTATTAAATTAAATTAAATATTAATTAAAATTAAATTAAAAATTAAGTACTATCACTATAAACAAATAAAAAGCATTAAACAATCAGTTATTATTAATTAATGAACAAAATAATCACAAAATTGATACATTGGTATTTGTTAAAAAATAATAATTATAAATTGAAATTAAATAAAGTACCTAAAATTCAAACATAAGTTAATAAATTAAAATTTAGACACAAATATAATAATCACAACATAAATTATTCGGAATTCACACAGAACGTTAAGCAAACAGCCATATAGTCATTCCACTTGTCGTCAAATATATCACAATCTGCATTCTGGACAAGAAGTATGTTTATAACGAGGGTGCATATCATACATAAATATATTAAAATAATAATAAAAATATAAATATATAATATAAAATAATAATAAAAATATAAATATATAAGCCTAAGTTATAACATATTATAGTACGGGAGGCGACGATGCTAAATGGGGATTAACTCGAGCGTCAAAGAGACCTATTGGGTTGCATTTGGTAGAAGAAAAAAATTGTATGAGACCTATGTGTTTCATCAGTGGGGGAAGCGACCATAGATAATTAAAAACTTATTCAAAAAAATACTGTTGTATAGACTTACTTAAGCGCGTCAGTTAGTGATAGATTCTATGAATCAGATTCAATAAATTGAAAATCAGCTTAACATACTTACATACTTAAAAATAATTTAGGAAATATGATTGATAATATACGTTTGTAAATCTGATTGTTTACACGATTGGGATGGAAGTACGTAAAAGTTAAAAAAATAAAAATCGCGACTCATTTTTTATCAAAAAAAAAAACAAAAAAACTGGCATTTCTAAAGGTGTTAGAGCGTCAGATTTAGATGTATATGGTTCATCTCTATGTTCTAATTCTACCATATCTTAATCTGACGATTATCTAAAGTGATTCTCCTAATCTGACAAAAACAAATTTTGTTCCCTTATAATTCACGTTCGAACATAGATATAATTTTTATATTTGGTGGAGGTACTTGTCTGGGTACTAGCTATCTCCAGTATCTTAATCTGACGCGCTCGAGTTAATCTAATCTAGTAGTAATAAATAGTTTTTATGACATTCTTACAAAAAAAATACAATAAAATAAATCCTGAGTTATGTGATTTGATTTTGCTGTTAACTGTACATTAAAGCAAATTGGGTATATGGTCCCAGTCGACCAATTCAAAAATGTGTTCAGGCGTCTGGGACTGCAGTCCAAGTTTTGTATGGGCCCACTTGCCTGTGTCCTCAAGTTGTTTATCCCCTATGGATTGTTAGTTTATTGGCGACACACCTTTTTATATTTCTTTCATGTATATTTTCGTCCTCTTTGTTTTTTGTCATTAATTATTATTTTTGCAGTTATAACACCACCTCCAATATGCACTGAACAAGGAGCTGTCAGTAATCCATTCGACTGCGGTTCTTTCTTCGTTTGCGTGAGAACCGCACTGGGAGGGCTGGAGCCGATACAACTCACCTGCCCAGCTTCTCTTCACTACGATGAAGTGCTGAAAGTGTGCAACTACCCGCAATTCGCCAATTGCACCGTTTCTGTTTGAAATCGAAATAAAAAATATAAATAAATTATATCTTTTGACCTTCTAAATCAGTTTGATAGAATCCCCAGACGTGCTATTTGGTAGTATGCTAATTGTCGAGAAATTACTGAATATTATTTCTGTATAGGTAACCTTTGGCTTCTGATTAAATACAGAAATAAAAATATTTCCATGTTCATAATACACTTAAGTATATTTTTATCAGTTTAAGTTATGCATATCTACTGCCTTTACTCGGGGCTCATACTTTGAATCGAAAAATTAATAATAATACAATGCATAGCGAAATTTCGACACGAAATTTTAAGTGAAATAGTAAAGTGAGAAGTTTGGCGTCTAATTAGCATCGATCATATTGAACGAGAGACTCCACTTAGTCTGCATTTTCTTTAAAAACTTCGGATTCAGCATTTGAGGCAAAAGTAAGGTAAATTTCACCCAAAGGTATAAAATCTAATTGTGCTACAAACTAAGCAAACCTCCAAAATTCTCAACACATTTGGAACTTTCTAACCCGAGTTTTTGATGGTCACAGGAAAAAGAGAAACACAATTTTTACCGCGCTTAATAAAACGTATCACGTAATGCCAATTTGTCTCTCAGTGCTGTTTCCTAAAAGCTTCGGTAGGTAATAAAACAACCATTTGTGAGTTTGGAAGTCCGGACGTGTTTAACCATGAATCAGTACATTTATGGAGCATATCTATTACTAGTTGACTAAGCGAGCGAAGCGAGTAATGCGTCTTCGTTTCAGGGCGGGCTGTTAGCTTAGATGTACAGTTTTAACGATATTTTCCATAGGACTGCATTTTTATTACTACCGATTTGAACAGGTTCCTAATAATATTGAAAACGTTCGAAAATAATTAAAGTGATGTTTTATATGAAAATATCGTTAAAACTGTACCTATCTAAGATAACAGCCCGCACTGAAACGATTTATGTAGATAGGTAAGTACCTACCTACTACATAAATTAATTGGTAGTAGCCGTAGCTTATGTTCGGTTATCTGAGAGTATATACTCACCTAGAGCTTTTCGACGGACATCCTATAGCTTCCCTACCTACTTACTTTCCAAAACATTCATAAAAGACAATGCAAATAGTCAAGGAAGATTTTAATAAAGAATATTACACTCCATCCAGGATCAAAAGGCCCCAGACTTAATAAAAAAAATTGATCCTTTTTAAACCAAGCAATTCATATTCATGAATGAAAATGTTTTTTTATGGACTTTGAAAACACGTCTTTTAACGGTGAAGGCAAACATCGTGAGGAAACTGGCATGTTCTGATAACTGTCATCATTCACCGTCACTTGAATCCTGTTGTCCAGCATCTCTCGTCAAAAGAGAAATCCCTGTGTCCCAGCAGTGAGAAAATAAAAAGGTGTGATGATGATTTATTTATACCGATCCGGACCAACAATTACAAGAATTTTCACAGCGAGTCAAATTGTAAACGGCTCTGAAGCATCCTCAGCCTGAGTCAATGAGTGAGTCAATAAGTGAATAGGCTTTCACTCATTCCAATCCTCTTCAATCGAAACTCTTCACAGCTCTTGTGTGACAATCGCATGTCTGATTGGTTTAACGTTAACCCTCTTAACTTTTCCGGGCCATTCAGCCTGGACAGACCGGGTCAAAGCAATAACCGTCGGATATAATCGTGGAGTATTTACACTAAGTGCACTTCAGTTTATCTGTGCTTCCGCGTGAATGCGTATCGTGTTATTCGTTCGGTGTGACTGTGCTCGTAAAGTGGCGAACAAAAGTGATTTAAATAAAATGTTTCAATACGTATCATCATCGATAGCGGGTTTACCGGCGTTGGTGACTTATCTCGCAACCGAGCGCCCATGCAAGTCTACTAGTTAGGTACTGGGCTATTAGTTAGGCTCAACCTGTCATCACCTCGTCTTGTCACGTTTCGTACTTAACTCAATTTAACACTTTCACCGCGACATCCTGTGTTTAGGTGCATCCTGCAGGGCTGCACCGTCAGTGTAGATGTGTAGATACGTGTGTGAGTTATGGGCGCTGATTGTGCTAGTTTATGGTATATGACATTGGTTCCACTGTCTTGGACCAATTCAAGCTTTCTAAAATGGCACTTTAATTACCATAAAATTCTTAGATACTCTTGCAGTTCGACCGTTATAGAAACCTAGATATATGTTTTTAATTTATAATAAAAAACCCTATATTACTTAATAGACCAGTGCAGTTAGCTTCATAAATGGTCAAAAAAGGAAAAAAATAGTAGTAGAATGAAACCCATTAGAAAAGGAGGGGAATATGATAAAAATGAAAGGAAAAATAAATTACGGTCGATCTGAGTTCGGGAAGTGGGAGGGGGTGGGCTTTTAAGGGGAGAAAATGGTTTATCTCGATTTGCGGTGAAACTACAAGTCCTATGAAAAAAAGTTATATGGCAAAGTTGTAGGTAATAAAACGACCTACAACTTTTAATTCACAAGTTTTTTACATAACCTCAAAACTTATGTGAAAAATTCAAATAACCAAGTTTTTCGTTTTTTTTATTTATCTTTTTCAAAAATAATTATTTTTCTACGAAATTTGGTGAAAACTTGCCTATTTATGTCCTTAATACACTGTGATTTACTTGATTGAAAATATTATTGTTTTCACCTTATTTTGACTTAATTTAATAAAAAATAGACTATTTTTCAATCGAAAATTCACGTGTCAAAATATTAGCTTTTTTATAAAAATCGGTGTGCTTTTTGTTTGTCAAAATCTCTATTTTCTGATAGTTCAAAAAAATAATATACATTACCATAGTAAATATTCTCAGAAAATGCACAAAACCGAAACAAAAATTTGTATCATTATGTACAACTGCATCATAAAAATGTGATTTTGTCTTTTCAGACTATATAATAATAATAATAATATAATAATCTGTTTGTATAATGTGCAATAAGTCGGATTATAAGCAATTATATGAAATAAAAATTGCAAAAATCACATTTTTATGATGCAATTGTACATAATGATACAAATTTTGTTTCGGTGTTTTGCATTTTCTGAGAAAATTTACTATGGTAATGTATATATTTTTCTTAACATTCAGAAAATAGAGATTTCAATGAACAAACAGCATACCGATTTTTATAAAAAAGCTAATATTTTGACACGTGAATTTTCGATTGAAAATTAGTCTATTTTTTTAGTAATTAAGTCAAAATAAGGTGAAAAAATTAATATTTTTAATCAAATAAATTATAGTGTGTTTGGGGCATAAAAAGGTAAGTTTTCACCAAATTTCGTAGAAAATAAAATGTTTTTGAAAAAGATAGAAATAAAAACCAAAAACTTAGTTATTTGAATTTTTCACATACATTTTGACGTTATGTAAAAAACTTGTGAATTAAAAGTTGTAGATCTTTTTATTACCTACAACTTTGCCATATTACTTTTTTTCATAGGACTTGTAGTTTCACCGCAAATCGAGATAAACCATTTTCTCCCCTTAAAAGCCCACCCCCTCCCACTTCCCGAACTCCGATCGACCGTAATTTATTTTTCCTTTAATATTTATCATATTCCCCTCCTTTTCTAATGGGTTTCATTCTATTACTATTTTTTTCCTTGTAAAAAATTAAAAACCCTGGTCTATAAGGACATGAAATCTTATCAATTGAATAGTAGTTTTGTTCACAACTGTACCTTCGACAATGACGTGTGGGGGAAATAACATTGTGTTATCGACATTACAAGTGGCTACCAGCTAAGTTCAAAGAAATTAATTATATGTGTAATGTTATCATTTGGCATTTCAAATTCCTTACACTGAAGGACCATACCGAATCATCATCATAAACGATATGACCTCTACATCGTAATTATCAATCGGGTTGATTGATATTGCATACCATAACTGAGCACTGGTCCTCTAATTAGAACCCATTATTGAATCTTAGGGGATGGTATCATGCTTTGGCGTAATCACAAGGATGTTTCGCAGTAAGTTTGTATTGAATTTACACAACTCGGTAATTAATGACATATAAATAAAAAAGTTGGTTCATAATGAAAAAAGAAAACTTTAAATTGATACTAAGTAATTTTATTCATCATCTATTTCTAAATACAAGACGGGTGGAGACCGCTTATTCACAGATCATGTTGATAAATCAATAAAAATTATTATAATATGATTTCCAATACATTTTAACATAATTTGAAATAAGTACAAAGGTATATGAGCATAATTTTGAGCAATACTTTTGTATTGTCGTTGACATAAATATGGAGGGGAAACTTAAATTATTAAGTACACGATTAAAGCTTAAAGATAGGTATTGCCGAAGTTTTGTCTTTAAATCGCAATAAAAATACTGTAATAAAATAGTCTCAGATTACAGAACTATGGACATAGAAAGCCATTGAGTTCACGTGGAGTAAAGCAATAAAAAATTGCACAACAAACGTCTAACATTAAGCTCAGTTTCAATTGTTTTTCGAACATTGTTTTTGCTTTTCCGGCGTCAAACGATCTATGTGCTCTGTAATCTGAGACTAGTATTAAGACCCCTCGCAAACTACAGACTTTCTATCGGCCGACAGTTTGGTCGGGCTTATAATCAGTATGAAGATGTATGCAAGTCCGCATACTACACGATTTGGTATCGGTCGAAAAACGTACTAACAGCCCAACCCGACCAAACTATCGGCCGATAGAAAGTCTGTAGTTAGCGGGGGGTCTTAAACTTTATACGATATTCGTGGTATTTGGTTATTACTAATTTTTAAATTAATTGGATATAAACAATTATACAGTTAAACTAGGAATTATGGTTTTAATATTTAACTTGATTAACAATGAATCTATTCTTTCGTTAATCCGTGAAGATACTAAAATTGTTCAACCAGTTTGTAAAATACTTTTAGAAGAATAAAACTTTATATGTATACTATTTCATACATTTGAGGTTCCCATGTCAGTTTTCTTTTATTGAATAGGTAATTATTTAAAATGTTGTAACACTTATTCTGAACGATGTACGAGAAATATTTTACTTTGACTTAGATATATTTAAAATTTTGTGTTAATGAAAATGAATTGAGATCTAGAAGGCACGTTCGTGCTATAAGTATAATAAAATTGAAACTTTGAACCATTAAATTCTAGACAAAATATGAATATAAGTAAGCGTAGACTGAATATTTCTGTGTACATATCAGAGTATGATTAAAGAAAAATGCATATTGCAAGGAACGTCTTAGGTCTAAGAAAAATACTTAGGAAATGTTGTAAGGAACGATAAATATAAATGCAGTTTTGACCATAACAATGTATACGATAGTGGCCGTATTAAAAGTGCAATGTAATAATAATTATCAGCAAAATTTGCACAAAAAAATGGAAATCATCAAATTAAAATTACTCATGTAATTTTCTTGTGCACAAAAATTGTTTATCTATTGTCTATTTAATTAAGAGAAATGTAAATTTATCTACTTAAAGTTATAAAAAAATGTCAATGTTACCAATATAATGGTGAAATAAAAATTACGAGTAGGTTCGGCAAAACCTAACGTTCCTAGTTAAGGAATGACGCATTCAATAACATATTTATTGTCATGATGTTTTGAAGCCAAAATTACCACTCCGAATAAAAATAATCTAGATTAACATTCATAAATCTAAGTTAGACTTTACTGTGAGAGTAAATTAATTAAAATTAATATATGCCAAATTTATTGCGAAATTTAGAAGACTTCATTACAGATATCTACGTATAACAATAGTATAATATTTTAAGATATCTTACAACAACTGTAACATCAACATCATTATTATATACACAGTATGAAAAGATCCTAAACAAGAAAATAGTTTTATATATCACTTTCTAAAGACTAAACAGTAAAAAGGATTACAGTAAATGCGCGAAAAATAGTCATACATAGTCTTATTATAAATATATGCAACAATAACTTGAGTGCTGATCTGTTTATTTATAATTTTGTCTGTAAATTTATTATAGAATCTATTAAGGTCTTATTTCTTACAATACATTCACTTGAGTAACGTAAAAACCTAGGTATAGTCGATTAAGGTAACAAAACAGGAACCTAGTTTTAACCAACTGCTACACGACATGGAATTCGCACTTAACCTAATAAATGGCCAAGTTACGTGGTATCTAATATATAGATTTAATCTTTAATATTTAATGTTTAAGATGTATAAAATGCCTGGGAATGTGCAAAAGGAATCTTTTTTTTTTTCATTTTAAGAGGGCGTTATCAATTTCTGCAATTATGGCAAACATTAATTTAAAATAACATAAGTATAATGTATAAGATTATTAAAAAATACTTTTATCATTTTTAATCCAAATCATGGAAATGGCCGGAATTTCATGAGAGCGTTTCTCTTGAAATGCCGGCCATTTCCATTGTTGAAAGATTTATTGATAGAAGTAAATATGACATATAGAGGTAATTACACAAGATAACCTCCATACTATAAATTTTAGCTTTAGTGGAGAAGAAACATTAAAGTAGGAATCAATTTTAAAATTTCATTACAATGACTATAACTGTCTTCTAATATACCATTTATTATTAAATTGCTTAAAAATAATTTTAAAATGTGTGTAAGATGTTGAAAGTTATAAATTAATGTGAAGTCTGAGTGTAATGTCGTAATTAGAGAAATAATATACAGATTAAAGTATATATGAATAATTATAAAAGTCACCTTCAGGGTGGAATTTGCCAGAGATCAGAGCCATTAGAGAAAAATTAAATTATCATAATAAGCTTGAGGATTTTTCTAGAAGACTGTTAATATCGCCCTTTATAAAATTACAATAATTATGATGTATTTTAGAATTAAAACTCAGTAGTAGATTAAAGTACCTTAGAGAGTATTTTAAAACGTAAAATACTATACACACTCCACAATTCTTTTCTCACTTTAATCATATCACAATCCTTGACAAATTTAAATATTTTGTCCAATCTCCATTAGAATTAAGATTTATTTTACAAATTTAAATTCATTACTGAAACACGTTTATATTTCATTATTGTTCACATCAATTTAGACAAATTTTCTACTTTTAGTATTACACTAATAAATATTACAACATATTTACAATTCAATATCATAACATTTTAACCAGATTTAATAGGTAAAATACTACATTTAACATTTAAATTCCGAGTAAAATATTTGATTATTATTAAAATACGTATTGAATGAAAGAAAATAAGTATCAGACCATTTATAACCTTGATTAAGGCATAATTTTATATATACTTAGTATAAATATATACATGCAACATCGAATAACAAGTCTTTTTAGACATTTATATCATAATTCAACAATAGATTTATGAACATCAAAGACATTTTGGATGTAGCACAGAACTATCCAAAGAGATATAACAAATTTCAATTTAACAAGATATTGAGCATATTTTGAGATTTCAAAAAAGTGTTACAGCTCTCAACAATATAGTTATTTAACAAGATTTTACTTTATTCCAAAAAGATAAATAACATCTATCTTTCAACAGCTAAACCTACTTTCAAACAACTATTAAGTATGTTTAAACAGGATTTGAGTTTAGTAATCTTGTTTATTCTTATACATTATCATGTTTATCAGATAACTTTATTATCAACTTTGATTTCTAGATATAATTTCCCTTAAGAATTTAACAAATTCACTTGCAGAGGAAACTGCCTTATTACCAAGAAATAACGTTCAAATTGTCTTATCTATAATACTAATGTCTCTAGACGTTCCCAATTTAGACATGGAAAGTTAAAGCTTAAGCTAAAAAATGTCTTTAAGCAAAATAATACTTTACAGCTACGAAAATAGAGATCACTATAATGGAATGTAGGCTCAAATATGTGATATTATTTATGTAATAAATTAGCTTAGGAAATGGCGTTGATAAGTATTCTTAGCTTGCCTAAATGCTTTATTTAATACAGGAACACAAAATCTAAAAATGATTTCTATAAGTCTTTTAGATATACAGATGATTAGACACAAAATATCCTGACTAAAGAATAAGTACTATCATAGTTCTAATAAATTATTTGTAAAGATAGCTGTTCAGTATTGAAAAAGCACTGGATATAAAAATATGTTCAGGAGAGGTAAATAAAAGAATGGTGGAGGTAAAATAGGATTTTCTAAAAGCTGCCAACAATAATTAAACCACGCACTTAATCGCTTATCTTTAAGAGAGTTAAAATGGGGGTTTTCTAATTAAAGCTGCCAACAATAACTTTAAATTAACATTCCATAAATAAGTACAATGCTACTTAAACCGCATAAGTATGTCAAGGATTTTAAATAAAGGTAGTAGTCAGATAAAAGTCCCAGGGGTTTAAAAAAAATGTGTTCATGATTAAAAAAAAAAGAAAAAAATGGTCCATAATAACTGGTGATTTACCTTACACAAACCGCATAAAAAAAAAGAGGTTTCCAGATAAAAGCTGCCAACAAAAAGTACAAAATAACTGTTAAATGCCGCAACACAAACCGCATATATCAAGGAAAAAATTAAAAAAACGTTTCCAGATAAAAGCTGCCAACAATAAGTACAAAATAACAGCTAAATGTGGCAACACAAACCGCGTATGTCAAGGGAAGTCTAAGAGACGGCGCAGTCTCACCGGCGCGCGTCGGGGCGGGACCGTCAGAAGAATATGACCTCCTCCTCGTTGGCCGGTGGGGGGGTCGGCTCCGGTGAACGCACGCGGAACTTGTCGGGGAGCTTTGGGTATGTGTTTGTTCTGTGGATGGGATAAGGAAAAGTTTAGAAAATGCGTTTTAATAACTTTTCAAACTGTCATGGTTTTCTAACTATATTTACAAATCATCATGAGAATCATAGTATGTTACCCGTTTCATGTTCAAATAACTTTTTTGTTATTTGTAGTTGTTTTGGCTAAGTGGGAGCACGCTCAAAGGTTCAGTCTACATCTGGATTTTCCTTCTCCAAAAATGTATGTGACTTTTAAACAAGTACTTTAACGGTGAAGGCAAACTCGGGAAGAAACCGGCATTTTCTGCTTTGAAGAGTTTAAAGGACATGGTGACATTCACCAACCTGTATTTATAGTAATAAATAATAAAATTGACCAGCGTGGTGAATTCAATTAAGTTCTTATGTAAATAAAGAAGTCCCTGTGTCCCTGCAGTAGGGTCGTAAATAGGGGGGAGGAGCTTATGCTCATCCTAATCAATTTGCGCAACTGTGCGTAATTATTGTTTCATTATTTTCCTCGTGTAAGACCTTATTGTGGATCCAACCAGAACTGTGTATCCATTATGATATCTAGAGTAAGCATACTAATATGACTGATAACTATAAAAACCCAGTAGTCACCTAGTAGCCTTGTTAGTCGGCGGCGGCTGCGTGGGCAGTGGCGCCGGTGAAGACCCCGTCCTCGTGTGGTGGATCACTAAACCATGGGGTTGTTGCTGTTGTAACTGGAAATAAATATTTTTTATTAATGTTTACTTCTATGCCATGTGTAATAAATACCACCCCTTCTATATTCGTAATAAATCTGGCGCCAATATTTAGTATTTTATAGAACATTGACTCTGAGGACGGCAGTAAAAGCATATTATACTGCCATTATATTACACAACTTCCTTGAATCAAGAAAAGGTATTTATATTGATTCGTCCTCCTAGAATAACATGTAGGTATAGTAAAACCATTTTTAAACTGAACGCCCCTCCACCGCGGTTACACGTACATGCAAAAAGGTGTATAGATACAACACACATAAATTGATCTTTGTCATTGGATGTTCAATGACGTATAAACAAACGGGCCCCTAGACATGTGGCATCGCTAACTTCTGACGTGCGTAATAGCTTAGACCATAATGATAATAGGTTTATGTCAAATCCATACATTTTGTACTTTTTTACTAACGATGTCGACGAACGTGTAACTTGCCAAATGTCAAGCCTCCACGGTGTCACTATGAAAGAAAGACTGGATCTGTCGACCAACTAGTGCATTAATGAGCCGAACGCGCGACTGAACGGACGTGTCACTCAAACAAAGAGCGCGCTCCCCGCCATACAAATGCCTACACGGGATTGGTCGCACAACTTATTGACAACGCAGTGCGCGGATGAGTCCATGTTTACAGTAAAGTTGTAGCACGCACACAAGTATAGTGATGCAATACGTATTTCCTCTCACACGTTGAAATTATCACGGTTTTGTGGAGGGGAGTTCATTTTAAGATTGGATCATCTATACTTACACATTAAATCTTAGTCCATAAAATCTGTCTTTGTTTGAAAAATTCATATTGAGATAAACGGGCAAAACACGAACCTCAATTTTCGAACGTTTAATTTTTGTGCACTGCGGACCGGCGAGCGGTCTCGACCCGTGTCCTTGCAGCTTTTGGTCCTGAAGAAGTCCTACGTTTTGGGACAATACTGTTGACGTTCGAGGTTCGTGGATTGCCCGTTTAACTCAATATAAATATCTTAGTCCGTTTGCTAGAAGAGAATATAACCAATAACCATGCTCTAACAACGAAAGCTGAACAGACAAAATGGTTGTACATCGATAGTGTGTTGTATCTACAAGAGAAGGTCATAAGCCTGCCTGAGCGGTGAGAGAGATTGCCAATCTGTTGTTGTAATTTGTGAAACGTTTACTATACTTTAGTTACTTATATTGTTAATCTATTGTTCATCAACAAATTGTTGAACATTGAATACTAGTTATCGTCATAAAAATCTCATGTATAACTTTATTTTTTAGATAATATTAGAAACGAGTAGTTTCACATAAGACTACAAGTGTAGGTGTGAATGCAATGGGCAAATTAATTACGGATGGTGTCTAAATTTATTTGAATCTTGTGCATGCATGTTTATATCATAAGGTTCGTCCATCGAACAAACTAACACATCATTTTTAATTTTTAGGACACAATTATAATTTGCATTTTGACATTTCATATTAAAAACAAAAGATCTTACTAACAAAATAAGGTCTTACACTAATTGGAAATACATTAATTAATCATTTTAGTAATCTAGATAGAATTTAATCCACACTAACAGAATCAGAAAAGTTTTTCACAATTAAGGAAGGGCCTATATACACAAATCTAAATACCACATTCTTACCCACGTGTCAAAAATTACAACAATGACAACAGCGTTTTCAAATTTGTACACAAAACTACTGCCAATAATATTTTACTTACAAAAAGTAATTTTGATGTCTAAAATACGTTTGGATACTCGATTTCCTGAAAGGCAACCATTCAATCTGTTTCAGGACTATGTCACTTACGGATTACACAAATAACGGTGAAAATTCGGTCGAAAAATATCACTATTTTGATTATAAACTAGGATATTTATCATAGTTTCATCGTTTAGAGTTTAACAAAAAACTATGATTCAGTAGTACCAAATTATTTATATTTTAATATGATGAAAGATAGATTGATTGATTGATTTTACGGTTTTTTCTTTATAATCACAAAGTTTAACTTCTTACAAAGCATCTTTACACTTTGCAATTTTCTTAAATTAATTTGATGACGAAGTAAGGGACAAACTTCTCATAGACTCTAAATATTGTTTCTTAAAATAATTAAAGCATTGTAAGTGATCCTTATTCCTTCGATATATAGTTAAACTTACATCGCTCGGAGATTCGTGCAGTCTGTGGTAGCCCGGTGGAGGTTGTTGACTCTTACCGCTTGCGAGTTTCAATGGTAACTGCTGTTTTACCATTTGCTGTAATATATAAATTAATATAAGTTAACTATATTCACGACCTCTGTGGCGCAGCGGGCGAAGGTCCACATGCGACGCAAGAGGTTAAGGGTTCGATTCACGCCTCAGGTCAAAAATTTGTTTCGGATCCATATGTCATATGGCAACACATACTCATTGAAGACTTTCGTCTAGAGGCACTGAGGTATTTTTGACGCAAAGACGTTGCGTAGCTTCCAGAACGCTGCCGAGTTGCATAGCTTCCCGAACAATCCGAGTTGGATTCGACAAGTGACCTCCTTTTCAATGTTGGACCTACCTAATCGGACTGTCTGTCCTAGGTATACATACGCGTCAAAAACTTCCAGAGCCTTTACCTATTATTTATACACAATAATACTGTCACCCCTGTCTTATTTAAAAATCATCTCTCTTTTCCATCCAAAGGTTGGAAGAGATCGCGATAAGGCCATCCATTGTGCGTGTCTCTTTTTGTGTTTGTTATATTCGTGTGTTTTGTGTACAATAAAGTGTTTTTGTATTGTATTGTAATACTAACAGGTATGGGCGCGTGGTGCGCGCGAGTCTCGTTCTGCGCAGACAGTAGTTGTGGCGGGAGAGGCGCGCGCACGCTTATGGACGACTCCGAGCCGGTGGAGCCGCGGTTATCTATATAAAAATTACATATTAATAAGAAAAAATAAAAAAAAAAATACGAAAAAAAATCTACTTTGAAACACCATACAATTTAAAAACCTTAAATTTTATGGCATTTCTCTTTTTCTAGTTTTTTTACTTTTTTTATTTTATTATTAAGTTTTTTTATTTTACCATACAATTTAAAAACCTTAAATTTTATGGCGTTTCTTTTTTTCTAGTTTTTTTGCTTTTTTTTATTTTATTATTAAGTTTTTTTATTTTATTATAATAGAATTATCTATTATTAAATACGGAAACATCAGATTCAATTCCAACACTCAATATAAAATAACAAGACACTTTTCCACACGAAAGAAGTCGCGTAAGATAATAAGAAATAAAAAGTGGTTACTTACTCCGCCATTTTGGATCTTTCCGTCGCGTGGTATCGCTGACGCTGGAATCTGGTGATAATGTTCCAACGCTCGCTATTTCTTCTTGAGATCCACCTGTAAATATGATTTTCACCATCGTGAACTTGTTTTTATAATTCCACAAACTTTATATCGGACTTTTGCTTGTCTTTATACAACTGCTTCCTATTTTTCAGGGGTAAAATTATTATAAAAGGAGATATAAAAATATTAATTAAATTAAGATTAATTGTATTTTTTTATAACTTCAACAACAGTGGTTAAAATGCACATGATGTCTTATATTGTGGAAGAATATCTTGAAAGTGAAAAACATGTTAACACATCTAAGTCGTGACCTAGCTGTAGTTTAAAATCTAGGACACTTAACCTAAGTTAACACCTAATTGTGAAACTACTTTGCAAATAAATACAGACAATGTTACAGTTACAGATTCCAGTCCGTTATTTAATCCCTCTCTGAAGTTCTTTTTTACGTGTTTTAAGTTTGTGTAAATCGTTAAATAAATGTATTTGACATACCATGCTGCTGCAGCCTTTCAAGCCTCCTATACAGCCTGTCCCGTTGTTGTTCGACGTCTTTCTGTTGCTCCAGCAACTCTTGTCGCGCCACTTGCAGTTGCCTTTTCTCTGTTGAACAACATTTCATAATCATTATTACAAATGGTGGAAAAAATACAAGAACACAACGTGACCTTGGTCCTCGAGTGGGAGTCGAACACACGCCACCCAGTTTAGCCCTGGTTGCGCTAACCACTACGCTATCGTGGAAGTCGATAGCTACGGGTATCAAATTATACTAGCTACTGTTAGTCATATGGCCGACCCAGCGCCACTTTAACAAAAGCAATCCAAATGTACCAAATTGTATTTGATTAGACTAACAAATAAACTGAAACTGCGTATCCTTTCAAGATCAGGCTATGGATCCAAATGATGAAGAAACTGATCAAAAACATTTATGGATCCGAGGAAATAATGTTCAGTTATGTTCAACGGGCTGTCTTTGGCAAGTAATTAAAATTATGTCCAATGATATATGCTTAAAATGATTATAATGGTGTATCACTTACCAGCGGCTATGGCAGAGTAATCCGCATTCTTCTGCGCCTCCCAATTGGCTCGTTCCGCAGTTAATCTCGCCTGGGCGTGTCTTAATTCTTCTAATTGTGCGTCGTGACTTCTAGATAACGCCCCGCCGCTTGAACGCCAAGCGCAAACTTGTGCTTCGAGGCTGAAATAATTAACAGATATATTATATTTACAATTTAATTGATTTGGAAATTACACCATGTAGCCTGGACTGAGAATAGTACCAATTTCTTTCCGGTAGGTGTCGTCGAAACAACTAAGCTATAAATAGCAAAAGACTGACAGCAGTCTGTCGTTCTGTGTTCTGTGCCAACTTACTGCCAAATCACCTCGTAAACTTAAAAAATGGTTTTCCTTTGGGAAGACCCATGCTCATGGTAACTTTTGTGATTAAATTCTGGGGAAGTAAAAAAAAGGGTCGAAATAAACCTTTGTGAAACGTAATGGTTTGTTGTTATACGGTTTAATGTATGATGACATAATAAACCAAGTTATCTTTAACCCTCTATTGCATGAATTATTAAAATTGTATTTAAAAAAATATTTGTTTAATATAATGTGTTTTATTAGGGCTTAAAAGACAAATTATAAAATAAAATTATTAAATAATCTTCTTATTTAGAAAAAAAAATCAAAAGCCATTTTTGGCTTCCTATGCATTTACGGTGAATACGCTTACGCCATATTTGGCTTCCTATGCACAACAAGTACCAACACTCATACAAGGTTAATTTCTCTAAAACAGTTTCTTTTCCCATTCAAGCAAAGAAAAACGTAACATTCCTCAAATTTTATATGAGAACGCAAACAACAATAATTTTGGCATAATTGACGATTATTTGGAACCGATTTACCAAAAAAACTTTCAATTATGCCTGATGCCAGATTGCGCTTTTATCTTGATCTTATGTCTCCATTGCCAAGGTGCATGAGATCGTACGCGTACCAATTTGTCTTGAGGTAGGTGTACCATCTCTTGACGAAGTATGTTCGGCATTATGTGTACCAAGACGCCCTCTTGAGATATTCTTGCCAGCCTTGCAATAATGTTCGGCAATGACTAGCTTGAAATCAAATAGTGACATGTATATGTCGCCACAAAAACGTCTTCATCGGTTTCGGATAATGATACCTATATCTATACTAATATTATAAAGAGGAAAGATTTGTTTGTTTGTTTGTTTGTAACGAATAGGCTCCGAAACTACTGGACCGATTTCAAAAATTCTTTCACCTTTGGAAAGCTACATTATCCCCGAGTAACATAGGCTATATTATATTTTAAAAAAATTAGGGATCCTTACTAAAACTCCAATAATGTAACATAAGGTGTAAAAAAATGACCTGAAAAATTCCTTACGTCGCGTGCGCTGCGAAAACTATTGATGATAGAACAAAATCATGTACTACGACTTTGCAGAACTCATCATTATCTACAAAAAATGTCGCGACAGCATATGTCTAAATATTATAGTTATGTCACAGTAAGCAGTTTTTTATTCTAAAATATTAATTTATATATGCCGCCTCTTGAAAGGGTCTTCATTTGTACCTTGGTATTAATCCTTATCAAAATAAATTACTTTATATTCAAGACGGCTTTAATACCTTTTTATAACTTTTTGAATTATTCAATTCGGACATTCCATTCGGAAGATATCACGAGTTTAAAAATGCAAGTATTAGAAAAAAGTCCAGAGGTTGTCGCTCACCGCGCTCAGCTAGCCAGCATGCGATGTAGACTCCATGTAAGCGTCACTGGTACGGGTACGGGAACGGGGGGGGAGTCAATGTAATGTAATATCCTAATCCTAACATAGGCTACTTTTTACCGCGGAAAAATACATACTTCGGCGGAAAAATATATGCTTACGCGGAAAAAATCTATTTAGATAAAATTTAGTATGCAGAAGATAGTTGCAAATAAGAGTATATGGCGAGAGACTTTTCACCGAGGAAAATACATGCTTCCACGGGAAAATATATGATTACGTGGGAAAATTCGATTCGATTTCGATGAAATTTAGTAGGTATGTAGATAGTTGCAAATAAAAGTATATGGCGAGAGACTTTTTACCGCGTAAAAATTAAATGCTTCCGCGGGAAAATATATGCTTACGCAGGACAATTCGATTTGGATGAAATTTAGTATGGATATAGTTGCAAATAAAAGTATATGGCGAGACGAAGTTCGCGGGGGCTGCTAGTCGTTACTAAGGGATCTATCGCCAGGAATAGAATTAGTGCATTTAGCAGTGTCATAAAAGCCTGAAGAAAGCATTCTAGAAATATAGAAACAAAGAACTCTAAATGCATACGAAGCCATATTTGGCGTAAGCGTATTCACCGTTAATGCATACGAAGCCAAAAATGGCTCCTATATAAAATGGTGAAAATAATAAACAAAAAACATATATTTAAAGAAATCATCAACAGGGAATCAAAAAAGAGGCTCTGTAGAACATTATTAATATTTTTTAAAAGCAATTTTCTTACAATTTCTATTTTAATTTTAACAACAAAACTGCAGTAAAATTAACTTGTCACAAGTTTGCGTACGCATCGGAGAAAAATGAAGGTATACTGACAGGTGACATTTGCTATAGACAATAAAAATTACTTTCCGTTTCAGATTGATGTACTTAACATTATTAAAATAAAAGTTGAAAATACTTGTTTAAAATTAGGGTAGAAAAAAATTACTAAAGTTAAAAAGCCAAATATGGCTCTGTATGCAATAGAGGGTTAAGGTTTTATATAGAAATAAATGACAAATCTTTAAACGTATTCTATCTGTTATATACCTGTGTATGGTGGTAAGTTGTTGCCACACGATACAAGTGAGCGTGTACACAGCGTGTTGCAGTTTCAGCGCTGCCTCATCATTCAGTGGTTCAGCAACTGCGCCAATTATGATGTTTTCTGCCTCACCCTCTGTATGTTCAGTCGGCGTATCCGTTGACAGACGTGGGATTACCCCTGTGCGTAAATTAAAACTGTATACAGTAAATGTACATTTCATTGTTACATTTATTTATGATGATATGAATAAATTTTTAAGTCAATATCAGAGTTTTTGATTTTATGGTCAGGGACAAAATACATTCTAACATGAGAGGTATGCCTACTAATCCGCCATTTTGAAAATAAATGATGGCGCGCTGAATGTCCGCCAGCCACCAGCCGCCACGCCCACCTGACGGTCTCCCCCCCCCCCCTTCCCCTCTCCTCAGTAACCTCCTCTCTCAGTGGCCTGAAGGAGCCGGAAAGAAGACTCATGGCCGCTGTTACCGGCAGCGCCATCTAGTTACACAGTACAGTACCTCTGTGGCGGCTGGCGTCGAAGCCCGCGAAGGTGTCGGCGCGGCGAGGCAGCGCGGGGCTCTCGTAGGCGGCGGAGTGGCGCTCGCCGGCCGAGCTGGTGCTGCGGCCGAGCGCGCCGCCGCCCGTCCACGTGCTGGCAGCGCCATCTAGTTACACAGTACAGTACCTCTGTGGCGGCTGGCGTCGAAGCCCGCGAAGGTGTCGGCGCGGCGAGGCAGCGCGGGGCTCTCGTAGGCGGCGGAGTGGCGCTCGCCGGCCGAGCTGGTGCTGCGGCCGAGCGCGCCGCCGCCCGTCCACGTGCTGGCAGCGCCATCTAGTTACACAGTACAGTACCTCTGTGGCGGCTGGCGTCGAAGCCCGCGAAGGTGTCGGCGCGGCGAGGCAGCGCGGGGCTCTCGTAGGCGGCGGAGTGGCGCTCGCCGGCCGAGCTGGTGCTGCGGCCGAGCGCGCCGCCGCCCGTCCACGTGCTGGCAGCGCCATCTAGTTACTCAGTACAGTACCTCTGTGGCGGCTGGCGTCGAAGCCCGCGAAGGTGTCGGCGCGGCGAGGCAGCGCGGGGCTCTCGTAGGCGGCGGAGTGGCGCTCGCCGGCCGAGCTGGTGCTGCGGCCGAGCGCGCCGCCGCCCGTCCACGTGCTGGCAGCGCCATCTAGTTACACAGTACAGTACCTCTGTGGCGGCTGGCGTCGAAGCCCGCGAAGGTGTCGGCGCGGCGAGGCAGCGCGGGGCTCTCGTAGGCGGCGGAGTGGCGCTCGCCGGCCGAGCTGGTGCTGCGGCCGAGCGCGCCGCCGCCCGTCCACGTGCTGGCAGCGCCATCTAGTTACACAGTACAGTACCTCTGTGGCGGCTGGCGTCGAAGCCCGCGAAGGTGTCGGCGCGGCGAGGCAGCGCGGGGCTCTCGTAGGCGGCGGAGTGGCGCTCGCCGGCCGAGCTGGTGCTGCGGCCGAGCGCGCCGCCGCCCGTCCACGTGCTGGCAGCGCCATCTAGTTACACAGTACAGTACCTCTGTGGCGGCTGGCGTCGAAGCCCGCGAAGGTGTCGGCGCGGCGAGGCAGCGCGGGGCTCTCGTAGGCGGCGGAGTGGCGCTCGCCGGCCGAGCTGGTGCTGCGGCCGAGCGCGCCGCCGCCCGTCCACGTGCTGGCAGCGCCATCTAGTTACACAGTACAGTACCTCTGTGGCGGCTGGCGTCGAAGCCCGCGAAGGTGTCGGCGCGGCGAGGCAGCGCGGGGCTCTCGTAGGCGGCGGAGTGGCGCTCGCCGGCCGAGCTGGTGCTGCGGCCGAGCGCGCCGCCGCCCGTCCACGTGCTGGCCGTCACTTCTAGCGCCTCCTGAGGAACAGACGGCAACACTACATAAGTAATTGCCTGCAGACGCTACAGAACTCGGCGTTACGGCTGTGCCCGGGAGCGGGCCACTATGCGAGGAACTACGTGAACGCCCGCGATCTGCGGATGCCAGGCATCGAGGAGCACGTGGCGCTGACGGCGCGCCGAATGTTCCCGCGCGCCGACAACAGCCGCCACGCCCACCTCAACGAACTCGCCCCCTCCCCCCCCCCCCCTTAATTTAATAGAAAAATCAAGTTGGAAGGTTCAAATCCTTTGGCGTCGTGAGACCTATGGTTCTTTTTTCTTCATGAAAAAAATGTGCGCATTAATCATGCTATACTCCCTTAAAATAAATCTTGAAGTTTTAAATTCCGTAGTTTCCTTACACTGAAATGAAACGCTATTTAGTGAACATTATTAACTTACCTTGACGACTTTGCAGACTTCTTGCCACAACGCGTGTGTATCTTGGTTCGGTGCCGCTAATCTCATATAGTCCGGGAAAACCAGACCTCCGGGAAACACCGTGTTTATACCTAGGGAAAAAATAAAAATCAATACCACTTTTCGTTGAAATTTTATAACTCAAGAACGGCTGGGCCGAATTAGGTGCTTTAAATAGTCGTAGTAGCCATGGTTTATAAGGTGAGAATTATATATGGGAATCAAGCGGGCGAAGACGCATGCGTATTTTAGCAGCTAGTGTATTTTAAACACTTTAAATAACAACCCTGTCATTAAACTATATTAATAAATTGTCAATAATCACCTGTATTAGGTATGTCCAGCATTGAACTCCCCGTATGTCCGGCCAGTTTCATATGAAGCGCCATTTTCTCTTCCAGCAGTGTAGCATACTCCCTGTCTTTCACCCGCAATGCCTCTGTAAGAATGCTCTCATTTACTAAGACATAAACGTTTGGTAGCGGGTGTTGGTTTGTGTGGGACGCTAGATTTTTTGTGTCTAATGGGTAGTTCTTATAGGCGAGATTATTTTTTGCTTTCCGTTACATATTTTTTAGTAGAAATTAATGGAGTATGTTTGACAATTTTATAGGTTTCTCGTGCTATTTTTCTCCAATATCCAAGTTAAAATATTCAAAAAAAACTCTAAAGTAAATTCATAATACATTCATTAATCATTTTATAAATATGATTTATATTATTTTGTTTAAATAAGTTTAACGACGAAAACATTTTAACGTATAAATATTGGCAATTAAACACATGAGCACAAATTAATCAAGCCTTGAATCATATAGCTAGCACACAATATTGCTAAATGATAAAATATTATCGTCTATAGGAATCAATATAATGTTACAGTATGCACATTTGAACACACATGCAAATTTATAAGAAACTAATCTTTCAATAATGAGATACAGCATAACTTTATAATATAGGTATTCTCAATCATGAAATACATTTATATATTCATATATTATTGACGATTGAAAGATCAGTCTAAAACGTTTTTATTTAACATATCAATAATAAATTCATAACGTCCAATTTTGAATAAATCAATTTCACATCAGATTTGATAACATCGACTATTTTTGGAAAAGTTACAATTAAAACCAATTCTGTTTTATTGAAGGAAAATCAAGAAATTCAAGCAAATTCACCCATTTCTGTACAAAATGTAAGGCTAAACACACATACTAATGTCAAAAAAAAACTCTATAACATTCATGCTTAGATGAAAAATTCTTTAAAATTCACCTTCAATATGACACCATGGCGTTTCATCTGTTTAATCAGAAAAGCAGTTATAGTTCTGAATTTATATGCATTATTTGGAATGAGGGTAAAAACCCTACAGCAATAAAATTGTTTACTTAAACTTTGTTATTAGTATTTATAAAAATTAATATTAACAGATTCATTTAATATTTACAATTTTATATTAGTCAATTGATTTATTTATCTACAGAACATCAACGTATAAAGTATAACTTTATACCATGACGAATAAACACAACGTTAAATTACCAACGTGATCAATGATAATGAATATCCTTTTAACTTTGTGGTTTTATATTTCCAGTTTAGGCCCAACTGTTATGGGCAAATCTTGTTCACATGGAGCAATTCCGAGTAAGAGTTTCTTGCTCTGGTGACTTCTGTGGACTTAACATGCTTCATTTTGATTTTTTATAAAGCTCTGGATTTTTCTTCTAGAAAACTTTATGTGCGCTTTAAAAACACGTGCTTTGACGATGAAGGCAAACAAAAAAGATTTGAGAAGTTCAATTGTATGTTTTGTGTAATTCACCAATCCACACTTGACCAGCGTGGTGAATATGGCCTAATCTCTCTCGTCTAGAGAGAAGTACCTGTGTCCCAGCAGAGGTAACGTAAGAGGCCTGATAATGATACCCTTTTTACCGATCACAAACAACCGTTGAAAGCTAAACTCACCAGTAATCAGTCTTATGTTCTCATGTCTAGCTTCGAGTTGTCTCTGTCGTTCTTCTGCAGACGTCGCCAGTGCGCCCGCCTCGTTCTCCTCTTCTTCTTCTGGGCAGTTTTGTACTGCGGCCCTGAAGGAAAACATTTAAATAAACTCAAATATTGCTGAACAATTCACACAGCAACATAAATATTGCTATTCAGCAATATTTTAAGCTAAAAACAATAACAAATTTGTTCAGTTATCTTCATGGCTCCTTTAGCTTATTGAGGAGTTATATTGCATAACAGTGCAAAACGGGTCTGGATATTGAAACTCAATATTTAGATTATTTCTATAAGATAACAAAGGTTCAAAATAAGACAAGTTAGTGTCGTTAAGTTAGCAGTTTTATGCGAAGGAATTTAATTTAAATGAAGGAAAAATTGATTGATATGTGGCTATGTAAAAAAAGGTGGGCCAAAGAGAACGGAATGTGTTAATGTAAATTATTACTTGTGTAATGACAAATATCTGAAAAATAATGAGCAATTATATGGGTAGGAAGATGATTTATATCTGTTACTTTGGGATGACTAAACAGGTTACCGATACAAAAGCCTCATTTATTTAGAATTATCAGTTATGACTAAGTCCTAAAATAGGAAGTCTAGGAGTGATCAGTTTTGACTTAGTCTTAAAATAGGATGTCTAAACAGGTTACCCATTCCAATGCCTCAATTATTTAGAGTTTTGGAAGTCCTAAAATAGGATGTCTAAGAGTTATCAGTTTTGACTAAGTCCTAAAATATAACGTCTCAGAGTTATCACTTTTGACTAAGTCCTAAAATAGGATGTCTAAGAGTTATCAGTTTTGACTAAGTCCTTAAATAGGATGTCTAAGAGTTATCAGTTTTGACTCAGTCCTAAAATAGGATGTCTAAGTCCTAAACTGGGATGTCTAATAGTTATCAGTTTTGACTAAGTCCTAAAATAGGAAGTCCTAAGAGTTATCAGTTTTGACTAAGTCCTAAAATAGGATCTCTCAGAGTTATCACTGTCGACTAAGTCCTAAAATAGGATATCTAAGAGTTATCAGCTTTGACTAAGTCCTAAAATATGTTACCTGATGTTCTGTATCCAATTATGTATATCCTTGGGCCTGTGTACCCGCAGCTCGAACATCTCAGGCTCGTGCGGCCCGCTGCATATGAGATACAGACCCCTGCCTTCCGCGCCCGCCTTCTCTCGGACTAGAAGCTTCACTAGTGATACCACACCGGTCTGTAGATGAATAATCATTAATAGAAAATTAATTTTAATTGTATTAATGGTAACAAGGTATTAATTTTGAACCTATAAATAATTTTAAAACGATAAATTTTAAACTTACTGAATCAACATAACTTTTTAGGTATTTTTAGCCATTTTGTGTATTTATTTAAATGTATTCAAAGTCAAAAATCAATCAAACAATCACATTGCCGACAGACTTTTATAAATTGTTTAATATATTTCACTTATTTTCTATACTTAATTTAGAAACACACTATGTTCAAACTTACATGACCCCATTTTTCCTAGGGAGTTAAAAAAACCTCTCTTTTCTTTAAAGTTAAAATTTGAGAGTTCTCCCTTCCCCCCTTTTTTTGTCAAGCCTCAAAAAGTTTCCTATCTCTTATTTCTCTATAAAAATAGTTAGTATAATCCTTACCTTATTATCAGGCGTAAAGAAGGTATACTTGTTGTTGTTGTCGTGCAGAAAGAACAGTACATCGGTGAGCACTATCACAAGTAACGTCTGCATTTTACTCCTGCCTTGCATCAGTGTTGCCACTCCTTCGAATCTGTTTAAATGATTATTTGTGTTAATTTGTCCCTAGGCATAGACAACTGTAAACGTTCCTACTAATAAATAAATTTATGAATTTAATTTGGCTTTTAAAGTGACAATCTTATTGGCGGACGACCAACATAACTGCGCTTCCTGTATTTTGTTTTCAAAACAGGAAGCTTTATGCTAAACCGTATCCTAGTTTTTAGCATAACTCTATTCATAATGGTCTTATTTTTAAGTTTTGAGTTTTATTAAATTTAACTTGAATTGTAGCTAAAAAAAATTCTTCTTTCTTTCTTATAATGGTATGTTATCTCGGTATTTTTTTATTAATTGATTGAGGCTGACATAAAATGATATTAAACTTACATCAAACTCCGGTTCCCTTGAAGTATGTTACTCTTCTTGAACTTATCAGAGCGGAAGTTGGTGAACGACTTCGGGTCTATTCTGTGGTAGATCTCCAGTTTCCGGTCTTCTCTCTCCTTCGCCGCCACTTGGTTGTCCACGTCTACTAGGATTTCCTGTGAATTGGTATTTATTTTAGCTAATACATAATTTATTATATGCAGACTTTCGCCCGCTGCGCCATATAAATCTTTAAAACGATCATAACTACAGATAAATTATAATAGAAATGATTGATAGTTCAAAAGTAAACAAAAATAGTGAATTAATAATTCGAATGTATAAGAATTAAGTTAGTCGTGTTGGCTAAAGTGAGAGCACACTCGACTTAAATTTCGAATGTAGTGAATTTTTTTTTTTAAGAAATAAGAGAGAGCTTTTGGAATATTTCTTTTCGAAATATTTACGTTTTTGAAAACTCGTGCTCTATCGTTGAAGGCAAACATCGTGAGGAAGACCAGCATGTTCTAAGAACATTGAAAAGTTTGCAGGAGATGTTTCATTCACCAATACGCACTTGGTCAGCGTGTTGAATTAAGGCCCTATGTGTCTCGTCAAGAGAGAAGAGCCTGTGTCCCAGCAGTGGGAACGTAAATAGGGATGATTAAACGTACCTTAACCCCACACAGAGCTTTTTGTAGTAATTCTCTTTCGTGCATGTCATCACCCGCTGTCTTCAACAACGGCTCCAATAACAGCGGGTATTTTGTCAGTCTCTGTGCTACGAATAGAACGCACTCTGGTACACCCTGTAATGGAAATCATAATGTACAAGGTGGTTGAGAAACTTGTGTTGTCATGAAACCCTTATTATAATATTCTATACCTGATAAGCACTGGTAGCGACATATATCAGTCTCTATACCATTTTCTGATAATTAATGAAGAAACCAAACGGGGTAAACCCTTTCTATTTAACGATAAACACCCGGGTATCTTTATATGAAAATATATGTATAAGTGGATCTATAGTGGTTCAATTTAAAACTAGCAAGGGTATTGAAATCGCGTAGGTTTAACACGTTACTTTACAATAGAATACGAAACGGGTTCCATACCATGATTAAAATGTTTTCGAGCTTCCTTATATTTCGGCAATTCAGGGAGAGTCTATCCGTGAAGATTGCGCTTGTAACAGTGCCGGAAAATCGTTATATTGTAAAGTAACTTGTTAAACCATCGCGATTTCAATACCCTTGCTAGTTTTAAAGTGAACCACTTTGTAACTACTTATATTTGTTAAATCTTATCTTAGTTCTAATATTATTAAAAACCATGATAGTTTAAAGAGTTAAGTGAGTGTTGTTACCTTCTTCCTAAGCATGGGATTGCTCTGGCACTTGCGTATGAAGCGCGCCAGACGCGGCTCGCGCGTGCAGCACTCCTTGAACACGTCCACGGCGTCGCGGTGCCGGGAACAGAACTCACCTACACAACATATTACACATATTAACAACGGTTATTATGTTTCCTAGGTTCCTGTAATACAGATACCGCTAGTCAGGAACCCATGGATTCAATTATAAAAAATAAATAAATATTACTGGACAATTTTACAGCGACTTCTAGCCCCGTGGTAAGCTCGAAGCTTGTGTACGGGATTATTGAATTAATAAGTCCATATTCGTCGATGCTTTTTTTGCTGTATTTATTATCTATCCCCACTACGGTAGCCTGGAAGAGATCGCTCATAGCGATAAGGCAGCCCCTTACTTTAGTTAGTATTGAGTTTTGTAAGTTTATTTCTGATAAATAGTACAATGAAGAGACGTGACGCGCCTCAAAAATAGCTTACTCTTGCATCTGACGAATGAAGCTGAAAATTATTAAAAATGGTATAGGAAAAATTTGACAAAAATGGATTCGACTCCCACTCAAGGACCAAGGTGGTATTGAATTTTTTTGTGATTTGAGATCTTGTAATTTTTTCAATACCATTTTCTAATAAGGGGCCGTCCATTAATCACGTGAGGTCGTTTTTCTCATTTTTTGACCCCCCCCTCCCCCCTGGTGATATTTGGTGAGGTTTGGGACCGACCCCCCCTCCCCCCCCTGGATCACGTGTATTTTTTGGAAGTCTATGTAAAGCACAGACAACCCCCACTAGATGGTCCATTATAATACTTTTGTTCCGATTCAAACGCACCGAAATTGGAGGAAGGCGCGGGTTGCGGGGACTGGAACAAAGGCGTTGTGATTGACTATTTCAAGGTCGCACTTAGGTCGCGGGTTGGGAACATTGAACGAATTTGTCGATAATTAATTTCGACGATTCGTTTTAAAATTTTATATTAAAATGAAAATAGCATCATGTAGGTAGGTAGATATGTATTTATTTTTGGAATACACAAATCTGTAGAACTTAAAAATTAAAAAATGATATTAGAAAATTTATCACTAATAATTCATTTTACTGAGTAAGTACTCTATAAACATTTAAACGGTTTATGGATTACTTATTTATCTTTACATACAATAATACCGAGAGACCCGCTAATATAGATACGTCGTCTATTATTTTTAACGATATCGATTAGAATTTACAACACTAACGTTACACGTGCTTTCGCCGAGAAGGACAACGAATGCAATAAGCTCAATGCGGAAAAGAGACAAGTGAACGTCCTTCGTACGAGTAGCCATTATAAGCTGACCTCTTCACTTGCGTTAGACTATAGAAACGTATATGAAGTTCACGGGTCTGACACTTGGTCGCAACTAAAGCCGTGTTTCGAGGCGGGGCTTTAAATATGGTTGATTTAACCATATGTTTGGCGCGCGGTCTTCGCCTGTGAGGTATCTGGGGGTTATTATATCTGTGATGTAAAGGCAATTTTTGACTGGAAAAAAATATTTATAAAATGGCGTTTTGTGTTTTTGGAATAAGTCGGGCGGGCGAGTCAATCGCGCCAATTTTCGCGCAGTTCAAAATTTCGATTCAGAAATAGCGCTTTTTGACAAAAAATAAATAAAATTAATACACGTGATGTCTAACGAGACCCCCCCTCCCCCCTCGTGATGTTTCGTGATGTTTTCCGTACCCCCTCCCCCCCCTTTTGAGCCTCACGTGATTAATGGACGGCCCCTAACACATTTTTTTACAAACATAGTATTTCAAACACTCACCGTAAGCCGCTTTCAGCTTGTGATGTTTCGTAGGAGCGAATGTCTCCGACAGTATATCCGCTATGGTAGTTATAGAGGGCGCCAGACGTTGCCGCGCCCGCAGCCGGTGGAGTAAAGCCGCGTGCAACGACCATAGTTCTTCTATTCGCGGAAACATTCGGGCTATTTGCGCTGAGGTTACTCCTTGGAATCGACTCATGCCTTCGGCGAACATCTAGGGATAAATTGTATTTATTAGCAATTAAAATTTGGCAGATAGGCAGAATAAGTAGAGGACTATAGTATTTTAATTTATTCTATAGAAGAGTCATAGACAACAGTTGAAATCACTGGTCAGAGATCTAATTTATAAGGTGCAATACGTTAATAAAATTAATTTCAGAAATTGTCATCCAAAGAAGTAAAGAAAAATTCTTAGTTACTTAACTTACTTTTTGCATAAGCCTTATCGTGAGGCAATGATGCTTCTCTGTCAGTATTAGCTCGTATATGTGCTCTTGTCGTTTCGTCTCTCGGTCGCCTAGTTGCCTGTAAAGAATAATCAATAATTAGAGTTTTGTTGGCTAAGTACACTCGACTTGTCGTGGGTATAAATTTCGTTCAAATGATCATTAACGATTCTTTTCGTCTTCTTGAAAAATGTTGTGCGCTTTGTAAACACGCGCTCAACGGTGAACAACCCGCACTTGGCCAGCGTGGTGAATTAACGCCTAATCTTTCTCGTCAAGAGAAAAGTCTCTCTGTCCCAGCAGTGGAAACATAACAAGGGTGATGATATAGTCTTTTGTGTGTAGTTACTTAGCCAATCCCTTAGGAGCGCCGGCGGCCCAAGTATCGGGCTCCACAGCGCCCAGTCCCAGGGCGGTCGCCTCGTCGCCCAACTGGTCCGGAGTCAGGAATATCTCCGGCCATTCTGTGACTCCGTCGTCTGATGCACTGGAAATTACATTGTTAATTGCATACTGCAAGTTGTTGATACGTTTAATTAATAAGGGGTGATGGTCGGTAACAGATATTCATGTCGTTTATGCACTGGAAATTACGTTGATTATTATGCTTTACATTATGGTGATGACGGTATAAAAGTGGTAACAGATATTTATGTCGTTTATTTACTAGAAATTCGGGTTTATTTACCAGAAAGAAGAGGCAGTTCTTTGTACCGTACAACTTACTGTGATCACAAAGACGTCTAGTAACCGTGTAAGTAAGCTAGTAAGCATTAACTCAAACCGCCTAAGGGTTCTCATAGGCTGTTCGAGCAACCCAATCCATCTTTACCAGTCCTACTGGTATATCCTATTTTTATATCAATAAATTCATCACGCTTGATCGCATAATTATCAATATAAAATGACAGTTTTAAGTTGAATATAAATAAGTTACATATTAATCTAAATTCATAAAAGATTATTCTGTTTTTTAATTGAAGAAGCTATGGACTATCCTTTAAAATGAATTATGTACTACTAAATTGCTGAAAAATATTATTTATACATGTATCACTTTTAGAAAAAGGTTCCTTTAGTTAAGTTTAATTAAAATCTAATCTACTGAATAATGAAAATTAAAGCGTTAAAAAGCAACTATTGTTCCATTCATACAAACTTTTCAATTGATAAAATTGAGTTACTCACTTGCTTTGATCATGTTTATGATCTGAGTCTTTGTCGTCATTATAAATATGGCCAGTGCTGAAATAACAAATCAAAATTAAAAAACATAAAAAATAATTTCATTTTAATGGCAACACCGAAAATGTTCAACAAGCTTCAACATACAAAGATGCTAATCCTCTCATATACGAAAAATATAAATCAAATTTGCACTTAATATTTAAAGCATAATGTTATTTTAAATATTTGATATCTTAATCGATCTATTTTTATCATAATGTTTTCTATGTATATTCTCTTGTTGAATTTGTTCAATGTTACCATAGGAAAAAAGATAAAAAATACCATAAGGCAAAACAGGGTCAGATTTCATTCGACGAAACATTTATGATCGTATAGACGTAAGGTTTCTAACTACAGAAATTTCTACTATACTGAAGTTTTAAATCATGTTTAGTTCAGCGAAGCCTAAATAATAATAAGAAGAAGCATTTAAGAAAAGCAGATCGCAGATCGTAACTTTAATAGATTCATGCAAAAACTTATAAGTATGTATATTAGAAATATTGTCTATTCAAGGTAACAGTTAATTAACAATGTTTACCAAGGTATACTAACCTATGTCTAAATTTCTAATATAATCTCTAACATTTTAAGAGCCTTGTGACGTTACGAAGTTTTGCGAAATTGGATATTTTATGCACCACGTGACCGGCGCGTCACGCGAATTCTATGAAAAATACTAAATGATCTTGATACTTCGTCGATCTAAAACATACAAATATACTAATAATTATTTTAGATCTGTAGAAAATGGCATCGAATAAATTCCATTTTATTGAGTGGATTTTTTTTCAGTTTCATTCCGAAATAATTATTATATTAATGTTTTTATTTAATTGATAGGTGTTTAATATATTTTCCTAAATTCAAAATGGTGGATATTTTTATTTCAATATTTGAATCAATTATGTTTTATCTTAATAATATCAATATTTATTTTAAATCTGATTGATTATTTGAAATCAATTAAGTATGTACATAATTTTAAATTAAAACATTCATGATTAATAATTATATATATAAGAATAAAACTGAAAATAGTCTTATTGAAGTTAAATGTCCTCATTCATCTCATCTTATGGGCTCATTTTTAAACCGATTCTTCTGAAATTTGGTGTGTAGGTTTGTAATTAAATGTTTTTTTTTGTCGAATGTTGGGACTTTATGTAAGTTCGAAAGTCTAAATTGAACGTACTAAATACAAATTCTAATTATAACAAAACAAATAAATTATATTACCTATATTTAAGTTGCTTGTTTTGTTAGATGGTATATTTGTGTTTGAATAAATAAAAGTTTCGTTAATGAAGGTTTTAATTATGTTTAGGTATTATTTTTGTAGTTTCGAACTTTATATTTATTTTTATATTTATTGGTATCCATTTATCTACATATGTCATACACAGATGTAGAATATCCATTTATCTACATATGTCATCTTGAATAATTCCCATTATATTTTTATTTTGATAAACTATTTATTTTTATTTTATTACGAACTTATTTAAAATATTTAATTTTTATATTAAAAAAAACCAACCCGCACTTGGCCAGCGTGGTGAATTAAGGCCTAATCTATCTCGTCAAGAGAGAAGTCCCTATCCCAGCAGTGCGAACGTGAATAGGGGTGTTATTTTATATACAGGGCGTTCCAAAATTATGGGCCATGAAGGGGAAGTACCATATATATCGTTGATAGTGAATTTTGCTCAAAGAAGACTTCATTTTATTTTAAAAAGTAAGTAATTTAATTAATTAATTTACAAAAAAAATGTTTCATGTTTTTTATTTGATTAAAATAATTAATTTCACGTTGTTCCTTTCTTTTAAAATACTATGTTACTTAAGCAGAGTTATTATTTTTTAGCTATTCTTTCGATTGGTATCATAAAAATAGAGTTTTTTTTTCTACATGTAAGTCGGTTCGATTCCCAGACAAAGCAAGTAATTTTTAGAAAATCTATGAATCCAGAATTACTAACTTTTAAAAATAAAATGAAGTCTTCTTTGAGCAAAATTCACTATCTACGATATTTAAGGTACTTCCCCTCCATGGCCCATAACTTTGGGACGCCCTGTATTTATTAGAAAGGTACAATTATTTAATGTTTACAATAAATAATATATTTATTAGAAAGGTACATTATTTATTGTTTACATATTGGATACTCGGTAAAAATAAGAACAAAAAATTACGGAATATTTTCTTTGTAATAAATATTATGGAAATCTATACTACAATTATCAAGCTGAGGAGATTGCTTGTTTATTTGTTTGAACGTGCTACTCAGGAACCGCGGGTCCGATTTAAAATATGATTTCAGTATTGGATAGTAAAATGATCGAAAAAGGCTATAAAACATAAACTAGTAAATAACGTAAAAACGCAAGCGCAGCTGTCGGCGGGTCGGCAAGTTAGTCATAATCTAAAAAAATCATAGGCATAATTACATTTAGTCGTTGGACGGTTTCACCAAAAAAAGTTGCCTTGTTGTTTTTTAATTAGGATAGATAACTTTAGATATGCAATCCACATCCTACAGCATAACCTCCAAATAAATAAGGTAAAACAAGATGACAATGATGTGGTACAATTCTTAGGCCAGCAACATTTGGTACAATTCTTAGGCCAGCAACAACAATAATTGACCGTTATCAATAAAAATAACAATTGATCGTTATCAACGGATCAACTTATGTCGGTCGTAGTATCGCAATAACACATACACGCACACTAACAGCGTTTTTACAGCAATTGACAGTCCCACACACTGACATTTTACGAAATATTTCTATATTTTATTCAAGAACAACCGACATAGGTCCGACCTCGACAAGCGCTCGCGCGGTACTAAATGGAAAAAGCCGGCTGAATGAAAAAACTACTAAATTATGGTAGTTTTATTTTATTCATAAAAAATTACCAAAACCGTTCTACAAATTAAAATTAATATCATAGTTTAAGCAAATGTTGATAAATATTTTGATATAAATATGACGTCCCATTGATTTAGAACTTCGGAGTTATTGAGGTTTGTTTCGAAGCATTTTTGGTCGATATTAAATTCGGTATATCTTTAGAATAAAAGCATTTAACGAAAATGTACTCTACTCTAAATGAAGAATAGGATATACGTAACATAATAAAAATTAGTTTGATCGCCCATATTCGTTAGAATCTACAAATTAGAGCTAAGAAAACAGGTCTTCGAGCGTTTTTTACGAAACATGTATCCGGAGAATGATTATTACTCAATATATAAACAAGTTATCTAAAATGTTTCTTACTACTTTTGTAGAGGAGAAAACGAACTATTATAAAGATGTAATTGTAATATCAAACAACTAACGCAAACCATAGAATTAGGACGAGAAAACCGAACAATTTCGCGATTTCACGTAATAGGCCTCTTAAATCTAGAACTTACTTAAATTTGTCTTTGCTACAGAAAGCAAAGAACAAAGTTATTTATAGAACACATTTAATACAATTCCTGTTTTTTTTATATTTATCCAAAATCTAAAACCCCATCAGACGAACCTTGAAAAGACAACCTGAAAACAAAAATCACAGACGAAAAACAACCTAAACACAACGGAGTAAAGTACATTCTACAACGGCGTTCTCAAGAAGTCAAACTACATTCAAGATAGAAAGATACACAAGTTGTGGATGATTCGAGAATCTAGAAGAAATATGGTTGCCACAGAAACACGGGAAAAACGCACTTAACAGCAAATAAATAAGAGTCATAGCTCGATGATGACGTGGTTATCGTGATGTCAATGGATTGTGGGTCAGTTCAAATTACACATATGATCTTGCATGGGAAATATAAGCCTAGAATATATCTTGATTTAAATACCCAATGAAAATATGTGTTCGAATGGTGAAGAAGAGTTTTCACGAATCACGATAATATCATGCATTTAAAAAATGATAAACGGGATAAGAATGGAGATACTTATATGAAAGTCAAGAATTAAACGGTAATTACTTTTGAAATGTGTAGGAATGAAACATAGAGTTCATGAAATACAATTAACGAAACAATATGAATGGAACGAGGCAGAATCACTGCATGGAAAGAATGGGATGACATAGAATCACTGCATGGAATGAGTGAATAGATTACTCGTAACGTTTGAACTGTAAGTGATGGAATAAAATAATGATATTAATTGAAAAAGGCAGAATCACTGCATGGAAAGAATGGAATGACATAGAATCACTGCAAGGAATGAGTGAATAGATTACTCGTAACGTTTGAATTGTAAGTGATGGAATAAAATAATTATATGAATGGAATGAGGCAGAATCACTGCATGGAAAGAATGGAATGACATAGAATCACTGCATGGAACGAGTGAATAGATTACCTGTAACGTTTCAACTCTAAGTGTTGTAATAAAATAATGATATGAATGGAATGAGGCAGAATCACTGCATGAAATGAATGAATGAACAGATTAACTGTAACGTTTCAACTGTAAGTGATGGAATAAAATAATGATATGAATGGAATGAGGCAGAATCACTGCACGGAAAGAATGGAATGACACAGAATCACTGCATGGTAAGAATGGAATGACACAGCATCATTGCATGGAATGAATGAATGAACAGATTAACCGTAACGTTTCAACTGTAAGATGGATAAGACGATGACAATGCGTTGACAGGCATCGCACTTACTGAACGCCGAGTTTAGTAGCGACGCGCCGCCACGGCGAGTAGCATCCAGTGGTTATCTTCTTGCTGTGTGTACAACGCACGTGTATATTTGTGTGCGGGGGCGAACGCGTTTGTGTGAGTATCGAGTTTATATTTACTTGCGACTTGACAAGGACTAGCACTTAATTCTGATATAATATAAAAAAAACCCTTTTCGTTGTATTTTTATATATGTTTTATTTAATTATGTTGGAACGTTTGGGCCGAATTTGGTGATTTTTGGTTTAAAATAGTCGCAGTAGCCCAGGTAAGGTAGGAAAGAAAACCTGGGAATAAAGTGTATTGGGTTGGGCCATTATTAATTGGCATAACTAAGAATAGGAATTAATAATGTGTAAATAACCGCCTTCAAAAGAAGAGTTTATCAATATTTTTATTTGATTCTTTACAATAAGATGTAGGTATTTCAATACTCACACATAATGTCGAAAAACAAAACCGAAACAAAAAACAGCTCATCAGAAACAAAATTACCAACACAAACAAGGAGAAAACAAAACTAAAACCAGCAAAGTGTAATAAAGCAATGTCAAAACTGATAAAAAAAACATAACTTGTGTATCCTTATTTTAAACCTTATATTTATCCACATACGTCTGATTTTCCATAACCGCTCGCAAATCAAACACAAAATGCATTAGCTTATCCCGCTTTGGTCCTTCTGTCGCAATCAAAAATAAGCAGCAAAATATGTAATGCCAAAAATGTTGTTCTACTTTATGGTTATCCATGTTTTAACGGTTCGTTTATTAACAATTTTAAAAAAGGAATTGGCAAAGTACTTACCTATTGGAGCTTTGTGATTGGCCGGAAACGGAACTGCGTTTACTGCTTTTCCCGCTTGCGGCGCTAAGGGACTTGCCCACTGATGTCTAAAAAACAAAAAAAAACTTCTAAAAAAACAAAAACAGATACCTTATTATCATTCCATTTAAAAAATGTATATGGACAAGCATATTCAATTTGTTAATTACATGGAATATATCCCCTTAGACAACGTTTATAATAAAAAAAAAGTTGTATGTCAAATACCTTGGATGTTTTTGGTTTGTTACATTCCACTATGTAATCTTTGCACAAGTTTTGATGCACCGTCATTGTACAATCTGAAAAAGAATAAAGAGTGTCAGTAATTATACAACATAATCTTAAGCTAAAAGTCCGTATTGAGTAAATCAGAACGAACTTAATATTTGTAAGATACAAACCAAACTTAAAATGATTGTTCTTTTAAAAAGTTTAACATAACATGTCGGTTTAAAAATTAAAATCTCATTAATAAATATGTAAATCCATTAAAAAATACTCATAAAAACTATTTCATAATCGATTTGAACCACCATTTACTAAAATGTTGACCGAAAAGTATCTCCAATTTTTTACTTCGTGGTTAACATTTATCAACTTTAGATTATGAGTACCTACTTATTGTTAACATACAAAAAAAGTTGAGGAATATACATACTGTCACAGTAAAGTGATGGTTTGTCCGTCAGCGGTCGCCCACACCAGTCACAATCGCCGCCGCTCCCCGCCGCTTGCCACGCGTGTGACGCCTTACGCGACTTGTCCTAAACCAAATAACAACATTAGTCTAATAGTAGCATTCCGTTCTTAAACAACTAGAAGACCTACTGCTTAGTATGGTTTTAGATGGAGTATTAAACTAATGCCGCGACCGAATCGCGCGACCGGCGGGCACTTGGAAGCTTGAGAATACAGCAATAGACAAATCATATCATAAAATATAGATGGACGAATGAACACTGGATAAATAGATCAACCATTTCAAAGTAACTACCAAAATCGTATGAACATGTAATTTTCTACTCGCAGAAACAAAACAACATCTTACCTTTTTCTTCCTGAAGAAAAGGCTACCTCTCTTCCGTCTCTTTTCAGCATGGTGATCGAATGCCGCTCTGGTTAAAACAACAAAAATCTTATAATTTATAGTATAACAGCTCACGTTTGGTTAGGTCTTAGACCAATCTTTAGTAGTATAGTAGAATTTTTTTAGAAAAATAAAATCAGATTTAAAACCATGCAGACGTTTAAGCAAAAATATAACAAAAACAAACATAAGCAAAGCATGTGCGTGGCATGCCAGCATCTAATTTGTGTCGTTTGTGCCCAAAAGTGAAACTTACTTTATAATCAGCAATATCTGCTGGGCATAAATACTTACCTATAGTCTTAAGACGTTATCTTTAATTAGGTTCCTAGAGTAGTTTCAACGCAAAAATCATAGACAATAACATTTTGTCTATATCACCATCCAGAATTTATTTGTAAGTTTTTATATCAAACGATAATTTGATATTCTATAAAATTAAAATATGACTCCTAAACAAATAGGCGTGGCCAGAAAGATGGGCGTTATACTGAGAATTTATAAAATGTTCATCAATGATAAACTTTAACATTTACGAATACTGTTCTGGTCTATTATAAAATATTAAAATAGAATAAATAATCACCCATCTAGCCACGCCTATTCATTACGTAGACATCCTAATTTGACAAAATATCACAACAAATATCGATTGATGGTACCTTCTTAATTCTTAATATATTCTAGATGGGGATCAAATGTTATTTCTTTCACCAGAATAAGTCCTTATATCAAACTTACTGTTCCAAAAACGCAAGTCGATGCAAGCCCAAATGTTCTTGGTGTGCGTTGTTCCGCCTCCCTTGTTGTGCGCCGGCCGCGGTCGCGGTGGAAGCGTCTTCGTCGCTTTCTGTCTCGCTCGCACGTCTGGATCGGCTGACCGAGCGAGATAGGACTATAGGCTAGTGTATGCGTGCGAAACAGACTAATTTTGTTTGACTTTTAATAACCAATTAATCAATTTAAGGAAGTTTAACTTTCTTTTGATTTTGAGAAAATTTATTGATGGTTTTCATGGTTTACTCTACAGATTCCTGATTTGAGAAATATTTAAATTATTTTCTTTATCTTTAGATATTTGATTTCAATTTCAAAAGTAATAAATAAAAGTTTTTTTCTTTTTATTTTATGTAAACTTTATGCATATCTGACTGAATAGTAAATCGCTTTTAGTGATAAGGCCGCCCATTGTTACACTTTTTTATGTACCTATATTTTTTGTTATGTGTTTTTTGTTTTTTTGGTGTGCAATAAAGAATATTGTATCGAATTGTAGTAACTCTCGATTATATTTAAGGTAATAAATTTTATAAGTTTTTGTTAGATTTTTCATTTTTTCACTATATTTTATGTTTCGTACGCATAAACTTATTTGTCAAGGTAAGGTGATTATGCATGTTACTTTAATTTAACAGAATTTTAACAAAGGTTTATAATATCATATGCAACAGTCATAGTACCTTAACAAATCAGTGCAAAAAATGCAAATTAAAATCATCAGTGCCTAAACTGAAAGTGCCTTTAAAAACAATTTTTAGCAAAGCAAACAGTGAACACACATCAAACATTGAATTAAAAACATGCAAAAACGTTAAAAGAATAGGATGAAGTCTGTAGAACATTGAACGATTATAAAAATACAATTAACATTGCGTAGAAATAATTGTAATCAATATTATAACAGCTAATATTCAAAATGCTCTCTAAATTGTAGCTCTATTTATCTAGAATATTTCTAAAATGACTAAAGTTAAATTTTACCTGTGTAAAGTTAAAAAAACCAACTTCTTCAAACAAATATCAAATTCACGAATGCTTCGGAGTATCAGTATAAATTCCCAACAATAACACAAACTTTTAATAAATGCAGGATTCAACCCAAATGTCACAAACATTTTCCCGACAAATTTGCACCGTCACATCCAAACCAGCTGGTTAAAAAATGTTCAATAACTTTTCTTTATTTCACCACCCACAAAACAAACCTATTAAAATCATATTAATTTCAGTATTCACCCAATACCATTAACAAATAACAGTCCTTTCTTTTATTTCATCCACCATTTCAAAAACCACATCACACATCAACCCATTTCATCAGTCCATCATACTTCTATCCTTACTTATCCCTATACTCACATATTGATTGGCTGCGGCGGCTGTGGCGGTTGCACTGCGGCGACAATAGATGGCGTTGACACAGATTTCTGCAGCGGTAGGCGCGGCATCAGCCTAGAACCTTCTGTGAGGCAAGCGGCGCCTGTTACGGCGCCCGCTCGAAGCGCTGCTGTTACCTTCTCAAAGTCCTTCTGTAAGGTAGATAATCTTATATGTGTATAAAAGAAAGTCGTGTTAGTTACTTCACTTATAACTCAAGAACGGCTGAACGGATTTGCCTGAAAATTGGCAGAGAGGTAGTTTAGAGCCAGAAGAAATACATAGGATACTTTTTACTCTAATATAATGCGGGCGAAGCCGCGGGCGGAAAGCTAGTAAATATATAAATAATAGTTGACCCGCCCGTGGCTTCGCCCGCTTTCAATCTTTCATTTTAAACCTTCCCTGGACTACTAAGAATATTTCAAGACCAAAACCAGCTATTGATTGCTGGAGACACACATATACACAGCAACATTTAGCCCAATGGTAAGCTCGAAGCTTATGTTACTGGTACTAGATATCTGATATCTATACTAATATTATAAAGCTGAAGAGTTTGATTGTTTGTTTGAACGCGCTAATCTAAGGAACCGCTGGTCCGATTTAAAAATTATTTCAGTGTTGGATAGTCCATTTATCGAGGAAGGTTATAGGCTAAATTTTATGAAAAAAAGCAAGCGAAGCTGTTGGCGGTCGGCTAGTAATTTATACCTACAGAAATTAGACCCATGGCAAGCTCGAAGCTTGTGTTATTGGGAATTACTAGATATCTGATATACGGTTTACATAGAGAAATATTTTTTCATAGAAAACGCCCAGGACACGTAGAATATATTAATAGCAGAAGCATCTTTATTGTACTGTTTTCATAACGTTCTATTTTCATAACAATAGTAATTTCATCAACAAACAAATAGTGATTCTGATTCAAATCTGACCGAATACACTTGAAAGGAAAACTATTTCTCAAATGAGGACATGAATGCCCTTTGTCCTCAGATTTGTCGTCATATTTCATGGGCTGAATAATTCCAACACAAAAGAATCATCTTTGATTGAGTTTCCGCGAAATAAGATATTTCCTCCGTTAAAAACTAAAGAAAGAAAACGAGAATGATGTGCGTATTATGATGATGATTTCACTAATTTCTTGGATGATATATCGGCCCACTAGAAGCCATAAGTTCTTGCATTGTCCTTTTATTAGTTAAAATTTCGCGAACGAAGAAATAAACGGACCGGCAAGCGTAACGTAGGTGGACAGATAAATAAATAAATAAATATTGTTGGACAATTACACAGCGACATCTAGCCCCGTGGTAAGCTCGAAGCTTGTTGAAAGAAAGATGATTTAAATCGGCTGTTTCACGGTGGATGCAAGTTGCTTTCTTACAAATTAACTGGAAATAAAATGGGACTGTATCCAGCAGTGGGCATTCGATCGCTGAACTTATCAAGAGGAATACTGACTAACTGACATAACTGACACGCACAGCCGCTAACGGTAGAAACGTGAAATTTGGACTGTGGCTTTCTTTTGTGACGTATAGGTCCACTAAGAAGGGGTTTTGTAAAATTCTCCCCCTTAGGGGGATTGCAAGTTTGTATTGAAAAATCTTTAAATTAGCAACGATTTTGACAAGCGAAGCTGTCGGCGGGTCGGTACGGTAGACTCGATCGAAACCTTATATGAATAACAAAACATAAAAAAATATTAGTTTTGAGTCGACAAAATTCGGATTATGGTGAATTTCGTCAAATTTCACCCGAGCGATGCCGGGTTTTCATCTAGAAATAAATAAACTTACCGCGAGATCATTGTCATTGAGCGAGTGCGTGGAGTGTCGCACGGGGCGCGGCGCTTCACCCTCGGACTCCATCGACGATAGCGACGCACTGTGCACGGCCGCGCCGCTGCAAACGGTCCAAAACCAGTCACTTTATAATGGAGGGCATTCTATCTATAGCGGGGATTTCTGACTACCCGCATTTCTAAATTTTTCAAAATTAAAATCGTCTTTTACGTGAATAAGTATGGTTCTTCATATTGAGATAAACGGGCAATAGACGTACCTTATTAACGTTGACTTTTGAATAACTGTTTCGTCCCAAAACGTAAAAAAGGGACTTCTTCAGGATCGAACACAGGATAAGGTTCTTCTATTCCCGTTTAGCTCAATATGAATTTATCAAACCACAACAGTTTTTATAGTAAAATATGGTTCTTTAATTAAAACCCTCGAAGAAAACGACTGCGATCGTATCTTAATATAAAATAAACAGGAACCAGGACGATTAAAAAAACATTTCAGGATGCCTTCGTGTCATAACGTAAATAACTGTAATGTGTATATCAAGTATCATACTTCCTCTGTCGATGTGCATCGGGCCTAGCGCCGGGCTCGAGCGCCGCCCACGAGCTGCGGCGCCCTTCATCGCGTCTCTCCCATAGACCCCACGATCTAGACTCGCCTGAAACGAAATACAGAGTGTAACTATACAGTAGAGTTAAACTTTCGGCATTTCTTCATAAATAAGGAGTTATAATGTAACAGCTTTGGTTAGTTTTTAAAGTAAATAGATCTAAATTATTAGAAAATGGCATGGGAAAAATTACAAGATCACAAAGTAACCTTGGTCCTCGAGTGGGAGTCGAACGCACGCCACCCAGTTTAGCCCTGGTTTAATTATCCCATACCTCATATCTTCAGTTAAGCACTGATTGCGCCATCTATCAGTTTTGTTGTGATTTGTTATTTCCCATACCATTTTCTAATAATTTGGAAAACTTAAGTGAGAGACAATCATTAAAAAAAATATTAGTAGTAAATAAATCTAATCAATAATGATACTAAATAAGACTCACCGCTGCCCTTCCGACTCTGAGGATAGAAGTCTAGATGCGTCGGCGAAGAACAATCCGGCTCCACAACACCATCCTTGCACAGCGACGGACAGGATGTGCTTAGTCGACTGTTTCCTGTAGCCTGGAATAAAGTGTTGTTTATTGTTACATAAATAATAATAATAATAAAGCCTTTATTCCGAAATATTACACTCACACTTAAAAGAGTTCGGTACAGGTCAGGCTCAATCGTAGAGATAATTTCCAATTTCATTTTATAATACTAACCAACTACAGAGTTTATTACTTCCTTTATAAATACGTGAAGAATTCCCGATGTTATAAATGTACCTAACGAAAATTTTTAAAGTGAAATAAGTTATTTCCTAAATTTGATTACTGTTTCTAACTTTGATAATTATACAGCTCTTTATCAAGCGCTCAATGGAGGTGTGGTTTTTGATAATGACGTACACATACCAACAACAGTTTACAGTTTATTTCCTACTACGTTGTGGTTGAATCAAGTTCAGTTTTTAATATGGACTCTCTATCTTAATCAGCATATAAAGCGATTTGAAGAATTGCAATGTGAAAAAGATGTAACTCGTGTGGACGCCATTTCGGCAATCCTGGTTGCATTATCAACAACTAATGAGGCCAAAACCACCAAAGCCAGAAAAGCCAGTGTAGTAAAACTGATTGACATCTTAGTTGGCTTTAAAATTATTGAGGAGTTTTATCTTCAGATTATAACCAGCATTGCGGAAAGGATTGTTCTGATCTTGGGTTGGAGCGTGTCACGTGCTCTGTGACTTTGTCCTCGCTGTCTGTGAAGGTGTGAGCCAACAACCTACCGACTACACTTACAATCAAGGGCAAAGGCGCGGCTCTCATGCGCTGCACGGCCGCATGCAGCCTCCTCAACTGCTGGAGACTGTCGTCCAGCACGCCGGGACTGTGCGGGGTCACGCTGATGGTGGGGACCTGCGCCCTCGCGGCGGCCATGTCTGCGGGGTTGGAGCGGGTCACGTGCTCTGTGACTTCGTCCTCGCTGTCTGTGAAGGTGTGAGCCAACATCCTACCGACTACACTTACAATCAAGGGCAAAGGCGCGGCTCTCATGCGCTGCACGGCCGCATGCAGCCTCCTCAACTGCTGGAGACTGTCGTCCAGCACGCCGGGACTGTGCGGGGTCACGCTGATGGTGGGGACCTGCGCCCTCGCGGCGGCCATGTCTGCGGGGTTGGAGCGGGTCACGTGCTCTGTGACTTCGTCCTCGCTGTCTGTGAAGGTGTGAGCCAACATCCTACCGACTACACTTACAATCAAGGGCAAAGGCGCGGCTCTCATGCGCTGCACGGCCGCATGCAGCCTCCTCAACTGCTGGAGACTGTCGTCCAGCACGCCGGGACTGTGCGGGGTCACGCTGATGGTGGGGACCTGCGCCCTCGCGGCGGCCATGTCTGCGGGGTTGGAGCGGGTCACGTGCTCTGTGACTTCGTGCTCGCTGTCCGTGAAGGTGTGAGCCAACATCCTACCGACTACACTTACAATCAAGGGCAAAGGCGCGGCTCTCATGCGCTGCACGGCCGCATGCAGCCTCCTCAACTGCTGGAGACTGTCGTCCAGCACGCCGGGACTGTGCGGGGTCACGCTGATGGTGGGGACCTGCGCCCTCGCGGCGGCCATGTCTGCGGGGTTGGAGCGGGTCACGTGCTCTGTGACTTCGTCCTCGCTGCTGTCTGTGTGAGGGTCTGAGCTGCCGCCGCCCTCGTCTGGAAATAAAGACGATCGTTAAAATTCTATCAAACCCTTGAAACACATTACTGGCAAAAACAATAGGCAGCACCTATTGTTTTTGCTTTATTACATAGATTGTTTCGTCGGTTGTTATTAATACGTAACATATTTAAGATATAATCTGGGATTACACATAGTGGAGTCATTCGAGCATTAAATGAGGCAATTATTAGTTAGAATTACATAAAGGATTAGCAGTTCTTGAAGTAGAACTAATATCTACTAGAATCACGATATACAGAAGTCTTTTAGTAGCTTACAAAAATGCGAAAATTCTATAATCGATATTTGTTTACTAGGAAAGAAAAGAAACATGCAAAAGAAGAAACATGTTAATATCATGTTTTATATCCTGAATTGAATGCAAAAACTATCATTTCTTATCACGAATCAACTCTAGAATATTTCAGGTATAACCCTAGTTCAAACAACGCACCGATCTAAATCTAGGTTCCGATAACTTTTCCTTCCTAAATTCTGCAGTAAACGTCATGAGACAATTCCGAGCCGAAAATAGCATTCAAACGCTACAATAACAAGCCTATTCAACTCTAGTCAAAGCCTTTCTGAACAACCCGTCAACTTCGCTCCTCTGCCGTTTCTGATAAGTTCGTACAATGGACTGTAGCAACATTAATAGAAGCTATTGTTCGAATTTGGTACCGTTTTCAAGCATTTAAATGCATTACTTCCCAGGTTTATTTTGATGTACAGCAATAGAGGCAAGTGTGTTTGTATGAGTTAAATTAACGGTTGATTAATATCTAGTACATACAATAAAGCAATCCCATTTTAGTCCCCATCATAGCATCCTATTAAAAGTTATTTGTTATTATTTATTTGTTGAAAGTAAAATTAACAATGTTATTTGATTCGAAAACCTCACGAAACTAGTCTACTTGTATCTTGAACCTAAAAATGAACTTACAAATTCAAAGATAATTTATAATGCATACATATTCTCTATTCATCACTGACATTCCATTGATAAAAAACAAGAACATTAAGTTGAACGTAAGACCCCTTAGAATAATCGATTACAAAATACGGAAGTAATTTTTCATATGCAACCTACACCTATTAAGACACTTCGAACAAACGAGTACGTACAAAATGTAGAGACAATAGCAACAATTTATTAAAACTCCAGACAGCCACCGGAAGTAGCCGCCATTCACTCATAGCCAATGCAGACAGTGGCCATAAATCACTAGCAGCGATAAATCCATAGTGGTTGGAAGTGTCGGGTCTGTTGGAAGACTTGGAAGCATCGGATAACGGAACGGGATATTGGCTTTAAGTCAGATATGACGCGGGTTGTAAAGTTACTTCGATGGTCTCGCTCGGACGATGTGACAAAGGTTAGAGGCTAATCTGATGTATTTATAGGTTTGCACGGACGGAGAGTTAGGATAGTTGGGTAGCTACGGAAGCTATAAATCTAATTAAACGGTTTAACGGAGTAATTACTAGAGATAATTATTTGATCGGGATTTATGAGGCTTCTGTGCATACATGGATACTAGACGTTTTGACTCAATTTCAAATGATCATGTGAGGAAGGTGGTTTACGATAACATCCGCAAGATATTGAATATAAAACTCCAAAAGCTCGTTCTCATGTTCCATGCTAAAACAAATTGATATTTAACTCCGAAGAAAAACTAATTGAAATTTTAGAATGATAAAATCCCTTGGTTGAAAGTCCACTCCATATTGCTAATTTTAGCGAACTTTATAACCAAAGGACACTGAACTAACGATTACACCTATCCCATTATCACAGGTAACACCTAAAAATAACTTAATGGCTACTAGAACGAACTACTCGTAAAAGGTAAGCCGAGAGTATAAAACGGATATTGGTTTCTATCGGAAGTCCTGTGGTAGGGGTATGCATCTGCCTCAGATGAACACGTAATATCGATTCAAGTTGAAACGCAAATACGGCCAGCTATCAGGTAACCTAGATTCACATTGAAGGAAATATTGGGAGATATGATATTTTCCGGATAACCTGAATTCCGATTTGAGATTGATCAATCGAAAAGATGAACTACTCGTAGATATGAAATGTAGAGAAGCCGGAGAACGATCTATGAATATACAGCATCAATGACGAAGATGAGCATCTAGTTATTGTATTGTCGTACTAAGAAATTGATTCAAAACGAAATCATTATAATTTGATAAAAAATATTTCGAGCTTCTGAGTTTGATAGGCGAAGGCTCCTAAATAAATAAGACTACATCGTCATAGGTTGGCAGGTTAAAATTTTAAACACGCCATGTTTACACACAATATTCGCATGTCAACATAGAGTCAGCGTTTCAGCAACATACAAAAACAAGGTCACTTTAATACCCTAAGCAGTAAAAATTCAGGAAAACGACCTCAATACAAACGAACGCGACTATAAAACGGCTCCATTTGTAAACTCTCCCGATTAGCGGCATACAAAATGCATAACCATTTTCACTCCGGTCGGGCGTGACCTACATTGTCAGGTCAAGGTTTCAACCCTACAGAAGACCATTGTAAGAAGGCCTCAGGGTTCCGTAGACATGTGGACAATAGCGACGGGTTGACAGGAAATGAGCCGCGTGAAATAGCTCTCGGGATGTTGGGTGGCTGACATTGGACTGTTGTCGGTGCGTGAGCGTTTGTTTTGCGGCAAAAATCCGTCACAATAGCATAACAGACGTGTTCTGAGTATGCAAATTGAAACGCTTTGGTAATCTGTAGCATTCGTATTCGAGCAGGTTCACGCAAAGATCCTTTTAACCTACTTTTACTTTCCAATTTTAGTAGCCTCTGTTGGATAGTAAACAGCGTTTATCAATTTTAATTTAGTTTCGCGTGCCTCATTAACATAAGAGCTAATGTATCGTCATTGTGGCATTAAACGAGTTGATAAATGCGTGATGTGCTAACCTTCGGGACTTCCGAATGTTTCAGTTTAGGTTTACTTCGTTTTAATTAAACGAATTACTCGTACTCGTATCAGACAAAAGTAGTCTAAGGATCTTTAACCTGTATTTGTTTAGAGGACACAAAAGATAAGCTATACAGTAAACCCATTCACCGATTTCATTCATTTAATTACTTCAGTCAGAGTCGGATTTCTTAAAGAAACGTTCCTTAGTATCCAGTTACTGTAGCGAGTTTGCAGAACTAATTTAATACAAATTCACACTGTTCTACTGTCGGTTGGTAGCCATTATTAAAAGCCCACAGTAAATTCCATACAAGTCCAAGTTCCAATTAAGGATCTTGTTTCAAACAGCTGTGCGAACCGTAAAAGTAGAAGGACAACGGGATAAAACAAAATTTAATTACAATCTGGGTTCCTAATACAGGACAAACGGTGTCTATTTAGGGTCACCAGGCTTAAACTGTCCCAAACAGGTTAAAAATAAACTTGTACTGATATAATACATTTTTATCTTTGAAGATAAGAGATCGGTTCTAGAGTGTAATCGAGTATTTGAACTAGAAAGTTTTAATCTTGTGATAAAAATGTATAGTATAATATTATTTAGAGAAACTGAATCATAATACTGATCATCATACACTTTACTTAGTAAATAATAATTTAAAAGTTTTGTGTGTCTATTAAATAATTAAAAAATCTAAGAATGTTTAACAATATATAATGTTGAGGTCAGATATTATAAAACTGAGCTCCATGCCTCTCCATCATCTTAAAAAAAAATTTAGCTACCGTTGTTACACATTTAAAAGTTCACCACCTTAATAATGATTTCTACTCATCTGCATCTTTGCGAGAAAAATTTAAAGAAATAAATATAATGACAGTAGCTTCCCAGTACATTTTCGAATGCTTAGTTTACATTCACAAGAATTTAAGTAACTTTCCTAAGAAAAGTGATTATCACAATGTAAATACTAGAAATAAAGATAAACTTGCATTGCCCCGTATTCGACTACGTAAAGTTAAAGTTTCTTTTAAGGGATGTTGTGTTCGCTTTTATAATAAAGTGCCCAAAGAATTTCACCAACTGTCAATTAATAAATTCAAGAAAATTGTAAAGGGTAATCTTTGTATGAAGGGTTATTATAAAATTTCAGATTATTTAAATGATAATAATGCATGGGAACTTTCATTATTAAATTCAGGGGACGAAAAAAAAAAAAAAAAAAGGGGGGTGATTGATAGTGATGACATGTCCAAGTTAATCTTTGTGATTTTACGGACAAAATCTGAATCAATCAATCAATCAATCAATCATCATGTTTTGAACTTTCTTACACATGATTATAATAAACTTTCTTATTGTCTGCTTTCCAACCCACACACGGTAGTTTGTCAGTTAGTCCCATTTAATATCGAGTTAGATAGAATCATCCTCATATACGAAGCTCTGCCCAACGCAGGTGTTTGCAGGTTTGATTCCCGCCTTGGGACAAAAATTTGTACGATCTGCAAATATTTATTCCGAGTGTCTGGTATTATATTATGTTCAATAAAAACTATCTATTTATATGTATATTACTTATTTTAAATATATTCTCATATATTTAATCCAGCACCCGTAACACAAGCTTCGAGCTTTTCCACGGGGCTTAACGTTGCTGTGTGAATTGACCAGCAATATTCATTTATCAAATCAAATCAAAAGTTTTAGCAATTTGGTACAGTGCATAACAAAGCTGCTATCTATCTCCTGGAAATCAATCCCGTACTCCGTTTGACCACAACTGAAGAGATGGGGTGATACATTTCCTAGGCCGGCACTACACGGCTCTACCCAATCACGGTCTAACTCACCGCAATGCTGTGTCACACGTTATCTGATATCTCTATCGCTTTCCCACAAGAAACGGATTGCTTATGTTGTAGACATTCCATCGATTACATGTTATTGAGAGACATTCATGTTAGATCGAGTAGATAAGGAGTTATTTATTAGCGGAAGTAAATGACAACACGGTAGAATAGAAACAGGTTTGGTGATCAGTTGATGATGTGGGTTACAGTTACAGTATTTAAAACTTGAATTTCGTAAATGAATTTCTTTTTTCAAATTTTTTTGACTCTAAGGTCGATTATTAGAAAATGGTATGGGAAAAATTACAAGATCACAACGTAACCTTAATTGGTTAATTTTTCCCATACCATTTTCTAATAATTTAGAAAACTGAAGTGAGAGTCAATCACTATAAAATAACAAATACTAAGATCGATTTTCCGTCCTGTGGATATCCAATAGTTTCATGTTTCAACAACTGGGATATCCCAGTTGTGTTGAAACTTGAAACTATTGGTGATTTCCAAAATATAAATTGTTCCTGTATATATCGTTTTATAAAAAATCTTTACATTCTTAGCCTATTTTTACGAAAAATGTTAATATCATACAAACTATAACTTATACTCTAGTAAACCCTTCACATACATAATTCAAACTATAAGACCTCTAAAAACTCTGGTAGCGAGGTTGGCACGCAGCTCAGGGTACGATTTTATCAATAATCGGATTATTTATTCATAATAATGTACAATTTTTACGGGAGGACATCATGCATGAATCAGGCTAGACTCTGGTGGGTGTGACCTATTTCATTATTACACACTAGCTTTCCGCCCTGCGGCTTCGCCCGCGTTTTACACTTTCCCGCAATTTTCTTTGCTATATTATAGCCTATCCTAGCCTCGGGGATAATGTAGCTTTCCAAAGGTGAAATAATTTTTGAAATCGGTCCAGTAGTTTCGGAGCCTATTCATTACAAACAAACAAACAAATCTTTCCTCTTTATAATATTAGTATAGAAGACAAACATGGTAGGTATTACATTTGCACCAAGGAGCAATGGTTAATACCAAAACCCATAAAACCTTCAAGAAGAGATTCTTGGTTGGTGTGGGAGCACTTGTCTCAAGAATATGATATGGATCTTAAAACCTTGATGATATAAATAGTATTAATTAGTACTAGAGATTCAGTGCATTAGATCCTCTACAAAATCTCTATCAAAAAACTTTTACCTTATATACATAGCTACGTTATACATATAGCTGATATAGTATAGATTTAGTCTTTAAAGAACTTGCAGTAATTATTACACCTTGTAAAGACCACAAAGTTTATCTTTTAAAATGGCCGTTAAGTACATAAACCTTGAAATGATCACGTTTCTGTCGATAAAAATACAATTTTATAACTAAACCATACATAAATTAATGTAAAACATTAGTACAACAGAACTACCATGGCAAATCGAAATATTGACCATGAAACACAACATGGCGTGGCTAATCAACAGATATTCCATATGTTTAGCTTTGTAATAGGAGTAGGTAGATATAATTTACAAAGGTTATAATAATATATAACGTAACTAAATAAATAATCCAATCCAAACTAAGTAATGAAATGAATGTCACATTCAGTTATTTCAAAATTACTCAATTAGAAAACGATAAGCTAGATTTTAGGACCTACTTAAGTTATCGATCAATTAAAATCCCGTATTCTTAAAGCGCGGAATCCGTTTCAGTTCCTTATAACCTAAGAGCCCGGTCTGGCCAGACCTTCCTTTAATTCTGAAGCGTGAAAATTCTTTCATGTGTATGTCTAACATAGGTAAGAATAACCCCCAAACATGAAACCTGGATCGTGGTTCCTTTGGGAGATAACAGGTAAAAGGTTGTTATCTCCCAAAGGAACCGCGATCCAGGTTTCATGTTTGGGGGTTATTCTTACCTATGTTAGACATACACATGAAAGAATTTTCACGCTTGTGAATTAAAGGAAGGTCTGGCCATCACAGGCTCTTGGTCTATTAGTAATAAATTCAGCAAAACCAATATGAAACCCTAGGACAAACTGCTAAATATAACTTTAAGGGCTAATAAAGGGAGCGTAGATTTAATATCGTAAAGGTTAAAGCTTTTACTGTCCCAATGAAAATTTTAGTGTCGTTTAATAGTTAACGTGACCACGGAGGCCGTGTTTCATTATCATCATCATTATAACAACCAATGCATGCGTCCATCTTCTATGTACAACTTGTAGATGTCTCCCTAATAGAACCTAATAATATAATAGGTCTTGAGGGATTTGGTAAAATTAAATCGCCACGCTTATGGGTGTACAGAAGGGTTGGTGATCGCTTGTTCGTTTGTTTGAAAGAAAGTGGGTGGTACTATTCTTAGACCGATACCACACTACACTGCTTTAGTACCTACTATTTTCAGTCAATTAAATGTACTAATTAATTCTTACGGTCACAAAACAAGGAGTAATTCTTACGATCCTGATCATGAGACAGATTCAAAAGTTAGTATTACACTTATTTCCGATTCAGAGATAATCTTGTTTTATTTTGAAAAAGCTACTTCAGAATTTCTTCTATTGTAATGCGATACAAATGGTCGAATCGAGTTAAATTCTGAACTTATTTATAATATTACAATTGGAATTACTTAATACTACAAAGGGATAAATGCAATTCATTGCCTAACACTCTTGCAATATAGAAAGTCTCGATGTAAATTCAATTCAAGTTACCTAACTTAGATAGAGCTTTACTAAGACCTGAACTATTACATCTGCCTGACATCAGTGCTTATCCAAACTCTAAAGGGATACAAAGGATGAATGCATACATAACTTCGAACGAATAACCATCTTTAGATAAGAATGTAAGTGCAAATATCAGAACAATGAAAGTGCACCATCGTCAATCAACGAATTCAACAAAAACACAAATGACCTCAAGTTGTAACTAGAGGACTCATTAAAATTTATGAGCCATTACGTAATAGCTGAAATCTGAGCGCAACAAGTAAAAGAAAGCTACAAGTAAAGACAAGCTTCTCACCTCAACACCAAAAGCTGCTACATCTTCAGGTGATTCGAGGTAATTAAATTACCCGACACACAACATGTTATACACGGGGATAAAATAAACTATTTGTTATCAATCGTGGTTTGGTTCGGGCGCGCGGGGTATTCTGCTCCTACCATGGAGGAGTTTATTATTGGGATGTTTTATGGGGTTTGAAAGGGGGTATCGCGAGTATGGTATTATTTTGACAAGCCGATCCGCTATGGGAGCTGGCTGGCTCTGTACGGGCCGGGGTGATGGACGCATGCGCGACATCGATCCCTAGAAGCCTTTTATAGGAAGTAGTTACTATGATAACTCGAACGGGTTTTAAAAAGGATTATTATTTTAGAACTATGGAAAATCTGATGCGGAATAGAAGAGATTTGATCTCATTCAGGGGTAAAAATGAAAAGAGATTATTTCAAGTTTCAAGCTAAAATCAAGCCATATGGACAGTATGGACTAAAAAGTAGAGTTTTGGGGTTGAGTGGCATAAGCCATTTTAATAGGTAATATTTGACGTCTGTCAAGGGTTTATTGATAAAATTCTTCGAACCGGTCATTATAACAATAAATATGTACGTAAACGTTATTGAAAAAGAAACAAGTAGGTATTTAGTAGGTATTTAATGTGTTAAAAATGATTAGATAGTAAGGTACAAGTTGTAGGCATTATAATGGGCTTCGACGTACAGTAGTAACTTTAACAGCAGCTCTAGAACTTCTTTTTTGAGTTTCCCGATATTTCGGCACTGTTACAAGCGCCATCTTAGGGTACCTATGTTACGTTTCTTGCTCTAAAACAGTGAAAAACCATGATAGTTTAAAAAGTTATACTAACTTTACGTGTGTATAAGAATATTATAATACCTAATTGCCTACTAGTCTACCCCGACATTGGCCGTCGATAGTAGATCTGTTGCTAAATGGGCCAACTGTTGCTTGCGAAGCGTTAAGCCCTATGTAGTGTTGGTAGGACACTCGACTTTCAGAAGCTCAAGGGTTTGAACCCCGCGTCGCACTTCTAATGATTTCAGTTTCAACAGCATCAGAAGCTGAATTTTCCCTTTTGTCAAATATGTACAAAACAGATTTTAGATTAAGTCCTTGATATATTATTTTTTCTCACAATATTTTTCATGTTACTTCTGCATAAAATGAAATAATAAAAGGATATCTATGGTAAGAGATCAATTCCTTTCAGATTCTGCAAGTTTGTTAAATGCTGCAAATGGTTCACATAGGTTTTATAATCTAGATCAGGCTTTCTCATTACGTCAAACCTGTGACCTAGTTTAAGGTTTTATTGTTCGCGGTTTCTCACACTCAGGTTATAAATGAACTTTTGCAATATGTAATCAAGAGGTTGTTTATCTGGTTTAACGAATGTAATTTCACATAATATAGGCTTTCTAGTATATTAATTGATATTATATCGGTAACCGATAAAAATATTTCGCTCAAGCATAACATTCGTAATATTTAGTACAAATTTCGCGCATAAAACCTGAACCTAAAGATTCTACAGCATAAGTTTTCCAAACCACCTACCAATAACACACGAAATAATAAGTGTACCTTGTATTTTAAGTGTACACAGACTTTAAAATAAAATTTTGTTTGAAAGGTAATGCTAACTTAAAGCATACTATAAAAATAAGATAAAACTATTTAAATAAATAAATACTGCTGGACAATTCACACAGTAAATCTAGCCCCGTGGTAAGCTCTAAGTATTATGGGTGCTAGATTTATAATCCTAACTAATAATATAAATGCGAAAGTAACTCTGTCTGTCTGTCTGTTACGCTTTCCCGCTTAAACATAAGGATAATAATTGATTAAACATAAGGCTAGTGTTATTGGAGAAATCTGTACTAGTTTTCAATAAATAAATAAATAAATAAATAAAATAAATAAATAAATAAACCTCTCAACCGCTTTTGATGAAATTTGGTACAGATAATCCTTAGACCCTGAGACACAACAGCCTACATTTTATTTCCACGCGGGCGAAGCCGCGGGCGTAAGCTAGTAAACTTAATATAATTAACATACATATAAAATAAATATTTCGTAAAATAATTTACGTTCACTTATAGAGAAAACTAAGTGTGCCTTTACTTATCTTACAATCGATTTTATTTGTATTAACAGAGGAATAATGTTAGATACCTACATTATACCTACTACCTCTTTGATGTAAGGCAGCAATATTATTATCCAGCAATATTTATTATTAGCAATATTTTGTGCAACCTGAAGCAACCTGACAGACCAGAACCAATAATAACAATATAAAAAAAATTCATTATAATCTAACTTACCAGAAGACAACAAAGCAGCATTCTCTTGTGATGGCACATTCATTATTCAATAGTATCTGGAAATAAAAATAAACATTTTTTGATGGAGTATTACTTATTTATTTAAATACATTGACAAGAACCACCAATCCGCACTTGGCCACCATGGTGAATTAAGGCTGAATATATCTCGTCAAGAGAGAAGTACCTGTGTTCCAGTAGGCTTTAAGGGTCTCAAAATTGTATAGGTAAATAAAATCGAATGTGAACTTATTAATAATTGCATCATCATCATTATCAGGCAGTGGAAGACCACTGCTGAACATAGGCCTCCCTATATAAATATTTATATATATTTTCCGCCCCATCGGCCGTCTGTTCTACTCACTATATGGCCAGCCCATTGCCACTTCAAAGAACTAATTTATTATCTGTGATTAATTATTTGTTTGTAATAGAAAATACTAATCGTGGAGAATATTATGAAGGAACCTAAACATCCATAACTTGTAAACATTGTAACAGTTCTGTAATGTAACAATTTCAAGAATTTAATATTACCATATATTTTTGAAAAGATTACTCAATGAAGAATGAGTTGAACTAAAAATTTATATTGTTAGCATATGTATAGCTAGCACCCGTAACACAAGCTTTAAGCTTAAAACAGGGCTAGATGTTGCTGTGTTAATTATCATCAATATTTATTTTTATATTTACTTTATGGAACAAATAAAAATAAAAAGTTGCAACTGATAAAGAAATAATATTATCTGTAGTAAATACCAATTTTTTAGAAGTGAGTAAATACTTTATAAAACATAATCATTAACTCCACAATAAAAAAACAATTAAAGGCGGAAGTAGTAAATAAAATTAACATAAAATTTGAAACAGAGACAGCAATGTCATTGAAATATTTAGCCATCTGTTTATACAACTGTAACAAACTGAAATAAGAAACATTTTGAAATTTGAACTATCAATACCTTTGTTGAATAAGTACTTACTAGATTTAAAACACAATTTACTTAAATATGTATGATTTTTAAGTATGTATTTATTAAGGGAACATTATTATGAATAGTTTAACTACACATTTAGTTTTAGAAATGTGGAAAATATTGTATACATTTTAGATTGAAAATTTAATCAACTAAATTAGTATGTTTTATGTAAAATCAATAAAGATATGATTAAACAACACATAGAGAGAATAATAAACTCAAAACTTAAATAGGGCTTCAAACAAAAGTTCAGCCATGAAAACAAAGGGGTTATAGTGAGTTTGGAAGTTTTTTTGTAAATAAATGTATGCTTACCAAATAAATAAGCACAGCACAGTTTCAAACACACTTACACCATCAAAAACAGTTAGGAAAGTGCATATTTCCCAGATTACCAGGAAAAAGAACAATAGGCTTGAATTTAGTGCAATAACACTTTCACACCACCGCTGTTTTGGCCACGGCAAAGCCACCTACACGAAACTCAAAATAACTGTTACAGTAATACCACTCTAGGAAAACACTTTTAAAGTAGTTTAGGACACTCCATGGCCTAACTTTAGTTAATAAATTGTAGAAATGAACTTTTTCGGCGTCCAAAACTTAGTTTTATAAATTTTAAAACTTTAAAAAACTTGGGATGACGAGGATCAACTTTACGAATTTTTTGACTGATTCCAAGAAGAAAGAGACAAATATAGAAAAAACAATGTTTCGTTCAAAAATAGTAGAGTACGTATGAAACAATCTATTCTAATATATTAGAATTCTACATTCTACATTTGTAATTCTTTTTTTTTTCAATTTTATAAATGATAATAAAAAAATAATGTTTTTGAGTTATCTATATAGTTGCTATCTATATTTTAAGTGATCCATTATAATTTATTTTATGAAACAAAATGATGTCACTTGAAAGAAAGAAATACTTGGTTACCGAACGTAATTTTTGTACGCTAGCTTGGTAGAACTGTCAAGTCAACAGTGACAGCAATAATCTCTCAATCATGCACAATGTCATGCATGGCGCCAAAGTTTAAAAGTGGTTCTATGTGCAAGGCCATAAACTAAGAAGAAGAAGAAGAAGTGTTTCGCCACAAACCAAAAGAAAAAGTAAAAGTCTAGGGATCATGAGATCGGTTTACAATAGTTTTTCTTGCGATGATTTGCATTAGCAAGCTCAAAGCTTATCACGGGGCTAGATGTTGCTGTGTGAATTGTCCAGCAATATTTATTTAGATAAGCCCATTTAAAAGCAGCTCGAAAATTTACATGCATAAATAACGAAAGTACAGACCTTAGCTTAGATTATTTATAATCTAAGGCTATGATCTAAGGTAGGTAGAGGCAGACCTACATAAATATACCAAAGACTTGGTACAGAAAAAAATATTCAAATAAATGCACTTAAGTAATGAAACGCGTGGTAGGTTGCATGCGTTTCATATACTTAGGTACTTACTTATAAAAAAAAACAAATTAGTTAAGATAAAATTTAATTGCGTTTTCCCTACTTACAAATGTATAAGATATGTGACTGGGTCTAATGGTTAAAATCCATAACTCGTATTTTTATGCCTTTGGTTAGTTAGGTAACTAGACTACCTTTTAAAATCACAATAATTTTGAAAATAATATTAGGTAAGTACTTATGGATATTATGGTGTTGTGATTTTTCAACCTACATCATTTTAATATAATATTTAAATCGTACCTACATATCTATCTACTATATACAAAAACGTTATAGATGTCAGAACTGGAACCCAATAAGTAGATTGGTTCAATTTGGTTCTCCTTTTATCAAATTTTCTAAAAACTTTCTGTTATTAAATAACTAGTCAGTTAGCTGCTACATTAGATAAATAGGTACCTATCTATCGAAAATAATTTTATTGAATAACTAAATCTAACAGTGTTTATATATAGGTAATATAAGTTTTTTTATGATATAACAATACAGATCCAAATTGTTTTACTTTAAAGCTCTCAAAGCACCAAAATCACAACACAGATACAACAACTAACAATCACTTTGTCATACCTATTTCAAACCATTTTCTGTTTCAATCAATTTATAACGCCACATCTTTATACTTAGTCAGATCATCAGATTCATTTCCAACAGAAGTGTGACTATTTCCTAAACTATAAAACACTCTATCTCTAGAACCGAAGTGATACGGCTCATGTCTTAATAAATTGACACCATACGCCGCATCCTCCCGCTTAAGCTCCGGGTAAAATCTAGGATCGTAATCATACGTTCTAGGATCGTAGAATTGCCTATCCATTCTGTAATTGTATGGATAAGCCATTTCACTTTTGCAGTCCATTCTGTCTTCGAAATCGTATTTTGGGTATTCGTCGAACGCGCCTACTATAGAATGTCTTCGTTTGTACGGGTTATCGTATGGGCCTGTTCTGGGGCCGACCCAAGTGCCATACATCTGTGGTTGTTGGTATGGTTTGGGAAAGCCTCGAAGGCTGGCTGCGTATTGTCGGTCGGACAAGTGTTGCCAGTATGCGGGTGGAGGCTGCATTTGAGGGTAGTGGTTCATTGATTGTCGCGCCGCTAGGTGTCTTCGAAGGTCCGGCATGGATCCAGCTTTACCTGAAATTTGTAACAAACATAACATTACCTATATGTAATGTTAGGTTAGGGTGCATTAAACGCAAAAAACAATCATTGAAATCCATCCCTTGTCAGTTTGTCGCTGTACATACATACCTACCGATCATATAATTTGGATTGAATTAGACGATGAGTTCACCTCCAACTATGAGAAAAGCCATTAATAGTTTTTGATGACTCGTTATCTATAAAACTGAAGTGTTAATAACAGACATTGTTCCGAGAAAATTAGGCAGTAGATTTCATGAGAAAGTTAGCTATTTTACGAATAGATTCTTTATATAACTGTGTAGGTGTTTATTTATCGCAGACATTGACCATTAATTTGTCATTACTCCGGAGTTCATGTAGGGTAATCTTTAAGGTAGGTACCTATCGTAAGTTTTTAAGAACCTAAAGAATATTATATCTTTTTATTCTTGGTCTAAGTATCTGAAGCATCAACTTATACTTACCATTATCACCCAGAAAACCGTCGTTAGTAAAGGCACTTGGCGCTTCAGGCACAAAATGACTGGCATCAAACTCGCTACCACTGACAGCTGGACCTTGTCCATAGCCAGCATTTCTGAAAATAATATAAATATAAATTAGGTAATAAATTATAAATAGAAATAATGAACCTAATTGATGCTCCACAATCATGGTCAATAGCAGTTGGGCGTTATTAGTTGGAGTAAACATAGCCAACAAACGGACAAATATTATGATTTTTTATTAGGTACTAAAGTTTAGTAGGTAACAAACAGATTTGAAAAAGAAAATAAAAATTCAGATGTTTATTAGGGTTCCGTAGCCAAATGGCAAAAAACGGAACACTTATCACGATTAACGAGTCTCGTTATGCATGTCCGTCCGTCTGTCCTGTCATCAATTATAATAAAACCTGGCCCCCATACAAACATAATTTAACGCGGACAGAGTCGCGGGCACCGTTCATCATAAGTTTTTAGGGTTCCGTAGCCAAATGGCAAAAACGGAACCCTTATAGATTCTACATGTCTGTCCGTCCGTCTGTCCGTATTTACAGATAAGTTTGCAAGTTTCGATTACCTGTTATCTCGTAGCGCATAGGCAGACTGCACTAACACCACCCCGCAGACGATGGCCGGCAGCCTGGCCACGTAGCACGCCAGCTCAGCGCCTCCATAGACTCCTTGCAGACCCTACCATAGACAGTAGAAATCATGTAAACTTTATCACAATTAAAGTTATCGAATAGCACAGTGTATCTATGGACTACCATAGATAGTCTGTGCTTTTCGAATTCTCAAAATGCTGACACAGAGTTTATTTTAGATATCATTATCTATATTGTTTCAACATATTGGTAGGTACCTACAGGGTTCTTTAAATATGGACTGAGTATCTAAAATAAACATTGTTATATAGCGGGACACATAAAAATAAATTCTGTGTCGGATTTAAATTGACATTTTGATAATTTAAATTTAAAATAGAATATAGGTACCTAATGACTTCGATAATAAAAACCTGATTCTTTAGATATCATCTTAAGCTAACCAGAAGATCGTTCTTGCCAATATATGAATTAAAAAAATTACCTAAAAGTATGTAGGTAAGTACCTAGGTATAAATTATAGAATAACCTTACCCAATGACTAATGGACATGTAGAAGACTAGAGCACACTCTGGAATCAGCACCAGAATAACAGCTATCAGCCACGTCAGCAGATAGCGGTTGTTTTTCTGCAATCAAAGAAGTTCTCCGTTACACAATAACATGTTGGGATTTATACTAGCTTTTTGGAATTGTTCGCGTTAGATAGATGATTATTTATAGGTACCAAATTGATCAAAATGTTATTTATTGTTTCTATTTGCTTCTGAACATAAGTTTAACAATAATATCCTGATTATTAAACAATTCATGTTATTGGTATGTCTATAGAGAAAATGAGGCGGTGATCACGCGTGCTCATTCCTATACCACACAACATTATAACAAGAAAAGTAGTATGTACCTAAGTAAAGTATTTAAATTTGTAGGAATTAATTTAATTACCAGTCTAGTTTTTTTGTACATTATGAAAGCTCCAATATCATTAGATTGGGCTAGAATTGCTGTGTGAATTGTCCAACAATATTTATTTATTTTATAGATGGATGATAGATAACTTACAGAAATAAGCCCATGAACCAACGTCACAGTTGCCGATATCACGATGGTGTAGCAGGCCATGAGTAGCGCAGACGCGACCGGCAGCCCCGCCTGAGACTCCACCACCCACACTATCTCGTAGATCAGGGCTATTGCATACGCGACCTGAAAAATTACATATAAATAAAATAAAAAAATAAAAATAAAATATGCATTTACTTAGTAACTTAGTACATAGTTTTACATGGGTGATAATTGTAGAGACCTTCTTTTAGATTTATTTAAAAATCTGTGCTAGAAGGTCCCGCTCTTGCATAACAATTAGTTTATTACATAAATAAATTACCTGATTATGTAGGTACATATTATCATCATTACTTTATAACCAGCGGTAGAGTGACGAACTATCGCAGAGAACGCAGTCAAAGATAAAGATTTAGGTATAGATCATCATATAAAAAATATTTAAAAAAATATCACAACATAAATGTTAGGTAGTCTGCGTTAATTTATAATCCACTGTTACAACGCCAGCTCGCCACACAGGCTCTACAGAGACCTAGTAGTGCAAGGGACAGAACTCGGAAAAAACACGGATCGACGCTGTAGATATAAAACGCTTAGAAATACTCTCTCAAGAGGGATTTTAGGTAATAACTCATAATCAGATAGGTGCCTTAACTATATTATATTGTACCTAAAACCTTGAGTTTAATATAAAAATGCACGATGGCTGTAAAATAATCGTGAAGCACGTTACCACATCACAACTCTCACTTGTGTACATACCTAGTTTCAACATGGCACAAGGCCTTGAGATGACCAGACCAACAGGTCTCTGGGACAAAACTCGTTATATAGACATGTAAAACAAACTTCGCCTGGTAGGGTTCAAGATAGATTGGCCGTTTGACTATGATGTATTCGCGACTGTTAATAGGGTGATCGATAAAAATATTCTTAGATCTGGCTCTTCTTGTGTTTTTACAAAATAAAAATGCTCAGTTAATCTTTCTTTTCTTTTTATGTGCCGTTATCAAAGCATAAGCAGCAATGAAACCGCTCAGGAACGACCTAGCCTTCTCGCCTTCCGCAGACATCCTGCTCTCGTTCATGGCTTCTGTATCATCTGTTTCTGTCTTGAATCATATTTAATTGATGATAAAACTTACCAAAGCATAAGCAGCAATGAACCCGCTAGCAGCAGTCACGCTGCAGCAGAACAGTCTGCTGACCGCCGGCCTCATCATCGGCCTGGGCTTCTCCTCAGCCTCCGCAGGCATCTTGCTCTCGTTCATGGCTTCTGTATCATCTGTCTCTGTCTTGAATCATTTGTTTCTATGTTCTATCATAGTACAACAATCTTCAATCAATCCTCTAATTTTTTTTTCTTAGAGTATCATTTTTTTACACCCATAAAGGGCCGGACCATTAATTAGGTTCGTACATGAAACGTCATAATCGTTATATAATAAATTTTATAGATATTTAATATAATATTAACAGAATTTCATTCAAGTCGACAATTTTTTGGTCTTATTCGCTTAGTATAGTGTTGTTATTCAACACAATAAAGATTCTGGTATCTTGTTATTTATATATTATTAATTTCGTGTCTGTTTTAAATTGTCTAATTTTTCACTGAACGTTTTTCTTCTGTTGAGGCCAAATATGTAGAGAATCTACATCTCGATATCCAGCATCACATTCTGAAAGAATAATAAATAAAGGTCAGTTCAGAAGTTGGAAGGTAGATTGTGATTTTTTTTGTTTACTTAACAATTCCATGATTTGGAAACCTATAGTACGGGTACCTACCTAGTGCAATACCTAGGTTACATAGGTACCATGTAACGAAATTGAGTTTGTTTGACTATTCAGCTAATGATGCACGGGCGTGTTTCCATCGCCGCATTTAATTTTACCTAACTAATAATAACCTTGATCAAGAAAAAATAGTGTATAAGTATCCAACAATCTAAAATTTTTTATGAACTTTTCTATGTCCATCTATAGCCATACGGCATTGCTACCATGAGAACCACGACCTTTCGAACACAATGCTGAGAACGCATTTAAATAGGTGCTAACCATGTGCTAACTTGACTAAAGTACGTAAATATCGAGCAATGACCTCCGCTACAATAGAGTAATCAAAGCATTTGCAGGCAATGAATAATCTCGTAATGTTAACAACTTGTGTAAGCATAATAAAACACTTTTTACCGCGACATGTTTTCTCACAGTTAAGACTTCCGGTAGATTCTTTTACTTGATGCTAAAGCACCTTTAACCTCGAATGAGTCGTGAGTTCTAGTCTCGCTTGAGTTGAAATTTTGCATAGCGTTCTCGCTAATTTTATGTTCACCCCACTATTAATAGTATTTTATTAATAAATTAAATATTATGATGTTTAGACGTTTACATGAGAATATAATATAGATTGAACAGCTGAAAAGATAATAACGATGAAAATCTAACTGGTTACAGATTACAGAATAATGGGAGATATATCTGCTTAATGCAATTTCTTCCAGACATCTTTAGGGTGGAGAGATAAATTAACATCATTTCTGGGGTCTTAATCATATATGATTTTTTTCTTTTCGGAGTTCATTTTGAAAAGTAATTATTTAACTATTAGTAGGTACCGTAAGTAATGCTATAGAATCTATAGCATTACTTACGGTACGGGCCTGGGTTTGGCCGGCCTTGCTATAGATAGAGGTTATACATATAGCTAAGTAGGTAAAACTCTTTAATTGATTGCTAACTAACCTTAGTTATAAGGCATTTCAAAGCCTTATGCTTTAAGAATTTTTTTTAAGAATGCACAGTATAATATTTATCGTTTCTCCTTGCATGTGTAAATTAATAGAACCTTGACCTAGTCAACTATTGTAGGTGTGTTCTATTGTTCCTTAGCACCTACTTGTTGATAAATGTATTATTTACTTGTCTATGTTAGTCAAATTATAGATAATTCATTCATAACAGGTATACATTCATCGATTGTGATTGATAAGATTCTACCCAAGGTCTCTTACCATTATTATCATCATCATTTCATCATTTCAGCCATCGGACGTCCACTGCTGGACATAGGCCTCCCATAATAATTTCTATGTATCACTACTAAGGTATAAACTAGCAGATTTGACATGGTTATTTGTTCATCTTGTTGGTGGACGCTGCGTTCATCGATCCGTGGTCTCCACTCAAGAACTTTTCGGCCCCACCGGCCATGCGTTCTTCTCGCTTGCCAGCCCATCGCCAATTCAAAGAGCTATGTCGTATGTATATATTCGCTGGGCTATGTCCGTGATCCGAGCTCTCTTACGTATATATAATGTATAGGTATGTACCTATTTATATATTTATTATTTGTAAATACTTATTGTAACCACGTCAACCAGGAATTCTGTGAAACCGTTAAAAATAATAAGTGGATTAAATTCATAGGTACAAGAAAAGCTTGAATAATTTAACTCGAATAATTTGACTTGAACAATAAACAAACAGACAGTCCAAGGTTATTAAACAATTTTGCTGCTCACATAATTCCTAGTTTTTTTAAGAATTTGGGAAGGTTTTTGAGTTGTTTAATTTATTAGTACATAGTTTGTGTCTGCCTATTCATAACACATACTGTGCACACAATGAAGCACATAATGTTTCCTTTTCAAAGGTGACATAAATGGTGACCGTTTTAGGACTTAAGATAATATCGCCCAGACAAAGCAAGGACAGAATAGGTACTCAGGATGGAGGTATCTAACGTTCTATCAACAAAGATTGTTCTATACAGATTCTATACTAATATTATAAAGCTGAAGAGTAAGTTTCTTTTCCTTCTGAAGTATTAAGAAATTAACCAGACTTCAAATTGTAGAGTCAGTTAGGTTATAATAGACTTGAGAAACTCCTTTATAAATCGGTTAAAAACGTATTTTCCTGCAATCTATTAATAAAATATTAAAGTAATAGGTACTATTTTATTCAACTGATCCCGATGATAAACTATCATCACAAAGAAATCTCATGACTCATATAGCTAATAAATGAAGTCGTGCCTTTGAATAATCAACCGCTAATTATTGGTCTAACCTACAATTGTTTACATTACAAATGATTTACAACTAAATCACGTAGTAACGAGCGCGGCAGATCGATTTGTTTCGCTTTCCTCGGTAAAAGTGGAATATTCATTATTCTGTGGAAAGTCCTTATCGGCCAATGAACTAGTGAAAACGAGAGCAGATTATTACAGAGCTTTCTGTTGTATAAAATGTAAAAATATATGTAGAAAAGTATCAATTAGGCACATAAATGTTTATTCACACACGTGCATTGCCATAATTAGGAAGTATTTCTTTTTTCATCAATAAAAAAAAATGAAATATAATTGCAAGGATTACAGAAACATTCCTTTTATCTATGCATATGATCGTAATTGTTTACATAAGTCTATATTATTATATTAAGTTAATAAGTTTCTTGTTATAAAAGTTCTTTAACCTTACATAAATATTCCTGACTTCATTACGTTACGGTATCGGCGAATCAGGTAATTGACTTATGTAGGTACCTTACACATAATTGTTGAACTATTACATACCTACGTATTTAAAATCATTACAACAGAATATAAAACAATATCTTATTTAAGATTTAATAATATTTCTTACATGAATTCAGTTCGTAACCATTTAATTGTAAACCTCATACACGGAAGACTTAGTTAAATAACACGGCTTGTTCTTGCAAAAGCGATGCGTTTGCGGTCTATTGTTCCAAGCGAGCTTAAGAACCTTCTTTTGTTTTGTCAAGAATGAACATGGGAACTAAGTGCGGCCTCTGTAGGCAGGCCAGTGACATCTTTGAAAATGGAAGCCTAGAAAAATTATCTATGGAAAGATAGACGGACGCTGCAAAGTATATAATCAACATTTACTCCTCTAATGCCCCTAAAAGAAGGTTTTAAACTCGAAAGATTTGATGTGTTTTTTTTTTGTATTTGTAGAGTGATTCAAGATGTATATTATTTTAGATAATAATTAATTAGGGCCCTAAACAAAGGCGAAGCGAGGGCGGGGTAACAATGTTTAAAGGTGTTTTATGTCTTCGAAGTTGCATGCGGTAATTTTCTGACTTTGTCTGTGGCAAACTTTAAAGCGCACTTTTATAGGACTGAACTTAGGTTGTAATTTGCCATAAGCATAAAGTCAGAGCATACTAGTCGAAGTTGAATCTAAGAAGATTATAATTCATTTTTTAATATGCCAACCAATTTATATACAAACTAAGAGTAAATTTGCACGTTTGAACGCATACTTATTATATATTAGATAGGTATATGACCTGTAATTCACCGTTCAAGTGACCTCAATACACAGCCTTCATGCCCCTATGTGGTTCATTTGTCGTAAACTCAGTTAGGACTTCCGCTGAGTCGACGTGATGAGACTTGTGGGTTCATCGCTCTATCGATCGTGACGAGCATGCAAATTTTAAATATCGAATTGTCTGTTCCTATTTCGAACGCCTCTTCACCCTCTCATAAAGTTTAAAAGATAAGTGAAAACCTCGAAAAAATTTAAAATGAACAATTTTATTTAAATGCTAGATTTGAACTTTAACTCATAACTATGTTCATTTATTTTATTTAAAATCATAAAGTAATTCTATATTTATCATGTATTTTTTACATAGAGTTCACAGACGAGTAGATAGATCCATGAAATCGTTTAAATTATTTAGGTTTTCATAAATATAAATCGAAAACCACAAACAACTACCTACTTGAACAGTACCGTATCTTTTTTAACTCCAAACCCAAGTCCGGTTTCTTCAATGGCAGAGATCAGAGAATACAAATATTTTTGTTTATTTTCAAAATAAGCAGGTAAAATGTGCAAATATACTTTTCCACAAACCTTGAACTTTAATTCACTAGGAATAAGACAGGTTTCACATTATTTTCTTACTCACAACACAACGTAGCGGACTGAGTCAGGCTGCAAATATTTGGAGTTGTATATTGACTTCTCGTAATATGTGAATGGCGAATTCCAATTGCATTAGGTAGTATGCTAATTTAACTGCTAGACCAAACTATAGTTAACAGTTTTTACGTTATATCTAAGTATATCAAAATGCCCTAAGCCACTAATTATAGTTAGTATATTATTGTAAGTATTAGTACACCCCTGTCTTACTTAAATACCATCTCTCTTTTCCATCCAAAGGTTACCTGGAAGAAATCGCTCTTTAGCGATAAGGTCTCTTTTTGTGTTTTATTTGTACGTTTTTTTATTGTTGTACAATGTGTTTTTGTATTGTATTGTATACTCCGGAATGCGAGCAAAACTGGGAAGTTTACCAACCTTCTTTACCTTTAATTATATACCTACCTACTTTGTATTTACCGACTTTCTAATCAGATTTTATCAAGGACACTTAATAAAACATAAATAACTTGTAAACAAATAAATAGGAACTTAATAACTGGTGTTAGTTATTCATAATTCACAACATTAATCACCAAATAAAGTACCTACAGTCAACATAGGTAATCTTAGTTTAGAAAACTTAGAATTTAATAACATAGGTACAAGGTCATTTGAGTAACAAAAATCTTCGTCTTGTTTGTAAACGCTGTAATAATTATAAAAACGTTGAGTCATAATTAAAATAATCAGTGACTCATCAGTAAACTAAGTAACACAGGTGTTGGAATTCTTTTGTTGCTGTGAGAATCGTGTCTCATAAGTAGTTTGGCCTACATCAGCAAGGAAAGTTATTTTCTTCATCATCGATGTTATTGTAAACATTATTGTGTTATTGTGTTTGATTATAATAAAACGATAACAAATAAAATTAAAATATTACGGGTTACGTGATAAATAATCTTATTTCCCTTGAAAGGTAGAGTCACTATCGAAAGTCTTACTCTAAACTAGCGACCCACCCTTGGTTCGCCTCGGGTACATACCATATTATACCTAAAAACCTTCCTATATATTATTTAAACAAACCGCATCAAAATCCGTTGCGTAATTTAAAGATAAAAGCATAGGTACATAGAGATGTAGTGAAGTTACCTATTCCTAGACTTCATTTAGATTAGAATAATTCTCTATCTATACTAATATTATAAAGCTGAAGAGTTTGTTTGATTGACGCGCTAATCTCAGGAACCGCTGGTCCGATTCGAGAAATTATTTCAGTGTTGGATAGTACATTCATCGAGGAAGGCTATATTAACTATGTGTAGAAAACCTAAACAACGCAAGTGAAGCTGTCTGCTGTTTAGCTAGCTACAATAAGGAAACTCTCAAGCCACTAATTTACTAATTTCTATAAAAACCGGGCACGGTTCCGTAACTGCTGCGTGATCGATGCCCCTTCCTGCGGTCGTAACGACTTATATCATTATCGGAAGCTGGAAACCGTTCTGTAACTTGCCCATGCGCATCTGTTTTACACACTAGCTGACCCGCCGACAGCTTCGTTTGCGTTATTTTACCTTATCTATATACATACATACTTACCATATATAGGTATAAAAGAAAGGTGTTAGTCGCGCTATATATAACTCATGCCCGGCTGAAATTGGTGGTGAGCTTAGAACCAGGAGAAGGATATATGGTAAGTACTTTTTACCATATATCATTCTCCTGGTTTGGTGGAAAAGTATTATAACGCGTGCGAAGCCGCGAAGTAGAAAGCTGGTAGTTTATTATAAAATAAAGCCTATGAAATATAGCCAGCCTTCCTCGATAGGTATTATGTCCCATACAACACTGAAATAATTTTTCAATTCGGACCCGGGGTTTCTAAAATTAACGCTTTCAAACCAACAAACAAACTCTACAGCTTTATAATATTAGTACCTATAGTTATTTATATTCATAGTAAAGATTCACCGACCTCGCAGTGCAGCTTATATGACTGCACTGTAACCTGCGCTATAGATACCTACGTGCTTGCGTTGGGGACGATTACGACTACTCTGTTGTTCCCACTGCTGGGAAATTCCTTATCCCTATACTACAAAACAATAACATATACCTACAATAAAAATGTACTGTTATTATAAAATTGTTGGTCTTTAATAAAAAAAATTAAATAAACTCGATGTGTTGTCAACTAAATACTAGAAAAAAAACTTCTATACAAAAGACTTCAACGCGTTTCCAATACACAAGGTTTAGTTTGCATTATCTGTACTTACTAAAAGAGTTACTTATCTTGAAAATACAATAACCTAATGAGGCGCCGTGTGTGTAAAAAACTTTATAATTTATCTTCATTTTTCATATTTCTACTTCTACGGATTGTTTACTAAGAAGCCGTTATTGCGTAATATGTTCTTTCAAGTCGAGTTTCGTTTCTAGGAACATGGATACTAAAGATTTATTACCTTCATGTACATAAGTTACGCTGTACAATGGGAAGTAGAAATCCATAATTACAAGTAAGATGAGTCGATGACTCTACAGCAACATTGATCCTAGTGCATTTAAATACCTAATAGCTCAAAGCACTATAGTAAGTACTTATATTTGTTAAAAGTTTGTTAGCGCACGCAGCTTTTCACGATTTTTCGAGCGGTCATAATCTTAACCTAAGTACCGTAAAACACTCCAACATTGCCCACATTTTTCGAATAATTACAATTTTTGTTATTTTTTTGTATGGGGACACAAGTATTTTCTATTAGCATCTGCAACTATAGGATATTTTGCATGTATTATTTTATAAGATTTTGTTATTCGTCAATATTAAATCAAGTATTTTATTATTTTTAAAGGCGGGCAATGTTATCTCGACTTATTGCCAACATTGCCCGCGTTGATTTTTGACGCAAATATCTCCTCTCCGGCCTCTTATCAGCTGACAGCAAAACCTGTACAAGAATTCTGACCAAAACATGCCTTTACTTTAAAACTAAAGCGAATCCATGACAGGTTTCCTACCAAAATCCATGTTAGGCTAGTTGGGCAAAATTACCCTGACCTTGTTAGCATTTTCCATACAATTCGCTTTTCGCCTTTAGTAAAGTGATAGGGTTGGTACATCTCAGTAAACTGTTCTTGACTTTTTATTTATTTTTATGTTAATAAAAAAACAAGATTATCTTCTATTGAATTATTTAAAAAACTTTTGAGTAACATGTTTGATTCAACAGATTCACATGCAAGTATTAACATTTATTCCGTGTTATTTTTAATACATTCTGGTTCCAATCTTTCGTCTTAACTTTCTTTGACGAATTCGAGATTTGTTCTTGCTTTTAAGAAATAATAAAAATAAATTATCTAAATAATCAAGATAATAATAATTAGCAAAAAAAAAAAAAACTCGGATGTGTCAACCCTAAGCTTATTTTGACTGCGGGCAATGTTGTCAATAGTAGATCGCAAAAATACCAGATAACTTTGCCCACCATTATAACTTTAGTTATACAAGAGCTGCATCAATGACAATAAAGTTATAATAATACCTTAAGTTTTTTGTACAACATAATATAAATTAAACTCATCTGTGTTTTCTCCATCACGCACAATCCACTTTTGAATTTTCACCAAAATTTGCCCGCAAAAATACACTCTGTCTTTGACGAGTTCCAACAAGTTACTGAGTGACTTTAGCGTTACATCCAATAGACAGTGGTGCTAAACACAAAACCTATTTTCTACCAAAGTCAATAAATGTCACCATAGTATTCAGATATTTTTGCTATTAAAAGTTTTGCTTAAAAATTGGTCTTCGGGCAAAATTACCCTCGGTGGCAATGTTGGAGTGTTTTACGGTACCTACTTTATTATAGATACATTTTAATACATTATAATATCAAGACTCTTTCCAAGAAGAAGAACAATAAACAAACCTGAAACTCAACACACGTGTGTATACAATCCTCTTTTGTCAACATGAATACAGAACTTTTTTATCACAATTTAAAAACAAACATCACAGATTGTGTTCTTTTTTTAAAACGCGCGCCCGCGAAGGCTGCCTTCGCAATACTGCCTTGCGATTGGCGGTCGCAACGCGGGAACGTGTGTCAAACCAATGACGTTTCACGAAACAGGTTTTAAGACTTTTAAGGCTATGCAAATATAAGGTAATACTACTATAGTAGTAGTTATACCGTAAGTTATGGCGTAACTTTGGAATAGTAAATGAGTTATGACCTGTTGCAATTGGACCGTTTCCTTTAAGCAAAATAGAGCGACCTGATATTTTGCAATGTTATTTTTAGTGAATATTTAAAAGATTAATTTTAAAAAGCTTTATTCAAAACACAAGAAAAATATATAGGTACTTAAGTATAATAATCAAGTTGAAGGAATTTTTAGATGAATCATTGTTAACGCCAAAATATTTCTAGTCCTCAACTATTTTGCTCTTATTATTTAATATAGTTTTGTTATCTGTCTAAAAAAACAAATATGGCCGACAATTTCTCTAACTGAAAACTAGGACTCAAAAACGTGTTCCACAATGACAATCTTAAAGGAACAGACATGGGTCAGAAACCGTACATCCACAATGACTCATGGCAAGCCTTTAGAATTTAAATTAAGTGTCTACGTGATTCGCAGAGTAGAGCTACAAAGCAAAACTACCTACGTATGTGCCATGTGTGAAGTTATTCGACCTCATTTTTAGTCATAGAAACTGTAGTCTTAACCATAGACCTCCTCCTTCATATAAAATGTTGGTCCTAACTTGACCAGAATACCTAAATGAATAGGTAGGTACCTACAAGCTTGGGTGACGATGGTGACGGCAGATGAACTAAGGCTTTCGCAGATTGGAGTATCAGGGACCCTAAGTGCAGAACTGGCATTTTCTTGCACTATGGCTCGACGATATTATAAAGGTCACCAATAAGACCTGGATGCGATCCTCCCAAGACTGTAAAGAGTGTAAGGCCTACGCACAGCGGTGGGCCGATACAGGCTGAAAATGAGGATGATGATGACCTTCTTACTCACTTGATAGCTATGTACCAAGTCTTTGTTAAAGTTAAAATTTCTTATTAGGTACTTATAATTTTCCCCAAAAAAATATTACGTACTTAATTATTTTTTTTCCCCCAGGAATATTCTTTTTTAATATTGAGGAGAATAAAATCACGAAATGAAAGTTAAATTAAATAGGTACTTACCAACTTTAAAAAATAATTCAAAATATCATTTACGAGGTGATATAGGTGCAAGAAGTATAAAACTTTCATACCGGCCTACGAATAGTAAAAGACAAATTTGTTTTAAACAATGCATTGATAATTGCAGTAATATTAAATTTATTACAACCCATTAATAAGACAACTAAGACAGCCCACATTCATACAAGTCCCACGATAACTAAAACAATAACAGCACTAATATTAAATCCAAGGTGCCTCCACATACGGCGTGAAGGCAAAACCAAGGTAAGATTTCCTTCAACACAAGTGCACAACCTACAGTAGATGAGTAACCTCTACCAAACCTAACAATTTATCATAATGTTACGATGTTGTGATTGACAATCTTTATTCTTGGTGTATTATATTGGGTAGGTATTTAAATTATTATAATTTTCATACTTAGTTACCTACAACTTTTTTTGATGTAGGTACTAGGCCTGTTTTACGAGTTTTACCTATTTATTTTTAGAGTTTTTAGAGCTTGCGGACAAAGCAGTAGATTTTTTCTGAAATAACAAGAAACTACAAAACATGACGAATAACCCTAGATGAATACGATATCTATTTACTTTGTAAAACCTGCAAATTTTGTTACGTCGTGTCTTACAACCTAAGCACGGAAGTGCCTCTCTCTTCCCATAATAGGATCGTTAAATAAAAAACACATTTACTACACATAAGAACGAATTTATTAAATGATTTTCATACAGAATTCGAAATACTTAATTATTTTGTTTCTGTTTTAAATATATTTAAGTATTAAAAAAATGATACATATTTGATTGAATACTTAAAGCGAATAACATACTATTGCATGGTTGGAAATTTTAGTTTACAAAAATATGTTTTCTGAAATTTTCGCAATGATGCTCGGCATAGTTTTTGTATATTTAATTTATGTTTAGTTCGAACAGGAATTATGTTTTATTTCATAAAACAAAATATTTAAATAGCTTAGACTTTTTTAGCCACACCTTTATGTAAAGTCCTTAATTTTTTTCTAGCGTTCAGCTTATTGGAATACTGTTTTTATTACAATTAACTTCCTTCCATTAAATATCCAATTATATGAAACACACGACTTATGTTTATCAAATATGCATCAATTTATTAAAACTGTAAATGTACCAAATTTTAACATTTTTGTAATAAAAGCATTTAAAGGCAAAGGACATATACACATTTGAGATAATATTTTCATAATCGCTATAGGAATAATTATAAATATTATATAAGTAGGTAACTGTCTATTAGCATGCTTGGTTAGTAATTTATGTAATCAGTTAAATAAATATATATAATAACGAACATAAGGGAGTACGAATATCCGTATATCGTTTATACATATGTAATGTTATAACCAACACGCTAGTAGACTGTCAACACTTCAATAAATTTCAAAAGCTAATACTAATGTAACTCATAAAATCGTTCAATTATTTCACTACGAATAAAAAGTTTAACATTATTCGACATAACATAATATAATTAACACAACTTAAATAATCAGATCTTAAACAAGAAAAACGTCAAAAATACATAATAATATTATTTTAGTCCACAGATAATTTAAACCAAAACAAAATAGTGGACCTTCTCTAGATGTCAAACACTCGAATATTGTTCGTTCTTATCATTCCCTATAATATCACTATTTGTTGGATAAGTACACGATTTTTAAAATCTAGGCTATTCGGTTTGGCAAATGGTTTTTCCGGCCGACTTGCACGAAATTTAGCCAGTGTTATAAATAGTACAACTTGTATCTTTGATAAATAGACACGTACAAAACACATTATAAACAGTATTTATATAGAGTTAATATAATTGGTTATATTGGGGAGTTATATGTAGTTACTCTTCCCATGTATCCCTTAATCATATTTATATATATATATCCTTATATTCCGATATATATTTAGTTTTTTTACTACCGTATTGCTTTTAATTACGTTTGACGTCGCTAAAAAGCATTTAGGTAAGTAATTTGTTGTGATAATAATCTTAATAACGTCGTGCATGTGGGCCTATATCCTACATCTTATGTGAATTTTTGTGCCAAAACGTGTACACAATATAATGCACAATTGATGTAAAAAAATATATGAGAATAATATTAAATTAGTGTATCCGTCGTTGTCACAAAAAGTCACTAGTTTTACAGATTTCCTCAGTCATTGTAATGCACTTACAATTCACCGTGCATAACTAGATTTCCTATTAAACAGACCTATTAAGCAATCTTTACAAGTAGATATCAAAATTTTTAATTCAGTTTTGATATATGAGGTAGATATTTGAAAGCCTTTTTTACCATTTTGTCAAACATTGGTAAGTCTTAGTAAAATCACAGTTTTTAGATTGCCAGATTTTCACAATTCAACGAGTTGCCAAACCGAAAATTTAGTTCTTTCACAGCCTTTAAGAGTCTTGATATAAAACATAATTTCAATTTAACCTCTGTCCTCTTAGAATGTACAGTCAGCTGCAGAAAGTGTTTAGCATCTTGTAAAGACGAAAACTATCACAGGTTTTGGCATGGAATGCTGCTGATGGTACAAATGCAATTCTGAGCAAATAATCCAAGTCTTAATTTTTATCAGTACGTTGTCAATTTGATATTTTTGGGACAGGGTCAATGATATTATTGACTTAGAGGCAGGTACAAGATGTCACTTAAAATAGATGTCTTTATAACTACGTTGTTGTCTAGTAGCTAAACAATTATTCATGTTGTTTATAGCCTCAAAACATCAGTCTCGGGAATGCTTGTTGGTAAGTCTCTTCGTTGCCTAAATTATTATTCACTCCATAAAAACTCTCATAAAAATATTTAATAAAACAAATTTATATGTCCAAACTTCCGTAAACAGAGTAACAGTAAGACTTATACCTAATACTAAAAAGCAACACTAACTATTGGTTACATAATTTTACGATAAAATTATATTTTGTTTCAAGTTATGAAGGCATGTATTTTTTGTATTACATTTTCTGATCACATTTTTGTGCGTGACTGACTATACTTTCCGGATTATCATACTGATATCAAATATGTATAATAATAAAAACATGAAAATCATATTATTTTGAACAGATTACAATTTATTTTCATAATACTTTAATGCACAATCCTGATTAAATGTATTATTTATTTGAAATCCTGTTTTTTACGCGCATAAGAGAAAATTATAAATGTGTTATTTGCTAGGTTCAATCCAAATACATATTACATAAGTACTCGTATTCTGTTTTTTGTTGGGACGGTACAACATAAAGATTAAAATTTGTTTTATATGTATGTATTGTTTTGACGAAAGGCGTCATTCGATCGAGATTAACCTTACAATTCGAATTGAGTAAAAAAATATATGTTATCGATTTATGTCCAGAGTTTTTGTAATCATTTTTTAAACCTATCGAAAACTTCTTAAAAAACAATATATAAGCCTCTGAGTTTATTAATTATAAAGATTATATGTATTGCTATGTAAATTGTCCAGCAATATTTATTTATTTATTTTGTTGGTGTATTGCTTTTTGGAATAAAAAACAACGTTTGGCCGATCAGTCAATAATAACTCTAAAATGTTATGTATTTACGCAGCAATATTTTCAACTACGAGTATATTTTGTTCATTTAGCGTTCCTCTTAATAATACCATAATACATGTTTAATACCATAACTTTGTTTCTGTGGCACTCATTATTTACTGTATTTTATACAGATTCGCGTCACTTAAAGCTATATCTGATATAATAATGTTGTTTGTGAAAAAAAACATATACACATAATATCGAATTTTGAAAAACATTTGATATTTTATATTCTGAATAAGTACATAAGTACCTTATTTTATAGGACTTAGTGGAATATGAGACAAAAGACGATAAAATATCAAAATGTTACGCTATTCAAAAACCTAATATGTATTTTATGTATATATTGACCCTAGTGTCCAAACAGACACAACGCTCAGCGATTTAAAATAAAAATCCGCGTTTGCTTGAAGCTATTCGTAAATCACTACTTACAAAAACGCGGCATTTTGAACGCATAAACTCTTTGTGTAACGCGTGAACTCTATGTGTAACGCGTGAACGCTTTGAGTATAGGGGAACGCATAAACGCTTCGCGTCTGCGTGTGTCAAATTACTCTTGTTACTGTATAATTTCTACAAACAACATTAATTTATACAATGTATTGTGCAATGTGATAAATCCGTGATGTTCTGATAATATTTACAATCCACGGCTTTGACTAGATGGTTTCGTCACACCAAAACACATTGCATGGTCGAGACTTATTAAGCATGAAAAAGTTTTATAACAAACTCGGGCATTAGACTCGTTTAGTCTGAGACAGTTGCTGGAGCCAATCCACTAAACAAGTGCACTATGTCACAACTTTGGTAGCATATAAGCAGGAAATTCGGTTTAAGGTTACACAGCTTTGTGTTTTTCTCCTCCCTCGGTAGACTTATTACCTTAATTGAGTTTCACAAAACTACTTTTTTAAGTTTCGACCATAAATGTGGTAATATTTTTCGATTTTAGGTACTTATAAAATTTATCGAATTATTGTTTTTATTAGTGTACGATCAAAGATGTTACTAAAGTTCAGGTACTATATGAATGTTTACACACTTGGTTTTGTAGAATAGAATAGAACAATATTTTATTATTTTAATTTTACGTAACACCTTTTTGATGTTTTTACATTGCAAACCTACACGATAGTACATTTAATTCCGCGATTTGTGAGATGTTGCCAGTAAACATATAATTCGGCTTTCTCAGTATGTATTTACCCATTTCTATTACTAAAATACGAAATCTTAACTTTAGCATTAGTCTCGTTTATTCTGAGACAGTTGCTGGAGCCAATCCACTAAACAAGTGCACTATGTCACAACTTTGGTAGCATATGAGCAGGAAATTCGGTTTAAGGTTATTGGACTAGATTTCCAAAGTTTTCAATTGCTTAGCATAAAGCCAGAATGTCATTATTTTGTACAAGGTGGGGGAAATAGTTAACACAATAAAATACACGCATTTTAAATACTTTTGGGCAAATTTAGCTATTTACAGCAGGTGATTAAACGTATTTTATAAATTTTAACAAAGGTGCACAAATATTTTATAAAGTACACGAATTGAAAGTTACACAATTATAGGGTAATTGAAGGAACTTTATATGTTATTCAAGTTCCTAATTTTTTGTAGATTTTTTTAATAATAGGAGCCTTAAAGTCATAGACAAACTATGTTAAGGTATTTATGCTACTTATAAATTTAGATACCAAAACCGTTATATTACGATAACATTTAAATGTAGAACAATGTAAATAAATGGAATGTGACATACATTTTATAATTCCAATATTTTGCAGCATATATTTTTTTTATCATTTTATATGTCACTTTAAGCTTAACAAGAATTATTAAAACTTATATTACTAAAAAGATCTTATGCTTGATATGGACGCAAAATTGCTTCCTTTCAAAGTAAAGAGAATTTATTTAACGAGTCTTAAATTGGAATAAAATATTTTAATATTCAGTTTCCTAGAAGTATAACTAGCGTTACTCCAATTACTAGTTCACAGTCAACTGACCATAATATTAACTAGTATCGAAGTTTAGAGACTCGAATTTAGCACTTGGTCTTACATGATGGTTGGTTTTAGTTTAGTTTTCAACTTAGAACATTTAAAATGTCAATACCTAAAACAAATATTTTGAGAATCCTAATGTTCTTTAATCAATAGAAGAAAGAGTAAATAAGAAGTTACCTACTTAACTTTATATGCTTTAGCTAGGTTTTTACATTTAATTACAAAATATAAATTGTATTATTATTATCATAAATAAATATAATTCGTTTATAGTTTTTCATAGGACACTTGGGTAAACTGTATTCAAGTTTGGTTGCGGACGTTGCAAAAAAACGCATTATTATACTCACCAAAGCAAAAATGGGAGCCTTACTTTTGATACATAAATATTGCTTCTTATAGTAAGCGTTATATAATACTATCAGTGAAGAAAGAACATTGGCAAACTCTTTTAAATAGTGTTTTGTAATAAAATGAGAAACTTATATTTTTCATCTATGAGCATATATTATATTTAAACATAAAGATTAAGAACAAATTTGTTGCCTACAGTCAGATGAAATTTTCTTGAAAATTAAAAGAAAGTAAGGAAAAAGTTCGTTTTTATTTTATTTTTACTGTTTATATGAATAGATACCAAAATATTGCTATCAGCAGAGTTAAGTTAACCATTGTTCTTTATCAGTTTCATTAAATCTGTGTTATAACAAAAAGTAATAGCAACATTTTTATACAACAGATAAAGATTCTCACGTTCATTATTTATCTGTGGTAAAACAAAATGTTGCTAGAGTAAATAACCTTACGTTCCAGTATAGGGGTGCATGGTTTCGTGAAGAATGTAGCGGGTTTTTTCGACGCGGGTAGATGTGGCACGAAGTTCAATAGGTAGTGTATGGCTTTTAAGAGGGTGCTTGACATTGGCCTGATGAAAGAAGATTAATTTTAATACATTGATACGCTCTGTTTAATTTTTTTTTTGCTCAATAAGTTTAAAGCACCAATTCAGTGTATGCAAACATTTTAATTTAATATGGATACTCCCTATGTATATTCGTGTAACTGCCAGATACACACTTATATGTTTGATGCATTTTTGGCATCTACACAGGCCAGTCTATCATTATAACTTATAAAAAAAATCTACTATAAGTACGTTTTCTTGGTCGTATAACTGTCTAACTTCATAATGGTCCAAACATTTTCAAATCTTTCAAACATTCTCCTGTCAAATTTGTGTTTTGCAGATACACAACTATACGTAGGGAGTGTCGACAAGATCACGGTGTAACCTCGGTCGTCGAATGGGAATCGAACCCAGGCCTTCCAATTTAGCCCTGGCTGCGCTAGACCACTACGCTATTGAGGAATACGTTATGAGCTTGAATTTATTCTATACCTGATATATCAGTTAAGGACATCTATATTTATAAAAGAAAGTCGTGTTTACACTATTTATAACACAAGAACGGCTGAATATATTTGGCTGAAAATTGGCGGAGAAGTAGCGTAGAACCTGGAGAAGGACGGGAAAATCTAATATAATGCGGGCGAAGCCGAAGCGGAAAGCTAGTTTTCTAATATAAAAAAACTACAGTGAGTCAATCACAATAAAATAATAGTTATTATATTACCTTGTTGTTGTGGTTGTTCCCCGGCTGGTCCAGCACCCTGTGCACGCGCCCCGCGCGCTCGGCCGGGGCGCGGCGCGAGTCGTACACGGCGCTGACGGCGAGCGACACGTCCTCGCGCAGACGAGTTATACCGACGAGGTCGTATTCACACATCCAGTAACCTACAATATTACCTTGTTGTTGTGGTTGTTCCCCGGCTGGTCCAGCACCCTGTGCACGCGCCCCGCGCGCTCGGCCGGGGCGCGGCGCGAGTCGTACACGGCGCTGACGGCGAGCGACACGTCCTCGCGCAGACGAGTTATACCGACGAGGTCGTATTCACACATCCAGTAACCTACAATATTACCTTGTTGTTGTGGTTGTTCCCCGGCTGGTCCAGCACCCTGTGCACGCGCCCCGCGCGCTCGGCCGGGGCGCGGCGCGAGTCGTACACGGCGCTGACGGCGAGCGACACGTCCTCGCGCAGACGAGTTATACCGACGAGGTCGTATTCACACATCCAGTAACCTACAATATTACCTTGTTGTTGTGGTTGTTCCCCGGCTGGTCCAGCACCCTGTGCACGCGCCCCGCGCGCTCGGCCGGGGCGCGGCGCGAGTCGTACACGGCGCTGACGGCGAGCGACACGTCCTCGCGCAGACGAGTTATACCGACGAGGTCGTATTCACACATCCAGTAACCTACAATATTACCTTGTTGTTGTGGTTGTTCCCCGGCTGGTCCAGCACCCTGTGCACGCGCCCCGCGCGCTCGGCCGGGGCGCGGCGCGAGTCGTACACGGCGCTGACGGCGAGCGACACGTCCTCGCGCAGACGAGTTATACCGACGAGGTCGTATTCACACATCCAGTAACCTACAATATTACCTTGTTGTTGTGGTTGTTCCCCGGCTGGTCCAGCACCCTGTGCACGCGCCCCGCGCGCTCGGCCGGGGCGCGGCGCGAGTCGTACACGGCGCTGACGGCGAGCGACACGTCCTCGCGCAGACGAGTTATACCGACGAGGTCGTATTCACACATCCAGTAACCTACAATATTACCTTGTTGTTGTGGTTGTTCCCCGGCTGGTCCAGCACCCTGTGCACGCGCCCCGCGCGCTCGGCCGGGGCGCGGCGCGAGTCGTACACGGCGCTGACGGCGAGCGACACGTCCTCGCGCAGACGAGTTATACCGACGAGGTCGTATTCACACATCCAGTAACCTACAATATTACCTTGTTGTTGTGGTTGTTCCCCGGCTGGTCCAGCACCCTGTGCACGCGCCCCGCGCGCTCGGCCGGGGTGCGGCGCGAGTCGTACACGGCGCTGACGGCGAGCGACACGTCCTCGCGCAGACGAGTTATACCGACGAGGTCGTATTCACACATCCAGTAACCTACAATATTACCTTGTTGTTGTGGTTGTTCCCCGGCTGGTCCAGCACCCTGTGCACGCGCCCCGCGCGCTCGGCCGGGGCGCGGCGCGAGTCGTACACGGCGCTGACGGCGAGCGACACGTCCTCGCGCAGACGAGTTATACCGACGAGGTCGTATTCACACATCCAGTAACCTACAATATTACCTTGTTGTTGTGGTTGTTCCCCGGCTGGTCCAGCACCCTGTGCACGCGCCCCGCGCGCTCGGCCGGGGCGCGGCGCGAGTCGTACACGGCGCTGACGGCGAGCGACACGTCCTCGCGCAGACGAGTTATACCGACGAGGTCGTATTCACACATCCAGTAACCTACAATATTACCTTGTTGTTGTGGTTGTTCCCCGGCTGGTCCAGCACCCTGTGCACGCGCCCCGCGCGCTCGGCCGGGGCGCGGCGCGAGTCGTACACGGCGCTGACGGCGAGCGACACGTCCTCGCGCAGACGAGTTATACCGACGAGGTCGTATTCACACATCCAGTAACCTACAATATTACCTTGTTGTTGTGGTTGTTCCCCGGCTGGTCCAGCACCCTGTGCACGCGCCCCGCGCGCTCGGCCGGGGCGCGGCGCGAGTCGTACACGGCGCTGACGGCGAGCGACACGTCCTCGCGCAGACGAGTTATACCGACGAGGTCGTATTCACACATCCAGTAACCTACAATATTACCTTGTTGTTGTGGTTGTTCCCCGGCTGGTCCAGCACCCTGTGCACGCGCCCCGCGCGCTCGGCCGGGGCGCGGCGCGAGTCGTACACGGCGCTGACGGCGAGCGACACGTCCTCGCGCAGACGAGTTATACCGACGAGGTCGTATTCACACATCCAGTAACCTACAATATTACCTTGTTGTTGTGGTTGTTCCCCGGCTGGTCCAGCACCCTGTGCACGCGCCCCGCGCGCTCGGCCGGGGCGCGGCGCGAGTCGTACACGGCGCTGACGGCGAGCGACACGTCCTCGCGCAGACGAGTTATACCGACGAGGTCGTATTCACACATCCAGTAACCTACAATATTACCTTGTTGTTGTGGTTGTTCCCCGGCTGGTCCAGCACCCTGTGCACGCGCCCCGCGCGCTCGGCCGGGGCGCGGCGCGAGTCGTACACGGCGCTGACGGCGAGCGACACGTCCTCGCGCAGACGAGTTATACCGACGAGGTCGTATTCACACATCCAGTAACCTACAATATTACCTTGTTGTTGTGGTTGTTCCCCGGCTGGTCCAGCACCCTGTGCACGCGCCCCGCGCGCTCGGCCGGGGCGCGGCGCGAGTCGTACACGGCGCTGACGGCGAGCGACACGTCCTCGCGCAGACGAGTTATACCGACGAGGTCGTATTCACACATCCAGTAACCTACAATATTACCTTGTTGTTGTGGTTGTTCCCCGGCTGGTCCAGCACCCTGTGCACGCGCCCCGCGCGCTCGGCCGGGGCGCGGCGCGAGTCGTACACGGCGCTGACGGCGAGCGACACGTCCTCGCGCAGACGAGTTATACCGACGAGGTCGTATTCACACATCCAGTAACCTACAATATTACCTTGTTGTTGTGGTTGTTCCCCGGCTGGTCCAGCACCCTGTGCACGCGCCCCGCGCGCTCGGCCGGGGCGCGGCGCGAGTCGTACACGGCGCTGACGGCGAGCGACACGTCCTCGCGCAGACGAGTTATACCGACGAGGTCGTATTCACACATCCAGTAACCTACAATATTACCTTGTTGTTGTGGTTGTTCCCCGGCTGGTCCAGCACCCTGTGCACGCGCCCCGCGCGCTCGGCCGGGGCGCGGCGCGAGTCGTACACGGCGCTGACGGCGAGCGACACGTCCTCGCGCAGACGAGTTATACCGACGAGGTCGTATTCACACATCCAGTAACCTACAATATTACCTTGTTGTTGTGGTTGTTCCCCGGCTGGTCCAGCACCCTGTGCACGCGCCCCGCGCGCTCGGCCGGGGCGCGGCGCGAGTCGTACACGGCGCTGACGGCGAGCGACACGTCCTCGCGCAGACGAGTTATACCGACGAGGTCGTATTCACACATCCAGTAACCTACAATATTACCTTGTTGTTGTGGTTGTTCCCCGGCTGGTCCAGCACCCTGTGCACGCGCCCCGCGCGCTCGGCCGGGGCGCGGCGCGAGTCGTACACGGCGCTGACGGCGAGCGACACGTCCTCGCGCAGACGAGTTATACCGACGAGGTCGTATTCACACATCCAGTAACCTACAATATTACCTTGTTGTTGTGGTTGTTCCCCGGCTGGTCCAGCACCCTGTGCACGCGCCCCGCGCGCTCGGCCGGGGCGCGGCGCGAGTCGTACACGGCGCTGACGGCGAGCGACACGTCCTCGCGCAGACGAGTTATACCGACGAGGTCGTATTCACACATCCAGTAACCTACAATATTACCTTGTTGTTGTGGTTGTTCCCCGGCTGGTCCAGCACCCTGTGCACGCGCCCCGCGCGCTCGGCCGGGGCGCGGCGCGAGTCGTACACGGCGCTGACGGCGAGCGACACGTCCTCGCGCAGACGAGTTATACCGACGAGGTCGTATTCACACATCCAGTAACCTACAATATTACCTTGTTGTTGTGGTTGTTCCCCGGCTGGTCCAGCACCCTGTGCACGCGCCCCGCGCGCTCGGCCGGGGCGCGGCGCGAGTCGTACACGGCGCTGACGGCGAGCGACACGTCCTCGCGCAGACGAGTTATACCGACGAGGTCGTATTCACACATCCAGTAACCTACAATATTACCTTGTTGTTGTGGTTGTTCCCCGGCTGGTCCAGCACCCTGTGCACGCGCCCCGCGCGCTCGGCCGGGGCGCGGCGCGAGTCGTACACGGCGCTGACGGCGAGCGACACGTCCTCGCGCAGACGAGTTATACCGACGAGGTCGTATTCACACATCCAGTAACCTACAATATTACCTTGTTGTTGTGGTTGTTCCCCGGCTGGTCCAGCACCCTGTGCACGCGCCCCGCGCGCTCGGCCGGGGCGCGGCGCGAGTCGTACACGGCGCTGACGGCGAGCGACACGTCCTCGCGCAGACGAGTTATACCGACGAGGTCGTATTCACACATCCAGTAACCTACAATATTACCTTGTTGTTGTGGTTGTTCCCCGGCTGGTCCAGCACCCTGTGCACGCGCCCCGCGCGCTCGGCCGGGGCGCGGCGCGAGTCGTACACGGCGCTGACGGCGAGCGACACGTCCTCGCGCAGACGAGTTATACCGACGAGGTCGTATTCACACATCCAGTAACCTACAATATTACCTTGTTGTTGTGGTTGTTCCCCGGCTGGTCCAGCACCCTGTGCACGCGCCCCGCGCGCTCGGCCGGGGCGCGGCGCGAGTCGTACACGGCGCTGACGGCGAGCGACACGTCCTCGCGCAGACGAGTTATACCGACGAGGTCGTATTCACACATCCAGTAACCTACAATATTACCTTGTTGTTGTGGTTGTTCCCCGGCTGGTCCAGCACCCTGTGCACGCGCCCCGCGCGCTCGGCCGGGGCGCGGCGCGAGTCGTACACGGCGCTGACGGCGAGCGACACGTCCTCGCGCAGACGAGTTATACCGACGAGGTCGTATTCACACATCCAGTAACCTACAATATTACCTTGTTGTTGTGGTTGTTCCCCGGCTGGTCCAGCACCCTGTGCACGCGCCCCGCGCGCTCGGCCGGGGCGCGGCGCGAGTCGTACACGGCGCTGACGGCGAGCGACACGTCCTCGCGCAGACGAGTTATACCGACGAGGTCGTATTCACACATCCAGTAACCTACAATATTACCTTGTTGTTGTGGTTGTTCCCCGGCTGGTCCAGCACCCTGTGCACGCGCCCCGCGCGCTCGGCCGGGGCGCGGCGCGAGTCGTACACGGCGCTGACGGCGAGCGACACGTCCTCGCGCAGACGAGTTATACCGACGAGGTCGTATTCACACATCCAGTAACCTACAATATTACCTTGTTGTTGTGGTTGTTCCCCGGCTGGTCCAGCACCCTGTGCACGCGCCCCGCGCGCTCGGCCGGGGCGCGGCGCGAGTCGTACACGGCGCTGACGGCGAGCGACACGTCCTCGCGCAGACGAGTTATACCGACGAGGTCGTATTCACACATCCAGTAACCTACAATATTACCTTGTTGTTGTGGTTGTTCCCCGGCTGGTCCAGCACCCTGTGCACGCGCCCCGCGCGCTCGGCCGGGGCGCGGCGCGAGTCGTACACGGCGCTGACGGCGAGCGACACGTCCTCGCGCAGACGAGTTATACCGACGAGGTCGTATTCACACATCCAGTAACCTACAATATTACCTTGTTGTTGTGGTTGTTCCCCGGCTGGTCCAGCACCCTGTGCACGCGCCCCGCGCGCTCGGCCGGGGCGCGGCGCGAGTCGTACACGGCGCTGACGGCGAGCGACACGTCCTCGCGCAGACGAGTTATACCGACGAGGTCGTATTCACACATCCAGTAACCTACAATATTACCTTGTTGTTGTGGTTGTTCCCCGGCTGGTCCAGCACCCTGTGCACGCGCCCCGCGCGCTCGGCCGGGGCGCGGCGCGAGTCGTACACGGCGCTGACGGCGAGCGACACGTCCTCGCGCAGACGAGTTATACCGACGAGGTCGTATTCACACATCCAGTAACCTACAATATTACCTTGTTGTTGTGGTTGTTCCCCGGCTGGTCCAGCACCCTGTGCACGCGCCCCGCGCGCTCGGCCGGGGCGCGGCGCGAGTCGTACACGGCGCTGACGGCGAGCGACACGTCCTCGCGCAGACGAGTTATACCGACGAGGTCGTATTCACACATCCAGTAACCTACAATATTACCTTGTTGTTGTGGTTGTTCCCCGGCTGGTCCAGCACCCTGTGCACGCGCCCCGCGCGCTCGGCCGGGGCGCGGCGCGAGTCGTACACGGCGCTGACGGCGAGCGACACGTCCTCGCGCAGACGAGTTATACCGACGAGGTCGTATTCACACATCCAGTAACCTACAATATTACCTTGTTGTTGTGGTTGTTCCCCGGCTGGTCCAGCACCCTGTGCACGCGCCCCGCGCGCTCGGCCGGGGCGCGGCGCGAGTCGTACACGGCGCTGACGGCGAGCGACACGTCCTCGCGCAGACGAGTTATACCGACGAGGTCGTATTCACACATCCAGTAACCTACAATATTACCTTGTTGTTGTGGTTGTTCCCCGGCTGGTCCAGCACCCTGTGCACGCGCCCCGCGCGCTCGGCCGGGGCGCGGCGCGAGTCGTACACGGCGCTGACGGCGAGCGACACGTCCTCGCGCAGACGAGTTATACCGACGAGGTCGTATTCACACATCCAGTAACCTACAATATTACCTTGTTGTTGTGGTTGTTCCCCGGCTGGTCCAGCACCCTGTGCACGCGCCCCGCGCGCTCGGCCGGGGCGCGGCGCGAGTCGTACACGGCGCTGACGGCGAGCGACACGTCCTCGCGCAGACGAGTTATACCGACGAGGTCGTATTCACACATCCAGTAACCTACAATATTACCTTGTTGTTGTGGTTGTTCCCCGGCTGGTCCAGCACCCTGTGCACGCGCCCCGCGCGCTCGGCCGGGGCGCGGCGCGAGTCGTACACGGCGCTGACGGCGAGCGACACGTCCTCGCGCAGACGAGTTATACCGACGAGGTCGTATTCACACATCCAGTAACCTACAATATTACCTTGTTGTTGTGGTTGTTCCCCGGCTGGTCCAGCACCCTGTGCACGCGCCCCGCGCGCTCGGCCGGGGCGCGGCGCGAGTCGTACACGGCGCTGACGGCGAGCGACACGTCCTCGCGCAGACGAGTTATACCGACGAGGTCGTATTCACACATCCAGTAACCTACAATATTACCTTGTTGTTGTGGTTGTTCCCCGGCTGGTCCAGCACCCTGTGCACGCGCCCCGCGCGCTCGGCCGGGGCGCGGCGCGAGTCGTACACGGCGCTGACGGCGAGCGACACGTCCTCGCGCAGACGAGTTATACCGACGAGGTCGTATTCACACATCCAGTAACCTACAATATTACCTTGTTGTTGTGGTTGTTCCCCGGCTGGTCCAGCACCCTGTGCACGCGCCCCGCGCGCTCGGCCGGGGCGCGGCGCGAGTCGTACACGGCGCTGACGGCGAGCGACACGTCCTCGCGCAGACGAGTTATACCGACGAGGTCGTATTCACACATCCAGTAACCTACAATATTACCTTGTTGTTGTGGTTGTTCCCCGGCTGGTCCAGCACCCTGTGCACGCGCCCCGCGCGCTCGGCCGGGGCGCGGCGCGAGTCGTACACGGCGCTGACGGCGAGCGACACGTCCTCGCGCAGACGAGTTATACCGACGAGGTCGTATTCACACATCCAGTAACCTACAATATTACCTTGTTGTTGTGGTTGTTCCCCGGCTGGTCCAGCACCCTGTGCACGCGCCCCGCGCGCTCGGCCGGGGCGCGGCGCGAGTCGTACACGGCGCTGACGGCGAGCGACACGTCCTCGCGCAGACGAGTTATACCGACGAGGTCGTATTCACACATCCAGTAACCTACAATATTACCTTGTTGTTGTGGTTGTTCCCCGGCTGGTCCAGCACCCTGTGCACGCGCCCCGCGCGCTCGGCCGGGGCGCGGCGCGAGTCGTACACGGCGCTGACGGCGAGCGACACGTCCTCGCGCAGACGAGTTATACCGACGAGGTCGTATTCACACATCCAGTAACCTACAATATTACCTTGTTGTTGTGGTTGTTCCCCGGCTGGTCCAGCACCCTGTGCACGCGCCCCGCGCGCTCGGCCGGGGCGCGGCGCGAGTCGTACACGGCGCTGACGGCGAGCGACACGTCCTCGCGCAGACGAGTTATACCGACGAGGTCGTATTCACACATCCAGTAACCTACAATATTACCTTGTTGTTGTGGTTGTTCCCCGGCTGGTCCAGCACCCTGTGCACGCGCCCCGCGCGCTCGGCCGGGGCGCGGCGCGAGTCGTACACGGCGCTGACGGCGAGCGACACGTCCTCGCGCAGACGAGTTATACCGACGAGGTCGTATTCACACATCCAGTAACCTACAATATTACCTTGTTGTTGTGGTTGTTCCCCGGCTGGTCCAGCACCCTGTGCACGCGCCCCGCGCGCTCGGCCGGGGCGCGGCGCGAGTCGTACACGGCGCTGACGGCGAGCGACACGTCCTCGCGCAGACGAGTTATACCGACGAGGTCGTATTCACACATCCAGTAACCTACAATATTACCTTGTTGTTGTGGTTGTTCCCCGGCTGGTCCAGCACCCTGTGCACGCGCCCCGCGCGCTCGGCCGGGGCGCGGCGCGAGTCGTACACGGCGCTGACGGCGAGCGACACGTCCTCGCGCAGACGAGTTATACCGACGAGGTCGTATTCACACATCCAGTAACCTACAATATTACCTTGTTGTTGTGGTTGTTCCCCGGCTGGTCCAGCACCCTGTGCACGCGCCCCGCGCGCTCGGCCGGGGCGCGGCGCGAGTCGTACACGGCGCTGACGGCGAGCGACACGTCCTCGCGCAGACGAGTTATACCGACGAGGTCGTATTCACACATCCAGTAACCTACAATATTACCTTGTTGTTGTGGTTGTTCCCCGGCTGGTCCAGCACCCTGTGCACGCGCCCCGCGCGCTCGGCCGGGGCGCGGCGCGAGTCGTACACGGCGCTGACGGCGAGCGACACGTCCTCGCGCAGACGAGTTATACCGACGAGGTCGTATTCACACATCCAGTAACCTACAATATTACCTTGTTGTTGTGGTTGTTCCCCGGCTGGTCCAGCACCCTGTGCACGCGCCCCGCGCGCTCGGCCGGGGCGCGGCGCGAGTCGTACACGGCGCTGACGGCGAGCGACACGTCCTCGCGCAGACGAGTTATACCGACGAGGTCGTATTCACACATCCAGTAACCTACAATATTACCTTGTTGTTGTGGTTGTTCCCCGGCTGGTCCAGCACCCTGTGCACGCGCCCCGCGCGCTCGGCCGGGGCGCGGCGCGAGTCGTACACGGCGCTGACGGCGAGCGACACGTCCTCGCGCAGACGAGTTATACCGACGAGGTCGTATTCACACATCCAGTAACCTACAATATTACCTTGTTGTTGTGGTTGTTCCCCGGCTGGTCCAGCACCCTGTGCACGCGCCCCGCGCGCTCGGCCGGGGCGCGGCGCGAGTCGTACACGGCGCTGACGGCGAGCGACACGTCCTCGCGCAGACGAGTTATACCGACGAGGTCGTATTCACACATCCAGTAACCTACAATATTACCTTGTTGTTGTGGTTGTTCCCCGGCTGGTCCAGCACCCTGTGCACGCGCCCCGCGCGCTCGGCCGGGGCGCGGCGCGAGTCGTACACGGCGCTGACGGCGAGCGACACGTCCTCGCGCAGACGAGTTATACCGACGAGGTCGTATTCACACATCCAGTAACCTACAATATTACCTTGTTGTTGTGGTTGTTCCCCGGCTGGTCCAGCACCCTGTGCACGCGCCCCGCGCGCTCGGCCGGGGCGCGGCGCGAGTCGTACACGGCGCTGACGGCGAGCGACACGTCCTCGCGCAGACGAGTTATACCGACGAGGTCGTATTCACACATCCAGTAACCTACAATATTACCACACAATATTAAAAAAAAAGTGATAATATAATAATAAATTCTTTATTTAAACCATTTTGTTATACAAGAAACATAGTAGAAAAACGATGGTGACTGCATTAGTTGTAAATTAACTGTGTCGCAGACACTAAAGCCCTCCGAATGATAGTTACACTCGGTTTAAATAAAAAATTATAAGTCATGAAGATATTTACATACAAAAAGTGAGTGTATTTATGTGTATCTACAGTATGTTTTAAATAAAAAATTATAGGTCATGAAGATATTTACATACAAAAAAGTGAGTGTATTTATATGTATCTACAGTATGTTTATGTTTTATGTTTATATCTGTGAGAGTGTATGCGTGTGTTGTTTCGGTTGGTTGACGATCTCTGTGGCGCGGCGGGCGAAGGTCCGCCTGCGACGCAAGAGGTTGCGGGTTCGAATCCCGCCTCGGGAATTATCTACGTATTAACATGCACCCATCGTGACTGACATTCACAATTCACGACCTATAATAAGTTTAATTCGGGAGACCCATGTTGCGTATTAAGACGTTATACGGGGTGTTATGATGATCATATATAAATTAACAATTGTTTACCGTGTATAGTTAGTTTCTTCAGCCGCTTACATTGCCAGACGAAGAATACGAATGGATTCACGTGGTTATATGGAGTATCTTCTTCCTGAAACAATAAAATAAATATAATTTAGTAAATTATTATAATATTGCAAGACAAAGTTGTTCTTGCTGCCTGTCTGACTCTGCAATGTACATTTTAATAATCCACACGACAAAAAATCTTAAATCGTTAAACTAAGCAACGAATCCGTGAAATTCATGAATCTGTAAATGTAGTATTGGCTATGTGAGAGCACACTCAACTTTCAAACCAAAGTTCGTTGATACACCACAGACAAAAAATCTAAAAAGGCGCCCTCTGGATTTTTCTTCTTAACAAGTTCTCATAGCATGCCTGTTTCCACACGTTGTTTGCCTTCGCCGTTAGTGCACGTGTTTATTTTAGGCGCACATAAAATTTTCAGATTGTATTTGTGGATTTTTAGCGGGGTTTGAACCCACGACCTTCTGAATGAAAGTCGTTTGGGCTTTCACTTAGCCAACACGGCTTTTTAGCCAACACTGCATGGATTGCTACGATTGATATAAAGATGAATATCTATTTTGTATTTTTCCTTAATATTTACTCTACATGTATATTTACCGTATCAATCAATTTGACATGTCTCCTCTGCCGTTCGCCCTGTGAAGGAGTGTCCACCCAACTCAACTCTGCGAGGGTTCTGTGGTACAACGCTGATATATGATGCAAGAGGTTCAGGTAAAACTGTAACAAATATAAATATGCAAGAATTAAAGTAGGTATTATTCATTATTCTGTGTCTCAGACGGAACCGTGACCCAGCAGCCTTGACAAGATCATCTGTCCATCTAGTTGGTGGACGTCCGACGCTGCGTTTTCCGATCCGTGGTCTTCGCTCTAGAACTTTTCGGCCCCATCGGCCATCCGTTCTTCTCGCTATATATGGTGAGCCCATTGCCACTTCAAAGAGCTAATCCGCTGGGCTACGTCGGTGACCCGCGTTCTTCTACGTATCTCCTCATTTCTGATTCGATCGCGTAGAGAAACCCCGACCGACAAAGACCGACCGACCGACCCTTACAGATTTATTATTAGTATAGATAATATTATTATGATGAGTATTTATAAAGAAACTTACGGCCCCGCAGAAGATAACTTTGAGCGATGTTAGCGGCATGTCGCTGCGGAACGCGTTGTCGATCACATATTGTACTTTGTTCTCTGGTAGGGATATCTGAAAACACATAACATCAATACAATTAAAAGAGTAATACAACAATAAATTCAAGAATACAAAATACAAAAACTTTATTTACATCAACAATGATTACAATTTACACAACAGTATTTGAAGACCTTCTTTTAAGTATTTAAATACTTGTATTAGAAGGTTACGCTCTTCTTTTTCTTACAAAAAAAAACAATTATAACTTTTGAGCTTGATTTTCTATATCCAAGTAAACTTAAAATCTAGCATTCGCAACACAAGCTTCGAGCTTACCACGAGGCTAGATGTTGCTGTGTGAATAGTCCAGCAATATTTATTTTTTTATAAAAGAAACAGTAATACAAGAGTATAATATACTTACAATATTGACAGCGACTTGCAAGTTTTGCTTAAAGAGCGGTGTTACATCGTTCCAGTAAATGATAGGCAGATATGTGTTATTTCTCGACATAATATTCAATGAAAGAATACTTAGATTGTCCAACTCGGATAATGTGGTCAGAGTGTCTGTCGTTATTAGATCGAATTCGAAAATTATATGCTGAAATAGAAACAAAAGTTTAATGAAAATCTACTATAATATAGCATAATTTAATATAATATCTATATAATATACCTAGGTACATATTATGACATTATAATAAATGACAATCTAATAAATGACATTAATCTCGTATAGATAAATGTCATTTATTTCAAAAAAATCCTAAATATTACTTGAACAAGTAAATAAATAAGGGTTATATCAAAGTTATATCAAGCAACTTCAGGTATATCTTTATTCCTTATTGATTATGGTATTCCTTGTTTGTTGTTTAAGGTTAAATAATGAATGGTGTACAATAAAGGTTAAGTTCTATCATCTATCCTTAGGTTTGACGACCATTTGAAGATATGGTAAAGTTTTATTCTTACGTCGGCACTACAAGACTTTTACCTTAATATTGGAATACTTCATAGCATTCACGTTACTTCTAGATAAGATGGGGCTTTCAGGTGCTGCTGACGAAATGTAGTCCTGTTTTTCGAACGACAACGGCTTAGAATAATACGCCATACTTTTACTCTGAAAGCAAATTAAAGAATTATTAGATAATTGTACCTATGGGGAAAATTACAAGATCACAACGTAAACTTCCTTAGCGCAACCAGGGCTTAAATGGCGTGTGACTAACTTTGATTTAGAGTACATAGGCTGAATTTTACTGCAGAAAAATATATTAAAACGCGGGCGAAACCGCAGGGCGAACAGCTAGTATGTATATAAAACATAATCAAAAAATAATAATTTAGTCCCGTGTTGCTAGATATCTGATATACTTAATACCTATAATTTACATAGATATTTATTATAGATATAATAAAGCAAGAAATAATTAAATAGTTACCGCATATCTGTCGTCTTCGTTCAAATGATTAATCTCGCAACCAATCACAGCGAGTTTTTCTAATACATGGCTATGTTTGTAGACTAGAGTTTCGAATATTACCCTGGAAATAATAATATAATAGTTATAAAAAAACATAGATAAGCACCCCTTTATGTTCCCACTGGAAAACAATTGACTTTCTATCTTGAAGTGGAATAAGGCCTTAATTCACCACGCTGACCAAGTGGGGGTTGGTGAATGTCACATATCTGTCAAAGTTCTCACAGATCTCAGAACATGCCGGTTTCCTCACGTTGTTTACCTTTACCGTTAGAGGACGTGTTTTTAAAGTGCACCCACATTTTCAAAGAAATATCTAGAGGTGCGCGGCAGGGTTTAAATCCACGACCTTCAGAATGTAAGTCGAGTGTAGTTAGCCAATACGGCTCACGGTAAAATCAATCATGACCTATGTATTCTTGTCTCTATAAGACTAGGCACAGGCAGATTGTTGTGATGATAATTACCTCCTTAGTTGTACATATGGCGTAGATTTGTTTTGGCTCATATAAATTGGCCCCACGAAGATAACTTCTTGCAAATTTATTGAGTCCAAGAACCTATAACAAAGAAAAACATAATAAATAAATAAAAATGAATTGCTTCGGGTTGGGTTCTTATAATGATGATTATTTTAGGCAACTGAGAAAACTCGTAAGCCGGAAGTAGGAAGTCAAAAGGTTAACACATCACAATAGTAGTTTCTAATTTCGATATTGTGCAACATTCTACAAAATTCACTCATACATTATTCATTTAGTGAAACGCAACTCTTTCTAGTATTCGTACATAACGTTTGTTGAATATGGATGTACTTGCCTTAGATTCGCTAATTGAATTAACTAATATGCAATATATTCGCAAATACAGTTGCAATCCTGCTAAGAGAGTGTATTAGAAGAATAAATAAATATTGCTCGACAATTCGCACAGCAACATCTAGCCCCGTGATAAACTTTAAGCTTGTGTTAGGGGTGCTAGATTTCTGATATACTTCATAGAAAAAACAATAAAGCTACAATTTCGATAAATAGAAACAGCTTATCACAGCAGGCCTTCACTGTAACGTAAATCTATAGAATTTAATGTCAAAGAAACTCAGATGATGCAATTATGCGTCTATAACACGATTATAAACATATTTAGTCACACACGCTGACATTACGTAAAACATACGTAGTCCGATAAACCTATTACCAAGTTACATCATACTTCGACTTGGTAACCTGCCGCGCTAGTACCTAGCCTTTATTAACAAATGTAACAATACCCATTGTTCCGTATAATACTGCCCTAGAAATGTAACATGTTAGTATTTTAGGGTTCCGTATCCGAGGGGCGATAACGAAACTATTACTAAGCAGTAAGCATCCGCTGCCAGTCCGATAGTCAGTCTATCTCATCTCTACCATATAATATTAAGCTGAAGAGTTTGTTTGAACGCGCTAATCTCAAGAACCGCTGGTCCGATTTGAAAATTTCTTTCAGTGATAGATAGTATATTTATTGAGGAAGGCTATAGAATATAGATTATATAAGCTGATAAAGAAAGATTGATTTAAAACTACGATTTTGATAATTAGTAATTACCTTGTAATGATCAGTTTGTGGATAATTATAGTAGTAGGGGAGCCGAAGAGGGGATTTCGGGATTTACTCGAGCGCGTCAGATTAAGATACTGGAGATAGCTAGTACCCAGATAAGTGCCTCCACCAAATATAAAAAATCTATCTATGTTCGAACGTGAATTATAAGGGAACAAAATTTACTTTTGTCATATTAGGCGCATCACTTTAGATAATTGTCAGATTAAGATATGGTAGAATCAGAACATAGAGATGAACCATATACATCTAAATCTGACGCTCTAACACCTTTAGAAATGCCAGTTTTTTTGTTCATATTTTTGATAAAAAATGAGTCGCGATTTTTATTTTTTTAACTTTTACGTACTTCCACCCCAATCGTGTAAACAATCAGATTTACAAACGTATATTATCAATCATATTTCCTAAATTATTTTTAAGTATGTAAGTATGTTAAGCTGATTTTCAATTTATTGAATCTGATTCATAGAATCTATCACTAACTGACGCGCTTAAGTACGTCCATACATCAGTATTTTTTTAAATAAGTTTTTATTTATCTATGGTCGCTTCCCCCACTGATGAAACACATCGGTCTCATACAATTTTTTTCTTCTTATTATCTACCAAATGCAACCCAATAGGTCTCTTTGACGCTCGAGTAAATCCCCATTTAGCATCGTCGCCTCCCGTACTATAGTAGGTAGTTTGTATTTGTATTATATCCGCGAATACTTAGTCCGCTACGCATTCTTGCATTACGTCATAAGAACGCATCATAAAAAAAATATCTCACTTACTGTGGAAGAATATGCAGTGTGAAATTGCTGAGTGTCTTTGCATTTGTTTCCGTAATGTAGATGTGTAGCTTTCTCAGGTGTTTCTTGAAGATTCTCGCCAGCATTTCATGCTTCTTTGTAGATTCGTTTACGTGGAGTTGTAGACAGGATCTGTAATATAATTATAATAATAATTATCGGGATTTTTTTTATTTTGTGCCTAGGTAATTTATTTCTTAACAATAGGTAGATCAAGATACTCTGAAATTGTATCATCTCTCAATCAAAGCCCTCGCTTCATTAACTGTGAATCTTTCTATGTCTAGCTATTAGTAATACAAAATCTACTATAGCTAGACATAGAAAGATTTATGCTATATTAAAGCAAATATTATCTTATCCTTTCCTTACTATATAATATTATAAATGCGAAAGTAACTCTGTCTGTCTGTCTGTTACGCTTTCATGGCTAAACCTCTCAACAGATTTTGATGAAATTTGGTACAGACAATCTTTAGACCCTGAGAAAGAACATAGGCTACTTTTTATTACCACGCGGGCGAAGCCGCTGGCGGAAGCTAGTTATACATATTATATCTTAGATGGATTTAATAGTTCATGATAACTGCATCTAGATTTATCATATAGAATGAGACTCACCGGTCACCTTCATACATGAGCAGAGCGCTTCGCCAATGCCGGCAGGTGGAGGCGGCTGCCAAGGCATCTTTCAGCTCCATATGCTCATAGACACACTTCAAGGCTAGCAGCGGAGTGCTGCTCCACCTTGGCTGTGTCATCTGCCAAAAACAATTTGTTAGCTATCTTACACTACTTACTGTGTTACGGCAAAGTACTTTGCCGTAACACAGTTCAAAACTAGCGTGGGAAGTACGTCTCAAACCCCATAGTGTACCTACTCTTAATATGGATTGTAATATCTTACTCAATATATGTACCTAGTTTTTAACACTATGGATTTTTTGTGTATGTATTTTTATATTATTTATTATAAATTATTCTTATTCTTCTTACACTGTCTGTTTCCATGACACATGAGCATTGAATGTGTTTTACTATACTATGCTTAAAATGTGTATTAACACTATCAATGCTGTAGTGTTGTCCAGTGTTGTGTAACTATAACTATGTCGCTTGGTAAGTCAGCTGTTTTTTGTTGCCAGTTAATGTCTTAGCTTTATATTCTAGGAGTAGATTAGAGAGGTTAAATTTATTCAAGGCAACAAATAATATGGGTGTCTAAGCATGAAGACTAAAGGCAACTGATAGTTTAGTAACTCTAATATTGCAAGAGTTTATTTATAAGTTAAATTTTAGTCAACCGTCATGAGCCTTGTTGTTTAAAGGTTGTTAAATCTGAATAAAAAAAATAAAAAAAAAGAGTTTTAATGAGTAATTTTATATCTGCATAAAGTTACAAGAGACACAAGAGAGACCCTTTAGTCAGAGAATACATAGTTATGACATATGCATCTCATCATTTTATACTTCGTCGTATTATAGAACTCAAATACAACAATAATAAATAAATAATAATAAATAAACAATAATAAACAAATACAACAATAACCCTTGTAAAATAATTAGAACATAAATAAATAAACACAGCTGTTAGATAAAGGTGTGACGACATTGAACAGCTGTTTACGAATGTAGCTTCCACAAAAACTAGCAAGCAATCGTAATATAGAAAATACTTTATGAAAATTATGGTTTGTTTAATAAAATTTCGCACTATAATTAGCAGCAGACATGAGAATTGCGACGAAAGAGATGAAGTACAAAGAAAGGTCATAACAAATCAGATTTTTAACACTTACGGTCAAACACTGCCCTTGAATCTTCTGTATATTTCTTCTTATAATTGGTTACTCAATTGTGTGATATTGATTGAGCACTATTCTTCAGATATTAAAGAGAAAGTCAATAAAATTTAATTAAAAATTACAGACACATCTTGTAAACTTGAAATGTCGTTCAACAACTCGCGCAATTTCTTTCTGTTTGACATTTCTGATGAGAGAGAGAGCAAGACAAAATGATGTATTGTACTGCCAGCTATTATTTTTTAACCGACTAAAATAAGATGTATGTCTAAGAAATCGTAGAATATTAGATGTTATGTTATGTACCTATATAAGTAGTAATTGATAGTTAATCAAAATGTTTAGTGCAATCAACATTCATTATGCAAAAAAAGAAATTAGGACATCTTTCATTTAAACAACACTGACACATTACGTACCATATTTAAAACTGAAAAAATTTTAACACTCACAAACATTTACATATTATTAGAGGTTTAGAAATTTATTAAAAAAAAATTACCAGTATTTAAAGACTTATGTAGGTATAAATATAATATTACTATACCACATTTAAACAATAGTTATGTACAAAAATAGTGCCTATAATATCTGCTATAAAATTATATAATGGGCTTCCAATCGAACTTAAGTCTTTTTATGAACCACTATTTGTAATAAAACTTATGAAATGGTTAATTAGAAATGTATTTTATATTCTAAAAGAATTTTACGAATATAATTCGAAAACATGATTGTTGTTACCATTAATAATTATTCTAGTACCTATACCTATATATCTATAAAAGAAAAAAAATTGAGCTTGAGGTATTTTACCAAGAAGTGATTGAAATATGGTTGGGGTTGCTCTAAAAAAAATAATGACTTTTTATAGAAACATTTTTGACTAATTGAATTAAAACTGATAAATTTTGATATTAATTATAATTAATATTCAATAAAAAATTTACCCCAAATTTAAATACAATATTATTGTTTGTCGTTATTGGCCTAACATGGCAACTCACTATGACAACATAGTGCGCGAAAATGGCGAAAAATCAATTTTGAATTCAGTCAGGATAACACTGGGTGGGCGCTTGTATTTCTTCCACTTTAAAAATAATAATTCACGTTCAGTGTCGCTGTGTTTATAAAATAAATTCTACTAAAGTTTACTACGATAATAAAAGGTTAATTCATACCTATAGTTGTCTTGCCTGCGGTCAGTAAAATTTTTGCTATTGTAGCCGATGATGTAAGTTATTGAAGGTCCCTGTTTGTGGTCCGCGCATTGTTTTATTGTTGTTTGGTGTTGTGTTTGCGCGATGGAAAGCGAGGAAAATGAGAAGGATGACTACAGCGGCAGTACGCATTCAACTCCTCAAGAACATAAATCTTTTGCTGAGTTTGCGAAAGATAAGTTGGATAGTGGTAAGGAAAATTTAATGAATTTTGTTTATAAATTGCATTGCTGAATGGGTCTGCCAGAATTCAGAATAAAATGTAGGTAAATGATAATATTGTAATGAATTGAAACTATATAACATACAAACGATCTTGGTTTCTGTACCTTCTAAAATCTTGAAGGTATTATGTACGGGATTTTAGAATTAAATATGTATAAATTTCCTTAAATATAACTTTTGCATATGAGGACAAATATTAGTTTTTCGATATGCAGTATGCAGTCAGCTTATAAATTCAGAATACTCAGTTGTAACATGGTTTAAATTTTTGATTTGTACTTAAATATAAATTGACGACCTCTGTGGCGCAGCGGGCGAAGGTCCGCCTGCGACGCAAGAGGTTGCGGGTTCGATTCCCGCCTCGGAACAACTATTTGTATGATCTGCAAATATTTGTTCCGGGTGTCTGGGTGTTATATATGTATAATAAAAAATATCTATCTATGTATGTATATTATATTAAGTATATCAGAACTCTAGCTCCCGTAACACAAGCTTCGAGCTTACCACGGGGCTAGATGTCGCTGTGTAAATTGTCCAGCAAAAAAAAATATTGCATTAATTATTAATAGGCTAGATATTATAGTACCTAATTTTGATTATATACGATTTTACAGTTAAAATATTTTTTCTTTAACAAATTCTTCATCAAATTAACATGAAGTTCTCCTAACAGCTGGCCGTGAGCTTCGAAGACGTCTTCCAATGGCGGGTCAGATCGGGGCTCACCTGATGCACCACCCTCGCCGCCTGCTGCTCCACTCCACCCCAACTCAGCAGACTGATGTTGTTTTGATCTTCCCCAAAGGTATATTTAAGTTTTAAAACATTATATTTACCTATAGAATTATACAACATTTCAAGAGCAGATTTTAGTTTATTAGTTTTTAAATAAATTTTACCTAACTTGGCACAAGTGTTCCTTGATGTGTTATGGGTGCTAGATTTCTGATAAACCTACTTAAAATATATACAATACAGTTTAATCACCTGGAAAAAATATTTGCAGATTATACATAGATTAATATTACATGTTTTTTAAGATATGTAATATAAACGATTTTATTATTTTTATTAGAATAAAAAAATTGGTTACATAATTTGAGTTCAGGAAAACAATTTAACTTGAACACTTATAAATACCTTCATCAAGGGCACTGACCTTTGCATCTAGGTACCTAAACTCGTGAAGCATGCAGCTAGGTCGAGAACTCGAGACCAAGTTTGGTCAATAACAATGTTGGCGGTTTGCCAAGAATGCATAGTGTTTGATACTGATTCTGAATATCTAGCATTCAACTATTCCTGACATAGTTATTGTCTCACATAATCTTTCCTAACCCACTGCTGTACCTACCTTCTACTGAGTATAGAAGGTTAATAAGTGGGTCCCACTACTTCTGAAAACAGATGATTAACACCATAAGTGCACATGACGCACGCTCGTTTAATGTCTCAAGAACACGGGTCTGCCATGTAGAACCTATCTATAATTGGTCTGGAGAGATTTGGTAGAATCACCACTTCACTATTCATTTATTTTATTTCACACAAACATTTACAGAAACAATATTTGTGCACATTATTAACACATTCAATGCCCAAGCTCGGTGCTGCAAACCGACAGTAGATATGAGTGTATATGGCAAATCATAAAAATATAAACTCAAAAGTAGGTTAAACTTAACACACCGGTTCACGATGATCGCTGTAAATTGACACAGAATGACGCTGCTGTCTTCTGGTATATTAAACCCTTCTGTCGGTTTGACGACCCGCGTGAAGATATAGGGTCGTACATTTACATAAACAAGCAATGTAAAGTTGTACAGTACCTACTAGTAACTATTCTGCATAAGGCCTGAAATAGACGCGGGCGAGGCAATGTAAGGCTGTATACATAATAGGTATATATATACAACCTTAAGTAGCAAGTAACTTCTATACTTCCTACAGCGTGACTTGGCAGGCGTTTTGGCAGGCTATAACGCAAGTTTCTTCATGCCTGATGAGGGATCGGTTGAGTGATTTGGCAAATAAGGGCAATTTAGCACAGTTTTTACATTACTGTCGTCTTTTGACTGATGTTGACTGATGGATTAAAGTTTAACTGGGTTAGTTAGGGTTGATTTTGCATTCCAAAGAGTGACGGATAAATCGTACTTATAGTGAAATAATTAATGTTGGGTTAATTAATTGTTTTATGAGCTTTGGTAGTAACACAAAGAGCTAGAGGTTCTATTTGTTTATATTACCTATAGCTCTAGAAATGTGGCGTTTTGGTTCGACCTTCATAAGACGTCTTACGCGAAACAGAATACACTAGTTAGGTATCTGCCGGCGTCTGTACTTCCCTATAAATAGGTACATCATCGATCGATTCTAACTTTCACATCAGAATACTTTAGGAAGTTCCGTGCAACAACTCAATGGGGGCCATGTCCTATCATAACTGGAGCAAGGATTTAAGTAGCCTATCCTGTGTTCCAGACTTCTAAATGTATATCTACCAAATATCATCAAAATCGCAATATTGGTTTAAAAGTTAGAGAGAAACATACATAAGGACACACACAAAAAAAATCTAAAAATCGTCAATATATTAGTTTCAGTATCGTTGAGCCTATAAACACAACATCTCTGAAAAGCCCTGAGTGTCGCTAAAACGCTCTTCAGCGTCAGAGGTCCACGCGTTTGTCATTGGTAAGTGAAAAACTGTCGTTGTCCGTCTGTGGGACGGGTGGTAGGTGGTTGTGTGACTTTTTTGAAATTTAGTTTTTTGTGTGTTTTAGTTTTAAACGGTTTCTAATGATAGAGTTGTTAAACGATGATTATAACAATACCATTTGACAACGAAAACATACCAATTGATGAAGGCAGCGAGGTCGATGTGGAAATGAACGTACAGTGTAGAGGATAGTTGCGAATCGAATTCTAATGGCGAAACATCTAATTCTAAAGAAAGCCATGGTATAATTGTATCTCAATCTGAAGTTTTATATGCAGAGCAAGAATATTTGTCTGTAGATGAAGAGCCCATAACAAAAATTTGTACGAGACCTCGAATAAAAACTTTTTGGGAAAGATTTTTTGGTGGTCTTCCGGTCCTTCATCATAACGCTCGAAATTATTATAGCGTCATATAGTTTAAGAAAGAGAAGCTCCGCATATGCAGCGTCAATAAACAACGTGACGATTCAACGTGATTTTCAATCTGCACTTCGGCGCATCCTTCACTGCGGCAATGACTCTGCCCCACCAGCACTACCAGGATATCTGTCCTTGGAACCGGTTCCAAGGAGAAATTGGCTTCTAGAAGACTATTCAACCAGGAACAGAACGCAGGACCCAATACAATAAATTAACAATAACTCTAAATTACCAATTTGTATAGAATGCTCCCACAAAATGTGCAGTCACCGTTGGAAAAATCTATAAGATTGATGCCCTGCAATTTTGGATAAAATAAGATAATAATGAGGAAGTGTTTATTTTATATGTCTTGTTGGTTATTCTATTTTTATATACGGAAAGAAAAAAGTTTCTATCTCGATTGATTATTTTTATAGACCTCGTGTTTTGAAAAACACATTTTTTAAGCTAAAATTAAGAGTTGTTTTACAGAAATAAATATTTTAAGAAAATACATTGTTTATTCTGCACTTTTATTACTTTAATAAATACTTCGATATAATAATAATAATAATATATCTTTATTGATCAGAACTTATTTTCTAGCAATTACAGTGTTTCCCTGACTCCTAAGTGAAAACAAACTAACTTACTCCATGGAGTAAGTTAGGCCTGGTCTGACCGACCCTTACAAATTTATTATTATTACTTATAGATGTTCATTTAACAACGGGAATTACTCACGTATTCACTACGGAGTGTAAACACCCTCGACGTTTCGACCACGACAAGAGCAGTATTTTTTACAAGGAGTGAGCGTCCCGCCACTAACTCACATGTCACTCACATAACATAGAATTGTGTAACTCCCGAAATTTTGAAAGTGAAATAGTAGATTATTAGAAAATGGTATGGGAAAAGTTACAAGATCACAACGTAACCTTGGCCCTCGAGTGGAAGTCGAACCCATGCCACCCAGTTAAGCCCTGGTTGCGCTAACCACTTCGCTATCGAGGGATTATGCAAGAGCTTGAATTCATCCCATACCTCATATCATCAGTTAAGCACTGATTGCGCCATCTATCAGTTTTGTTAGGAACTAATGAAATAGTATAGTATAGATGTAGTATAGATGGATATATGCAGGTCTACCGGACAGCATGCTGCTCTGGCTGCTGCAGAAGCTGCGCGGCAGTCGGCCGCGGCTGCGCGTCTGCGTCCGCCAGCACGCCTCCTCGCAGTGCTCCGCCTTCTACATCACCGCTGATGATGACGTGTGAGTATATAGTTAATGATATATGCAGGTCTACCGGACAGCATGCTGCTCTGGCTGCTGCAGAAGCTGCGCGGCAGTCGGCCGCGGCTGCGCGTCTGCGTCCGCCAGCACGCCTCCTCGCAGTGCTCCGCCTTCTACATCACCGCTGATGATGACGTGTGAGTATATAGTTAATGATATATGCAGGTCTACCGGACAGCATGCTGCTCTGGCTGCTGCAGAAGCTGCGCGGCAGTCGGCCGCGGCTGCGCGTCTGCGTCCGCCAGCACGCCTCCTCGCAGTGCTCCGCCTTCTACATCACCGCTGATGATGACGTGTGAGTATATAGTTAATGATATATGCAGGTCTACCGGACAGCATGCTGCTCTGGCTGCTGCAGAAGCTGCGCGGCAGTCGGCCGCGGCTGCGCGTCTGCGTCCGCCAGCACGCCTCCTCGCAGTGCTCCGCCTTCTACATCACCGCTGATGATGACGTGTGAGTATATAGTAAAAACATTGGTACACGAGAGTGCGAGTGAAGTGTTGTGAGGTAAACCAACAAAATGGACAGATGAACGAATAATAAAAGCTGCTGGTTAAATGATGCAAGCCGCCTCCGTCCGAAATAACTAGATATCTTTAAGTGAGACCAGCAGTAATAGGAAAACTATAATTAGTTTACGATGTATGATTATTTCCTATGTCCTATTGTAATTTTTGGCGCAGCGGGCGAAGGTTCTCCTGTGACGTAAGAGGGTTCGATTCTCGCCTCGGGATAACAATTTGTATAATCTGCAAATATTTGTTTCGATTGTCCGGGTGTTATGTGCATAGTGGTACATAGCCACGGGCCAATATATTGCTGTGTAAATTGCCCAACAATATTTTTTATATATTTATTAATTAAATGGTTTTTTATACAGGTTATTGCAAACTGCTGAAGAGGTCCATCTCCCGAAACAGTTGAAACCGGAGTTTGGCGGTGGATATAAGGAGTTCACCGTTCGAGATATGCACTGCTTTCAAAGGGTAATAAACATTATATGTTAAATTCATAATTTTAAAACGTTTGTAATTAATTCATTACTTGCCGTTAAATTAATATGCAAGCCAAGTTAAGCTATTAATTTAAATAAAATTCGGCAATAACAATAAATCGCCCCTAATAATTTACTTGGCTAAAATTATACTTATCCAAATCACCATATTTATCAAAAATACGCCCATAAAATACAAATAACGACCCTTAATACAAGCGGAATATATTGAGGTCGTGACTTACTTACATCGGGTTAACAAAGCACGCTATGAATCAAAGAAAATACAAAGTCTTCTATTATTGAAGTTATTGAGCATGTGTTTTGCTTTATCATTCACAAGGACATTGAACAATTCATCCTCTATACTCTATAACATATAGTTTGTTTACAGTTTACAGTATAATGACAATTTTCGTTGTAATTTTATAACTCAAGAAGGGAAATAGGGCCGATTTAGGTGCTTAGTTTTAGCTTTCTGCTTTTCTGCGTTTATAAACTATTTAATTCTAGGTTTCGATTATATTCACGTAATTTTACTATGGTAAAACAGCGTTCGTTTTAGTTTCGTCATTGAAGCCACTTAAAACTTTGCTAAAAGCTGAGCTTTCGAAAGTTGGACGTTATAGCTGTATTAGCTTATCCATTTTAAATTTTAACGTTAGGAAACTTTCATGTTGTTGGTGAGTTTGTAATTTAACTTGAAATCACCACCTATTGCCGTGGTACAGGAAATTAGTTGGTAACTTCTTATATTACGTTAGACGAGGAAGGCTATAGCTGTATTAATTATTATAAACTATGTATATATACATAACGTTAAAACGCAAGCAAAGCTGTCGGCGGATCGGCTAGTTCTTTAAATAAAAACTGTTGCAATGAAAAATCACGTCTTTTACGTTATTCAATCTACAAAAAGGATTCGATAATAAAAATTATATAAAATAGCCTATTCTCTAGTTCTTCTTTTTCCGTCGACATAAAAACCTACAAAGACGGTTGACACAAAAACTCGGTTATAGCATTTATAAAGTTAGAATGGAAGTCGGGTTTAGATTCGTGATTCAATGACATCTAGGTTCAACATAACTTTGGTATATAGAGCTAAGTCATTCAACTTTCGCCATTCTATAACTCTTCAAGCCAACCGATACAGATCAATAGCTATGAATACTTGACAAGTAAGTGTTTTGCACGCAGGGTTGTGCGTGCCGTGTTATTGCCAATAATCTCTTTTGGAATTCCCCGTTTGTGTATTACTTATTCGTATTTACTCGATAATGTCGTGGCACCGGCCTTAGGTTAAATAAATAAATAAATTAGGTAGTCGAGAAGAAATGAAATATTTTATTTGCTACGACACAATTCATAAAGTTGAAAATTAGAGAAACTTAAAACTAGACACAGAAGAAAAAATAAATAAAGAAGAGATAGAGTGACGAAAATCTAATCTTAATTATTTTGTCACTAAGCGACCTCACGATATTGTTTTCTAAAGTAGATTTTCAGGTACAATTCCCTTAACATTTCGTAAACAGAGAACTCTATAGGTATTTATCTTATGAATTTATTCACAAGCAGTTGCTTCGCTGTAACTAACAGAACCTTTATAAACATTCGAACACTGCATGTAAATGAGTTGGCTAAGTGAATTGGATCACGTAGCGATAGTCCTCAAATTGGTGATTACGTATACCGATATGGGCTTATATTCGGGACTTCGTAAAAAATGGTTATGAGATTCAAAATTATCTTTACTTCAGTTTTTCCAGTGTACGAGTAATTTATTAGTACCTAACTCGTTAAATTTTGGCAAGCTCTACATGTTTCTGATGTAAATCGTTGACTGAATTTAAATTAGTTTCAATTAGATCTTTTGGTATTAGAAAATAAGTAATTTAGTGTCCACTTTATTAGCACAGAGACTTTTCAAGTTTTAGAAGTTCTCGATAAGACGATGTGGTCGCTCAGCGACAAAGCCTTGTTTTTGTAATTAAATAATAAAACAAAAAAAAAGTTTTAGAAGAAAGGCTGTAAAGTTCTTCTTCTTTAAGTTAGTAGCAAACGTGACTTATAATTGACATGTAAAGTAATTTACCAAAAAAAATACCTATAGGAAACCCCGTTAAACATTATGTGTGTTTTCACGTGTCCATATCAATCAATCAATCATTTATTTTTACATAAAATAGTATATACAAGAAGTGAATACATATGTTCCTGACTAGCCGTTGATTGATTAATTAATATAAATAGTTTTTCTATAGATATATGAATGTAATTTTCCTTCCAGGGTACCTCGGCAGCAGAACTGCTGAACTCCCAAGAGCGCGGCGCGCTGGTGAAGCACGTGTTGGAGTCGGCGCGAGCTGAACGCGGCGACGAACACGCCTTAGAACCGGCCCTTACGCTGCGTCCTGGACAGAGTATTGGTGAGGAATATCAATATATTCAATTCTCTTATGCATAATTGTAACTCAATGGAGTAACATGTCAAAATTCAAAATTCCACCCTAGAACACATCTGATTATGGCCATACCGCCGATTGCAGATCAAAAAAGGAAGAGAAAAAAAAAAACTTATGCATAATTATGATTGTAAGGCTCCTATCACACTGCAATATATTATGTGAAGCGTTGAACTCACAAGAGCGCGGTGCACTAGTGAAGCATGTTTTGGAATCGGGGAGAGCTGAACAAGGTGATGATAGAACCAGCTCTTATTTACGTCCTGGGCAGAGTATTTTTGAGAATAATTATTATATTCATTTCTTAAATTCTCTCTGACGATCTCAATACTTTTGATATTAAGGCTCATATCACACTGCATCACATTAGGTTGAACTCACATTAATGTTGGAATTGGCGAGAGAAAACAACAAACAATATTTTAAATCAAAATTGTCTTCCGTTTCTTTGGTAATTACCTTACTCGTAAAATTGATTTATGTAGCTCATTTCTATAAACGGTAACTTTCGTTTTAATGTGTGACTTACACTGTGTGATAGCTATAGATTCTAGCCTAAAGCTAGTCTCATAAAATATTAAACTTTTTTTGACATTTTATTGTAGTTTGTATATTATATTATTCTATTAACAGTTCCAGCGTGTGTAAGCAGAGGCGTGGTGTCCAGTATGTTCCCGCTCCACGAAAGGACCGCCTTAGAAAATCTACGGAAGAAATGGGTTAAAAGTTTGTTTTCGCCACAACCGTTAGGTAAGTTTCTTTGATAGAAGTAGATATTATGATGTTAATATTATGGCATAGAAGTTTAACGAAATCGTCTACTATATGAATGTCGACAATATTATAGTTTTTAAAATTCAAATAGTCTTTGATTGCGGTAAAAAAACTCCATAAAAAAACTAATACGTATGTAATTTTATCTTACATTGCTTTTATACAATAACTTAAAAAAAAAATTATAAACATGTAATCAAGGACTTGATCGTTCAATTTGTCTCCGTAAACTCAGTGACATTATATTTTTCTAATTACTATCTTATCCTATGATTTCAGATGAAATAAGCGAGTATTATGGAGTGAAAATAGCAATGTATTTCGCTTGGCTCGGCCATTACACGCAATCACTCACCGTACCTGCCGTGGTTGGTTTTATATTTTGGGTGAGAAATATATAATTATTATTTATAATTTGTCTATTAACGATTTATACATTGTTTATGATTAATACCGACTGCGCGACACAAATAAATAGTAATCAAAGTTTATTTTATTTATTTATTTAACAAAATCCACAGGCCTTAAAAATATATATAACATTGTTCATATACCTGAGCTTACGGGTTTTTTTTTGGTGATGAACTTATTTAAAACATCCAGTGTTGTGAATTATGATCCAATCTCTTACTTCAAAAGAGAAGTCCCTGTCTCACCAGTAAGTAAATGTAAATAGCTTATATTTAATTTCAGTTTTGTTTTCAGATATGGCTTGGTACAGCCAATGAGAATTGGAAGGATATCGCTTATGTTCTATTTTCTCTTTTCAACGTTCTTTGGGCTTGTATTTATCTGGAAACTTGGAAAAGGTAAGCCTTACAAAAGTTTGAGTGCAAATTAAAAACCCATTTTGTTTATTGATGAATTTGGTTCATATTGAAGTTTATTCATTTTTGTTGTAAAATATTGTATATATTTTCAGATATTCAAACGCATTAGCTTATAAATGGGGGACTTTAGATCAAAGAGATGAACTCTTGGTGGAACCACGACCTTTATTTCAGGTACTAACTTTAAACTTTACTACAAGTAACTATAAGAGCGTTAGCAAACTTAACAAATTTTTCAAATATTTCAATGGTATATATGAATATATCCTCACAAGTAGGTGCAAGTAAATCTGTTCTGCCTAGCTATTTTGATTTTTTACTATACGAAAAAAATATTATTTCGTATTAAAAATACTGTCTAGACTAGACCTTTAATATAAAATTAATATATTTCATCTATTATTATTTTTAAGCTATACCACTAAGAATTATTAATATTTATTATTATTGATTATTATATATTTATTATTTATTTTCTTATGATTATTATATATTTCAGGGAGAGATGGGTACAAGCGAAGTGACGGGTCGCCCAGAGCCGATCTACAATCCGTGGCGTCGCAGAATTTGGCGACATTTTGTCTCATTTCCAATGACAGTGATCTGTCTGTCGCTCGCTTCTGTCGCTACTTTCGCCTTCTTACGTGCTCAGGTAAAACATGAGATAAGATAATTCTTTGTTACACACTCCAATAATCAATAATTACATAGGAACTTAAAAACTACAAAAACGTATGCGTAATAGGCGGTCTTATTGCTAAAAGCAATTTCTTCCAGACAACCTGAGGATGAAAAGAAAAACTGCAGAATTTAACTGGATGGTGGTGTATAACATATTATGCTAAAATCCGAAACATAGGTCGTGCACTCCATGATAATGTTAATAAAAATAATAAATAAATATTGCTGGACAATTCACACAGCAACATCTAGCCCCGTGGTATGCTCGAAGCTTGTGTTACGGGTGCTAGATTTCTGATATACCTAATATAGTAAACATACATTGATAGATATTATACAAGTTTAAATCGTTTAACATGTCTTAACTTATTACTTCCATGGCCAAGGTGAAATTATTTTTTTATAGGATTGGTGGGAAACAAACATAGTGTATTTCACATGGATACCTCGTGCATTTCTTGCTGTTATAATCGCAATAGAAGAAGAGTTATACGCCAGAATCGCGAGATGGTTGAATGATCGAGGTATGATATACTAACACTTTGTTAATCTGTGTTAAAGTCGTCTTGCGGTGCAGATCCCTATTTCCTGTCTCTGTTGCTCCCGTGTAAATTTGTCGCTATCTCGCTCGGTGTTTGCTTTTGTGCGAGCGAGATGGCGATGTGTTTACGCGGGAGCAAGAGATGGGTAATAAAAGGTGAATATGCCAATTTCTATTCGATCTACGATTTGACTGTTGAGTTTGTTTTGGAACTTGAGTCAATAAAATATCTATTTTATTTATCCCCAATTTTTTTTTTAATTTATGTTTTAGATTTGCATTTAATTTTGGACTATTTCGAACTATTTCCACACCTTGTAAAGGTTAAATTTAGATACCTTATGCACAAAAGTGCCTTAAAATATTAAACATAAAATAAATAATAAAAATATATATAGGTACATAAGCTTTTTATACCTTCAAGAGTAATGTCTTGAAGGTATAAAAAGCTTATGTACCTATATATATTTTTATTATATACGGAAGCCCAGACAGGATTTATTCCGTATATTTTTGCATGCAAATAGCATTTTAATTTACATATTACATAAACGAATGTTATATTTTAAGCCTTTATGGATGAAGGATTTTTTCGAGAGAAAAAAGTACTTACATTGTGTTCTATTCAAATATTAGCTAGAGTTTTTTGGCCCAAGTTCCTATCACCAGTGTTACTGTTTTTGCGAGTGGATTTTTTGTTTAACACATAGGTTTTTAAATAAGTGTATTAAAATTTTTAGTCCATTTTAAGGTAAAATCGGGATTTGCATGTCACTCAATAGTTTTCCTTTAGAAAACCCTATTAGAATCCTGTCTTTAAAAGTTTTATAGAAATTTGGACAAACTTAACTAGATAAAATTTAATAGCGATGCTATTTTCTTCATCTAACTTGGTTTAATAATTCAACTATTTGGTCACTATTTTAGAAAAAATAAAAATATTTAATTTAAGACAAAATGTAAAGATAAAACTAAATCAAAAGTTTTATGACGAAAATCAGCATCGATAGATTAACTAGCAACACAGTAGCTTTACAAGATTTTTTGTCTCTTTTCTGCTTACCAAATGGACTGGACTACATTATAAAACAATTTATTAAACGGCAACACTGAATCCAAATTTCTTTACAACAGAGAACTACAGATTGGAGACTAAGTATGAGAACCACCTCATTGTGAAAATAGCGTTGGTTTGTATTTGAATTAACGCTACGACTAAGCTAAATCATGCTTTGCTTACCATAGATTAAAATACTAAGTTGTCTGACCTTAGTCTTTCTTAGAAATAAGATTATTGTAACACACGGCCAATAAGACTTCTATTTTTGAAAGTAACGTGACTAAAAAAGTAAACTACTCATTTTGACTTTGAACTTAGTTGGAAATAGCAGACAGAACAGAAATGGCCCAGAGTAGCATTATTTTATACATAAGAAGCCGGAATCCTACATAGTAGATAGTCAATTTTGAATCCAACATCAAATATGTTTTTTAAATTTAATGCTTCTACTTTTAATTGAAAAAATAACAAACCAATTGTCAAACAATCGTTGTTAAAAACCACAATGAGCACTCACCATAGCACGCAAAAACTTAGCCCGCTTGCATGATAGCAAAGTATTCTAACGCATGATCTTTTACCCCATTCGCACACCTAATAAACCATGGATAAATATTAGACAAACTTCAAAACCATATTCTGAGTCCTTGCTAAGTGAAGCTCATCTCTGATGTCTGTCTCTTTCTATCATATCTCATATACGAGACTTCCATCTCTTATTTACCCATAATATGTGAGGATGTATTCTACTGTACCGTATTTTTTAACCATTCATTTTATAACAACGGGAATTACTCACATATTTACAAAGGAGTTAAAACACTCGACGTTTCGACTGCAACAAGAACTGTTAGTAAGTACTGTTCTTAGGCAGGCACTACTCGGTACTAGTTAGTGACTTCTTCACTTAGTAAGGACTGAATGTGGAGGATATTTAAATCACAACTAAAGCGATAAATGTAGCAAAATTAAGATGAAAAATCTACCCTAAAATTAAAAACTTTTAAGAACAAACTTATAATGTTAATGAACGTACTTGTATTCCCTAAATTCCCAACGTTAACATAGTTATCAATAGGGTATCTTCATAAATTTTCAGTAATTGAACTACATACCTCTTGAATCAATTTATAGTGTTCCTTTACCTGTTTCTGAGTAAAATACATAAATAAAACGCAAAAAAATAATGTTTTAGTGGTATGAGTAGTCATTAAACTATGTAAATACTATCAATATAAAAACTTTAACAATTTTAATACTAGACATCATTCTATACATTCTCCCTAACTAGGTCGCCTTAGATGTAGTAACTTCAATATACTTGTGGTAATTTTATAATAATACTTTTCTTTTTAGTTTCAGTTCATCAACTCGTTTATGAGTTTGTTCTACATCGCGTTTTATCTTCAGGATATGGATAAGTTGAAGGAGGTAAGTATTATTAACTTTCTTTTTTGTCATTCGTAATTAACTTCTCCATTTTGGTATTTAAAGTTTGTTACGCGTATGTATACCTTGGCCAGATGTACCTTATTAAAAAAAACATTTATTTCAGCCAATAAGAAGGCCTTATTGGACTGTCTAGCAGCCTTATTCCTCACTTGTTGATTGTTGACTCAAATTTATGAGTTGATGACATATAAATGTGATACGACCTTTATTTATTTAAAATGTGAAAATGTTTTTAATGTGCTGATTTTAATCTTACAGCAACTGGCAGTACTTCTTATAACGAGACAAGTGATTGGAAACGTTAAAGAATCCGCCCTGCCGTATCTTATTGAGAACTTACGATTGGCCAGGATTTGTGTCGATGTGTTTGGCGCCTTGAGCCCTACTAAAAGTAAGTTCTTGAACCTTAAGACAATTATACAGCATCATTAACACTAACTACTTCTCAATACTGAGCACGGGCGAATAAATTGGTTTATAAAAATAATAAACTTGTTTCAGCACCGACCTCAAGCCAAATAACCGAGCTGTTTGAGAAGCGGACCAGCTCATCCGGCTCTCCCCCCAATAGTTTAGCGAACGGCGACGAGCGACGGGACTCTGACTCGACCGGACAGAAGCTGCTGCACCAAGCTGAACTGGAATCACAGCTGTTCAAGGTAAATGCTTGATTTTTTTTTGATTGATTGATTCAGATTTTGTCCGTAAAATCACAAAGATTAACTTGGACATGTCATCACTATCAATCACCCCCCCCCCCTTTTTTTTCTCTTCCCCTGAATTTAATAATGAAAGTTCCCATGCATTATTATCATTTAAATAATCTGAAATTTTATAATAACCCTTCTTACAAAGATTATATTAATTGACAGTTGGTGAAATTCTTTGGGCACTTTATTATAAAAACGAACACAACATCCCTTAAAAGAATGTATTATGTAACTAATAACCCAGCTATTAGACTAGATTTTGACATCGGTGGCGCAGCGGGAGAAGATCCACCTGCGACGCAAGGGAGGGGGGGGGGGGGGTCGATTGCCGCCTCGGGATGAAAAATTCCACGATCTGCAAATATTTATATAATTTTCTTAAACATGCTCAACTCAAAACATGCTCTAAAATATTGTCATTACTTTTGAATAAAGAACACGCTAAGTATCATATTTACTTAGACTGAAAACCCAAAATCTCTTCCCGGCGCGTTCTTTGAATTTCGCACGAAGAGCGCGCCGGCAATGTTGTATGAAACGGTGTGCTGTTTTAATTTAGAACTCTTGGCCACATTAGCCACATATACGTTTACTTTTCGGCTTAAATTGTAAAATAAAAAAATTTTCGCCGCCTTTGCAATAATGTACTATTACAGTACGACGGCACGTTCGCGGATTACCTAGAGATGCTGACGCAGCTGGGTCACGTGGTGCTGTTCTCGGCCGCGTTCCCGCTGTGCGGCGTGTGCGCGCTGCTCAACAACGCGCTGGAGGTGCGCGCGGACGCCTTCAAGCTGTGCCACGTCGCGCAGCGGCCCTTCGGGGAGCGCGTCAACAGTATCGGCAGTTGGCAGGTCAGTTTACATAACGTCACTTATTTTATGTTACGTTTGTGAAGTTGCCAGTCTTGTCCCCCGGCCGCCATCTTGAAAAACACTATTTTCGCGATATCTCGGAAAGTATATGTCTCACAAAAAATATGTAAATCATAATTTATAGCAAATCGTTTTGCCTACAAATATGTCATCTAACTTTTTATCCTTAATACCTAATTAAACTTTTACCCTAAATTATAATTTAAAAAAATTTCTGGACTGTGTGTCCCAATAAAATTGCTTCCTCTAAAAATGCAATACTCGGTCCGTAAATTGTAACATTTCAATGACCATAATAAATGTTTTAAGATTTTAGTAAGGATGACTGCATTTTCATCATTGTTATGCAAATATAATTGGCTAAATATTAGGAACTAAGTAATTAATTCGAAAAAATAATATTGTAGTGCAGTAGTAATGAAAAATCAAATCGATAGTCCCATTATTCTACCTACAATTACTGTTTTTTTCCTTATGTGAAAGCACGCAATGGAAGCAATGGTAGCAGTAGCTGTGCTAGTGAACTGCGCCCTGATCGGCCTGTCGGGTCCCGTGCACAGGTTGCTGCCCGAAGCCACACCCGCGCAGACGATTCTCGTCATTGTTGCTTTGGAGGTAAGGATCATCAGCATAATCATTCCTATATACGACCCCACTGCTGAGACTTGTGTCTCTCTGGAAACCATAGAGAAACCATGGTTTCTCTTGACGAGAGAGAGATGTGGCTTTAATTTTTCACGCTGGCCAAGCGTGGATTGGTGTTTGTCACACGTACTTACTTAAAACTCTTCTCTCTCAAGAAAATGTCCGTTGTTTGCCTTCAACGTAAAATCACATGTTTATAGCGCAGATAAATTCAAAGTATTTATTTGCAACCATGAATGAAGAATGAATGGAGCATAGGAAATGCATTCCTTTTCTATGCCTGCTGCTACTAAAGCTTTGTATCTGTTTCAGCACGTAATACTAGTAATAGTATTAGCACTGCGTTTAGCTATTCCGGAGATCCCGGCCTGGCTCGCAACCGAAATGGCTAAGGTGGAATTCCAACGGAGAGAAGCTATTAAGAATGCTCACGCTCCGCTTTTGGTGAGTAAAACTTATACGACCTTCTTTTCATTTTTTTTTTCAGCTATCCGATGTTCACTGCCCGATATAGGCCTCTCTTAATGACTTCCAGTTATTTCGGTCGGAAGCAGCTTCCGTCCACCGTCAATCAGATGATTTCACCAAATTCTGGCTGGTTTCTATTTTCTGATCTTATCAACAATCTATTCTACGCGCTATATGCCTTTTGGCGTTTTGCATGCGTTTTGGGCAGCAGTTCTATATGCTATTCCGATGAGCTATCCCTATACGTATCCCCTCATTTCTGATTTGATCCCGTAGCGTAGAAAAACCCCAATCATAGCTCCCTCCATAGCTCCATAACCAACTCTGAGCCTGTTCATAAAGTCTGCATTGCAGTTGATGACCACGATTCGCAACCATATGTCATTTGATAAGTTTGACATATAATTGCGAACGCTGTCCTTTCGAGCTGGATTAGGGAAAACCGACTAAATGCCAAAGAGTTACAATGACACTTAGTTTTTTCCCCCATTAAAACGACGATATATGATATAAAATATGTCATTTGATCTTGTTTTAATGAGATTTTGACATTGTGTAGTCGGAACATTCAAGTCAAGATGACATCCGCGGTACCCGCATGAACTCCCCGCGCGGCAGCGGCACGCCCACCACGCCCAAGCAACAGGACAACACTGACAAGGAGAAGAAGAAGATCAGCATTGGCAAGATACCGGAGATACCGCCTTTTAGGTAAGTTTTAGGTGTAATTCAGGGTATCAGAGAGGAATAGAACACCACAGTTACAGGATCACAGAAACGACAGAGGAAAGCAGGTCCTACAATACAATCCAGCACTACAATAGTGTAGTGCTGTCAAGTAGCAGTGAAGAACACTAATCTGTGTATGTGACTCAGATATGTTGGGTTTAGAAAATACTAGATGAAAACTCGTGTACTGTTATTTATTATAATAACAGTTCAACTAGCTGACCCCGCTTACGTTGTTTGATATACATATAGGTAAATAATATAGCCTTCCTCGATAAACGTACTATCCAACGCTGGAATAATTCTCAAATCAGACCAACAGTTCCTGAGATTAGCAGCTTCAAACAAACTCTTCTTCTTTATTATTCAGATTTTTAATTTGGTTTGCAGTTATAAAATTTCATGGTTGATTCTTTTAATCTGATTGCATTATCAAATAGGGATATAATATTCTGATGCCATATTAATATTACTTTATGATTTTTTTTATTTCGTTTTTTTTTTCAGTTAATTTGAAAAAGTATGCCTGGATCGGTGTGTAGTGGATGAGATCATCAGATTAGATCAACAGATTCTAACCTTCTTTTAAAAATACTAATGCCGAAAGTTTTTTTTTTAATAAATATTAATTTTTATTAGAGTATTTTATTGAGTTTGTATATATCACAAAGAACCTCTGAGTTAAACAGATATCACATTAGAAGGTAATTATTTTTTTATTGTTTTTTATTTTACTCTTTTTATCTCATAACCTAAGAGCCCGTGATGGCCAGACCTTCCTTTAATTCACAAGCGTGAAAATTCTTTCATGTGTATGTCTAACATAGGTAAGAATAACCCCCAAACATGAAACCTGGATCGTGGTTCCTTTGGGAGATAACAGGTAAAAGGTTGTTATCTCCCAAAGGAACCGCGATCCAGGTTTCATGTTTGGGGGTTATTCTTACCTATGTTAGACATACACATGAAAGAATTTTCACGCTTGTGAATTAAAGGAAGGTCTGGCCATCACAGGCTCTTGGTCTATCACGTTTTATATTATTGCACAATTTCATGTAAAATAAAACATACCGAATCATTTTCACACATTACTACTTCCATTGAATGAAACTTGTAATTTAACATTTATTTCCTATTATTTAAACTAAACATGATCATCTTTTTAACAATTTTTTAAATGCTTTAACTTTATACTTTAAACAAAAATCTACATGATCAATTAATTTCACTTTCAAAATTTTCGTGAGTTATACTATTCATTTTGTACAACGGGAATTACTCACGTATTTACATAGGAGTTAAACAACTCTCGACGTTTCGACCACAACAAGAGCAGTCTTTATCAGGAGGAGTGAGCGTCCCGCCGTGCCCCGTCTCCTCTCAGGTCGCGCGCGCGGTTCTCACTGCGGGCGAGATAGATGCGTTGCCTTCGTCTGGTGACACGATCAGTGCAGTATGTTACGCTACACAAGGTGGAGAAGATGATAGTAGTGACGAGGAGGCGAACATTCATTCAGAGCCAGCAACTACATCTGTTGGTAGCGCGCGCCAACAGGCACCGTCTTTACCCCCACCACCGCCGCTGAGCAGCCGTGCGCTGCGGTATCTCGCCCGCAGTGAGAACCGCGCGCGCGACCTGAGAGGAGACGGGGCACGGCGGGACGCTCACTCCTCCTGATAAAGACTGCTCTTGTTGTGGTCGAAACGTCGAGAGTTGTTTAACTCCTATGTAAATACGTGAGTAATTCCCGTTGTACAAAATGAATGATCAATTAATGTTCCTTTTCTAAACCTTAACAGTACTTATCCTATAATAGTATCTACCCGCTATGCACAGCCACATCTAGCCCTATGGTAAGCTTGATGCATGTGGGTGCTAGATATCTGATATAATAAAATATACAGTTATTGTAATATTTCAGAGCCAAAGCTGCTTCCACCACAGAACCAACGATCACCACCAGTGTTGTGACCGGCTCCCTACAAATGCTACAGGATGTTAGCCCTACGAAACCTATTCGACGAAAGGTATGAAAATAGCTATGACTATGCGATCTGTCATAGAAATGAATACTTTTGTTTCTCTAAAGAGACGTTTTGGCTAAGTGCGAGCACACACGACGTTCATTCCGAAGGTTGTGGATTCTAACCCCGCCGTGCACCTCTGGATTTTAAAAAAAAAGTTGCATACATTGCTTTAAATTAAATAGAACACTTGCTCTAACAGTGAAGACAAACATCGTGAGGAAACCGCAAAAACTTTAAAGACATGACATTGTGTCATTAGGCAATCCTCGCTTGGGCGGCGTGGTTCTCATCTCTCTTTTAATGAGAGAGATTTCTCTTGTCAAGAGAAAAGTCTCTGAGTCCCAGCAGTGAGAACGTAAATATTATTGCTGGACAATTCACACAGCAACAATTCACAGTTGTCTCGTATTAATGATGATTTTGTTTCTGCCATTGCTATTGTGTTTCCAGGAAGCGACACCAGGGGCGCCACTGTCTCTGTTAGGGGTCCGCGGGCTGCGGGACGAACCCCTGCACAGGTCGGCGCACTGCATACCGCATCCAACTCAGCACAGGCCACTCGTCAACCCTACACTACAGGTAATTGTTATATAGATTAAATCGGAAAGGAATCGCCCGCTACCGTAGAGATCTTACTGGTGACTTTAGAATAAATGTATATCTATGTATATAAAAGAAAGTCGTGTGTTCTTGAGTCAAATAGGTGTAAGCATACACCAATTATAACTCATGAACGGCTGAATCGATTTGGCTCCAAATTGGTGGAGAGAGAGGTAGCGTAAAATCAAGAGAAGGACATACTATAGCAGGGGTGGCCAACTTGATAGTACCCAAGATCCCTTCTTCACTAAAGAGACCCTGTGCGATCTACCAATTACATACTTCTAGAAATCGAAAAAAGTGGCCAAGTGCGAGTCGGACTCGCCCATGTAGGCTTCCGCAGCAATTGTTTATATGAAATAGTTTATGACGTATTATAAAAAAACTACTTGATAGATTTCGTTCAAACCAATTTTCGTTGGTAGTTTTTGTGCTAATGTACATTATATATTTTTATTAGCCTTATCATCCTCTTATTTTAGAAAAAAGAGGGGGGGGGGGGGGACACTCTGTTTTCCACTTAGGAAGAGTCTCACGTCCAAACTATTAAGTTTAGAATTAAATGTTTAGATTTTTATGTTAGTTAGATTTGTTTAATGTTAGATGTTAGAAACTTTGTTATGATTTTTGAAGACCTATTCATAGATACACATTCGATGAAACCCACATTCGATGAAATTTGGGGACCCCCAAATGTAATTTTTTTTTTGAATATTTTTTGAAATCTTAGTGTGGTTAACGGATTACATCTATTCAGCTTTATTGCCCTTATAGTTTCGGAGAAAAACTGATGTGACATACGGACGGACGGGCGGACGGACTGACGGACGGCCGGACATGACGAATCTATAAGGGTTCCGATTTTGCCATTTGGCTACGGAACCCTAAAAATGAAACAGCATAGTTCAGTTCGCTTCCCGCTTATTGGTCATTGCGCAATAAATACCTTGACTGAACAGCGATTGAAAAATTATACAAAATTGTTGCGCCCAGCAGTAGGTGATTATATTGGGCAGTATAGTCTACTTATTTATTTTTGCCTTACCACGATCGACTGGACTAACAGTCGCGATCGACCGGTCGATCGCGATCGACCGGTTGGCCACCCCTGTACTATAGGATACTATTTAAAACGGGAAAATATTATAGTGCAGGCAAAGCCGCCACAGAGATCTTTCTGAATGACATGAGATTATATGTCTGGGTGTTCTATATATTTAAAAGAAAGTAAGTTACACCATTTATAACTCAAGAATGGCTAAATCGATTTGGCTCAAAATTGGTAGAGAGGTAGCGTAGAATCAGGAGAAGGACGTATACTATTTAAAACGGGAAAATATTTATTATAGCGCAGGCAAAGCCGCGGGCGGAAAGCTAGTGTACAATAAAAAATATCTATCCATGCTATTTTATGTATATCAGAAATCTAGCACCCGTAACACAAGTTTCGAGCTTACCACGGGGCTAGATGTTGCTGTGTGAATTGTCCAACAATATTTATTAATGAACATAAAATGTGTATATTTCAGGAGTTATCCGGCAGTGTCAGTGCTGGCGGGTCTGAGCCGGATCTGAACGCGGTGCCGTCGACGTCGCCCTCTGTCGACGCTAGCGCCACCTCCAGCGAAGACGACAAACCTAAGGATAAAAGCGGTAAGTATTCAGAATACATTTAATTCCCTTTTACTCTGTGGTGCAACGTCCGAAGACCTGCCTGCGACGCATGAGGTTGCGAGTTCGATACACGCCTAAATTTAGTCCCCTTTTTTTCCTGGTCTACTACAAATATTTCAAGGCCAACTTTAGCCAACCTTGCTCTAGTTTTAGCGAGACATGCCAATGGTGTCCCATTGTAAGACAAAGGCCTCCCCCACGTGTCCTACCATTTGTCCCGGCCTTTTGCAGCATCCCATCATTCCCGGTCATACGCATCGAGGTCGTCTCGCCAACGTTTTCGTGGCCAAAGTTCCTTATACAACCAAATTCAAAATATGTACATTATTTTTTATTTCCAGGCAGGTCTAGAGCGCGGGCTGCGCTAGTGAAGCGCGTGCGCACGGTCGCCGTGTTCTCTCTGGGACTGCGCAAAGCTAGGGAGGCGGCTGCTAAGGAAAAGGAAAAAGTGCATACACCTCACTCACCAGAACATCCTGTGCGTATTTCTATTATAACTTATAGACCAACTATAATAAAATAAAAATAAATATTGCCGGACAATTCACACAGCAACACAACAATAAAATAAATTGGATTCCGATGCATTATAAATTGTAGATAGGTAAAATATGGAATATGGGAAACCGACAATTTTAAATAACAGTGCCGCTTTTCTCGTCACATATTATGTTTTGGTTCCGTTTTAGTTTTGGTTAAGTGGCTAAGTTGCTAATAACACAAGCTTAGAGCTTATCACGGGGCTAGATGTTGCTGTGAATTGTCCAGCAATATTTATTTATTTAATTTCTAAACAAACTTTGATACAAATCGTTGAACTATAAAGCTAGAGAACCTTTGCATAGAAGACTTCGCAAACAAATACTGTATGATAAAGATAGTTGAATTGAAAAATGTTTGCTGGCTCGGTAGTTTTTAACAAAACCCTAATAGAAACGTACTAAATATCAGCTATATACTATGTATAAGTTAATATTAATAAACCAAAAATTATAAAGATCTCTAATCCTAATCTCATTATCGTAATTTTTTTATTATTTCAGACCACACCAGCTCCCGTTTATGGTGGAGAATTATCCCTCATTCCCATCGAGCAGTTGATACAAGTCGACGACGTAAAGAGAAACATGTAAGCTTTTATACCTAATAGTATTACCTATAGCTAGCAACACTGAATCATAGGTAGCGCCTCTTTTAAACCATAGACTAAAGTATGACTAAGTAAAGGTAGTTAAAATAGTTCCATTGCAAATACCTTGGAACTTATACCTAGTATTAGAATGTTGCAATAATATTTAGTAAACTTATTTCAGTTGACGCTGTGTTAATTAATCTTATAGATTATTATAAAAAAATGTTTTGTGTTAAGAGTACAAATTTAGAATAACTTCACGTGGTATGTTATTGTTATAAAATAATGTTATTATATTATGTTACATAGTTCACACACTATTATTGAACAGAGATAGAAAGAAACAGACCGGGTAGTACATATCCGAGCACATATATTGCCATCTCGCTCGGTCCTTGCATTTGTGAATTGTGCGAGCAAGATGGCAAAATATACGCGGGTGCAACAAAGACAGGTCAATGTACTAATTTCTATCTAGATCGACTATTTTAATCTCTTTCTCAAAATTTCTGAATGGCATTTCATAGACTGATTAATTCATGGTGAAGAATTATGTGAAATATCTTGAAGTTTAAATTTCGGAATGCTTTTTTGCTTTGTTTTAATTTGTACTCGGATTTCATATCGAATAATAAGGTAAGCCAGTACAGTTTGTATGTGATTGATTGATATGGGATCAAAGGGATTCAATTTTCAATCAGATTTTTATAGAGATACCTCATTTGAAAAAAAAAATTGTTAAACGTCCGTGCTTTGTCCCGATTAGTACCTCTAAGTTTTGACTTAACAATGAATGAAAAATGTTTGCCCCTTGTAATAAAGGACCTTTTTCTCTAAAAAAATGTGATCGAAAATTTGGGAAAACCAAAGTAAGGATATAAATTGTATGAATTGGGGATTTGTATTGTATGTTTACAGTTGTTGAGGATTTTTGATAAAATTTTAAATGTTTTTTTAAATTTCAAGTTAGTGCTTTATTTTCTGGTTATTATTTTATTTTAGAAAATACTATTAAAGCAATTTCTGACAATAATTTAAATTTTTGTTTTTAACAATTTTGATAAGTGATAACTTTTGTTACTCATGATACCTATCTGTTTTTGCGTATTTCCAAGTATTAATTACTGTTACAATAGTACGTAATCCTATTTAGATTAAGATCTAAAATTCTAACCCTAATCCTGTAAGTGGCTAGATTTATCCTTCCCTTTTAGGTACTAATTTAAGTAGGTACATAGTATTATAGTGATAGATTTTTATAGTTCTTTGCGATTTGTACGATTTTTAGATAGTCTTCCATTTTTTTGAGATTGTTTTTGGTGCTTGCTATTAATGAATTTGTGTAGCTCTTAATGCACTAGATGTACTAAAATGCCTTTATTTTGTTCATTTTTAAACAAAAATGGCACTCAACATCAATCGAATCAGTCGGTACAAGTCAATTATTAAGTGTTTTCTACACTATCAAATTACTACTTAAGGAAAGAGAGATTTAAAAGTTTTATAATTTTTCTAAAGCTATAATAATTCATCAAAAGATAGATTGTTAAAATATATATCTAACTTCATTTGTTTAATTTTAAAATGTGCTTCTGTTTAATTTATCTCTATTATACAAGCAAAACTTAGACATAATATTGTTAACTATGTTTAAATCCTAATGCAAATTAAAATATAAACGTCCAATGACTACATTCCTAAATTTATTTTATTCATAATTAATTGTACCTTTACCTACTTACGATTGTATTTATAACAAACACCTTAAATGGTGCATTGCGCAACCTTTAATTTTTCGCAATCTCTATTTATGATTGAGTGATATAAATCACTGGAACTGTTAACAAATGATACAATCTTGAAAGCTAGATCATCTTCCATTTGAAATACTTATTTCAAATGGAAATTTTATGTATGTGTAAAGATTGTGATTCTGACACGAGAACGGTAAAGATACTTGCATTTCTAGTTAATACAAGCTTTATATTGACAGTAGGCATTATATAAATAAAATAAACTATTAAGAAGGTCATTATTAATTATTATTAATTTATTTTATTCATATTAACTTAATTAAAAGATCTAGGATATTAAGGTGATAATTTAAAAGCTTTTTGTAGTTATATTTGTTGTAATTTATTTTTATATGAATGTACTTAAATGTTGCATTTACGTAGTATAAAATAAAGTAAGTTTAAAAAATTATCTCGTGTTTTTCTTTATATAAAACAACAATCTTATTTTCTAAGACTTATTTACTAATAAGGCAATACATTATAAAGTTATTAGTTAGAGAGAGATAGCTGCTATATTTCATCATAAGCGCCCTTACTTAAGTTTCCACTGCTGGGGCACAGTGACTTGTCTCTTTACCAGAGAGATTAGGCCTTAATTCAAATCTCAAGTAATACATTAAATATAAAATCCCAAAACCCTTACAATGAAATACGAGTAGAACGCAAATATATTTGTATATGTTTAAGTATAAAGATTGAGGTAGACTATGTTAAACTTAATAACAATAATTAATACCACAGATAAAAATACAGTTAGGTATTACTTAAATTTGTTATACTCCTTAGATGATTTTGCAAGGCAAGAAAAGCTTAAAAAAAGTTACTTAGCGATATTCGTCATTTGGGGACTGAGTGCAAAACTAATTTTAATTAATTTTGTAGAGGATCAACATAACTACCCAAGACGAACCTCTGAAAGTAGTAACACTGTATTTCACCATCGCTCATGCGTTCAAGTTTGTGAACTAACTCTTTATATTGTTCTCCACACAGGCCAGTAAATGTAATGGGCAAGAGTCTTAATATTAAGTTGAAAACTTCAGGTGTGTTTTGTTTCATTAACCCATTACATGTTAGATAAATCAAGTCATCAACACTGAATAGATCTGGTGGGTTATATCCAACGATGTGGCTGTGTATCATTTCTATTTCCCCCTGAATATACTCTTCTAGCTTACTAAAGGAGGGATAATATTTTCCATTACTAATGTATTCTGTAAGCATTGTGATAAGATCTAAGGAATATTGCTCAAGACATTTCTTGATAATATCATTGACATGACCTTCCTCTGTGTTTTGTTCTTTTCCCATGATTATAATATCTCTGCTGATAATCATCAAGCGAAATCTCATAACTAATAAGTATAACTTGTGATATTCTATTCCAGATTCCTGTATTTCTTTCAATATGAAGGCGTAAATAGTTTTCATGTAACGATAATTCTGCAGTGAATTTTTAATATAGCTTTTATGTCCCAAATCACAGATGAATAAATGGAGGAAATTATGCGCTACAATGAAATCTGAGTTTTCTTGCATCTTTTGTAAAATAATTTGAATCACATTTTTTATTAATATCATATTCTTTGCTAATTGATCGTCATTATGAATGTTGGCAAGATAATTAATCGCCAGTTCCCATTTTGCTTTATACAAATTTATCCTACTATGATTCAGTGATTCATTGTCTGATTTTTCCTTTTTGTTGAATATATGAGACATATGAGCGTCAAGAATAGATTTAACTTTATCAGCGGGAACAAGATTAACATGATCGTATTCGATTTTACTCAAGATGTTGCTCAATCTATCAATGTTAACACATCTCTGTGGCATTGCTTCTATAACGCCCCAAGCAACCAAAAGAAGTTTTCCGCTTAAACTGCCAGGTAAATCGCAACGAGAGAAAATATCAAATATTTCTTCATCATCATCCTCACGCAAACCCAGTGTTAAATTGATTAGCACTTCAAATAATTCCATTTGGGTTTGTTCACTCTCTCCCAATATTTTTTTGTACAGCGATTTATATAAGACCTTTCTTAAGGCGTTATTTTTCGTTCTATTCCACACATCATTGACAAGAGGCTTTAGATTATCCACACTGAAACATTGGAATGCTAGACGCAGTGCATGTTTTTGTATCTTTACTGGTTTGTCGATCACTGAAGCGACAAAAGCAAGACAAGCCTTGGGGGGTAAATTCATTAAGTAGTAGTTGAACATTGGTAGACAAGTGTGCACATAATCTCCCACGAGATATTGATTGACGTAGGTTAAAGGCCAAGGTGGTCTGCATACAAAAGCTTGAGAGCAAATAGCTTTTTGTATATACAACAAGTTTCGCTGTATATTCCTGTGATCGATCTTAGGATTTGTTGGAGCATATTTCTGTACAAAATCCATTTTGAATTTGTCGTCCGCCAATTTAAGAATGCCATGTACAGATACCTTGGCCATATGGGGAGCCAACATTTCCTCAGATAGACTATCGACCAACAGTTGCAAGTATTTTTGGCCAATGTCAAGATGAAAATAAAGTTGTAATTTCCGTGTTAACCAGTTGGTTTTACCGAATCGATACAGAATGTACTTTTTAATTAACGGAAATTCGTCTACTATTAGATTTGCATTGGTTTTAATTTTCCTGGATATTGATTTTTTAGAGAATTCTTCGGCTTTCTCCTCAAAGAAATGTTTAAATGAATCCCATTCTAATTTCATAAGTTTTAAAATCTCTTCTGGGATATCATCTTTTGTTTTATTTTGTAAGTTAAATACGTCTAAATATAGATTTAAATAACTTTCAATATCTTGTTTTACATCTTCATATTCTCTGCCAGCCAAAGCTTCAATCTCGGTTTGATAAAACTTTTGTAAGTATTGCATAATCTTATTATATTCATCTGGCTTGAAATCATGACAAATATTTTTTACTCGATAAACTATATCACTTCCAGAGCTTTTCAGTAAATTAAGAACTTCTGGCGGAACCGATTTATTTTTTAAAATATGATAAACCAGAGTGATCGATGCAAAATATGTTTTTCTGTAATCATATGTCGATTCATCAAACAATTCTGTGCTGTAAAGTATTAACTCAAATAAAATCCAGCATTCATCCTTAAATTGAAGCGCTGAATGTTTTTTATCAAACTTTTCTAAAAAGGAAATTTTTTGTTGTATCTTCTCATTTATATGCCTGTCACTATAGTATTTCAACACTATCTCTATTTCATCCTGCGATTTAGCTGATTGTATTAGAATGTCAAGGATGTCTGCTCTATCATCAGGTTTGCTAGTTATTTGAATGAACTTTTTAATCTCATAAAAAGCTTTTTTAAAGTTTACAAATTTATACCAAATAAAATCTTTTCCATCTCCATGTATTTCTGCTCCACTCTCAATGTGCTTCAAAGCCCAGTTTTCTTTTTCCTGTGCAGACATCATTTTATAAAGTTTTTTAAAGTAGAATTGATCTTTCATTTCAAAAGGTTCACCTGGATATTTATCGGTAAATATTTTTTTAATGAATGAAAACCTTTCACCAATAGGTAAGATGTCTAAAATAAACTTATATGTTTCGTAGTATTCATGATTCCAAAATGTTTGCGCTTCTTCTGGTAGTAATAAAACAGCATAGGCTTTAACATCGTTAACAGTACTATTACGAACCACTTTAGATTTATTTAAAATGTTCAGATATAGAACTGGATTCTTTAAAACCCTAGCTTTGTGTTTTCTCATTATATCTTTTGACATTCTATGTCCGAATATCTTCCTACTTTGAAATGTATCTTTATATTTTTCCATCAAATCTAAGTATTGTACATCAGAGATAGAGTACAGATATTGCAGATATCTTACTAAGGAGCTTCTCTCCCAATCATTATCCATGCATTCCAACATAGTATTGGTCAACTTGAATGAATTTCCAATGAAATTTGCAATAATATCCTCCATGTTGTTTTTCAAAGTCATAAAAGTTGATGACTTTTGTAGAATGACATCCTGCTTGAATTTTTCATTAGTATGGTTTAAAAATTTTATTGCTATATTGATAAGGTTTTCTTTCATACAATATTCGTAGAAAGCAATACATCTGTTTTCACTTCTCAATTCTGTAGCAAGGTTTTTTAAAAGTTTCTTTTTCATTTTGGTTGACATTTCTGTAAATATATTCTGATGAAGATAGCTGACATTAATATAATTTGCATATTCATCTTCAGTTATCCATTTACTTTTGTTGATTGCTCGAGTGATGTAAAGATTATCACCTGACTTAAAAGTTTCTAGTATAAAATCAATGTTTTTATTTCTTGATGCTAAATCAATCAAGAAAATTTTATCAATATCACTTTTATCATTAAGTTCAGCTTTGTAGGTATTAAAATCACTTGGAGTGGCGGTGTTTACTTTTTCATTTAGTTCTTTTTGCCGTTTGCATAGATTATCACCTGATAATATTATCATTTTGAGTTCGGTTAAGCTAACCTGAAACAAAAATATATGTTTTAAGACTTCTTTTAGCGAACTTTTATATTAAATTAAAGCATTATTTTTAAACAGCAATTTGAAAATTACAGATTCTTATTGTACAGAAATTTTACCTACTAGTTGGTTAACCTTAGTTAAAGAAACCGGTTTTTTTTCTAATATTGATTATAATTTACCAGGCTACTCTCCTATGCTTCTGATTCGTTCATATAAATTTCAATCAGTAAGCTGTAATACACTACTTATCTATGAAGAGCCACGAAGATTAGATTTTATTTAATTACTAAAACAAGGCTTTGTCGCTAAGCCACCACATCACCTCATCGGGATACAAAAATAATAGGAATTAACTTAAATAACAAAACTTAACAATTCTTTTAGCAAAACCAAAAAATCTTAATTTAGTAAGTAGGTACCTACTTACATAAATAATACTAAATAGGCTTATTCCTACAAAGGTAATAATGAAAATAAAAATAGATATTTAATACATAATGAGACTATACAGCATTTGCCTCTTGTCAGTGAATGGTGAATTGGTGAAGCTAGTAAACTGTTAGGTACACTTTTCAATGCTATTAAAACCAAATATGTTTTCGCTCATTGCAGTCTGAACACATTCCATCAAGGACATGAGTAACGTCTTCGATACTGTTGCAACAGTTAGGCGAAACTACTTTTTTTCAGGGAAACCGAATTTGTTCGATGGAATGTGCCCAGAGCGCAGACGAAGCCGCCATGAGTAAATCTCGCTTCATGTCTGCCTCGTTTATAGAAGATTAGATATTAATTATTATGACTCATATACGTAGGTATGTACCCGAAAATAAAATAATCAAATCAAATCATTATAATGTTCAAATGTTTACCTACCTACATCTATTTATTAACTTATATTAGGTATCTCACCCTTTGTTAGCAGAATACTTAAAATGTAGAGTTCTAGTTATTAGTTAATTTAAGCACGTACCTACAATTAACTTTACACAGTACACAGCACAGTGAGTTATGTTAACCAAAGAGAATATTATGTAATCAGTAATCACTACGTTTTAATGTTAACTTGTTCTTTTTTTGTCTACCCAATCAATACCAAACCAATGTAGTGTGTGTAGATGTAGGCAGACAGTGTTGCTAGTAAAACTGGCTTTCTGTCAGATTTAATTTTATTAATCATGGAGATATTGAAACGATGGGCAGGCAATCTCCGTAACAATCAAACATTACGTTGCACTGTAGGGTACGGTACGGGTCGTTTCTCCCCATCAGAACCCAGGTATCACTACTACACCACGCATAACAGACACAGACAAGTTGATGATTGAATTGTGTTGGCAAACAGAACTAATGCCACGGCGGTGTTTTGTGTTAAGTAGCTTACTTTATGATACGTTGCTATAATAAATGACTTAAGTAAATTATTAAATATCTTCTACACAAGCAGCTGCGATAGAATTTATTTTGGTACTTAGTAGATACAAATTTCAAAGAGAGATTGAATACGCCCATCTCTCTTTGGAATTTGTATCTACTACGCGGTACGGACGGTACCTATACATAGAGTAATCTTAGGCTTACTATTATGGCCGCATTATTTATGTAAAACATTGTTAAAGTTACAATTGGTATCGTGACCATTTTCAGTAATTACCTGTAGGTAGTCAATTTTTTTTTACAAAACCGATAAAAAAATATATTTTTTATCTGTGGTCGTTCAGGGAACGATACCATGGAATGATTGGAATAAAAAAAATGTTCAGAAAATGGCGGTTCAGTCAGTTGTTGTTTCCTGAGATTGTTTTTACTGAATTGGAAATAACTTGACTAACAGATCCTTGCTAATTTGCGTTTTTAGTGAAGTGTAAAAATTCATACAATATCTAAACTATACTCAAAGTTACTACGAAAATACTGAACTACTATAATAATGAAATTATGGACATTTGTTTTGCGGTTCGCACAACACCGCGTTTGTTATTTGGCGTGAACGATCACGATGATGTTTAGATAACCACTACATCAGTGCCTAATATTTTCAAAATACTACAATAAATATGGACAAGTTCATAGCTTCTATTTAGATAAATAAGTGATTGTGAAGATGAGTGAAACGGAAGATTTCAACCCTTTAACATTTGAGAAAAGGCTAGCTAATTTGAAGGATACCCAAGAATGTATTCAAGGGTTATCCTCATGGTGTTTGAAACAAAGATCTCATCATAAAAAGATAGTTGCTAGCTGGCTGAATGTACTGAAACGTGTTAAAGTGGAACAGAGATTGACCCTCTTCTATTTGGCCAATGATGTGATTCAATACAGTAAGCGGAAGAACTATGAGTTTGTTGAGAGTTGGGGGCTCAATTTACAAAAGGCTACTCCTTTGGTCAGGTTAGTTGATTTGATAACCATACTGGTTTGTCTACTATGTACTAAATTTTTATAAACCCCTCTTGAAATTTCAATTGACACATACACTTCAAAATTTAATTTTATCGCTTTAACTAAAGATACAACTTTGCGATCGACTGCAAGGTATTTATATAAATTCACAAATGAATACTTATGTTGTTTATTATAAACAACCTACCTATTGTTAGCTATCCCTAGTTATTTACCACTACACTTACCCCTAGTTATTTTATCAATGAGTGTATCACAATGACATACTCAAAAATTTAAATAAAATAAAATTGGTGTAAATTATCTATTATATATTATACAACTGTATTGTTTCCAGAGATGAAAAAGTAAGACCTAAGATCCTGAGAATATTCAAGATTTGGGAGCAAAGGTCTGTGTATGATGATGAGTTCCTCTCGGACTTGACTGGTTTGCTTAGTGCCGGAGCTGTAAAGAAGACTGATGATGATCCATTGGATTTTCAAGTGAGTTTTGTTCATAAATATTTATTTATATTTACGACTTAAATTTGTGCAGTTCCACCAACAACTTGACTATTAATTAAATTGAAAATGCCTTGTGATATGCTGAGGTATGGTTCACACATTCAATGAAAATCCATTTCTCATTAACACAACACAAACTTTCTATTATATTCTACCACTTAAAAATAGAATAGGCACAGCATTTACTAGCAACTAGCATAATCATTGGAAAATGTAAAATTTTGGTTTTTTATTTAGTATTTGGTTGGATGCAGCCTGCATTTTTATGAGGTTTACTTGTACTTTATTTACCTACCTTGCAGAGGCAAAATACATACTGCTTAGTTTATAAATAAATTGTTTTTCTTTCAGCCACAACAACTAGTAAATAAAATAAAACAATGCCAAGATTTAGAAACAGACACGGACCTCAAACAAAAGCATATACATGAATGTTCTTTGAAATTGAATGATACTGAAGCATTATGTACCTATTTGAAAGGTAGGTGTTTGTATTTATTATCTAGGATATTAAAGAGAGAGTAGTTATGATAAATTTGCACAGTCCAGTCAAGTTGTACAGTCGAGTCTAATGGATTCCAATTTAGAATCTAAAGAAACTGAAATATTTTATTTCTAATCTACCATTTTCAAATATACCATTTTTAATATCTATGTATTAACTATCTATGTAAGTTTATTATAAATCTAGCACCAGTAAAACAAGCTTTAAGGTTAATATTATTTTATTTCCCACAGATATAAGCCACAAGGAGGACTCGCACAAGCAACTAAACGACGGCATTTTACGGATAGAAAAATATACTCAAGCGCTACAGAGAGAGATAGTCGCGAGGGAGGCGCTCCTCGCACTGTTGACATCAGCCAATCAGTACTACTCTACTCAGAGGGGCGAAGTCAAAGTGGTGGCATATGTAAGTTTCTTTTTGTTTATTAAAATTAAATCCTGTCGCTATCATAGTGAAATTAAAAATTGGCAAAAACATTACACAACATTTACACAAATCTCATTTGTATTAATCTGCTAAATTAAGATTCTAAATTTGTTCTGCCAAACTGCACAGCATTTTGTTGGCAGCCATTCTCGCAGACATTACTCATTTACTAAACATAGTCTTTCTACCCATTATAACTCCTTTTCAATACCTTTCAGGCATACAAAAACTTCGGCTCCCGCGTGCGAGCGTTAAAGAGAAAGCTAGACGAACTAATACCGACGTTACCGGCCGCGGCGCCCTCCCCGCCCGCGCGGGACGAGGACGTGCCCTCCCCCGGGCCCGACGAGGACCTGGACCTGCCGCCGCCCGCCGACAACGACGCTGAGGACGACAGTGAGTGTACAGACAGACAGCTAGACGAACTAATACCGACGTTACCGGCCGCGGCGCCCTCCCCGCCCGCGCGGGACGAGGACGTGCCCTCCCCCGGGCCCGACGAGGACCTGGACCTGCCGCCGCCCGCCGACAACGACGCTGAGGACGACAGTGAGTGTACAGACAGACAGCTAGACGAACTAATACCGACGTTACCGGCCGCGGCGCCCTCCCCGCCCGCGCGGGACGAGGACGTGCCCTCCCCCGGGCCCGACGAGGACCTGGACCTGCCGCCGCCCGCCGACAACGACGCTGAGGACGACAGTGAGTGTACAGACAGACAGCTAGACGAACTAATACCGACGTTACCGGCCGCGGCGCCCTCCCCGCCCGCGCGGGACGAGGACGTGCCCTCCCCCGGGCCCGACGAGGACCTGGACCTGCCGCCGCCCGCCGACAACGACGCTGAGGACGACAGTGAGTGTACAGGGTGACACAGAGTTAATGACAAAAGATAATATAAATAATAAACCAAAAGGTGCCCTGGGGAGAGTAAATAAGAATGGCTACAGGCACCTTGAATTATCGTTTTGAATTCGATAATCGGCGATCAACCAAGTAAATTTTCTAATATTATAGAGAAACGTCGATAATAATCGAGCTTATTGGACATAGGTCTATTTTTAAAGCGCTCTACACACCAAAGCCGGCGGCCCGGCGGCACAGCCCGGCGGCCCAACCCGCCGGCCTTATTTTGTACAATCATGCCGCCGGCTTGCGCCCGCGCGGGCAAGCCGGCGGGGCTGCATGCCGATGCCGGCGGCATCCCTCAGTCAGTTGCCCGCCGGCTTTCATAGAGTAGTGACGTATTACTAGAACACCACATGCCGCGGCTGTCGTGCCGCCGGCATTGCCGCCGGCAAAGTCGTTCGGCTTGGACATTCTGAAGCCGCCGGGTTAACCCGCCGGCACTAAGCCGCCGGGCTGTGCCGCCGGGCCGCCGGCTTTGGTGTGTAGACCGCTTAAGGATTGCCAGTTTTTCTGTCAGGAAATCCGGGAATATTTCATCATAACAATGTAGTGGCATGGCAACACAGTCAGGTGTCTAGGTCTATTTTTAAGGATTGCCAGTTTTTCTGTCAGGAAATCCGGGAATACTTCATCATAACAATGTAGTGGCAACTATTCAGGTGTCTTCCAGCTTAATTAATCATCCATCCCGTTTGTAGATAAATGTCTACTTACCCTGAATCTGAAGATTTCTCGTGTCAGATTCTAAATGATTTCATATTGTTTCAGTATCATACAACATCGACCGGACATTCAACACTTCGTTGGCAGCTGACGGCTCGCTCTACAACCTGGGGCTGTCTTCATTCCTAACATCTGACAACGCGCTGTCAATGTTTAACGAGTCTGAAGTTAGCAACAGTAATAGTAGTAAGTTAAAAAGTTAATAATAGTATAACCCGCGCAGATAGAAAATTGATTTGAAAATGGCGGCGGGTACGTATGGTACTATTGGCAAAACAAGGATAAAAGTATAGACAGCGATAGAGAGTGAGCGAGAACGCATGCGAGCGGACGCCATTTATAAATCAATTCTTTAAGTGCGCGGCTTATAGGTTTTTTTTATATCCATTCAACTAAACTAGCGAAGATTTTTTATTAACAACACATTCATAAAATAAAGTTTTTCAAACAATCTGTTAAGTAAGTATTTAATTCTAAAATTATTATCTTTCATTAGGTAATTTTAATACTTACTCTCTAATAAATTAATGTTAAAAATGTGTTCATATTGTTCCAGCCAACAAGATAGAAGTTTTAAACACAAGGCCAAGTGAAAAGCAAGACTTCAACATCAATGATTTTCTGAAAAATTTCGTACCCAATGACAGTAATATCGTCCAAACTCCAGACAATAACTCAGGTAAGATCCAAATTAAAATATAAGTTAAAATAATAGTTAACAACCTCTGTGGTACACCTGAAAAAGGTTGCGTGTTCTCCTACATATTTAGGTGTTAGTTCTAAGAATTAAAAATAAAAATAAAATAAATATAATATATTTAATCTATATGTGTTATATTATAATTAACACTCTTCTTCTTCTTCTTATCAACTTCTTCTTATAACATTTCAGTGGCAAGCGGCACAATATCTCAGAAATCTCAAGATGCGTTGCCCGGACTCGACCTACTGACTCCGGAGAGCACGGGCAACCCCGCACCCCCCACGTCCTTCTACGGCAGTATAGACCTTATTAATGGTGAGTTTTGCTGTTAATAAATAAATAATCATTTATTTCAGGCAACAAAACTAACATTGATAGGTAACCGATAACTTAAATATAAATTAAAGATTATTTATTTATTAAAAGGAACGCCAACAGTAGTCATATAATATATATTCTTATAAAAGGCGAACAAATACTACAATCATGTTGGATATATTTATTAATTAATAAACCCAATAAGTCCAATGAAACTGATTTTAACCCTAACCCAGTTTTTGCTTTTTGGTAATTTTATGGCTGAAATTGTGATGATTTAACTAATATAAATAATGGTTAACAATAATTTTTGCTACAACTCTAGTTATAATATTTTTGTGATTTTTTGCTATCAAGAAGGAGCATCTACCCCTACAAGTGGTATGTATTTTATAATATCACTATTTGCAAAAGTAGTTGGTAAAAGACCAACTCTGCTGATGATCATGCTATTTATCTATTATAGCTATTTTCTACATATATAGGTAATTTATATAACATAGCCTAAAAAGTAAACTCATTATTGCGCCATGAAGTCACATAAATATTTTAGTATAGAAGTATAGATGAAAAAAAAAACTTTCGAGCAATAAAGTGTGTAAAGTAGATATGTTTCATGGTGATTTTCAGACGAACCTGAACCATATCTACCAGAAAGAACCACTGCTACCACCAACTGGAATAACAACGCTTGGAGTATACCTGTAAGTTTTATCTAACTTATCATAATGAATGAACGTTAGATTCTTTAGACCTACCTAGAAATATATTTGCTGCAGAATTGTCAGAAAATTCTTACAACATAACCTCTCTAACGAAGCTCAACACACTGAAATACACTTGGCTTAGGTCCGTGTACATTCAGTTATAAACCTCTTCATATAAAGGACGAGCAGATCAAATCTGATAATATTTGTTCCCGGTGTCTGGGTGTTAAAAAAATGAAAAAAATATATCTATCTATGTATGTATATTATATGAAGTATATCAGAAATCTAGCACCCGTAACACAAGCTTCGAGCTTACAACGGGGCTAGATGTCGCTGTGTAAATTGTCCAGCAATATTTGTGTACCTATTTATTGTAATAATAATGGGTAATTCCCGCTTGGGAACACCCTGTTAATACTGTTAACGAATATATTATGATGTGTGTCCCCAGGCCCCGCCCCTGCTGCCGCTGTCCCTCGGCGTGCACATGAGCGACACCCCGGAGTCGCCGCCGCCCGCGCCCGCGCCCGTGCCGCCGCCCGCCAGGATCTACGCGCAGGTAACCAAACCCCCCCACCAACCCCCCCCCCCCAACAAACGTCCCCCCACCCAACACCGCGCCTCATCAACCTCCCCAACAAACGCCCCCCCCCACCCAACACCGCGCCCCACCAACTCCCTCAACAAACGCCCCCCACCCAACACCACGCCACACCAACATACGCCCCCCTTCCACCAAACACCCCCCACTCCCCCACCAAACGCCGTGGCTCACCAAACGCCGCGCCCCACCACCAAGTTTATATAATAAGAATAATGCTAATTACAATTGATTACTTACACTATATAATATGGTGTTTTTATTACAGGAAATGCCGTCTCTAGACGTAGACCATAGAGGAATTTTGCCTCCTCCGCCGCCGCCGCCCGCTTTACCCATGAGCTTAGGACGTGAGTATATGCACACACAAACACTGCACCAAGTCAGCTTCAAACCCAACATTATGAAGAAACTGTCGCGCGCCATTCTAAATTTAAACTATAATTATAACTTTATATAGTTTACATATCATGCTTTTACCAAGATTAAAACAGAAAACAAGTATAACCTACGCAATTGAAAAAGAGTTCTGTAAATGGCGTCCGCTCGCATGCGTTCTCGCTCACTCTCTATCGCTGTCTATACTCACACAGTGAAGTACGCGCTACAAAAAAATAGTCAGTCAGGCCTAATTCGCACGAGAGCTTTTTTAACGTCCGTTAAAAAAGCGTTCAAATAGAACATTATAATTATGTTCTATTTGAACGCTTTATGCATACCCAAGTACGTGTTCACACGTCGGCGATTTTAGAACGCGACGCTTTTTTATCGAGCAGTATTGCATTTTCAACGCAGAGTGCTGGTAATAGGCCGTATGAAACTTTTTAATATTATTCACACGATTAAAAAAACGCCGGCGCTGCGATTAGTACGATGAGTATTAGTAGAAATATTCCAATAATTAATCAAATCTTGTATACTTGTCAAATCTTCGTACAGTGTCACAAACTGTTATTATAAGTATCTCTGTTCATTCAGAGGATGTAAGTACCCAGAATGTCCTTTTTTTCTTTCTTCTTCTTCTAGCAACACAAATCGCTATAGCTAGTTATTTAGCAGAAAACATTCCCACGGCTTTCTAAAGCGAGGGACGAGACGAAAGTGATTTAATAGCGTTCGTATGAATGATCACATTGAGGACGTTATAAAAGCGCCGACGCCGGGTTTATAACGCAAAGCTGTTTAAACTCTTTACTTTACTTTACTAAAAAAATAATAGATAAAAATACTATTACTTTACTTTACTAAAAAAATAATAGATAAAAATACTATTTAAATAATAATAATACCGTGGAAATATGCTCGAATTACAAATAATTTTGGTATTACGTTTGTATGGGAAATTCGTCGTGACGCCGGCCTGTTTGAGAACTTGTTTTGCCAACCGTACCATACCTACCCGCCGCCATTTACAGAACTCATTTTTAATTGCGCAGGTTATAACATAAGTACCATTTATTTATTGAAATGTTTTATATAAATTAGTTTATATTATTATGATTCCTTGATTGAAAATATATCTAACGAGTTTATTGTTTTATGTATTTAATTCGACAGTAATGATTTTTTTTATCATATGAATGAATCTTTCAATAGTTCAACCTGAAAAGTAATCTAACTAGACATCCACACAGTTTAAACACAAAATTAAAGTTAAACTAAAAAGTTACTCCCTAAAAGTAAACGAGTTAGATGTTATGTATGTGTATGTTGTATATTCCATTATGTGTGATGCTTTGCATGCTGCAAATTTTTTGTTTAGTTTAGTGAACATATTTGTTCCATTTCTTTACATTATTTATAAGAGGCTTTCATGCTTTATTTCATTGTTAGTCTTTTCGTTGTTTTGACAAGAAGTGTTATGTGTAGAGCAAATAACTGTAGAGACCAAATCACCACAATTACCAGTCATTTGACGGTTGTAGTATGTTAGGACAGTTAAAACCTATTGCCCGTCTTCTGGTACAATAAGTCGCTTGACAATACCCCAGGTAATAAACATGGTGGTACTATTTTTAGGCCTAAACCTCACGGCTATATTTAGTTTTTAACACAAACAGAGCTCACAGTATTTTAACTAAAACAGCGATAAGTCAATGTTAATAGAATATCTGTTAATTTTTGTATCAGATATAATCTAGTACCGTAACACAAGCTTGGAGCTTACCACGGGATTAGATGTTGCTGTGTGAATTGCCCGGCATTATTTATTTATTTAAATAATAGCATAAACATATTGCTGGAAAACTCACACAGCAATATCTAGCACCTATCTATCTATTTAATATATTATATGTAGTTGTCGCTTAGTATTTTTTGAGTAATGTGAATTGTAAAGGAATATTTATTTAATATTTATTATTATATTAATGATTTGTTATAGTAATGCATGAGGATGAAGAGTTTATGTCTCTGCTTGGCAATTGTCCCTCTATTCCCCTTGAGAAGATTGAACATAATTGGCATGGTAACATATTTGTGATTCCTATTCATTTAGAAGGCGATTTGAGTCTAGGAACGTTTATCAAGATTGATCCTGTATGCAATAAGTAGTAGTTATTATATTGAAAAATAAAATATATAATGGAAACAATGTTGACATTAAAGTGTAGGACGTAGGTACTTTAATGTCAACATTGTTTCCATTTGGTTGTGCTGAGTTGAGAAACGTAAAGAACAATTAGCTCATATCAAATTGAGTATAACATTTAGTTTCTGTTTTCCCTCAGATATTGGAGCGGATTCCATCCCATCCCATGCATTATCTTTGTGATAATTTTTACTCCAATTTTTGTTTAAGATATTTGTCATATACATTTTTAAATAGTGACTTCTTAGTTCTAGCAATATTTGGGAACCTTTTAGAAGCGTATACGTTGCCGTTGAAAAAGCTTTCTCACACGATTGTTTCATTGATGATTGATGGAACGAGTGTTATTTTCCAGATATAGAAGATGTGGACCACAGATTACTTTCTCTTCCGCCGCCCGTAACGCCGCCGGTTAACGCACAGAACAGACACCCGGACAGGACGTTACATCAAGGTATTGTTCATATATCCATAAAACTTTGTATTTACAACATTTTGTTTATTCTGCAATGCTTGGGAAACTAACAGCTTTGCTTAGGAATAAGTACGTAAAGTATATGCACAACGCATGCATTAGCAAGTTGTGATTGATATGGCTAATTATAAGTTTTCACTGATACGAAGAAATACAGTCATATTTTTATTATATTTTATTTATGACACTAAGCATGGTGTGTTCGTCATATTGGCTAAGCTAAGCCGCTAAACACCTATTGATTTTCTTCTCATAAAAAAACGTGGTCATTGAAAAACACGTGCTTTAACGGTGAAGGAAAACATCGTCAGGAAATCGTCATTTTCTGAGAACTTTCAAAAACTTGAAGGACTTGTGGAATTCACTCGAATTTGGCCAGTCAATTAAGTCCTAATCTCTCTCGTCAAGAGAGAAGTCCCTGTGACCCAGCAGTGGGAACGTAAATAGGGGTATAGTAAAACCATTCTAAAAATGAACTCCCCTCCACAAAACCGTGATGATTTCAACGTGTGAGAGGAAATACAGAAAAACAGAATACACAGAAAAAAAAACAGAATTCGGTGGAGGGGCGTTCATTTTAGAAATGGTTTTACTATACTAATCCATGGTGTATTTTCCGTATTTTCCAGATGTAGACCACAGGAATCTAATCCCGCTAACGCATCAGCCGCCAGTGCCTTTGAACCTGAACCATCCGCCGCCGCCCGTGCCGAGACCCGTCCTTAACATGGATCAGGTAAAATAGGACATAAATATAAGACAAATAAATAAATATAAATAAAATAAATATTGCTGGACAACTCACACACCAACATCTAGCCTCGTGGTAAGATCGAAGCGTGTGTTACGGGTGCTAGATTTCTACTAGAGGCGGGAATCGAACCCGCAAACTCCTGCGTCGCAGGCTTCGCCATTTATTTATTGGTCACGATATATATTTTTTGATGATTTTTTGATTGATAAACCCCGGGGTAAGCTCGAAGCTTTTGCTAAAGTTGTAAATTAGTGGAATAAATCACCACTAGTATATGATACAGCGTATTATATTTCCTATTTTATATCTATACTATTATTAAAAGGCTAAAGAGTTTGTTTGAACCCTCTAATCTCAGAATGTTGGATAGTACATTTTATTGTATCATGGAGTGGTGGTGTGATTTCTAGGCTCTGTTCCTAATAGAGTTAGTATACAAAAAAAGCCATACGTCATAATATGGCGTGTCGCCTACCTAAATTTTGTATTGAAACATAAGAAGGCAGATGTCGAAATGCAAGCGCAGTTAACTGCATCTTGCCAGTTAACTTGTATCGTTGCCGTATCTGTACTTGGCGCCTGAGATAGGCAAGGTGTGGCGAATTGCTGTATAATGTGAGTATTTAAATTCTTAAGAGAAATCACTAGAGAAACCGATTTCGTCCAATTTACATAAAATCCCATATTTAAGAGGACATAATTTAACTTTTGAGACATGTGTGGTGGGTCAAAAGAAGCTAAACCCTAAGCTTGTGGGATTCCCTTGTCCCCTGGCCGCCATCTTGGAATACATCTATTTCGCGATATCAGAAAAACTATGCGTTGCAAAAAAAAAATTGTGAGCAAAAAATGAAAAAACCTATAAAATTTTCATTTTTGCTCAGTAATCTCAAGCCCTTTATCCGTCTCGGAACAAAAGAATTAGTAATTATTTAACAAATCTATAAGAAGCAGTTGTAAAGTATATATTATTCCAGGACTATAGAGTGCCGCCCATGGCCCCGACCATGGTGCCGACCATGGTACCAACAATGGTACCAACCATGGTACCAACCATGGTGCCGCCCGTGGTCGCGCCCACGGACATAGTGGAGAGTGTCGACATGGACTTGTCTGAGGACGAAGATCAGCGTACGTATAACATTAAAAAATAAAAAATATTTTATTTTTTATTTTTGTATTTTATTTTTTTATTTGATTTGGGAAACAAACAGTACATAATACTTACCGTAAAACACTCCAACATTGCCACCGAGGGTAATTTTGCCCGAAGACCAATTTTTAAGCAAAACTTTTAATAGCAAAAATATCTGAATACTATGGTAACATTTATTGACTTTGGTAGAAAATAGGTTTTGTGTTTAGCACCACTGTCTATTGGATGTAACGCTAACGTCACTCAGTAACTTGTTGGAACTCGTCAAAGACAGAGTGTATTTTTGCGGGCAAATTTTGGTGAAAATTCAAAAGTGGATTGTGCGTGATGAAGAAAACACAGATGAGTTTAATTTATATTATGTTGTACAAAAAACTTAAGGTATTATTATACCGTTATTGTCACTGATGCAGCTCTTGTATAACTAAAGTTATAAAGGTGGGCAAAGTTATCTAGTATTTTTGCGATCTACTATTGACAACATTGCCCGCAGTCAAAATAAGCTTAGGGTTGACACATCCGAGTTTTTTTTTTTTTGCTAATTATTATTATCTTGATTATTTAGATAATTTATGTTTATTATTTCTTAAAAGCAAGAACAAATCTCGAATTCGTCAAAGAAAGTCAAGACGAAAGATTGGAACCAGAATGTATTAAAAATAACACGGAATAAATGTTAATACTTGCATGTGAATCTGTTGAATCAAACATGTTACTTTAAAGTTTTTTAAATAATTCAATAGAAGATAATCTTGTTTTTTTATTAACATATAAAGAAATAAAAAGTCAAGAACAGTTTACTGAGATGTACCAACCCTATCACTTTACTAAAGGCGAAAAGCGAATTGTATGAAAAATGCTAACAAGGTCAGGGTAATTTTGCCCAACTAGCCTAACATGGATTTTGGTAGGAAACCTGTCATGGATTCGCTTTAGTTTTAAAGTAATGGCCAGTTTTGGTCATAATTCTTCTACAGGTTTTGCTGTCAGCTGATTAGAGGCCGGAGAGGAGATATTTGCGTCAAAAATCAACGTGGGCAATGTTGGCAATAAGTCGAGATAACATTGCCCGCCTTTAAAAATAATAAAATACTTGATTTAATATTGACGAATAACAAAATCTAATAAAATAATACATGCAAAATATCCTATAGTTGCAGATGCGAATAGAAAATACTTGTGTCCCCATACAAAAAAATAACAAAAATTGTAATTATTCGAAAAATGTGGGCAATGTTGGAGTGTTTTACGGTAAATAATATACCTTAAAATAAACATAAACCAATAAAGTTTCCACATTACACATATTAAGCAAAATGAACAGATCAACACAAATGTTATGATGTATATATAACTTCGTTATATACCTTCATCTCCATAACTCTTAAACCAACAATGATACGAATTTGATGAAATTTGGCAGATAAACATTTAGAGGTATGCGACACAGGATATGCTTTCTAAATTCTTCCTAAAGTGATATTTCCTATGATACGACGTGGCCCCCATACAAACATAAAATAACGCGGACGGAGTCGCGGGCAACGCTAGTTTCAAATAAAGGATTATGTTCTTTCTATAGACAAACAAAGTAAATACTGTTTGTGCCTGCCTATGTCTAAATCTAATGTTATAAAACCCTCTGTTCAACGATAATAATAAATTAGAAATATAATAACAATTGAACACTATTATTTCCAGACGGTATATACAACCACGCCGACAACCGCCGCTTCAACAACAAAGTATTAGTCGGCGGCGACAACGGCAAAACCCATGACAAAACCCATTCCAACCTCATACAGCTCAACGAGAAGAACCCACAGACACCAGCCATCTCCCAAATGGTGAACCCGTTCGACGTGATGCCACCAACTAGACGTACCAACAACTACCAAGATGACGTCATCGAACTTGAAGATGAAACATCTAATGACGCTTACAACGAGGACTTGAGATCTCGAGGCTATGAAAATGATGAGGAATTCGATTATGATTACAGACGTAATGGGAATGTTGGTCAGAATAGGTTCCCTAGGAATTGGTCGCCGAGAAACTTTAGACCTCAAGGTCCGGGACAACAGTTTTGGCCGAGAAATAATAATATGCCGAGGCAGCGGTGGAATGGACCCAGACAGAGGTTTTGGTGATTTAAAATGAAACTAAATATATAGAAACCGATGTTAAATCATAATGTTATAACATTATGATTTAACATCGGATATTTACCGTTTTTATCATTCGTGATCATAGGGTAGAGATAATCCATTCTAAAAATGAACTCCCCTCCACAAAACCGTGATAATTTCAATGTGTGAGAGGAAATACTTATTGCATCACTATACGTGTGTGCGTGCTACAACTTTACTGTAACATTGGCTCGTCTGTCTGTCAAAGTGATACCGTTTGCTTATACGTTAATGAACATCCAATGACAAAGATCAATTTATGTGTGTTGTATCTATACACCTTTTTGCATGTACGTGTAACCGCGGTGGAGGGGCGTTCATTTTAAAAATGGTTCATCTCTATCCGATTGTCGTTCGAAATACGAAACTCAACTAATAAATGATGGGATAATACCGTGTTAAAGTCATGTGTTAAGTTTGTTGTACAGCTTTACTTGGTATATTGTTCCTTAGAAGTTAAACTAAGTAAATTCAGTTTAAATACTTCATTGAAGTGTTCATAATTAAGAAGTTAATTATAAATTATTAAGCCATTGATAATTTATAATTAAAATCATTTTACGAACACATTGAATATAAAATGAAACGGTCATTTTAATAACTAAGGAACAGATAGAAATACAGCTGTTAGTCATCTTGTAAATAGAGATTTGTTGGTTAACTGAAGCTCCAATAAGCTTCCTTGAACCGAGTTTATAATGTATAAAGAGATAGAATTATTCTAAATCTATACTAATATTATAAAGCTGAAGAGTTTGTTTGTTTGAACGCACTTATCAATATTATATATATATATCAATATGTGTCGACGGGTTGATTAGTTGTAAATATAGCGAGAGCAGCGAAAATAAAACCAGATTCTAAATGTCTCGAGTACATTTTATATAAGATTGTTCATTGTTAAGTTTTAAAGCTATAGTTTTTTACTCTGTGGCTGTTATTGTGTGTATGATGTGATGACTGGTCACTGTAAGAACGTAGCCATTGATTCAATAAATTTACTAAAGATATACATTTATGTATGCACAATCGACGCGTGTTGGACTAAAATTTGCATTCATATGTTAATGCTAACTGCATGATTTGACATTGTTTTTAAACCAATTTTATTATGTAAAAGACACAACTCAAAATATTTACGTTATTGTAACATACACCAGAGTAGAATTCAGTTTTATACAAACATGAAATTGATTAACTTAAGAGTTAGAAATGGAAATAAATTGTATGTCTATGACTCATAGTCCATTTTTGTAATCTAAATTAACAAACCAATTTTATTACAAGTATGTATAAGTCTTAAAATTTTAAAAATATAAAAGAATAATGACTGACTTTATATACTCCCTTGATCTCTTAATCATGGTGGAACTACACTCTTTTATATTTTATTCATTTTATGTTATTATGTGTGCTGATAAATACATATTTGTTAACTTCATTTTAATCTAGTTAGAAACAATGGACTATAACAAAACTTTTAAACATCTATGGACTGAAATGTCATTTTTTTTAGTTTTTCATTCATTTTGTGCTCAAGACAGCTGAAAGAAATACGTGTTGTATGATTTCTATTATGTATGAATTTGTATGAGAGACAAAATCTAAAGGACACGATTGTGGTGTTTTCATAAAAATTGTATGACCTACATACAATAACTGAAAGTTTTTTTTGTTTTAATTCTAGTCTAGGTAAGATAACTTGACTGTTTTATAACAACTGGTTTGAATTTCTTGATTTTTTCGTGTTTATTATTCAGAGAGTTTTTAACAGTTTAAAACAGTCAAGGTTAGTATAGTTATAGAATAGTTTAATATAGTATAGAAACTCGCTTGTCGTTTGTAGGTTGGGATTTAAATTAGCCTTTTTTCTGCTTCAATAAAATATATTAAAACGTCCGTATATTATTTTGTCTCTTGTAGTTTTCAAATGTATTCAAAATTGTTTCAAAATAATGTTAAGATTTGATACTTCTAATACTACGGAAAACAGAAATCGTTTTCATTCGTCTTTTTAAGTTCGATTTTCTCTTTATGGAGAGAATTCAAAATTATATTTAGTTTAATTGTATTTTAAACCTATCTCCCTCTATAGATTTACGTTATCTCAGGTCAAAATAATATATAAGAATATAATAATTTTCCATAAAAGTAACATTCATAATATACAACGTCAGCAATTTTCATAAATATGATTTTATAGTAGTGATACGAATATATATACAAGTTTTTTTCAATGATTCTTCCTACCGCCTAAAACAGATACTCCCAAGCGTAAATATAAACACTAATTATAATAAATATTTATTAACATCATTAGCACCTCTTCTCTTTTGTCATCAATCTTATATTAGGAATTAGTAACTCAGAACGGTAATAGATGGCATCTCATATATGGTTTTTATTGCCTTCAATAAATTTAATTTTATTTATTATATCTAATACAAGCAACACATTTGATCCCTTTTCTTAGTTTCTATAAATTATAGAACGCAGCTAATTCTGATCGCACATGATTAACGTAAATTTAAGTCCTAAAAGTGAATTGGATTCACCATTTACAAATAATTTCTTTAATTATAAAATTTGGTTCACGTTTCATTTCTTTCTTATCCTTGGCATAATAATCCTGCCCTTACAAAGATCTATTATCTCAATTTCGAAGTACCTTGGCAAAGGTAATATCTGAGTTTCTCCATTTCTGTATTGTCACTCATTAAAACTTTTGTGGTTCGATGAATTCATTTTGGGATCAACGGAAATCCACGAAACTGTTTTACGTTGGATTTGATTAACAATTTCCGCAGTGCACTGCGGACCGGCGAGCGGTCGTGATCAGTGTTCTTGCAGTTGGGTCCTGAAGATGTTCTGCGTTCTGGGACGAAACTATTGACCGAATCTAACGTAAATAAATTCGTGGATTTTATTGTTATCCCAATATGAATATTACTGTCTATACAGAAATGGACTAATGATGGAGACAGATAGACCACACAATTTCTTCTGAGGATATCCATATGCGTGATTAGTCTGGGAAAAAATATGTTGTTTATAGGTACCTATATGATTTAGCTAGGTAGGTTTGTATCACCCGCCCGGTTAAGATCTTTTAAAAACTGCTGACGTGTATGTTATTATATGATTAATCTGTTGAGAATAAATCCTTCCACGTATTCCATATCCTTTTTTAAAATTTATAGAATTAAAATGTCAAGCGAGTTTCTATCTTAAACTATTCTATCCTGAACCCTATTTAACCTCCTAAGGTCACATACTACTTCTTCGCTTTGGTACAATTTCACCGTTGGGTATTGTGATAGAACGCGCTTAAGTCGCTTTAAACTCGGTTTACCCGTGATCCGAGTTCAAAACTCCCTGAACATTTATTATGACAATTTTTCAGTTGTAAACCAACTGGAGAGAACTCATTCTAAGTGTTTGAGATATTCATACACGCACAACGGTTAATTTGGCCCTTGGAAATCTGATTATTATCATCGATCTACTAATGCTTATCGGAATTAGCAAAATATTTAAACTTAATCATCTATTAACAGTAAGTGAAAATAAGCAATCGATCGGCGCTGGTAATCAGATTTCTACGTGTATGTACCTTTATACCTAGTTACAAACTAAAAATACCAGAGCTTAAGACATAGCGTAGACGGTCTTGCAGTTCAAGTGTCCACGCGACTATTCGGGTCGTCAGGATATAAGTTGACGTACTAACAGAGACTAGGTTAGGTACCTATTTAATAAAAAATACCTAAATTTCAAGTCTGTGGTGGTGATAACTGCTGAAATTTTCTTATTATTATACTAGTTTTCGAGCCGTGTTGGCTAAGTGGGAGCACACTCGACTTTCATTCCGAAGGTCGTGGGTTCAAACCCCGCCGCGCACCTCTGATTTTTCTTCTTGGAAAATTATGTGTGCTTTATAAACACGTGCTCTAACGGTGAAGGCAAACATCGAGAGGAAACCGGCATGTTCTGAGAACTTTGGAAAAAGTTTGAAGGACATGTGTCATTCACCAACCCGCACTTGGCCAGCGTGGTGAATTAAGGCCTAATCTCTCTCGTCAAGAGAGAAGTCCCTGTGTCCCAGCAGTGGGAACGTGAATAGGGGTGTTATGGTATACTAGTTTTCCGCCCCGCGGCTTCGCCCGCCTTATAAATGTTCACGCTATAATTGGTACCATCAGTAGCAGAAGTGGTGCCATCTTGTATTTCATGTTATACAGAACAAGGCTGCTGTCTATCTTCTGGTACCTACCTTATTGTATCCCTTAGTAGCTGGAACATTACGGGAAGATAGGTGGACTTTTTAGTCCGGTAGTACCTACATGGTAACTATTATAGGGTTAACAAAGCACAAATAGAAATAGAAATAGAAAAAACATTTATTTCGACACATAAACAATTATAACAAAACAAAATACAATAAATATAGGCCTTAGTTAATTATTTTAATTTATTATGTACTCATGATAGTCACAGCTTAGCCCATATGACTCTGCGTCGAAAAAGGCGTTGGCTCAGCATGTGCTCAGCGGTGGCCGCTCAGCGCTGTTTTTCAGCCAAAAACCTATCTTGTTGGCGTTACGGACGTCAAGTAGGTGTTTTACACAACAATACAAAATAAAATTTTTATATAATAAATAAATATATTGCTGGACAATATGCACAGAAACATCTAGTTCGAAGCCTGTGTTACGGGTGCTAGATTTCAGATATACAATACAATATACATACATTATATTTTATATTATATAGATATTAACTAAGTCATGTAATATATTTTATAACTTAGGTACACACAGTAAATAAAAAGTATTTTTGGAAGAATAATAATTAGTTTTAGATAGGATAAATAAAAATATACTTGCAAAAATTATTAGAGATTTAGAGATTTTATACTATAACATATACAATGAAATAAAAATAAAAAATAATAATAATTTAGAGTAACTCAGATACATAAGCGCACTTGAGGCACAGAGAAGACAAGTATAAAATGTTCTATATTATTGAAAGATTTATTTGAAAATCACCAAATTTTCTCTGTTCCTCAGTGAGAAACGCTTTGAGCTTATTTTTAAAGGAAAATTTATTTGTAAGGTTTCTTATTGGTGGGGGAATATTATTCCAGCATTTTGTGGCTGCAAATCGGAAGCTGCCACGAAATGCTGCGGAACGATTATTAGGGGTTGCAAGCTGCTTTGAGCAATATCTCCTACCGTAACGCTTGCACGCAAACCAGGTTAGCTTATCGTATAGGTATTTTGGCTTGTGCTGGTTTATGACGCCGAAAAGAAGATAAGCCAGATGAAGCTTTCGTCTCGATTTCATTTTAAGAATGTAGTTCTTATTAAGAAAAGGCGTCAAATGGCTTCGCGGAGGAACTGTGAAACAAAACCTAGCACACGCATTTTGTACCCGCTGAATTAGACCCTGTGTACGTGCAAGCAACCTTGGACCGTATACTGTATCAGCATGATTGAGTTTCGATAATACAAGTGATTCTACTAGCTGCAATCGAAGGTCAACACTGAGGTAAGGTCGAATTTTATACAGAACTTTTAACCTGTAGAAACAGTTCTGAACGCAGTCAGTGATGTGCTTTTCAAATCGCAATTCTGTATCCATACATAACCCCAGATTACGCGCTTCATTTACCTGTTCAATAGGTTCGTTCAGTAGCTTGACGTCTAAAACCGAAAGACTAGAGACATTTTTGATTTTATATTTACTACCAAGAAGCATGTATTTTGTTTTAAGTGGATTAAGTACAATATTATTAGTTTCAGCCCACTTAGCTATTCGTTGCAGGTCATCGTTTAAATCTGTAACTGCTAAATTGACGTTTTCTTCCCTGAAAGAGATATAAACTTGTACGTCGTCAGCATATATATGAAACTTGCATTTGAGTATACAATTACTGATGTCTGCTGTATATAGGATAAATAGAAGAGGACCTAGAATTGAACCCTGGGGGACTCCTCTTGTTATAGAAGCAGCACTCGAACGAATAACGTTACCACTCGCATCCTTTAATTCAACAGCCTGAGAACGATTTTCTAAGTAACTGTGGAACCACTTAACTGTTTTCTCGTGAAACCCGTAATAATTAAGCTTAGCAAGAAGAAGAGATATATTAATTGCGTCAAAAGCACGTGAAAAATCTAACAGCACAAGAAGGGTACACATTCCTTCATCCTGTGCTTTCAAGATATTATCAGTAACATCAAGTAACGCGGTCGCTGTGCTACGGGATTTACGAAAGCCAGACTGTACTTCAGGAAGTATATCATATTTCTCTAAGTAGTTGGTCATTTGATAGCATACTACTTTTTCAACAACTTTAGAAAGACAAGGTAATATACTTATTGGCCTAAGATCTTTTACATCAGCAGGATTACTTATTTTAGGCAAAGGCCGAACTAAAGCTACCTTCCATAAGTCTGGAAACGATGAGGTAATTATAGAGCTGTTGACTAGTGCAGTGATAACACCGAGAGTTTCCGGGCAGGTAAGTATAATCATATTAATACTAATACCATCATACCCTAACGCGTTCGACTTGATACCTCTTATTACTTTTGCAACATAATCAATACCTACTGTTTCCAAACAAAAACTGTTATCATCACAGTGCTTATTAAATTCAAAATAGGTAAGAGTAGAGATACTTACCTGAGAATTTCCCGGTACATCCATAAAGTGACGATTGATAAGTTCCGGGTCAGTAAAGTGCGAAGGCAATTCCTTAGTTTTATTCGGAAGAATTGAGGTTTTAAGGTTTTGCCACATTTTTTTAGGATTTCTTATCTTATTATTAATGTTAATTGTAAAATATGCTGATTTTTCAAAAAATAAAGATTTGTTTACTAATGAATCTAATGATTTAAAATATTTTTTTTTCCCAGATAGCTTAGTTTTCCTATATTCATTCAAGGCGTTATTTTTCAATGAAATCATAAATTTTAAATTATCAGACATCCACGGACATGGTTTATCTTTAATAGTGCATGATTTAAAAGGTGCATGGCAATCAAATAAATTTATAATACTAGTATTAAAGTAATAAAGCATTTCATTTATATCTCCAGACTGAGATATTAAGTCCCAGCGAATGGCGCGCAGATCCAAATTAAAGTTTTCTAAACAAATATTTTTAATAGGCCGGTAAGTGATAGTTTGGGGCGTGATCTTATCGCGCTTTATATTAAAATCGCAGAATACCAATGAATGACCTTGCAGTCGCCCTACGGCCTTGACCGAGACGCGTCGCACGCGCAGATCGGAACAGATAAGATCAATTAACGTAGAACTAGTTTCGGTGAAATGTGTTGGTGAAGTTATGTACTGATTTAGATTAAGGCACGCGAGAAATGTTAACAGTTTTTTTGTTTTATTATCATTCTGATTCAATAAATTGATATTGAAATCACCTAAAAGTATCAAGTGATCGCAATGTGATAAGCAGTTCACGGTGTCCGATAGTGCATCTAGAAATAAATCAACATCTAGCCAAGGCGGCCTGTAGGCTGTTCCTATGGCTAGTTTTTTACCCCTGATGGTAAGTACAATCCACATCTGTTCAACTGAGTTGTGTTTAGGATCAACTGGGTGTTTGTAGGTCCGAGCTGAGATACCTTGCGCTATAAAGAAACCTACTCCGCCCCCCCTACCAGACTTCACCCCCGCAGGACGAGCTATATGCCTAAACCGATAGTTAGGAACTTTAGGCACCATACTGTCCTGACCAGACTTTAACCAGGTTTCGTTTATAGCTAGAATATCTATAGAATTAGCTAAAATCGAGGCTATAAACTCGTCTTGTTTCGTACTCAACGATCCCGGGTTATATAATCCAACTGTAAGATTAGTAACAGGAATCATTATAAAAGTATTTTAAAACACACCATAATAAACATTAAAACGTAGTATTGAATATATAATACATATGCAAGAACCTTACAATCTAGTAATATTTTGTTATTTATATAGTACATAAACTTATTATATAATATTGTGCATAATAAAAAAGCATGATAATTTAAATATATTAAATGTAATGGTATAAAATAATAAACAATAAATGTAAAGTTGTTAAATAAATTAGTGTTGTAGTAACAGCCTTGTTTGTTTTTGTGGTAGAAAGATTTGCTTATTTCGACGCAGGTGTCACATAGGCTTACATAATTATAATATAACAAATTAAATGTTGATCTAGGTTTAATGTTTACTAAAAAACTTAATTTTAAAGCGTAATAAGTAATAAAAATTGACAAACATGACTTGACTTTGGTTTTATCCCGGGTTATTATATAATGTAAATTATTAAGATATTGAAAGTTATGACTTGAAATTGTATGTTTTAAAAATAAGAAATCTACTTTAATTGAAAAAAGATTTTGACTGTGAATAAAGCTCGAACTAATTTCTAACCAAAAATTCTACTTATATCCTTTTCGGAGCGAATACGCTCAGCAGGCTTGCCGTCTTCCTTTCGTACGAAGATCTTCCCGTCTCTTGTCCAGGCATACTTGTATCCCAGGCGGCTTGCTTCCTTACGGACACTGTAGAACAGCTGGCGGTTCTGGCGTGTTAGTCTCTCATTCACATAGACCTTACTCGGTGCCCCGGCCAGGCTCAGATCCGTAGTGGTCAGGGAGCGGCGGACCCTGGCGGCCCGAAGCAGCTGGTCCCGCGTGCAGCGGCGCGTCAGGCGCACGGTGATGGGGCGAGGGCGTGATGCATTAGCGGATTTGCCGCCGGTGCTATTGTCCTGAATGCGGTTTTGACGTATTGGACCGGATCGTTCGACATGCACTATATCGACCTCGCTGATATTGATACCCAGCTTAGCTGATAATATCTTAACCAAGTGCAGCGGTGTCTCCTCCTTGCTTTCGGGAATGCCTGTAATCTCCACATCGTTAAGCAGCATCTCCTGATCCCGCTCGTTGAGTTGCATTTTGAGCTCAAGGATCGTAGCTTGTACAACGTCCCCGCTCGAATCCATAGGTGTCTCTTCAAATCGTTTTTCAAGACTTGTCATACGCGTTTCCAAGGCGTCAATTCGGTCGGAACATGATGACAGAGCAGTTTTGAAGTCGGCTATCTCCGAGCGCACTTTCCTCAATCCCTCTTGCATCTCATTACGAGTAGCCTTGAGCTCGGTTCTTAAATAACGTATTTCTTGTGCCAAGGTATCGGAGAGAGGTACAACCTCACTCTTTGCCGGCTTTGGGTTTTCATACTCTTCGGCGGCGACGTCCCCTCCGGCACCCCTCACGGGAGTGCTTGAGTTGTCACCCTTGGGCAGACGGCTCTTACAGCCCGGACAAGACCAGCTTGAGCTTATTTTGCCAGACTCTGGCAACTTCACACATATACGGTGATAAACAACCGAGCATTTTGTGCAATTGACACCATCTTTTTTCTCCTTCGACATAAACTGACCGCAACCTCCGCACTTACTCATTATATAGATACGAGTAGATACTTATTTAGTAAGTTATATTTAGAAAAATAACTAATAAATGTTCTCAATTCTTTGTCACTTTTTTTTTTTACGTTGAGGGTAGGTATTTACTGCTCCGTATAAAGATTGCAATTTTGATCACAATTTTATCCACTTTATACGTATTGTCCGCACTAGATAACACTCACAGATGATAGTTAGATATCTAGCTACGCGTTAAAAGTTAGTTTTCGTCTGAGGATCGCTTATTTATTTTTATACAACGAAAGAATGTCACAGTAGTTGCGCACCGTACCAAAGAGAATATAATCACTACGTTTTAAGAGACGGCACTTAGAACATTGGATTGAGTTCACTTGACGTGAGCTCGAGTAAACGCAACATTACCAACATAAGGACAATATCGCTCAGACAGGCAATGCTGCCAACCTAACAGTATTAACTTTTGGAAGCTCCTCCAGGACCTCGCTACTTGTATTTTTCATATATTTTGCAGAGAATTATACTAACCAATTCACCAATCATTGCTATACATTTGTTAAAATAAGGAGGCCATGAAAATAATACAAATCAAATACGTAAAATCAATCGTTTATTTGCAAAAACACATCATTTTAAAATACAAAATAGGTACATTTCTTAGAACTAAGTAGGTACCTACCTAGTAAATGTGTTCAAACTTGCAAGCAGGTGTGCAAATATTAAGTAGGTAATGAGTATACTATAATAATACAATTAAATTGAATTAAACACTTAGGGTTCAAAGGAAATTTTGCAAGAAATATATATTGGGCTTATCTTTCGTCTACCACAAATAGAACATTTCCTGGAGCTTCTGTTGTATGATTTTTTTTTATCCGAATCTTCTATTGTATTTTGCATGTTCAATTTTTAATATTAGTTTTGACTTCACTTTTGCACAATATTGCGGAATAAATTTGGATTTGATAAACTTAATTTTCTCAATTTCAAACAAAACGTACGACTGAAAAATCAGAATGAAATGACAATGTGACATGATAGTCAATCCGTCAATCGGCCAATTTTACTCCTAACCTAAGTACCAACCGAATAGTAAGAACTTCGGCATCTGTTGGTTGGCAAGGATTTCTCTACAATTATTTAATCTCTGTTTTGTCAAATTTAAAACTTAACATCAAAGAAATAAAGTGACTTATCGTTTACATTATCACTATTCAAATTCTGTTCCAAGGCAGTGTCGACCCCCTGCACCGTACCGCGTCCGAAACGTCAACCTCAACCTCAAACCTCAAACGTCAAATCAATTACAGAACGCCTAAGTTCGAACCGACGTAGATCGTTCTGTCTTGCCAAACCAACAATGTAGTTCAAACCGAATGCAAGTTCCAAGTTTACTCGGGGTTAGAGTCAATGGTTAAATTCCTCAGCAAACAGTGTTCAGTAACAAGGTAGCACGGGCACTTTTGACCTGATAGTTTAAACTTGCCCAATTTGGGTGCAAGTGGTGAGGGTCGCAGGGATGGATTAAGGGTTGTTTATGTTTACTAAAGTTATTTGGTGTTTACCTACGTTACTGACAAAAGGAGCAAAAGCTGAAAAACTGCTCTTGTTGTGGTCGAAACGTCGAGAGTGTTTCAACTTATTTTCAAATACGTGAGTAATTCCCGTTGTTATAAAATGAATAGTGTAACTCACGAAAATTTTGAAAGTGAAATATCTAATGTTTAATAAATTTTCTGTTTCCTGCAGAGAAAATGAATCGCAAAGTCTCGCATTAGCCCCATCGATCCTTAATTCGTCCGCATAAACCGAATTAGGCCCAAAGTTCCGAAGTTTATACAAATTACTTGATAACTCCTGACTTCGCAGGTTGTACCTATGCAATGAATTAAATTAAGTTATGAGTAAACCTATTAAGGGAATTTCAGGCAGTTTCTTGGGCTGCCTGTAGGTCATCATTACCATAATAATATATTTGCTCTACCCACTTTGTGAAGTCCGGACTAGAGTGGGTTTACTATGTTCATGTATTAGTTTCGTAGGATTTGGTATTTGAAGATCGAGTTTCTATTTGCAGTAAATAAGTAATATCCGTAATTCCTACGTTGATTTTACTCGATTTCGAGTTAAACTATCGAGTAATACGGTATTACTCGTAGGTACCTACGAGTAAAACCGTATTACGTACGTACGTACTCGTTATTACTAATACCTACCGTTATGTGTGTACTGAGCTTAAAACACAAGCTTCGAGCTTATCACGGGGGTTGTGTTTTTTTTTGTTTATTTGATTAATTTATAGCTAAACTTAGTTTTACCTTAAAATAAGCTTTTTGTTATACGAGTACAAATTCCACCACTATCATCTGCACATAATTATAACCGAAACAACATCTGCCAAGCAAAACGTGCTACAAAACCGATCTTAATTATCGCGATAAAATCCAGCTTAAATAAAACCCGAGTGGAATGCTAACTAGGTCCGGATTTATGCTATTTTAGAGTTCCGTAATTAAACATTGAAACTATTGGGATAATTGGTCTATGTTTATGATTTAGGTGTTACAGCTAGGAGTTAATCACGTCTGTACCTATATCTCGGGTATTAGAACTATTATGATTTTAGATAGGATTGGCTTTAGTTATAGAACTAGTTTTGTTAACTTGTAGGTACAATAGTTATACTAGCCCTCCTTACAACTTGAAGATGACGTACTAGTCATTATTTAATATCTTAGAAGTACCTACCTACATTTATTTTAGTGTTGGTGGATAAGTTGATGATTTGACTTTGAAGCAGTAGTAGTTAACTTTAACTTCAAACCTTCAAACCTACTTACCTAATTTATTTTAACAACTCAAAAATTCTAATCCATCCATAGAATAGTACTCCAGACAAGTTGATATTTAACGAAGGTCTTCAAGGTCAACAAAATTAAAATGATTCTAAAAATAGCCGGAACCCTTTCCAATTCAAGCAACTTCACCCCTAACCGGTTTCTTTCATCGCAATCCCTGAGTTTTTCATCTAAATTGGAATGTTTTGAATTGCTGAATCCTGGTCGCAGGTGGTTCAAAGGAATTCCTTATTAAACCAATCTCGTTAAAAATCTGGACGATGTCTGTTGCGTCACTTACAGCCGCAATCAGAACTGTTTCATAACTAACTCAGAGATATAATAATCAAAACCTACCAGCCTAGAATCTGCAGATTACATTGACGGAAAAAGTATAATGAAAATATTTAAAAAAATTGGACAAATTACACAGCGATATCCCCGTGGTAAGCTTGAGCTTGTGTTACGGACTAGATAATCTGACTAGATACTGAATATACATACATAGATAGAAATTTGTTATTATAGAACACCCAGAACAAATCTGCAGGTCGTACAAACGCGAACCTGCAGCCTCCTTCGTCGCAGGCAGACATTCGTCTGGTCGCCTGCTGCGCCATAGATGTCGTCAAATACAATGCATATTAGAGTTTTGACTTCCGTGTCAAATATCTATACGATTTCCTCATAACGCCAGCCTACATAAAAAAAATGGTACTTACCGTTAAGAAATGTGCTTCGAATTATATGAATTTCAAAGTCTTTTGAACACGACTGTTCTCTTCAGGAAAAGTACCTATGAATTGAAATCCGACTGGTATGATTAATGAGAATTCGATGAAGTATTACATTATTGATTTCCTTTTAGAATGGAAATATAATCCTCCATTTCTCATACAATTGAATGGAGGGCAAGGTGAAACGTAAATACCAACATCATGCTAATGGTTAACTCTATAGCCTAAGACTAAGACCTAGCTATTATTTAGGGTACCTACCTACATAGAAACCTCTTGATGTGCTAAAAAGTATTTTAAATTGAATACATACCTAGGTATAGTAAAACCATTCTAAAAATGAACTCCCCTCCACAAAACCGTGATGATTTCAACGTGTTCTCACACGTTGTTGTTGTATTTCCTCTCGGAAATACAGAAAAACAGAATACACAGAAAAAAAATACAGAATTCGGTGGAGGGGCGTTCATTTTAGAAATGGTTTTACTATACTTAATTTCGAATAATTATCATAATAATTCCTCATTTTTTTTGCGTCCGTGTGAACTTTTATATATCTTCTTCTTGTCCCTACGTAGGTACGTTAATCGTTATGTTACATTTGGAAATTTAACGCTGCACCAGGCTCATAAGACGTTCACTGTTGCGAATCCTTATATGTATATCATAATAAACAAAATTAATGTTAATTAAATCTTGATCCTAGAACTGAAACATTAAATAAAACCATTCAAAAGCAACACATAAAATTAGCAGGATTTATTATTGCTGAAAACAGCATCACAAGATAACCGTGAAAAACCTTTCCTACCAAAAACATCCCGACAAGCCCTTTACAAATTGCGAGCGGTCAACATTAGGTACCGCAAACTCACTGGCCGTGAAACGTGGATTCCGAAAGAACATCCTTAGATATACCTACTTATCCTGCTAATAATATGTGTATGGTGGTTTGTCTGTTTGTTGGTGAAAAGTTGCAGAGTCGATTTGAGTTATGGTTAAAAAAAAATAGATGTTGCTGTGTGAATTGTCCAGAAATATCTATTTATTTTTATTTCTCAAAAAAATACCGATTTGATCACCTGATAGTGTTAAACGAGAAAACAAATAAATTTGAAAATAACATAATAAACTTAAACGATTTACTACATACATAATTAACCACGAAATACTAAATTTCCTAATTCACTCGTCGACAAGAAAATCCGCATGCAAAAGCTAGCGCCAACTAAATCCGGCAGGGGGCGTTACTGGTTCGGCAATTAGCGGTGTTGAAAAACACTTAAATTCGTCGACTAATGTGTTTTGGAGACCTAATGACCTCAGGGCGGTCGTAAGGTATCCATGTTATTCGCAGAATGGTAGCTATCTGAATTATCTATTGTAAATGAAACTTACTTAGTTCCACACTCTTTTAGAAAATGATTATTTTTAGGCGTTCGCAATCACCCCTATTTACGTATTTACGGACACAAGGAATTACCTATCTCTTGATGAGAGATTAGGCCTTAATTCAACACGCAGGCCAAGTGCGGGTTAGTGAATGACACTTATCCATTAAACTATTCAAATTTATCAGAACATACCGGTTTCCTCACGATGTTTGCCTTCACCGTTAGAGCAAATGTTGTGAGGAACACGCATGCACAAAACAGCGCGGTGCATGGCAGTGTGATTATCGCCTTCAATAGGCCTCTAAATCTTACTTTAGTTAATTGGTAGAGCCCCAGGAAATGTTATCTATGGTTATATCAATAAATTACAGGATGTGTTGCCACACATTATATTGGGACATTATCATTAACACTGCAGTTATGAGGAAATTAGAAATATATCTAATACTATTATATTAATTACGGTAGAATTTCTTCGAAGTCCTATTTACTTTTAATATTTTCTTGCGCTACAATAAAATGATAGGCGAAGCTGGAACGAGACGACCAGTCCTGAAGACCAGCATTCAGCGTCAAAAAGTATGTGCCAAGGCCTTTCACCTACACACACAAATATAAACCTTAAATTAAGCTCCTCCCTATTTAATTGTAAGTACTACACTGAATTAAACTCTACTTTCCAATTGTACATCTAAACGCTGGGTTTAAGATACCGGTATTTAATCTTTTTATACCGACTGGGGTTCATCTGACCCGCGGTCTCTTGCAAGAAAGCCAGTAATTTATCTCTCGTATGGAAATTCAAGTAAGAGTGATTGAGCGCAGTAGGGTTAGTAAATGATGTAGTGGATTAGGTACTTTGTTATGTTACAGTAGACCTTGATGCATTTTCCTTTGATATTATGGCTTGTTGCTGTGTGGTGTCTTCACGCCAGTGTCGTTAATGCAACTAAGGAATTTATATACCAAAAGGCTTATTATGATCCGATGTTGATGATTATTTTTTGTTGGAAAAAGACATTTCAAAGGTGGTCCCATGATATGGAAAGTAGTAAATTAAATGATGGCAGACCAGAGAAATAGAGAAAACTTTCGCACGGGTGAGTAGAGTGTTTGTAATTTTTATATAAAGGCAGTTTGAAGTCGGTTTTTTTTATATTGTAAAAATATTATTGGAAAAAAGTGTTTTCTATACAAGTCATTATTTCTTCATGATGGACTAATTTAATTAAATCAATTTATCCAAGATTATTTTAAGAATATCTAAAAGGTAAATTAAAAAGATATTGCGATGAGGAGCAATCTAAAATTGAGATCACAGCACTCAAGGACTAAATGAAAAAGTCTAATCTTATCCAATACAAAGAAATTAAAATTCTTAATTCTTTAAGAAAGCATCTACGCGAGATCTGTGTACGTGTTTCGAATAATATATTTTTATAGTAGGTAAGTTGCGAAAAATAACTTATTAAGAATTTTCTCAGAAAAACTTTTAACATTCATTTTAGCTTGCAAATAATAATTTTAAAGAACCGTATCAAAATAAAGCTTTAGAAAATGTTTCGAGAATTTGTGAAAATTCATGCAAATCGAAAAACATGAATGCAATGATGATAAAATACAAAAGAAAGTTGTTAAAAGTTTTTACAACCTTCGCAAACTTTTAAAATGATCATTGTTAGTTTCATTTATGATTTAATTTTCGAAGCATTATTTCTTTCATAGCATTTCGAAAATTCATGTTATCATTTTTTTTAATCTCCTTTAATAAAACTACTATAGATTCTATATAGGGAAATATCTATATAATATTTATCAATAGTACCTATGTGTGCTTTGAAGGTATCTTAATTTAGTCAATCAAGGAATATTACGCAACTCCTTGATTAAAAGTGTATTCAAACAAAAAGCTTATCGCGTCGTATGCCTTTGAATAGTACTATCCATTTGCTATTATAAAATACATTCGGTAATTATTACTGCGGAGATAATAATGAAATTTCTAATTAAGAACTGCGAACTATGAAACACAGGGCGTTAAACCATTCAGTTTCTACCACAGGACAGTGACATCTTATTACCTTTGTTAACATTTTCGCTACAAAATAAATTATAACTCAGTAATAATCAGTAATAATAATCAGTAATAATCATTTTATTGTCTGTAAATCAATGTATAGTACATAGTCAGGTGGTAGGACACAGATTGAGCAATTGATTTTGCTGTTAGAGCATACAAACATTATTACAGTCGGATTACATAAATTGAATAGTGATATATTATTAATGTCAGATTAATGTTAAGTACAAAATGTCAAGTTTATTTAGATACAATTTAAAATGTCAGATAATTTCAATATTACGGTCATTACAAAAATCTTCAATGGAGTAATATCCTTTTCTTAACAAAATGTAGTTAAGTCGTATCTTAAATTCATTTATAGACAGCTCACGAACAGATTTTGGAATGCTATTATAAATTTCGGTCACCATGCCAAATAAACTTTTCCGGAATTGAGTGGTCCTGCATGAATGGTGCTTCAATTTACCCTCCATGCGACTTCCAGGTTGAAACCAATCAAATTGATCTCTATTGCTTTGGACAAAGACAGCTACTTCATAAATATATAGAGATGGAAATGTTAGAAGCTTTAGATTTATAAAATGTTCCTTACAGGAGTCTCGCCTTCTAATACCGCATATTGCTCTTATACATCGTTTTTGTGCCCTAAATACTCGCAGTTTGTCAGTTGCGTATCCCCAAAATATAACTCCATATCTCAAAACTGACGAAACATGTCCATGGTAAGCTGCTAATAATGTTGTTAAATTAGAGACCTTTCTTAATTTTGTTAAAGCGAAAGAGAAGCGTTTTAGTCGTTTACAAATAGTGTCAATATGAAGAGTCCAATTTAGTTTGCTATCTATGTTAAAGCCTAAGAATTTAGTGTTGTTAACTTGAGTAATTGTAGTGTTATTATAATTAATGTTAATGTCTAAATTTCCAATGTCACGTTGCTTAAAATTCATTAGGTATGTTTTAGTCAAATTAATATTTAAATTATTTGACGCTAACCATTTAATTATCGATGTCAATGTAAAATTTATGTCAAGTTCAAAATTATGTGATTTATCATTGATAAATAATATAGTACTGTCATCTGCAAACAGTGTCATCGAATGATTAGTCACTTCCGGCAAATCATTTATGTAGGCTAAAAACAACAGTGGACCGAGCACACTACCCTGAGGAACACCTTTCGATACCATCCTAGAGTCAGACTCATACATAGTGTCTATTTGTGTCTTCATACATATTTTATTGAGCTGCGTTACTTGCCTCCTATTAGTAAGATATGATTCAATTAGTTTATTCGCTGTACCTCTAATACCATAATTGTGTAGTTTGCTGAGTAGTATATTATGATTAACTAAATCAAACGCTTTAGTCATATCCATAAATAAAGCTATTACAGTCTTATTTTTATCTCTATTTGACATTACTTTATACAAAAAATCATATGTAGCTTTATTTATGGACTTACCTTTTCTGAAACCATATTGATTATTGCAAAGAATTTTCTTATCTTCAAAATAGTTAGACAATTTAGAGAAAATTACCTTTTCAATAATTTTAGAAAATATTGGAATAAGTGCAATAGGCCTATAGTTTCCTACTTCGTCACGTGATCCTTTTTTATGCAAAGGTTTTATAATGGTCAATTTTAGTGTTTGTGGGAAAATAAACCCAAAACTCAACCCAAAACTTTCTCTCACCTGAATAGACATCATTATTGTGCCCGAAAAGTTTTAAAATATTCCTCCTAATTATCACAATAATAACCCTTTCACAGAGATTTCTTGATGAGCGAAAACTTTGGGGGTCCTATTAAAAATTGAAATTATTTCAAATCAACTGGACTGGTGTTGCAAGTTTTGAACAGGGAAAATTTTTGGGGTGGTTTATGGATTACAAGTTTTAATCTTTCGCTAAGTTGTTGCCGGCGCAGAACTCCTAAAACATGGAGTTCTTAACTGGCTTGCTTATTATTCAATGCTTCAGCGATATAAATCCCAACTTCAGTGAACGCTTTTAATTGGCTTTCTGTTCTAGCATGTAGCTTTGATTTCATGTTATTTACCTATAATTTTAGGTTTATTAGTTTTAACTAGCTTTAAATTTCCAAAAGTCTGTAAAAAAATAATAATATAAATAAATTAGGATCTTTGTTACTTATTAATGTGATTCTTGTTGGGATTTATTTTTAATAATATAAACGTGAAAGTGTTGTATGTTAGTTACTCCGCCAAAAATATCTGAACGTAATTTTATGAAACATATCTATAAATCTACCAATAAAAGCCCTATAAAGAAATACCTATTGGTATAAAACATTTTCCACAGTAAAAAATATTTGCGGATTTCTCGCTTATACGATAAAATGAATTTATATTACCTTGCACATACAAATTTCAGTCTCAAATTGTACATTTTTTTAATGTTGACCTGTTAATAAAGGTGGAATCTATCTAGCTATCTGGTGGAACGTATTGATTTTGATTATTATTTTACTATTTTTTAAAAGTGATATTAAAGTTTTCGAAGTTCCACAAAATGAAATTGTCACTTTTAGAGAAATAATGACCTAAAAATACCATTACTTTACAAGTTTACATTTTATATTAACGAAAACATTATAGTTTTTTATTTATTTTCTTTGGTATAGAAATCAAGTTGAAATACCCCAATAACATAAACCCATCACCCTTCTTTTCTCGGCTTTATAACTATAACTGTTTCCCGGAGATTGGCCTGAGGCACTTTCTTTGAAATGATTTCAGTTGACCTAGCTTAACATCACGAGTATTGTCAAAAGATTTAATCATAATCGGACCTTTTGCAAACAAACAAACAAAATATTTATTTTTCCAACATCAAAATGAATAAACATAAATGCACAGGTTGGATAACTAGCAAGCATTTTACTGCGTTTTCTTTAGACGCAGTAAACTGCGTCTTACTACTACTACTTAGCCTTTTGCTATCTTCCGTATTATGCAAAATGTTAAGTTTGCCGTATATTGTTATGCCTATTCTTTATATGTACAGTCGAACAAAAAAGTGGTCTTCCAGTTTTGACAAAAGTTTCTGTGCGATGCAATGATCGATATGGTTGACTTTTCTAACATAATTTTACAGACGTACAAACGAATCACAACTGTTGTGGAATGCAACTGGGTGGTAGACCACATTTTTGCTGACTGTACCTTATAACTAAAACAAAGTTATCTGTGGGTGTTTCCGGCGGCGAAATAATAAAGGAAATTATTCCATATTTCCCGGAGGAGTAAACACCTTATTATATTTATTTCTAGTATTAAAAGTCAGGGTGATCACGTGTTGGGCCTACGTGTTTGTGGTAGCAATCAACATGATTGTTTCTCAGAATGCCTTATTTTGTGTTGCCGTGAGATTGAGTGATTTTAATTATGAAAATTTAGAGAGATATTATTTATCTTTATCACTATTCATTTAGCTGTAGAATAAATTAATAAATATTGCTGGACAATTCACACAGTGACATCTAGCCCCTAGAATTTCGTAGCATTTGTAGAAAGTACGCCCACTGCTGGGTTCTCTCTTGACGAGAGAGATTAGGAATTAAAAAAAAAAATAAAAATAAAAACTTTTTATTTCAGATATCTAAGAATGATCCATATTGTGGTTATAAAAATCTTAATCCTATGTTAGTAGGGTACAAAATATACAAAAAAAAAACAAACTAAATTACTACGTTTATAAACTTATGCCAAATTGGCGAATTCATTCTTCCCGCTATAGTCTGTAGGATGATATTTGGGCTGTCCCGCACTCTACGCATCAGGGATGCTGTCTTTTTCCGCAGGATGGCTGCAAAGCCATCCGTTTGGTACTCTGAAAACATCCCCGACGCACTGCAGAACCGAGGCAGCCCCAACATCATCCTAAAAATGTTATTGTACTGAATACGTAGGGTATCCAGCGGCCGTACGTTGTGGTTTACCCATAGGTTCCCGGTATAAAGGCTTTGGCAATAAGCTTTAAATAGCGTGACTTTAACTTCCTCAGAACACCGGGAAAACCTACGTATCAACATGTTTCCCCTAACCGCTAGGGCCCTACGCTCTCTTTCAATATCAACATTATCTTTAAGGTCGTCGGTAATGTAGTGACCAAGATATTTAAAAGATGTTACTTTATTTATGTACACGCCATTAAGGGTTATATCTGGAAACTCTTTGAGGTTATTACCGGCGGCCTTAAAGATAATGTATTCACACTTTTTCTCATTATACCGAAGACCATGAGACGCAGCGTAACCAGCACAAACCTTCAACATCTCTTCGACAGATCTCGCTGTAGGGCCCAGCAACACCATGTCGTCCGCGTAGCTGATGTTATTTATACAAACCCCATCAACACGACAGCCGACACGCATGCTGCTGAGCTCTACAATGAGATCATTAATCCACTACGCTGGCCCAGTTGGTGAATGACACATTGTCCTTCAAACTTTTCAAAGTTTTCGCAGAACATGCCGGTTTCCTCACGACGTTTGCCTTCACCGTTAGAGCATTTACACAGTTTTTAAAGCGCACATATTTTTTTTCTAAAAGGAAAATTTAGGGGTGCCTGGTGGGATTGGAATCCACGACCTTCAGAATTAAAGTCGTGTTGCCGATTCTCCAGTCAAGAACTTTCGCCCCCATTGACAATCATAAGGACAAACGAACGCTCTCTGCATATAAGATAAATAAGGTGAAGTTGACTAATTATGAATACGAAGGTTAATGAACTTAATAATAAATTCATAGTCATTAGTATTCTCAGGGTTAATGCGAATATTCCACTCTGCAGGCGCTTTAACTGTAGGTAATTCGATTATTCATTACGAGAAAACTCTTTTGTGCAATTTTACTGAATAAAGTTACCAGTACCTACACGAATTAATTGGAACATTTTATTAAGTGGGTGGTATCCAATGACATTTGAGCATCATTTGTCATCACCCCTATTATCAGTCCCACTGCTGGGATACAAAGACTTCTCTCTTGATGAGAGAGATTAGGCCTTAATTCACCGCGCTGGCCAAGTACGAGTTTTTGAATGACACATTTCTTTTAAACTTTACATAGCTCTCAGAACATACCGCTTTCCTCAAGATGTTTTTACCGTAAGAGCACGTATTGTTAAGCGCACATAATTTCTAAGAAGAAAAATCTAGTGTTGCGTTTCGGGGTTTGAATCTACGTCTTTTGGAATGATAGTCCTGTGTTTGTACACTTAGCCAACACGGCTTAGTTACAATAACAATAACTTACAATAACAATAAGTTGTGAATCGGACGGCTCTCAGCATAATTCTGCAGAAGCTATAAGAGGCGACTAAAGCGCTGATTTTCAGTGTGGGGTAATTATCTACAAAAGGTCTTAATACTAATCCTGCATCTTGCAGTTTAATTAAGTTCGCTTTCGACTTAGAGCTGTACAGTCGGTGCCGTTGGTGGTAAAGACTTTTGACATTTTAAGAAGTTTTTTAGGTTTTACTCCTTTAATTGTTTTTTTATCACTTCATAGTATAAAACAAGGTCGCTGTCTGTATGCTTCAATAGTTATAAAGTTTGAATCATTGTTGTTTAATAGCAAAAGTATATCGATATTAGATTTTACTGGTTTCTGGCCGAAGTCAAGATTTAATTTGTAACTAACTTAAGGTTTTGGCTAAAATATTTTGCGAGATTGAATATTTTACTATTCTACAATGAATTCCCGAAATTTTCCATCGCAGTTGTATTTTGTCGGCAGCAGTCCCTACGCAACTAGAATTCCTAGATTAGTTTAGTATGAGCTGAATACCGAGTGGTTGCCTTGATGAAGCATTATAGGAAACACCGTGAGGAAACTCTAAAGAATTTTAACATTAAGTTTAAAGCTAAATTCGTTTTCTGTATTATTGTATTATAGCTTTATTAAACTTTATTTATAAATTATTTTTAACAATATCTAGTACACCATGGACCTAATTTAAATACCTACATACATGTCTTCTCTATCCATACAAAGTTTGCATGCAAGAGATCGCTTTTGAGTGATAAGGTACTGTATTTTTTAGTTTAATGTTTATATTGTTATTCCTATGTGGTGTACTATAGTGTTTTTCATTGATTGATTGATTACTCTTCTTAGGCTGGCTCTACATGGACAGTACATGGCTGTGTAATTGTTTATACAACTAATTGTACTACTCAATGAGCACCCACCAACTCCGCTAATCCATCTCTTATCCGTGCAGATCCTGTGTATTAGGTACCTAAAATTGCCAACTTCATAAAAACATCGTAACTATTCCCTATAACTATTGATTTACTGGGCAGTTTCCTTCTGGTTTCACTCGGTTTATTCCGAACCTTATGTCTAAGGAGATAAGGGCTAGGTTGTCGCGGTTGACGGAGTGTGTTACTTCTGATTCGAGGCTCAATTTTATGGGCAAATACTGTGGTTTTCGGTTTATGTCTGCCCTTAGCGATACGGATGTGTGTGTGTGGCTATGAACATTACATTGCAGAACGGAACAAAAGTCTAGAACGAAAGATTAAAACTCATAATTATCTTAGAATCAGAGAATCTTAGGGGCCGTCCATTAATCACGTGAGGCTCAAAAGGGGGGGGAGGGGGTACGGAAAACATCACGAAACATCACGAGGGGGGAGGGGGGGTCTCGTTAGACATCACGTGTATTAATTTTATTTACTTTTCTTCAAAAAGCGCTATTTCTGAATCGAAATTTTGAACGGCGCGAAAATTGGCGCGATTGACTCGCCCGCCCGACTTATTGCAAATACACAAAACGCCATTTTATAAATCTTTTTTTCCAGTCAAAAATTGCCTTTACATAGACTTCGAAAAAATACACGTGATCCAGGGGGGGGAGGGGGGGTTGTTCCCAAACCTCACCAAATATCACCATGGGGGAGGGGGGGGTCAAAAAATGAGAAAAACGACCTCACGTGATTAATGGACGGCCCCTTAGTTGGATAACAGTTGTTTACAAAGACACATATAATAGTCTTAAACAGGCACCCTGTTTGGGTTTATAATATATACATTTATTTTATATCTAGGAAACCAGTCGTTACGTTTAAGAGCCTTGTTACTTTTTTGACGTTTTGCGAAATGAGATATTTTATGCACCACGTGACCGGCGCGTCACGCGAATTCTATGAAAAATACTAAATGATCTTGATACTTCGTCGATCTAAAACATACAAATATACTAATAATTATTTTAGATCTGTAGAAAATGGCATCGAATAAATTCCATTTTATTGAGTGGATTTTTTTCAGTTTCATTCTGAAATAATTATTATATTAATGTTTTTATTTAATTGATAGGTGTTTAATATATTTTCCTAAATTCAAAATGGCGGATATTTTTATTTCAATATTTGAATCAATTATGTTTTATCTTAATAATATCAATATTTATTTTAAATCTGATTGATTATTTGAAATCAATTAAGTACATAATTTTAAATTAAAACATTCATGATTAATAATTATCTATATATGAATAAAACTGAAAATAGTCTTATTGAAGTTAAATGTCCTCATTCATCTCATCTTATGGGCTCATTTTTAAACCGATTCTTCTGAAATTTGGTGTGTAGGTTTGTAATTAAATGTTTTTTTTTGTCGAAAGTTGGGACTTGATGTAAGTTCGAAAGTCTAAATTGAACGGACTAAATACAAATTCTAATTATAACAAAACAAATAAATTATAATTATATATAAGTTGCTTGTTTTGTTAGATGGTATATTTGTGTTTGAATAAATAAAAGTTTCGTTAATGAAGGTTTTAATTATGTTTCGGTATTATTTTTGTAGTTTCGAACTTTATATTTATTTTTATATTTATTGGTATCCATTTATCTACATATGTCATAGACAGATGTAGAATATCCATTTATCTACATATGTCATCTTGAATAATTCCCATTATATTTTTATTTTGATAAACTATTTATTTTTATTTTATTACGAACTTATTGAAAATATTTCATTTATATATTAAAAAAAAAACCAACCCGCACTTGGCCAGCGTGGTGAATTAAGGCCTAATCTATCTCGTCAAGAGAGAAGTCCCTATCCCAGCAGTGGGAACGTGAATAGGGGTGTTATTTTATATACAGGGCGTCCCAAAATTATGGGCCATGAAGGGGAAGTACCATATATATCGTTGATAGTGAATTTTGCTCAAAGAAGACTTCATTTTATTTTAAAAAGTAAGTAATTTAATTAATTAATTTACAAAAAAAATGTTTCATGTTTTTTATTTGATTAAAATAATTAATGTCACGTTGTTCCTTTCTTTTAAAATACTATGTTACTTAAGCAGAGTTATTATTTTTTAGCTATTCTTTCGATTGGTATCATAAAAATCGAGTATTTTTTTTCTACATGTAAGTCGGTTCGATTCCCAGACAAAGCAAGTAATTTTTAGAAAATCAATGAATGCAGAATTACTAACTTAAAAATAAAATGAAGTCTTGTTTGAGCAAAATTCACTATCTACGATATTTAAGGTACTTCCCCTCCATGGCCCATAACTTTGGGACGCCTTGTATTTATTAGAAAGGTACATTATTTTTTGTTTACATATTGGATACTCGGTAAAAATAAGAACAAAAAATTACGGAATATTTTCTTTGTAATAAATATTATGGAAATCTATACTACAATTATCAAGCTGAGGAGATTGCTTGTTTATTTGTTTGAACGTGCTACTCAGGAAACGCGGGTCCGATTTAAAATATGATTTCAGTATTGGATAGTAAAATGATCGAAAAAGGCTATAAAACATAAACTAGTAATTAACGTAAAAACGCAAGCGCAGCTGTCGGCGGGTCGGCAAGTTAGTCATAATCTAAAAAAATCATAGGCATAATTACATTTAGTCGTTGGACGGTTTCACCAAAAAAAGTTGCCTTGTTGTTTTTTAATTAGGATAGATAACTTTAGATATGCAATCCACATCCTACAGCATAACCTCCAAATAAATATGGTTAAACAAGATGACAATGATGTGGTACAATTCTTAGGCCAGCAACAAGTGGTACAATTCTTAGGCCAGCAACAACAACAATTGATCGTTATCAATAAAAATAACAATTGATCGTTATCAACGGATCAACTTATGTCGGTCGTAGTATCGCAATAACACATACACGCACACTAACAGAGTTTTTACAGCAATTGACAGTCCCACACACTGACATTTTACGAAATATTTCTATATTTTATTCAAGAACAACCGACATAGGTCCGACCTCGACAAGCGCTCGCGCGGTACTAAATGGAAAAAGCCGGCTGAATGAAAAAACTACTAAATTATGGTAGTTTTATTTTATTCATAAAAAATTACCAAAACCATTCTACAAATTAAAATTAATATCATAGTTTAAGCAAATGTTGATAAATATTTTGATATAAATATGACGTCCCATTGATTTAGAACTTCGGAGTTATTGAGGTTTGTTTCGAAGCATTTTCGGTCGATATTAAATTCGGTATATCTTTAGAATAAAAGCATTTAACGAAAATGTACTCTACTCTAAATGAAGAATAGGATATACGTAACATAATAAAAAATAGTTTGATCGCCCATATTCATTAGAATCTACAAATAAGAGCTGAGAAAACAGGTCTTCGAGCGTTTTTTACGAAACATGTATCCGGAGAATGATTATTACTCAATATATAAACAAGTTATCTAAAATGTTTCTTACTACTTTTGTAGAGGAGAAAACGAACTATTATAAAGATGTAATTGTAATATCAAACAACTAACGCAAACCATAGAATTAGGACGAGAAAACCGAACAATTTCGCGATTTCACGTAATAGGCCTCTTGAATTTACGTTTCCACACTCGTAATGGTGGATCTGATGATGAGTGGTCGATTGTCGCTTTAGCGATCTCGAGAATAGCTTTTGTACTGATAATCAGTTGATTATTAATTAAATCTGTTTCAAAATCAGTTTTTTGAGCAATGTTAATCTTATTGTTAATAATGTTTACACCGTGACACTATTTAGAGACTGGAAACCCAAACCCAATAGTCACGCCGTTTGAGTTATACGAAGTTTTTGTTAAAAAAGAAATAAACTATGAAGATTTAAGTTAGTTTTCCAAGGTTCAATAAATAAATAAAGCTTTTATAGTCGAATCTCTACGACATAGCTTTATCTAGCTTCTACCTCGGCTTGTTTGTTCCGTGGCCCAACATCCCTTACTTGATGGGATGTACTTACAAAGATGGTGACATTTTATGACGCCTATCTTTCGCTTTACCGGCTAATCTGGCAGCCCTGATAATCCACCTCACACTAAACCCACCCTTAATGCTATACACAAACAGGACACTATCCCTTGTAGTATCATTCAATTAAGTAATTAATATAGATTGATGTATGAGATTGGCCACCGATTTGTTGGTTCGTTTGATTAGTTGTAGATAAGTTTCGGGTTTATTTATAGATTGGTTGAGTTTCTGTTTGATACAGATAATATAGTTCATAAGTTAGTTAGGTAGTACTCGTATAATATTGTTAAGATTAAAAATTAAACACAATTATAGTTCTGATTATACATAAAGCAAAAGTATAGAAAAAAGGCCAAACCATTGTAGAATAACAATACCTAATACTAAAACAGTCATCATCATCACGAGCCTTAACATCATTGAAGAATAATTTATGTATTCGAATTTAATTTATATATCCTTACTTATTTGCCTTGTTTTGAACCTTCAATTATTTAAATTGCGAACTTTCTAAGTCGGCTTACACAATCAATTTATTCAAGGTACCTATTTAAGTTAAATCTATGGGTTTTCACGTCTAAGGGGAAACGGCGGATTTTCTTGGGAGTCTGTGACAGCGTTTCTAACTATACCTAATAATTATGTTAACGTATTCCAGTCTCAACAATACAAATATTGCTGGACAAGTCACTCAGCAACATCTAGCCCCGGGTAAACTCGAAGCTGTGTGTGAATGTTTATAATACCACAATTTTTTTACATTTTATTGTTTTTTCAATGAAATCCTTTGCAAACTGGCTGCTATAATTTGATAAAAAAACATTGCCAATAAATCCCGATTCTAAGCACAATATTTCATTTCGAATGCATGAGCCATAACCGCTTTTTCAAATCGCCTTAGATAAATATGTATCTGATTTCCAAATGTTATCAGAATTTTCGCAGTTATTCCGAATGCGATCATGTGCTGAAAAACTCTATAGAAATGTAAATTTTGATTGAAAGAACCCTATTTATATCGTGCTTCAAATTCGTAGAACGTAATTTGATTTCATTTCCATAAAAATGTATATTTCAAAGGTAGCATGTTCGGTTGCCTGCCTTCTATTGATTAGGAGTAAAGATTTTATTTTTGGCACTCTATTGAGATCTTTACGAAATTATAACATGCTAAAGCGTCAGAAAGCGTTTTAATTATTAATTTATGTAAAGCGTTTAAGACATAATAGACACGAAACAAACTAACCGACACATATTATAATTATGTATATCCTAATTATATCAAAAATCTAGCACCCGTAACACAAGCTGAGACTTTATAACGGGGCTAAATGTCGCTGTGTGAATTGTCCAGCAATATTTATTAATTTATTTATATATAATATATTTTCTTAATGGTTTCAACTTGTAACAAAAAGGTACCTCCCGATTAAATTTATTGTTAATAATCATATAATTCAATTAAGATTAGAATTTGAATATTTTAGTCAAATATAAATACTTGTACTTGCTTTATTCATTAAGTTCAGTTATAGAAAGTATTCGGTAGGTAACTTCATCACCTCATGGTAAATAGCTAGGTAAATATCAAACTTCATTAAAGGTAAATTGTCTACATACATAAACGAAAATCTATACCTAACCTAGTAAACCAGAGTTCTCTATAAAAATGACAGACATTCAAACGTTTCAACACTTAAATAAATGAGATCCTCTCTCATGTTCAGTTTTATTCTTTTATTTACGACCCTGTGTTAAGAGAGTGCCAGTTTGAGTCCCGAGCGAAACACTTTGCTAAATAACATAATGCATTAGGAATTTTGAAATAAATATAACATAAATTTATGTACAGTTCTTGAGAAAAAATAATTAATAATAATGACTGTTTAATAAGTGAATATAATTTGTTCTTAAAAACTAAGTAAGTGTAAAAAATGCTATCTAAAGTCAGCCATAACTACTTGTGATTCTTCTCATCATAGTTTCAGTGATAAAAACCAACCTTGAATATTAGTAGCGATAAAATTTAACCATTCATAAAAGAGGTTATTATCACAATTTATGGGTTCAAACGTAAAGTCTCGTAGACTATCACGATTATTATACGTCACATCATGTTACATCACACGATTTATGACTTAGAAATAATTCGGAGTAATTGATATAAGACCTTGTGACCTTGACCTTTATTACCGTGCTCTTTTGGAATATTCAATCCAATCATAATAAATTACAATTCTATTTTATTCAAGTAAAATTGATAAGCCTTTTCGGAGCTAACAGTTCTCATATAGAATTTTTTTCGCAGATCGGTTAAAGTTTAATCGCCAGTAACTTGGTCTTATCGCTTGATGGTCCGGCATTTAAATAGCAAATAAATGCTGAAAACAAGAGCAAAATTCTAACTATTCACACAGCAACGCAAAAAAACAGTACATCATTTTAATCTTTCAAAATTTTTAAAATGAATCGTTATGATCACCATCATTAAATTTAATTAAACTTTTAAATTTATAAGCATTACCTTATTTCGCTCTATAATTTGTTTTCCCGCGAGATGACGAATAACCCAAGCATAATGGCTATGCTATGTAGAGATGCTACGCCGTAGAGGTTCTACGTCGTAGGCCTACGATGAATATTAATTTTTACTGAAGAGAAGACAGAACGTTCCTTATTTTGTGAAATATGGGCCCTTATTCGCTTAAATATAATTACACGTTTATTTTTACGATTTTATTTGTTTTATATAAAAAGTTGCCACATAATTAGTTTAATTATTACATGACTAATATAAACATAAGCACTAATGCTTAAAATTATTTTCATTAGTTTATTTAGAGTTTCATTCCTTAAATAAACATATGAAAGTAAATGAAACTGTTCAAAATTTCAACTTTGCTATGACCAGTGTTGTATTTTTATTTATTTATTTGTTGGACGTATTAATAACCAAAGAGCCCGTGATGGCCAGACCTTCCTTTAATTCACAAGCGTGAAAATTCTTTCATGTGTATGTCTAACATAGGTAAGAATAACCCCCAAACATGAAACCTGGATCGCGGTTCCTTTGGGAGATAACAACCTTTTACGCTTCAGAATTAAAGGAAGGTCTGGCCATCACAGGTTATTAGTCTATACTAAGAGCCCGGTCTGGCCAGACCTTCCTTTAATTCACAAGCGTGAAAATTCTTTCATGTGTATGTCTAACATAGGTAAGAATAACCCCCAAACATGAAACCTGGATCGTGGTTCCTTTGGGAGATAACAGGTAAAAGGTTGTTATCTCCCAAAGGAACCGCGATCCAGGTTTCATGTTTGGGGGTTATTCTTACCTATGTTAGACATACACATGAAAGAATTTTCACGCTTGTGAATTAAAGGAAGGTCTGGCCATCACAGGCTCTTGGTCTATAATGGTTGAATAGATAATTACGTGTTCATGTAAATCGTTGTGTTTCTATGGAAATAAATGTATATAATTTGATTTTGATTGATGAGGAAAGACTAAAAAATTGTTATATAATGGGTTAAGAATACCTCCTTGTGTTCCATATTTATTGAAATTCTGCTCTGAGTTGACCTCATTTGAAAACATAAAATGCGCATCGAAGAACTCATAAATTATTTATGAAGCACCAGTATTCGGTAGAATGTCATTGTTTTATGACATCTTTTTGTATATTTTTAAAGCATCAATTTCTTCAGTAAGTAGTATGATAAGAATTTTATGATTTTAATTGAAACTAGCTTCCGCCCCGCGGTTTCGCCCGCGTTATAATATATTGCCGCTGTATCCTATCTCCTTCTTCTGGTCCTAAGCTAACTCCACCATTTTTTTTGAGTTATAAATCCGCACTTTACCAGCGTGTTGAATAAATAACTTATCTTTTTTGTCAAGAGAAAACTGTGTTTCTGTGGGAACATTAATTATTGTGCTTATACCTTAAGCTATAATGATGAACTACACAAAGGTACATTAATCTCATTACAAAGCTGGAATCTCTTGTGCAGTATGTACTTATAGCTACCCAGAAGCATTTAATTAAAAGGTCGACTATCAAGGCATTTCTGCAAGATAAGAGCACGTAATCACCCCATCTTGGTTGAATGCGGCTTATTCTGTAACTAATTTCACGATGTTATCTCTCTCCGATGCGATCTATCTACGATGCCGAGTCTAAGTCGTAAGGGGTAACTGCTGTGAAACACGCTATATATGCAATGAAGAGACTTTGTAGGTATACGAAAGAAAAACGTTTAATTTTTAATTAACTTACTAATTACTTGATATAATAATGAGATCACTTGAACTGTAGAAAAAGGCACGATAAAAATACTTACCTATACGGTTTTTTCTGTCATTCTTCTTATTTTTCCATCTAAGAACAATTTACTTAAAATATTATAAAAAAATTGAAAAAATATGAAAAAACTGTGAACAATTTATTTTTGAAACCATAGGAAGGTTTCTTTAAAAGTAGTAAAAGTAATATAATCAATTTCCACCGGAATCCGACGCCCACATTGTGCTGTATCCGGATATTGTAAAAAGCGGAAATTCGATTTTCATGTTTATTGTATTAAAATCCCGCTAAATTGAAGATCCCAAATACAACATATTGTTTTTTTATTATAAACTCTGAAAACAAATTATGTGAAAGTTTATCAGTGGTTATGTTTTTTATTTCATCCTGAAACGAATTTAGTGAGTAATATTAAAAGCAATTTGGCTGTGTATAATTTTTTTCAAAATAACTTTGAATATTTATTTTACCAAAACATTAAACTTGGAACAAAATGTAGGCTTTTTATCCCAGAAAATCTCTTTATGACCATATAAAATATTACGCACTATGAAAAAGAAGGAAAATCTTCACGTCAGAAAAAGAACCCATAAAAAATCTCAACCGACATAATGTGATTAAAAAACAAAGTTGAGGAAACACATCGTAACAGTCGTTAGGATCTCGGCTGGACATTAGCAGCAAAAAAAATGTTTGTTCAACCCCTAATTACCCCCCGAGGACAGGAGGGGGGCATAGGGTGAGGTGGGATTAAGTGAGATTTATTCAATGAAACCCCTGTAAGGTTTACTGGGTTTATAAATAAGGTGGTTACGAGATTGCGCGATAACATGTGTTTTGATTAAGTTTTTGTGCGATGCATACTACTTTGATCAATGTGGGTTAAGAAAATTTCATGATTTCGATATAAAATAATAAATACGTATTATAAATATCATTATCATCACCTCTATTTACATTTCACAGCTGGGACACAGGGATGACTTCTCTCTCGTCTCGTTTGTTAGGCAACCTTGTCTTCATCCTCGCAATATGCTTATAACAATCCCACATATACTATTGTAGTATTTCACGTCTGTAAAACACTATCTGATAAAAGATATTGGGCTGGTTAGTAAAAAGGCAAGGGGCAATACACAATATCCGTTACAGCGAAATGTAGCAGTTTTCCCGCACAGAACTAGAATAATTTTACTATACCAGCATAAATGAACGTTCGAAGACACAAACTTTGTAAACTATCCAGAGAAGTACTAATTGAAAGATCTTGCCAGCGTGTGCAACTCCGCAGCACGTAGGCATTCCAGTTTGAGTCGACATTACGGGAATTAAGTTATCCTCTGTCAGATTGCCCGCGCGCCGTCTGGATTAGATTTTAAACTGGGCCTTAATGAACTGTTTAAGGCATAAGCGGAAGCGGTTTGTGCGAAGAAGTTAAGGTATTTTTATACTTATTTCCGTCAATGTAATGTGTGTGTGTGAATGTGTGTGATGTGTGTGTGTGGTGTGAATTTCTGTCGCTATATATTGCGAGATTATTTTGTGACGAAGTCCCACGTTTTAGGACGTAACGGTTGATCGAAATTCAACGTAAAAAAGGTTCGTGTATTGCCCGTTTATCTCGACATTATTTTATACAATATTTTTCAATAATTATGATGAATTTGATTTAACAATTATAACTTTTGAAATTATCACGATTTATCAACATAACTCAGAAGTTTAAAAATGCTCTTTATCGTGTGCGTTAATATTTATTATTCAAACGTTTCAAGCGCTTTTCAGTCTTTGATTTAACAAGTCATAGATTTACGTATTATTTAACAAAGTTTTTATGTTTGGTCTTTAGGCTTTTAAAAAAAAATATGTAAATTGTAAAGTGATGTCTCCTTCTTCTCTCTTCTCAGCCCTGTCGGCCACTCCCACAAAATTATCTTTAAGGACTAATTTAATAAGATGGATAATAATGATTCATCTCTGTTTCTCATAGCTTGTACAGCGTGGAAATAATTAAGCTTCAGTTCCGCAAACATAGTACCTATATTAAAGCTATAGCCTCTAAGCCTGTGACCCACTAATGCATTCTTTAAGATAAAGTTTTATAATATTATAAAAGCACTTTGTGTTTAAAGTAAATTTTTTTGATTACTGAATTATAAAAAACTATTTTTCGCTAGCGGGTTAACCCGCGTTTAAAGGCAGTACTTATGTGATATTCATTTCAAATACATAAATTGTAAAGTTTTATTAAAGTTAGTTTATTATTCATTGCGTGAACGCAAGAAACCTCATGTTTTCTCAACATTTAAACCTTTTCTGGACGACAAATACTCATTGTTTATAATGTTATTGTAAGTTTTTGGTTTTTCAATATAAATAAAAAAATATATAAATATTGCAAATGTAGCTGGTATACAAGAATGGGAACCATTAATAAGTTCTGGGCATTAAAATAGTTTCTTGCAGAAAAATCTTGGTTTATTTCAAGAAAATTCTGAATAGCCCTCAAAGCTCGCTCTTGAGCTATTTCCGTTTTAATTATGCATTTTGAAACATCAAGAGTAATAGAAAATTTACGGGAATAATATCAACACATTGCGATTCATATTTCATCCAAAGTTGGTATTGGATTGAATAACTTTTTTGAAAATAATAATAGTTTGGAAAATGTACAATAGTGTATTTCACTTTCATAGTTTTCGTGAGTGACACTATTTATTTTATAACAACGGGAATCACTCACGTATTAACAAAGCAGATAAAACACTCTCAACGTTTCGACCACAACAAGAGCAGTCTCTTTATCCTCTCCTCTCCTCTATCTGCGCTCGCGCGAGGAGAGAGGAGACGGAGCACGGCGGGACACTCACTCCTCCTGAATAAGACGGCTCTTGTTGTGTTAGAAAAGTCGAGAGTGTTTTAATTCGTTTGTAACGTGAGAAATTCCCGTTGTTATAAAATCTTATGGCTTGAATTCTTCGCTTGGCCTTAAGACTCGACTGGACATGTGAGCGACACTATCTAAAATTAATGTCTTATGAGAGACAAAATGCAGCTCTCGTAAAAGCGGAAACGGTAACCAATTCCAGACTAATCGTTATTTTTGTGTTTTATCTCATAATTATACTACTCCAGATGTCTTGTAGGTACACGGCCTAACTAGTAACTAGAAGACATAAACATACAATCAATTACAATTACAACCAATTTATTCGAAGACCATTGACCGGAATGGATAATTTTAAAACCAGCGCTATTGTTCAACCGCAGTAAAAGTTGAATTTGCCCTTTTACAAATATCTAATTTGTATTTTTAGGTTAAGTCCTTGATATGTTATTTTTTTCTAACAAGAACATTTTTTTCTTTCTTTCAAGATTGAAACTGACCTGGGATTTTCTAGATAAAACGATACTAAATAAATGAGAAATAGATAATAGCCGTGTGATGCCGTGAAGTCTATCCTTAAAATGTGCACACTTTAGAGTGATAAAGGCTGCACTTCTTAAACAAATTATTACAAAACTATCTCGTCATAAAAAAACACGGATACTAAAGATATAACACCCTATTTGAGTCCAAAGAAAAGTCTCCTTTTATGAAATCGGCTTTTCATAACCGCAATGAAATTACAACTGAATGCTCGGACCTTACCGAAAAACAGTTCACCAAATATTTAACGCCATTGACCTTAGACTTGCCGTCATTTTATTTTCCTTCGTACATTCTATTCGACATTTTTCCATTACAATTTTCCGTGACGTCTCCTTAGATACCATTAAAAGAAACATCGAGAAACAAACGCAAAATCATAATAAAATGAAGTGCGAACCCACGTACAAAATGTAAACGGTCCTATTTGGGAAATAGTCTAATTTGAACCGTATTGCTTGGAAATAACGTCTGTGCAACTTAGTTATTATGTTAGAAAGACCTCGGGCATAACGGACAACATAGTACAGGTATTTATTGCAGTTTACAGTAGCGCATATATAAAAAATATGATGTAAATCGCATCGAATTTAGCTGCTTACATAATTATCATCGAACTTGACATAGTCTTTTTGATTTATAAAACAACTAGCTTCCGCCCGGGGCTTCGCCCGCGTGGAAATAAAAAGTAGCCTATGTTCTTTCTCAGGGTTTAAAGATTGTCTGTACCAAATTTCATCAAAATCGGTTGAGGGGTTTAGGCGGGAAAGCGTAACAGACAGACAGACAGACAGAGTTACTTTCGCATTTATAATATTAGTAAGGATAACACCATTGTTTTACGTTGGAAAAATCTCACATCAATATCAGAATCTAACCCCGTGTTAAGCTCGAAGCTTGTGTTTCAGCTAGGTACTAAATATTTGTGCTATACATATAATACTTGGAGCTTTGATATATGATATATAAAATAATCCTCTGGCATATAAAGCTCTGGGTATAACGAGACCCAGATGGGCTAGTAATTAAGCTGGCACGTTCATTTTATTCAAACATACCTACCTACATGTTACATGTAACTATAAAAAATATTCATAGATACATGTAACATCTATCTTTTATAATCTAAAAATAACTTAAAACACTGTAAAAGTATACTACGCCTTCAGACATACAGATTTCGATTTCTCCTTCAAATTAAAAGGGGACTGTGCGTTCCCCAAAGGTAGCATGATTTCGTCCAGCATTACGAACCTGTTTGTGTAAATGGAGGCAGCCATGTTTGCATTCTGTTTTCATACTAAGCCAATGTCATGGGCAAGCTTTGTAAACAGTTTTTATTAGTTTGATTTGATTTCATGATTCCTTTTATGTGTTAATTATGTCGTACGCTGACGCAATCACGCCAGTTTATAGAGGAATTTGAATTAATAGTGGGCGGTCACGTATAAAGAAGGTTGTTGGGGTAGGAATGTTCTAGAATGAAAACGGTGGATTTGCAAGCGCAGCTGTTGTGCGTTACAGGAATCCAAGTTAAACCTTTAGAGTAATCTTTTGGTAATACGAACCTGTAACCGTACTATGTTTTTAAACAATAGATACCCGATACCTACCTACTTACGTCATCCATGTAATAATAAGATTTAGTATAAGGGATTCAGTAAGTTAATAAATAACAATATATACGCGGCATCCGATTTTTATTAAAAAAAGCAGTCGACGTCCTACTGGTGAAATGATGATAACATCTAACCTTATTATTTCAAGCGATAAATAAGCCCCTTACAAAAGTAATATAAGAATATCTTGTAACAAAAACAGGCAGACTTCCAAATGGTTCAACTCAAACAAACATTAGTGTCGCAATAATAAAAACGACATTATTGTTTCAACAAAGTAGACAAGTAATTAGAGCTAGACAAACATGCCTTGCTGGAATAGAGTAAAATAATATTTGGGAGATAAGGGTTATTTACGACTCGGATTAGTCTTAATAAATATATGAATTGTGAAGTTATTTTTCTTAGAAGCTAACAAAACATAATCGACTGATAAAATAAATGGCTGGAATAAACAGCAGATTATTGGAGATATTTGTGTTTTTGACGAACTCTGTGGCGCAGCGGGCAAATCTCTGTCTGTGACGTAAGAGGTTGCAGATTCGATTCCACGGGACAAAAATTTGTACGACCAACAAATATATCCTATAAACGTCTGGGTGTTTTCTATGTATCAGTAAAAAAACTATTTTCTTATGTTTATTATATTAAATATATATATCAGAAATCTAGCACTTGTTACACAAACTTCGAACTTTATCTGCTTCTGTAACAAATGCTAAATGGTAACCGAATTATGTCTCTCGTCTCTGTGACCAAGACCGAAAGAAATTTTCAAGTGCCTATAACCATAGTAACAATGTGGTTTGCGTTCTTACTGAAATCTTCCCAGACAATAACTTGGTAACTTATTATCAACTTCCATCTCCGAGTGACATAAAATTACATAAAACTCGCTTCATGTTTAAAAACAACAAAGGAAATCCTTTTGAACATTTCGCAAGAAATCCTTCTTTCAAAACTTTCAAACATTTAAAACTCAGCTAAATCCCGCGACTGTATTTATGAAAGTTGCTTCGTGAAAATAATATGGACTTAGCATTTGTACGAGTTGTTCCGAGGACTTTACGGTTTCCTGTGAGTTAAAATTAATGTTGCCATCTCAACATGCTCCCCAACCTCTTAAAGCCACTAGTTTTTCAATGTCTAACTTGTTATAATAAATGTTTGTACAATCTGTGGATATTTCTTTTGGGTAGGTACCTATTCTGTATCAATATAATAAAAAAATATATTTTATGAAATTAATTGTTTTAATGAAATCAGATATCAAGTGTAAGCGGTGAGTATTCACAGGATATACAAAAATACAAAAAAAATACAAAATAACTTTATTTAGGTATTTTAACACTGTACAGTTAAGGTTACTTGTGGTCCCCGCACTAGGAATAAACCCGTATCGCGGGAAACCGATGAACAGGTACGATTTAGACAAATAGTAACTTATAATTATAATGGCAACCCAGAGATAAAGTGAAATAAGTTGTTAGAATACATAAGATAGTAGCAAACTAAGAAATAAACTTGATAGTGAAGTGAAGTGGTCAAACAAGGAAAGGGAAGGGAATAAGGGATGGGTGGTTGTTATATTTTTTTTTTTCTTTTTTTTTTTTTTTTTTTTATAATGATATTTTATAATATAATGATGATAATTTTTTTTTATAATATAATGATGATAATTAATTCAATAACGTAAATTATTGTTATTACGAGTACTTATATTAAGAAAACATACACAAGCTGGAAATAATTTGCATTCATTAAGTATAGGGCGAAGGTCCGCCTGCGACGCAAGAGGTTGCGGGTTCGATTCCCGCCTCGGAACAACTGTTTGTATGATCTGCAAATATTTGCTCCGGGTGTCTGGGTGTTATAATAATGTATAATAAAAAATATCTATCTATGTATGTATATTATATTAAGTATATCAGAATTCTAGCACCCGTAACACAAGCTTCGAGCTTACCACGGGGCTAGATATCGTTGTGTAAATTGTCCAGTAATATTTATTTATATTTATTTATTTATTTATAGTTATCCATGAAATTATTTTCATCACTTTTCACTATTAAATGGATTAAAATCGTCACATTTGGTTCTAAATCGTAAGATGGCAACACTGGAGTTAATGTGATCGTTGTGAGGCTTCGAGAGAATTCATCTGAGAGGATGGATTCAAGAAAGCTATGAATTACTGACTTTCTCCACTTTTCTTGTATTTTTTTTTTTACTATAATTTGTACTATAATTTTTGCAGATTATAATATTTTCTTCTTTATTATTTTATCTTATTTTATTAATACTTTAACCTTCTTGTCTTCAAACACAGGCTCAATTAAGAGGCAGGCTTTTAGTCCTTGGCCTCAGAAATTATAACACTCTGTTAAGTTTTCAACAAAGGCCTGGGACATTTTATGAAGGTATTAAATCTACTGTAGACCGAAATTAAATCTAACTATAGTTATGTTCTGGTGTAAAAAGATGAGATAAATGACGCTTTTATAAAAGTAAGTTATTAAGAATAATGGTTTTCTTCGATTGACGACCTCTTTGGAGTACACTGTGTAGTTTAAATAAAATAATCAAAATTTGCTTAAAAGGCGGATTGGCAATCATAAAAAAATGATTACAGAGGAAAATTAAAGCACATGAACATGTAGTACCGACCCTACATAATGTGGGACAAGGTTGAGTAAATGATCATATTGATGATTGTAGGTCAATGATTTGTAGGTATAGTAAATATACCGACCCATAGACAACGGATTTATACATAATACCTAAGTACCGACAAGCGTCCGAAAAGACAGCTTAAACCTTCAGGTAAGAAACCCTAAAAAGGTTCGCATTGTGGTTCTGCTACTTAGGTACCTACCCCGTATTTAATGTGACCCAGAAAAACATCTGAAGCCATTTGCTTCTTCAAAACAGGGGAACAAAAGCGAGATAAATAAAAGGAATGACAAAAAGACTGGAATTTCGAAATTAAATCAGGAACATATACAGCAGAATTATATCTGGATGTCTCTGAAAGCCGCTGTGTAAATACACGGATGTTGTTTATGGAATAGGCTACCGATTTATTAAAATAAAATATTGATTCAATTCTATTCAGATTTATGTTCGTACAATACGCAAATATTTGTACGGGTTTTCAGTTCCTAACAATTTCAATCACGTGTTTAAAGTTTACTTTTATAATGATGAGAAGAAGATGAGAAATCTAGAAAGCCAGGGGCTTAAATCCACGTTAAAGGTACTGTTAAAGCCGCTTAAAATGTGTTGTGAATCGTTGACGAAACTGAGTGTTCTTAATGTATCAAAGATATTAATTATGCAAATAAACAAACTTAACTAAGTCAAAACAGCGTTTAATTCTCTTCTTCAGCAAGTAGTAGTTATAACTTAATAATTGATTTATAAAAGTACGTAATATCAAATATAAATCCTTACCAAAACATTCCTTGAAAATACTTTACCACATTCAGTAAACTATGGCGACGTAAAAAGGATTCATTTGTAAACAGAGCGCACGGATTGCTTCGCTGTCCGCCCGTACACTCGGACGCACTTCCTAATGCCTTCACAAATGACAGGTAGACGGATATGAGGGCATCGTACGGGTTAAACCGTAAGGGATAGAATATAATGGATTTGTAGATGGTAGACAGAGAGTGGTAGTCAGGTTTGAGCGGTCCATTGGAGGTTAGATCAGTCTTGGTATTTATAGCGAAAAGTAAATTAATTGTAATTAATTGGTGAATTATTTATTGCACTAATAAGTTACACAATAACATTGGCAGTTACATGCTACTATTATATTTATTTATTCATGATTTTTTTGTTTTTTGAATTGTGCATGTAGTTAAAGTTCAGTAATTTTATAATTGTCCTGCACTCAATATTTATAAAGCATTTCATCTTCAAGTGTAATAGTTTTTAAAGTGTGCACTGTGCAAATATATTTATGTGTATCTATGGAAATAATTCTTTTGATTTTGTAGTTCGACTTTTCTCAAGCTGTTATAAGACCTACTTACACCTCATATCAAGGTAAATGCGTATTTAACAGGAAAGTGAAAGGAGTTTACGTAACATTTTTGCTTCAATAGAAATGAACCCTTGTAGTCCATTTTCCTGTTTGTTCTGACCAAACAGACTTCTGATCGACGCGGGATTAGAAACGCAGGTGAGGGATTTGAACTTGTGAAACATTGTTGACGAGAATGAAAAATAAACAATTTTTGATCGACCACCATGTTCGGTCAAGTAAGATAGAGCCGTGATTGCTAAATGGGAGCACACTCGACATTAATTAGAATCTCGCAGCGTACCTTTGTATTTTATCTTGAAAAATACGTGCTTAACACTATCAGTGCCCACGGCGCACGCTGGTACAAGTAAAGGATGGTTAATCTCTGCGAGCTGCACCGCCGAGCGTGGGCATTGAATGTGTTAAAACACGTGCTTTGATGGTGAAGGCAAACGTGAGGAAAGCGGGGTGTTTTAGACTTTATAAAGTTTGAAGGACTTGTGACCACGCTAAGTCAATTGCCACTTGGCCAGCGTGATGAATTAAGGCCTAATCTGTCTTGTCAAGGGAAAATACTCTGTGTCCCATTAGTGAAAACGTAAATAAGCTCCATTTATATACATAAGATATTCATTAAAATATTATTATGTATGTTATCATCATAGCGTTCGCATTGATCTAGACTTAAAATATTTTTTACTTGTGTTCCTATCTGTCTGTCTGTGTCAAACTCGATTTCAGGCGTAACTACCGAACATATCTATCTGGGACCTATCGGACCACGAAATATACAGAATATTCCTAAGAGATTCCGATCTAAGACAACTCTGTTAATAGACAATCATCACCGATACTAACATTCCCACTGCTGGGACACAGGGACTTCTCTCTTCACGAGAGAGATAAGGGTTTAATTTACCACGCTGACCAAGTACGGGTTGGTGAATGTCACAATGTCTTTCAAACTTTTTAAAGTTCTCAGTACATACCGGTCTCCTCACGAAGTTTGCCTTCACCGTTAGAGCACGTGTTTATAAAGCGCACATACATTTTTCCCCACGACAGTTTGAACCCATTACCTTCGGAATGAAAGTCGAATGTGCTCTCACAAAATTACACTATGTCCTTTTTAATTAGCATTCAAACTAACTCCATGCTCGTACCATACTAAGGTCTAATTTCACCTCTCTGTTTGTTAGTTTAACCTCCCGTTACGTTTAATGAAAGATAGTTTATGAATATTGATGGACTGTTAATATACTTAATGGTATGTTAAACTTACAAACAGAGAGTAGTGAAATTAGGTCTAAACAAAACATAACCTGAATAAAATCGGTTCAGTAGATTTGACGTGAAAACACGACTTTCGTAATAATAACATTAGTTAGTACACAAAGATCAATATACTACTCGTATTATTCTAGTACGATTTTACCTTTTACAGGCACAGAGAGCGAAAGTTAAATGAGATGTAAATTATCTTAGTTATCTTAAGATAACCTTCGTAACCTGCTCTGAGCACATAAATCAAGCGCAGCCTCGCCCGTGGTCTGTCTGCTTGTAATTTATAGCTTTAGCAGCTTTTATTGCTGGTTTCTAGAAAAACAAGGCCTTAACGCAGAGGATTAAATTACAAGGCTTTTCTTACAGTACCTACTGTTTATGTCTAATCTTCTTAAACCAAGTCGCGATGTAAGTATGTACTCAAGAATGGTTTTTGATTTGTTGTCTCCGTATGAATATTATGATGTATGTTTAATCTTCAATAAAATTACGGATTTTGATGCGGTTTCTTTAAATAGGTAGAGTGTTTAAAAAAAATGATGAAACATTTATAAAATTGAATACTAAGCGGCTGTCCTGTTTAATAGAACTCGGAAACTAACTTCCAGCTTCAGCTTTCCATGGTTTTATCTAATTTTATGGTAACACAAAAGTACTTACATTTCACGAAAGCGTCTTAGCGAAGTTCGGTCAAACTTTCTACAAGACTCGGAATCTTCATCCTTAAGTGGATAAAATAAAGTGCTGCCACCGCATCATATAAACGGTAATGTCAATTCCCATTTCCAAAATCGGGACTTACTAACGAGAGTCATCATCATCATCACCTATTACGATACCCATGGGAAAAGAAAATGTGGTAAGTCACTACACGGGTTATTAAATTTTAAAAGAATTATCTTGTAGAAGAATCTTTTGCGACAGTGGCATCACTTTTAGATTCATAGCCCCAGGGTCAAGTTACAACCTTCAAATATATTCTTGCTCGGCATTTCAAGTAAATGTATTTCATGCCGTTACATCGGGTAAATTGACTGTAAAATCTTATTCCCTCTAGACGGTTTGAACAAGACCTAATCTACACATTTGTCTATAGCTTTTTATCAACTGAGTCAGATGGAAAATGTTCAAACGCTTAAAAAAGTATTCGAGCAGAAGAATGTTCTGAGTTTTAGTATTTTATTTTGAACATCAAAGTGCTATTTTTATATCTTCATCTTATTTTTTATTCAGTAGCTATATGTACTTGTGTGCGACTACAAACTCGATTTGCCAACGCAAATGTAATTTTACTGTAAATTTCTTGTTTATTTTCTATTAAAATTTATATCATACATTAAAATAACATCAAATAAATTCCTTGTGCACTAAGAAACCGCGAGCTTCGTAGAAAAAATCCAAGTCTAAAGGCGAGAGTCCAAAGACAATGTGATGTGCTTGCAACGGAACAGTCTGTGTAGCTGTGGTAGGGTAGCCATGTTCTATGAATCTTCTGAGATATTTTTTTTACAGACAACGGTATCGAACAGTGGCTCTATTATTGTTAATCGCTCAAGCAAGGATTAAGCTTACACTACAAAGAGTGTTTTCTAATTACTTATTTATTTATCATCCTATTTACGTTCCCATTTCTGGGATATAGAGACTTCTCTCTCTTTTTTTAACAAATTACTGCAGATCCGAGGCTGGAACCGAACCCGCAACCTCCTGCGTCGCAAGCAGACCTTCGCCCGCAGCGCCATAGAGGTCGTCAAAAATTTCCACTTACCACGAGGCTAGATGTTGTTGCTGGGGGAATCGTCCAGCAATATTTATTTATTTATAATTATGTAAATTAAACACATAAGTTTAATTACAAAATTAAAATATAGTTTTCTTTGGCCCGAAGAAAGTAAATCTTTCTGCTCTTGTCCCAGAAGCCATGGTCACCTTACTAAGCCCAAGAGGCCATTGTGTATCTCCGCGTTGGGCCCGGAAGCGCTCTCGCCCCAGGTGCCGTTTCCGCTGCCTGATATATTAGCTGCTTCATAATTTACTTTTATTTCCAGAGATAAATGAGAAATGTGAATGTGGCCTTGGGAGGGCACAAAGGTTAGACGTGTATGTTGCGGAGATACGGGATGCAATGCTGAGTTTCATATATTAAAATTTAAAATATTTTTAAGCTTGAACTTAATTAAGATTTAATATTGTGACATTATTTACACAATTTTTTTTTACACAAGCGTACTAGAAATTTATTATCATGATTATCAACTAATACTACTTCTGACTACTCTTGATAGCTTAGATTTCATAAAAAGTATTAAAAATTAAGTATTAAAAGGTTTTGATATAATTACTACACTTACTGGGCGGGTTGGTGATCTCGGGCGGTTGGAGAATTGGTTTTATTGGGGAGATCCTATTGATAGTGGAACGTAAATTAAATGTATGCTAACCTACAACTAAGTTCTGTAATATTCTAAAACACGTGTAATTGTATAGAATAAAGTTAAATGAATAATTACCATACGGAAGTTTCTAGAACGTGCTTTTTCACGAAACTCGTCAATTAAAGTTTTAAAGTTCCCAGAAACATAAAGTAAGTCGCGCCGGACTATTAAATCTTCATTCAAAGTTCCAACATACCAGAACTTTTATGAACGGACCCTGAAATTATTCACCCCATAATTTCATGGAACCCCAAAGTATTCCTATAGCGTAACAATTTATAAAACACCTCATAAACCTAATTCGGTTGAATCACATCGAAATCATTATAAATTGTGGTATAAAAGAGAATTTACCGCTTACGCTCTTGCACATGGTGCCTTATTTATTTATTATTTATTTGGTATAAAATCAAGAACATAACATTACAGTTTATCCAATACGTTATGTCTGGTACTTAAGTCTAACTTATTTACTAACTATATACAAAATTAAAAAATTACATACATTTTTGGTTATTGCACAGAGATTAATAATTAAAACAATTTTAGAAACTTTAACATAACTATGAAACAAATAAACATAAATTTAATAATTGGCTACATGTAATCAAATATAGACATTATGAAACATAACAAAAATAACAAGTAGGGATAAATAATACTCTAATAACTAGGGTATCATCTCACAAAAGACACTAGGCCTTGCTTAATACTTAAAAATTTCTTAACAGGAGTTATGGTTCATTTTTGTTCTAGCTACGAGTAGATGATAGAGGGCCAAATGGGCAATGTTTCAAAATTCAATGACATTTTTGAGAGACAAAATAATTTATAAATATTTTATCTCCACTTACAAAATCACGTTTTTTTTATAATCACAATTCGTCGCTCCGTTTTCCGTTAAAGACGGACAAACATACACACATACATTATGTTTTAGGAGAAATAAACAATTTACGGTAAAACACTTATTCGCGTGAGTAAATTCACTATCATACGAATAAAACTTAACAAGACTAGCAAGGCGGAAATCTCGTAATCGTTACGTCAAATGGAAATTCATGATGTGGTCTTTTTCAACGGCAGGACGCAACAGAGTCATCTACAAACACACAATAAAAACTTTACTCTCGTCTAACGCAGCAAAACGGGCGATAAAGCATAATATTCAGACTCGGAATCTCTCGTAAATCTAGCAATCATTTAGAGAATGTTCGACAATTTAGACATGTCTTTAGAGTTTTATAAACCAAATTAAACTTTTAAACTTCTCAGATTGCGAGTGGTTTATAGCATTCTGAAATTTTGCAATTTATTTAATGTATTCTGTATTTATTGTCTGTAAATAAATATTCACGGTGTAATATTTATTTAGTAGGCATGCATATTAAACGAGATAATTTCGTATTTAATTACTTGGTAAAATATTGATGAGATGTTGTTGGGACTCTGGTTCTCAAATAGAGGCCAAACTATTTGCTTTTTGATTTGCTTGTCAAAGCACAGAGTTAGACGTCCACCAACAAGATGAAAATAACTGCTGATTTATGTAGTTGGTAAGCTACAAAACCAAGAGCCGTGTTGGCTAAGTGGGAGCACACTCGACTTTCATTCCGAAGGTCGTGGGTTCAAACCCCGCCGCGCACCTCTGATTTTTCTTCTTGGAAAATTCAACATAATTTTGCTTTAAAAAACACGTGCTCTAACGGTGAAGGCAAAACATCGTGAGGAAACCGGCATGTTCTGAGAACTTTGAAAAGTTTGAAGGACATGGTGTCATTCACCAACCCGCACTTGGCCAGCGTGGTGAATCAAGGCCTTATCTCTCTCGTCAAGAGAAAAGTCCCTGTGTCCCAGCAGTGGGAACGTGAATAGGGGTGTTATGAAGAAAGCTACAAAACAATAACGACTAAATATTCTTAGTCAAAATTTTTTCCACAACAGTCTATTAAACCTTTTTCTTACATCATAATTTACTTTTTCTTTTCAAAAACAGACCTTATGTTCTACCTAATAAAGCATAAAGCTGCGTGGTGTGATTCACAGGCACTTAGCACGAATGTCGGGCATGTTTCAAGCATTCAGGCATTTCCCTAAAACAATGCCAAAGCGAGCTTACAGGTTTGACATAACAGGGGGATGCTGTTTAAGAGCCTTGTGACTTTACGAAGTTTTGCGAAATTGGATATTTTATGCACCACGTGACCGGCGCGTCACGCGAATTCTATGAAAAATACTAAATGATCTTGATACTTCGTCGATCTAAAACATACAAATATACTAATAATTATTTTAGATCTGTAGAAAATGGCATCGAATAAATTCCATTTTATTGAGTGGATTTTTTTTCAGTTTCATTCCGAAATAATTATTATATTAATGTTTTTATTTAATTGATAGGTGTTTAATATATTTTCCTAAATTCAAAATGGTGGATATTTTTATTTCAATATTTGAATCAATTATGTTTTATCTTAATAATATCAATATTTATTTTAAATCTGATTGATTATTTGAAATCAATTAAGTAGGTACATAATTTTAAATTAAAACATTCATGATTAATAATTATATATATAAGAATAAAACTGAAAATAGTCTTATTGAAGTTAAATGTCCTCATTCATCTCATCTTATGGGCTCATTTTTAAACCGATTCTTCTGAAATTTGGTGTGTAGGTTTGTAATTAAATGTTTTTTTTTTGTCGAATGTTGGGACTTTATGTAAGTTCGAAAGTCTAAATTGAACGTACTAAATACAAATTCTAATTATAACAAAACAAATAAATTATATTACCTATATTTAAGTTGCTTGTTTTGTTAGATGGTATATTTGTGTTTGAATAAATAAAAGTTTCGTTAATGAAGGTTTTAATTATGTTTAGGTATTATTTTTGTAGTTTCGAACTTTATATTTATTTTTATATTTATTGGTATCCATTTATCTACATATGTCATACACAGATGTAGAATATCCATTTATCTACATATGTCATCTTGAATAATTCCCATTATATTTTTATTTTGATAAACTATTTATTTTTATTTTATTACGAACTTATTTAAAATATTTAATTTTTATATTAAAAAAAACCAACCCGCACTTGGCCAGCGTGGTGAATTAAGGCCTAATCTATCTCGTCAAGAGAGAAGTCCCTATCCCAGCAGTGCGAACGTGAATAGGGGTGTTATTTTATATACAGGGCGTTCCAAAATTATGGGCCATGAAGGGGAAGTACCATATATATCGTTGATAGTGAATTTTGCTCAAAGAAGACTTCATTTTATTTTAAAAAGTAAGTAATTTAATTAATTAATTTACAAAAAAAATGTTTCATGTTTTTTATTTGATTAAAATAATTAATTTCACGTTGTTCCTTTCTTTTAAAATACTATGTTACTTAAGCAGAGTTATTATTTTTTAGCTATTCTTTCGATTGGTATCATAAAAATAGAGTTTTTTTTTCTACATGTAAGTCGGTTCGATTCCCAGACAAAGCAAGTAATTTTTAGAAAATCTATGAATCCAGAATTACTAACTTTTAAAAATAAAATGAAGTCTTCTTTGAGCAAAATTCACTATCTACGATATTTAAGGTACTTCCCCTCCATGGCCCATAACTTTGGGACGCCCTGTATTTATTAGAAAGGTACAATTATTTAATGTTTACAATAAATAATATATTTATTAGAAAGGTACATTATTTATTGTTTACATATTGGATACTCGGTAAAAATAAGAACAAAAAATTACGGAATATTTTCTTTGTAATAAATATTATGGAAATCTATACTACAATTATCAAGCTGAGGAGATTGCTTGTTTATTTGTTTGAACGTGCTACTCAGGAACCGCGGGTCCGATTTAAAATATGATTTCAGTATTGGATAGTAAAATGATCGAAAAAGGCTATAAAACATAAACTAGTAAATAACGTAAAAACGCAAGCGCAGCTGTCGGCGGGTCGGCAAGTTAGTCATAATCTAAAAAAATCATAGGCATAATTACATTTAGTCGTTGGACGGTTTCACCAAAAAAAGTTGCCTTGTTGTTTTTTAATTAGGATAGATAACTTTAGATATGCAATCCACATCCTACAGCATAACCTCCAAATAAATAAGGTAAAACAAGATGACAATGATGTGGTACAATTCTTAGGCCAGCAACATTTGGTACAATTCTTAGGCCAGCAACAACAATAATTGACCGTTATCAATAAAAATAACAATTGATCGTTATCAACGGATCAACTTATGTCGGTCGTAGTATCGCAATAACACATACACGCACACTAACAGCGTTTTTACAGCAATTGACAGTCCCACACACTGACATTTTACGAAATATTTCTATATTTTATTCAAGAACAACCGACATAGGTCCGACCTCGACAAGCGCTCGCGCGGTACTAAATGGAAAAAGCCGGCTGAATGAAAAAACTACTAAATTATGGTAGTTTTATTTTATTCATAAAAAATTACCAAAACCGTTCTACAAATTAAAATTAATATCATAGTTTAAGCAAATGTTGATAAATATTTTGATATAAATATGACGTCCCATTGATTTAGAACTTCGGAGTTATTGAGGTTTGTTTCGAAGCATTTTCGGTCGATATTAAATTCGGTATATCTTTAGAATAAAAGCATTTAACGAAAATGTACTCTACTCTAAATGAAGAATAGGATATACGTAACATAATAAAAAATAGTTTTATCGCCCATATTCATTAGAATCTACAAATTAGAGCTGAGAAAACAGGTCTTCGAGCGTTTTTTACGAAACATGTATCCGGAGAATGATTATTACTCAATATATAAACAAGTTATCTAAAATGTTTCTTACTACTTTTGTAGAGGAGAAAACGAACTATTATAAATGTAATTGTAATATCAAACAACTAACGCAAACCATAGAATTAGGACGAGAAAACCGAACAATTTCGCGATTTCACGTAATAGGCCTCTTAACGAGTGAAGCGATTTGTATTTATTTTGTCACACGTATTTTTATCAACTTGTGAAGTGAAAGTTCTGTTATAAGAAACAATATTGTATATATTTTAAGGGCTGTGGATTTTGTTAAATAAATAAATAAAAAAATTAAAAATAAAATAAATAAAAGAAAGTAAAAGGGCCATGCCCTGCAGATACAGTACATTCTCAAAGCATAAAATAAATATATATATTGCTGGACAATTCACACAGCAACATCTAGCCCCATGGTAAGCTCGACGCTTGTGTTACGGGTGCTAGATTTCTGATATTCTAAATATAATATACATACATAGATATACAGGGTGTCCCAAAGTTATGGGCCATGGAGGGGAAGTACCTTAAATATCGTAGATAGTGAATTTTGCTCAAAGAAGACTTCATTTTATTTTTAAAAGTAAGTATTTCTGCATTCATAGATTTTCTAAAAATTACTTGCTTTGTCTGGGAATCGAACCGACTCACATGTGGAAAAAAATTTACTCTACTTTTATGATACCAATCGAAAGAATAACTAAAAAATAATAACTCTGCTTAAGTAACATAGTATTTTAAAAGAAAGGAACAACATAAATAAATTATTTTAATCAAATAAAAAACATGAAATATTTTTTTTTGTAAATTAATTAATTAAATGCTTAAAATGTGATCCCTCTTGTCTTAAGAATCTTCGCCAATCTTCTTGTGACCCGGCTGCCTGTTGATTTTCTAATCATTTTATGGTGAACACTCAATGTGATATGGCACAATTCTGTTTGCAACTCGATCATTTGAACTTGACTCAATTATTTTATGTTGTTCCTTTCTTTTAAAATACTATGTTACTTAAGCAAAGTTATTATTTTTTAGCTATTCTTTCGATTGGTATCATAAAAGTAGAGTAATTTTTTTTCCACATGTAGGTAAGTCGGTTCGATTCCCAGACAAAGCAAGTAATTTTTAGAAAATCTATGAATGCAGAATTACTTACTTTTAAAAATAAAATGAAGTCTTCTTTGAGCAAAATTCACTATCTACGATATTTAAGGTACTTCCCCTCCATGGCCCATAACTTTGGGACACCCGGTATATGTTTTATTACACATATAAAACACGTGGAACAAATACCTGCAAATCGTAAAAAATTTGCTCTGCGGAAATCGAGCCCACAACCTCCCGCGTCGCAAGCAGGCCTTCGTCCGCTGCGCCACAAAGTCAAGTATTCACATGAAGGACCAGCTTTACCCAATCGTTAGTTCTGAAAGGTTCTAAGGAAACAAAGATATAGAAAAATAAAGTTGACTAGAGAACACCCATTCTTTGTTGAAGTCGATATAAAAACAATAAGCAACTTTATGCCCATTTCAGTTATGGAATTAATTGCAGGATATCCGAAACTTCTAGTTCGAAAGTTGGAAAGGCCTCACCCTGGACACACCCCACAGTGATTATGTCGAATAGCCGACATCCGACTGAAAGGAGGCAATCGTTTGGCTTATTGCTTGTTCTGGCGGTTCACTTAAGGAGACGGTAGATGTCGCTAGTGCCCTTCACTTTATAAAAGAATGACATAAATACAATATTGTACGTTTTGGCAAGGTTTTGTCGTTTTGAAAATTGTCAAATGAAAATTAAGGCGTTCAAACTTTAGTTACTTTGAATTATTTTCTTAATTAAGTTTTATAGGCTTTGCCCGCATTTTAATATAATGTTATCGTGGTAAAAGGTAGCCTATGTGTTATTCTGATCTACATAATACCTACTAAAAATGTTGATGGACAATTTACACAGCAATAATTAATTCCGTAGTAATTACGTGTACTTGTAATTACCTCATAATCTTTAGCATTTATTTTATACTAGCTTTTGACCTTTCCACCAATTTTCAGCCAAATCGAGTGAGCCGTTTTTGAGTTAATGTAACAAACACGACTTTTTAATTTTTTTTTATTTATAGAGATTTTTTTGTATTTATAGTCGAGAACTAATCAGAAAGACTCGGTTATGTTTGCGGCACTAGTTACACACATTGTTCCCTAAAAATTACCTACCCCTATTACGACAGTAGGTACTAAGGGAGTGTTTGTTTGGGCTCCCTACCTTACTGTGGTAGGGAAAATGCGGTGTTTTTTATCCAAATGGTTAGGGTAATATTAATATAGTACATGAGCAACGAATAGTAAATTGAAGAAAAATATTTTGTGAAATCCAGGGTTACTGAACTCGTTTGGATTGTTCCAATTCAGTCTGATGATATTTGCTTTATTTTCAACATTTATTTTCTACATTATTATGTCTCTAGAAATCGAATTCGGTAATATCGTAAAAGTGCCGGTTTATGGCAAAAACATAAGGATTGATTTTGTATAAAATTACGATTTCTATAAATGAAAATACTCAGCCTCATTTTGTTGGTAACAATGGCCTGTAAAGATTACTGGTAAATTTACAAAACATTATTTTAAAGAAACCGAAAATATAGGTGGAGATTGGAATACTTATTTTAATTTAATTACAATATTCTATTTGTTTTAAACACGTAATTCTTGTAATAGCTATGTGTATATTGCAACGAATTGCAAGTCAACTGATCCGGATTTTTGCTAACAGCGCCGTGAATGCGGGTGTTCGACAATTTCCTGAGGAGCACGAGTTTGGGGCTTATCCGGATTCTGGCGAGTCAGTGACGCCGTGGCGAGATGGGCGTCGGGAACCGGAACGGGTGTGCGTGGAGATGTCTTTTAGAAAGAAAGAAAGAAAATACTACAATTTTTTATCAGATTAACAGACACACACATATACTACATAAAAAAACACATAAAGGTTTTAACTTTAGGTAACAAAAGGTACTTTTAACTACAATCTAAAATAAGTCTGGATCGAATAACGATGTACAGGGATGTAACAAATCAGTTTTGTTAGGTTAAAAACCTCTGCGCAGCGAGCGTAGGTCCACCTACGAATAAAGTGGTTGCGAGTTCGATTCCCGACTCGGGAAACAAAATTTAGTACGATCTGCAAATATTTTCCATCTGTTATCTATGTATAATAAGTATATTTATTATTATTAAATATATCAGAAATCTAGCATTCTTAGTAAGCTTATAGCTAAGCAATAAATGTGAATCTTAATACTTAAATAAATTAATAATTATAAAAACCATAGAAGACAGGTCCACAGTTTCCCTGTCTTCCAAGGCAGAGGCACATCGGCGTAAATCTTCGTTTGTCGCCGTTCGCCACGCCATCTGTTTGTAGGTTCCGATTCAAGGATACCAATGTATTTTTACTGGATGCCGGCAGATTTATGGCGAATAGATTAAGGAGTTTTTTTAATGCAAATGTCGTGATCTCTTTGTAATGGCTGCCGTTTTGGCTCGGTGTTTTTACGTTGTTTTAATCCTGATATCTTTTTTAAATGCGGATAAGTTTATGCGGGTTAAGCATAATCCATTAGCGTATGCGGGAGTATTAAAAAACTGAAAATCCAAAGCCGCACTTAAAGATTATAAACATTTATAAAGAGGATCTACGTGCTTGTTTTTATATAAAAAAAACTATAATATAACTATAAGTCCACAAAAGTCCCACAAAATAGTTAAATTTACTTGAATTTGCTCATTACAAATTCTAGGAACATATTAAACTCGTATTGAATTTCATTACGATATCCAGACAATACCACATTGTTATCAAAAGTGGTCATATTTTACATTATTATTGCGGATCATCCACAAAACTAGAGCTGTGGATAATAATATTGAAATCGAATAATGAAAGCAAAAGGTATTATTTTTAAGAATAAGCCGTATTGGCTTAGTGGGAGCACAATCTACTTTCGTTCCCTCCGATCGTGTGAAAGCTAGAATATATATAAGAGAAAGTCGTGTTTGTTACAATATTCATAACTCAACAACGGCCGAAAATTTGTGTAGAGATAGCTCAGAAGCAGAATACGGTCATAGGACATAGGATACTTTTTAAAGCGGGAAAATATTAGAACGCAGGCGAAGCCTAGGGCAGCAAGCTAGTAAATAATAAAACAGATTTTTAATATGTACAGGACACGGCTCTAGTCGTCTCATTAATACCAAACCACCAAAACTGGCCGAGATGCATGAGCTGCAATGCAATCAGTACAGTTCGCAAAAAAATCTGCATTGTTTTGTGAACAATGTTCATTTGTTATGAACAGTAAACTATTATTTCTGGTTCTGTAATATTTACGTTGCAATAGGGCAGTCAAAGGAGAAGTCTCTGTCCCAGCAGTGGGAACGTAAATAAGAATAAGAATAATTTTATTTAAACTTCTTAAATAACATGAAAATAGGACCTATATTAAACTATAAACTTATACTAAACTAAGGTATAAACTTATACTAAACTAACTTATTTCTATTTTATTACTACTAAAAAGAAACCCTGTTTAAACAACTGATTCCGCCTTACACTAGAACTTATTATCTAATTAGTCTTAAACATAATCTAAACTGTGTTAATTAATTTGCCGTGCAACCAGTACAGAAACTAGAAGGTTTTCACTGCGAACACGGCAAATAGCACACACACGAATCACGGATTTCGCAGAATTCAAACCGTTTCTGACCAAACCATGTCTAAACGTGGGTGATTGGAATCCACAACGTAACAGAGCTAAGCTGAAACAAATTGGCTCCTAGCTCCGACTTGAGATATGTAAATGATTTCAGTCATTTAATGGCAAATTGATTTAGACTCCACACAACCTATATTTTAATTTAAAAAAAAGGTCCTATAAAAAACTATTCAAAATGAACAAGAAAAATATAATTAGTTGCCGTTATTTTTATAGTTCACTAGCTATTTGCTTTTATTAGAAGTGTTTCCCAAAATTGTAAAATAGATAAAAAAGGAAATATATTCAAATGCAGCAAAGTGCGAGCGGAAAGCTAATAATAAATTGTACTTAAGTATCTATATTTCAATCACGAAATTGCTTTCTTTAAAACACTCCGCCTTTAAACTGTCCAAAATTAATTTAATAGCCATCGAAGTATTTTCGCGAATTTCCAAGATGGCTCTTAGGTTATTACAATTCTTATCTTTGAAAGAACAGACGAAGTAACCCTATGTCTTTGTATCTTCAACTTCGCAAAGTTTCGTCGCTGCCAATTTAAATTAAACTTAAATTAAATATCATTTTACAACGTTATCAGTTTAATAAAGTTTATATTTTTAAAACTTGAAACGAGAAAACTTTCATAACTAGATGTTATAATAATTTTACCAGTGATTTCGTTTGTTTTCTGGATGAATTTAAATTTTCCTCAAAATTAATTTGTAAATAGTTTGAAAACAGGTTATTTTCGAAGTATTAATTAGATCGTCTGTGGTAAGTATAAATACTGATAATGATGATTTATTTACTTAACATAATGTAAAGCTATACCTACTACACATAAACTAAAACTTGTTAAAGCTAGTGCCTATTACAGCACGTAAAGCAAAAAGATATGTATTTTTATAGGGACGAAAGCAGATATTTCCCAGCGGTCGTACTGAATAAGGTGCATAAAACGTACGCCAAGATTGCATACGAGTAAATATTTGAAATGTAAACATGGCGAAGTTTATATTTCACACGTGACTTGAAAGTTGAATACGTCCTTTGACTTAATAAGCTCCTTTCAACAGCAACTATTTTATTTTATCTATTTCTATTTGTTAATCGATTTACTGCGATCACTAATCCATCTGATAAAAAAGTGTGGAAATCTGTAAAAGCAAATATAATAACGTTTTATATGCTTCTAAATTCATTACAATCAATGATTTTATATAGTACTATAAAAAATCATTGATTACAATTAAAGAATTTAGAATCTATGGATAGCATAGTCTGTCAAGTTCCGCCAGAGATAATTCTTGTCATGTCTATGTATATTTGAGTAATTATATCTTCTGTTATGTTTTTCTTCTAACTATTTAATGTCAGATTATTTTGATATCATTTTACACGTATTTAAATAATTATATTTCAGCCTAATTATATACGATATACCTATTTACATAAATTAAGTAGCTTCACTTAAGAATACGAATGAGCTCGACATCTTTAAAGACACCACAACAAAAAGCAGACGAATACAATGCACACCAACACACAGAGAATTCAGAACAACCAGACCTCAGAGAAGAGAAGACAAATGACTCTAAAGAAGGCCAGAATGAAAAAACACAGAACGAAGTAGTATTAAACATGGATGATGAGAATTTGAAGACAGCGTACAGTAATAAGAACTTTGTTGTATTTGATGTTCATAATGTTGTTCATGTACCTACAAAACGGAAAGTTCACTCAACGTTGGTGTATTTTGGAGACATGGGACGAAACAGTAAGTTTCAGCATATTAGAAAAATGGTATAGAAAAACATACTAGATCACAACGTGACCTTGCTCCTCGAGTGGTAATCATATTATAGCATAATCCTCGATAGCTTAGTGGTAGCGCAACCAGGGCTAAGCTGGAAGGCGTGGTTTCGACTCTCAATCGAGGACTAATGTTGTGATCTTGTAATTTTTTCTATACCATTTTTCTAATAATTAGAGAACCTATGACAGATTATGCATTAATTCACCACAATACTTAGGGTTGGTGAATGTTACCATGTTCTTGAAACACTTCAAGAAGAAGAATTCAGATATTTTGTTTCAGTAAGAAAATAAACAAATTCTCTCTCTTTACTTTTATTTGCGGATTATGTATAATCAAATAATACATAGGATTTAAGACGCTACTAATTTGGTACCATGTAATGTACCAAATTTTCACCAATAAATACTATCTATCTATCTATTTAAATCACTACGCATACTAAGCGTGTCGGTGATCACTGTAAGTTGGTACAGTATACAACTACGCTGCTGCCCGTCTTATACCACGATGCCCGGTAGAGATGAGGTGGTACTATTTTTAGACAAACACCACACTGCACATGGGACATAATATATCTTTAATTATTTGTAAGTATTTTAATTTTAATTATGTTGTTTAGATTTTGAACCAAGCGGACCACCGTTGGATTATCAACCGGATAGGAACGATTTCATTCGACTTGTTATGATACTTCTCTTTATTATGCTAATTACCACTGCCCTTTGTGTAGGCACGATAATGTACGTGTAAGTACTTACTTTTTCATCTAACCCCGTGATAATAGTAAGTAAAATATACATATACTCGTATTTATTAGACATAAAATTAATTTATAAAAAAATATAGTGATCCAGGCTAATCTTGCATTGGCTAATAATGCATGTTCATCAAAATGTTCCAAAACTTAATTAAATATTTGTATGCCCACCTGGGCGCGACATGGCTGTACAAAACTATTTTTTAAGATCATTAATGTAACCTATGTTTCATACAAATAAATATTTATGATTTATGCATATCCAGTGTGAGATAACTATTTGTCAAAACTTATTACATTACTTAATTAGCATGCAAAATCTGTAAGCTCAAAACTAGTGTTAAGGTTAATAGATGTTTGATATAAAATAATTATTATTTGGTATTATAAAAGTAGTTTTTTGGAATATGATCGTTCGTAGATACATACATTAGTTTTTGTAAGTAAATAAATAATCTGTGATTTTGTTTTCAGCGACGCGATGAGTCAATTTTTTAAAGATTTTAGATTACCACTTTTGATTGTTGGAATGTAAGTACATAATTATGAAGCCCCATACAATGATAAGTTATAAATAAATAAATTAAAATAAATAATGCTGGAAAATTCATAGATATCTGGCCTCGTGGTAGTAGTAGCTCGAATTCAGTTACGGATGCTAGATTTCTGATATATTTATTTAATGGAATATAAGTATCTACATATACAAGGATAGAATTAAGTATTTACATAGAAAACAACCAAAGACTCGGGACAAATTAAAAATCATAATAAATATCATGTTATAAAAAATCTCTCTCTCAGACTTATTGACTATTGAATTTACTGACGTATAAATTAGATGAATAAGGCCTTCATTTTGTTTTTTCAGTGTCATAACACTCATCACATCGTATGCGATAACGTGCTCTGCGTGTGCGAGATCTTTTCCTTGTAATATTATATTTCTATTTGTAGCGGTAAGGATGAAATTATAAGAATATTTTTCACTATACCACAGAACATAATATATTAAAAAAAAATATGTTTTAGAATAGCACAAAGAAACTAAGGTTTGTATGAGCAAAATAGCCTTTAGTACGTAAGTGCTAAATTAAAACATACAGGTAGAGAACTACTTAAAATATAAGGGTTCGACTCCCAGTCAAGGATCAAGGTTATGTTGATCTTGTAATTTTTTCTATACCATTTTCTAATTATTAAAACTTAAGTGAGAGTAAATCACTATGAAATAAATATAAGTAGAAGAACTAAAATAAATGACGAATCACTGAATAAACATAAATTACTGTCACAAAATGGTTTTGTTTTGTGGTAAAGAATTATTAGCAAAATTCTACTAAAAAGTAGGTAAATAGTTGTTATAATAATTAAATCTTGCAGGTTATCGGAATGATCTTAGTGTGTGGCGTTGTGACGGTGCGCTACAAGACTGAGATCGTGATGTTGGCAGTCCTAGCCACCGCTGGCGTGGTGATTGTGTGTGTTTGCTTAGCGTTCACAAGCGTTAGTACTTATTGTTTGTAAGTAGTAAGCTTGCACCAACCAAAGAGATTTTAACCACGGGACATTATTTGAAATGGCAATGGACATCATATAGCAAGTTATAGAGGATGGCCGAAATTACAAAAACAAATTTCTGATTTGAAATAATTTTTAAAAATAAATTTGCTATTGTAAATATTTTCTTTGTTCCAGTTTGATTTCACTTCTTGGATTTTATACCTGGTAGTGATTGGGGCGGCTATAGGTTTTGCAAGTTTGGGATTTGGAATCTACACTTTGATCACGGGAAATTACATTAAATGGTTACGATTGGTCATATTAATAGCTGGGACGCTTGTGGAATCATTGGTATGTTTCGATTTTTAATTACTGATTACTTATTGATTTTTTTTAAGTAAATACTAAGAATATACAAACAGCACAAATCAAAAGCAATAGACAATATAACAATTTGTCGAAAACGAAGTTATTTACCAAATGATTTGTCATGGAGATAAATGAATAAATATTGCTGGACAATTCATACAGCAACATCTAGCCCCGTGGTAAGCTCAAAGCTTGTGTTACGGGTGCTAGATTTCATAGACCGTATCGAGGGTGGTCTTATATGTATATGTACTTAGATGCCTTACTTTCAGGTGCTTATAGCGGAACTGCAGATGGTTCTAGGCGGTAAAGCAGTGGAAATAGGAGAAGATGATTACGCTTTGGCAGCCTATATGCTCTACACTTCAATAATAGACATCTTTATAAAGCTAGTTAAAATATTAGGGATACTGGATAGCTAGCGTTAATTGCAGAATACATCTTTAAAGTTTAACGGTAAGCCCATCGATTTTAAAAACATAGCATGACTATAATTTTGATTTATTTCTAATGCTTTTCGCTCACGGATTTGCCTGCCTTTTATAAGTTAAATAGCAGCATTATATATTTACTGGTTTTTGTGTTCTTAGATTACTTAGGTATTTGAACTTTTATTGTTTAAAATTCAAAGTAGTTTTCTACATTTGATATAAATAATTATCAATAAATCATATTTTAATAGCAGCCTTTTTTAATTAATGTCTTATCTATCGTGTTATCTTAAACACATTGTTTAATCAACCACAGACGTAGATGAATTGTTACTTCCAGGTTCATACTGTAATTAGGTATACGCATTTCATTTACATCATTATTCTGTGCAATGATACGTCGTGTCTTTGTCGTCGTCACGATTTTATGTTTTTTATGCTTTTCCGAAGCCCGACTCAATAAATAATAAGAAAATGGTAAACGTAACCTTGGTCCTCGAGTAGGAGTCGAACCCACGCCACCCATTTTAGCCCTGGTTGCGCTAACCACAACGCTATCGAGGAGTTACATTAGAGCTCGAATTTATCCCATACTTGATATCTTCCGTTAAGCACTGATAGCGCCGTCTATCACTTTTGTAAACTTTCAATCAACCGACTCAAGAAGCCAACATGAACGCTGAAGTTAATTTCTGAATAAACATACAAAAACTTAACCAACAACTTCTCCTGAACAATCTCATTCCTTTTCCCTGAAACAATATCGCACAGTAAATAAAACTTTATCGATAAAGAAATGTATGAGGGAATCAATCGTCTGCCGTAGACTGTATGATGGATCGGCCCAATGAAATATCGCTGCGGAACTCTAAATCGCCTAATCCATCTTTCGTTTCAATAGAGACGGTTACTTTGGATTTTTACTGTAGCTTGAGAGCTTGAGTGATTGAAATATTATTTTACACCACAAAAGAGGATTGACCTTTTCACAGTAGGGTAAAGGATAGAGGGGTCAAATATTGGTGATGGCTAAAAATAGAACGGGATATCTTATCTAATCTTTATATTTCTGTCTATTACATCAGCATTAATTCACCATGCTTGCCTAGTGCGGGTTGTTGAAAGTTCATGTTAATATAAGAAAAAAAAACTCTTTTAAAACTAGGTATAAATTCTCGTAATGCAAAACAAACCGTGATTCTTCTTAACAAGTTATGGCGCGGTTGGCTCGGAATGGTGAAATCTGCTGCGAGATATATGAAAGAGGAAATTGAATCTTGAAGGTTCGCCTCACCCGGGCTTCGGTCGCTTCCCAAGAGCTGTACTTTGGTAGAATTCTTTTATATTTTATATTAAGACTCGTCCTATATCAGCTTTATCATCAGAAAATTTTACTTTTTAATATTTTAATTATTACAAAGCGTATCATCATCGTCATTAATATCCATACGTCTCACATTAAGCACAGATCCTCCGAAGTAAAATCGATAAAGAAATGTATGATCCCTCATACATCCAAGATAATTTACACAGCCCCGTGGTAAGCTCGAAGCTTGTGTTGCGGATGCTAGATAATCTGATACACTTAATAGAATATACATAGTAGATACATAATTTGCTGCATCTTCTGGTATATATTAATCCATTGGTCTGTTTGACAAAGTTCACGGGAAGAAATGGGTGGTACTATTCTTACAGTGGCATCACACTTAATAATTATTTAACTTGATTTGTCCAATCAATCCAAGTAATCATTACGAAATACATAACAATTATCATTGATTTTTTTACCTTTCTACGTTCAATGTAGTTCTGCTAGAAACCAGATATTCTGTAGTCGCTTAACTTTTTGTACTTGATGCAATTTTCATTCGCAGTTCGCCAAGAAATGTAAGATATTACTGTGGGGTCTTTTGGTGACTCAGAAACGACTTGAGAAAATGTTCCATAGAGAGGACCCGCATTTTGTAAAAAAGGTTTTACGCGGAAACTAACTTTACTCGCTATGATTAATTTACAACGTTGTAATGGTTTTTACGGCGGCAAAAAGTTCGTTATTTCGATTGTATCGTACCTATTTGTAGTTTACCTACTCTTCCCACACGATAACGGTGATTGCCATACGCACTTTAAGTTAGTTAAGTTGGGCTTATGAATCCGAAGGTCGTGAGTTCGAACCCTGACTCACACCTATAAATTCACAAGTCACTTTATAAGAGCTCTAATAAAAGTCATCGTCATAATTAGATACGGAGCAGGAGAGTATTACTCGTAAATCAAACTAAATTGTATTAATGTATCGAGTATTAATTAGTGTCGCTTCTGTCGCCTCGAGGACTTAGTTTCGTATCGGTATTCGCGTTACTCACTCGTATGTTGGTACCTTGGTATTTTCAAGCCAAGCAAACGAGAATGCATTGAATAAACCGACGAATAAATGAAATTTATTTCGTTTATTCGTAAATGTCTTGTTTGGGCGCAAGATTTTGATTACTTATTATTTGTGGTACCTTGCATTACGTGCTTTTCAATGATACGTGACGCTAAGTAAATCTAAGATTTAAGATTTTCAAGATTTATGTTATTTATTTCCATAAAATTCTAAAGATCACTTGGACTTGAATCTAATGCAGTGCATGCAATGTGGTGATTGTTTTTAAGTAGATAATCGCGTCGTGTGTTCGCATTATAACCACACGATGCAGGCAACGAGGTAATATAGCATAGAAAATTTTAATTTAAATAGAATATAAATCAAAATATATGCCCCATAAGACTAGGTATAGAATGTGCTAACCTTAACTCAAGTCGCGCCCTCCACTCGGCCAGGTCCCCAGGGCTCTTATTAGGTTAAAGCGACAGAATATTACATTCGAAGCGCCCTGCCATAATATTAGAGCAGGAGATAATATGCCTAATATTACCTGAAGGAATACATTTATTTTTATATCGGAAATAACTTACGTAAACGTAAACTATGACGATATTTATATCCGATGTTTCTGTTTTTAATAAGAAAAAATCAATATCAACCGCGAGAACCTCTCAGACTTGCGCGAGCGTCGTTGAATGCGTGTAACAAAATTGAGAAGCTTATATTTAATTAAAATAAACTGTGTTCTTCTTTGGAGAGAAGAAGTATTACTTCTATTTATAGGACTTAACAGAAAGGAAGGAATTAAACAATTCACTTTAAAGTCAGGACCTGTATTTCTATGATGATGGTGATGACTTAAAATTGACTTTTGACTGGCCAAGGTTTATTGTGTTGCCGAATGTTTTTGTTTGAGCCAGAGTGGTCGGAGATCTGGATAAAACACGAAAAGCAGTGGGACAACATAGGTTAAATAATAATAATATATTTCTGTTAATGACTCCTATACTTGTCGCTTGGTGTGTTCATCGATAGCTAGAAATTAGAACTCAGGTTGCTGATGAGAGCCTTGATGGAATTTACACTTCGCTACTGGTTATCAATGAATTGACTAATTAAATATTAGTAATTAATAAAATGGATTTGCTTTAAAAGTATAAGATGAGTATTTTAATTATTTGTTTTGATGAAACAGAGGCGTCAACTTTAGTCATAGTTATAATTAATAGTACAAGATCTACTGCAATTATCTTCAAGAAAAACATTGTTTTATGTTATTTCAACAAAAATTGCATTATTTTTAAATGCTTTTCTGATAACTCGAGAAAATAAGGCGAAAATACTAAACAACTTTGAATTACATCGCTATTCAGTCAAAAAATGTACAAACACATTTCAGAGATGTTTCAACTCTTTTATCGTAATGAGAATGTTCAGTTCTGTTATATTTCTAAAAAGACTTGAAATACTAAAATGTTCTCTGAAAGATAGAAAAGGAGATAATAAAACTGTAAAAAATGCATCTCATTTGCAAAACTAAGCTCTCTCAAAGCTTTGTGTGGGCCGAAAGTGTTAGGGTTCTTTTTTTAAAGAAACAAGACGTTTATGAATAAATATATATCGGACAATTCAAACAGCAACATCTTTACACATCCATCTTTTCTTTGGCCAACCTCTCCTTACATACCCATCTATTCTCATACTTAACGCTCTTCTCGTCACATGACTTCCATTCCTTCTCATTATATGACCATACCAAGGAAATACATACAGAAACCACTTAGTAACAGACGACAATTTAATAAACGTCTCTGAGTTTCTACTGCAGTCATATCAAAAAGTTAAATCTACTTTAGGTAAATTAAAAACCTATTCCTATAAAGCAAACAGCTCACGAAATAGGCCCGTAAAATTTTCAATTCAACTGAGTGCTTCAAAAAAGCCCGCATCAACTTTAGACGGAACCCATTTTGTTTTTTTTTCGTTCGCGCTTGACCAGAGTTTGTTTTTAGTCTAGGGAACGGTGAACTTGATGCTTTATTTGCTGTGAACTAAGGCCTTTTACATTCTAAATTACGTTAAAAGATATAGCAACTGTTTTCTGTCTCAGGCACTAAATATAACTTTTTTCTAAATTGTTAAATGAATTTAGCGTAGGTTTGTTACATTTGTTTTTATCAGATGTTGCAAATTATTTAAAAAATATTTTCTAAATCTCCAATCGTTACGTATCTTTGCACGAGTTTAACTTTCCCGGGTTGTTAATGATCATCCCGCGGGAATAATGTAAAGCAGCTTTTTGTGTTTTATATTATTTTTAAATGTACCCAAGCCATATTTATATTCAAGTTTCATCAAAATACATTCAGTAGTGTTTGCGTAAAAGATTGCGCGTCATAAGCAACTTAATATTTTTTTGTTTTCATAATAAAATTTTATTTGAAGTAGAAATAAATTTGCAAGAAATTAAACAAAAAGTCGCTCGTCTATTAATTTTTGTTCATTTAAACTCTATTTAAGTACAAATCGAGCCTTAAAAACATGCTCTTTGCTTCCTGAAATTTCAAATATAAATAGGTGTAAAGCTCTATAACGAGTTGAACTCGGTTATTAATTCGTTTATTGCGATCCAATGGGATGTGATCCGCCCATTAGAAGCTCGTTTGGAGCGTGGGACAGAAATTCATATTGGCAACCGTTTGTCATTCGTCTGGCGGGAATAACCCCAGATGCGCGCGAAGGCAGATTAGTTAGTTTTAGGTATTTAATTTAGACAACAATCGATCTTGATTTGGAATTTTATCTCAACAAACCGATGCTGAAGGTATTATATAATTACTATTATTAATTAATTACTACTCGTATTATGTTAGTGTTGACACTCATTAATCAAATATAGAAACAAAATGATAAGTACCTTTTCAGTTTTAATGTGTTTGCACACACAAAAACATTATGGTTATCTAAGTTGTGTATTTTTGCACCGTTGTGTACTCAAGTATTTTCTTTTCATCATTTCTGCATGCATTATATGGTAGCATATATCTACGTAATATACACACACACTGATGATCGATTATAAGTTTCGAATTTAGAGTAATTTGAGTTAACAGTTACTTTAAAATCGTACGGAAATTAGCTGTAGAAATTTTCCTGCTCTAAAAAGCTCGCAATCAAATTGATAAAGGTGGCCTGACAAAAATGCTAAGATTCATTTCTGAAAAACTTCCGGGGAGCTTCTTTTCTTGAGAAACTAAAACAGAAAAAGTAGGAATAAGAAACAGTGCTATAAATCAGTATCCAATCTGCCTATTTCTTATTCTACGAGTATTACGCCGTATAAATTCATTTCACCCGGGTAACGCTTATGCGACTTTTTTACCCAGAACCGGCAGTCACGTTAAACTATCCGGTCCTTTGTTCCTTTTTCCTTTACCCGGATTCTTTTATCACTGTTATTATTGCATTTCTAACTCAGAGAATCTATGGAAAAGGAATGATTTGGTTGACGATATTCATTTTTTGTTTCTTTTCTTTATACGTTCTGAAGGATAATATAATAATTAATAAATATTGCTGGACAATACATACATAGAAATCTACCCTTGTGGTAAGATCAAAGCTTATGTTTTACAGGTGTTGGAGCAATTGGTGATAAAACTTATGCTGTCCATTTGAACTACTAGTACTTTATACTGTGCTAGTGGTAATGGGTTCTACTAAATACTAGCTTGCTTTATCTTACATTATAATTCACAACATAACAATCCTTATGTCAGACTGATAATCAAGAGTATCGCCAATAAAACCCATAAATTGGTTCATTTTCACGTTTTGATAAAATTTATATTGTCTTGTCCACATTTACTAAAACTAGCAGAACTCTACACATTCATTGCCATTTCTATCATGTCCAGGTTTACCTTACATTTCTTGTTCAACTAAAGTACTCGATAGATTGGGATCGAGACGATACAAATCGTGCCTCGTTCGAAATGGGACAGTGCCGCTAAATCAAATTACTCCACGACCAACTGCTACTTGAAGAGTTAGTTTCGGGGAGTTTTCTGTTAACGATCATCATCATATCAGCCGTCAGACGTCCACTGCTAGAGGGCATATTTCATTCAGGGATAGGCCTCCGTTAATTGTAAAGTTGGCAAGAACAACAGTTTCAATTTAAATTTAAGACGAAAAATAGACAGAACTCATTTACGAATAGACCTACAGTCAATAACTAAAATCTTATTCCTAATAAACTCAACCCAATTCAGATACGTGCTGCTATCATAGCAGCTTTTAAAAACAGTTATTGAAATCACAGCTTTGTCTCTAACGTGAGCACAGGCACAGGTAAAACTTTCTTCAATATATGAGTTTTATCACGTTTTCTCGGAAACGTGACTACCGCTCAATGGTACGTACAACTTTATAAATAACGAGGTTTATTTTCAAATAGCTAATAACTTGAAATATGACTCAGAGCCAGTATTATGATTTGCTGGGATTTTAAACATGGTTCTTCGTCGTTACTATGAGTAACTAGGTAGTAACTTGTTGCACGGCGAGCATTATATTACAGACATACAGCGGAGTCTTACTCTTTATTATAATGCCTATTGAGCCTATGACCCTTTTGGTAATTATAACCCTAAAACACACTAACCTTGTGGAATCAAACAAACCCAGATCCGCGCCGTTAATTAAAACATGATGTAATTAAAATGTTGAATCTAATCCCGGGAATTTGTAATCGTGTTTAACACCGACCCAAAAAATTACCTCTTTCGCAAGAAGAATTCCCTTCCCTTTATTATAATGACCATAAACCAACCAATTAAAACCAACCAAATGCTTACTCATCCAAAATAAATTGATGTAAGCAACAACCCCATTCATCCCCATAAATAACGACCTTCACAAAAAACCATTTTAATTCCAAAATAATTACCCCAATTTATAACCTCAGACGTTTGAAATGGACAAATTTGAGCAGGACGATTACCCGGGTAGCGTGGATTACCGGGTACCCGGGTAGCGTGGCCGGAACCTATCCGTCAACCGGCTCGTCCGGTCCGGGCGCCCTGGCTATCCGGACCTGGATGTAATTTAGCGCGTCATTTCGGAGTCTTGGTGCGTTTAATTTTCGAATGTTACGGTTCAATTGTGATGTTTGGTTTAGGCTCTAATCAACTCATTCAATTCTTGGCAAAATAGCTCGCAGATCTCTGCGACCTCTCCTCGGTGTAGCGCCATACCGAAGAGTAAACTCGCCCGTGACTCATGGGCACTGATAGTGTTAACGCCTACATCATCGATTAATCATACTCTTTAGAGGCACGTGTGCTTTCAAAATCATCGCTCCATGCTGAGATACAGATACTTCTTTCTTGACGAGAGAGATACGCTGGCCAAGGTTGACATTATGACTCATGTCCTTCAAATTTCATAAATCTCAGATGATGTACCTTACGATGTTTGCCTTCACCGTTAGAGCTCGTGTTTCCAGAGCGCACATCCATCCAAGAAGAAAATTCCAGAGGTGCTTGGCGGGGTTAGAACCCACAATATTCGGAACGAAATTCGAGTTTGCTTACAATTAGCCTACTCTATATTAAATGGACCAACTGAAATGGTAATTAAAATTTATGAAACATTCTAAACTTCGTTAATTGTAACCAATTTGCTACCAGTCAATAAGCTACCAATGAATTCTAGTTAGAAATAAACTACGTTATGTTATTGTACGTACATATTGCAATATGTTATTGTTCATGTTAGATTCGCATTACCGTACAGTTGAGGCGATTAAGCACGTCCTATTTTGGACGACAACCAACAAACGCTATTATTCCGCAATGGACGTAAATGGCGCGATTTCGGCAATTAAAGGCTGGCGCTCATTGGAACAATACGGCATTGGCTCGGCTCCATTTTGTAGCGAAGATTTTCGATTAATATGTGAACAAATAACAGTAACACGCACTTAGAAAAAAAAGCTTCTCACCTTCTATAATTTTTTAAATAATATTATTGAATTAATGAATAAATAGTTATTATCATGTTTTATATAAAAATTATCATGTTGATCAAAACTTATATTAAAATAAAATTACTTAACAATTCATAACATCATTAATTTGTTATGACTAAACTATCTTTATTTGTTTTTAACATTATTTGTGTCATTTTAATTAACGTCTTGTTCTATTATTTATAACAGTTCTTACTGCCTACCTTCCTAAAATAAATATAATATACACGAAGAAAGCTTAAACACGCATAGTGTTTGTTGTACAACTACCGATACCTAGTATTAGTATAAAGTACTTTATTACAAAAAGGCGTCGTCAATCCGCAGTTAGCGAGCTATCAATCATCTATGCCGGCGTGCCAGTGGCTTGCCAGTCTGTCTCGATGAGCGACATCCACATATATTCCTCTTGTTTGGTACAACGATGGTGTTTGATCAGGCATTGTGGTGATGCAGATTTTATGCAATATGCACTAAATGGGTGATTCCATAAAGTTATGTCTAACATAAACGGACATTTAGCTAATAGGACACCCATATTTGGAACTGTTAAATCTATACTGAGAGGACGTTATACGGAATTAGATTGTCTAGGCCGAATTCGTGCTTACTCAAGTCAAGTCTTAGTTGGCAGTGTAGCGTTATACCAATAGTACTGACATAGAGATGTTGGAAGTAGCATCTATTTTTATACCCTGAAACGCAATAAATTTAACCCGTAGTACAATCTTTATTCATTTATTTATTGTATTGGAGCGTTTAGTTAATAACCACGATCACCAGGCGGGTTAGTTATCGCAGTAAGTTTGTACAGAATATTAAAATAATACACAAAATAGTAATCTCAAGTGGAAAAGCTTCAATCAAAAAGACAATTGAATAACACAATCAATTCCTACCGACAGCGAATAGGAAGATTTATTCACCCATACACCCATTCCGTAATCGCATTTATTATTGGAGACGGAAAATGGAATCTAACACAAACGAAAGGGTGCTAGGAAAATTGCTCTTTCTATAAAGGGCAATCAGGTTCTAAGGAAAATTAGAGAAACGAAATCGGGGGTTGATGAAGTGAATCAAAATCTATGCGAATTTTTTGTGATGTTCCTGAGTAAATTTTGGATTTTATAAATTGAAGTCGATCTAAATACTTTAGACGAAGAAAATTTACAAGACTATTAAATAAAAATATTAAGATACTCAAAAGAGAACATTATTAAGCTCTTCATAAAAAACTTTATATTAAATGTACGTATGTAGGTAAAAACCTTAATAATATGTAAACAACTTTTAATATGTTCTGTCGTTGGCCATATTAATTTTTAATTTCATTAATGAACTTTTCATCAATCCACCACTTTTATGCGTGGGTCTAATTCTTCTCTTGTTTTGGTTAGCTGTCGCTATTCTGAAACTGAATAAAACAGTGGTTAGCTACAGCAATCTTCCCATCTCTCCGAAGAAGCGCCTAGCAAAAGCCCAGATGATCTCATAAAATATCACCACAAACAGACAACATAACCCTATTCTTTCGATAAAGAATTCTTTCTGAAATCAAATTAAAATTACGTAATCGATTCAAACGGGGGAATTCTAATATTCAATATCCGAGATTCCCCGAAGGATTGTAGTAAATATCTCTGATTTATTCGACTTTCTCAAAGAACCGAGAAGCGAACAAATTATTGTATTGTAATATCGAAATTTGTTACGTACTTTTCGCATGACGAAACATTTCCATTTTAGATTATTTATAAATGATTTCTAGTTATATTCTCAACTAAAAATAGATGGGGCCAAACATGGGCTAAACTAAACCAATTTGTAGAGAAATAATTAAAACTGAAAGTATGCTATTAGTTTTGTTTTAAAACAGTTGATGATTAAATTTTTGGTGACAAATTTGTATATACATTATAATTATAGCAAGTCGCCTCAAAATATTGTTTTTATCTAAATGGAAAATTCAAAATCGATTCTCAACTAAACCAACACGTTACATAAGTTAAATTTATAAAAAGTGTGAACATAAAAAGGAAATGTATATCACTTCATAAGGTTAGACTTTATTTGATACTCAAAGCCTTGCGAAATTGTAAATTAGTTTTCTAATTTATGTTTAGTGGTTCAAAATTAACTGCGTGTTAATCGCTGAACAATACAAAAGCTCGCTCCATCGAAATTATTATGCAAATCGATTGAGTGGAAATTCTAGACTGAACCACAAATACAAACCCACGATTGCACCCATGCATACGGAATTATAACTTCATTGGCGATCGCTTTTCAATTGTGTGGGTGGATTTAATAGAATACGTTGTCCGAAAATTGGTGAAAAGGTAAAGACAAACATACATCCATTATAACGCGGGCGAAGCATAGGGGCGGAAAGCTAGTTTAATTAAGATTTTCAGTTGTTTCAATATGAAATCTACTGCTACTACATCTTTTCTTTATTAATTCTGAAATTAGAATTCTAATCCAGCTGTTTCATTTAACTAAACGACGCCTACCAGCAGAGATTGTGCTATAAATTTCCAGTGGTCCTATTCATATGTTTGCTTGCACCGATGCTTAAAGTCAAGAATACACAAGACAGTAGCTTGCATGCTAGTTGACAACAAACAGTGTACTAGTTTATGTGGTGACCTCTGTGGCGCAGCGGGTGAAATCTGCCAGCGACGCAAAAGGTTATGGGTTCGATTCCCGCCCTAGGACACAATTTGTACGATATTGTATTTGTTTAAAGCTTCGAGCTTTCCACGGGGCTAAATGTTGCTATGAGAATTTTCCATGAATACTTATTTATACAATTGCCCACCAGAACAACAACTATTTCGTCCCTATATTCTTCCAATAGAACTTATTCTAGATTTTGGATATTTGGTAAAATCATCAATTTATTGGACTCAACGTTGCGTTTAATCGGGTTTCGTCGCGTTTTAATAATGTGTTTCCGCCTTTATGCTTTGTTTGTAAGCTAGGCAGATGTTTTATGAATTGCACGTATATTGCAAGTTTGCAAACTACATGCTCTTGTTCAGGCCTTTAGAGATACCAAGTTCTGGTTAAATTGCTCTGTTTTATGTCTTTACTTCGATGTCAAATATATTGCACGTGTTGTCTTTTGTACACATAAAGTGTTACAGTAAATGCTTATAGTTTTAAGAATTTCATCTAGAAAGTGCATTCTTATTATTTAAACATGACTTAAAATGTTTTTGAGTTTTGTGGTCTCATATTGTTAAAATCATGATGGTTCAAAAAGTGAATTCTTTTAAACAAACGGAGACTTTATGCAAATAATAAATGCAAACTCCCCTAGTGCTTAAAAAATAACACGATATAGTAAAACGTAAATTAAAGCCATACAAAAAACTGTAAAATTAATCTACACTGTTATGAACATGCATTTGAACACATTCGTTGCATTTATTAAAGCAGATTGTTTATTTAGGCGCGAAACATGTTGCAAGGGAATTACGAAGCATAATTTAATTTGTGTTTGCTTGTTACACAGAATATCCTTTATGCATATTTAACCCCCACTGTAAAACTTAGATAATATTCATGAATATTTTTAAATATAAGAAAGAAAGAAAATACTTTTATTTGGGATACAAAATAAAATAAAACATATAAAATAGGTAATTAAAATAAAAATCACTAGCAATTGTATTGTATCTCAAAAAGGTATATAGGCTCATATATAGGTATCTAAAGCTCCTTGCATACTAATAAACACGGGAAGTAGCATCTATCTGCGTGTTCAAAAGGTTCGATTCCCGCCTCGAGATCAAAATCTTGAAAAATTTTTGAGCGAAGACAACCATTGTGAGCTACCGTTATATTCTGAGCACTTTGAAGGTTTTGTGGTGAATTAAGGCCTAATATCTCTCGAGTCTTTTGATCTATATAATTTTCTATAAATTATAACTTTTTTAGTGTGTAAACTGTAATAGAGATGTCCCTGTGTCCCAGCAGTGGGATCTAAAGCGGTTTATTATTATGATGTATCGCGTCTAGGTACAGTTAGCTACATGTTACGTTCCACAATAGCTGTCCTCTAATCCGACATGCATTGTGCGAAGCCGGCTGTCTGTGTAATCCTGTGATTGTTCACTAAACGAACAAAAGGTATGAGCAGATTGTCTCTGTGTTGTGAAGCGATGTAGGGAATATGAGGTATTTGGCAATCTTGGAGTTTCGTTAATTAATTTTCATACAATACATAATATTTCATTATACCAAGCAGGCAAAGTAGGAGCAAGCTACCTACTCGAGTTTGCCCGCAATCGCTTACACTTTGTCCGAGAACGAGTTAGATATATTCCACTAAAATTTGCCGAAATACATGGACAGTTCATGGAACAACAAATTACAAATTTCTGAATAAATGAATTTGCTTTGATGTTTTCCTAGGTTCAAACTAATTTATTGCCACACAAAACACATAACAATGCACATAAACAAAAATTACTATTTAACACTATGAACTACATTGAAACTAAATTTTCTACTAAATTCAGATTTCTGCCATTCTAGTCTGCTTGTTACGATAAAACAAATCTATTATTTTTCAGGTAGGGACTAGAATTGACTAGATCGATGGGATCTGGAACAGACCGGGGAAGTATCTAGATGTAAAGGAATAGTATGCACAGTCCAAACATTTAAGCTGTGTTACGTAATATAAAAATATTTTTAAGAACGTGCCGCGTTGACGCCCTAATAAAACCACCCCATCTTATATATTATACTAGCTTTCCGCCTCGCGGCTTCGCCCGCGTTATAAAAGATTTCCCTCTGGAAAATCTAAATAAAATATGTCCAATCCTTCTCCTGGTTTTAAACTATCAGAAGCAATTTTCAGGCAAGATTCAGTTCTTGAGTTAAGGACACCAAAATTGTATGTATTTTACTTGTAAAGAAGTCATACCTAGTGGATTATACATATTTACCGGTTTGATTTTTATCAGTCTCATGGAACTTAAGTAAACTAAACTTTTGTCATGGAGAAAAATCCAGAGGTGCGCGATTTGAATTGATTTGATTTGATTTATAATATATAAATCATGGAGATTTTCTTTAGTATTATAAAATTAACTGTAATAGAAAGTAACACAGCTGTTCTCTCCGATCCTGTGACAATATCCTAGTATCTGGGTTGGTAAGCTTTTCAATCTACTTGAGGTTGTTTCAAAGAGTTCCTATGTTTCTTTGTGTTACCAATAAGGATTGAATCGTTGAACCGTAGGTGTCTTTTCTCTCTCTTGCACCAACACTTATTTATTTCCATGTTTTTACACCTTTAAAACTTCCCTGGGCTATTACAATTATTTAAAACCAAAAGCTCCTAAATCGGCCCAGCCGATCGTGAGTTATAATTACAACGAAAAGTGGCATTGGTTTTATATACATACTAGCTATCCGTCTCGTCGTTATAATATTTTCCTGCTGTAAAAGTTTCCTATGGTTCTACAATTCCTTCCAACAATTTTTTTCCTAAAAAATACAAGATCACAACGTACCAACTAATTGGTTATTATACAAAATCCGTCAAGACCCCTATGGAACCCATAGGATTTAATTGTTATTTGCAGTCGGTTGAAAATCAAGATAATGATCAAACTCTTTAACGTGTTAACAGTAAATCCATATAAATGCTCTGCTTAAATAAAATTATGATAAAATAAGCTATTCCCTTCAACAAAGCCATCTGCTAAATAAAGCAATCCCTTTACTAAAGCAAACTAAGCTATTGTCTCAGTCACAGCGATGTTTTAGCAATTATTTGTGAACGTGATCGTATTAGCTACTGCAAAGGTATCCAACCTGAATTTGTGGTGGGTCGCTCAGTTATTTTTAATTACATTTGGTATAGGAATAAAGCTTACCACTGGGCTAAATGTTTCTGAGTATTTTGTTCCGTATTATTCAAAATATTTTTTTTTTCTATTGCAATTTTATGTTTGTTTCTTTATCAAAACATTTATTAGTGACATTTATTACTGTTATGTATAGTCGTAGATTTACTACGACTATACTTAACAAAACTTCAAAACATGTTTGGGATTATAAAATATAAATGTTACTATAAATACAAAAACCTGAAATTTATTTTCCTTGGCCCGTTGACCCATTCATGTTGCCCCGTATAAACATCTTACAACTGCCAAATATACAAAGCATATTTTGTTGTATGGCTGCGGGCCAACTATTGGGGATCCCTGTCTCTTTTGCGATCAATATAACTGATTGTGATCTTGAATTATCGTGAATTTAGCAGAAAGCAGAAAAGACAAATCAAGCAATGCATCTGTTCAATAAAGAAGTCATCATAATGTAAAATTTATCCATTGTTAATATTTTTTCAACGTTAAATGTAACTTCAGGTTTAACTCAAAAATAAACAACAAGAAAACCGTAAATAACAGAAACCGATATACATGTTTCATAAAAGGCCGGCTTTAACAAATACACGTAAATCCTGCAAAAACGACAGAGCTATAAATAATAAAGAGTGAAGAACCATATGGGGTTTATTTTATTCCTGGCCATAGAGTAAGGAACGATCCTTCCTTATATTATATAGAATGAGACAATTCATATTCCAAATTTGAATTTTTCGTTATAGATAATAAATAGGCATAGTAGTAGTGAATAGTGTCTATTGCTAATCCATAAATTTATTTTAAATGTCTTAAATTTATCAATATTTTGTAGAACTATTATGAGAAACAGATATTCGCTTCTATTTAAGATAAACTAGAAATATAAAAAGAAGTCTAGTAGCCTGCTTACATAAATCTGTAATTTATCTGAAGACATAAACAATATCTTACTCACGTACGCCAAAAATCTACCAAATCCGTCTCTATGTCCAACATTCCTTCCTCTCTACGGATTAAGCCGTAATATTTCCACAACGGACGTAAAAAAATGGCCAGAAATCTGTGCGTGCGTGTACATTTATCAGGACCGCGCAGAAAGCGCTCGTGACTTCAAATAACACGATGCAAGAAGAACAGGTATAAATACTATTATCATTCATGGTGGTATTTATTTATCGAGATTTATTGATGTCACCATCGAGAGCTGAGTGAAAATATTATTTGTTTTATAATTCCTCTTTAGCGAGTGTTATGATTTTTTTTCACTGTCCATACTAGAAAGGTAATCGTTGTACAGATTAACTTTAATTTCGCGTTTATAGAGCAGTTTTTTCCGACCTTAATACATAAAAATTAGGTAGGCCTATGTCCAGCTATGTCCAACGTCTGTTGGTTGAAATGATGATGATGATGATGAGAGGTGTTTTTTTCTGGGAACAAAGTTGCCATTTTTAATGATTACTTGATACGTGCCACAGTTAAACGACCAATGAGTGACAACGCTGCGCCCGAGTTTAACTATAGGATGCTCTTAGATGAAACGCAGCAACAGACCATTAAGAGCCCCCGCAAACTACAGACTTTCTATCGGCCGATAGTTTGGTCCAAATACAAATTGTACAAATACCAAATCGTTGTAGTATGCGGACTTGCATACATCTTCATACTGATTATAAGCCCGACCAAACTATCGGCCGATAGAAAGTCTGTGGTTTGCGGGGGCTCTAAGTCGTTGCACCGTAACGCGATAAAAGCTCATATATGATAGTCTATCCAATTATGAACAATCAAATAACAGCAAAATAAGAGCACTCCTATCAACATTGGAAAATTGAACACAAAATTACAATCTCAATAGCTTCCCCTCTTGGTTAGATTACAAACCAAATTCCAATTAGAAATACAGAAAACAGAATGTCAGCAGGTTTGAAGGTCAACGCGGCATCAATTCGTATGGAATTGTACAGTTCGATCTCATACGTATTAAACGCGGCCTCCATCCAATTTAAAAACGAATAACATTAGAATAGAAATGTGGAGACAGCTAGACAACTTTATATTGGGATGTTTTTAACGCGATCTCCAGCATTTTTCAGCTATTATTTTTAGCTTTTAAATTCTCTAAGTGCTTTCGGAATACTGTTAAATCATTCTCTTGAATCACTCTACCTATTTAAAAATGACATCAGAATCCATTGCGTATTTTTAATCTATCGTTTTTAGTTTTAAAGATACATAGAGACGGACAGACAGAAATAGCGACTTGGTACTAGATGCAAATGTACAAAACAATGCCTTTTAGTAATTTAGCATAAAGACTTTTACAAGCTGTTAGCCCAGTCAATTTAGACATAAAAATGAGGGTGAAGTTACATAAAGTGCTGAATTTCTGTGAAATTGTTCAAAACATAATTATAATCAATGTGTAGAAGTTCCCCATCATTCCCCATTAAGGAAAAAAAGTTATTCAAGGTCAAAGGTAAAAAAATGAGATTTTCGCGATTTTCAGCAAAACGGTAAGTTTTATCATAAAAGTACCTAAGAACAAATTGTAGATCATAAAATTATCTATAAAAATGTATCAATACTTTTTTCTTACAAGCCACCGTTTCTGAGATATAACGATTCAAAAAGTTATAAAAGTTGGCATGAACAAATTTTCAAGGCCGGTCGTGCTCTAATATTGAATCACAAACAATGGAGGATTCGTTTCGTTCCGACAAAGTATCATGCGATACATCGCTATTGACGCAATTTAATAACTTTTTGAACATTTTCATTTCATTTTGAAAACAACTTTAGTATCTTTTTGAATCGGTATATCTCAGAAACGGTGGCTTATAAGAAAAAAGTATTGATACATTTTTATAGATAATTTCATGATCTACAAGTTGTTCTCAGGAACTTTTATGATAAAACTTACCTTTTTGCTGAAAATCGCGAAAATCTCATTTTTTTTACCTTTGACCTTGAATAACTTTTTTTCCTTAATGGGGAATGATGGGGAACTTCTAGACATTGATTATAATTATGTTTTGAACAATTTCACAGAAATTCAGCTTGTTGGGACTTTATGTAACTTAAAATGTTTAAATTGACCGGACTATGTAGTGAACCAGCGGCCCTGAAGATCAGAATTTTAATTTGCTGAGCGCTCGAACAAACATTTATGCATTGAGTTTCTATGAGAGATGTCTACGTTACAATTCGTACGATCTATAGTTAATAATGCAAGTTGAAACCACCAGTTATTAAAGAAAACACTCAAAAATGTTAACTTTACGGTTAATATTACAAACGGTTTGTACATCAAGGGAGATTAGACAAATTAATCCATCTTGTTACAAAGTTTATATGGTTTGTTCATAATTGAGCTGATTATAAATTGCGTGGTAATACTATGAAACTTGAACAACGGGTAGATTGTTTCAATAAGTTTCTGATTTATAATCACTTTCATTATATTCCCGACACGCCGCAAACTAAACTTACAAACTATTTTAATTATCTACAATAGTTACAGAAATCTTTAGAGCCTATCAAAGTGTTTGAAACTAGATTAATTTCTACATACTTTACTGATATTATTTTTCTTAGCTCCCTGCGAATCTTAAGTGTTTTTTTTTAATTTCACTTTCCGGTTCTACTTTAGAGGTAAGGCTTTAGTTGTAAATGTAGTTTAAGTTATTTAATTACCATAACGAATAGATACACCCACGCATAGGTTTCCTTTTGTTTGCTTTATCAGGGATTTCCGTAACTTAGCACAAACTCCTTGAAGTTACGGGGAATAATTTAAGATGTTATCTAAATATATGCGAAGGCAATTTTCAGAGGCTTATCCTAACCTTATGTGAGTGGTGGTGGCGAGGTATTTAATTAATCTTCCATATGGAGGTTTGGTTCTCATAGAAACGATTTTAGCTCTTGTTTTTTTATCTGGAAAATTACGATTAAGCGGCAAAAAAATAGCAATTTCAGTTATCTTAAGAAATTGAAATATTGAATCAATCCAGTATGCATAAGGAATAACTCGGGGAATATCTGATATACTTAATGATACATAGATTTTTATTATACATTACTTATAGAATACCCAGAACAAATATTTGTGTATAAAAAATCTATCGAACCCGCATATTCGCAATCTTCGCCTTCGCCATAAAGGCCGTCAATTCGAGGTTTATATTTATAACAAAAAGTTTTCTTATTTCTAGTACTCTGTATTTAAGCTTAGCCCGACTATTCCCAGATCTGAACTAGCCTTACTTTGTAAAGAAGTGACCAGAAGCGCAAACCCGTATTACTAAAGTTGGCGTTGAAAATCTGCAGAAAGTTGCGAAATTGGCGTTGAGTGCGAGCGAGGCATACGAATGGGAAATGGCGCTGGACGGGGGCTACGGACGGTATAGCTACGTAGTCCGATGCTCTTATGACCTACTTATTTATATTATTATTAGTTATTTAGGCGAGTTGCGGCTTCCATACAACATTTTATTAAAATCTCTTCAGCCGTTTAGTTGTGAAGAAGTAACAAACATACATACAAACTTACACCTTTGTAATACATTTGATAAGGTCAAGACAAGAACTTTCTCTTCCCACAAAAATTATATACCAGAAAACGAACAGCAGAACTATAAAGGTTCTATTGGGGAGACCCATACCCAGGTGTGACTTATGGTTGGGAATTTGATCATGATATTTTATACACTTAAAATATTTGCCACTTAATGTGACACTATTTTTTGTGTCATGATGAGAAGGCTTTAATAAAGATCATAGACAGTAACCATATGCACTTCCCTATTTAGGAGAAACAGAATTAAGTTTAGGGGTTACTTTGGAGTTCTGATAAGGAAAAGGTTGTAGCTCCTTTTAACTTGATTTTGAGTAGTTCCTAGTTTGACGGGGAATCTTTGATAGTAACTAATCTACTATCGGCTTGTGGTTCAGTTTCTGAGTGTTTTTAATCATGCGATGCAAGTTTTGTTATACGCGAGTTTACCTTACAAACTATCGTAAGTAGTAAACTATGAAGTTTCGTCTTGTCTTTGAGAGCCGTGTTGGCTATGTGGGAGCCACTCGAATTCCGAAGGTTGTGGGTTCAAACCCCACTGAACCCATCTGGATTTTTCTCCTTGAAAAATGTGCTTATGAACGTTGACTTTTCAGTTCTCCTTGGTCATTGATAGAATCTAATATATAAAATTCTCGTGTCACAGTTTTCGTTGCCATACTCCTCCGAAACGGCTTGACCGATTTTGATGAAATTTTTTGTGCTTATCCGGTATCTATGAGAATCGGCCAACATCTATTTTTCATCCCCCTAAATGTTAGGGGTAGTCCACCCCTAATTTTTTTTTATTTATATGGCAAAACAATGTTTGCCGGGTCAGCTAGTAATAATATAATATAGATTGTCCAACAAAAGGCATTAATTTTATTTGACTCCTGAAATTATAGGATACTTTCACAAACATCTAATTCGGAAAATTCTTGAACTCAGTAACAGGAAAACTTAGTTTAAATAATTTAGCTTTTATAGAAAGGCCTTCTTCCAAAACGTAATTTAAAGATGTTGAACAGTCAAATCAGGAAGGTAAAAATCACCATCCGACTGGATATTTGTTTAGGACCTCAGCTATGAAAAGCGCTACAAAAACAAACGCTTATAAAGCGATGTCTAACGAACCGTTAATGTATTTTCCTACTAATTAACAAATTAACCGACGCTCGGTTGATTCTAACTGGGTTTTGATTAATCTATTACCAAGTGATGTTAGGATAAGTAAGAATGCGGGATAGAACGGAAATTAAACTTTAGAATTAAGTTTTGATATTGTTTTTTAACTTGACGTCATGATAATCAAGCAATTTTAATTAATTTATTAACTAAAATATCCTTAATTATGTCTGGGACCAAAAGTACTGTTTTGTAGAAAATTCTTTTTACAAAACAGTATTTTTGGTCAGTTCAGTCGAACTGAATCCGTCCCGTAGTAAGTTCTAAGTTTAATAAATTTCTTTGTTTCGTCCGAAATTCATATCTATGAATAGCTATTTTTTTTCTGGTTTCAAAGTTTAGTTAGAACGAGGTAAAAGGCGTTGGCTTCGGATCATAATTAAAAAGCAATTAGGCTTTTGGTAAAATTTCCGTCAGGACACGGTCAATTAATAACGATGTAGGATTTTTTTTATTTTTTACTTTACAATGTAGAACAAATAATTGTTGACACAGACGGCACAAGTTCATCTTAATTATATTAATTGATATGTTACACGACTGTACACGGTTCTCCCCAATAAAACCCATGATAGGTCTTAGGGAATTTACATAACAACCTCGTTGTATAGAATCCTGAAAGACGCTGCTGCCCTGGTGTATTAAAGCTTTAAATGTACAAAACGTATTTAAATACGATTTTTTTAAATATGAGGTACCGAGGGCGGGTTGCTAGTAAAATCTAAAATCTACTCTGAGACGTTTAAAGATTCATGTCATTTATTTCCATAAAATCCTCAAAAAAACCTTGGAAAAGTTAATAAATACAAACATTACCAATACTCATAACAATGTATAAATTCGTAAACAACCTAGAGGTTTATATTCAAGTGATGCGATCTTCTGATATTAAAAACTGGCCGGTGGTATCTAATCATTGGCCGCTAGCCAGCACTGCCCATGACAGATCAATTTCCAGGCACGAAATACGCTGGACCAGAAATACTATTAGAAATCGAATATCTATATAAAATAGGTGTTTTGATCTACGTTTATGATAGGATGCATTCGACCAATATCTCTATTCTATTTTAATTTATTGTATTATAATGTCCAGCAATGACACACAATGTTGTTCAAACTTGTCAAAGTTTTTGGAACATGCCGGTTTCCTCACGATGTTTGCATTCACTGTTAAAGCACGTGTCACAAAGCTATCATATTTTTTTAAGAAGAAAAATCCGGATGTTTTCCACGGCGTTTTAAGCCACGGCGACCTTCAGTATGAAAGGTGTGTAAATAGTATAGCAATATAATAATTTTTACTTACTGTGTTGCTTTAGGTACGCATGAGACAAACTAAAGCACAATGGACAAATTTCAACAGCGTTCCAGCCGCATTTTGTCGGCAATAAAAGCATCCAGGAATTATTACGGGAACGTGTTATACGCCTGCAATAACCAACAACTGCTCATATCGGCTTATTGTCCAGAATGCGTGACATATGAAAAATACAGGATAAATAAACTTTGCATGTTGTTGATTAAATCTTTTGTTAAAATCAGAATCCAGTACGCGTTTCCCCGTTTCCTTTTAAAATTTTCCCGTTGTTTAAAATATCCTATGACCTTCTCCTAAATGTTTATTAGAAAATTACAATTAACTGTACCTAGCTCTGTAACATAGAAGTAAAATGAGTTTCGAGGACTCTAGTGTTTAAATGCGCAGTTAGGATTAGAGTCCCACTCTAGTTTATTGTGGTCGAACTAAGACAATTAATTTTCTTAATAGATCTTAAAACTAATAAAAACATATTTCCATTCACAGTCAAAACGTAATAGCTTATTATTTTTACTATAAGCATAACCGATATAAATCTCGACTTTATATGTCAATAAAAATAAAATCCAACCGCACCATTTTCTAACTGCAACGTAACTTACCTACTACAAAGGTGCTGCCAGTTCAGTTGAACTTCAGGAAGTTTCCTGGGGAAGAGAAAAGCTAGCATGAACACGGTGCTACACCCTCTTGAGACGCCTCGAGCACCTTTCAAACTCACTCTTTCTTTAAATTACAGTAACTACGGTATAACTATTTTCATACAAACGATTAGGTACTCCAAGGATTTTAAAGCTATTGTAGTATTAGGTCCGTTTACTACTACTCCCTTGAATTAGTGATGGGAATTTTTAATTAGATTAATTAGTTTGTGCTTTTTTATTAAAATTTACAAACTTTGAAAGTTTACAACAAAATAATAACATCTATAACTAAGAGGCTCGGATGGTGAGTTGTTTACGAGTATATATTACCGGTGTTCTGTGGTGTCATTTTTGGTTATGTCAAGTATTTGGGTTCTAACTGTGAAAACTATATATATGTATGTACTTCCATTTCATAAACTTAAGAAGTTTATAAAGGTTTTCAGTTTCATTATAAAACTACGCAGGAATTTCAAACAAAAGGCTTAGAAAAGACTCAGAAAATGAAAATGTATTATAAGACTTTTAAGTATTTTGGCGAGTCATAGAATCGTAAACTTTAAATCTCTTCTGCAGTTAACAGTCAAAAATTCAAAGACAGAATTCCATTTATGATTTTTATTGTAAACTGCATCATAAAATGCAACCGTAAAAAATCTATATAGCTTATGATCGTTAGAGAAATCTTTTGTATGAAAATGGAAAGATGAATATAAAAGGATTTCACAAAGATTCACTGCGATCTTAATTTTCAATCATTTTACTTTAAAGTAGTTAAGAGATGCACGGTTTTTGGATGAATAGATTTTCTAAAATTTTAAATGATTATAGTATACCTGGTAAATTTGGGCTCCAGTGGCAATATTTTTTTAAAACTAGCTTACAACTCGCGGCATTGCCCGCGTTAAAGTCAAAAGTAGCCCATATTATGTTTCTGATATTTTGTATTTTTTTTCTTGTACAACACCGATTTTACAAGTCTTTATATGAAGAAAAGTAATAAAAAAAACTAATTATAACCTGCTCAAAGCCACGGTGCAACATTACAATCTAATCGTTTAACCATGTCACTATTCTTACCACGCGCTGCACAAACGACACTAACCATTAGAAGCTTTTATATCATTACGTATGACTAATTACGAGCCAGGTAATGTACCACGTAGTCCGTTGAAATATGGCTGACACAAGATATATTTTCATTGGATCTATTAACACATTCAATGCCCAAGCTCGGTACTGCATCCCGACAGGTTGTAGAACCACCACATCGTGCCTTAGATACAGGTATTACACAATCATTTACCTTTACAGAAGTTGTGTGGTTTATAATAAATGAAATCAGTTGTAAATAATATCATACCATATAACTAAGATTGTGTTAGTAAAATACTGTTTTGATTTGTCTAAGAAAATGAAATAAATCGTATCTTAAACATCAGGTACTATTTTGTACAGTAAATAAATGGATAGTCGGATACCATTGCAAATATTATCATGTCTCGCGAACGTGCAAACACGAACTTCTCTCAAGCGCTGTTTGAATAGTCTTTTGAATCTTGCCTCGTTCTATTAGGAAAGTGTACTTACCTATGCTATTAACGCAAAGGGATAAGGAAATAGTGTAGGTATTGAAAGTCAGAATTATATTAATCCATATACCTACATGGTGAATAAATGCCAATAACTATTGGACAGACAGACAGATATCACGCCAAATTACAAAAAACGGGACCCTTATAGATCAGACATCACGAATCCATAAGTTCCGTTTTGTGCCATTTGGCTACGGAATCCTAAAAATAACTTTTTTGAATACGCCTAAAATACCTTTTAATTTTTTTTAAATACCTTTTAATCAAAATCCTATCGCTATATGTAGTGAATGTTTGTTAATTAATCATTAAAATTCCGTCTCCAAATCGCCATCCATAGCTTTCAGGACGTGATTTTGAATGAACTAACGATATTAACTGCTTTGTTTTGAACTAATTCTGGAACATCAGTTTGTGGCCGCGTCATTGTTACACAAATCCCTCCACGCCATAAACTCGATTGAAACTCGTTCCAGTTACTGGACTAGCAGACTGGAACGATATAAATGGGCAATGGCAGCGATAAATTTTGCATGTTTAGCATGTGTTTCTGAGCCAGCTAACAGTAGATATAAATCCTAGGAGACTAGATCTTTTTCAAGTGACCAGAGGAATTTACCGAGATTTTGCGGTACGTGATGGCTTGAAAGCTTTAGTAAACTAGGAGCAAGTTTCGAAACCCATTTCTCTCCATCAGACCTTTGGTAAAGTAAAGTATATCAGTCGTATCTCTTTAGCAGTAATAGAATTGTTTGTTTAGCGATGTTTTTGTACATTTTGCGTTTTGGTTTGTTGAATCTGAAAACTGATCAAAATTGAAGGTTGCTGGTTTGATTCCTTTCATGAAATGCTATTATTTCTTGTTATTTTAAGGTGATTTCTATGTATAAAAATAATTAGGAGTTTATTATGACAGAGCTCTTGGAAAAATTGTCCAGCAATATTTAAATAAAAAGTATAAAAAGTCAAGTTTTTATACAAGGTGTATAACACAATAATGCGAGGAAAATAATAAAGCCTAGAATCTAAATAAAAATATTCCGAGTTTCAGCTTTCAACTAATGAAACACGTACCTGAAACAAGCACTTAGACCGTAAATGAAACCCATAAGCGTTAATGTCCAGTAATCTACCTCATATTTTAGTTAAGGGGAAGCGTTAACTCATTGCGAATTACATATTTAAGGCTTCATCCTCTGAAGTGTCGGCTTAAGCTGTGATATTATTTATATAGTTATTAAAAATCCAGAGCCTTCTACATCTACCTATATTGATTATGATTATTCTCCACCAGACACAAATTATGGCTCATAGAAGATGCATACAAATACAAAATTAAATGTCTTTATTGATAACGGAAAGTTACACGTCAAGTAGGAGTTTAATGTTAGATTTCAGTATTATGTCATTAGTATAAGCAACCTATTTATTTACTTTTTATTTTTTACCTCTTTTTACATTTCCAGTCAGGTCCAGTTCTGGGACACAGGGACTTCTCTCTTGACGAATTGTTAATGGCCTTACTGCACTACGCTGGCCCAGTGCGGGTTGGTGAATGACACAAAAATGTCCTTCAAACTTACTTTCAAAATTAGAATATGCCGAATTCCTCAAGATGTTTACCGTTTACGTTTATCGTTAGATCAAGTAAAAAGTATTAGAGATGCGCAGTTGATTTGAATCCACGACCTTCCGAACCGAATGCAAGTGTACTCCCAATTATCCAACACGGCTTTTTTGGTTAACATTCAAATCTGGGACTAAAATGGACCAATGATATAGTCATTCCAAAACGATGAAGTTCCGAAATTGAAGTTATTTGAAAATACGAAACACCTGCTTTAAGGTAACTTCAAGGTATTTTACGAACATACATACAGTAAAAATTCCTAGTAAAATTATAAACACGTGCTTTTATTTTACGATGCCCCCAACCGAAGGGATTCCGCGTTAAACTCAAATCGTAAAATACTTCTATTGTTTTCTGTTTCGCTTGGTATATGATGGGTGATTTTGCAAAAATATTTCCAGTAGAATAAAATAAATAACTAATAATAATGGGTTATTGTACATTTGCCACAAAGTTAATTCGTCACGTTTTTGAAAACTCCATACATTATGTTATTTTGTCAGCGTGAGCCCAGCAGTGAGAACGTTAAAAGGAGTGATGATGAAATAGGTCATTTATATTATAAATAGGTAATCTTTAGTTACTGTAATGTAAGAATTCCTTAATGAATGTATTTCCTTAAAAAATACACATAATACACACACATAATAGACATTCATTTTCAGGGAAACTTTTATCTTAGTAAAAAAGTATACTTTTACAACATTTACCCGCGGTAAAATCTATTGTATAAAGGCTAATCCGCAAAGAAATGCAAGTTTACAGTTACATTTTGTATAACTTTATCAGTTCTTGAAAACGTTGTCTATGTTTTTGTTAACTAAGATGTAACATGGTTAATTTAACGGGAATTGCAGTATTTTTCCGCAGTTAAAAAGTAATAAAAAATTTGTACTTAAAAACTCTGAAACAGCATTTCTTAAGTACAGAAACTTATAAGCTGACGGAATCAGCCGCCAGAAGTTCAGTGCCATTAAGGAACTTTCCCGCTAAGTCGCTAGAAACGGTCGTTAGGAGAGCACTTATTAAACTAACGCGGTGTGGTGGACAATGTCTTTATGAAATATATTTTGAGTTTTTTACTTTTATAGTAGTTTTTGAATATTAAGGTTGGTGCATAGTCGTTTTATCATTACATATTATACGTACTACTTGGCACGGGTATTCACAGAAGAATCCATAATAAATAATAATAAATTCTTTATTTGCCGACCTAAAAGATCCATATTGTTACAAAATTTAAATTACATTACAAAATGTATATTAACTAGGTAACTACGGAAAAGTCGGACACTCAGGAAGCAATTTCTACCCAACGTCGAAAGGGACATTTTTCGAATATGTAAACATACCTGAGTTAAAATAAGAAAGTGCTATATCCTATTGGAAGAGAATGGGTTGGTATTATTCTTAGGTCGACATCACAGACATCAGAACTTACCAGTAAGTTAAAATAAAACTTAACCAAATAACAATGTAATTAAATAAAAACAAAGCGTATGTCGATAATCGATTCAAACTGATTGCCTGCTTTAATCGAATTTAAAAATATTTCGTCTGTATTGGTTTATTTTCAAGTGGTGTCGTGACACAGTGATAATTAGTGCATCCAATTTATTTTGCTATTATTTTAGTAAATTATATTAAAAAGCTATAAACACCACATGCATCATAACATTTCTAATAAGTTAGCCTAAGGTAGTAATAATTGGTGTAAAACTGTAAGTAAATAACTATTTTAATTTAATAAATTATTCTATTGTATTCTATAACAATATTTCAGCCGTCTCGGATGAAATTCGTAGTTCGGATGAAATTGACTAGGACAATGCAATGCAATAAAGGTAGTGAGTGATATTTGACCTAAAAAACTGATCAGAATTTCTTTTCAGCTGAGAATCTAGAGCTCGCTCATTTTGATTACATACGCCATCTAGTTAGTAATTAACGAAATATACTTATAAACTTTATGCTTTGTAACAGATAGATCAAACCTTTACCTATTCACAAAAATAAATCCTAAAAATCCTCAATTATTATTCATATAAATCCGACTTTTAAAACAAAATATCTTACAAACCATCTGACTGTGTGTCGCAAATTTAACGATTTCTGTGCAAACGTGAAATTATGTGGATAGCGGAGATAATTCTGAGGGCACACTAAAAACTTCATAATGTCTTTTTAAGGCCTGTTTACGGAGGGGCTTAAAGCGATTTAAATGCTATTACATTTGCCCAGCTTACGAAAGAGATGTTTCTAGCGTTTATAAATAAAACAACGATTGGTTACACTTAGAAAAATTGTACAACAACCCTATTTACGTTCCCACTGCTGGCAGATATTTAGTCTGTATGTTATCTATGTGTATTAAAAATATTGGCCGCGAATGTCTTCACTATATTATTCTTCACTCGTTCAAGATATACCTAGCAGTGCGCGGCCGGGCTTGTACCTAGGAGCTTCGAAATAAAAGTCAAATGTCTTCTGAACTAAACCAACATGGCGAACTTTGTAGCTAAGCAATAAATATGCAATGTTTCCGAATATGTTGAAACAGGTTCTAAACTATTTTGATTTACTAAACCATTTCCTAGCGGTGACACAGATTATTTTGGCCGGTTCTGGACTATAAAATACTGGACACAATTTTGTGAACATAGTTTATATGAAAGCATATAGGAATAAACGGGACATCCACAAACCTATTTTACGAATTTGGTTGACCAAATCCTTAAAAAAGGTTTGTGGATAGTCAACTGTTTCGTCCCAGAACTGTTCAGTCGTGCTTGAGTTATAAATGGTGTAACTGACACGACTTTCTTTTATATATAACTAGCTTTCCGCCCGCGGCTTCGCCCGCATTATTTTGGATTTTCCTGCGGTAAAAAGTATCTTATGTCCTTTTCCTGGATTTAAGCTACCTCCCCACCAAGATTCAGCCAAATCGGTTAGGCCGTTCTTGAGTTATAAGTGAAGTAACTAACACGACTTCCTTTTATATGTATATACTAGCTTTCCGCCCGCGGCTTCGCCCGCATTATATTAGAGTAAAAAGTATCCTATGTCCTTTTCCTGGCTCTAAGCTACCTCTCCACCAATTTTCAGCCAAATCTATTAAGCCGTTCTCGAGTTATAAGTGAAGTAACTAACACGACTTTCTTTTATATATAAGAGAAATAGGTATAAGTATATAGATTAGTAAGGGTTTAGTCTAGCAGTACACACTCCAGGTCCCAGTGTCTGACGGAGTTCAGACGATGCTCATTTCCTGAGGGAAGCTGGATGCGGCTCGCTTCCTACACAAGGACGCTCGCATTGCCCCAGAATAGGGGAGAGATGAGACAGCTCCTATATTTAATTATAATAAAATAATTTAATTTAAATATAGCGATGATGTAGACTAGTTTACAACAACTGGACAGATATCGCTCCAGATAAGGAATGATTGGAGGAAAATTGCCCAGGAGTGGGACATAATAGGCTCATAAAAACGTATGAGTTTTGAGAGACGTGTTGGCTTGTCTCAGTAGTGAGAACGTAAATAGGGGTGTTGATGATGATGATGAAATCAAAATAATATTTAATACGATTCTAAAGCCGTTTTAAGCCGTGTCCAACCGCAAAGTATACCGGTTTCAAAATCGTGGCATGAAAATGATTCTATTCAGATACACCCGACACTACTATATTCGAGTAGGTTGAGCATCGTCCCATCTTATATTTATTCTTTGACCAATACGTTCCGTATTGCGATTGAAATATTTTCTCATCCCATAACTTATGCCATATGTGGCTTTTCAAATCGTATTACAAAATTCAAATTCATGTTGGAAATACTAAGTAATTTGAAGTTTCTAAGTAATATAGGCTTCGCCTTGTGGCCTTGTGGCTGTGATTTATGAATAAATAAATAAATAATAAATAAATATTACTGGACAATTTTACACAGCGAATATATGCATTTATAGTCTTCTAGAAACAGAAGACTTTCTTGTTGTGTGGTTGGTACTCAAAACGACGCTGTTGCCCAAGTTCATTTTGAGTATCAATTAACAACGACCATCAAGCACGTTCCCCAGATGCTATATCGAATCTTATATTTTGGAGAACTGAGCCTTGAAGTGGTAGTATGGGGATAATGTCTTAAAAATAACCTCAATTTTAAATAACTCAAACCGTGGCTTTTGAAAGTGGTAAGTTTTAACCACAAAAAAGGAAGTTAGTCTGTAGTACCTATCGATAGCAAAAAGTAAAGTTAAATTCCCCAGTCATTAGCGGCTCAGCCGCTCGCTGCCCTGAGAGAATTCCTTTCATTTAGCTTTAGTAGAAATTTGTTGCAAGTTGTCGGAAAATATTTATTATATTTCGTGTCTTGAAGTATCAGACAATTTTTTTAGGGATTTTTTCAATTTTTTTAAGATATTAGATAGCGTTTGTTCAAATAAAAACTTCTTTAATATATATATATAATTATGTTGATGCTCATTCAATGATTGCCTAGCAGAGATCACTGTCATCGATAAGGCCGCCCATGGACCCAATTTTATATTATACTGTTTACTTTGAATTATTGTTATATGCTTGTTCAATAATTCGAATTGGATTGTATGCTAAATACAATATTAATTTCACAGGTGTCGTCACATGCCATAAATAAGGATTGAGGGATTGGTTAAAATATATTTCTCATTTTGCATGGAAATTGCAAATTAAGTGGCAAAACTAAACTTAAACTAAACGTAACTTCTTAGTTGAGCGACTTAAGTCGTTATAGTTTGTATAGAATAGACCAACAAGTAACTTGCGGGGTGGAATTTAGTTAGTATACATCTCTTGCGCCACAGAGGTCGTCAAAATAATAATCTTAATATAAATAAAAGTGGGTTAAAATACCGCGGCGCACCTCTGGATTTTTCTTCTTGAAAACTGTATGTGCGCTTATAAAATCGTGCTATAACGGTGAAGGCAAACATAGTGAGGAAACCGGCATGTTCTGAACCTTTGAAAAGTTTTAAGGAAAAGTTCCATGTTCTGAACCTTTGAAATGTTTGATTTGATTTGATAATCTTGAGATATGTTTTGCCTTTTATTTTCCACACTAAATAAGTGTAACTGTTTGTGATAGACCATAATCTATCATCAGCATACCAAGCCATATCCCAGTGGAATCCGCTAATTGATTAGCAAACCAATAAGATTATCCGGATTCAATAGTGACGGGAACTGTGCGAAGTTCCGGGAATTAACTAATTTTAGATAGGGAGGGGACAGTGTCGATAGTTGAATGGATCTCATAATCATCATCATTTAAAATAAATAAATATTGCTGGACAATTTACACAACAACATCTAGCCCCGTGGTAAGCTCGAAGCTTGTGTTACGGGTGCTAGATTTCTGATAAACTTAATATAATGTACATACATACATAGATATTTTTTATTATACATTATATAACACCCAGACACCCGGAACAAATATTTGCAGATCATACAAATAGTTGTTTCGAGGTGGGAATCGAACCCGCAACCTCTTTCGTCGCAGGCGGACCTTCGCCCGCTGCGCCACAGAGGTCGATTTATATGTAGACTCTCTTAAACATCTCTAGTTTTTTCGGAGGTTAAAAAGGCATATGGCGAGGAACATAAATATAGAACAAGCAATGTAATTTCCTTTCAAAACTAACGCAAGTTACACTATTTTGTCACTGTTTATCACAATTTTGAAAATCAAGTCAATCAATACAAGTCTACTATTCGTCTTTCACGTCTTTCCGTCTTTCACAGTAAAACGGAGCAACAAAATGACGCCATTTTAATTACATTGGCTTCTTTTACCGCGAGAAAAATACGAATAACGCGGGTCATGGCGTTGCAAGCTAGTTCTGATATTTTTTTTTTTAAGTTGGTAAGACGCCACATATGGGAAGATATATTATGGTCCCTTTCTTATGCTGGCACAGCAAACGCAGTTACAGAAGGGCTTTTATCGATATTGATATCCCAGCACTGATAATAATCACTTGGGAAACTAAATGGACAAAATGCCACAACTTGGATTGATCAATCAGCTTTAACGATCTGCAAAGTGAATATAATGGAATCGAAGATTATATAAGTGGAAGATTTTGGATGACAACAGTTATTTAAGTGGTGAGATAAACAAAGGTGAGCCTTATTAGCTTAGTTGGAACGCTTGAGTTAGTTCTGAAGGATGTGGATTCGTCCTGACGCATACCTTTAGATTATACATCTATTAAATTGAATACCATGTTGGCTAAGTGGAAGTACAAACGATTTTCGTCCCGATGTTAGTGGGTTGCACTCCCAGGATTCATTTTGAGACATGAATGTGCGCTTTAATCACGTGCTTAAATGGTGAAGGCAAACGTCATTAGGATACCGGCATGTTCTGAGAAATTAAGTATATAAAAATGTTGAAAGACTTTCAACCCGCTGGGAAAGTCAGCAGTAGATAAGTACCTAATTAAGAGTGCTTTTGCTACGTTTTCATAATAAAGTGAATGGTTAGTACAAATACATTAACTTATTGGTGCATATCATACATAGGAACAGCATAGTTTTTGATTTATTTATATTATAAGCACTCTTAAGCTAGTTCCTATCCACCCAACCCTTCAATAGAAACCGGGTAAGAATCACCGGGATCCAACCCCGAAGCGAAAGAAAGCGAATTAATCCTAAAAGTTTCGGGTCGAAGAAGGACTATTCATAAGACATCATTATTCAAATCCGATGGTCCGTCTCAATTGTCTGCAGACGAGCTTGCACGAGCTTGTGAGACGTAGGACGATGGAAACAGCTAGGTTAGTTAAAAATAACCTATTATATGATAACTTATTAAATAACTTATATATTGTACACTTAAATAAACAAAACAATATACAGGATAACAATCTTAACTAATTGTATAATTGGCGGCCTTATCGCTTAAAGCGACCTCTTCCAGGCAACCTTTGGATGGATAGTAACAGTTGCTTGTTGCAGCGTGACCTCTGTGACGCTGCGGGCAAAGATCCGTCTGCAACACAAGAAGCTGCTAGTACGATTCCCGCCTCGGGACAAAATTCAACGATTTGGAAATATTTGATTGATTAAAGTGTCTTTGTATATGTATGTAGAATAAAAAATAAATATTTTATTTATTGTATATTATATTATATTAAGTTAGAAATCTAGCACCCGTAACACAAGCATCGAGCTTACCATGCAGTTAAAGGTTTCTCTGTGAATTAACAAAACAAAAGCAGAAGCTCACATTTTATTACCTGTGGGAAGGGTTTGACTGACAGTATCGACATAATCTGTATTATCTATTCAGGCTTCGTACAAAAGTTGGGAAAACTTCGCTCCGAAGTTTCCTTATCATCAAAATCACTAGATTTTCTTCAAGTCCAAACTATGAACTGAGAATACGAACTTTTGTTTGAATGTGTCGATAATAACTTATTAGATATTTTTCGCGATGTGCTGTACATTTTAAATAATCAAAGTTATTGAAATTGAAAATTAATAATTGGTATTTCGCACAAGTTACAACGGGTTATTTATAGGTAGCATATTAATCTATTTGTTTTTGAAAGTAACTATGTAGGCACACCGCCACTCCTAGATTCAATAGTTCCTATAGGTGGATGTACCTATAGGAACTATTGAATGTTGCCTGGAAGAGATCGCTTATAACGACAGGGCCGCCAATTGTACAATTAGTTAAGTTTGTTATCCTGTATATTTTTTTGTTTATTTATGTGTACAATAAAGTTATTAACTATCTATCTATCAAATGGTCATTCATTTCATAAGTCAGGATATCATGAAATTTTATTTATATTGGTTAGGAAATATATTGTATGTTTACTTAATTTACTTTTACATAATAAGAACTAGAAATATTTGACGCAAAACCGCGTAACAAAAACTTCTAAAACAAATGTATATTACCAACCTTGAGACAACTTTACGTCGCCATGATTTGAGCTATAAACAAAGAATGACACACAACCGCCGTGTAATTTACCAAAGTGCCCCTAAAATAACCCCTAAAACATCCCCTAAGCTCAGTCCCCGGTATGTAATCAGCCCCTGTTTAATAAACGCCGTGATTCGCTACGGTAACGCCATCTGTTGCTCCCGCGGTGCATTTAAATCACGTCTTCAATAATGGTTAGTAATTTGGTTTGTTTTTAGAGAAGCATACGCATTCGATATTATCACGGTGAAAGTTGACCGACGGGGCCGTAAAATTCTGCAGCATTTTCCTAACGTTTCAATTATGTAATAAACAATCTTTAAAATTCTTTAATTATTAATCTTTAATGA